>CM057340.1:714256313-715526895 GCA_030015575.1 Agapanthus africanus | reverse complement strand
AAGTCACAGAAAATAATTTAAAATTGCATTTAATGGCCTGCATGATACCCCTAACCCCGTGGTAGCATCCGCGCATCTTGTTCTCGTCCCGTTCAGTGAAACGGACGTGTTTGGATGGCTACGTGCACGTACGTGCATCCGTTCTTAGGGGTATGCATTTTCGTTATCTGAGCTTTCATTTTGAATTTTGAAAGTCGCATATATTTTTCATATTTAAAATCTGAAATTTTAGACCCGACCCGGGCGCTTTTTGGAATATTTTTGTATCCCGCCAAAATTAAATTTATTTAAAATTTTAAAATTTAGTTCGAATATTTTTTTAACACTTAATAAAATCTCTTTTTAAACAAACAAAAATCTTTTTAAATTTTTAAAACCTTATTCCTATCTACCCCAGCTCTTTCTCTGATCCGATGGCCCCACTCTTCCTCTCTCTTTCTTTCTTTCTCTCTTTCTCCCTCCTTTCGTAATCTCTCTCTCCCCATATACAAACAACTTTATCTCTTCTAACTATTCACTTCTCTCTCTCTCTCCTATCGTTGTCCCTCTCTCTCATCTCGCACCTCTCTCTCTCTCTCATCTCGCGGTGCGCATGGATCCCGTCACCTCCCTTCGCAATCTCCCCATATATCCTTCTCCTTCCTCCATTTTTCTTTTAAAAACCCGAGCTCCTTCAAGAACCCATCACCTCTTCTCAACCCTAACCCTAAGCCCATTACCTCAACCAAGCCCTCGTCTCATCTCCTTCCTCCTTCCTTCTTCTCCCTCTTCCATCTCCCGAGCACCCTGCAACCCCTGTACACCCATCTCGACCTAAGAAACCCACCACGTCGCCGCCGACCACCTCATCCCGTCGCCATCTCATTCTTCTTCTCTCCTCTCTCCACTGTCTTCTCCCCTCACAGAACCTTGCACCCTCAAACCAGCTAAAGAACCCAGCAAACCAAAACCCAGCAAACCCTAACCGAAACCCTAACACCAAACCACTTCGCCGGAGCTCCGTTCGTCACCGTAGACATCTCCACCCCTCTCTGCAAACCTAGTGAGCATCCCTCTTCTTCTCAATCTCTTCTTCCTCCTTCCTTTCCTCCCTTTCTTCTTTCTTTTCTTTGCTTTTCTTTTACTTTAAGTTCTCTGTCGTTGTAGATCGCCGGAGCCGGACGTGACGTCGACGATCCCGACAATCCAGACATCGTACCTGACTTGTGTAATCACCCTTGTAGGTTGTTTGGAACCGTTCCATGTACCGTGCGCGCGTCGCGACATTTCGCCGACGTGAGACGTTCCGTACACACCCGTTTCTTGATCCGTCTAGGTGAGTTAATCTTGCTACATGCTATTTAACTCATTATATATTTATTTAATTAAATATTATACCTGTAGTTTAAATCTTGTATTCCATGTTTCATTTTATAACATTTCGATGTTCCATTTACATCATTTTAGATCTAGATCATGAAAACTAATCTTGTTACATAGTAGATTACATTACATTTTATGCATCTATTTTAATAAATATAATAATTGAATTTCAAACCGTGCATCCAAAGTACTTGTTTCACAGTTTTACAATGACCGTATGCATCCATTCTTATCATTTCATATCTAGCATATGCAAACCTATCTTGTCACATATCATACTATAGTATACCGCATCAAATTGAATATAACCAATCACATTGTTTAATTGAACATCATGCATTAACTAGTTTATCATTTAAAGGTTATATGATATCAATTCGCATCCATATCGAATAGAACACATATAGCTGCATTTACCGATCTCATTTATAACCCAATACAGTTGTTATAACATCCCATGTTTAATAAAGAGCATCCTAATTAATGTTGGAACTATAAATGTAACCCTAATCGATAATTGTGCATCCATATCTTTGAATTTATATCTATTTGTATACCATATCACATTATTCCATTTTATTGTTTCATTAGTACCCCATACTTGTTTTTGTGTACCCATGCTTATTACAGTTTGATTATAAGCACCCACGTGATACTTGTGCAACCCTGACATGAATTGATACACTACTACTTGACACGACTCGATACTTGTGCACTACTTGACATGATTGGATCCATATACACTACCTGACATGACCTGATGTACCACAGCCTGACACATTACCTGATCTTGTTACTAATGCCGACAATCTTGACCTGTTGTCCCCACGGATATATCCTGTTGTCTATACAGACAAACCTGTACCTGCTTGATCCTGTGTTGGCATTAACTCCAGATTTATCAATACCTGACTTGAACACATAACCTGGGGGTATGGGGAAATCAATGATGAAACCTGACTTGTAACTCGACAGTTCGATGCCTTTACTGATCAGTCTTACGGGCTAGGCCAGCCCCGGGATGATGCTGCTGACATCATTCGTCGTTACATACTACCTTTTACTGCCTTGCGGCACGTCTCGGATTCAGCCCGAGAGTCTTTGACCATGGTCCCGGGCACGCACGGGATACTATTGAGTTACATCGATGATTCATCAAATTGATTTCAAAGACTTGAGAGTAGTTAACCCAGTAGACCGGTTTAGATTACTCACTGCACATCACCTGTGCCTTACCCTTCACTGTCCTTATTTATGTTACTGTTATACCTTTATTACCGTTCATACTCGTGCCTGCATGTCTCGTTACCCCTGATTATACTATTATTGATGTTATGACGCACTGACGTCTGGGTTTTACATGGCCCAGATCCTCTACCTTTGTCGCAGGCTGATCAGGAGTACTTCCGCCGTTTGGCCGCAGTGAGGATCGAGTTGGTATCCAGTTTTACTTTCCAGGTGTTTTGTTTATTGGATCTTTTGCTTCCGCATTATTTTTATTCTTGGCTCATTTATTCCGGCTTATGAACATGTGTTAGATAGTTTATTTTTGTTCTTGATATCTCTACAGCCATAATGTGACTGTGGAGGGATATTTCCTATCCACAGGTAGCATGGTTGGCTCTGTCACGTGCCTATCTTAGCGTACTCTGGGAAGCGGGGCGTGACAGGGTTTGTTTTGGTATCAGAGCCATAGGATTTAGGTTAGTCGGGTTTGATTCTTTTGTAGTTGGGTATTGGACCCAATACACGAATCGGAAAATCCGTGATTAGGAACATGTCCTGCCACATTGTTATCATGATTCTTGAATCATATCTTTCTCTTTATCCTTTGCCTTGACGATATGCAAACCACTTTGCATCTCGGCTTGGAACTTTTGATTCCGTATTGTTTCTCCTGTTCCTTTGATTCTGATACTATGATTTGGGCGACTTGAGTGGAGTTATGTGATTGTAACTATGAACTGCAGCATGGTTACAATGCGGTAATCTATTTAAGTAACTTAGAGTCCTGGTCTTGTTTCATTTCCTTATTTCATGGTCATTCTATTACCTTGGTTCTCTCCATTTCATTGCTTACCAGTTTATGTTTTGCGGATTTCTTGGTGACCGATACCGGCAGTTATGAAGTTATCTTGGAAATTGATGGTCTCACTTTCCACGCTCACATTGATTGTAGGGCAAAGAAAGTGATTTTCCAGATTCCCAGACATCCGGAGTTTGTTTTGCTGGAAGAAGCGGTTCTGTCGGGCCAGTCGAGTTTAGGGTTAGGCCGACAAACAGTATTCTTTCGTCGATGGAAGTTGTTAAGGAGGAAGCGCCAGCTGTAGTTCGAGAGTTCATGGACGTGTTCGAGGACATCTCAGGTTTACCGCCAAAACGAGATGTGGAGTTCGCGATCGATCTTATTCCTGGTACAGCGCCAATCTCTAAAGCGTACTATTCAATGGCACCAGTGGAGTTGGAAGAAGTCAAGAAGCAGGTTGCTGAATTACTTGAGAAGGATTGGATTCGCAGCAGTAACTCACCTTGGGGAGCTCCAGTTCTTCTAGTCAAGAAGAAAGATGGCACAAGGAGGATGTGCATCGATTATCGAGAATTAAACCGGGTAACTATTAAGAACAAGTACCCGATCTCTCGCATTGGCGAGGTATTTGAGCGGCTTAGTGGCGCAAGGGTATTCTCGAAGCTGGATTTACGATCCGGATATCATCAGGTCCGAGTTAAATATGAAGATATTAGCAAGATGGCGTTCAGAACTCGGTATGGACATTACGAGTATTTAGTGATGCCCTTCGGAGTAACGAATGCACCAGCGATATTTATGGACTTGATAAACCGAATCTTTTCACCATTCTTGGACCAGTTTATAGTGGTGTTCATTGATGATATTCTGGTTTACTCGAAGAGTATTGAAGAGCATGAAGAACACTTGAAGATCACACTGCAAACATTGAGGCAAGAAAGATTATATACAAAGATGAGCAAGTGCGAGTTTTGGCTTGAAGAAGTGAAGTTTTGGGGCATGTCGTATCCGGAGATGGAATCGCCGTTGATCCCGAGAAGATTGTAGCAGTTCGAGATTGGCCGATTCCGAAGAACGTAGCAGAGATCATAAGTTTTCTTGGACTTGCAGGATACTACAGAAGGTTCGTGGAGATTTTGCTTGTTTGGCTGAGCCTCTGACCAAGCTTACACGCAAGGAAGTACTGTTGGTATGGACGGATAAATGTGCGTCAGCTTTTGAGGCGTTGAAGCATAGATTGATAACCGCTCCTATTTTAACCGTACCGGACAGTTCCGTAGGATTAGTGATTCACAGCGACGCATCCGGGAAAGGATTGGGATGTGTTTTGGATGCAACAAAGGAAGATTATAGCTTACGCATCAAGACAGTTGAAAACCCATGAGAAGAATTACCCAACCCATGATTTGGTGCTAGCAGCTGTAATTTTCGCTTTGAAGATTTGGAGACACTACTTATTAGGCGAAAGGGTCGAAGTATTCACCGATCACAAAAGCCTAAAGTACGTGTTCACACAGAAGGAGCTTAATATGAGGCAACGTAGATGGTTGGAGCTGATGGTTGACTACGATCTTGATCTTAAGTACCATCCGGGGAAGGTTAATGTTGTGCCAGATGCGCTTAGTCAGTTGCCAGCAATTCAGATGTTGACTGCACAGAAGGAACTTATTAAAGACTTTCGAAGTTTCGATTTGGAGATTGTGCTACCGCATTCTTCGGGACAGTTGATGCAGCTGCAAGTACAATCGTCGTTGATTGAGAATATTAAAGCAGCGCAATTACAGGACCCAAGATTGCAGAAGTTTCGAGAACAGGTTGAAGCTGGACTTCGAACGGACTTGTTGATTCATGAAGATGGTTCCTTGCGTTATGGTAGTCGTTTATGTGTGCCAAAAGGAGACATTCGTGAAGAAGTTATGAAGGAAGCGCACAGTTCCGCATATTCCGTACATCCAGGAGGCACGAAGATGTATCGAGATCTACGACAGCATTTTTGGTGGGAAGGCATGAAACGGGAGATTGCCCGCTTTTTAGCGAAGTGTTTGGTATGTCTGCAAGTTAAGGCTGAACATCAAAGAGTTGCTGGTTTATTGCAACCACTTCCGATTCCTCAATGGAAGTGGAAACATATAGCCATGGATTTCGTGCCAGCTTTACCGCGGAGTCCAAAGGGCAACAATGCAGTTTGGGTGATTGTTGATCGATTGACCAAAGCAGTTCATTTCATACCATTTCGAGTTGGTCAATCAACAGAAGGTTTGGCAGAACGATACATGCAGAAGATTGTAAGATTGCATGGAGTACCGGTGAGCATCGTGTCCGACCGTGACACCCATTTCTTATCATAATTTTGGAGGAGCTTACAGGAAAGTTTGGGGACTCGATTGAAATTTAGCACCGCTTATCATCCTCAAACAGATGGCCAGTCGGAGAGAATGATCCAAACTCTTGAAGACATGTTGAGGGTTTGCAAGTTAGACTTCAAGGGTTCATGGGAGAATTATCTACAGTTGGTAGAGTTTTCTTACAATAACAGTTTTCAGGTGACTATTCAGATGGCTCCATTCGAAGCATTATATGGTCGCAAGTGTCGTTCACCTGTTTGTTGGGACGATGTTGGAGAACGAAGATTGTTGGGACCGGATTTGATCGTGCAAACGGTGGAGAAGGTTAACACTATCCGGAAACATATGAAAGCAGCACAAGACCGACAAAAGAGTTGGGCAGATACATCGAGAAGACCTCTAGAGTTCACTGTTGGTGATTTGGTGTTTTTGAAGATATCACCGACTAGAAGGATGATTCGTTTCGGAAGTCGAGGAAAGCTTAGTCCTCGATTCGTTGGACCTTTTGAGATTTTGGAGCGTGTTGGAGAAGTGGCGTATCAATTGGCTTTACCGCAATCCTTGGCGAATGTTCATGACGTGTTTCATGTATCTCAACTCCGTAAATATGTTCGAGATGAAAAACACGTGCTGGACCATTCGGAGCTGACTGCACGAGAAGATTTGACTTTTGAGAAACGACCGATGTCGATTGTTGATCGAAGAGAAAAGGTCCTTAAGAACAAGGTTATCCCTCTCGTACTTGTTTCTTGGGGAAATCACTCGCATGGAGAATCAACTTGGGAATGAGAAGATGAAATCAGGCAGAAGTTTCCACATCTATTCTTGTAGTTTCTTGCTTGTTTATCCTTTCTTGTTCTTGGAATTTCGAGGACGAAATTCTTTTTGTAGTTGGGTATAATGTAATAATCTAGTTCATTTATACCATTTCCAATTCCCGTATTTACTTATCTGTAGTATTTTATTGATTTATCGTGTTTGGGTGCGAATGGTATTTTATATTTTACATTGCATTCGACCCGACCCGCTTGCTTGAAACTGTTTGATTCATATTTATGAATTACCCTGACTTGTTACATAGACACGTGCATCTCATGTATACTGCATACTGGCATTTTACCTGGCATTGCATCTTTTACCATATAACATTTTAAGTTACAGAAAATAATTTAAAATTGCATTTCATAGCCTGCATGATACTCCTAACCCCGTGGTAGCATCCGCGCATCTTGTTCTCGTCCCGTTCAGTGAAACAGACGTGTTTAGATGGCTACGCGCACGTACGTGCATCCGTTCTTGGGGGTATGCATTTTCGTTATCTGGGCTTTCGTTTTGAATTTTGAAAGTCGCATATATTTTTCATATTTAAAATCTGAAATTTTAGACCCGACCCAGGCGCGTTTTGAAATATTTTTCTATCCCGCCAAAATTCAATTTATTTAAAATTTTAAAATTTAGTTCGAATATTTTTTTAACAGTTCATAAAATCTCTTTTTAAACAAACAAAAATCTTTTTAAATTTTTAAAACCTTATTCCTATCGACCCCAGCTCTTCCTCTGATCCGATGGCCCCACTCTTCCTCTCTCTTTCTTTCTTTCTCTCCTTCTCTCTCCTTTCGTAATCTTTCTCTCTTCCCATATACAAACAACTTTATCTCTCCTAACTATTCACTTCTCTCTCTCTCTCTCCTCTCGTTGTCCCTCTCTCTCTCATCTCGCACCTCTCTCTCTCATCTCGCGGTGTGCATGGATCCCGTCACCTCCCCATAAATCCCATCACCTCCCTTCGCAATCTCCCCATATATCCTTCTCCCTCCTCCATTTTTCTTTTAAAAACCCGAGCTCCTTCAAGAACCCATCACCTCTTCTCAACCCTAACCCTAAGTACTTCACCTCAACCAAGCCCTCGTCTCATCTCCTTCCTCCTTCTTTCTTCTCCCTCTTCCATCTCCCGAGCACCCTGCAACCCCTGCACACCCATCTCAACCCAAGAAACCCACCGCGTCGCCGCCGACCACCTCATCCCGTCGCCATCTCATTCTTCTTCTCTCCTCTGTCTTCTCCCCTCACAGAACCTTGCACCCTCAAACCAGCCAAAGAACCCAGCAAACCCTAACCGAAACCCTAACACCAAACCACTTCGCCGGAGCTCCATTCGTCACCGTCGTCATCTCCACCCCTCTCTGCAAACCCAGTGAGCATCCCTCTTCTTCTCAATCTCTTCTTCCTCCTTCCTTTCCTCCCTTTCTTTTTTCTTTTCTTTGCTTTTCTTTTTCTTTAAGTTCTCTGTCTTTGTAGATCACCGGAGCCATACGTGACGTCGACGATCCCAACAATCCAGACGTCGTACCTGACTTGTGTGATCACCCTTGTGCGTTGTTTGGAACCGTTCCGTGTACCGTGCGCGCGTCACGACATTTCGCCGACGTGAGACGTTCCGTACACACCTGTTTCTTGATCCGTCTAGGCGAGTTAATCTTGCTACATGCTATTTAACTCATTATATATTTATTTAATTAAATATTATACCTGTAGTTTAAATCTTGTATTCCATGTTTCATTTTATAACGTTTCGATGTTCCGTTTACATCATTTTAGATCTAGATCATGAAAACTAATCTTGTTACATAGTAGATTACATTACATTTTATGCATCTATTTTAATAAATATAATAATTGAATTTCAAACCGTGCATCCAAAGTACTTGTTTCACAGTTTTACAATGACCGTATGCATCCATTCTTATCTTTCATATCTAGCATATGCAAACCTATCTTGTCACATATCATACTATAGTATACCGCATCAAATTGAATATAACCATTCACATTGTTTAATTGAACATCATGCATTAACTAGTTTATCATTTAAAGGTTATATGATATCAATTCGCATCCATATCGAATAGAACACATATAGCTGCATTTACCGATCTCATTTATAACCCAATACAGTTGTTATAACATCCCATGTTTAATAAAGAGCATCCTAATTAATGTTGGAACTATAAATGTAACCATAATCGATAATTGTGCATCCATATCTTTGAATTTATATCTATTTGCATACCATATCACATTATTCCATTTTATTGTTTCATTAGTACCCCATACTTGTTTTTGTGTACTGTCCCCTCCGAAAGACGCGCAAGACATGGACTGTCTTGCCTGAGATTCGGGGCATATGCTAATTGGTGCTATCCGTCTATCTCTCCGATGATTCCAAGTTGATTTATGGCACCATGTATCGAAGGTTTAAATGGACGCGGCCGATGTAGCAGACTTCGTCAGATTCCCCCTCGTTTGAGGGGTTTTTGATTGTGGGGACGCTCTTCCCTGCAGGCGCAAGCCCCTGCAGTTAATTACGCTACTGCATCACGGTAACAACTTTCTCCTTCTCCAGATGGTCACTTCGTATCGTGGGTGTTTGTTTTGTTTGTGGTTGCCCGTAGATTGTATACGGAGACTAATTTATGTCGTCGCCCGTAGGACGTGGATTAGTCCAAATCCGTGTTTCCTTAGATTTGGGTTTGGGGTTTTTGTTCGAGGATACGTTAGCCATATTTGAGGCTAAGATCAACTCAAACGTTTGTTAAGGATACGTTAGTCCAATTTGAGACTAAGATCAACTTAACAGGATCGTTTAGATCCAACAAGAGAGCATTTGGACTCTATTGTTCCAATTTAGGGACATGGTGATCCAACATTCCCATTTTGGGGACGGATATTGGTTTAAGGACGTATAAGTCCATGAGTTTAAGGACCCCACAGTCCGTATTAATGTGTGGTTGTCGGGACCCGCCACCTCTCTGACGACGTTGAAGGATTACAACGACAAATATCAGAGGAGTTCAGAGATGTACCCTTGAACCAAAGTTGGTTGAGAGATCTATAGTCCAATTTGGGACTAAAGTCTGTTTGAAGGTTTGATTTAAGGACGCGTTAGCCATATTTGAGGCTAAGATCAACTTAAACGTTTGTTAAAGATACGTTAATCTAATTTGAGACTAAGATCAACTTAACGGGATTGTTTAGATCCGACAAAAGAGCGTTTGGGCTCTATTGTTCCAGTTTAGGGACATAGTGGTCCATTGCCAGTTTAGGGACATGGTGGTCCAATACCAATTTAAGGACGTAGTGGTCCATCTCTAGTTTAGGGACATGGTGGTCCATTGCCAGTTTAGGGACATGGTGGTCCAATACCAGTTTAAGGACGTAGTGGTCCATCTCCAGTTTAGGGACATGGTGATCCATAAAATGTATGGCTATCGGGACCCATCACCTCTCTGAAGACGTTGAAGGATTACAACGACAAATATCAGAGGAGTTCAGAGATGCACCCTTGAACCAATGAGTTGGTTGAAAGAGCAGATGTGCTCAGTTCAAGATGATTTGAGGACTTATGGCCAGTTTGGGCTAAGTCCAATTATATTTGAAATATTGGCCCTTTGGTCCATTAGACATTTGTCTAGGTTCAGCCTCTCATCATTCAGCAGTGCTAAACAGAGGTTTAGGGGCTCTGACAACATTTTGTCTTTGATTTCCTCAATTTGGAGATTCATTTGGAGGAGGGACTTTTGCCTCTGGAAAATTAGCCAATTTGGCTGAAAGTAGTATTAAACACTAGAGAACAACAGTGTTAAACACTGGAGATAGAACTCTCAAATTAGTGTTAAACACTAAAAGACAATCAGTGTTAAACACTGGAAATATAATCTTCAATTTAGTGCTAAACAGTAGAAACAATCAACGTTAAATATAATCCCCAAATTAGTGTTAAACACTAAAGAAAGAGGGGTCACGTGTGGACACGTGAGAGCGCCCAAAAGTGGGACTAGATCCGTTATCTTCGTTCTGCAATTAAGTGTTAAACACTTTTATATTTTACTTTGGAGCATCACGTGCTGACACGTGAGGAGGATTCATGCACTGATTGTTAGAGCGTCTGCCAAGAGGTCACGTGGGAAAAACGTGAGAGTGCCCAATGCCTTTATTTCTTTTACTTTTTCTCTCCGTATTTCGGGAGTCACGTGGAGCACGTGAGGCGTTGCCTTAGTGATTTTTCCTTCTCATTTCTGGGGATCTTTTCAGGGGTCAAGTGGGGACACGTGACCTTAATTCTTGTTCGTTCTCTTTTGATCATTGAGGGGAAGGGTCACGTGTTACCACGTGATCAAGTTCTGTTTTTTCTTCTCTGCTCATTGAGAATGGGGGTCACGTGTTACCACGTGATCAAGTTCTTTACGTGCATGGAGATCTTTCAAGTCTCTTTATTTCTTTAAGAATTAAATTCTCTGTAGGTTTAAACCCTAATCATGATTTTGGAGGAATTAAATTCCTATAATATGGAGTTAAACCCTAATTTTATCTCAAAAGAATTAAATTCCTGTAATTCTGTGAGAATTAAATTCTCAAAACTCAATTCCTCCTCTTTGTTTTAGATCTGCATTGCAGGATCTCAGCCCAAGGAGAATTAAATTCTCAATTCATGGGGAGATGTGCACTTTGCAAATCCTCAACCAGAGAAAGAACTAAGTTCTTTTCTTTATATAAGAGTTAAACTCTTTTGAGAATTAAATTCTCTTTTGAAGCCTCTCTTTTCTTACCTAGGGTTTTTCTTTTGCAGAGAATTAAATCCTCCTCTCTTTTCTTTTTTCTCTTGAGAATTAAATTATCCTCCTTCTGTTTCTTCTCTCAAAAAAGTAGATCCCTTCTCTTCTCTTCTCTTCTTAGCTCCTATTTATAGGAGAAAGAAAAGAATCAATCTGTTTTGTAAATCTCTCATTGAGAGATCTGATTTATTTATTGAGAGATTTGATTTACTTTCATCATTGATCTGGGCCTTTAGATTATTAGGTGAATTTTATTCACCGTTGGATTTTAAATCCAAAGATATTCTGTTTGTTGTTTTCGGTGAGATTTAGGGGAAATCTTTCCTTGTCTAAGATTTTCACATAAATTGGTGATTTTTAATCACCCTTGGATCTTTAATCCAACGGTCCCTATAATCTTTTTCCATTTGGAAAGATTTAGAAGCTTTTAGAATTTAATTCTATTAACTGTAAGGCTTTCGCAACCAGTCACGTGCTGACACGTGACCTTCGGTCACGTATGAGCACGTGACCCCCAATTGAGTTCTTTAACGGCCGCTTGTTTATGTTGTTGTTTTAACCATCACGTGTCAACTCGTGACCATTGGTCACGTGTGAGCACGTGATATCTCGTTGAGGTATTTTTCAGCAGTTTTTTTTGCCTCTGTTCGATGAATTTTTAACCATCACGTGTCTACACGTGACCATTGATCACGTGTGAGCACGTGATACCTCATTGAGGTAATTCCTGATTTTTAATCAGGGAACAGTGCATAGCATATTTGCCATAACTTTTGATCCCGGATGAATTATGAAGCCCATAATATATCAAATCGAAGTGTTTTTCGAGATGCTTTCGATATCATCAAAATTTAATAGTTACTCTTTCGGGAGTTTATCAAAATACAGGCCGGAAGATACTGGTTCGCATTTCCTTAAGCGTATCGCTGCCATTTGATACCTTGGACTCTTCTGCGCAGAAATTTTTGGCGGGAACATGTACCCATGCTTATTACAGTTTGATTATGAGCACCCACGTGATACTTGTGCAACCTTGACATGAATTGATACACTACTACTTGACACTACTCGATACTTGTGCACTACTTGACATGATTGGATCCATATACACTACCTGACATGACCTGATGTACCACAACCTGACACATTACCTGATCTTGTTACTAATGCCGACAATCTTGACCTGTTGTCCCTACGGACATATCCTGTTGTCTATACAGACAAATCTGTACCTGCTTGATCCTGTGTTGGCATTAACTCCAGATTTATCAATACCTGACTTGAACACATAACCTGGGGGTATGGGAAAATCAATGATGAAACCTGACTTGTAACTCGACAGTTCGATGCCTTTACTGATCAGTCTTATGGGCTAGGCCAGCCCCGGGATGATGCTGCTGACATCATTCGTCGTTACATACTACCTTTTACTGCCTTGCGGCATGTCTCGGATTCAGCCCGAGAGTCTTTGACCGTGGTCTCGAGCACGCACGGGATACTATTGAGTTACATCGATGATTCATCAAATTGATTTCAAAGACTTGAGAGTAGTTAACCCAGTAGACCAGTTTAGATTACTCACTGCACATCACCTGTGCCTTACCCTTCACTGTCCTTATTTATGTTACTGTTATACCTTTATTACCATTCATACTCGTGCCTGCATGTCTCGTTACCCCTGATTATACTATTATTAATGTTATGACGCACTGACGTCTGGGTTTTACATGGCCCAGATCCTCTACCTTTGTCGCAGGCTGATCAGGAGTACTTCCGCCGTTAGGCCGAGCAGTGAGGATCGAGTTGGTATCCAGTTTTACTTTCCAGGTGTTTTGTTTATTGGATCTTTTGCTTCCGCGTTATTTTTATTCTTGACTCATTTATTTCGGCTTATGGACATGTGTTAGATATTTTATTATTGTTCTTGATATCTCTACAGTCGTAATGTGACTGTGGATGGATATTTCCTATCCACAGGTAGCATGGTAGTCTCTGTCACGTGCCTATCTTAGCGTACTCTGGGAAGCGGGGCGTGACAGTTCTCGGTGGGGTGTCCCTACGACATGTGGAAGGCGCAGTACAGGCCTCGAGTCCATTTGGCCGCCCTATTGGTGACCGGAGGGAGTTTGAAGAATCGCTCGCCCTTCGCCTCTTCCAACAGCTCAGTCTGAGAGATGTTGAGAGGAGTATACCCCTGAAACTTCGGGGAGTACGGCTTTGACCGGTCGACCTTCTTCTTTTCTTCTCTGCCCCTCTTCCTTTGGTCGGCCTGGTCGCCCCGGGGGAGGTTGGCGTTTACTTCGGACTCGAGTCGGATTTTCCGCTCGATCCAAGCTTTTACCTTGGCCATGGTCCTAGGTTGCGCCAATGCAAAGGAGCGGAGCCACTCCTTGGCCTAAGACCCGACATTAGAGCCGTGATGACGGTCCCGTCCCGGTGCTCGGGGACCCCAAGAAGAGCGTTGTAGAAGCGAGTGACGTATCCTTTAAAGGATTCCTTGTTCCCACTCTTTATAGTGAAAAGGTAATCGACGGTCCGCTTCTGCCGTCTGTTCCTGACGAAATGCCCGAGGAACTGGGCGGCCAGCTCATCAAAGGTAGAGATGGAGCATGGCGTGAGCCCTCAGAACCAGTCTCGTCCAGCCCGGATAACAGTGGCGGGGAACGCTCGACATTGGGCGGCGTCAGAGTTGTCCTGGAAGCTCATGCCCGTCGTGAACGCGTTCAGGTGGTCCTTTAGGTCGGACTTCCCGTCAAAGAGGGCCACCTTTGGATGCTTGTTTCTGGATGAGATACGGACAGCGAGCAGATCTTCAGTGAAGGGCTTCATAAGCAAGTCAGCGGCATACCTGGCCCCCTCGCTTAAAGGATGACCCTCCCGATGTATACTTTCGATTTTCTTTTCGAAGGCATCGAGACGATCGTGGTACCACGAGGATTCGGCATAATCGGATTTATGGCCCTTCCCGCTGGCGACATGTGCCTGACTGCGGCTCCGGTTCCGTTCTATCAGGTTCTTCAGGTCTCCTGGCGAGGTCATTCTCGAGTCATCGTGGCGAGTGCCGCCCGCGCGACCCCGTGGGGGGAGAGGGTGCCGGCCATGCCTAGGGGCAGGCAAGCTGACCGACACCTCCTCGGGAGGAACGGAAGCACGACGGGCCTCGTGGCGGGGACTTTTTTGACGATACCTCGGCGTGGAGCTGTGAGGCGCCCAACAGGTCATCGAATCGGTCGCCGTGGGGGACCTACGGCCGCCGGAGATGGCAAGACGTTGTTCGGTGGTGCCAGCGTGGGCAGCGTCATCTCCTCCTCTACGGAGGTCGTGATCCCAAGGTGGGGGAACGGTGACCTGGGGTCTTGTCCCGCCATTTGGACGCGGACAAGGGCATCCACGATGGATGCGAGCCTGTCAATCCTTACAGACAGGGCATGAACAGCGTTAGGGGGAGGAGAGGATCCGTCCACGCCTCCGTTGTGGGGAGGACGGCGGCTTGTACTGGGATCGTCGCGGTGATCACTCACCACCAGTTCGAGACCGGAAGATCAACTTTTGATGAGTGGAATTTTCGTTTCCCACAGACGGCGCCAACTGATAGAGGTCAGGATCTCCTTCAGATGTTGTCCTCCATTGATCTGTCGCGAGCGTCGATGAATAGCTGGGATTGGGTTGAGAGTTGCCTCCTGGAGCGTGTGGATCTCGGTAGGATTGATTTGGAATGAAGCCGAGGAACCTGCAAAGAAGTCCCGGGGTGGGTGTACCACCGTGGACCCTTCGACGATCAAGTTAGCCGAGGTATTTGAGCAGAGTAGCAGCCTATTGGAGTAAAATTGCCTTACCTAAGTCGTCTGAGAGAGGGGTTTATATAGCGGTCGCCATGGGCTAGCTGGCGCGAGGTCCTCGGCGGCCGTTACGCCCCTGGCGTTATGACCGAATGGTGGGATCCCCCATTAATGACGAGATACGCTCGTTAATGGGGGGATGCGACGGCGTGGAACGCGGGATCGTGGGGCGGCGGATATCTCACGTCTGACGAGATTCACGGAGCCGTGGTGGAGGCGCCTGTGATCTGCGTTCTAGGTCGCTTGATAGAACCGAGGAGGCCTAGCTCGGTGGGAGGCCTAAAACTGGGCGGGAGGCCGAGCTAGTTCGGTTCTGTGATAGCTCGGAGGCGAAGGGCCGAGGTGCTCAGCGTGTAGGAGGGCTCAGAGGCGAGCCAATGGTCATTTACACGGCGAGCACAGGAATTTTCAGGGAATCCTCGGAGGTCTGGTCCAGGAAGCGAGACGATAGCCCGGGGGGATGCCTCCAATGTGTGGTTCTTGCCCTGTTTCCGTGTGCCTTGGGAACGTCATCTGCCACGTGTCATGATCTGGGGAGTTCCCACTTATGAGCATCATCAGTATCCGTGACCAGGTCTTGCTGTTTGAGCAACGAGATTGTGATTGACCACAGCCTCAAGTAAATCATTTCGAATCTCATCGTATTTTTTGAAGTGTTGCATGATGTCAAAACAATAAGAAGTTTGCTCGATGAACAATGACTGCTCATGCAAGGTACGCATGAGTCGATTTTCATTTGATGATGCAACAATGAATCGAGTATTGATTTTTCATTTAACTGCCTTGGTACGATTGCGTCATAAAAACAATATGGAAAGGGATGTACGGAGAAGAAGTTGACACTTAATACATGTCTGGATAGTTAGAATTAAAATTCAGAAGATTTATTTTGGGATTATAATATTTTGGAATGCATATGCATTCCCAAAATAACATTCCCAGAGAAATTTTTAAATTTTATGCATGTTTAGATAACCTGGGATAAGAAATATGCATTAAATGCTTAGATTCAATTTATTATTATTTAAATAATAGAATGCATCTTATTTTAATCCCTTCCGCTTGTCCTCTCATTGTCTGTAACTTCTATTTTTCTTCATCTTGAATTCTTATTTCTCTTTCTATGAGTACATTTAATTAATCCATGGTTATTTCTCAAAGGAAAACACATCGTCGATATTCATCGCTTTCAATTTTAGATCTCTTTTTCCTTAAAGCTTTGCCGGGTCTCCTCGTTGGTCCGTTCTTCACCGCCGGCCATCATTGCTGATCATCATCACGATCAATTTAGCTAACGACGTGTAGAAATTTTTAATCCACCATGATTATTTCTCGAAGGAAAACACACCGTCAATGTCCATCAACTTCAGTTTTAGATCTCTTTTGCCTTGAAACTCTGCCCGGTCTTCTCGTTTGTCCCTTCTTGATCGTCGATCGTCATCATGACCAATTTAGCTAACGGCATGTAGAAATTTCTTTGAGAAAACAAAAAGAAATGAAGAAGGGTATTTTTTAAAAAGAGGGAGGTTGAAGATGAGATTGTGGGCAAATCAAAGTAAAGACTAGAATTTTAATCAGAAAAAAGTGGTGTGCCAAGTAAATATAAGATTTGAAAAATCCAAATAATAATTAACACCTAGGGGCACTAAAAGAGACAATGGTTCATTTAGTTAAGAGCCAATACTTTGTTCATTGGTAAACAATTCTAACTTGAACTATAAAATTAGGCGCATTTAGCCAACAAGACGAACTTCAGTTGGCCCTGACTTATTCATTTATAGTTTAAGTTTGGCTCGTTTAGGCATCATATCATATTTTATATATTTTAAAATAATATTCAATTTCCAAATAAACAAATAGGCAATCCAAATAGACATATATACACTGAACTCATACATAATGCCGAAACTAATAATTACTGTCCAAGATGTCATAATTTTTCCTTTCATGTGAATATATTTTGTCACGCCCCACTTCCTAAAATACGGAACACGAGGGGTGACAAGGCCAGTCATACTCCTATGGTCAAAAAAATATCCTGCCGTAGTCACACTTCGGATTCTGACAGTATATTGTAGCAGTAATATAACATAGATGATGCGATAATACAATCACTAAAACTATCAGGTGAAAAGAAAACTGAGCGCAAAAAATTCAACAACTAAACAATGATAATGAAAGGAACGAAAAGGGCGGCACACTGGTTTATATATCCACGATCTCCTCGAAATCAGACGGGTCCACTTCTTCCACTCTGAGCATGCATACTTAAGTCGTCAGAGCGACACAAAAGCAATATATACATATATAATATGAATGATGATAAACATAAAGCAGTAAGTATAGATTAATGACATGAGCATGAAATAACCAGCACATGTAACGGTAAAGCTGGTGTATCAAATCCATAATCAATGTAATATCCTATCAGTCTCAAGGTCCAAGTCACTAAACTTATCGTCGGTCCGAGTGTGAGCATCAACCACCGCAGGAGTATTCCCAACCGAAGGGTAAGCCCCAGGGGCAAGGAAACACGGGCCCGAATCACGATCAGAAAGAACCAGTAACACGATCAGTAACAATATCATGAAATCACGAAATATGCCGGCAATGGGACTCCTGAGATTCTGTTGATCGATCACACACTCAAACTACCACACACCTCGCGGTATACCTCAAACACCGACCATGAATCTAAATACTAGTCGCTCCATGACAAGTCTACGCGAGAATTGGAGACAGGGTCTCCATCAAGCATGTCTCGACCGGTATCCAAGATAAGTGGACAGTCCTCGATGTCTTGCCTATGACACTAATATAAGTGCTTCCATATCCGTCCCATACCCGTTATAGTTACACTTATATATGCCCCATAGGCGTCGACAATGCAATAACTAAATGGTTCCGCTGATTGTGTACAAGTACGTGTCACTTCCACTATTCAACCATATTTTTACACTAGCGTACTTGCCACAATCCAATCACTAATACTTATCAGTTTGTAATATAACACGGTCACTAGGATACCAATGTATATGACCACTATTCAACGAGGGTATAACGGTTATATGATATGATAAGAATGCAATCAAATATGATACAAATAAAATGTGGCAGCCAGTGTCATATAACTTGTAAAATTTATTATAAATCACACATGCAGAATTGAGCAAAACAATATAAAATAGTAAACAATATATTTAATTATCTCTGCAGCAAAATTGGTTTCGAGTCAATCGGGTTTCTAGTTTGTGAGTTACGGTCGTTTCATTTAAGTGTTCTCTGCTGGAAATCCAATTTCAGAACTGGAAGTCCGTTTTGTAACACGGTTTACTCCTTGTTGAGATCATAATTACGCTATGATACAGTTAAATAATATTTATATTTATCTGTTATGTTTCCAACGCACTGGAGGGATCAATAATATCCATTGTACGCAGGAAGATATGCACTGTCTAAAGTTAAGGTATACATTCTGTCTCTGCATGAAACTGCAGTACACATCGACGGTTTAAAAGGTGTTATAAATATCAAACGACACTGGAATGCAATGAGACCAGTACCGTTAGAAATATAATTCAATTCTATACTTTTTCATGTATGGTTCCACACACTTGCGCACTTTAACAGCGAGAAACATGCATTCTAAAATGAGTAAAGGTAGAGATTCTTGCTCTGGACTGCAGTACAGAGCCATGAATCCCCGCAGTTTTCATTGTCACAGCTTATAAAAATTATGAGATCAACTATGGGGTGCTGTAGATTTATCTGTTGTCTTTGATAGAGCCATAGAATATTAGGTTACGAGTTGTATTCAGTTTAATATCAATTTTAGAACGAGGCATGTGCGGTGAATTTCAGATTCAATGTCGCCTTTTTGGGGCGTCATTACTTAATGTAAACTTTACTATTTTCAACCCAATTTATGGCATGATGTTCATTATTAGTAAACAGATCTATCTATAATAAGTTCCGCCATATTTGATTTAGTTATCATTCACAGTTTGGATCAAATACTTAGGGTAGCATTCAGTAAGCGATCGAAACACGAGTTTTCTTTAACCAGTTGAATTTAAATGTTATCCATACAATATCTATACATTACATGTAACACCCTAGTACATTTATACTATATATTTGGGTATTTCAAATCTTGCGGTAAAATTCTTTACTATTGTTGCTATTGGATTGCGAATGATGCAATTAGTGACTGTGGTTATTATCCGACCCGACCCGCATATTTGAAACCCGATATGGTGCGAGGTTATATCAAGTATTTACTAGTACAGTGTATCCATGTGAATTGAGCGCTATATATATACATAATATATTTTAAGCCCTACATATCTCTTTATAATACAAGATAAAAACAAATAATATTCTTTCCTATCTAGCATTGCATGGCATATTACCACATATCAGGTTGTTGCCTCTATATATCATGTTCATATCTTAAGAGTTAGACAGATAAATAATTGGATATAGTTACGTATATTTACGTAGATTTTATTGGGGTTATATGTATTTAATTATGAACATTTGTATTATGGTTAAATTTCTTACGTATATTCTTTATATTTAAAAACTATATTTTTGAAGGGAGACGGGTAATATTTGAAGTAATCTAGTATTATCTGTAAAATCCTACAATATATATATATATATATATATATATATATATATATATATATATATATATATATATTAATTAATATTAATTTTTATATAATCACTCATTTCCTATCTCTCTCTCCCTGTATGTGTGTGTATATTTATATTAATAATATAAATTTTATTATAAAACTCTCTCTCTCTCTTCCCTCATCTACATTTCTCTCTCTCGCCGGATCCTAACACATGCCAAAACCCCCACGTTTTCGCCATCCCCCTCTCATCGCCCTCCCTACTCCTTTGTCCTCGCCTCCTCGTCACCACCACCGGGCATACCTTCTCTCCTCCCTCCCCGAAGGCTCACCCGAGCCGATACCCAAGCTGAGAACCCATCTTCTCTGTCATCGACGTTGCCGCCTGGCCTGCACCCTCCATCACACTCTTTGTCTCGTCGGCAACACCAAAACACCCACACCACACCGCTCCTTCTTCTTCTTTTCTTCTTCTCCCTCTCGTTTCCACCGATCACCATTAACCCCTCACCGGCCACGGCACCTCGCCGTCGACCTCGGTCCTTTCAACCTCGCCGCCGACCATCTCTCTCATCTTTTCCGTCCACGTTCAAACCCCAGAATCCCAGCAGCCCCATCTCTTCTTCTTTCTTCTTCTTCTCTTTGCCGACTAGTTTCGTCGGAGTTGCTAACCACCGACAAGCACAATCCAGAAGACCCAGTCACCGTCGTCGTCTAATCCCGTTACCACGTCACGCAGTTACTCAATTCAGGTCAAGTTCTACGTATGTGTGTTTTGCATCGTGTCGTTATTCGACGTTCGGAACGTGATATCCGTATACTCGTCGTGAGATTTCGATCAGGCAAGTTCTAAACTTGCAACATGCTATCTGTTTATATCAATATTTATATGTTTAATTATAGTACATGTGTTTTAATATTTAGCAAATATTATCGATTTATAGTTTTATAGCATTCGTCTGTATCCGTACCAATAATGGTTTATCTAGTTGCATGCCGGATCATCACAATATCATTATACTACTATATCAGTTCAGTAATCTTTATCTAGATTGCAATATACCTGGTAACAGACGTAAAACGGTTATTACAGATAGATATATATATATCATGGACATTAGTTATGTTTGCCGTGTTTAGATATTGGTTACGGTTTTACTTTTGGTATCTATTTTGGTTAATATATATTTCCTGACTTGTACACGAGACTTTACCTGACCTGATACTTGGATCATCCGCTAATGCCGACAATCCTGACGGACGTGACTTGTTGTCTAGATAGACAAGACCTGTACCTGCTTGATCCTATATTGGCATTAGATTTATATCATCAATACCCGACTTGAACACAAAATCTGGGGGTAAGGGGAATCAATAATGAAACCTGACTTATAACTCAACTGTTCGATACTTCCAGAGACCGATCAGTCGATACGGGCTCTGGCCACAGAATGATGCTGCTGACATCATTCGTCTGTTCATGATACATATTTTTACTGCTTAGTGATTTATGTATGATTTTAACGATCAAAAATAATATTACCGCAATCAAGAACGGCGTCGCTTGGTAGCTAGCCGGTGAGTACGGGTCGGTCCACAGGGATTTTGTGTTTTCCTAATCGCGCTAACGAGTTAATTCCGATGGGTGTCGGATTGATTATCTCTAAAAGCTAAATTAATTTATACTAAGATTATCTAGATCTAAGTCTTGTTAGGGTTAGGTTTAGGGGAAGTTAAGAGATTAAAGGTTTCATCACAGCATTCAATGCCCTATCATAGATCTATTAGGTGTTATGGTAATTATCAATAAAGTGGATTAGAATCATTTGGGAAGATGTTTCTTCCTCTACGTTCTTGTCCTTCCTTTATCGATCCTTACCCTAACCTCCATGGAAAACACGCACAACCGGTCCTTTATACTACGGTATTACCGTTACCTCTAGGGGTAAGGTGCCGCAGGGAGCGGTGTGTGTGTGTATGCATGGAGTTCTAATTCTTATGTGTGAAGGGGCAAGAAAGGGGTGAGAGATCTCATCTCTCAAACCTTTCCCTAAGGCTAACCCTAACAAGCGAGGAGACTACTCGCTCATTAGGGGATTAAAAGACATTCTAAATTAAAAGTAAAATAAGGCAAAGAAATAAAAGAACTTACTAATTTTTATTGATGGCTCTCTCCAAACATCAACGCAGTACAGATCTGAATTTATGAAATGAAAAGCGGCATGCCGTAGAAAAGGTTTTTAGGGTTCTATTTATAGATTCATAGAAACCCTAGGTTACAATTGACTCGCACATCTGCTATTACAAAAATACCCTTTAAGAAAAGACCTAGTCAAAGATCCGCGCCGCCTCTGGAATTTTGGTAAAAATTTCTTCAAGTCCGGGCTCAAGACGGCCGCGGAACCGCGGCCGCAGCAAGGGTTGGGCCGCGGTTCCGCGGCCCAATGGTGGTGTTGGCTGCTGTAATTTTGTGTGATGGATCTGGGCCTTTTGGGCTTCCTATTTCTTTGGTCCTTTTCTCAGATTGGTTTCTCGTTCTCTTCCAGATCTTCCAGTGAATAATTGCAATGAACTTTTAACCGTTCGCTTTGTAATGTTGGACCTTGCGTTGCCTTGTACGAATCTTTGTGTAGGCTTTATCAAAAATCCTTCTGTTTGCTGGTCGTAGTCTCACTTTTGCATCGTCTTGTATCTTTTTCACTGTTTTAGATCCAAGAACCTGTAACCTGTACTATGTAGCAGACATGCGTCAAAAGCACCTGTTTATTTGTGAAAAGAATAAGAATGGGGAATATAATAATGCAATATTATGGTATGAAAAAATACCCCCAAACTTATCTTTTGCTCGGCCTCGAGCAAACTTAGTTTTATTCTCGACAAAAAACCTAACCGCACTTTCGCAGGGAATCGCGATTGCACTGAGCTCGTGCAACAAACCGTTAAACCTCTAGGTGTCCCTAGTAGGAGGAGTGTTGTCTCCTGAGGGTTTTCAGCGGATACTACCCACAAAATCCTATCAATTTGGCTTTTTCGACTTTTGTTTTCCAATTAGGTTTTCTAACAAGGAATTCTATTACCGTCGACTCATAAATTATCCACCCATATTTTTCACACTTTCTCATCATTTAACTTAAGATTATATATGTTCTGCAGACCTACTTAGCTTTCGGCATCTCCTAAGTTTTCCTTCTAGGGTTCCATCTCCACTTAGGAGTTTTTAGCATCTCTACTAAAGATACAAGTTCTATTCTTCATTCCTATCTCTTATCTAAATCCCAATCACATACCCCTACGTGTGTGTATATATCACCCCTACACTTGGAAATTCAAATCAAGCAATCGTACTCTTGTCCGTTGTCCAAAGCACTTTTTAATTGGTGAATTTTTAAATGAATTTTGCTTACACATCCTTCATGCGACCGTTAATACTTCTTGAGGTACCAACAACCGATTACAAGCCGTGTTTTCACATTAAAGCGTACTTCCTAGTCTTGCAACACCCAAGGCTTTTTAGCAGTGACTCCCAAACCAGTTGGTCTAAGGCACTAGGTGATGAAGCACCCTCGCTAAATATTTTTCTATTTTTGCAGCCTTAAGTAATCACAAAAACCAGTGTTCATACTTGTATTATTTTTTTATTTTTCATTGTACTAAGGATTTTAGACAAGAGCATTTCAAGGTCTCTTCTACTATTCCAAGTTTCAAGGTGCGTGATTGTGCAAATTGTAGGGTATACATTTTCAGAATCTAGATTTAAGCGAGGAATTATTTTTCAAACTTATACTCTAATAAAAATATCAATAATTTTCCTTTGTTTCAACTTAGCCCAAGAACTGAACTCAAAATTTGCCTATTTCTAAATAAACTACAAAGACATATACTTTCTACCGTTAAACTTTAAGGAAGGTTATTTTTAGGGTTTTTAATTTACTAGGTCTAAGATCTAGTTGTTCCTAGCTAGTTAACCTAATTGTCAAACTCAAGTCAAATAAGGCCAAAATTGAATACATTAATTTTTATAATTTTTCAATTTTTATGGGTTTTAAAATAAGTATGCAAATGCAAAAATATGTACAAATGAATACGAAGGAAAGAAGGCTTACCGAGCATACCCCCAAACTTAACTTTGACAGTGTCCTCACTGTCATGCTACACCAAGAGGGTTGAGAATGTCGGCACTCCCCTGTTTATTTCTTTACAAATTGTTTTTATAATTTTTTTGTTTTATTGGTAAAAGAAAAACAAAAATATATTATACAGAAAGGCCCCCCCCAAACTTCATTGAAACAATGTTAAACGTCATTTCCAAACTTTGCAAAGACCAAACGTCAACACCAACCATTCAAAAAATTTATCTGTATAGAGTATCGGTTGGTGGAAGAACATGTTGTATCGATCCAAAAAGAATTGGGGAAGATAGAAGTGGTGGGATGGAAAGTGTGGAAGTGAATAGATATGATGTGGTGATGAATCAAAACGAGAATGTGAATGATCAGCAATCAGTGGAATATTAGCATTCTCGTAGCTTATTAAAAGAAATGGGGGTGGTTCAACCTCTAAAGGAGCAGGTTGACTAACCACACTATCCCCAAGATATTTCTGTGGATCCTTCATCGACTTGGCATCATCCATCATATGCATACGATATTCAATTATGAGGGAACTAATCTCCTCGATGTCCGCCATAGTCCAGCCGAAAGCTTGTCGCCTATCTTGTAAGACCATTAAAAGGGCTCTCTCTTGCTCGAGAGCTAGAGAGGCCGATATGATAACGGGAAAGGTCTCATTCTCACCTATGTAAGCATATTTAAGGTGAGACGGCAAGGGCTTTAGTTCGAGTTTCGGGGGCGAAACAATCATAGATAAAAATAGGGGATCCACCTCGAACTCAAAGGACTCCAACACAGGTTCAAAATCACTGTAAACAACCAATTCGGATGGTTCAACCAACTCATCCAAAAATTCAAAAGACTCATATTCGGGCGGTGAGTCGTCAAAATCATCCGAATAAGTGAAACATTCATAATCAATATCGGTTGTGTCAACTGTGGTAGATTCAAGGAGGGACGCACTAGTGGCGTCAAAACTGTCGTCATCAAATAGAAATCTTTCAAGCTCGCAGTCCTCCTGCGTGATTTCGTGAATAGAGCAAACTTCTTGTGTACTAGTTTTAGGCACGGGGGGAAGACTTCCTAACTTGTAAATATTGAAGTCACTAGATTTCTTCCCGAAGGATAGAGTCATGGAGCCATTGCGACAATTTATTACAGCATTGGAAGTGGCCAAAAATGGTCGACCGAGGATCACCGGAATTTGGTTCCGTGGGTTAGCAATAGGTTGTATGTCCATAACAATAAAATCAACGGGAATATGAAATCCCCAACTTTGATCAAGACATCCTCTAGTTCACCCCTAGGATGGGTGATTGATCGATCAGCCATTTGGAGAGTACAACGAGTGGGTTTAAACTCTCCAACCCCTAATTGCTCGTACACGGAGTAGGAAAGCAGGTTAACACTAGACCCAAGATCTAAAAGTGCTCGATTAATTTTCTTATCCCCAATTGTTATTGAAATCGTAGGACAGCCTGGGTCCTTTCGTTTTTGGGGTAAGGGTTGAGGTTGGTTAATAGCATTGCTCACTGCACTAGCCACTAGCACTTTCTTGGGTATTTGAGACGACTTTCTCTTTGAGGTGCATAAACCCTTTAAGATTTTCGCGTATGAAGGGACTTGTTGGATTGCATCCAAGAGAGGTATATTTATGCTAATCTGTTTAAATAACTCCACAATCTTCTCCATTTGTGCAGTTGGTTTATTGGGACTCAACCTGTTTGGAAATGGAGCATTTTGAAAATCTGTTGAGTCCAAAGTCTGTGGAGTAGAATGTGGAGTTGGAACGGATCCCAGTGTGGGTGTGTTCGTGAAGTGAGAAGTGGGTCCGTTCGGATTAGAAGAAGAAGAGCCTTTTGAAGAATGGATAATAGGCTCTAGCAGAGAAGATGAAGGTGAAGAAGAAGAAGATGGAGAAGAAGAAGGAGAAGAAGGAGAAGGAGAAAATGAAGAAGAACAACCGGCGGGGGTGCCATCACTAATACCCACATTATTTTGCAACATTCTTTCAGATCTCAACGTGGTCACTGCATTTACATTGTGATATTCATGTGCGTTGTGTGTGTGTGACCGGGATTTGGCAATGGTTGAGATGGAAGCTTTCCCTTTTCTCTCTCGCTCAACGCAGCAATTAATTGTTCAATTTGTGCCTCAATAGATTTGATGCTTTGATCGTGTGAAGCATTGTTGTGCACCAAAGACTGGACGCAATTTTCCAATCTTGCTGTGGATTCTGTAGGTTGCTTGAGAAACGCATCTAGACTTTTTTCTAGCGAGACAACCTTATCATCATTGGGTTGAATCAAATTTTTCGTTTGATTTGGATAAGATTGTGGTTGGAAAGGTTGCTGGTATTAAGTTTGTTGGGGTGCTTGTTGTTGTGGAGGAGGAGGCCTTTGAAAGTTGGTGTTGCCTTGGAGTTGTTGATTTTGATTCCCAGCAAAATTTGGGTGACTCCTCCAACCCGGATTATAGGTCGAAGAGTAAGGATCATTTTATTGTCATTGCTGAAAGGCAGCATTGACTTGATCTTGTCCTTGAACAGGTGGATTGTAAGGAAACTCTTCGGTAATGTGTGATGGATCCGAACAACAAGCACAAACAGTTCGTGGGGGTAAAGCAGGGGCAGGAGAAGACGATGAGATTTTGGTCTCAATGGCTTCTAGCTTTTTCATAAGTGCGGTCATCTAGGCCTTCATAGCAATCGACATATCTAATTGATGTATGCCTGCCCTAGATTGACCAATAGAAGAAGATGAGGTGGTCTTTGTGCTCTCCCACTGAATTGTTTGGTCACTAAGATCCTCGAGAAACTGCCATGCTTCCTCACTAGATTTGGTTAGAAAGTGACCTTGACAAATGGTTTCTAGCAACTGCTTCGTTGCCGGGTTCAATCCCTCGTATAATGTTTGGCAAAGTTGCCAATTTTCGATCCCATGGTGAGGGCATTGAACAAGTAGGTCTTTGAATCTTTCAAAACACTTCCAAAATGGTTCGGAAGGAAGATGGGAAAATTGTATTATCTCATTGCGAATTCTCGCGGTCTTGTGATGAGGATAAATTTTTTTAAGAAAAGCTTTAACAAACTCGTCCCAATTTCTAATTGAATGTGATGCTGAGCTGTATAGCCACTTCTCGGCTAAGTCACATAAGGTGAAAGGAATGACCCTTAGCCTTATGGCGTCATCACTTAATTGGGTTGTTTTCATCATGGCGCAAACGTTTTGGAATTTATTGATAAAGATATAGGCATCTTCGGATTCCAATCCATGAAATTTTGGCAGCATATTGATGAAGTGGGGTTTTATTTCAAAATCGTCCCTATTTGCCGGTGGGGGTGAAAGACAGGTAGGTAAAGAGGTGCGGACAGGGTAGAAGAGATCCTAGAGCGCGATTCGTTGGGGCGCTACAACAGGCGGGAGATTCAGGTTATTCGCACATAACGGAGGTGGAATCAGTCCCGTGGGTAAGGTATTGTTGGGATTATATCCCGACATACCTTCGGAAGAAGAATTTGAAGGTGGAGGTAAGGAAATGGACAGAATTTCGACTTCGGAGTCGAAAGGTTCGTCGGTCGGTACCAACGAAACATGGACCAATCGGGCGCTAGTTTCCCTAGTCCAAAGTGACATACACTAAAGAGGTAGTGTAGTCAAAAAAAGTGAAAAAAAAGAATGTGAGGGTAAGAAAATGTCAATGAGAAGAAAGTGAGTGGTGGTGGGGTGCAAGGATTTTTAGCGACAAGTTGCAAGTTTTTATAAAAGATTTTTCCTTTTTCCTTTTTTTTTATTTAGAACTTTTTGCAAAAAAAAAATTTTGATAAAGGGCTAAGACACACTTTCGATCAACAAAAAATGCACAATCAGGCCTAGATCTAGGGTCACCTAGGTCAGCTAGACAGTTCCTAACTGTTCCAAAGGGCTAGAAATAGGACCTCAAACCGCCTCTTCACTGCCAATTGCGGCCAGGTAAGTGCCAGGTAAGTGGGAGGCTCCCCGCTACAAGTAGAGGTCCTAATTAAGTAACCACTTGCCTTAGACACACTTGCCTAGACACCGCAAAGTCAGGTTAGGATAAACGGTCGATGCCTATAACTAGTCCTCTGTCCTATTGAGCGCGACGTCCTTAGGGCTGAGTTTAGTATTTTTTAATTAAACATTGGTCAATGCAAATGCCTTATGTGATTTTTGGGGTCCTGGAAAGGATGATGAAATCCCCACCCAATCTGAATTGGTCAAAAGCCCCTTAAAGTCCGATTAAAGATATGCAAAACAGTAAATCGCTTGCAATCAAATCTTTTTATTTTATGCGCGGCGCAAAGAATCCTGCACAAGATTTGTTATTGAGAAGGGGAAGATTTTTTTACTTTTAGGCGCAAAGAATCCTGCAGGAAATTCGGCAAAAGATATATCGAAAGGTTCAGAGGAGAGAGAAAAGATCTTACAGTGCAAATTTGGTCAACTGATAAGGTCACGGCGCCGCCCTTCCGCGGTCAAAGCGTGGATCCCACCGCGTTTCCGCGGTCTTGTAGACGGCTCTGTTCCCGAGACTTTTCTCACGTGCTGACTCGTCGAAACAGCCGCGCTTCCGCGGTCTAAAGCGCTTTTTGCGGCGGATTTGCGGTTTGGTGTGCTGTTCATACGCCAAGAAAAATTCCACTCCTCTGTTGTTGCGATCCTCTGTCGTTGAGATCTTTCTTATTCTGTTTCGCTTTCTGGATTTTTCCAGATCCTTTGATCCTGCAGAGATTCACAAAAAATACCCTTCAAACAATAACTAATAAAATTTTTATAATTTTTTTTTCTTCTGTTTTTATGATTTTTTTATTTAAATTAACCCGAAATTGCAAAAAGGAAATACTACGCCATCCCCGGTAACGGCGCCATTTGATTTATGTAGGATTTTAACGATCAAAAATAATATTACCGCAATCAAGAACGACGTCGCTTGGTAGCTAGCCGGTGAGTACGGGTCGGTCCATAGGGATTTTGTGTTTTCCTAATCGCGCTAACGAGTTAATTCCGATGGGTGTCGGATTGATTATCTCTAAAAGCTAAATTAATTTATACTAAAATTATCTAGATCTAAGTCTTGTTAGGGTTAGGTTTAGGGGAAGTTAAGAGATTAAAGGTTTCCTCACCGCTTTCAATGCCCTATTATAGATCTATTAGGTGTTATGGTAATTATCAATAAAGTGGATTAGAATCATTTGGGAAGATGTTTCTTCCTCTACGTTCTTGTCCTTCCTTTATCGATCCTTACCCTAACCTCCATGGAAAACACGCACAACCGGTTCTTTATACTACGGTATCACCGTTACCTCTAGGGGTAAGGTGCCGCAGGGAGCGGTGTGTGCGTATATGCATGGAGTTCTAATTCTTATGTGTGAAGGGGCAAGAAAGGGGTGAGAGATCTCATCTCTCAAACCTTTCCCTAAGGCTAACCCTAACAAGCGAGGAGACCACTCGCTCATTAAGGGATTAAAAGACATTCTAAATTAAAAGTAAAATAAGGCAAAGAAATAAAAGAACTTACTAATTTTTATTGATGGCTCTCTCCGAACATCAACACAGTACAGATCTGAATTTATGAAATGAAAAGAGGCATGCCCTAGAAAAGGTTTTTAGGGTTCTATTTATAGATTCATAGAAACCCTAGGTTACAATTGACTCGCACATCTGCTATTACAAAAATACCCTTTAAGAAAAGACCTAGTCAAAGATCCGCGCCGCCTCTGGAATTTTGGAAAAAATTTCTTCAAGTCCGGGCTCAAGACGGCCGCGGAACCGCGGCCGCAGCAAGGGTTGGGCCGCGGTTCCGCGGCCCAATGGTGGTATTGGCTGCTGTAATTTTGTGTGATGGATCTGGGCCTTTTGGGCTTCCTATTTCTTTGGTCCTTTTCTCAGATTAGTTTCTCGTTCTCTTCCAGATCTTCCAGTGAATAATTGCAGTGAACTTTTAACCGTTCGCTTTGTAATGTTGGACCTTGCGTTGCCTTGTACGGATCTTTGTGTAGGCTTTATCAAAAATCCTTCTGTTTGCCGGTCGTAGTCTCACTTTTGCATCGTCTTGTATCTTTTTCACTGTTTTAGATCCAAGAACCTGTAACCTGTACTATGTAGCAGACATGCGTCAAAAGCACCTGTTTATTTGTGAAAAGAATAAGAATGGGGAATATAATAATGCAATATTATGGTATGAACACTTAGCGGCACGTCTCGGATTCAACCCCGAGAGTCTTGATCGTGGTCTCGGGCACGCACGGGATACTATTGAGCTACATCGATGATTCCATTTAATTGATTTCAAATACTTGTAGAATAGATAATCTAGAAGCACAGAATGTAGGATACGCATCACATACAATAGCTCACTGTTTTACACATGTGTTATTTATTTATACGCATGTTTAATCATAACATCCTATCCTGATTATTACTATTATTTTGATATAGGGTGTTTTTGACAAGTGTTTTCGATCCGGGGACTAAACCCTATTGCTTTTGGGTTATAGCGAGCTAAACACATTTTTCATTTTTTTTAATTTCTTCTTTATTTATTATTGATTTCTTGTTTCTTGAATTCTTTTTTCTGTGGGTCCATGTTGTGTTGGTGGTGGATGCACAAGAAAGACACATAGTTTTACTAAGCTCAAATTTTAGGCAAAACAGATGGTTCCATGAGGTTTTATTGGAATGGACCCGTATCCGTGACGGGGTCTTGCTGTTTGAGCAACGAGATTGTGATTGACCACGGCCTCAATTAAATCATTTCGAAACTCATCATATTTTTTGAAGTGTTGTGCGGTGTCAAAACAATAAGACGTTTGCTAGATGAACAATGACCGCACATGCAAGGTACGCATGAGTCAATTTTCATTTGATGATGTGACAATGAATCGAGTATTGATTTTTCATCTAACGGCCTTGGTACGATTGCGTCATAAAAACAATGTGGAAAGGGATATAGGAAGAAGAAGTTGACACTTAAATACATGTCTGGATAGTTAGGATTAAAATTCAGAGGATTTATTTTGGGATTATAATATTTCGGAATGCATATACATTCCCAAAACAACATTCCCAGACAAATTTTTAAATTTTATGCATGTTTAGATAACTTGGGATTAAAAATATCTATTAAATGCTTAGATTCAATTTATTATTATTTAACTAATAGAATGCATCTTATTTTAATCCCTTCCACTTGTTCTCTCATTATCTGTAACTTCTATTTTTCTTCATCTTGAATTCTTATTTCTCTTTCTATGAGTACATATGATTAATCCATGGTTATTTCTCAAAGGAAAACACATTGTCGATATTCATCGCCTTCAATTTTAGATCTCTTTTGCCTTGAAGCTTTGCCGGGTCTTCTCGTTGGTCCATTCTTCATCGCAGATCATTATTTCTAATCATCATCACGATCAATTTAGCTAACGACGTGTAGAAATTTTTAATCCACCATGATTATTTCTCGAAGGAAAACACACTGTCAATGTCCATCAACTTCAATTCTAGATCTCTTTTGTCTTGAAACTTTTCCCGGTCTTCTTATTTGTCTCTTCTTGATCGTCGATCGTCATCACGACCAATTTAGCTAACGGTGTGTAGAAATTTCTTTGAGAAAACCAAAAAAAATGAAGATGGGTATTTTTTAGAAAGAGGTAGGTTGAAGATGAGGTTGTGGGCAAATCAAAATAAAGAATCGAATTTTAATCAGAAAAAAACGGTGGACCAAGTAAATATAAGATTTGAAAAATCCAAATAAATTAACACCTAGGGGCACTAAAAGAGACAACGCTTCAGCTAGCCAAGAGCCAATACTTTGTCCATTGGTAAACAATTCTAACTTGAACTATAAAATTAGGCGCATTTAGCCAACAAGCCGAACTTCAGTTGGCCCTGACTTATTCATTTATAGTTTAAGTTTGGCTCGTTTAGACATCATATCATATTTTATTTTTAAAATAATATTCAATTTCCAAATGTACAAATAGGCAATCCAAATAGACATATATACACTGAACTCATACATAATGCCGAAACTAATAATTACCGTCCAAGATGTCATAGTTTTTCCTTTCATGTAAATATATTTTGTCACGCCCCGCTTCCTAAAATACGGAACATGAGGGATGATAAGGCCAGCCATGCTCTTACGGTCAAGGAAATATCCAGCCATAGTCACACTTCGGATTCTGGCAGTACATGGTAGCAGTAATATAACACAGATTATGCGATAATACAGTCACTAAAACTATCAGGTGAAAAGGAAACCGAGCGCAGCAAATTCAACAACTATCCAATGATAATGAAAGGGACGATAAGGTCGGCTCGCTGGTCTAAATATCCACGATCTCCTCAAAATCAGAGGGGTCCGCTTCTTCCACTCTGAGCATGCATACTTAAGTCGTCAGAGTGACACAACAACAATATATACATATATAATGTGAATGATGATAAACATAAAGCAGTAACTATAGAGTAATGACATGAGCATGCAATAACCAGTACATGTAACGGTAAAGCAGGTGTATAAAATCAATAATCAATGTAATATCCTATCAGTCTCAAGGTCCAAGTCACTAAACTTATCGTCGGTCCGAGTGTGAGCGTCAACCACCGCAGGAGTATTCCCAACCGAAGGGTAAGCCCCAGGGGCAAGGAAACACGGGCCCGAATCACGATCAGAAAGAACCAATAACACGATCAGTAACAATATCATGAAATCACGAAATATGCCGGCAATGGGACTCCTGAGATTCCGTTGATCGATCACACACTCAAACTACCACACACCCCGCGGTATACATCAAACACCGACCTTGAATCTAAATACTAGTCGCTCCATAACAAGTCTACGCGAGAATTGGAGACATGGTCTCCATCAAGCATGTCTCGACCGGTATCCAAGATAAGTGGACAGTCCTCGATGTCTTACCTATGACACTAATATAAGTGCTTCCATACCCATCCCATACCGGTTATAATTACACTTATATATGCCTCATAGGCGTCGACAATGCAATAACTAAATAGTTCCGCTGATTGTGTATAAGCACGTGTCACTTCCACTATTCAACCACATTTTTACACTAACGTACTTGCCACAATCCAATCACTAATACTTATCACTTCGTAATATAACACGGTCACTAGGATACCAATGTATATGACCACTATTCAACGAGGGTATAACGGTTACATGATATGATAAGAATGCAATCAAATATGATGCAAATAAAATGTGGCAGCCAGTGTCATATAACTTGCAAAATTCACTATAAATCACACGTGCAGAATTGAGCAAAACAATATAAAAGGAGTAAGCAGTATATTTAATTATCTCTGTAGGAAAATTGGTTTCGAGTCAATCGGGTTTCAATTTTGCGGGTTACAGTCGTTCCATTTAAGCGTTCTCTGCTGGAAATCTAGTTTCAGAACTGAAAGTCCGTTTCGTAACACGGTTTACTCCCTGTTGAGATCATAATTAGGCGACGCTAAAGTTAGATAATATTTATATTTATCTGTTATGTTTCCAACGCACTAGACAGATCAATAATATCCTTTGTACGCAGGGAGATATGCACTGTCTAAAGTTAAGGTATACATTCTGTCTCTGCATGAAACTGCAGTACACATCGACGGTTTAAAAGGTGTTATAAATATCAAACGGCACGGGAATGCAATAAGACCAGTACCGTTAGAAAGATAATTTAATTATCTACTCTTCTATATATGGTTCCGCACACTTGAGCACTTTAACAACGAGAAACATGCGTTCTAAAATGAGTAAAGGTAGAGATTCTTGCTCCGGACTGCAGTCCAGAATCATGAATCGCCGCAGTTTTCATTGTCACAGCTTATAAAAATTAAGAGATCAACTATGGGGTTCTGTAGATTTATCTGTTGGATTCGATAAGAGCCCAAGAATATTAGGTTAAGAGTTGTATTCAGTTTAATATCAATTTTAGAACGAGACATGTGCGGTGAATTTCAGATTCAACGTCGTATTTTTGGGGCGTCATTACTTGATGTAAACTTTACTATTTTCAACCCAATTTCTAGCATGATATTCGTTATTAGTAAACGGATCTATCTGTAAGTTATCATTCACGGTTTGCATCAAATACTTAGGATAGCATTCGGTAAGCGATCGAAACACGAGTTTTCTTTAACCAGTTGAATTTAAATGTTATCCATATAATATCTATACATTACATGTAACACCCTAGTACATTTATACTATATATTTGGGTATTTCAAATCTTGCGGTAAAATTCTTTACTATTGTTGCTATTGGGTTGCGAATGATGCAATTAGTGGCTGCGGCTATTATCCGACCCGGCCCGGCCCGCATGTTTGAAACCCGATATAGTGCAAGGCTATATCAAATATTTGCTAGTACAGTGTATCCATGTGAATCGATCACTATATATATACATAATATATTTTAAGCCCTACACATCTCTTTATAATACAAGAAAAAAACAAATAATATTATTTTCCTATCTAGTCTTGAATGGCATATTACCCCATATCAGGTTGTTGCGCCTATATATCATGTTTATATCCTAAGAGTTATACAGAAAAATGATTGGATCGTTACGTATATTTACGTAGATTTTATTGGGAGTATGTGTATTTAATTATGGACATTTGCATTATGGTTAAATTTTTTACGTATATTCTTTATATTTAAAAACTATATTTTTGAAGGCAGACGGGTAATATTTGGAGTAATATGGTATTATCTGTAAAATCCTACAATATATATATATTATATATTCCTATATATATATATATTAATTTTTATATAATCTCTCTATCTCTACCTCTACCTCTCTCTCTCTGCCTATATCTATATATAATATAAATTTTATTATAAAACTCTCTCTCTCTCTCTCTCTTCCCTCGTCTTCATTTCGCGCTCTCTCTCTCTCTCGCTGAACCCTAACCCACGCCAAAAAACCCCACGTCATCACCGTCCCCACTCCTTCGTCCTCACCTCCTCATCATCACCACCGGCCACACCTCCTCTCCTCCCTCCCCGAAGGCTCATCCGAGCCGACCCCCAAGCCGAGAACCCATCTTCTCCATCGTCGACGTCGCCGCTTGACCCGCAGCTTCCATTGTAGGGTTACGGCAGCGTCCCGGATATCAATAGGTGGCTAAACGCAGAACAAAAACTTTTAAAACCTGCCGCTAACGGAACCCTAATCGACGGATTGTACCATTAACCCTATACTAGTTCTATGAAAGCGTTTAAAGAGATTATACCGATCGATCCGTGTCCTTCGGTCTTCAACTTCTGTCCCAAGCTCCTCACGGCTTCCTCGATCAAGTTCGATCTCCGGTCTCCCCCATCGAAGACGATCCACGTCGAGGATTAGTAATACAGGCTCCCGTCTCAAAACCGAAGCAACTCGGGTATCTTGTTTGCTAACCTAGATAGCCAAGATGAAGTAAAGAGTGTGTGTGAATACTTTGTCTCATTACACCAAAGGATTGTCAACTCATGAGTAGGAATGGGTGGAGGTTGAAAAAGAAGCCATGGGAGAAAGTGTGAGCTCAAGTTTTTTTGGCAAGTGAAGAAAATGCTTGCTGCCTTTTTCTTTTTGTCAGTGTGTTGTGAGATATTGTGTGAGCAACAAAAGAAAATCCTAGCACTGGAAAAGATCTGCCTTTGCCATAATAATATCTTACAAGACCCAACACCATGAGTCACCAAGTGCATGCACCATGAATCAATGCTCAAGGCCAAAACTTGCACTCACACTTTCCACACAATAAACATTAACCTAAATGTTTAAATCCAAGAAAAAGAAATGGCAACCTCAAAAGTAAACTCATAACGAATTACAAGAATACCCATCATCCGTATATACATACCTGCATCCGTATTCCGACTGAATACGAATATAACGAGAAGAAAATAATCCAATAATATAATACTAGGATCTGGCTTAAACCAAAGCCCACTAGTATTATCCGTCCGATCATGATCCGTGCACAAGTGCATGTATATGATCGAACACTGCCATAAAACCATACAGCCTCTACAACGTTTCGCCCGAACCAGGAAAACCCTCTGTGTGGGACTCTAAAGACTCGCCAATACGCTGGCAGTGGGTTTAACCATAAGCACGTCAGTGGCACTAGCGGTACGTAACGGCTGCCCAGGTATTGAGCGAAAGGGAGGCCGACGAGCAAACTCATCCTGAAACCCTACTGAGACTGATAGTGACAGTATCCGTACATCCCGGTCCGTTCGTCTATGAGTATCGCATATCGAGTCTAGGGGGTGGATAAAGTCAGACCTCTAATAACACGATATTTAGTGCCGGTATGAAACCTATCACCAACTGAGAAACTACCGATCCTAGATCGGTAATTCTCGTCTACCCCGGCCGAGGATTTCTGGTGATGGCCACCCGTGCACACCGCGACATCAACCCCCAATACCGGGAGAGACGAATCCCCTGACGATCTGCTCACTGCATCCATGTGGCTCAAGACTGTACCCAACTAAAACATGTTTGCACAACTCCTTTGAGCCGTGGTAGGGTAGTAATCAAAGCACAGTGGGAACTCACACGAGAAAAATGACGATCTCAGGTCGATAGACTAACCTGTACACATGTCACCAGGGAACTGCTATATGACAATATGTATAATACTAACTAGCATGTTCCCGGCGAGTCCGTCCGGTGTACTCATAACCCAATGAGCACCTGTATACATCTTAGGTGAACCAACTAACACCAATGGCTTGTGAGACCGGCCGCCACCCCTCGTCGGGGTCTCGATCCGTATACACTAGTCTTCTCTTAAAGTATCGATGCCCAGTTTCGAAACTCCCACGACTAGGGACACTTTAAGGATGTGCTTATAGACCACCCAACTCTCACGTATATAATCGCCATTATACTGCTGGTAGTCAAGCAAGAATCCTAAGGGCTCTATCAACATGTAATAGTGATCTGTAATGTCACCTGAAGCATGTACACGAAGATAGACAAACCACATAGCATACTATTATCTCGAGTAAGACTGTTCTACCAGTATAGGTCCTTCCTCAATCATTGCAATCATGTGCCTGCGATCCAATAATTGACTTGAGGGCACTATGGCCAACAATCTCCCACTTGCACTTAGAGCTAATTATTGCGGTGTCACATACTCACAGCCCGTGTGATACAGAACACCCAACTTCTCTACTAATCAGTTTCACAAAGCTCGTTTGTAAAACTATTGCGTTTGAGAAATAGCCTCAGTGAGTGGATCCACTCCAATGTTTCTTTCTATGTCTCTCTTTATCTCAAGTTCACAGAGAAATCCATCTCCTGAAATGAGCAATACCTGTCTTAGAATATGTCTTGATATCTGATGGGAACCAATTCACAAATGAACTCCAAATCCAGTAGACTTCTTAGACTGTATTGTCAATTGAATTTAATCAGTATCCTGCGCCATACCTCTCTCGGTATCCGCTTGGACCACCTGTCCAAACTACTGCCCCTCAAAAGAGGGAAAACTATAACTCTGACAGTCACTCTGTCATCCAGGTCACCTTGGAAGCCTGGAATGATAACCGTCTCCTGAAGGAGGCTGTCATTACCATATCCCTAGAACATCTACTTATGTTCATAAACTGCTTCCGAACGTTTCTCTAGAATTAGATTAATATATCAACTTATTGCATCTAGTGCAAAAACAACATCTGGTGTGGTACTTGACATCTCATGATTGACTCAACTGCCTAAGCAAGTAATATGTCAATCATGCACATCCCTCTTCCCTTTAGTCTGTAAAACACCTTTAGAGGGGGTGACTCCATCACCTGCAGGTACACTACCATGCCAGAAGTCGACTATTCTAAAACACCTTTAGAATACTGTCTAAGTACCCAGATTGGGAAACTACCCAAATCTAGATCTAAAACCATAGATCTAATAACCAGAATGCCTGATAAAATATCCATATCCTATGTGGAGAAACCACTGTGTGACAACCACAGTATAACCGATCGTAGTATAGGAATTTCACTTTCTACAAAGTGCATGTCATCCAAATACCAGGACATCACACCCTACTACCTTCTTAACAGATCCATCTCCTATTCTGATGAAGTCAAAGCCTATGACTGCCATATCAAAAATAGATGATCTATCTCCGCTATATCTGCTTCAGTCTATAAATAGATATAAGCTACTTGTCCACTATGCTTCCGCTGCTCCTACTGACTACAACAACCCTCTGGCAGAGTCATATACACGTGCACTTCTAAATCTAGTTTAGAACGACGCTATACTCATCCTCATGCCGGGTCTCATAGTCTAGAACAGCAGTAATAGCAAGTCTGGGTAAACAAGAACCTCCATGTCACCATCTTTGAGGATACGAAGTACCTCTCGGGTGCCTGAGGTTACCCACAATATATGTGAAGTGGCTAATGGAATGTCAAACCCGATTGAATCTTTAGGTTCTATTAAATTTTCAGTAATCGTTTGTGATTCTGGAATCACTTCCAGTTCTACCATACTCCCACTACTGTTTTCTGAAAAAAGTCCATTTTGCTAAAACTGTGGCGAGTCAAGAACAATATCACTATTAATCTTCCAGATGGTATAAAGTTAACCCTCATCATAGCCCGGGATAACCCACAAACTGCCACTACAGAAACGTGCCTTGAGTTATCCAGAATCTGGTTTTAAGCATAAGCTGGACAACTACATATACCTTAATATCGTTAAGATATGAACCATTCTATATACAATATAGAAACAGAGGCACTGATTTAATTGGAACCAGATTCAAATCATGCAGCTGTCTCCGGTGCATGTTAACCAAATGGAAGGAGGCCGATCAACATTACTCAACTAGGAGTGCATCCAAATATGAGTAATCTGAAAGAGAAGCAAGTTCTCAAAACCATTATTATCAACTGAATACCAAACACAAGTATCTATATCTTCGATCACTTTGAAGAATCCTGATACTTGCATCACGTGGTTCTCTACTTTATTCTTGTACCTATAACTTCTCAAAACTTAGACTTTATATTTCTACGAAATACTTGTCTAAAACTAGAGAAGTCACAAGTAAACAGAATATAATACGAGGACCAACCCCTTTGTTCTAACGGATACTGGACAACATACAATACTTTGTATAAGTCCCCTTAGTTGAATAACTCAGACCCTGTGCGTCGTAGGTTGAAAATTGTACTATGGTTAAGAAGAATTACACCGCTGTTTAATGCTCCTTACCCAATCATCAACTGATATAGGTAAATGTCATAGACACAATTTCAAAAGGTTACATCTCATTTTATAAAATAAATATATCAGTTTGAAATTGGTGCATAACAACGGATATTCAAAACCAAATATTTGCCTTCAGGCAAAACCCCAGGGGATTTCCTCAAATATCACCAATTAAAACGAATTCTGATATAATGAGGATATAATCACCTAATTCCCAATAACTTACTCCTACTCATCATCTGTAAAACTATACAGATGTGATAATCAAACCTGGTAAATACATACCCTTGAGTAAGGATCTAATTGGGTAATCAGTTTTCAATTAACAACGCATAGTGAAACTGAAACATGAAAATATTTCGAAGGGGTAGCCGTGTATTCCTAGTAATGCCTCTTCCATTATCCAGATTCATAACTGTAACAGTATATTTCTTTGCCATCTCTCCAAATCCTTTTATTTGTCTTTACTCATTACCTTCTGTACACCACCCTTAGGCTAAATGGTTTTCTTCCTTTCCTACCGTTCGGCACCAGCCTATGGTTTGGAAGAAGACTATCCAATAAGCGCAATAGGTGTACTCTCCTAATCCTAGGAGTACCCGTAACTTGAGAAAAGATAAAGATAAAAGACAACTGAATAAACCTTATTCTATTTCTCCTGAACCAGAATCCATCCTCGAACTGGAACAGGTTCCTTCGAGTTCGTATATAACTATACGATGGATTATCCAATAAATACGGATCTTCGTAGTGATACGGGGTGTTCTGGAGAAATTCAAAGGTGAAGTAGAAGTGGCGATGATATACGCGATTTGGTCATAAATGATAGCAGTCATAATTTACTTTGCTCTCTTTCTAATCCTTTTATTTGTCTTTACTTATTACCTTTTGTACACCATACTTAGGCTAATTGGTTTTCTTCCTTCCCTACCGTTCGGCACATGCCTATGGTTTGGAAGAAGACTATCCAATAAGCGCAATAGGTGTACCCTCTTCTAATCCTAGGAGCCCTCACAACCTGAGAGAAGGTAAAAAGAAAAGACAATTGAATAGTCTTATTCAATTTCTCCAGAACCGGAAACCATTCTCGAATCTGAAACAAGTTTCCTCGAGTTCGTATGTAACTATACGATGGTCATATCCAATAAATGTGGATCTTCGTAGTGATACGGAATGTTCCGGAGAAAAGCAAAGGGTAAAAGTAGGAGTGGCAATGATATATGCAACTCTGACAATTCAAAAGCCAGTGTATTTTAAGAAGGTTCGGTTAACTTGGTTACTGAGTTATAGTCTAGGGTCGGGACATGGTCGCTGTCAAAGAGAGAGAGAAAAGAAACACTCGGCGTGCACTCTAATCTAGATCAGAATGGTCAATCACTTTATCAAATCAGGATGTCTCCCACCGTATCCTCAAATTCTCCTCCAAACCTGAAAGAAGAATTAGTCGGGATCATCTAAAATCACCCGAGGAGTAAACCAACTCATCAGTGGGAATCAGGATCCAACTATCATCGCATGATAACCTGATGGAATCCACTCAAGTTATCACACTCCAGAAGGTATGCGCATGTCTGGCAAGTTTCCGGTATGTTTGAAACTCCCGTTGTGATTTCTACCCTATGCTCTTATGACCTTGACGAAGGCCAACATATCATAAGTTACATGTTAAGTTCTACCCGTCATTGTCTAGGTTAATTTAAACCCACCCGTACATACCCTTGACGAAGGCCAAAATAGTAGTACGACTATCCCAAAACAACGCATCTATCTATGCAACAGAAAAGTAACAAATAGCTACCATACACTATGCCATGACGAAGGCCAACAAACATAGCATGAATACTAAGTGCCACCCGTCTGAAATGACGGAGGGCTACGAATGGTTTTTGGCGAAAAACCTTTAACGTAATGAACTTGATATCGTTGAAGGAACATGATAGATTTTTATAAATATATAGTAGCGAAAACCTTTGCTAAAGAGGGCATTCCCGGTGAAGGGATCTCGGCTCTTTCCTCGTGGAATGAGGTGCAGGATATTCCAACTGAATACCTCGACGCAAAGCAAAAGTAATCGACTATAGTGAAGTTGTAACCCTGACGCAAACTTCTGCCCAAGAGGTCACTCCCGGTGAGGGGATCTCGGCTCTTGCCTCGTGGAATGAGGTGTTGGATATTCATAACCGAATATCGCTGTGCAAAACAAAAGAAAACGCCCTTATAATAACAGCTTTTGAAAATTGTTCCAACAACAACGAATAGGTCTGTTTTCTTTGCATTGATCAGAATCAACGCAGTCCCATCAATTAATCACACCACAAAAGAACGAAAATATGATGTACGTATATGCCATCCGCATTCGCCACTGGGCCCCATCATCACCCGTTAGGTTACTTAACTAACGACAGAGCGGGGGCTGGACTAGCGCGGGTGTAAAACATATACAATATCTACTAGTATATATATAACAATATATAATAATCGCTCCAAGTATGATAAATGCAACATCACAGATAAGCGATAAGCATCACAGAACAATACATATAATCTGGGAGCCCTGGGCTTCCTTTGAGCTGCAAGTGAAACTCGACATTCCCCTGGTCGTGTGGATAGCCTGTGAAATGAAAACATAGACCCCTACGAGCGCGGCAAGTTGCAAGTCCATGTCACGCACCCCACAAGCTTGCGGGGAGGCAGAATATATGAAAAACAATTATCAAAGCTTCGTAACACGGACTTGAACACACGGATCGTGTCTAAACCATTACTAGCAAACTACGAAAGGTTTAACTACTCGGATTCGAAGTTATACCTCACGTTACTTGTCCTTCGGGTCTTTATCGCTGTCCTCCACACCTCGTAGGCTCTATGGAACGTCGGCACCTCAACGGCCTCCTCGAGTCAAAGACGATCCACCCAAGAGCTCCTACTCCAAGCTTGACCTCTAATTTGAGGTCTAGGTTACTCAAAGTGCTAATCTAAGCAACCTAGGGGATATAGAGTTGGATTATGGATTAACAAGTCTTGCTAACCCTTGATCTCAACACATGAGAGGTAGGGTTAGGGTTTGAAGAGAGAGAGACAAGGTGAGAATGAGAATCCTTTTGGATAAATGATATCATTTGTGTATATATGAAACATATTATATATATTAAATGAATAACAAATAATGATATATCATCATGTTTCATTAATACACTAAGTGATTCATCACATGAGTCATATGAATCATAAATGAATCATTAACTCCATGGATGATTCACTCTCATGACTCATTAATCCAATAAATGCAAATGCCACCTTACCCTCCAAGTCATCATCCTTCTAGAAGCTTCCCGATAAATTACGAGAACGCCCCTCCTATCCGTGAAAACACGGAAAAACTTTAGACTGTATAAATCCAATAATCCGATACTAGAATCTGGCTTAAACCAAAGCCGACTAGTAAAAACTGTCCGAACATCGTACGTGCGTAAAAACACGTATGCGTCCGAACCCTGTCGTAAAACCATACGACCTCTATATCGTTTCGCCCGAAGCAGGGAAACTCTCTGTGTGGGACTCTAAAGACTCGACACTACGCTGGCAGTGGGTTTAACCACAGACCGCAAGCGGCACTAGCTGTACGTAATGGTCCCCAGGTAGATGTCGATAAGAAGGCCGATGAGGAAACCCATCCGAACTCCTACTGAGCCTGCTGTGACAATCTCCGTACAGTCCGGTCTGTTCGTCTAAGACTATCGCATATCGGGCCTAGGGGGCGGCAAGCGTCAGTCCCCTAATAGCGGTATAAGTCGTGTCGGAGCTTAGCCCATTACACCTTGAGAAACTACTGGAACCTACCAGTAAATCTCGCTTGCCCTGGCCAGGGACTTTGCGTAATGGCTCTCTGACACAGCGCGATATCAACCCCTAATACCGGGAGAGACAAATCCTGTCTAACCGCCATTGCCTCCAAGTGCTCGGGACTGCACCCAACTGCTACCTGTTTGCACGACTCCTTTGAGCCGTGGTAGGGTAGCAATTTAAGAACAGTGGGACACACTCGAGGCGAAGTAGCAGTGTCAAGTCTGCAGACTATGTTGTACTCATGTCACCTGGGAACTGTTAACTGACGACGGGTATAATACCAACCAACAGTTCTCCGCGAGTCCTGTCCGGTGTACCCGTAACCCAACGAGCACCTGTATACTATCTCCAGTATGACGTACCGATGGCTGTGGGACGTACCATCTCCTCAACTGGGATGAGAAGCGTACACACTAGTCTACTCCGGAGTATCGATGCCCTGTCTCGATAATCCTACGACTAGGGACCTGTATAGGATGTTGCTTATAGACTACCCAGCCCCCACTAGTGTGACTGCCATCACAACGCTGGTAATCAAGCAAAGATCCTAAGGGCTCTACTAATATGTATAAGCGATATGTTACAAGAAACATATGCACATATTAAAGTAGACACAAACCAAGTAGCATACTACCATTTTTAGCAAGACTGTCAATACAACTGTGAATATCCCAAGCTTCTATTAAGTAATATACAAACTAGTATGATACAGTAATGGCCTTCTAGGGCATAAACACTAACAATCTCCCACTTGCACTAGGGCCATGTACTGGCATATCACAGACCTATCATCTCGAATAGCCTCTCGAACTGCGTCTGAGGAATGGCCTTTGTGAATGGATCAGTAGTATTATTCTCTGTATCTACTCTCTTTACCTCGATCTCTCGGCGATCTATGATCTCCCTGATCAGGTGATACCGCCTTAAGATGTGTCTGGACTTCTGATGGGACCTGGGTTCCTTCGCTAAAGCTATAGCGCCATTGTTGTCGCAATACAGAGGTATTGGACCAACACTGGTAGGAACCACCTGAAGTTCTGTGAGGAACTTTTTCATCCAGACAGCTTATTTTGCGGCATCGCAAGCAGCTATGTACTCCGCTTCCATCGTTGAGTCAGCAACGGTCTCCTGCTTGGAACTCTTCCAACAGACCGCCCCTCCATTGAGGGTAAAGACATAACCCGACATGGACTTGGAGTCATCCTTGTCACTCTAGAAGCTGGAGTCGGCAAAGGCCTCGATTTGGAGGTCTTTTCCGCCATACACCAAGAACATCTCCTTAGTCCTCCTCAGGTACTTGAGAATGTTCTTTACTGCTATCCAGTGCTTCTCTCCTGGGTTTGCCTGATACCGGCTTACAACGCTCAATGCGTATGCTACATATGGTCTGGTACATAACATCGCATACATTATAGAGCCTACCGCAGAAGCGTAGGGTATAATCGACATGCGATCCCTTTCCAAATCAGTCTTGGGAGACATCTCTTTGAAGAGGGTGATTCCGTGACAAGCCGGTAGGTTACCGCGCTTAGAATCTTCCATACTGAATCTTTTCAATATGGTGTCTATGTACCTGGACCGCGAAAGTCCCAACATCCTCTTTGATCTATCACGATAGATCTGGATCCCCAGAATATAGGTGGCACCACCCAGGTCCTTCATAGAGAACTTCTGTGACAAGAATCTTTTGACTGACTGTAGCATAGGAATATCATTTCCTATTAGGAGAATGGCATCCACGTACAAGACGAGGAATACAACAACTCTTCCTAATATCTTACTGTATATGCATGGTTCATCTAGATTCTTGATAAAGTCGAATTCTTTGACAGTTGTTGGGGTAAAAATTTACACCCCCGTTGACCGAGTCAAAGTCAAGGTCAACCCCAAGCCAGGTGGGCCCAAGCCCAGGTCAAGCGGGCCCATGCCCAAGTCGAGCCCGCGGCCAGCCTCCTCCATGCTAAAGTATAGATCATGTAATAAATAATTTTTATGTAATTTTTTATACATGAATGTATGCAAAATGGGCATAAAGCCAATATTTTGTAAGCCCATGGCTTATGTGCAAAAAAGGGAATGGCACATGAGCCATGGGATGGCTAAAATGCCATTTTTGTGGAGCCCAAGGGGCTATATGCAAATATGTAAGCCTATAAAAGGCAACATGATGAATAAAAAAGTAACACTTTTCATTCCAAAAAAAAAATAATAGATCTGAGATCTTTTCTCCTTCCTCAAGGTTCCAAAACCTTCTCCTTTCTCTTGAATTAAATCAAGAGTTTTACTCTTCCTTTTTCAAAACTAAATAGTTTTCCACCACAAAACCCATTAAGGGGAACCCAGATCTGCCATCAGATCTCAAAAAGGAGAGATTTTGATATCTCACATCCCTCGATCTTCAAGATCCGGCCAAACAACAGGAGGAAGAAGAAGAACATCTTTCACTAAACCCCCCAAAAAGAAGAAAAACACATTCAGGAGTCCAACTCCTCTCTGATTTCTCTTCTGAGAAATTTTTTTAGGCTAAAAGCCTGTTGTGCCTCACCTGAGCGCTTGCGCAAGTGCGCAAGGCGCCCGCGTGCCGACACGTAGCGCGCGCGCTTGCGCAACTGCGCAAGTGCGCAAGTCGCCCGCGTGCCGACACGTGGCGCGCGCTTGCGCAAGTGCGCAAGTCGCCCGCGTGCCGACACGTGGCGCGCGCGCTTGCGCAACTGCGCAAGTGCGCAAGTCGCCCGCGTGCCGACACGTGGCGCGCGCGCTTGCGCAACTGCGCAAGTGCGCAAGTCGCCCGCGTGCCGACACGTGGCGCGCGCTTGCGCAACTGCGCAAGTCGCCCGCGTGCCGACACGTGGCACGCGCGCTTGCGCACCTGCGCATCCCTTGGATGTCTTTTCCCCCTCTTTTTGTGTACATATACACATATATACATATGTATACAAATTTATACATACACGTACTCCACGACACTGTCCCTGTTAGAAAAAAATTTCTAACGGGGCGCTGCCCCGCACCCTGCAAGGGGGCTGCTAGCCCCCTTGACCCCCAGCCCGCTATCCGGGTAGCGGGACCCCCGTAAAAACTCTGCGTGGCTCCCGATATATCCAAAACCCCCTTTCAAAACACACGTATACTGCACATTGAGTTCGCATGACCAGTTTAACCCGTTAATCGGAGGTTCCCTCGCCCCAAAGGCGATGGGTAATTAACGGCAGCTTAGTCCACGGCTGCCGGAGATTCGAATCCCCACAATCATTAAACCCCGGCCTACCCTAGGCCGGGGGAATCTGTAGTACGCCTGACAAGCGCTCGCGTATTCCCATCTCACTGGGGTGACGAAAAACACCCTACAGATTCTGGCACGCCCGGTGGGACCAGTCTCTCCTCCCATATTTCGGGTTAAGCGTTCATGCGAACTCAATCAATATACATACCTATATTTATACTAAAAATAATGTTTTTTTCATGCAGATTTTCAAGCAATCAGCTTCCGACGATGTCTTCGATGATGAACTCAGCTCCCGTCTCCTACACGATGAAGATAGACTCTAGGATGGTCCTTCCGGCCAGTCTCGGGAGACAATGGGAGGAGCCGCTGCTACCATTCGGCTCTATTATGTTCATGCCAGTTGGCGCCATCCCAGCTCCTCAAGCCCCAGTGGCAGATAAACCGGTCTCGAAAGGCAGGAGACCAAATGTGGTGATCTCAAGGGTGCCCCAACCCAAACGCAAGTCGGTGTCTGAACGAATTTCCTTGGCCCCAGCTGGGGGCAAGGCCATCAACACCAATAAAACTACAACGCGTCCCAAGCAAGCTCCAGCGGCGCCCCTGACAAATGCTCGATCGGGTGTCTTCTCTAAGCTCCCCGCTGATCAACTCACAATGGCTTCCCGGGTAGCAGACGCCCGCCAAGCCTTCAAAATCGAGAAGCTGAGGGAGAAAAGGCTCAGATATAGAGCCAACAAAAGGGCTAGGGCTCCTGCCAGGCTAAACCTCATGAGGTTCGAAGAACAGGGTTACCCCTCCAAAAATGAGGGGATGGCTGAATGTGTTATCCACACTGTCTACGTGGTGGGCACGCGCAGCAAGAGCAAGGACGGGGCCACCACATCTCAAACCCAATCTGGCTTGAATGTGGTGGCCGCTTCCCAAGAACAGCCGCCTCCGCTGGATGATGAAAACCCTCTCGATGAGGCTGATAGGCAAAGAGAGCCCTCAATTCATGAGGAGTCAGGCTCGGAAAGCGAAGATGAGCCAACTTTCCGTCCTAAGACCGCAGAGCAACAACTTCTCCAAGAGCTCCGAAAGCAGCTCAGAAGCAAAGACAAGGAGATGGCCAAGCTCTACTCAAAGATCGACGACTTGACAAATGTCGTCTTACGGCTTACGGCCCAACTTTCCTCTCAGCCGCCCAATCAAGCACAGGGTTCAGCTCATGAACCGGGAAACGGTGTCCCGAGACAGCCGACGCCCGTTCCCTCAAATCCAAAAGTGGGCGGACCGCATGAAAATCAGTCGCATCCTATCTCAGCAAATGTCTTGGCTACCGATGACAGTAGCCCGCTAACTCAAGTTCAAATTATGGATTTGGTTGCCAGCAAAGTCAAAACATTGGTGGCCGAAGCCGAAGCGCGAAAAGATATCAGCAGTAGTGGGAGACCATATCCTGCTCAGTATGATCTGGTAGAATTTCCTAGCGGCTATGTCATCCCCAAATTCGGAAGATTCGATGGGACGGGAAATGCGAATCAGCATATCGCCCACTTCAAAGCCTCATGCGGAAATACTGGGGGCAATGATGCGCTTCTCCTCCGCCAGTTCGTTAATAGCTTGACCGATGTTGCTTTCGACTGGTACGCGAGCATACCGGATGGCTCCGTCACAACTTTTGTCCAAATGGAGTCTCTATTTCGGCAGAGGTTCATGAGCGTCAGCGATAAGATTACCATTGCCGAGCTCGTAAGGACCAAGCCCAAGAGCGACGAAAGCAGCACGGATTTTATAACCCGATGGCGCAATCTCTCCGTCAAATGCGAACCGCCGATAGAGCAGGACCAATCTGTCAGTCTCCTCGTCGGAAATCTCAACAATTGGATGGCCCCGTTTTTATGCACCGCGGGTCTCAAAACATTCCAAGAGCTGACCAGGAAAGTCCAGATGCTGAAGCGCTCGAAACAGGAGTCCTTCTCGGATTCTCAAAATAACAATAAGTCCTGGAGAAACCGGAAGGACGATAATCGCAAAGGTGGAAACTCCGATGATTCTGAATCTTTCAACACTTCGGCTAACCGAAATAAGCAAGGGATGAGCGGACCTAGCGCCAACCAGCCTCGGAAGCCAATGTTCGGAGAGGGAGGAGAATCTCCATTGAAAGAGAAGCTGGATAAGGTCTATTCCTTCAGAAGGGACAAAATCCGTAAAATATTCAAAGACGCCCTGAAGAACGGTCTACAACTGCCAGAGTCAAAAAGACCGCAGGAAGCGAATAGGACCGACGACCCCAAATACTGCCCCTATCACAGAGTGATAGGCCATGCCATTGAGGACTGCTTCGTCTTCAAAGATTGGGTCGAAAAGCAATACAAGGCAGGAGAAATAGAACTGTCCAAAGGCGTGTTAACAAACAGTCAAGTTGCAACCGCCAATTTCATACAAACGGAGACCGAAGTTCTTCGTGAAACCGATTCTCTTAGACATCTGCCTATCTCTGAAAACAATCGACCTCTAAGTCGTTAAACTAGGAATGTAAAAAGAAATATGTAAATAAAAAAAAATGTGTAAATAAAAGGAAAATAAAGAAAAGCCGAAATGATGGGGCAACTCGCAATAAAAATCAGCGAGTAAAATAAAGATGAAAATAAAGCCGAAATGATGGGGCAACCACGAATAAAAGCCGAAATGATGGGGCAATCGCGACCTTCGCGATAAGAAAAGCTGAAATGATAGAGCAATCGCGGTAAAACAAAAAAATGCAAAAAAAAAAAAAAAAAAAAACGGCGAATGATGAGTCGCTCCTGGTACCATATTCCAGTGCAGCGATGCAGACGCCAACAAAATTCCAAATTCAAATTCCAAACGGCGAATGATGAGTCGCTCCTGGTACCATATTCCAGTGTAGCGATGCAGACGCCAACCAAAATCCAATTTCCCAAAATTCTCCCAGCCCTACGGCCAGTCCCTAAATTGACTGCCGTATACAATCCACGGGCTCAAATAATTCTCAGCATACCCATGCCCCACCACGATTACCGGTTACGCGGCTGGTCTCCGCCTCTGGAATTATGCTCCATTGAGAAGACCCACTCATGTGTCCTCACGATACATGAGGAGAACAAACCTTTGTGGGATCCTTACGACTCATAAAGGAAAAACACACTTGGGGGTCCTCACGACTCCTAAGGAGAAAATGCACCTACGGGATCCTTACGACTCGTAGGGAGAAAATACTTTATGGGACCGTTACGGCCCATAGAATTGAAAAGCCTTAGGTGATAGGGATCCAAACCTGTCTTCTAAGCCATCGCTCCCCAATCCCCAAGTGGCGAATGATGAGTCGCTCCTGGTACCATATTCCAGTGCAGCGATGCAGACGCCAACCAAATTCCAAATCCCAATCCCCAAGTGGCGAATGATGAGTCGCTCCTGGTACCATATTCCAGTGCAGCGATGCAGACGCCAACCAAATTCCAAATCCCATACCCCAGTGGCGAATGATGAGTCGCTCCTGGTACCATATTCCAGTGCAGCGATGCAGACGCCAACCAAATTCCAAATCCCATACCCCAACGGCGAATGATGAGTCGCTCCTGGTACCATATTCCAGTGCAGCAATGCAGACGCCAACAAAGTCCTGAAATGCTTCTGGCCCTACGGTCTGGATCATACATCCTGCAAAACCGTATACAATCCACGGGCGTAAAACGATCCCAATCTCTCCCAAGTCCTCCCGGGGCAAATGATGAGTTGCTCCTGGCATCATTCCAGTGCAGCGATGCAGATGCCAAACCAAAACCAATCCCAAATCCTCTCGGGGCAAATGATGAGTTGCTCCTGGCATTATTCCAGTGCAGCAATGCAGATGCCAAACAAAAACCCCAATTCCCAAATCCTCTCAAAGACAGATGATGATTCACTCCTGGTACCATATTCCAGTGTAGCGATGCTGATGTCAACCCAAATCAAATCAAACCAACAACCTCTACGGCGGAATCATGCTCCGTCCCAGAATTTACCCCGTGTCAAAATCATGCTTTGCCTCAGGATATCTACCTTCCCTGCCGGAATCATGCTCCGCCTCGGAATCAAATCAACCAACCAGCTCTGCGTCGGAATCAAGCTTTGTCTCAGAATGTGCACCCCGTGTCGAAATGATGCTTCGCCTCGGTGTACCTTCCTTCCCTGTCGAAATTATGCTTCGCCTCGGAATCAAGTCAGCCAACAAGCTCTGCGCCGGAATCATGCTCCGTCTCAAAATATACCCCGTGTCGAAATCAATGCTTCGCCTCGGAATATTTGCCTCCCTTGTCGGAATTATACTTCGCCTAGGAATCTACCTCTGCATCGAAATCATGCTTCGGTCAGAATGTCTGCCGCTCATCGGAATGATGCTCCGATCCTTGGAATTATGCTCCGCAAATTGGAATGATGCTCCGCCCTTCGGAATGATGTTCCGATCCTTGGAATCATGCTCCGCTCATCGGAATGATGCTCCGATCCCTGGAATCATGCTCCGCTCTTCGGAAATATGTTCCGAACTCTGGAATTATGCTCCGCTCTTCGGAATGATGCTCCGATCCTTGGAATCATGCTCCGCTCATCGGAATGATGCTCCGATCCCTGGAATCATGCTCCGCTCTTCGGAAAGATGTTCCGAACTCTGGAATCATGCTCCGCCCTTCGGAATGATGCTCCGAATCCTTGGAATCATGCTCCGCTCTTCGGAAAGATGCTCCGAACTCTGGAATCAAGCTCCGACCATCGGAACGATGCTCCGATCTCTGGAATCATGCTCCGCCCTTCGGAACGATGCTCCGAATCCTGGAATCATGCTCCGCTCTTCGGAAAGATGTTCCGAACTCTGGAATCATGCTCCGCCCTTCGGAATGATGCTCCGAACCCTGGAATTATGCTCCGATCATCGGAATGATGCTCCGATCTCTGGAATTATGCTCCGCCCATCGGAACGATGCTCCGATCCCCTGGAATTATGCTCCGCAAATCGGAATGATGCTCCGACCCTGGAATTATGCTCCGCGCTTCGGAATGATGCTCTGACGTTGGAATTATGCTCCGCGAATCGGAATGATGCTCCGATCCTCGGGAATCATGCTCCCCGGGATGATGCTTCGACTCCGGAATGATGTTCCACCTCGAAGTTCAGCTTCAAGATCCATCAATTTCATGCACACAACTCAAATGTGCGGTGTGCATTTATTGATGGGGGGCACTTTGTTGGGGTAAAAATTTACACCCCCGTTGACCGAGTCAAAGTCAAGGTCAACCCCAAGCCAGGTGGGCCCAAGCCCAGGTCAAGCGGGCCCATGCCCAAGTCGAGCCCGCGGCCAGCCTCCTCCATGCTAAAGTATAGATCATGTAATAAATAATTTTTATGTAATTTTTTATACATGAATGTATGCAAAATGGGCATAAAGCCAATATTTTGTAAGCCCATGGCTTATGTGCAAAAAAGGGAATGGCACATGAGCCATGGGATGGCTAAAATGCCATTTTTGTGGAGCCCAAGGGGCTATATGCAAATATGTAAGCCTATAAAAGGCAACATGATGAATAAAAAAGTAACACTTTTCATTCCAAAAAAAAAATAATAGATCTGAGATCTTTTCTCCTTCCTCAAGGTTCCAAAACCTTCTCCTTTCTCTTGAATTAAATCAAGAGTTTTACTCTTCCTTTTTCAAAACTAAATAGTTTTCCACCACAAAACCCATTAAGGGGAACCCAGATCTGCCATCAGATCTCAAAAAGGAGAGATTTTGATATCTCACATCCCTCGATCTTCAAGATCCGGCCAAACAACAGGAGGAAGAAGAAGAACATCTTTCACTAAACCCCCCAAAAAGAAGAAAAACACATTCAGGAGTCCAACTCCTCTCTGATTTCTCTTCTGAGAAATTTTTTTAGGCTAAAAGCCTGTTGTGCCTCACCTGAGCGCTTGCGCAAGTGCGCAAGGCGCCCGCGTGCCGACACGTGGCGCGCGCGCTTGCGCAACTGCGCAAGTGCGCAAGTCGCCCGCGTGCCGACACGTGGCGCGCGCTTGCGCAAGTGCGCAAGTCGCCCGCGTGCCGACACGTGGCGCGCGCGCTTGCGCAACTGCGCAAGTGCGCAAGTCGCCCGCGTGCCGACACGTGGCGCGCGCTTGCGCAACTGCGCAAGTGCGCAAGTCGCCCGCGTGCCGACACGTGGCGCGCGCGCTTGCGCACCTGCGCATCCCTTGGATGTCTTTTCCCCCTCTTTTTGTGTACATATACACATATATACATATGTATACAAATTTATACATACACGTACTCCACGACACTGTCCCTGTTAGAAAAAAATTTCTAACGGGGCGCTGCCCCGCACCCCGCAAGGGGGCTGCTAGCCCCCTTGACCCCCAGCCCGCTATCCGGGTAGCGGGACCCCCGTAAAAACTCTGCGTGGCTCCCGATATATCCAAAACCCCCTTTCAAAACACACGTATACTGCACATTGAGTTCGCATGACCAGTTTAACCCGTTAATCGGAGGTTCCCTCGCCCCAAAGGCGATGGGTAATTAACGGCAGCTTAGTCCGCGGCTGCCGGAGATTCGGATCCCCACAATCATTAAACCCCGGCCTACCCTAGGCCGGGGGAATCTGTAGTACGCCTGACAAGCGCTCGCGTATTCCCATCTCACTGGGGTGACGAAAAACACCCTACAACAGTATCATCAAAACAGATGTTCCAACTCCGCGATGCCTGCTTTAGTCCATAAATGGATTTAAGCAGCTTGCACACTTTACCGCTGCTCCCACTCTGAATGAATCCCTCTGGCTGATCCATATAGACGCACTCTTCCAAATTAACATTTAGAAAGTCCGTCTTTACGTCCATCTGCCAGATTTCATAATCGTGGAAGGCAGCAATAGCAAGAAGGACCCGAATGGATTTGAGCATATCCACTGGAGAGAAGGTTTCGTCATAGTCCAAACCAGGTCTTTGACGGAAACCCTTTGCAACAAGTCTAGCCTTATAGGTTTCAACCTGTCCATCCACACCAATCTTCTTTCTGAAGATCCATTTGCATCCTACGGGTTTTACCCCATCTGGAGCAATGTCCAAAGTCCATACTTTGTTAGTGTACATGGACTCCATTTCAGTCCGCATTGCACCCAGCCATTTTACCGAGTCGCCGCTTTGAATGGCTTGCTGGAAGCTAGTAAGGTCATCATTATCAATGACGCAATCTTCTCGATCCCCATCTATGAGAAAACCGTAGTATCTCTCGGGCGGATGAGACTGCCTACTACTTCTGCAGATAGGCGCTGGTATGTCCCTTTCTTCTGAAACTTCTTGTTCTACCAAACTTTCAGTAACGGCTTGTGGTTCTGGAATTTCTTCCAGTTCTATTGCGCTCCCACTCTTCTGATTTTCTAAAAATTCAGTTTCTAAGAAGTGGGTATGACGAGAAACAAAAACCTTTTGTTCCTCTGCGTAATAGAAATAATATCCCTTGGAATTCTTTGGATATCCCACAAGCTTACACTGTACTGAGCGTGCCTCGAGCTTGTCCGGATGCTTCTTTTTAACAAAAGCTGGACATCCCCATGTCCTAAAGTGTTTAAGACAGGGTTTCTTCCCACTCCACATCTGATATGGTGTGGTAGGCACAGTCTTTGTTGGAACCTGGTTCAAAAGATATGCAGCTGATTCTAGTGCATAACCCCAGAAAGATCGCGGTAACTCACCCTTACTCATCATGGAACGAACCATATCCAATAGGGTTCGATTCCTCCTTTCCTGTCACGCCCCGCTTCCCAGAGTACGCAAGATTGGGCACGTGACATAGCCAACCATGCTACCTGTGGGTAGGAAATATCCATCCACAGTCACATTACGGTTGTAGAGATATCAAGAACAAACTAATAACTAATCTAATACATGTCCAAATCCATAATAACAAGAATCAATAAACAATAAGTGCGGAAGCAAATGATCCAATACAATAAATAAACAGTACGTCCCATAATGCGGGCTCACATCTGGAAATGAAATGAAATAATAAAAAAAACTAAACCCTAAGGAACTCACAGTTCAGCCTGCTGGCTGAAGTACTCCTGCTCGGTCAACTGCAGTGGTAAGGGATCTGGGCCATGCAAAACCCAGACGTCAGCACGTCATGTCAACCAAATAATATAATATAAACATGGTAATAAGCAATGCAGGTATGAACATGAATAAAGCAGTACTAAGAAATAACAGAGCAGGGTAATGTGCAGTGGTGACTAAACTGTCCTATCAGGTTTCTACTCTATAGTCTTTGAAATCAATTGATGAATCGTCGATGTAACTCAATAGTATCCCGTGCGTGCCCGGGACCACGGTCAAGGTTCTCGGGGCTGAATCCGAGACGTGCCGCTAAGCAGTAATAGGTAGCTGGATGGATGAGTGATGTCAGCATCATCACTCCGGGGCAGGCCAAGCCCGTAAGACTGATCAGAACCGGTATCGAACTGTTGAGTTACAAGTCGGTTTCACCTTTGATTTCCCCATACCCCCAAGTTATGTATGTCAGGTCAGGTATTCAATAATCAAGGATTAATGTCAACACAGAATCAGCTAAAAGCAGGTATGTCTGGTTAGACAGCAGGAATGGTCTATGAGGACCCCAAGTCAGGTTTATTGGCATTAGGCATGAGATCATGTAATAAGTCAGGTTGTAGTCCAATAGGTTGAGTCAGTATGTATAGGGTGTCATGTCCGGTGTATCAGTACATGTGTCAGGTGTATCAAGATCGGTCAATATGTAATGCAAGCAAATGTATGCTGATAACAGGTATAGTAACGAATAAGGAACAACAGCAGGAACAGCAAATAACAATATTATTCCATGTAAACACAGTGATGCTTTGTATTCTCTTATTAACAGGTTCAAGCACCCTTGGGGTGCAATATCACAGTGTAGCGCAATATTAATAACAGCAGGCAATAAAGATATAAGTGTGCGACTATTATCCTCTAAATAGTAAAATGATTAGCAGGTAGTTGTTATTAAGGTTATGGTGGCAAAATACGATTTAGGTGGCAGTATTATAATGTACATCATATTTCGTCCAATGAGACAAGTAGCAATACTTAGTTAATATAGCAAGTTTGTGAGTCAAACATTTAATTAGTTTAACGTAGCATGTAGCAAGAAATCTTGCCTCGACGGTTTCGCAAACCGGAAAGCACGGATGCAATGTCGGCGGAAAACACGAGACGGGTGCACGGACTACGGATCGAGTCCCAACAGCGAACAGCGGGACCACACGGACCGGAGTACCTTGCTGGAGTGTCGGGTCAAGCCGTCGGCACGGCCGGAATCCGGCGAAATGTCAAAAAGGCGACGAAGTTAGCAAAACATACGATACATGCAACTAAGGACCAGCGAGGGGGTTAATACGAATGGAAAAGTAAAGGGATGCTTACAGGGAGACACCAGGGGCAACCACGACGGGCTCGACGGCGGTGGGACGCCGGCGAGGCAGCGACGGCGAGCAGCGAAGGCTGGAAAGCTTTAGGGTTTCGCTGGAAAGGATGGTGCTGTGCGATGAGGGGAGGTAAAGGCCGGGTTCTGGTCGCAGGGAAGAGGAGGTGGCTCTGGTGACGACGGCGCGGATCGACGGCACGTTTTCCGGCGACCCGGGGGTTGGTGCTAGGGTCGGGCTCGGGTTCTGTGGTGGTCCGACGAGGGGAGGAGGAAGACGACGACGAGGTCGGGACGAGGGTGAAGGGAGGAGGATTCTGGTGTCGTCGGCGATGTGAGGCGGCGGCGACGGCGAGATCTGCGGCTAGGGGTGGCGTCGGGGTTGGGTTGCAGTGCAACGCAGGCGAGGGAAAGGAGGAAGAAGAGGAGGAAGTGATGTTGTTGGGCTGTGGAGGTGAGAACGGCGACGGCGAGGTCGCGGAGAGGTCGACGGCGGCGGCACGACGATGCTAGGGCTAGGGTTCCGTGGGGTTTTCTCGTGGTGGGTTCTTTCGCGATGAACAGTGAACGAATATATAGAGGGAGAGAGAGAGATTTGATGAAGAGATAGAGAGAGATTTAGAGGAAGAGAGAAAGAGGCGGTGAAGAGAGAGATAGAGAGAGAGTGGGAAAATGGTGGGGCCCACGAGGGTTTTAGCCCCTCGTGATTGGCCAGAGGGGGAAAATTTTGTGGGTTAAAGAAAATCTAAAGAAAGATTTAACGTTGATTTTGGTAACAGTAAAATATATATATAGTTTAATATATTTAATTAAATGGGCATTTTCGGCGCTAAATGAAACATTTCCAAATCGCGCCCGGTTTGCGCCCAAATGTTTCAAATTCAAATTATAGGATTTTAAGCGAGTTCCAAATTTTGAAATGAGGTGTTTTGTGATTAAAATGCATGCCCCCAAGTCGGACACTTGCACGCGCGCGTAGACGTCCAAACTTGCCCGTTTCGCCGAACGGGACGAAATCTCGACACGCGGACGCTACCACGCGACTGGTGGCGACGAGTAGGCCAACATGGATATTTTTAATTTCATTTTAGGTGTTAAAATTTGTTATGTGCCAAAATGACTTAACCGGTTAAAATTTAGCAATAAACACCAAACAATCAGGATAATTGGAATGGGCAATGTATAGCACTCAACTAGCAATAGAAATAGTATTACTGGGCTCGGGTGTTACATCATACCCAACTACAAAAAGGATTTCGTCCTCGAAATTCCAAGAATACAAGATAGATAGCTACAGAAAAAGGTGAGGAAAATTCTGCCGGATCTCGTCTTCTCGCTCCCAAGTGGATTCTCCATGCGATCGATTACCCCAAGAAACTAGCACAAGAGGGATAACCTTGTTCTTAAGAACCTTTTCTCTTCGATCCTTGATTTCAACTGGTCGTTCCTCAAAAGTTAGGTCCTCCCGTACGGTCAACTCCGAATGATCCAAGACGTGAGTTTCATCGCGAACATACCTCCGTAGTTGAGACACATGAAACACATCGTGCACTCCTGCCAATGACTGTGGTAACGCCAAACGGTACGCTACCTCTCCAACACGCTCCAATATCTCGAAGGGTCCAACGAATCGAGGACTGAGCTTTCCCCGACTCCCAAAGCGAATCACCCCTCTAGTCGGTGATATCTTCAGGAATACCAAATCACCCATGGCGAACTCTAGAGGTCTTCTTGACGTGTCGGCCCAACTTTTCTGTCTGTCTTGAGCTGCCTTCATATGCTTCCAGATTGTATTCACGTTCTCGACTGTCTGTACCACCAAATCTGGTCCTAGTAATCTGCGTTCACCAACGTCATCCCAACAAACGGGTGAACGGCACTTACGACCATACAACGCTTCAAACGGAGCCATCTGAATAGTCGCTTGGAAGCTGTTATTGTATGAAAACTCCACCAGGTGTAGATGATCTTCCCAAGAACCTTTGAAGTCCAACATGCATGCTCTCAACATATCTTCAAGGGTCTGGATCGTTCTCTCCGACTGCCCATCAGTCTGAGGATGATAAGCTGTGCTAAACTTCAATCGAGTCCCCAAACTTTCTTGTAAACTCTTCCAGAAGTGCGACAAGAACCGAGTGTCCCGATCGGACACGATGCTTACCGGCACTCCATGCAACCCGACAATCTCCTGCATGTATCGCTCTGCCAAAGTCTCCGTCGATTGACCAACCCGGAAAGGAATAAAGTGAGCTGCCTTGGTCAACCGATCGACAATCACCCATACTGCATTGTTGCCCTTTGGACTCTGTGGTAAAGCCGTCACGAAATCCATGGTTATATGTTCCCACTTCCACTGAGGAATCGGAAGTGGTTTTCAACAAACCAGCAACCCTTTGGTGTTCAGCCTTGACTTGCTGACACACCAAGCACTTAGCCACGAAGCGAGCAATCTCCCGTTTCATACCTTCCCACCAGAAGTGCTGTCGAATATCTCGGTACATCTTTGTCCCTCCTGGATGTACAGAGTAAGCTGAACTGTGAGCCTCCATCATAAGCTCTTCACGCACATCCCCTTTTGGCACACACACACGGCTACCATATCTCAACGAACCATCTTCGTGGATCAGTAAATCGGTTCGTAGTCCGGCTTCAACCTGCTCTCGAAACTTTTGTAGTCTAGGATCCTGCGATTGTGCTGCTTTAATCTTCTCAACTAAGGACGACTGTACTTGCAACTGCATCAACTGTCCCGTAGCGTGTGGTAGCACAACCTCCAAGTCAAATCTCTGAAAATCCGCAATGATCTCCCTTTGTGCGGTCAATACCTGAATTGCTGGTAACCGACTTAGCGCATCCGGCACGACGTTAACCTTTCCCGGATGGTACTTAAGATCAAGGTCGTAGTCGGCCATCAGCTCCAACCATCTGCGTTGCCTCAAGTTCAGCTCCTTCTGAGTGAACACATATTTCAAACTCTTGTGATCTGTAAAGACTTCGACTCTCTCGCCCCAAAAGGTAGTGTCTCCAAATTTTCAAGGCGAAGATCACGGCCGCAAGCTCCAAGTCATGAGTCGGGTAATTCTTCTCATGAGTCTTCAGTTGTCTTGATGCGTAAGCTACGACCTTCCCATTCTGCATTAAAACACATCCCAATCCCTTTCCAGATGCGTCACTGTGAATCACCAGTCCTCCTGAATTATCTGGTACGGTCAGGATCGGGGCGGTTACCAACTTCTGCTTCAACGCCTCGAAGGCCAATGCACATCCATCCGTCCAAACAAACGGTACCTCCTTTCGCGTAAGCTTGGTTAACGGCTCTGCTAAACGAGCGAAGTTCTCCACAAATCTTCTGTAGTATCCGGCGAGTCCAAGGAAACTTCTTATCTCCGCAACATTCTTTGGAGCTGGCCAATCTCGAACTGCTGCAATCTTCTCGGGATCAACGGCGATTCCATCGCCCGACACAACATGCCCCAGAAACTTCACTTCTTCCAGCCAGAATTCGCACTTACTCATCTTCGCGAATAATTTCTCCTGTCTCAGCGTCTGCAGTGCGATCCTTAAATGCTCAGCATACTCCTCCGGACTCTTCGAGTATACCAGAATATCGTCAATGAAAACCACAATAAACTGGTCCAGGTATGGTGAAAAGACCCTGTTCATCAAATCCATGAATACTGCCGGCGCATTCGTTACTCCGAAGGGCATCACTAGATACTCGAAATGTCCATATCGAGTTCGAAACGCCGTCTTGCAAATGTCTTCTGCTTTCACTCGGACCTGATGATATCCTGATCGCAAATCCAGTTTCGAGAATACCCTCGCGCCACTAAACTGCTCAAAAAGTTCTCCAATGCGAGGGATCGGGTACTTGTTTTAATAGTCACCCGGTTCAATTCTCGATAATCCATGCACATCCTTCTCGTGCCATCCTTCTTCTTTACTAAAAGAACTGGAGCTCCCCAAGGTGAGTTGCTGCTTCGAATCCATCCCTTCTCGAGTAATTCACCAACTTGTTTCTTAACTTCTTCCAATTCCACCGGTGCCATCGGATAATAAGATTTTGATACTGGCGTTGCACCAGGAATAAGTCAATCGCAAACTCTACTTCTCGCTTCGGCGGTAAGCCTGATATATCTTCAAACACATCCATAAAGTCGCGAACAACTGCCGGCTCTTCCTTACTATCAACTTCCATAGTCGCAAGAACACTGTTTGTCGGCCTAGCCCTAAACTCGACTGGCCCGACAGAGCTGCTTCCTCCAGTGAAAGTAAACTCAGGGTGTCCGGGAATCTGGAAAATTACTTTCCTTGCCCTACAATCAATGTGTGCGTGGAAAGTGCCAAAAATCCATTCCCAAGACTACTTCATAACTGCCCGTATCTATCACCAAGAAATCTGCAAAGAGCTCCCGTCCGCAAACAACAACTGTACAATCTCTACACTCCTTACTAGCTATGATTGTCCCATTCCCAGTGTGTATGTCCCAAAAACTAGATAGGGTCGTGCAGGTAATCGAGTGTATAGTTATAAATTTGGATGACATAAGACAGTGGGATGCTCCGAAATTAAATAATGCCAATGCAGGAAAACCATGAACGAGTAATTTACCTGAAACCCCTTCTCTTGATGCCTTAGCTTCTTCAACTGTCAACGTGAAAGCTCGAGCCTGAATAGATCCTTGATTCAACTGTCTCTGCCCTTGGAACGGTCTCTGCGGAGGCTTCTGAATATCATCCCTTATATGAAGCTTCGACGGACAAGCACTAACGGCGTGATCTGCCGCTCCACATCTAAAACAGAGTCCCAGCCACTTACGACACTCCTTCCGCACATGTCCGGGTACATGGCAGTAGTTACAAATCACGCTCCCTTTCCGATCACCCACACTTGTTTTCTTCATTGGTGCTACGCTGCGCCTGTTCCCCGGAATACTTCTACGTACAGACGTTTGTTTCAGTGCAGATGCTGGTTCCAGCTCGGTCTGTTCCTTTAGATTCTCCAGCAATCCCCTTATCACTCTACGCCTGGCGGCTATAACCGCACGTCTTTGGTCCATCTTCAAATTCGTACCGGCCATATTCCTGGAAATCAAAGTACCCAACATTAGCATGATGATAGATTCTGGGTATAGATCAAGGCTAGAACTCCAAGATACTTAAATAGAGTACTGCATTGTAGCTATGCCGCGGTATCATAGCCGCAATTACTTAACTCCACCCAAGTCGCCTAAGTCCTAGAGATAACAAGAAGTTAGGTTTTTGAGTTGACAAATGCAAAGTAAGTTTGCATGTCGACATGATCCGGAAGAATGATTCAAGGATGGTAAAACGGTCAAAGTGGCAGGACATGTTTCCTAGTCATAGGTATTATGATTCGTGTATCGGGTGCAATACCCAACTACAAAGAATCAACCCAATTAACCTATGGCTCTGATACCAAAAGAACCATGTCACGCCCCGCTTCCCAGAGTACGCAAGATTGGGCACGTGACATAGCCAACCATGCTACCTGTGGGTAGGAAATATCCATCCACAGTCACATTACGGTTGTAGAGATATCAAGAACAAAATAATAACTAATCTAATACATGTCCAAATCCATAATAACAAGAATCAATAAACAATAAGTGCGGAAGCAAATGATCCAATACAATAAATAAACAGTACGTCCCATAATGCGGGCTCACATCTGGAAATGAAATGAAATAATAAAAAAAACTAAACCCTAAGGAACTCACAGTTCAGCCTGCTGGCTGAAGTACTCCTGCTCGGTCAACTGCAGTGGTAAGGGATCTGGGCCATGCAAAACCCAGACGTCAGCGCGTCATGTCAACCAAATAATATAATATAAACATGGTAATAAGCAATGCAGGTATGAACATGAATAAAGCAGTACTAAGAAATAACAGAGCAGGGTAATGTGCAGTGGTGACTAAACTGTCCTATCAGATTTCTACTCTATAGTCTTTGAAATCAATTGATGAATCGTCGATGTAACTCAATAGTATCTCGTGCGTGCCCGGGACCACGGTCAAGGTTCTCGGGGCTGAATCCGAGACGTGCCGCTAAGCAGTAATAGGTAGCTGGATGGATGAGTGATGTCAGCATCATCACTCCGGGGCAGGCCAAGCCCGTAAGACTGATCAGAACCGGTATCGAACTGTTGAGTTACAAGTCGGTTTCACCTTTGATTTCCCCATACCCCCAAGTTATGTATGTCAGGTCAGGTATTCAATAATCAAGGATTAATGTCAACACAGAATCAGGTAAAAGCAGGTATGTCTGGTTAGACAGCAGGAATGGTCCATGAGGACCCCAAGTCAGGTTTATTGGCATTAGGCATGAGATCATGTAATAAGTCAGGTTGTAGTCCAATAGGTTGAGTCAGTATGTATAGGGTGTCATGTCCGGTGTATCAGTACATGTGTCAGGTGTATCAAGATCGGTCAATATGTAATGCAATCAAATGTATGCTGATAACAGGTATAGTAACGAATAAGGAACAACAGCAGGAACAGCAAATAACAATATTATTCCATGTAAACACAGTGATGCTTTGTATTCTCTTATTAACAGGTTCAAGCACCCTTGGGGTGCAATAATCACAGTGTAGCGCAATATTAATAACAGCAGGCAATAAAGATATAAGTGTGCGACTATTATCCTCTAAATAGTAAAATGATTAGCAGGTAGTTGTTATTAAGGTTACGGTGGCAAAATACGATTTAGGTGGCGGTATTATAATGTACATCATATTTCGTCCAATGAGACAAGTAGCAATACTTAGTTAATATAGCAAGTTTGTGAGTCAAACATTTAATTAGTTTAACGTAGCATGTAGCAAGAAATCTTGCCTCGACGGTTTCGCAAACCGGAAAGCACGGATGCAATGTCGGCGGAAAACACGAGACGGGTGCACGGACTACGGATCGAGTCCCAACAGCGAACAGCGGGACCATACGGACCGGAGTACCTTGCTGGAGTGTCGGGTCAAGCCGTCGGCACGGCCGGAATCCGGCGAAATGTCAAAAAGGCGACGAAGTTAGCAAAACATACGATACACGCAACTAAGGACCAGCGAGGGGGTTAATACGAATGGAAAAGTAAAGGGATGCTTACAGGGAGACACCAGGGGCAACCACGACGGGCTCGACGGCGGTGGGACGCCGGTGAGGCAGCGACGGCGAGCAGCGAAGGCTGGAAAGCTTTAGGGTTCGCTGGAAAGGATGGTGCTGTGCGATGAGGGGAGGTAAAGGCCGGGTTCTGGTCGCAGGGAAGAGGATGTGGCTCTGGTGACGACGGCGCGGATCGACGGCACGTTTTCCGGCGACCCGGGGGTTGGTGCTAGGGTCGGGCTCGGGTTCTGTGGTGGTCCGACGAGGGGAGGAGGAAGACGACGACGAGGTCGGGACGAGGGTGAAGGGAGGAGGATTCTGGTGTCGTCGGCGATGTGAGGCGGCGGCGACGGCGAGATCTGCGGCTAAGGGTGGCGTCGGGGTTGGGTTGCAGTGCAACGCAGGCGAGGGAAAGGAGGAAGAAGAGGAGGAAGGGATGTTGTTGGGCTGTGGAGGTGAGAACGGCGACGGCGAGGTCGCGGAGAGGTCGACGGCGGCGGCACGACGATGCTAGGGCTAGGGTTCCGTGGGGTTTTCTCGTGGTGGGTTCTTTCGCGAGGAACAGTGAACAAATATATAGAGGGGGAGAGAGAGATTTGATGAAGAGAGAGAGAGAGATTTAGAGGAAGAGAGAGAGAGGCGGTGAAGAGAGAGATAGAGAGAGAGTGGGAAAATGGTCGGGCCCACGAGGGTTTTAGCCCCTCGTGATTGGCCAGAGGGGGAAAATTTTGTGGGTTAAAGAAAATCTAAAGAAAGATTTAACGTTGATTTTGGTAACAGTAAAATATATATATAGTTTAATATATTTAATTAAATGGGCATTTTCGGCGCTAAATGAAACATTTTCAAATCGCGCCCGGTTTGCGCCCAAATGTTTCAAATTCAAATTATAGGATTTTAAGCGAGTTCAAAATTTTGAAATGGGGTGTTTTGTGATTAAAATGCATGCCCCCAAGTCGGACACTTGCACGCGCGCGTAGACGTCCAAACTTGCCCGTTTCGCCGAACGGGACGAAATCTCGACACGCGGACGCTACCACGCGACTGGTGGCGACGAATGGGCCAACATGGATATTTTTAATTTCATTTTAGGTGTTAAAATTTGTTATGTGCCAAAATGACTTAACCGGTTAAAATTTAGCAATAAACACCAAACAATCAGGATAATTGGAATGGGCAATGTATAGCACTCAACTAGCAATAGAAATAGTATTACTGGGCTCGGGTGTTACATTTCCGATACACCATTGTGTTGTGGTGTGTATGGAGGAGTAAGCTGAGAGAGAATTCCATTCTCTTTTAAGTATCCCAGGAACTCTGCACTTAAGTATTCACCATCCCGATCAGATCTCAGTGTCTTGATACTTTTGCCTATCTGTTTTTCCACTTCATTCTTGTATTCTCAGAATTTCTCAAAGGCCTCGGATTTATGCTTCATTAAGAAGATATATTCATACCTAGAGAAATCATCCGTAAATGTAATGAAGTAGGAATAACCACCTCGCGCATTTGTAGACATTGGACCGCACACGTCACTGTGTACGAGTCCCAAGAGCTCGCTCGCTCTTACTCCTGTTCCCCTCCGAACGGCGGCGCACAAGACTGCGAGGTCGTGACGCTGAGATTCGGGGCAGATGCTATTTGGTTTTATCCGTCTACCTCTCCGAAGATACCAAGTTGATTTATGGCACCTTGTATCGGAGGTTTAGACGGATGCGGCCGATGTAGCAGACTTCGTCAGATTCCCCCTCGCTTGAGGGGTTTTTGATTGTGGGGACGCTCTTCCCTGCAGGCGCAAGCCCCTGCAGTTAATTACGCTACCGCGTCGCGGTAACAACTTTCTCCTTCTCCAGAATTTCACTTCGTGTCGTGGGTGTTTGTTTTGTTCGTGGTTGCCCGTGGATTGTATACGGAGACTGAGTAATGTCGTCGCCCGTAGGACGTGGATTAGTCCAAATCCGTATTTACTTAGATTTGGATTTGATGTTTTTAGTTTAAGGATACGTTAGTCGCGTTGCGGCTAAGATCAACTTAAACGTTCGTTAAGGATACGTTAGTCCTGTTTGAGACTAAGATCAACTTAACGTGATCGTTTAGATCCGACAAAAGAGCGTTTGGGCCCTATTGTTCCAGTTTGGGAGATTCATAGTCCAATTTGGGACTAAAGTCTGTTTGGAGGATACGTTAGCCATTTTTGAGGCTAAGATCGACTCAAACGTTTGTTAAGGATACGTTAGTCCAGTTTGAGACTAAGATCAACTTAACGGGACCGTTTAGGTCCGATAAAAGAGCATTTGGGCTCTATTGTGCCAGTTTAGGGACGTAGTGGTCCATATTCCAGTTTAGGGACGTGGTGGTCCGATATTAGTTTAGGGACGTTTCGATCCGATATTAGTTTAAGGACGTTTCGGTCCGATATTAGTTTAGGGACGTTTCGGTCCATCATTAGTTTAGGGACGTTTCGGTCCACGAGTTTAAGAACCCCGCAGTCCATATCGATGTGTGGTCGTTGGGACCCGTCACCTCTTTGACGTCGTTGAGGAATTACAACGACGGATGTCAAAGAAGTTCGGAGATTTACCCTCGAACCGGATGTAAATTGATTTAGAAGAGCAATTTTGTTCAGTCAATTTAATTTAAGGACTTATGGCCAAAATTGGGCTAAGTCCAGTTGAAATGTTCAACATTTTATTTGCTTTTGCATTGCATTTCTTTTTTTTTATTTTTATTTGGGCCTTGCCCAGAAAGGATGCAGAGCATCAATTTGTTTTGGGCTCTGCCCTTTTAGGAATGATGCAAGGCATCAATTTTATTTGGGCTCTGCCCTTGTATAAAGGATGCAAAGCATCAATTTATTTGGGCTCTGCCCATTTATTGCCTTGCAATTTATTTTGGCCTGTCAGGTCATTTTGATTTGGGCCTGGCCCTTTAATTAATGCATTGCATTTGTGCAAAATACTGTTAATTTGATAATGTTTTAGATTCAAGAACCGATGGTTCATAAAACAAGTGCAAGGCACTATTTGATTTAGATCTAAGAAAAAACAAGTTTTTCTTATATCAGAGAACTAAAGGTTCATAGCAAGTGCAAGGCACTATTAATTTAATAACATTTTAGGTTCAAGAACCGATGGTTCATAAAACAAGTGCAAGGCACTATTTTTACTTATTTATTTATTTATCATTAAAGATCTATGATCTTGTTCATAAGAGAATCTTCTCTTCTTTAAAAGGTTTTTACCTTTTTTCTTTATTTTTCAAGAGTTCTCTTCTCTTTTTTTTTAGCAAGATGTTGATACCTTTGAATTGAGGTCTAGGGTCCTTTTTATAGTGCCCATAAATTAGTTAAAGTTTGTTAAAGAGATTATTCTCTAAGTGATTTGGGGAATTTTCCCCACCGTCGGATCTTTAATCCAAAGGTCTCTGTTTTACAGAAGAAATCTTATTGTTTTAACAAAAACAGAAAAGATTTTCTCAAATCTTTATTCTGTTTTTGCAATAAAGAATTTTTTTTTTTTTGAGCTTTGCTCTGATTGGAGAAATAACAGAAGTATTGCTTTTTTTTTCCACTTTGGAATTTAAACAGAGCTTTGCTCTGATTGGGATAAACAAATGCCCCCCCACCGTTGCGCTTACGTGGCCTTCTAACGTGAGCGTAGCGGTGGCAGACTCCGAACCGTCGCGCCATCTCTTGGAAGCTGAAAGGACACTTGATGCCTATAAATAGGACTTTTGGTCCCTTAGATGATTCTCATCTCTAAAATTTTACTTTCAGAACTCAGAGCCCTGCTCTCTTATTTAAATACTTTTAAAAGTTCAAACTTTTAGAGAAATTTTAGGTTAAAATATTAATTTTAATTAAATTAAACCAATTTTAAGAGCATTGCTCTCAATAGATCCCAGATCTAAAGAAGACCCATTTAGGGTTTCACTTAGTAGAGCTTTGCTCTAAGGGGGTCTATAGAAGACTAAGGAGAGCCCTATTAGAGTTCCATTAATAGAGCTTTGCTCTCTAAAAGATTTTCCCTGTATTTTCTCATTTCATTAATGGAGCTTTGCTCCTCCCAAATCATATAGAAGAACTCTTAAGAATTCTTCATGGATCTTGGAAGTTAAAGATGACATTTTATTCCTCAGTGCATTATATCATTTTACTTAATTAGTCTTTCTGATAATTTTGTTGATCCTCTTTCATAGGAACAATGAACGCCCACATGTATACTCTTACGAGATCATCTCTCGTGAGGGCATCCGCCGACTTGGCCGCTCTCAAAATCGGGAGTTCACAAACGAGGAGTGTGCTGAAATAATGAGTCGTTTCGACGCATACAATGGTCCACTGCATCCCGGACGTTCCTTTCTTCTTAAACTTATCGTGGGAGCTATCTGGGAAGCGCTTCCCCTATTCTGTTCCGGCGTGCCGCTTAGAGCGTTGGATGCTGCTGAGGACAGGTGCACTCTGTGTACCTACTGAACTTTATCTCGAAGATACGACGAGACAGTCTTATCGACCTCTTGCACAAGGTCTTTCAACAGTCTGCCATACTCGCTGCTTATCGGAGGGTGGAAGACATCGGAAGGGACCCTGACGCTTGTGCTCGCGAAAGGAAGCACACTAGGATGGTCCGCGAGGCTTGGAAAGTCATAGATAGGGTCGCTTTTGAATTCCTCAATCCATGCCCTGGATCTGAGGTTATTCCATTGTAACTTTCATTCATTGTTTTTATGACTGTAAGAATCTCGGGCAATATTAATGGAAATTTTTTTTATATCCCAGCTTGTCTTTATTATATATCTTTTGTCCTGAGTCTTTTTGCCCATGCATGAATGATTGTGTCTTGAACGCTTGATCAAATGTAAATCGGATGCTCTTTCTGTTGCTTTTCCTCTTTCTCAGCATGTCGTAACAATTAGCAGGTAATAGAGTAAGTTTCTTGATTTCTTCACGAGATAGCGAGGGCTTAGGCCGCAGGTTCAGATCTGCTGCCTAAGACTTTTCAACTCTATGAGCCGTGAGGATCTCATAGAGACTTTTCTCCCTACGGATCGAGAGGATCTCGTAGGTGGGTTTTCTCCTTAGGAATCGTGAGGATTCCTAAGTGTGGTTTTCTCTTATAAGTCGTAAGGATCCTACAAGAGAATTTTTCCCTCTTACGAGTCGAGAGGACTTGTAAGCGGTTGTTTCCCTCCTTGTCGAAGTTCGATGTTGGAGAGTGAGACCCGTGGATGGTATGCAAGAGACCGTTTTGGGCCAACTTGCAGGGTCCCAGTGCTTAGGAAATAGACTTCTTTTATGCCCACTGCCTAAGGCTTTATCTCACAAGTCGAGCCGCCTCGACAATTTTTCACAAGTCGAGACGAATCGAACGTTTCTCGCAAGAACATCTTAACGTCGTATTTAACCTCTGCTCTTTACGACAGAAGCCCGTTAAGGTCGGTGGTACTTAGGGTTTTGGCCATCATACCGTCGCATAAGCTGATATAGTCCTCGATAGGCAATCGTGCTGTTCGAGTAGCCCCGCGACTGCCGTGTCTCTGATCCCTTCGGGGGCTGGACAAGACGTCTTCAAGCAATCCTCCTTGGCAGTTTGACCGTCGGAGGAGCAAGCGCTAGGAATTTGCCATGCCGCTTTTTACTTGAGGTTAGGCTCATTTTGGAGAGCCCCGATGAGTCATAACCACTCCGCGCTGGTGTGGGATGATCTCCGATAGTCTTTCAGGCTTTATATGACTTGCCGTTAAGACCCTGAAGCTAGGAATTTGGCCTTTGCTTCGTTTGCTGGCATTGCGTCCTCTGTATCGAGACGAATGTCATGGTGGGAACTAGGGATTTTGCCGTGGCTCCGTTTGTTTGATGATGTTGCGTCTGCTGTGTCAAGACGAACGTTGGGGTGACATCTCGTCTGCTGTATCGATACGAACGTCAAGGTGGTGATCACTCTGTGCTGATGCGAGATGATCTCCGATTGTCTTTCCAGTTTTATGTGAGTTACCGTAAAGACGTTGAAGCTGGGAATGTGGCCTTCGCTTCATTTGCTTTGTCATGTCTGAATCCCTGCTGGAGGAAGAACGCTGAGGTTGACATTTCGTCTACTGTATCGAGACGAACGTCATGGAGGTGACCACTTCATGTGAGATGGTCTCCGATTGTCTTTCCGGTTTTATGTGAGTTACCGTCAAGACCTTGAAGCTAGGAATGTGGCCTTCGCTTCGTTTGCTTTGTCACGTCCGAATCCCTGTTGGAGGAAGAATGCTAGGGTTGACATTTCGTCTGCTGTATCGAGACGAACGTCAAGGTGGTGACCACTCTGTGCTGATGCGAGACGATCTCCGATTGTCTTTCCGGTTTTATATGAGTTGCCGTCAAGACGTTGAAGCTAGGAATGTGGCCTTCGCTTCGTTTGCTTTGGTGTGTCGAAATCCTGTTGGAGGAAGAACGCTGGGGTTGACATTGCATCTACTATATCGAGACGAACGTCGAAATGAAGCTGGGATTTTGCCGTCGCTTCGCTTTGTTTTGACCGCAGGGTCTTTTTGTTGGCGTCGTATCTGCACCTTGATGGACTGCGAAGGAACGCCTTTATTGACATCTCATCTGCTGTAACGAGACGAATGCTTAGATGGTCTCTAGGTTGTCTGTGAACCGTCGAGATTTGGCTTTGCCTTTTTATGGAGCCTGTTGGGAAGGTATGGTTCCCTCTTTGTTTGCGCCCTTGGGTTGTATACAGGAATCGATGTGATCTAACCGGTAGGGCAGAAGTTTCATTCATTTTTTTAATTATTATTTTATTTCCGCGATGCTCTATCATTTCAGCTTTTATATCGCGAAGGTCGCGATTGCCTAATCATTTCGGTTATTTTTCACGGTGCCCAATCGTTTCGGCTGTTTATTTTGTTTTTACTCGCTGCTTTTTATTGCGAGTTGCCCAATCATTTCGGCTATTTTGCATGCATGCATGGCTCGCTAGCTTTTTCGCTGCAAGTTTGGATTTTAGACACCGATTTCGGCATCAGCACCGCTACAACTAGGATGTTACCAGGAGCGAATCATCATTTGCCTCTGTCGATGTTGAACAAAGGTGGCTTAGTAAACAGGGTTAAGGGTCCTGCTGACCAAGGCTTTTGACTTCATGAGCCGTAGGGGTCTCACAAAGGTATTTCTCCCTACAAGTCGTGAGGACCTTGTAGGTGTGTTTTCTCCTTGGGAATCGTGAGGATTCCTAAGTGCATGTCCTCTTGCAAGTCGTAAGGATCTTACAAAGGGGTCTTCTCCTCATAATTCGAGAGGACTTACAAGGGTTGCTCACCATATGGACATATCCCTGGTCACGGGTGGGACTTTGCTGGGGAAATGTTTATTCGCGTCCGTGGATTGTATACAAGGGCCAATATCGGACCACTTGTAGGGCAATATTGGAAGTTTGTGGGGGTTTGCTTAAGCACAGGTTTAGGTCTCTGTGACTTAAGACTTTCAAATCCTATGAGCCGTGAGGGTCCCATAAGAGCCTTCTCCTCACGAGTCGTGAGGATCTCGCAAGTGTATTTTCTCCTTAGGAATCGTCGGGATTCCTAAGTGTGTTGTTCCCTTGTGAGTCGTAAGGATCTCACGCAGGTGGTTTCTCCTTACAGGGTCGAGAGGACCCTATAAGTGTTTCTTAACGAGGTTGCGCCCTTTCGGGTTTTCACAAACACTCGACGGTAGTCCTGCTGTTTTTACTCACAGAGCCCTTTCAGGTTTTCATCCGTGCCCATTTTGCTTGTGGACATACCGTTTTTTTATTTTCTTTCTCTTTTTTTTACGAGGTCGCGCCCTTTCGGGTTTTCACGAACACTCGCCGGTAGCCCTGCTGTTTTTACTCACGGAGCCCTTTCGGGTTTTCATCCGTGCCCATTTTGCTTATGGACATACCGTTTATCTTTTTTTTTTTTTATTTATCTTTTTATATTCTCGTCATCCTGAGAATGCTGCGGTAGTAGTTTTAAAAAAAACATTTCGGTCATTTGCAAGTTTTAGGACATTGCGGTCCATCATTAGTTTAAGGACATCTTGGTCCGTTGTTAATTTAAGGACGTTTCGGTCCGTTGTTAGTTTAAGGACGTTTTGGTCCGTTATCCAGTTTTAGGACGTAGTGGTCCGTTAGGCTTTCTCTATGAATGAGCATGATGCCCCCGGCGTGTCCATATTTTTCGGAGCATGCGGTTGTGGCGGGTTCACCTTCCAAATTTCGGACAACACGAACTTGCCCTGTTGGTATTGGTCTTCAACCCAGTTTTTGAAGACGTAGCAGTCCTCGATCAGGTGACCTACTGTTTGGTGGTAAGGGAAATAATTAGGATTATTAACATCGCCTGGCCGCAACGGACGTTTTGGACTCGGCAGATTGATGAGTCTGTCGCACACTGCCAGCTCGAACAGTCCCCTTGTTTTATCTTGCGGAAACGAGTAAGGACGTTTCAACTTTTCCTGGAGGGGTTGCCGCTTGTTGCTTTGGAGAGCAACCGGCCTAGGATCACCTGATTGTTGTTGAGTGCTGGCGACGAGGGCCGTTTTTCTTTTTCCTGTATCCTTTTTGTTCGATCCTTTGTTTACGGGGCCGAGATTTTTTCCGAGTAGCACACGATTGCACGGCTGAACGTTCTCGCAGCTTCTCAATTCCTTTATTTTTGAGATAGATTCCCCGAGGGAAGAGTTGGGGGTAGCTTCTTCGTCAGAGTCGCTTCCAAAGGTGATAATTTGTGATCCCTTGAAGTCGGCTATATGACAGTCGGCGGTGGCTCTTTTGCGCTCATCTATCGCATTTTTCCGATGTCCACAAGCTTCACACTTTGTCCTGTCGAAGTGTCGCTTTTGAGCGACATACCCTTGCCACCAACAGTTAAAGGATTCGCAGTCTTCGGTAGGATGTATGATCTTCTGATGATATAAACAGAAGTTAGGGTGCATTTCTACCTCAGAGAAAGGATTTTCTTCGGAGGGCGGTAGCTTCATTCCTACTGATAGAGCTTTGGCGAACCGTTTCCTCGTCTTGAATTTGTTTTTACTCGCAGTGTATGGCTTTTGATTTGACGGGAATACTTTGGTTCTTTCCAGTATGGCCATTTCATGCTCTTGATTGGCTTTTGCTTTCAGACGAATTTCATTTAGGAAAGCATCGATCAACTTGTCTGACGGCCGCGGAATTTCTGTTTCAGGGTCCGCCATTGATTTCTCAGCGCAAGGATCCTCCTCATCATCCGTCAGTGAATGAGAAATCACATGACAAGTCGCTACGTAGTCTTCGGATTCATCCGATAAGTTTTCTCCATCATTTTCATCCTTGACGAAAGAACAAGTTGCCCCCGGCGTGTCCGTCTTCTTTGGAGAGTGCGGCTGTGGGGGGTTTACCTTCCAGCTTTCAGACAGCGTGAACTTGCCTTGCAGGTATTGATCCTCGATCCATCCCTTAAAGACGAAACAATCCTCAATCGGGTGACTTACCGTTTGGTGGTAAGGGCAATAATTGGGATTATTAAGATCGCCTGGCTGCGACAGACACTTTGGACTCGGCAGATTGATGAGTCTGTTACGCACTGCCAGCTCAAACAGTCTTCTCGTTTTATTCTGAGAAAACGAGTAAGGACATCCTAGCCTCTCTTCGAGGGATGGGCGTGGACGCACGTTGTTTTGGCGAGCGACCGGCTTTGAGTTGCTCGACTGTTGCTGAGCGTTGGCGACGATGATCGCTTTTCCTTTCTCATTTCGGGGATCGGGTCTTGGAGGAGACGGTCTATGGCCCATCTGGTCCATTTGGGCTAATTTGTCGATCAAGGCCTGGAAGGTGATCGGCCTGAAGAACATCATGAATTGCGAGATGGTCGCCTGCGGATCGAGAGTGCCCACAAACATGCCTACCGCAGGTGCCTCTTCTATGCGTTGTTCGCATTTCGACCATAGGTTTCGCCATCGTGTTGCGTATTGGACCCAAGTTTCGCCGGGCCTTATCCTGGCATTTATCAGTGCTGTAATCGGGGTGCGTTCACTAGCACTTGCGAATCTTTGTGTAAACAGCAGTTCCATCTCTGCAAATGTTTTGACAGAGTCGTTAGGTAGCTCCGAATACCATTCAAAGGCTATTTCTGCTAAGCTGCCGACGAATTGACGTAGCAACAATCTGTCATCGCCTCCAGTATTGCCGCATAAGGCCCTGAATTGAGCGACATGCTGATGCGGATTCCCTGTCCCTTTATATACGTGGAATTTAGGGATCGTATACCCTGGCGGGTAACTGATTTGGTCATACCAGCTCGGATACGGTCGTCCGGTTCTAACAGTTTGCCCAGCCGCTTCATTCGCCTGATGAACCCGGATCTGCTGAGCTATATATTCGTCTAGGTCGACTTTGGAGATTGCCTCCTCCTTGGCTGTTGATAGAGCCGGCGGAGGATTTGACGTTTCTCCCCTGTCGTCTTCAAGGACGATCGGAGGATCTTCAGCAGGAGGGTCCGGCTGTAACATCATCCCTACCATATCTTTGAAGAGGAGCGCCATCTGTTTTATGTTAGCCGTTTGCTCTGCAGCTTCTTTGTCCCTCTTTTCGAGAACTCTGCGTAAAAAGTCAGCGTCGGTTTCTTGTTCTTGACGCTCATCCGAAGACGTTTCAGAGCTTTCTTTTGGCTTAGTGAGTGCAGCCATTGTAGTCATCATTTCCTGAAGCTTTTGTTGTTGCTCCTGGGCTTTCGTCACGGATCGGGTGAGCGGTCGGTGGCCCGTAGAAGTGCGGCTTTCCTCCTTTCCAGAAGCCATATAAACAGTATGCACCACCATGCCCCCAGACTTGGGGCGTTTGTGTTCGGTGTCTTTGCGATTTGCCGAAGACACAGGGGCTTTTTGCGGCCTCCTTTTTTGAGTGATTGGAGTTAAGGGAGTCGTTGTAGTGGGCACCCAAGTAGCTTTTGCTTCTTGTGGTTTGACAGAGTAATCCTTCCCCTGCCGAACCTTCATCTTTTTCTGTCGTCGGAGGCAGTCTTGATCGATCACCGACTCTTGAACCTGTCGCCAGACTTTGTAAATTTTAGAGGACAGCCGTTGAAGGGGCTGCTCTAGCTTCTTCTCTGGAATATTCTTCACAGATGAATGAGTTCGCTTTAGCATCGCAGTAGGAGAGTTTCTGCGCACCTTGTTGAGCAGTTCAAAGCTGTTCTTGGTTGGAACAGCAGTATCGATCTCCACCATTAGAGTTGGAGGAGTAAGTCCAGAGGGGGAGTTGCCCCCAGCCTTCCTTACCCGACGCCAGTGGCGACGTCGAGCGTGTCGTGCTGATGGAGTTGTTTCAGCTATAGGGTGACCTCCTCATGCCCCCTGTGTTGGTCAGAATATACCGGTAGCAGCTTTTTAAAGATCGACGTCCTTTGAACGGGGACGGCCAACTTGTCAGAAGCGGACTTCTGAACATGGGAAGCAACCTTGGTGATTTTGCCAGGAACGGGAGTTGGAATGGCTATCCGCTTCGGAATAACGCCTTCTGGTATGGCAGGCTTCTTCATGGGCCCGATGGAGCACTGGCCTAATCCATTAAAACCTGAAGCAGTGGAGTTGGACGACCTATTGAAAGGGGTCGCCGCAGTGGTAAGTCGATCGAAGACCGATTTCTTTGGAGCTTCTTTCAATGTCATTGGGGCGTTGAAGCTCATTGGTGGGAGCATGGTCCCAAAAAATAGTCCAGTGGTGGTTTGAGCCACCTGCTCCACCGGCATTTTGAAAAGAGAGGCCGCTTGGGGCCCATAAGTCACTCCTCCAGTAATGACGGAGCGAGAGCTGTTGCTGCAGGCAATGCAGTTCGAAGCCATTGATCTTCTGTTTTCTGCACGGATCAAGACACCAAATCTTAGTACCTTGAATCCACAGGCAATCACAGCAAACCGCGATTTGTTCGCGAACACGACACACGAAGTGTGGAGTGGAAAGAGGAAGAGGTCCCACCGGGCATGCCAGAATCTGTTCCCCTCCGAACGGCGGCGCACAAGACTGCGAGGTCGTGACGCTGAGATTCGGGGTAGATGCTATTTGGTTTTATCCGTCTACCTCTCCGAAGATACCAAGTTGATTTATGGCACCTTGTATCGGAGGTTTAGACGGATGCGGCCGATGTAGCAGACTTCGTCAGATTCCCCCTCGCTTGAGGGGTTTTTGATTGTGGGGACGCTCTTCCCTGCAGGCGCAAGCCCCTGCAGTTAATTACGCTACCGCGTCGCGGTAACAACTTTCTCCTTCTCCAGAATTTCACTTCGTGTCGTGGGTGTTTGTTTTGTTCGTGGTTGCCCGTGGATTGTATACGGAGACTGAGTAATGCCGTCGTCCGTAGGACGTGGATTAGTCCAAATCCGTATTTACTTAGATTTGGGTTTGATGTTTTTAGTTTAAGGATACGTTAGTCGCGTTGCGGCTAAGATCAACTTAAACGTTCGTTAAGGATACGTTAGTCCTGTTTGAGACTAAGATCAACTTAACGTGATCGTTTAGATCCGACAAAAGAGCGTTTGGGCCCTATTGTTCCAGTTTGGGAGATTCATAGTCCAATTTGGGACTAAAGTCTGTTTGGAGGATACGTTAGCCATTTTTGAGGCTAAGATCGACTCAAACGTTTGTTAAGGATACGTTAGTCCAGTTTGAGACTAAGATCAACTTAACGGGACCGTTTAGGTCCGATAAAAGAGCATTTGGGCTCTATTGTGCCAGTTTAGGGACGTAGTGGTCCATATTCCAGTTTAGGGACGTGGTGGTCCGATATTAGTTTAGGGACGTTTCGGTCCGATATTAGTTTAAGGACGTTTCGGTCCGATATTAGTTTAGGGACGTTTCGGTCCATCATTAGTTTAGGGACGTTTCGGTCCACGAGTTTAAGGACCCCGCAGTCCATATCGATGTGTGGTCGTTGGGACCCGTCACCTCTTTGACGTCGTTGAGGAATTACAATGACGGATGTCAAAGGAGTTCGGAGATGTACCCTCGAACCGGATGTAAATTGATTTAGAAGAGCAATTTTGCTCAGTCAATTTAATTTAAGGACTTATGGCCAAAATTGGGCTAAGTCCAGTTGAAATGTTCAACATTTTATTTGCTTTTGTATTGCATTTCTTTTTTTTTATTTTTATTTGGGCCTTGCCCAGAAAGGATGCAGAGCATCAATTTGTTTTGGGCTCTGCCCTTTTAGGAATGATGCAAGGCATCAATTTTATTTGGGCTCTGCCCTTGTATAAAGGATGCAAAGCATCAATTTATTTGGGCTCTGCCCATTTATTGCCTTGCAATTTATTTTGGCCTGTCAGGTCATTTTGATTTGGGCATGGCCCTTTAATTAATGCATTGCATTTGTGCAAAATACTGTTAATTTGAGAATGTTTTAGATTCAAGAACCGATGGTTCATAAAACAAGTGCAAGGCACTATTTGATTTAGATCTAAGAAAAAACAAGTTTTTCTTATATCAGAGAACCAAAGGTTCATAGCAAGTGCAAGGCACTATTAATTTAATAACCTTTTAGGTTCAAGAACCGATGGTTCATAAAACAAGTGCAAGGCACTATTTTTACTTATTTATTTATTTATCATTAAAGATCTATGATCTTGTTCATAAGAGAATTTTCTCTTCTTTAAAAGGTTTTTACCTTTTTTCTTTATTCTTCAAGAGTTCTCTTCTCTTTTTTTTTTTAGCAAGATGTTGATGCCTTTGAATTGAGGTCTATGGTCCTTTTTATAGTGCCCATAAATTAGTTAAAGTTTGTTAAAGAGATTATTCTCTAAGTGATTTGGGGAATTTTCCCCACCGTCGGATCTTTAATCCAAAGGTCTCTGTTTTACAGAAGAAATCTTATTGTTTTAACAAAAACAGAAAAGATTTTCTCAAATCTTTATTCTGTTTTTGCAATAAAGAATTTTATTTTTTTTTATTTTTTTTTTGAGCTTTGCTCTGATTGGAGAAATAACAGAAGTATTGTTTTTTTTTCCACTTTGGAATTTAAACAGAGCTTTGCTCTGATTGGGATAAACAACTCCGTGTCCAGTAAACGGTGTCTTTGTCATCTTTCCCATGAGACAAGATTCACAAGTAGCATAAGATTGATATTCGAACGGATTCAAATATCCTTCTCTATGTAACTTCGTTAACCGTGTTTCATTGATGTGACCTAGTCTACAATGCCATAAGAAAGCCTGATTTATTTCTGGAGACTTTCTTTTAAGTGTGTTCTGGACATTGAAAACCTGAGCTTGATTCAATACGTATATACCGTCAGCTAATGTACCGGACCCAATCAGAACTTGATTTAGGTGGATATGAACTACATCACTTACGAATGTAAAGTCATATCCCTCTCTCGAAAGTAAGGACACTGATATGATATTACAAGTCAAACTAGGTACATACAAACAGTTACGTAGAATCAATATCTGCCCACTTGTCAAACCTAGGCAATATTCTCCCACGGATTCAGCGTCCACGCTCATTCCGTTTGCAACTCTGAGAGACAAATCACCTACCCTGATAACTCTACGGTTTTTCAAAGCATGTAATGAATTACAGATATGAGATCCTGCTCCTGTATCTATTACCCAGGAAGTAGAGTTAATTGACAAACAGTTCTCAATTACAAATACACTTGAGGCTGAAGCCACAACATACTTCGAATCCTGGCTACTGGCTTCCAAAACCCTGCAATCCTTCTGCCAATGCCCAATCCCATAACAATAGAAACATCCCACTTTAGCTACACCAAGTCCCGAAACTTTTGCTCTTCCCTTTTCCCCTACTTTACTGACACCGTATATCGGCTTTGTAGAGGTCTTCTTCTTTTCACCCTTTGCTTTCTCCTTGGATGTAGAAGAAGAAGGTCCCCCATTAAGCAGAGCTTGTGTCTCCCTGGTTTCTTTCAGGGTGTAAGTAGAGGGTAGGGACTGTGGAAATAAGTCAGCATATGACCTGTTTCCTAACGTGGTCTCCAGGTCCTTGAGCTCATCAATATAGCTAGTCATCGTAAGGACGTCGTCCCCTACAGATGACCCGACAGCCAACCTCGCTTGAATCAATTCGTTCGAGGTCTCATATCTTGCAATATGAGATTGCTCTCCATATAAATCTTTGTTATGGAGAAAAATGGAAACTGAGTCCATCTTCTTGTGCCGCTTCTGGTATACACCATCAACTGAAGCCATCACGAGGCACTTGTCTTTCGCTTTATCCTTTTCCCTTGTCTGACGGATATCCATATCCACGACGGTGGAAACTGGACCTGGGACGGCGGGATCTTGAGTAGTAATAGGGTGGTCCGGCTTGTCATAGGTAATGGACATCTGGACAGACCTTTGCCAGTCATATAAGTTAGATTCAGTCAACTTGTTATCTAGATGTAACCCAGTCATGGTCACAAGGTCGTTGCAATGAGAGAGAGAGAAGAAAACACTTTAGCATGATGCTCTTGCAAGTTTAGATTGGTTTTTAGTTTATCTAAACTGGATGGCTTCCACTGTTTTTCGAATCCTTCCTCAAACCATAAAAGAAGAATTAGCCAGGACTATTCTCACCGTACAATACTTGCTTAACCGTTCAGCCAGGCCGGTGTCGGTACTTCGAGGGAGGTTTTACAACGCTTTCGCGAAGTTCCTTAATTAAATAACCTCTTTTCTCTATGGGCGTAGCCCCGCTGACACCTTTCTCGACACCTACTTGGTTTATAGCATTGATCGTTAAGTGACGAATCTCCTGATAAGTAGCATATACTCACAGTAGGATCGGGATCCAAATATCATCGTGTGATAATGTTGAAGGAATCCTACCAACATTCATCAAACTCCAAATGGTATGCAACACTAGCAAGTTTCAGTTTCTTTAGAAACTCCCGATGTGGATTTTTGCCCCATGTTCTTATGACCTTGACTAAGGGCCAACAAATCATAAGTCACATATCAAGTTCTACCCATCATTATCTTGTTAATTTGAACCCATCCGTATATACTCTTGACTAAGGGCCAAACAAAGTAATACGACTGTGCCAAACCAACTCATCTATCTATGCAACAAATGAATACCCCAGCAGCTACCAATCACTATGTCTTGACTAAGGGCCAAACAAACATAGCTTGAATACTACTGACCATTCATAAGAAATGACGGAGGGCTACGACTGGTTTTGGCGAAACCGTGAACGTGGTGAACTTGATATAATCGAAGGAACCTGATAGCTTTTTTAAAAGGAGTGGTTAATGCTCCGCAATTAAAAAATTCTGCTCTTTTAAAATAACCGAGTGGATTCTTTTAAATTTGTTCCAACGATTCAACTTTGGTTTGTTTTCTTTGCATTAAAATAATGCGTCCCATCATGAACCTATCATTGCAGAAAACAACGAAAATACAACGTCCTCTTATGCCATCCGCATTCGCCACTGGGTCCCGTCATCACCCGTTAGGTTACTTAACTAACGACAGAGCGGGGGCTGGGCTAGCGCGGGTGTAAAACATAAGTGACGTCTAAATAGCTATCATATATAGATATTGTACATTCGTCAGACGCAATAATAGGCATTCCAGATCACTGATGAACATTATTGGATATACAAGCAATCCGCGTTCCCTTTGAGCCTGCAACGAAAGACGGATTACATAGTTGTGATGAATAGCCATTACCCCACCCTAGACCTTTACGGGTATGGCAAACTACCCGTCAAGTACCCGAAGTGAAGCGGTCTCCCTCAACAACGTGAGTAGGCCACTAAACACTTCAACGTACCCGGTAGTTTGTGTACCCCTCCTTGGGTCTATTCTAGGAGCAAAAAACAGTAAATGAAATAATACAACGGTGGCTACAATCGCAACCTGGATGTGCCCCGCAAAAGAATATTACATCATATTACAATTTACATCGAATGAATGAATATAAAACCCATCTCAAACCCCGGCTAATCATCACAACGATCCAATCAAGTTCATATACACAAACAGTAAATATTACAGAAATGTGCAACCCCCTGCCAACCGACATACTAGCAGTTAGGGGAGGTTTACGAACACATTAAACATTACAGATAAAAACCCGATTAGCAAATAACTTAGAATATCGATCGACAACCTTTTTCCGTGTCTACCCCAAATGCAAGCCAGCACAGAAGTAACCTGGGCAGAAACAGAATATACAGGAAAACAAAACACCATAAAATATGAATTTCTGTGAAACTCCGAGTCAACTCGGGGTTGACTCGGCGGCGGATCCGCGGCCAAAAGCACCATTTGGCCGCGGTTTCGCGGCCGTCTTGCCGAGTTGTGTCCTCGTATTTTCCCAGAATTCTTATAATACCCTGCTGTGAATTTTAAGGCATATCAAATAATTTTTTCGACACTTTTAAAATTAACAGAAACTGATAGGGTTTTGGGGTGTTGTTTTCGCGTTTTTCCGACGATCGAAGTTCTAATTAGTTGCTAACAAGCTAGTAAGGGTTTAGTTGGCTCTGATACCACTGTAAGTCCATGTCACGCACCCCACAAGCTTGCGGGGAGGCGAAATATATGAAAAACAATTATCAAAGCTTCGTAACACGGACTTGAGCACACGGATCGTGTCTAAACCATTACTAGCAAACTACGAAAGGTTTAACTACTCGGATTCGAAGTTATACCTCACGTTACTTGTCCTTCGGGTCTTTATCGCTGTCCTCCACACCTCGTAGGCTCTATGGAACGTCGGCACCTCAACGGCCTCCTCGAGTCAAAGACGATCCACACGAGAGCTCCTACTCCAAGCTTGACCTCTAACTTGAGGTAACTAGGTTACTCAAAGTGTTAATCTAAGCAACCTAGGGATATAGAGTTGGATTATGGATTAACAAGTCTTGCTAACCCTTGATCTCAACACATGAGAGGTAGGGTTAGGGTTTAAAGAGAGAGAGCTTGAGGAGAGAGAATGTGAGAATGAGAATTCTTTTGGATAAGTGATATCATTTGTGTATATATGAAACATATTATATATATTAAATGAATAACAAATAATGATATATCATCATATTTCATTAATACACTAAGTGATTCATCACATGAGTCATATGAATCATAAATGAATCATTAACTCTATGGATGATTCACTCTCATGACTCATTAATCCAATAAATGCAAATGCCACCTTACCCTCCAAGTCATCATCCTTCTAGAAGCTTCCCGACAAATTACGAGAACGCCCCTCCTATCCGTGAAAACACGGAAAAACTTTAGACTGTATAAATCCAATAATCCGATATTAGAATCTGGCTTAAACCAAAGCCGACTAGTAAAAAACTGTCCGAACATCGTATGTGCGTAAAAACATGTATGCGTCCGAACCCTGTCGTAAAACCATACGACCTCTATATCGTTTCGCCCGAAGCAGGGAAACTCTCTGTGTAGGACTCTAAAGACTCGACACTATGCTGGCAGTGGGTTTAACCACAGACCGCAAGCGGCACTAGCTGTACGTAATGGTCCCCAGGTAGATGTCGATAAGAAGGCCGATGAGGAAACCCATCCGAACTCCTACTGAGCCTGCTGTGACAATCTCCGTACAGTCCGGTCTGTTCGTCTAAGACTATCACATATCGGGCCTAGGGGGCGGCAAGCGTCAGTCCCCTAATAGCGGTATAAGTCGTGTCGGAGCGTAGCCCATTATACCTTGAGAAACTACTGGAACCTACCAGTAAATCTCGCTTGCCCTGGCCAGGGACTTTGCGTAATGGCTTTCTGACACAGCGCGATATCAACCCCTAATACCGGGAGAGACAAATCCTGTCTAACCGCCATTGCTTCCAAGTGCTCGGGACTGCACCCAACTGCTACCTGTTTGCACGACTCCTTTGAGTCGTGGTAGGGTGGCAATCTAAGAACAGTGGGACACACTCGAGGCGAAGTAGCAGTGTCAAGTCTGCGGACTATGTTGTACTCATGTCACCTGGGAACTGTTAACTGAAGACGGGTATAATACCAACCAACAGTTCCCCGTGAGTCTTGTCTGGTGTACCCGTAACCCAACGAGCACCTGCATACTATATCCAGTACGACTTACTGATGGCTGTGGGACATATCATCTCCTCAACTGGGATGAGAAGCGTACACACTAGTCTACTCCGGAGTATCGATGCCCTGTCTCGATAATCCTACGACTAGGGACCTGTATAGGATGTTGCTTATAGACTACCCAGCCCCCACTAGTGTGACTGCCATCACAACGCTGGTAATCAAGCAAAGATCCTAAAGGCTCTACTAATATGTATAAGCGATATGTTACAAGAAACATAAGCACATATTAAAGTAGACACAAACCAAGTAGCATACTACCATTTTTAGCAAGACTGTCGATACAACTGTGAATATCCCAAACTTCCATTAAATAATATACAAACTAGTATGATACAGTAATGGCCTTCTAGGGCATAAGCACTAACACAAGTTACCCGCCAAAACCAGAAGCGAGGCAGCCCCCTTCATCAAAGTGAATAGGCCACCCAGCACTTCACGGTATTCGGTAACTTGAGCACCCCTCCTTGGGTCAACCTATAACCCCTACGAGTGCGGAGAATAGCCCACCAATTCTAGAGTGAGGGCCCCTCCTTCTCAACGCCATGAGATGCGGACCCGTTGCCCTCCTGAACCCGGCTATCCGTGCACTCCATCGCAGGGTAATCCTAGTACAGAAAAGAAAATATGTATAACGGTGACATCGACCTCAACCCGGTCGTGCCCCAAACAAATAATATACAAACTAGCAGTGACGGCAGTCCACATGTCGGACGCTCGCCCCGCAACATCAAATATAAAAATAAATCCAAACTGTACTACCATTGCACCCATGCTATCCACCACGAAGATTCTGCAACAAACACAACACAACACAGAACATCAACTTGAATGCCACGTTCGCAAACCCGTCTAAAAGAACTATAGCAATTAGACAAGTTGTACCCCTCTAATGACATTCACGATCGCAGATAGTAATTCATGTACTGTAAAACTTTAAACAGTGTTAGAAATATCGAGTTCGAAATAACCTCGAATAGCCATAAACTACTAGATAAAACCATATCCAAACTGGGCTAAACTAGCAATACCACTAAACTAATATTCCAGAGACTAGACCACACAAAAAATTCTAAGTCCAAACCCCTCACATAAACCGGCCACCTCGGAATTTCTGGCAATCTCGCCGGCCCAGTAGAGGATTTTGGGGCTCGTGTTTGGTGTGTGTTCTAGTGGTCATCTAAGTAGTCTTCTGCAGTTGCTAAAATATTTTTAGAAGACACAGAAAAAATTGACAGAGAATGGATTACATCGGGTATTATTTCGGAGTTGTTTCGGTTTTGATACTTTAACATCGTCTAAACAAATTAGTATGTGGTTAATGGGTTGGCTCTGATACCATGTAGGGTTACGGCAGCACCCCGGCCATCAATCCGTGGCCAAATGCGGAATAAAAACTTTTAAAACCCGGCGCTAACGGAACCCTAATCGACGGATCGTACCATTAACCCTATACTAGTTCTATGAAAAGAGTTTAGAGAGGTTATACCAATTGATCCGTGTTCTTCGGTCTTCAACCTCTGTCCTAAGCCCTCACGGCTTCCTCGATCAAGTTCAATCTCCGGCCTCCCCTATCGAAGATGATCCATGTCGAGGATTAGTAATACGGGCTTCCGCCTCAAAACCGAAGCAACTCGGGTATCTAGTTTCCAAACCTAGATAGCCAAGATGAAGTAGAGAGTGTGTGTGAATACTTTGTCTTATTACACCTAAGGATTCTCAACTCATGAGAAGGAATGGGTGGAGGTTGAAGAAGAAGCCATGGGAGAAAGAGTGAGCTCAAGTTTTTTTGGCAAGTGAAGAAAATGCTTGCTGCCTTTTTCTTTTTGTGTGTGTTGTGAGATATTGTGTGAGCAACAAAAGAAAATCCTAGCACTAGAAAAGATCTGCCTTTGCCGCAATAATATCTCACAAGACCCAACACTATGAATCACCAAGTGCATGCACCATGAATCAATGCTCAAGGCCAAAACTTGCACTCATACTTTCCACACAATAAACATTAACCTAAATGTTTAAATCTAAGAAAAAGAAATAACAATCTCAAAAGTAAACTCGTAACGAATTACAAGAATACCCCTCATCCGTATATACATACCTGCATCCGTATTCCGACTGAATACGAATACAACGAGACGAAAATAATCCAACAATATAATACTAGGATCCGGCTTAAACCAAAGCCTACTAGTATTATCCGTCCGATCATGATCCGTGCACAAGTGCACGTATATGATCGAACGCTGCCATAAAACCATACGGCCTCTACAACGTTTCGTCCGAACCAGGAAATCCCTCTGTGTGGGACTCTAAAGACTCGTCAATACGCTAGCGGTGGGTTTAACCACAAGCACGTCAGTGGCACTAGCTGTATGTAATGGCTGCCCAGGTATTGAGCGAAAGAGAGGCCGACGAGCAAATTCATCCTAAAACCCTACTGAGCCTGACAGTGACAATATCCGTACAGTCTGGTCCGTTCATCTATGAGTATCACATATCGAGTCTAGGGGGTGGATAAAGTCAGACCCCTAATAACGCGACATTTAGTGTCGGTATAAAACCTATCACCAACTGAGAAACTACCGATCCTAGATCGGTAATTCTCGTCTACCCCGGCTAAGAATTTCTGGTGATGGCAACCCGTGCACACCGCGACATCAACCCCCAATACCGTGGGAGACGAATCCCCTGACAATCCACTCACTGCATCCATGTGGCTCGGGACTGTACCCAACTAAAACATGTTTGCACGCCTCCTTTGAGCCGTGGTAGGGTAGTAATCAAAGCACAATGGGAACTCACACGAGAAAAATGACGATCTCAGGTCGATAGACTAAGCTGTACACATGTCACCAGGTAACTGCTATCTGACAATAAGTATAATACCAACTAGCATGTTCTCGGCGAGTCTGTCCGGTGTACTCATAACCCAATGAGCACCTGTATACATCTTAGGTGAACCAACTAACACCAATGGCTTATGAGACCGGCCACCGCCCCTCTTCGGGGTCTTGATCCGTATACACTAGTCTACTCTTGGAGTATCGATGCCCAGTCTCGAAACTCCCACGACTAGGGACACTTTAAGGATGTGCTTATAGACCACCCAACTCTCACGTATATGATCGCCATCATACTGCTGGTAGTCAAGCAAGAATCCTAAGGACCCTATCAACATGTAATAGTGATCTGTAATGTCACCTGAAGCATGTACACGATGATAAAGACAAACCAGATAACAAACTATCATCTCGAGTAAGACTGTTCTACCGGTATAGGTCGTCCCTCAATCATTGCAATCACGTACCTGCGATCCAATAATTGACTTAAGGGCACTATAGCCAACATCCATCACCTTCATCATCTTGTCGGCAGCACTAGAACACCCACACCACACCTTCTTCTTCTTTTCTTCTTATCCCTCTCGTTTCCCCAGATCACCATTAACCCCTCACCGGCCACGGCACATCGCCGTCAACCTTAGTCCCTTCAATCTCGCCGCCGACCATCTCTCTCATCTTTTCCATCTACACTCAAACCCCAGAACCCCAGCAGCCCTATCTCTTCTTCTTTCTTCTTCTTCTCTTTGCCGACTAGTTTCGCCGGAGTTGCTCACCGCCAACGAGCACAATCCAGAAGATCCAGTCACCGTCGTCGTCTAATCCAGTTACTACATCACGCAGTTACTCAGTTCATGTCAAGTTCTACGTATGTGTGTTTTGCATCGTGTCGCTATTCGACATTCGGAACGTGATATCCGTATACTCGTCGTGAGATTTCGATCAGGCAAATTCTAAACTTGCAACATACTATCTGTTTATATCAATATTTATATGTTTAATTATAGTACATGTGTTTTAATATTTAGCAAATATTATCGATTTACAGTTTTATAGCATCTGTCTGTATCCGTACCAATAATGGTTTATCTAGTTGCATGCCGGATCATCACAATATTATCATACTACTATATTAGTTCAGTAATATTTATTAGATTGCAATATACCTGGTAACAGACTTAAAACGGTTATTATAGATAGATACATATATATCATGGACATTAGTTATGTTTGCCGTTTTAGATATTGGTTACGGTTTTACTTTTGGTATCTATTTTGATTAAGATATATTGCCTGACTTGTATACGAGATTTTACCAGACTTGATACTTGGATCATCCGCTAATGCCGACAATCCTGACTTTTTGTCCTGACGGACGTGACTTGTTCTCTAGATAGATAAGACATGTACCGCTTGATCATGTGTTGGCATTAGATTTATATCATCAATACCTGACTTGAACACAAAACCTGGGGGTAAGGGAAAATCAATAATAAAACCCGACATGTAACTCAACAGTTCGATACTTCCAGAGACTGATCAGTCGATACGGGCTCCGGCTCCGGAATGATGCTGCTGACATCATTTGTCTATACATGATACCTATTTTTACTGCTTAGCGGCACTTCTCGGATTCAGTTATGAGAGTCTTGACTGTGACCTCGGGCACGCATGGGATACTATTGAGCTACATCGACGATTCCATTTAATTAATTTCAAAGACTTGTAGAATAGATAACCTAGAAGCACAGAATGTAGGATACACATTACATACATATTACACACTGTTTTACACATGTGTTATTTCTTTACATGCATGTTTAATCATAGCATCATATCCTGATTATTACTATTGTTTTGTTTGGTATCGGAGCCATAGGATTTAAGGTTAGTCAGGTTTGGTTCTTTTGTAGTTGGGTATTGAACCCAAAACACTGACCAGGAAACCTGGAATTAGAAACATGTCCTGCCACATTACCACCTTGCCGGTCTTGAATCCATAGTTATCAATATCTTGTTTATTGAATCATATTTATCATTACTAATCCCCTCTAGTGTCTTGGCTTCAGAATCATTGCGGATAGAGATTTGCGGTCATACCAGAAGCGTGTAGATAATGCCACATTACTTAGAGTTGTACATGGTATGCTAGAAAACCAGAAGCGTCAAACTGAGCTAAATCGGCGGCAGGTCAAGGCTTTTCAGGAGGGTCTGGGGACGGTCCAGCAGTTCGTTGTCACAGCAGCCGAGAGGGCAGCAGCGCCCAGGCCAACACCGCATGAGGGCACCGTGGCAGACTTTAGGAAGCTCAGTCCGTCCACATTTACAGGACTGGAGGAGCCATTACCAGCGGAGCAGTGGCTAGTTGATACAGAGAACCTGCTCGTTGCCGCGCATATTCCAGATGAGAAAATGGTGAATGTAGTATACATCCAATTAGTAGATTACGCTCGCGAGTGGTGGCTCGTAGAGGAGACCCGTCTGACCAAGCCGATCAGTTGGGCAACTTTTTCGTGAAGTTTCTTGGAGAAGTTCTTTCCGCAGTCTGCTCGGGAGAAAATGGAAGAGAAGTTCATTAGCCTGAAGTAGAATGGCGGATCCGTTGATACACATGCGGCTGAGTAGACCCGGCTCAGTCGATTTGCGGGGCACTTGGTTGCTAATGAGGCAGATAGGGCAAGGCGGTTTATGCGTAGCTTGGATGTGGAGATTTAGAGACACATCATATCTTTGGGATTGACCACCTTCTCCCAAGTTCTCAAGGCAGCTCAGGAGCAGCAGAGTTTATCTGTAAAAGTAAAGGGTAATCTACAGCAAGAGGTTGTAGTGTGTAAGACGGCGTTTACACCAAACAGAGCTTCTGTACGCAAAAGCATTCCGGTAAACAAATGAGGCATTGTACCTATGAATAAGCCTTTTGTATCCGATCAGATCAAGGGTGCGATTTATGACTTTTGCCATCTACCCGGACACATGCAGAAGGACCGTCGAAGGAGGCTCGAACTCTGTTTAGTCTGTAGATCAGCTGATCATACCATCAGTGCTTGCCCTTCGAAACTATGATCGAGAGACGATATTCAGAAACCACCGCAGAAGCAGACCTATGGGCAGAAGCTGATCACTCAGAGGCCCAATCAAGGACAGGTCTTCACCTTGACGGCCGAGGAATCTAAGGCGTCAGATGATATTATTTCAGGTATCCTGCTTGTTTATAATTTTCCCGCATTGGCATTATTCGATTCAGGTGTATCCCATTACTTCATGTCGTCCAAGTTCATTAGTGCACACTTTATTCCACACACGGCCCTGTCTAGTTGCTGGGACATACACACTGGGAATGGGAGAATTGTATCCAGCAGTGAGTGTAAGGGTTGCTCGATTGTTATTTGCGGATGAGAGTTATTCATGGATTTCTTGGTGATTGATACTGGCAGCTATGCTGTTGTCTTAGGAATGAATTTTCTTGGCATTTTCCACGCTCACGTTGATTGTAGGGCAAAGAAAGTGATTTTCCAGATCCCCGGACATCCGGAGTTCATAGTTTTGGGAGATAGCAGATCTGTCGATCCAGTCGAATTTAGGGCTGGGCCAACTAGTGTCGTTCTTTCGTCAATTGAAGTAAACAAGGAAGAAACACCAGCAATAGTTCGGGATTTTATGGATGTGTTCGAAGATATCTCGGGTTTACCGCCAAAACGAGATGTGGAGTTCGCGATTGATCTTATTCCTGGAGCAGCGCTGATTTCAAAGGCTTATTATCCAACGGCGTCAGTGGAACTGGAAGTGGTAAAAAAAACAAGTTGTCGAATTACTAGAGCAGGGTTGGATTTGTAGCAGCGGTTCACCATGGAGAGCTCCAGTTCTTCTAGTCAAGAAGAAGGATGACACACAACGGATGTGCATCGAATATCGAGAATTAAATTGGGTGATTATTAAGAATAAGTACCTAATCCCTCGCATCGGAGAATTAGTTGATCAACTCAGTAGTGCGGGGGTATTCTCAAAGTTGGATTTGCGATCTAGGTATCATCAAGTTCAGGTGAAATTAGAAGACATTTTCTAGACGGCATTCCAAACTCGATATGGGCATTACGAGTACTTAGTGATGCCATTCGGAGTTACTAACGCACCGGCAATATTTATGGATTTGATGAACCAAATCTTTTTCACCATACCTGGATCAGTTCGTAGTGGTGTTTATTCATGATATTCTGGTCTATTCGAGAAGCAAAGAAGAGCATGAAGAACACTTGAGGATCGCACTGCAAACGTTGATGCAAGAAAAGTTATATGCTAAGATGAGCAAGTGCGAGTTTTGGCTCGAAGAAGTGAAGTTCTTGGGTCATATTGTATTCGGAGATGGAATTGCCATAGACCCTAAAAAGATTGCAGCTGTTCATGATTGGCCAATTCTAAATAATGTGGGGGAGATCAGAAGTTTTCTTGGGCTTTCCAGATACTATAGAAGATTTGTGGAGAACTTTGCCCGAATAGCAGAACCATTGACCAAGCTAACACGAAAGGAGGTACCATTCGTATAGACCGAGAAGTGTGCGTCAGCTTTTGAAGTGTTGAAGCAAAGATTGACCACCGCTCCTATCCTGACAGTGCCAGATGGTTTCGGAGGACTGGTTATTCACAGCGACGCATCTGGGAAAGGCTAGGGATATGTTCTAATGCAGCGTGGGAAGGTCATATCGTATGCGTCGAGACAATTGAAAACTTATGAGAAGAACTACCCAACTCATGATTTGGAGCTAGCAGCAGTGATTTTTGCTCTGAAGATTTGAAGACACTACTTATTAGGCGAAAGGGTAGAAGTATTTACCGATTACAAAAGCTTAAAGTATGTGCTCATACAGAAAGAGCTCAACATGAGGCAGCGTAGATGGTTAGAGTTGATGGCAAACTATAATCTTAATCTAAAATACCATCCGGGGAAAATTAATGTAGTGTCGGATGCTCTAAGTCGGTTGCCAGCGGTACGGATGTTGACTGCAGAGAAGGAGATTATAGCTGATCTTTAAAGATTCGAATTGGAGATTGTACTACCAAATTTTTCGGGACAGTTGATACAGTTGCAAGTACAATCATCCTTGATCGATAACATTAAGACAATACAGTCGCACGATCCAAGATTGTAAAAGTTTCGAGAACAAGTAGAAGCGGAACTTTGAACGGATTTGTTAATTCATGAAGATATTTCGTTACGATATGGGAGTCATTTATGTGTGCCTAAAGGAGATTTTCGTGAAGAATTCATGAATGAGGCTCATAGTTCCGTGTATTCCGTGCATCCGGGAGGCACGAAGATGTACATAGACTTACGACAACATTTCTGGTGGGAAGGCATGAAAAAGGAGATTGCTCGGTAGTCGCTACGTATCAAAGTGCTTGGTGTGTCAGCAAGTCAAGGCTGAACATCAAAGGGTAGCTGGTTTGTTGCAACCACTTTCGATTTCTCAATAGAAGTGGGAACATAAAACCATGGATTTCTTGGAGTTCAAAGGGAAATAACGCAGTTTGGGTCATTGTCGATCGATTGACCAAGGCAGCTCATTTCATACCATTTCGAGTTGGTCAGTCAACGGAAGTTTTGGCAGAGTGGTACATGCAGGAGATTGCGAGATTGCATGGAGTACCCGTGAGTATCGTTTTTGATCGTGATACTCGATTTCTATCACACTTTTAGAGGAGTCTACAGGAAAATTTGGGAACTCGCTTGAAGTTTAGCATAGCCTATCATCCTCAAATAGATGGCCAGTCTAAAAGAATGATCCAAACTCTTGAAGATATGTTGAGAGCATGCATGCTAGACTTCAAGGGTTCATGGGAGGATCATTTTCACTTGGTGGAGTTTTCATACAATAATAGTTTTCAGGCGACTATACACCATTCAAAACATTATACGATCGTAAATGTCGCTCGGCTGTCTGTTGGGACGATATTGGAGAAAGAAGATTATTGGGACCGGATCTTATTGTACAAACGATGGAGAAAGTGAACGTGATCCGAAACCATATGAAAGTGGCACAAGATCGGCAGAAAAGTTGGGCTGATACTGGAAGAAGACCTCTGGAGTTCGCAGTTGGTGATCTTGTATTCTTGAAGATATCATCTGTAAGTCGATGTAGTACACCCCAGTTCTTATGGGGAGGCGGAATTTTCAAAAATGATCAAGTTTAAAGAACGAACATCGACTAACCGCTTAAATCGAAGCTAAACTATAAATAACCGTATTCAATGAGTTTCTTTTCACTAGTGATTAGGGATTATACCTAATGAAACCGGTCCTTCGTCTTTACGTCCTCCTTTGTTCTCCTCGACCTTCTCTAGGTAGTAGACGATCCACCCGAGAGCGAAACTCCAAGCTAAACCTCTAACTTGAGGTAACTAATCAACTTTGATTGCTAATCAAAGATGAAAGGATGATGTAGAGTAAAGGTTATGGATTGTTTAGTCTAACTAATCCTTTGATCTCAACACATGAGGATTAAGGATTAGGGTTTGAAGATGAGAGCTTGAGGAGAGAGAATGTGAGATGAGATAATGAGAGAAGAGAGAGAGTGTATCATAATATTATGAAGCATTCTTATTTTAGAATAATGAATAAAGGAAATGAATAAGCATGCTTCATAAAATATCTAGTGGTGATTCATTAGCATGAGTCATTAAGCAATAAATGTGCATTAATGAAATGAATGAATCACCACCATGACTCACTTTCTTATCCAAAAGAAACCTCCTTAGTCACATCTTCTAGAAGCTTCTCGTACAATTACGAGAACGCCCCTCCAATCCGCAAAAATACGGAAAAACTTTAGACTGTAAAAATCCAATAACCGGATACCAGTAACTGGCTTAAACCAAAGCCGACTGGTAAAAACTGTCCGAAAGTCGTACGCGCGTAAACGCAAGTATGCGTCCGAACCCTTTGTCGCAAAACCATGCAACCTCTATATCGTTTCGCCTGGAGTAGGAAACTCTCTGTGTGGGACTCTAGAGACTCGACTACTACGCTGGCAGTGGGTTTAACCACAGACCGCAAGCGGCACTAGCTGTACGTAACGGTCCCCAGGTAGTCGTCGATAAGAAGGCCGATGAGTAAACCCATCTGAACTCCTACTGAGTCTGATGTGACAATCTCCATACAGTCCGGTCCGTTCGTCCAAGACTATCGCATATCGGGCCTAGGGGGGCGGCAAGCGTCAGTCCCCTAATAGCGGTATAAGTCGTGTCGGAGTGAAGCCCATTACACCCTGAGAAACTACTGGAACCTACCAGCAAATCTCGCTTGCCCTGGCCAGGGACTTTGCGTAATGGCTCTCTGACACAGCACGATATCTACTCCCAATACCGGGAGGGACGAATCCTGTCTAACCGCCACTGCCTCCAAGTGCTCGGGACTGCACCCAACTGCTACCTGTTTGCACGACTCCTTTGAGCCGTGGTAGGGTAGCAATCTAAGAACAGTGGGACACACTCGAGGCGAAGTAGCAGTGTCAAGTCTGCGGACTACGCTGTACTCATGTCACCTGGGAACTGTTTACTGACGACTGGTATCAAACCAACCAACAGTCCCCTGTGAGTCCTGTCCGGTGTACCCGTAACCTAACGAGCACCTGTATACTATCTCCAGTACGACGTACTGACGGCTGTGGGACAGACCATCTCCCCAACTGGGATGAGAAGCGTACACACTAGTCTACTCCGGAGTATCGATGCTCTGTCTCGATAATCCAACGACCAGGGACCAGAATAAGGATGTGCTTGTAGACTACCCAGCCCCCACTAGTGTGACTGCCATCACAACGCTGGTAGACAAGCAAGATCCTAAGAGCTCTATCAATACGTATACTCACATATTAAGATAGAAAAACCAAGTAGCATACTACCATGTTCAGCAAGACTGTTATATACATGTGAATATCCCAAGCTTCCATTAAGTAATATACAAGCTAGTATGATACAGTAATGGCCTTCTAGGGCATAAACACTAACAATCTCCCACTTGCACTAGGGCCATGTACTGGCATATCGTAGACCAATGATCTCGAGCAGCCTCTCGAACTGAATCTGAGGAAGGGCCTTCGTGAATGGATCAGCAATGTTCTCTTCTGAAGCAACTCTCCGAACCTCGATCTCCTGACGATCAATGATCTCCCTGATCAGGTGATACCGCCTCAAGATGTGTCTGGACTTCTGATGGGACCTTGGTTCCTTCGCTAAAGCTATAGCTCCGTTGTTGTCGCAATACAGAGGTATTGGATCAACTATGGTAGGAACCACCTGAAGTTCTGTTAGGAACTTCTTCATCCAGACTGCTTCTTTTGCGGCATCGCAAGCAGCTATATACTCCGCTTCCATCGTCGAGTCAGCAACGGTGTCCTGCTTGGAGCTCTTCCAGCACACCGCCCCTCCATTGAGGGTAAAGACATAACCCGACATGGACTTGGAATCGTCCTTATCACTCTGGAAGCCGGAATCAGCAAAGGCCTCCAACCTGAGGTCTTTTCCGCCGTAAACCAAGAACATCTCCTTAGTCCTCCTCAGGTACTTGAGAATGTTCTTTACTGCTATCCAGTGCTTCTCCCCTGGGTCTGACTGATACCGGCTTACCACGCTTAGTGCGTAAGCTACATCTGGTCTGGTACACAACATCGCATACATTATAGAGCCTACCGCAGAAGCGTAGGGTATAATAGACATGCGTTCCCTTTCCAAATCAGTCTTGGGAGACATCTCTTTGGAGAGGGTGATTCCGTGACAAGCCGGTAGATTACCGCGCTTAGAATCTTCCATACTGAATCTTTTCAGTACAGTGTCGATATACCTGGACTGCGAAAGTCCCAACATCCTCTTGGATCTATCACGATAGATCCGGATCCCCAGAATGTAAGAGGCATCACCCAGGTCTTTCATGGAGAACCTGTGTGACAAGAATCCTTTGACAGATTGTAGCATAGGAATGTCATTTCCTATCAATAGAATGTCATCCACGTACAAGATGAGGAATACGACACTTCTGGCCACAACTTTACTATATATGCACGGTTCATCTGGATTTTTGATAAAGTCATATTCTTTGACTGTCTCATCAAAACAGATGTTCCAACTCCGCGATGCCTGCTTTAGTCCATAAATAGACTTAAGCAGCTTGCACACTTTCCCGCTGCTCCCACTCTGATTGAAACCCTCTGGCTGATCCATATAGACGCTCTCTTCTAAATTTCCATTCAGAAAAGCCGTCTTTACGTCCATCTGCCAGATTTCATAATCATGGAAGGAAGCAATAGCAAGAAGGACCCGAATGGATTTGAGCATAGCCACTGGAGAAAAGGTTTCGTCATAGTCCAAACCAGGTCTTTGACGAAAACCCTTTGCAACAAGTCTAGCCTTATAGGTTTCCACCTGTCCATCTACACCAATCTTTTTCTTGAAGATCCATTTGCATCCTATGGGTTTTACCCCATCTGGAGCAAAGTCCAAAGTCCATACTTTGTTGGTGTACATGGACTCCATTTCGGTCCGCATTGCATCTAGCCATCGTACCGAGTCGCCGCTCTGGATGGCCTGCTAGAAGTCAGTAGGTTCATCATCATCTATGATGCAATCCTCTCTATCCCCGTCTATGAGAAAACCGTAGTATCTCTCAGGCGGATGAGACGGCCTACTACTCCTGCGGAGGGGTGCGGGAATGTTCTGTTCTTCTTGAACCTCTGGTTCTACCAAAATTTCAGTAGCAGTTTGTGGTTCTGGAATTTCTTCCAGTTCTATTTCGCTCCCACTTGATTCCTTTTCTAAAAACTGATGTTCTAGAAAATGGGCATTACGAGAAACAAATACCTTCTGTTCCTCTGCGTAATAGAATAGATATCCCCTGGAGTGCTTTGGATATCCCACAAACAAACACTTTACTGATCGTGCCTCGAGCTTGTCCACATGCTGCTTTTTAACAAAAGCTGGACATCCCCAAATCTTTATATACTGTAGATGGGGTTTCTTCCCACTCCACATCTGATATGGAGTGGTAGGCACAGTCTTGGTAGGTACCATGTTCAAAAGATATGCTGCTGATTCTAGCGCATGACCCCAGAAAGATCGCGGTAACTCAGCATTACTCATCATGGATCGTACCATATCCAATAGGGTTCGATTCCGTCTCTCCGATACACCATTATGCTGTGGAGTGTACGGAGGAGTAAGCTGAGAGAGAATTCCTTTCTCTTTTAGGTAACCTAGGAACTCGGCACTCAAGTATTCTCCACCTCGATTAGATCTAAGTGTCTTTATACTTTTGCCGGTTTGGTTTTCTACTTCATTCTTATACTCTTGGAATTTCTCAAAAGCCTCGGATTTATGTTTCATCAGATAAATGAATCCGTATCTTGAGTAATCATCCGTGAAAGTAATGAAATAGGAAAAACCACCTCTCGCATGTGTAGACATTGGACCGCATACATCACTGTGTATGAGTCCTAAGAGCTCGCTCGCTCTTACTCCTTGTCCAGTGAATGGAGTCTTTGTCATCTTTCCTTTGAGACAAGATTGACAAGTGTCATAAGTTTGATATTCGAACGTGTCCAAATATCCTTCTCTATGCAACTTAGTCAACCTTCTCTCATTGATGTGACCCAGTCTACAATGCCATAAGAAAGCTTTATTTAAATCTGGAGACTTTCTTTTTAGTGTGTTCTGGACATTGAAAATTTGGAGTTGGTTTAATACATATATGCCGTTATTTAGAGTACCGGACCCAATCAAACCATGATTAAGGTGGATGTTGACAACATCTCTTACAAACGTGAAATCATAACCTTTATTTGATAACAAGGAAACTGATATGATATTACACGTTAAGCTGGGTACAAAATAACAGTTATGTAAAACCAAAATGTGTCCACTCGTCAATCCTAGGTGATAATCCCCGACGGACGCAGCTCCCACGCTAGCTCCGTTAGCAACCCTGAGGATCATATCACCTTCCTTCAGCACTCTACGGTTTCTCAGTGCCTGCAAAGAATTGCAAATATGAGATCCTGATCCGGTATCCAATACCCAGGAAGTAGAGTTGATCGACAGACAATTCTCAATTACAAACACACCTGAAGTCGAAGCCACAGCTTGCTTCGGTTCCTGGTTCTTGGCGTTCCACGCCTTGCAATCCTTCTTCCAGTGCCCTTTCCTGTGACAATGGAAGCACTCATCCAGGCCAACTACCGGTGCTGTAAACTTTTTCTTTCCCTTCTTTCCCACCTTACTAACACCTCCTCTAGGTCTGGGTGCGGCCTTCTTCTTCCTTCCTTTGGCCCTAGCCTTGGACCCGGAAGAAGATGCACCGCCAACAAACATAGAGGGTGTTTCCCTTGCCTTCTGCAAGGTGCCCTCTGCACTCCTTAACATGTTCAGGAGTTCCGCAAGTTCAACTTCTTTTCCTTGAAGATTGAAGTTGAGGATAAACTGGGCGTAGGTGGGAGGAAGGGACTGGAGAACAAGGTCTGTATAGAGCTCATTATCCAAAGTCGTCCCAAGGTCTGCGAGCTCTTCTATGTAGCCAATAATCTGTAGGACATGTTCACCTACCGATGACCCGACAGCCAACCTCGCTCGAAACAATTTCTTAGAGGTCTCGTATCTTGCTATACGAGATTGCTCTCCATAAAGTTCCTTTGTATGGAGAAATATGCCATCTAGGGACATATCCTCGTGCCTCCTCTGATGTTCATTGTTCATCGAGGCAAGCACGATGCACTTGGCTCTCGCGCAATCTAAATCCCAGGTTTTGCGGATTTCCTTATCCGCATTGCTGGATTTGGGACCAGGGACAGCAGGTGCCGTAGCGGTGAGGACGTACACCCCAGTTTGTCATAGGTCAAAGCCATCTTGACATTCCGCAGCCAATCTTTATAGTTTGGCCCCGTCAGTATATTTTTCTCTAAAAGTAACTTAAGTCCAGTCATTTTCAGGGTCGCTGCAATTAGGAGAGAGAGAAGAAAACTCTTTAGCATGATGCTCTTGCAAGTTTAGAGTGGTTTTTAGTTTATCTAAACTGGATGGCTCCCACTGTTTCTCGAATCCTTCCTCAAACCATAAAAGAAGAATTAGCCAAGACTATTCTCACCGTACAATACTTGCTTAACCGTTCAGCCAGGCCGGTGTCGATACTTCGAGGGAGGTTTTCCAACGCTTTCGCGAAGTTCCTTAATTAAATAACCTCTTTTCTCTGGGGGCGTAACCCCGCTGACACTTTTCTGGACACCTACTAGGTTTATAGCATTGATCGTTAAGCGACGAATATCCTGATAAGTAGCATATACTCACAGTAGGATCGGGATCCAAATATCATCGTATGATAATGTTGAAGGAATCCTACCAACATTCATCAAACTCCAAATGGTATGCATCTCTTTGCAAATTTCAGTTTCTTTAGAAATTCCCGATATAAGTTTTTGCCCCATGCTCTTATGACCTTGGCGTTAGGTCAAAATGTCATAAGTCACATGTCAAGTTCTACCCATCATTATCTTGTCAATTTGAACCCATCCGTATATATCCTTGACGTTCGGCCAAAATGATAATACGACTGTCCCAAACTAACTCATCTATCTATGCAACAAATGAATATCCAGCAGCTACCAAACACTATGCCTTGGCGTTAGGTCAAAATACATAGCTTGAATACTACTGAATACCCAGATGAAATGACGGAGGGCTACGAATGGTTTTGGCGAAACCGTGAACGTAGTGAACTTGATATAACCGAAGGAACCTGATAGCTTTTAAAAGGAGTGGTTAAGTCTCCGCATTTAAAAAATATCTGTTTTTAAAATTAACCGAGTGGTTTCTTTTAAATTGTTCCAACGATTTAAACTTTGGTTTGTTTTACTTTGCATTATAGATAATGCGTCCCATCATTAACCTATCATTGCAGAAAACAACGAAAATACAACGTCCTCTTATGCCATCCGCATTTGCCACGGGGTCCCGTCATCACCCGTTAGGTTACTTAACTAACGACAGAGCGGGGGCTGGGCTAGCGCGGGTGTAAAACATAAGTGGCGTCTAAATAGCTATAATAAATATAGATATTTTACATTCGTCTGACGCAATGATATTCATTCCAAAACACAGATAAACAATATTGGATTTGCAAGCAATCTGTATTTCTTTTGAGCCTGCAAGAAAAGACAGATTACACAGTTGTGATGAATAGCCGTAACCCCACCCTCGACCCCTACGGGTACGGCAAACTACCCACCCGGCAGTCTGTGTACCCCACCTTGGGTCAGTCCTAGGAGCAAAAACAGTAAAATGAAATAATACAACGGTGGCTACGACCGCAACCTGGAAGTGCCCCGCAAAAAAAATAATATTACAACAAATTACATTTATAACAAATGAATTAAACAATAACCCATTGCTAACCCCGGCTATACACCACAACAGTCCAATACAGTTTATATGCACAAACAGATATAACCATTTCAGAAATGTGCAACCCCCTGCCAACCGACATACTAGCAGTTAGGGGAGGTTTACGAACACATTAAACAATCACAGATATAATCCAATACGCAAATACTGTACAATTCGATCGAATAAACAACATCAATATTGCTCCAAAATCTGCTCTGTTAAACAGTAACCTGAGCAATAATTAAATATTCCAGAAAACCCCAAATGTCACAGGGGACCCACACAAGAAAGACGAGTCCATGACTCGGCCAAAGCGCCGCGGAAGGGCGGCGGGTCCCACCGATCCGCCGCGCTTCCGCGGCCGAGTTGCCGATTCATGGGCTCGAATTTCTTGGGTGTTCTCCTGGACTCCTTTCTAGCTCTCTGAACACACCTGAAAAATTTTCTGACATCGTTTTAAATTCGACAGAAACTAGTATTTTTTAGGGTTTTCCGGTTTCGTTTTTCCGTTCGAAATTCGTACAAATTTGCGATTAAGTTATTTAGTGCTTAGCGAGGCTCTGATACCACTGTAAGTCGATGTAGTACACCCCAGTTCTTATGGGGAGGCGGAATTTTCAAAAACGATCAAGTTTAAAGAACGAACATCGACTAACCGCTTGAATCGAAGCTAAACTATAAATAACCGTATTCAATGAGTTTCTTTTCACTAGTGATTAGGGATTATACCTAATGAAACCGGTCCTTCGTCTTTACGTCCTCCTTTGTTCTCCTCGACCTTCTCTAGGTAGTAGACGATCCACCCGAGAGCGAAACTCCAAGCTAAACCTCTAACTTGAGGTAACTAATCAACTTTGATTGCTAATCAAAGATGAAAGGATGATGTAGAGTAAAGGTTATGGATTGTTTAGTCTAACTAATCCTTTGATCTCAACACATGAGGATTAAGGATTAGGGTTTGAAGATGAGAGCTTGAGGAGAGAGAATGTGAGATGAGATAATGAGAGAAGAGAGAGAGTGTATCATAATATTATGAAGCATTCTTATTTTAGAATAATGAATAAAGGAAATGAATAAGCATGCTTCATAAAATATCTAGTGGTGATTCATTAGCATGAGTCATTAAGCAATAAATGTGCATTAATGAAATGAATGAATCACCACCATGACTCACTTTCTTATCCAAAAGAAACCTCCTTAGTCACATCTTCTAGAAGCTTCTCGTACAATTACGAGAACGCCCCTCCAATCCGCAAAAATACGGAAAAACTTTAGACTGTAAAAATCCAATAACCGGATACCAGTAACTGGCTTAAACCAAAGCCGACTGGTAAAAACTGTCCGAAAGTCGTACGCGCGTAAACGCACGTATGCGTCCGAACCCTTTGTCGCAAAACCATGCAACCTCTATATCGTTTCGCCTGGAGTAGGAAACTCTCTGTGTGGGACTCTAGAGACTCGACTACTACGCTGGCAGTGGGTTTAACCACAGACCGCAAGCGGCACTAGCTGTACGTAACGGTCCCCAGGTAGTCGTCGATAAGAAGGCCGATGAGTAAACCCATCCAAACTCCTACTGAGTCTGATGTGACAATCTCCATACAGTCCGGTCCGTTCGTCCAAGACTATCGCATATCGGGCCTAGGGGGCGGCAAGCGTCAGTCCCCTAATAGCGGTATAAGTCGTGTAGAAGTGAAGCCCATTACACCCTGAGAAACTACTGGAACCTACCAGCAAATCTCGCTTGCCCTGGCCAGGGACTTTGCGTAATGGCTCTCTGACACAGCACGATATCTACTCACAATACCGGGAGGGACGAATCCTGTCTAACCGCCACTGCCTCCAAGTGCTCGGGACTGCACCCAACTGCTACCTATTTGCACGACTCCTTTGAGCCGTGGTAGGGTAGCAATCTAAGAACAGTGGGACACACTCGAGGCGAAATAGCAGTGTCAAGTCTGCGGACTACGCTGTACTCATGTCACCTGGGAACTGTTTACTGACGACTGGTATCAAACCAACCAACAGTCCCCTGTGAGTCCTGTCCGGTGTACCCGTAACCTAACGAGCACCTGTATACTATCTCCAGTACGACGTACTGACGGCTGTGGGACAGACCATCTCCCCAACTGGGATGAGAAGCGTACACACTAGTCTACTCCGGAGTATCGATGCTCTGTCTCGATAATCCAACGACCAGGGACCAGAATAAGGATGTGCTTGTAGACTACCCAGCCCCCACTAGTGTGACTGCCATCACAACGCTGGTAGACAAGCAAGATCCTAAGAGCTCTATCAATACGTATACTCACATATTAAGATAGAAAAACCAAGTAGCATACTACCATGTTCAGCAAGACTGTTATATACATGTGAATATCCCAAGCTTCCATTAAGTAATATACAAGCTAGTATGATACAGTAATGGCCTTCTAGGGCATAAACACTAACATCATCGACCAAAAGAATGATCCGATTTGGTAGTCGAGGCGGCTTAGCCCTCGATTCGTGGAGCCTTTCGATATCATCGAGCGTGTTGGAGAGGTAGCTTATCGATTGGTTTTACCACCATCCTTGGCGGGTGTTCATGACGTATTTCATGTATCTCAACTCCGCAAGTATGTTAAAGATGAGATGCACGTCCTAGATCACTTAGAGCTAACAGTAAAAGAAGATTTAACTTATGAAGAGCGATCAATGGCTATTGTGGATCGATGAGAAAAGGTCCTCAAGAATAAAGTAATCCCACTAGTACTCGTTTCATGGGGAAATCGTTTGCTTGGAGAATCTACTTGGGAACGTGACAACGAGATTCGACAGAATTTTCCACACCTCTTTTCTTAAATCCGTATCTTCTTGTCTTTTTCCAGTTCCATGAATTTCGAGGACGGAATTCTTTTGTAGTTAGGTATAATGTAACACCCTAGTATATTTATACTATATATTTGGGTATTTCAAATCTTGCGGTAAAATTCTTTACTATTGTTGCTATTGGGTTGCAAATGATGCAATTAGTGGCTGTGGTTATTATCTGACCCGACCCACATGTTTGAAACCCGATATGGTGCGAGGTTATATCAAATATTTGCTAGTACAGTGTATCCATGTGAATCGAGTAAATATATATACATAATATATTTTAAGCCCTACATATCTTTTTATAATACAAGATAAAAACAAATAATATTCTTTTCCTATCTAGCCTTGCATGGCATATTACCCCATATCAGGTTGTTGCGCCTATATATCATGTTCATATTCTAAGAGTTAGACAGAAAAATAATTGGATATCGTTACGTATATTTACATAGATTTTATTGTGGGTATATATATTTAATTATAGACATTTGCATTATGGTTAAAATTCTTATGTATATTCTTTATATTTAAAAACTATATTTTTGAAGGAAGACGGGTAATATTTGGAGTAATTTGGTATTATCTGTAAAATCCTACAATATTATATATATATATATATATATATGTATTAATTTTTATATAATCTCTCCATACCTACCTCTCTCTCCCCCTGTATATATATATATATATATATATATATATATATATAATATAAATTTTATTATAAAACTCTCTCTCTTCCTTCGTTTTTATTTCTCTCTCTCTCGCCGAACCCTAACCCGCCAAAACCCCCCACGTCGTCGCCGTTCCCCTTTCATCGTCGTCCCCACTCCTTCGTCCTCACCTCCTCACCACCACCACCGGCCACACCTCCTCTCTTCCCTCCTCGAAGGCTCACCCAAGCCGACCCTCAAGCCGAGAACCCATCTTCTCCGTCATTGACATTGCCGCCTGACCTGCACCCTCCATCACCTTTCTCGTCTCGTCGGCAACACCAGAACACCCACACCACACCGCACCTTCTTCTTCTTTTCTTCTTCTCCCTCTTGTTTTCCCTGATCACCATTAACCCCTCACCGGCCACGGCACCCCGCCATCAACCTCAGTCCCTTCAACCTCGTCGCCAACCATCTCTCTCATCTTCCCCGTCCATGCTCAAACCCTAGCAACCCCATCTCTTCTTCTTCTTCTCTTCGCCGACTAGTTTCGCCGGAGTTGCTCACCGCCGACGAGCACAATTCAGACGACCCAGTCACTGTCGTCGTCTAATCTAGTTACCATGTCACGCAGTTGCTCAGTTCAGATCAAGTCTTATGTATGTGTGTTTTGCAGCATGTCGTTATTCGACGTTCAGAACATGATATCCGTATACTTTTCGTGAGATTTCGATCAGGCAAGTTCTAAACCTGCAACATGCTATCTGTTTATATCAATATTTATATGTTTAATTATAGTACATGTGTTTTAATATTTAGCAAATATTATCGATTTACTGTTTTATAGCATCCGTCTGTATCCGTACCAATAATGGTTTATTTAGTTGCATACCGGATCATCACAATATTATCATACTGCTATATCAGTTCGGTAATCTTTATCTAGATTGTAATATACCTGCTGACAGACATAAAACGGTTATTACAGATAGATACATATACATCCTGGACCTTAGTTATGTTTTCCATGTTTAGATATTGGTTACGGTTTTACTTTTGGTAACTATTTTGGTTAATATGTATTGCCTGACTTGTACACGAGACTTTACCAGAATTGTTACTTGGATCATCCGCTAATGCCGACAATCCTGACTTTTTGTCCTGACGGACGTGACTTGTTGTCTAGATAGACAAGACCTGTACCTGCTTGATCCTGTGTTGACATTAGATTTATATCATCAATACCCGACTTGAACACAAAACCTTGGAGTAAGGGAAAATCAATAATGAAAACTGACTTTTAACTCAACAGTTCAATATTTTCAGAGACTGATCAGTCGATACGAGCTCCGACCCCGGAATGATGCTGATGACATCATTCGTTTGTACATGATACCTGTTTTTACTGCTTAGTGGCACGTCTCGGATTCAGCCCCGAGAGTCTTAACCGTGGTCCCGGACACGCATAGGATACTATTGAGCTATATCGACGATTCCATTTAATTAATTTCAAAAACTTGTAGAATAGATAACCTAGAAGCACAGAATGTAGGATACGAATTACATACATATAGCTCACTGTTGTACACCTGTGTTATTTATTTATACGCATGTTTAATCATAGCATCCTATCCTGGTTATTACTATTATTTTGATATTATCGCGCACTGACGTCTGGGTTTTACATGGCCCAATTCCTTTGACTTTGTCGCGGGAAGATCAGGAGTATTTTAGCAAGTAAGCCGAGCAATGAGCAGCTAGATGTTTAGTTTTATAGATACTTAGTTTATTTATTTCCGTAGTTTTATTTTATCGATGTGATCCCATAAGGGACGTATTTCAGATATTATTTTCATTGGATCTTGATTCGTTTCCGCTATATGCATTTCTTGACTTTTATTTATTGTGGCAGATGTACATGTGTTAGTTAGATTTTATTTATTGTTCTTGATATCTGATTAACAGCCGTAATGTGATTATGGAGGGATTATTCCTAACCATTGGTAGCATATTTGGCTCTGTCACGTGCCGTATTTACGTATTTTGGGAAGCAGGGTGTGACATTACAACTTGGTAAAAATGACCTAGTCGAGCTCCCATCAATAAGACGGCACTATGGTTTATTATACAATTTCGAAGATAATTACGATCTAAACTAGTTATGTATATCTAGTTATTACAAAATCGCTTCGGTTAACGTTTAAAAAAATAGCATGATAAAAAAGTGAGAGATTTCACTAGCCTTTGGTCGCTGATATAGAAGCGACACAACATGCAGGATTCGCCTCGGCACCCGAGACGGTATGATGCTGGACATGGTGTGTGGCGCGTGCGCGATGTGTGGTGACCTAGTACTGGACACGGTGGCGACGCGGGCGTGATACGGTAGTGGGCGTGGTGATAACACGGTACTGGGCACGGTCTTGGCTCATTGCGTGATGTGGGTGTGGTACGGCGCGACACGGTACTGGATGCTACTGAACACGGTGCTGGGCATGAAGCGGGCACAAGTCATGGCACGTCTGGGCACGCAGGCGAAACAAGGCTAGGCACGGCGGTGGTGCAGAGAAGTGGGCACGGGGCTTGGCTGTAACACGTTAGAATGTGATTAGAGTTAATTAAGCGTTTTAATGCGGGTTTTTAATAAAATTTAACCAATAATTGTTTTCATATATTTTATTATTATTAATTAATATTTTATTTAATTATTTTTATACTTGCACACACATGTGTATGTTAATCTTGGGTTAAGAAGGTGTTAACCATGCTTTCTAGCCATGGCACACTTAACCATTTTCCATGTCATGTTATATATATAAATGCTATATATTTTATATCTATTTTAATTATAAAAGGTTTTTGTTTTGAAAAATAAAAGAAAGAGTAAAGAGAGGGAACGATGAGGCATGGAGTGTGGGGGGAGACAAAGCATGGAGAGCATTTAATGAAGAGAGAGAAAGGGCATGACTCACTCTCACCCTCTTATTTCTTCACCTTACTCTCTCAATCCTTCACCTCACTCTTTCCTTTGCTTGTTCTTATCTTTCATCAAGTTCTTCACTTGATCCACTTTTTCCCATAAAGCTCTAGCCTAAACCTTCATCAAACCTTACTAAACCCTTCACAAATCATGTTTAATCCTTTTGTGGTGACTTGGAGCTTGGAAAGCTAGTGTTTTTCTCAAGTCTTGGTGAGGTATTGATGTTAAACTCTTTTCTAGGCTCTAGAGAAGTTTTTTTGTTAAATAATTTCAGTTAGATACCTTAAAGTTATAGTTTTGTGTTAAATATCGTATTTTTGTTAAGGTTTGAGTCTCTATAAATCTGCTATTATTACGTCGACCTGCTATAAAATCTAACAACATAGTAGATTGATATTATTTGAGCCTTAAAGATACCCCAGAAACCCGGACCGAACCCACCTTTTTTGGCCCGGCAAGATTCCTTGTATGACCGGCGCCGCCGGTTTTTTAGAGGCTTGGGATGTTGGTTTTTGGTGGGTAGTTCTCTGTAGGTTATTTATGCTATTTGGTATACCTTGTTTTTCCTTTATGATCTGTAGACAAAATCTGGGGCCGTTTAGCTAATTCTTACGTTTCGATATCGTGCGATACGGTGCTATCCGACATTGTTTAGGTATTCATACGTTAACAGCCGTAGGTTGGGTTAGGTTGTCGCTGCATGCGTCTAGCCACTAAGCTAACACTTGGTAGCTTGTAGGAGTCGATTCGTTAGTTGTCGTTTGTGTTCGCATGTTATCGTAAGTTTACTAATTTCTTGTGTTATGGTTTTGTGTAATATTATGATCTTTTGCAGGGACTTCGGACGCTGCTAGGAAGGGGAAAGAGGTGATCGGATTCACCTAGCTTGAGATCGTCCGGTGAGTGGATTTAACATTTACGAGTGAATCGCCTGTATGGCGTTAAGCGCCGAAGGCTAGATTCAGTGATATAACCATATGCTTATATGTATATATATTGATTAAGCATGAGCACCATTTTGCACATCCTATTACCTGTTGTACATTGTCATAGTATTAATTGGACACTGCACCATTACTAACGGTTTATGTTGCACGAGTACTGAATTGTATGACACACACACTATTAATAATTGCCATGACACGCTCACTATAACAATTGCCATGACACGCACACTACAGAATTTTCCATGGATAAATATATTGTACTGCATCCGTTATTAACAGTTAGACATTGATTCTTATTCTATTGCGCATTATGAATTGCATCATACATATATAGATACATGCATACATACATACGTTGCTATAGTAATATTATACTCTCGTATGATGTATTATTTCGATTTCGTGGATTTGGTAAACTGCAAGATACCTTTTGAAACTCGATATATTTAAAAAGTGCGGTTTTCTCTTGATATGCTCACATTACTGTTCTATGTTGCATACATCGTACTTTATGGATATATGCATTGAGATATTGTTTTCATACGCTTTCTGGATTTGAGGACTGCAGATATATTTCAAAGGAAATTATAAATTGTTTTAAAAACGCGGTTTCTCGTGATATGATTTCGAGGTGTCCACCATGAGTTTTCTCGGTTCTGAGCTTGTTTTCGAGACCCGATTCGAGGAGTTGGATGAACCGTCTGCGGGCACATGGTGGACCCGGTAAGATACCCGGGGAAAGAAACTCAAGATGTAGATGATGAGCCTGGCAGGAGGGAACACTACCTACCGGTGATTTTATGGAAACTCGACGGATATCCGGATGATACCGTTCGGAGTTATGAGATGAGATGGATATGAGGGCCGATCAGAGTGACGGCGCCTGAGATATTGGGATTTAGGGTGTCGTTGATGGACACCGGATTTTTATGATGATGATGATTCATTGATGAGGATTATGTTTTATTCCACACTCGGTATTTATTATGATATGCATCGTTTCATGTAGTTGTTGTACCCTGGTGGTGTACTTGATCATGATTTTGTTGCATATCCAAACTGCTATATTTATGCCATCATATTGCATATTTCGGATTATCGTTTTATCGTGCATGCATGTGATTACTTGTACGATATTATTTACTTTTCACGAGTTGGCAACTCACCCCTATTGTGCCACAGTGTTTTGCAGGTTTGACTCTCAGTATAGTCGCGGCAGGATCTTTATCGCATCATTTTCGGGATACCACTACTGTTGGGTGTGAGACCCCTTTTGAGTAGGTGGGTTTTATGAGTATCCGTATGATTCAATTGTATATCTTATTGTATCTAGTACTCTCCATCTACCACTGACATATATGTGACTTAGAGATGAGACTGAGAGATTCGGTATTTGTATCTTATTTGTGTTTCTGGTTGTCGTGCTTGTGTGAGCCGGCCTTTATTTCATGCCGCGATGCTGTTTTATCTCTTGCGATGATGTTTTTACTTCTTATTTGCTTATTTTTTTCGCTACGGCGTCGTATATTTATTTTGTTGTGGTTGTGTTCCGCCTTTTGGCGTGAGTTGCTCCCGTTTGGTGATGCCTTTTTATTCTATGTTTTTGTACCCATTTGGGGCTAGTTTTTACAAAGGAGTGTAGGGTGTTTTTCATCACCCCATTGAGATGGGAATACGCACACGCTTGTCAGGCGTACTACAGATTCCCCCTGCCTAGGGTAGGCTGGGGTTTATTGATTGTGGGGATCCGAATCTCTGGCAACCGCGGACTAAGCTGCCGTTAATTACCCCTCGCCTTTGGAGCGAGGGAACCTCTGATTGATGGGTTAAACTGGTCATGCTAACTCAATGTGCAGTGTTGTGTTTTGAAGGGGTTTTGGATATATCGGGGGCCCCGCAGAGTTTTTACGGGGGTCTCGCTACCCGGATAGCGTGCTGGGGATCAAGGGGGCTAGCAGCCCCCTTGCGGGGTGCGGGGTGGCGTCCCGGCCCAAATTTTTTTTGAGAGGGATAGTGTTGTAGAGTATGTGTGTGTGTGAGTGTGTGTGTGTGTGTGTGTATAAAAGGAAATAGCATCCAAAGGATGCGTGGGAAAAAGCGCCAGCGCTTTGGGTGCTAGCGCTTTGAGCGCTAGCGCCCCACGTGCCAGGCACATGGGCGCTCGGGCGCTAGTGCTCTGAACGCAAGAGCGCTAGCGCCCCACGTATCAGCATGTGGGCGTTCGGGTGCTAGCGCTTTGAGCGCTAGCGCCCCACGTGTCAGCACGCGGGCGCTCAGGCGCTAGCGCTTTTAGGCAAAAGTGCTAGCATTTTGAGCGCAAGGGCGCTAGCGCTTTGAGCGCAAGCGTCCCATGTGTCGGTACATGGGCGCTCGGGCGCTAGCGTTTTGGGCGCTAGCATTTTAAACGCAAGGACGCTAACGCTTTGAGCGCTAGCACCCCACATGTCAGCACGTGGGTGCTCGGACACTAGCGCTTTGGGCGCTAGCGCTTTGGGCGCAAGGGTGGCAAAAGGGACTTGGTCCCTCCAATGGGAATTGTACTCCCAAGAAAGAGCACTTATTATTTTGTGTGTGTATATATATATGAGAAGTTAAACTCCTAGGATGTTTTGAAGCTGATGAAGCGCTTCTCCCTTTGAGCCCTAGTTCTTCACCAAAGTGGGGTTTCTGGAGATGGTTCTCCTTCTTATTCCTGTCGTTTGGCCGGATCTTGAAGATCAAGAGATGTGAGATTTTAAAAATCTCTTTTTTCTGAGATCTGATGGAAGATCTGAGTTCCCCTTTGTGGGTTTTGTGGTGAAAAACTATTTAGTTTTATAAAAGGAAGAGTAAAACTCTTGATTTAATTCAAAAGAAAGAAGAAGATTTTAGAACCTTGAGGAAGGAGAAGATCAGAGATCTAGATTATTTTTTGGAGAGAGAAAAAGTTGTTGGGATATTTTCATTATTCTTGCCTTTATAGGTTATACACTTTACATATAGCCCCTTGGGCTTTACAAAATGGCATTTGCCTATCCCATGGCTCATGCGCCATTTCTTTTTGCACATAAGCCATGGGCTTTATAAAAATTTGGCTTTATTCCCATTCATGCATAAAAAATTACATAAAAACTATATATTACATGATTTTATTGTTGGCATGGGGGGGCCGTCCGCTTCATGTTCGGACTCGACCTGGGCATGGGCCCACTTGATCCGGGATTGGGCCCACTTGGCTTAGGGTTGACCTTGACTTTGACTTGGTCAACCGGAGTACAATTTTCGACCCCAACAAAGTGCTCCCCATCAATAAATGCACACCATATATGTGGGTCGTGTGCATGAAATTGATGGATCTTCTTTCGCGTGGAGGCGACTCGCTTTGGTTCCCACTCTTTGGGATGCACTGCCCTTTTTACGACATGGACGGTCGACGCTTAACGCGTCTCCGAGACGGAGTGTCCGTGGTAGATGTTTCCCTGGCCCGAAGTGATTTAGTAGACGTGTCCCCGGCACGGAGTGTGGCTGGTCGACGTTTCCCCGGCATGGAGTGTCTGGGTTGGATGTTTCCTCAAGACGGAGTGTCGCTGGTTGACGTGTCCCCGGCACGGAGTATCTGCTTGACGTTTCCCCGTTACGGAGTGTCGCTGTTGGACGTTTCCCCGGTACGGAGTGTCGCTGGTCGACGTTTCCCCGGCATGGAGTGTCTGCTTGACGTTTCCCGTTACGGAGTGTCGTTGTTGGACGTTTCCCCGAGATGGAGTGTCGCTGGTTGACGTGTCCCCGAGACGGAGTGTCTGCTTGACGTTTCCCCATTATGGAGTGTCGTTGTTAGACGTTTTCCCGAGACGGAGTGTCGCTGGTTGACGTGTCCCCGAGACGGAGTGTCTGCTTGACGTTTCCCCATTACGGAGTGTCGTTGTTGGACGTTTCCCCGATGCGGAGTGTCGCTGGTCGAAATTTCCCCGGCATGGAGTGTCTGTTTGACGTTTCCACGTTACGGAGTGTTGCTGTTGGACGTTTCCCCGAAACGGAGTGTCACTGGTTGACGTGTCCCCAAGGCGGAGTGTCTGCTTGACGTTTCCCCGTTACGGAGTGTCGCTGTTGGACGTTTCCCCGGTACGGAGTGTCGCTGGTCGACGTTTCCCCGGCATGGAGTGTCTGCTTGACGTTTCCCCATTACGGAGTGTCGTTGTTGGACGTTTCCCCGAGACGGAGTGTCGCTGGTTGACGTGTCCCCGAGACGGAGTGTCTGCTTGACGTTTCCCCGTTACGGAGTGTCGTTGTTGGACGTTTTCCCGAGACGGAGTGTCGCTGGTTGACATGTCCCCGAGACGGAGTGTCTGCTTGACGTTTCCCCATTACGGAGTGTCGTTGTTGGACGTTTCCCCGATGCGGAGTGTCTGTTATTTGACGCAGAGGTCGATGTTGGAATTGGTTGGTTTGATTTGTTTGATTTGAGTTGACATCAGCATCGTCACACTGGAATATGGTACCAGGAGCGAATCATCATCTGTCTTTGAGAGGATTTGGGGATTGTTTTTTGTTTGGCATCTGCATTGCTGCACTGGAATAATGCCAGGAGCAACTCATCATTTGCCCCGAGAGGATTTTGGAATTGATGGCTTAGGAGGTAGGTTTAGATCCCTATCACCTAAGGCTTTTCAATTTTATGGACCGTAAGGGTCCCATAAAAGCATTTTCTCCCTACGAGTTGAAAGGATCTCGTAGGTGTATTTTCTCCTTAGGAGTCGTGGGGACTCCTAAGTGTGTTGCTCCTTTGTGAGTTGTAAGGATCTCACGCGGGAATTTTCTCCTCACAAAGTAGAGAGGACTTTGCGAGTGCATTTCATCTCTTTTTCAAGAGTTTGCGCCCTTTCGGGTTTTCACAAACTCGCCGGCAGTCCTGCTGTTTTTACTCACGGAGCCCTTTCGGGTTTTCATCCGTGCCCGTTTGCTTGTGGACATACCGTTTTTTTTTCCGCTGGTGGGACTTTAAAAGTAGTCTCACCGGTAGGACTTGGGAGAGATTGGGATTGTTTTACGCCCGTAGATTGTATACGGTTTTGTAGGATGTATGATCCAGACCGTAGGGCCGAAAATATTTCGGGACTTTGTTGGCGTCTCCATTGCTTCACTGGAATATGGTACCAGGGTCGACTCGTCATTCGCCGTCGGGGTATGGGATTTGGAATTTGGCTGGCGTCTACATCGCTGCACTGGAATATGGTACCAGGAGCGACTCATCATTCGCCATTGGGGTATGGGATTTGGAATTTGGCTGGCGTCTGCATCGCTACACTGGAATATGGTACCGGGAGCGACTCATCATTCGGCATTGCCTATTGGGAAGCGATGGCTTAGGAGACAGGTTTAGATCCCTATCACCTTAGGCTTTTCAATTTTATGGGCCGTGAGGGTCCCATAAAAGCATTTTCTCCCTACGAGTCGTAAGGATCCCGCAGGTGCATTTTCTCCTTAGGAGTCGTGAGGACCCCCAAGTGTGTTTTTCCTTTGTGATTCGTAAGGATCTTACGAAGGTTTGTTCTCCTCATGTATCGTGAGGACACATGAGTGGGTCTTCCCAATGGAGCACAATTCCAAGGGCGGAGACCAGCCACGTAACTGTTGGTTGCGGTGGGGCATGGACGTGATGAGAATTATTTGAGCCCGTGGATTGTATACGATAGTCAACTTGGGGACTAACCGTAGGGCTAGAATAATTTTGGGAAAATGGATTTTGGTTGGCGTCTGCATCGCTGCACTGGAATATGGTACCAGGAGCGACTCATCATTCGCCGTTTTTTTTTGTTTTACCGCGATTGCTCTATCATTTCAGCTTTTCTTATCGCAAAGATCACGATTGCCCTATCATTTTGGCTTTTATTCGCGGTTGCCCCATCACTTCGGCTTTATTTTCATCTTTATTTTACTCGCTGATTTTTATTGCGAGTTGCCCCATCATTTCGGCTTTTCTTTATTTTTCTTTTATTTACACATTTTTTTGTTTATTTACATTTTTTTACATTCCCAGTTTAACGACTTAGAGGTCGATTATTCCCAGTTTAATGACGTGGTGGTCGATTGTTCCCAGTTTAATGACGTGGTGGTCGGCTGTTCCCAGTTTAATGACGTGGTAGTCGATTATTCCCAGTTTAAAGACTTGGTGGTCTGTCGTTCCCAATTTAACGACGTGGTGTTCAGTGGTGTGCTTATCCCAGCTCCTCGAACTTTGATCTTGGCGGGGCTGTGTTGACAACCGTAGCTCTGTGGCTTGTCAGTACATCTAACGACTGTGAGGCTTTCCCGAGTTTGTATTGGTTCTCCACCCAATCTTTGAAAATATAGCAGTCTTCAATGGTATGACTCACCATTCTATAATATGGGCAGTATATGGGATTGCCGGTCATGTTCATCTCCTGTGGCCTCTTTAGAATAGGCAGTTGAAGACCGTTGTTCAAGACGTCCATGAATATTTCGCGGACTTTATCCCTCCTGATGGAGTATACTTTCTTCTTTCTCTCTATTGGAATAGGTGCCCTTACTGATGCTGGACCCCGAGGACGACCAGTCTTTGGTTCTCCTACTGTCCGCTTACCACATTCAGTGTACGCATCGGAGGGACTGGAGGCTGATCGCGTCCGTTTTTCACAAAGGTGTTCCGCTCTCGGGCTAGAGGGGGCATCAGTCGGCTGCTTCCGGATATCAATCCCCAGCTCACGAACCAAAATTTGATTTTGCTGTAATTACAATCGAGCGACTTGGGTCGTGAGATCCGCCACGACATTTGCCAGCTCGTCGACTTTAGAATGGACCTTGGCCATCTTCTCATCCCTGTCCTGAAGTTTCCTTTGAAGCCATTGGAATAATGCTTGTTCTATAGTTCCGGGTATGACAACGGGGTCATCCCTACCGCCTAAACTTGACTCGGCATGAACCACGGGTTCCTTTAACTCAATGGCCTGAGCGGGCTCTTCATCATTTGGATCGGGCCGATGTTAGATGGCAACAACCGCGTCATTGTCATGGTTGTAAGGCGTAGGAGGACTTGTTCCTCTGAGCTCCATCATATAGACCGTATGGGTTGTGTACCCGTCTATTGCTTCTTCATTGGCAATATTGCTCGCTTGGCTCTTAGCTTGTTGCCTTGGTCCGCTCTTTTTAGAGAAAGGCAGATGTCTGAGAGAATCAGGTCCCTGAAGGACTTCGGTCCCCGTTTGTATGAAATTGACGGTCGCAGCTTGATTGTTTGTTAACACGCCAGGGGACAATGATATTTCTCCCGCCTTATATTGTTTCTCGACCCAATCCTTGAAGATGCAACAGTCTTCAATAGTGTATCCCAGCACTCGGTGGTATGGGCAAAAGTTGGGATGATCAGTCTTGTTCGCTTCACTTAGCCTTTTTGGTTCTGGTAGCCGCAGGCCATTCTTCAGAGAATCTTTAAAAAAATTGTGGACCTTGTCCCTTCGGAATGAGTAGACCTTATTTTTTCTTTCCTCCAAAGTTGGCTTTTGAGATTGGTCAGTTTTGTGCTTCGCCCGCTCTCTGCTTATTTAGAGAATCGGTGTTGTTAGAACTTCCGCCTTTTCAGTTGTCGTCCCTCCAAGGTTTCGGTCTGTTTGTGAACTGAAGATCCTGAACAGACTCGGGCTTTGAGCGTTCCAACGTTTGGACCTTTTTGGTCAGCTCTTGGAATGTTTTAAGGCCTGCGGTGCACAGGAAAGGTTTCATCCAGTCCTTCAGATTTTCTATAAGAAAACTGACGGATTGGTCTTGCTCCAACGGCGGTTCACATTTGAGAGAGAGATTGCGCCATCGGACTATAAAATCCATGTTGCTTTCGTTGTTCTTTGGCTCTGTCCTTACGATGTCGGCAATGGTGATTTTATCGCTGACACTCATGAACCTTTGCTTGAACATGGATTCTATTTGAGCGAACGTCGTGATCAAGTCATCTGGTATGCTTTCATACCAATCGAAAGCAACATCCGTCAAGCTACTAACAAACTGACGGAGAAGGAGCGCATCATTGCCCCTAGTATTTGCGCATGATGCTTTAAATTGGGCAATATGCTGGTTCGCATTTCTCGTCCCATCGAACCTTTCAAATTTAGGGACGACATAGCCAGTGGGAAACTCCACAAGATCGTACCGAGCAGGATATGGTCTCCCGCTACTGCTGGCATATTTTTGCTCTCCGGCTTCGGCTACCAATGTTTTGACTTTGTTGGCAACCAAATCCATGATTTGATCTTGAGTTAGCGGGTTGCTGTCATCGGCCGCCAAGACATTTCCCGAGATAGGATGCGACTGGTCTTCATGCGGTCCGCTCACCTTTGGATTTGAGGGAATAGGCATCGGCTGTCTCGGGACACCGTTTCCTGGTCCATGAGTAGAGCCATGTGCTTGATTGGGCGGCTGAGAGGCAAGTTGGGCCGTGAGTGTAAGACGACATTTGTCAAGTCGTCAATTTTTTAGTAGAGCTTGGCCATCTCCTTGTGTTTGTTTCTGAGCTGCTTTCGGAGCTCTTGAAGTAGCTCTTGCTCCGTGGTCTGGGGCAGAAAGTCGGCTCTTTCTCGTTGTCCGAGCTTGACTCTAGATGGACTGAGGGGTCTTTCTGCTTATCATCCTCATTGGGAGGATTTTCATCACCCTGTGGAGGATGCTGGTCTTGGGAAGTGACAGCCACATTCAAACCAGATTGGATTTGAGATGTGGTGGCCCCATCCCTGCTGCGAAGGTTGACACTGGGATGCGCGCCTACCATGTAGTCTGTGTGGATAACACATTCAGCCGTCCTTTCATCACTGGCAGCTGGTTTCACGGAGCGATCTGGGCTTTGGAAATTCATAAATTTTAACATGGCCGGAGCCCTAGCCTTTTTGTTGGCTCTAAATCTGAGCCTCTTCTGCCTCAGCTTCTCTGCCTTGAGCGTCTGGCAGGCTTCTGCTCTTCGGGAAGCCGCCATAGGCCGAGTGATGGGGATCTTAGAGAAAATACCCAACCGAGCAATTGTCAGGGGAGCCGCTGGAGCTTGCCCGAGATGCCTTGTTGCTTTGTGGGTGTTGATGGCCTTTGCCCCAGCTGGGGCCAAGGAAAGTCGTTCAGACACCAACTTTCGTTTGGGTAGTGGTGCCGTCGAGATCACCACATTTGGCCTCTTGCCTTTCGAGGCCGGTTTGTCTGTTACCGGAGCTTGAGGAGCTGGAATGGCGTTGGCTGGCACGAACAGAATAGAACTGAACTGTAGCGGCGGCTCCTCCTACTCTCGCCCAAGACTGGCCGGGAGGACCATCCTGGAGTCCATCTTCATCGTGTAAGAGATGGGAGCTGAGTTCATCTTTGGAGCCATTGTTGAAAATTGAATGCTTGGAAAACTGCATGAAAGATTATTATTTTAGTATAAATATAGATATGTATATTAAATGAGTTCGCATGAACGTTTAACCCGAAATATGGGAGGAGAGATAGGTCCCACCGGGCGTGCCAGAATCTGTAGGGTGTTTTTCGTCACCCCATTGAGATGGGAATACGCGCGCGCTTGTCAGGCGTACTACAGATTCCCCCTGCCTAGGGTAGGCTGGGATTTATTGATTGTGGGGATCCGAATCTCCGGCAACCACGGAATAAGCTGCCGTTAATTACCCCTCGCCTTTGGATCGAAGGAACCTCCGATTGACGGGTTAAACTGGTCATGCAAACTCAATATGCAGTGTTGTGTTTTGAAGGGGTTTTGGATATATCGGGGGCCCCGCAGAGTTTTTACAGGGGTCTCGCTATCCGGATAGCGTGCTGGGGATCAAGGGGGCTAGCAGCCCCCTTGCGTGGTGCGGGGCAGCCCCGGCCTAATTTTTTTTGAGAGAGACAGTGTTGTAGAGTATGTGTGTGTGTGTATATACATATATATATATATAAGGAAAGGGCATCCAAAGGATGCGTGGGAAAAAGTGCAAGCGCTTTGAGCGCTAGCGCCCCACGTCTCAGCATGTGGGCGCTCAGGTGCTAGCACTTTGAGCGCTAGCGCCTCACGTGTCAACACGTGGGCACTCGGGTGCTAGCGTCCCAAGTGTCAACACGTGGGCGCTCAGGTGCTAGCGCTTTTGGGCAAAAGCGCTAGCGCTTTGAGCGCTAGCGCCCCACGTGCCCGCACGTGGGCGCTCGGACGCGCTAGCACTTTAAGCGCATTGGGAGCTAGCACTTTAAGCGCAAGGGCGCTAGCGTCCCACGTGTCAGCACGTGGGCGCTCGGGCGCTAGCTCTTTGAGCGCAAGGGTGGCAAAAGGGACGTGGTCCCTGCAATGGGAATTGTACTCCCAGGAATGAGCACTTATTATTTTGTGTGTGTGTGTGTGTATATATATATATATGAGGAGTTAAACTCTTATGATGTTTTGAAGCTGATGAAAGGCTTCCCCCTTTGAGCCCTAGTTCTTCCCCAAAGTGGGGTTTCTGGAGATGGTTATCCTTCTTATTCCTGTCATTTGGCCGGATCTTGAAGATCAAGAGATGTGAGATTTTAAAAATCTCTTTTTTCTGAGATCTGATGGAAGATCTGAGTTCCCCTTTGTGGGTTTGTGGTGAAAAACTATTTAGTTCTATAAAAGGAAGAGTAAAACTCTTGATTTAATTCAAAAGAAAGAAGAAGGTTTTAGAACCTTGAGGAAGGAGAAGATCAGAGATCTGGATTCTTTTTTGGAGAGAGAAAAAGTTGTTGGGATATTTTCATTATCCTTGCCTTTATAGGCTATACACTTTACATATAACTCATTGGGCTTTACAAAATGGCATTTGCCCATCCCATGGCTCATGTGCCATTTCTATTTGCACATAAGCCATGGGTTTTACAAAAATTTGGCTTTATGCCCATTCATGCATAAAAAATTACATAAATTTTTTTTATTACATGATTTTATTGTTGGCATGGGGGGCGCTTCATGTTCGGACTCGACCTGGGCATGGGCCCACTTGATCCGGACTTGGGCCCACTTGGCTTGGGGTTGACCTTGACTTTGACTTGGTCAACCGGGGTGAATTTTCAACCCCAACAAGGAGATGCTGCCGAAATTTTTAAGAAAAATTAATTTAGTTTTTAAATGTTTTTAACAAATATTTTAACTGTTTTATCATTCTATCTTTTCATGGTTTAGATTTCTGGGTTTTCGGCTTACTTGAGTTACGTTACGCTTTTAGACGTTGCGTGATTTAAGTGCCGGTCGCGTTCCTAATTTGGGTCGTGACATTGACACAGCGGCAACCAGGGGTCTCGGGTGGCACTAGAGCCGGCAGCGACGTCGTCGTAGGCTGGCGGCGATGATCGGATGGCGACTACGGGGTCCACTGGAGATGAGAGCTGCAGGGGCTCGGGTGGCAGCGGGCATCGACAGTGATGGTACGCAGGGTGCCGGTGATGATGGAGGGTTGGGTTGAGGAGTTCGGTAGGGTTGTGAGAGGGGAAAGGTGGAGATGTCGAGGGTGTTGTGGAGGTCTTGGGGGAGGTGACGAAGGGTCTTGTCGGTGTCCCAGGTTGATGGTGGCGAGGTGGTAGAAGGAGGAGCTCGGTGCAGGTGGAGGCATAGCTGGTTGCTGGGGAAGGTGGCTCGTGGGAAGCTTGGGGTGCAATGGGTGCTCGTTGATGGTATGAAGGAGAGTGAAGTGGAGGTTCGGTGATGATGGCGAGGTTGGCGGCTGTTCGGGGTGGCGCTGACGATGATTGTTGGAGGTGGGTTGTGAGGATGGATGAAGTGGGGGGGCTAGGAGTTTGGTAGAGGTTGCGGTGGTGAGAGGCGATGATGGCGGTGATGGTGGTCTGGGTGACAAGGTGAGGGGGTAGTCGCTGGAGGGTTTGTCGACGAGGAAGGGTAGAGGAAGATGAAGAGATAGAGAGTGAGAGTGAGAGAGAGAGACAGAGAGAGTGAGGTCAAGCGGTTGAAGGGGGAAGCGGGCGTTGGGATCTCGGAAGAACGTTGAGCGAAGACGAGATCGAGAGGGAGCGGGTCACACGGTTGAGGGAGAAGGAGTCGTTGGAGACACGGCGAGTTGAGGGGGAAATGTCGGTGAGGGAAAAGAGAGGGAGAAAGAAAGCGGATCGGGTTTTAGGGTAAACGTGTAACAACCCTAATTTTCCTATACAAATTTTTGTACAATTTTTTTCAAAATTGTTTAAAGGGGTATTTATTGCCTGAGCATAAGATAAATAATTAATTAGCAATTTAATTGCAAGAAAGAGCTTGTGGCTCATTGGTAATACCTTGCACTACTGAACCAAGCCACCAGAGTTCAAATCCCATAACCCCACATTATTTTTAATATTGTTTTATTTTTTATTTTTAGAATACCAACAGTTTACACGTGCATTACTCACAAAAAAAACCCACTACACCCACAAATGTTAATGTACCAGTGAGAAGGTGAGACGATGGCGCACACCCCGGACTCGGCCGGCGGACCTGCCGACTCGGGCCGGCGCCGCCGGCCGGACTCGGCCGGACCGCCGAGTCCCCAAATGATGAAATCTGCCTCTTGGGCTCACCTACCCCCATGCACACTTCATTTATCTAGATCGGTTTCAGAGAATTCATAAAGCTTCATTTACTCCATTTTTAATATATTTTTATATTTTTTTCAATTAAACTCTTCATCTACCCTAACCCTAGCCTAACCCTATAAATACCACCCCTAAACACTACCCCCTCACCCTAAAATTCTAAGCCAACTCTCAAGAAATTCCTAGAACCCCTAGTGTACTTTGGAAGAAGCGAAAGGCGAAGCTCCAGCGAATTTTCCGGCCATCTTCCGACGACGATCCTAGGAACTCCCGACGACGAAACGATGCACCATCGACTCCTCTCGTCTCCCCTTCCTCTCCTCTGTTAACTAAACCCGTAAGTCCCCATCCCTCTTCTCTATTCTTTTTCTAAAAATACGGAATTACAAAACCCGACGGAATCGGTACAAATCCGATTTCCGATTCGGTTTCTTCCTAAAACCTCACTTTTCTTTAATACAATTATGCTAAAACCAATTCATGTTGACTATTAAACACTAACTAATCATATTGAACAAGTTCTACATCAAAAGTAATTGCTATTTCAATTTTACCGTATTTTTTCATTAAAATATCATATAGTTTCTTTTCTACATTTAAACCATCAAAACCTTGCTATACATTTAAGTAGATCACGAGGTAATGACCTACCTCCTCACAAGACCCATATGCAACATAGCACAATACCCTCGGGAACATCGAATACGGGAAAACGACATCTTTACAAATAAATACCATTACTAATAAAATCATTTTCTAAACGATTTAGTATTTATACAATCTTTGCAAAGCGCCGCTACAACCCATTTGGGGAACCCGTTCGGGATGGTGCGGATTATCGCACATCCTTGGGCTTAGTAGTGCGAGATGCAGACCTCCGCAAGGAGCATTTGGTCTCGAAAGATTTAAAATACGACATCTTAAGAAAATGAGATTTTTAGAATTATAATATATATATTAAAATTATTTTTATATAAATATATATATATATGTAACATTAAAAGATCTATTTTGTAAGAATATTGTCGCGCCCCGCTTCCCGGTATACGGCGAAGGGGACGCGACTGGTCCGCTACGTATTTACTCTGAAGTAAATACGCTAAGCGTATCTAAGCAATATAAAGTAAATGCACAAGAGACAAAAGATATGAACTGAAAAGCAACTTTATTTATTAACATTCTTTTGTACAATGCATGAAAAGTAAATACAACTGAAACAAAAGCGATGCCTAAACAATGGCATAACAGGAAATGAAAAGTACTGAATGGAAAATGTACAATGTCTAGAGCTCGGGGCCTTCACTGAACTGGTCCAAGTCTTCAGCAGTGGGCTTGTTTTCTGCCGGGTCCAAAACACCTGACGACATTCAAAGAAGAAAGAAATAGAATGTCGTCAGCGAACATGTCGCTCGGTAAGTCCCAAAGATAAGGGAGGAATATACAGAGAGTAAGAGAGAGAGTAGCTTTTAATGTTGTATTATATTGTTGTAGTATTGTGTTAACGCTATTGTTTGTAGCTTGGTACAGAAGGATGCCAGTGTATACGAAAAGAGTCTCTATATGCTAGAGACCAGGGCAAACGGAATATAGAGTATAAGGCTCCGTTAGAAGGTCCGGAACAACGGCAATTGGATTCATGTTAGGTGTCTTAAGTCTGACTGTCTCGTGCCACTTCTAACACCTTCCGTACCAATCTATCCCTTAAACCCCGTAGTATTTTGATTGTATTGTTTGTCTTATAAATTGTATTGATTGTATAATTGGTTAACTGACCGAAACCATGATATGAGTAAACAGATGTAACCGTAGAATTATGTAAATGGAATAACTGGAGAACCATGTAAATGGAATGTATATCCATGGTTCGGTTCAGTCAAGTTGTATAGATTGATAATTGGATTCATGAATTCATATTGAATTGTAATATTGAAGCTTGTAAATTATAGATTGTAGATTGTACTTGAATCATATTCAAGTCAGATATAATCAAACTCAAACCCGAGTCAGACAATTAGAAATGTAAATCGAAGTCTTGATTATTTCTTAAACCTATATTTACTAGGGTCCTCAGGGTAATTTATAGAACTTGAGGGGGTTTTATGTAAAAATACTTTTGTATACTTTTCAAAATACACCTCAAGTATTTATTATTCGTCTTTAGAGTTGTAATGAATGTGGATTTTATATTATGATATTTCTAGTGAAAATATCCCAGTTTCATAAATAAAGGTATTTATTTATAATATTGATTTATTTGGAATTCATGGTATTTTAGTGTAAAATTTATTCTTGCGATTTTTAGAAAAAAGGTGGAATATTTATATCATAACAAAATAAGTATTTTAATGATAAATACATATATTTATACAAAAATAATTTTATATTCTAAAAATCTCATTTTCTTAAGATGTCGTATTTTAAATTTTTCGAGACCGAATGTTTCTTGCGGAGGTCTGAATCTCGCACTATTAAGCCCGAGAATGTGCGATAATCCGCACCATCTCGAACGGGTTCCTCCAAGTGGGTTGTAGCGGCACTTTGCAAAGATTGTAAAATACTAAATCCTTTAGAAAACGGTTTTATGAAGTAAGTGGTATTTATTTGTAAAGATGTCAATTTTTTCGTATTCCATGTTCTAGGGTCTCCTAAGTCAACTAGACTATTTCTAAATGGTCCAAAGCAACAAGTTGTGAGATGCCTCAAATCGCCTCTTCACCGGCCAGGTAAGTACAAGTGAAGAAAGGAGGGATCCGCTCACGAATCACCGTGAGACGGGCCTTTTAAAGTTACCTTTCTCACTTGCCTAACCTAGACACCACAAAGTCAGGTTTAGATAAATGAATGATGTCCACAACTTATCGTATTTTCATAATAAGTGGTGCTTCTTTAAAAAGTGTATCAAAACTACATCTTTTAGAAATCGTTTTTATTAAGTATATAGTATTTAAATGAAATTGTTTGTTTTCTCGTATTCTAAGTTCTCGGGGGTGTTGCATATGAGTGTGTGAGGAGGTAGGTCGTTACCTCGTGATCTACTTTAAATGTATAGCAAGTTTGATGGGGTTAAATGAAGGATTGAAACAATGTGGTATTTAAGTGAAAAATACGATAAATTGAAATAGCTATCATTTCATGTGATGAAACTTGATCAAATTTTTTGATTAGTGTTTAATAATCAACATGAGGAAGTTTAAGTATGATTGTATTAGTGAGAAGTGGAATTTTATAGAAAACTGAATCGGAAATCGGATTTGTTCCGATTCTGTCGGGTGTTTGTAAATTCGTATTTTTAGAATGAAAAAGAGAGATAGAAAAGGGACTTACGGGTTTTAGGACACACAAGAGGGTGAGAGGGAAGTAGAGGAATCATCGATGTGTTGCGTCGTCGCCGGTAGTTCCTAAAACGATCGCCGGAAGTTCCGCCGGGAAATTCATCGGAGCTTCGCCTCGAGCTTGTTTTCAAGGTACACAAGATCTCTTGAGAATTTTAGAGAGTTGGCTCAGAAATGTGAGTGAGAGGGTAGAGAGTAAGGGGTGTATTTATAGGGTTAGGGTAGGTGAAGAGTTTAAATTAAAAAAAATATAAAAATATATTAAAATTCATTAAAATATGGAGTAAATGGGGATTTCAAAGGTTTCTGGAACCGATCTAAATAAATAGAGTATACAGGGGGGTAGGGGAGGCCAAGAGTCAACATTTTTGTGTTGACGACTCAGCTGTCCGGCCGAGTCCGGCCGGCGGCGCCGTGCCGAGTCGGCTGGTCCGCCGTCCGAGTCGGCCGAGTCGGAGGTCAGGGAGGTGGGGTCGTCTGGTGTAGCCTCTGGTATATTTAGTTTTTCAGATTTAGTTCAAAGTTTGGGAGTTATTGTGTGTGGACTGTTGGGCTTCCAAAGAATTTAAAACAAAATAAATAAAAATAATAATGTGGGACATAGGATTTGAACTCTGGTGGCTTAGTTTAGTAGTGTAATGTATTACTAATGAGCCACAAGCTCTTTCTTGTAATTAAATTGCTAATTGATTACTTAAGTCTTGTGCTCAGGCAATAAATACCTCTTTATGGATTTTTGATTTTTTTTTTGTAAAAACTTGTATAGGAAATTTAGGGTTGTTACAAATAAAATATTACAACTCTTTTCAAAAATCACAAGAATCAGTTTATATTAAAATACCATGAAATCCATACAAGTTTAATATTACACTTTAATACCATATATTATGAAAATTAGGTTATTCTCAATAGAAATGGCATATGTATAAAATCCATATTTATTATAAATCTAAAGACGATAACTAAATACTTGGAGAGTGTTTTGAAAACTATAGAAAAGTATTTTTACATAAAACCCCCTCAAGTTCTATAGATTACCCTAAGGACCCTAGTAAACATAAGTTTAAGCGGGACCAATCTCTTGAGCCTCAGGGAGCCGGAGAAGTGGGCGCTTGCCTATCTAAGCTAGACAATTAACAAACGGGGTTATCAACACGGTAATCATCTTTGAAAAATACACAAATCCTACCGCCCATGTGCAGCGGTTACCGATAGCATCAAAACAATGAGGACTTCAATTTACTTTTCTAATTGTATGACTCAGATGAGTCTCTTTAATAATCTGACTTGAATATGATTCAAGTACAATCTACAATCTACAATATTACAATTCAACATGAATCCATGAATCCATTATTCCATATATTCAATCTATCAATCTATACAATTTGACTGAACCGAACCATGGATATACATTCCATTTACATGATTCTCCAGTTATATCCATTTACCTAATTCTACAGTTACATCCGTTTACTGATATCATGGTTTCGGTAAGTCATCCAATTATACAATCTACATTACAATACAATTCAAGTTACAATAAAATTACAATACAAACAATACAATCAAGATAACAAGGGGTTTAAGGGGTAGACTGGTACGAAAGGTGTTAAAAGTGGCACGAGACTGCAAGATTTAAGACGTAATTACAGCCATGCCGTTGTTCCGTGGTATTATCGACGGAGCCTTGTACTCTATATTCCGTTTGCCCTAGTCTCTAGCATATAGAGACCCTTCTCGTATACACTGGCATCCTTCTGTACCAAGCTACAAACAACAGCGTTAATAAATACAACATTATAACAAGATAATACAACTTTAAAATCTACTCTCTCTCTCTCTCTCTCTCTGTCTATTCTATTTATCCCTTATCTTTGGGACTTACCGAGCGATTTGTTCGCTGACGACATTCTCTATCTTTCTTCTTTGAATGTCGTCAGGTGATCTGGACACTCCGGAGATCGAGCCCATTAATGAAGACTTTGACCACTTCATTGAAGACGCTTTAGTTCATTGTACACTTTTATTTCAGTACTTTTCCTTTTCTGTTATGCCACTGTTTAGGCATTGCTTTCCTTCAGTTGTATTTACTTTTCCATGCATTGTACAAAAAGAATGTGAATAAATAAAGTTTCTGTTTTATTATATATTGTCTCTTGTGCATTTACTTTTATATTGCTTAGATACGCTTAGCGTATGTACTTTAGAGTAGATACGTAGCGGCCTCGTCGCGTCCTCTGCCCGTATATTTGGAAGCGGGCGTGACAGGTTTTGTTGGTAGCCCATGCAGGTCAGAGCTGTATGGAACACTACCATGCAGTTCTGTTCTGCGTGAACAATCTAAGCAATATAACACAGGAAACAACAACTTTAACATTCTTTACAATTCATACTCCTTGAATCCTATCATTTCATATTTTTTGAATCATATACTTTGAATCTGTCCTAACCTAAATTGTTCTTTCAAGGTTATGGATTCCCCAAATAACAGCAGCACCAACTTCAACAACACACCTCCACCACTACCACCCACACCTGTCGTTCCTGCTCCACCCAACAAGCAAACGGTTCTGCTTGAGGCAATCCACAGCCTCCTTGAGGGACAGCAGCAGCTCTTGAACCATCCCGAGAGTGAAGCACCTGGGATAAAGCAATTCAGAGCTTTGCATCCCAAACAGTTCTCCGGAAAGGGAAGCCCACTTGAAGCTGAGGAATGGGCACAAAGTATCGAGGATGATCTGGCAGCAGCACAAGTGTCAGAAATAGCTTGGGTCCGAGTTGCAAAGCTGCAGCTCACGGACAATGCACAGAACTGGTAGATGGCGGAAGAAAGCCGTCTTGATCAGCCCATTGAATGGAAGGCTTTTCGCGATAAGTTCGACGCGAAATACTTCCCTGTGACTGCCAGGTTCGACATAGAACAGCAGTTTATTCATCTACAACAAGGTTCTATGTGGATCAAGTCGGTAGATGAGTATGACGCTGAGTTCACCATGCTCAGTCGGTAAGATATGTCACAATATTTTAATTTTTTTAAAATATCACATACTACACAGCTAACACAAGACCGTAACAGATTTGCGGCACACCTGATACCGACGGATGAGATCAGAGCCCGTCGATTTCAACAAGGGTTGGATACGGAAATCCAGGCTGCATTAGCCACAGGGAAATTTCCGACTCATGAAGATACTCTGACAGCAGCCCGCAGTTATGAGGCAGTGATAAAGGCGAGGGGCATACCTCAATCTGCCTGGGTGAAACGCCCTGCCACTCAAATGGCAGGAGAGGCCTCTTCAAGGCCAGCTGTTGAACTCAGAAGACTGGAAGAAGCCAATGATCAGCCAAGACCCGATTTTTGCTTTTATTGCAAGAGGGAAGGACACTTGTGGAAGGACTGTAGGCGCGCAAAATGCCTATGCTTGGTTTGTGGCGCGTCCAATCATGGAATTGGAAACTGTCCTTATAGACGCAACTCAGCTCACACACCCACCAACTATCCGCAGCGGCCAGCTATCCAGGCTCCTGCAACTCATCCTGCACTCCCAGCACCACCTCCACGTGGATTTCCTGCACAGCCTACTCGCCAATTCCAACAAGCAATGAGGAGCATGCCTCGAGGGCAGAGAGACATGCCCTAAGGACAGAATGTGCCTCCAGCTAGAAGGAATATACCACGGCGACAGACATTCACATTAGCAGCCGTAGAAACCGAGACTGTAGGTCAAAGCAACACCGGTAAGCCTTTTTCATATTTTTAAACCCTTGCATCCTTTTGTTATACACTATCAAGTACTTCAGTCACCAAACTTTCCCTTAAATCTGTTACACTATCCTTTTTACAAATTTCGAGGACGAAATTTTTATAAGGAGGGTAGAATGTAACAACCATAATTTTCCTATACAAATTTTGTACAATTTTTTCAAAATTGTTTAAAGGGGTATTTATTGCCTGAGCACAAGATAAGTAATTAATTAGCAATTTAATTACAAGAAGGAGCTTGTGGCTCATTGGTAATACCTTGCACTGCTGAACCAAGCCACCAGAGTTCAAATCCCATACCCCACATTATTTTTAATATTTTTTTATTTTTGATTTTTAGAATACCAACAGTTTATACGTGCATTACTCACAAAAAAACCCCACTACATCCACAAATGTTAATGTACCAGTGAGATGGTGAGACAACGGCGCACACCCCGGTGGCCAGACTCGGCCGGGATCGGCCGAGTCGGCCGGCGCCGCCGGCCGGACCGCCAAGTCCCCAACTGATAAAATCTGCCTCTTGGGCTCCCCTACCCCCCTGCACACTTCATTTACCTAGATCGGTTCCAGAGAATTTATAAAGCCTCATTTACTCCATTTTTTAATACATTTTAATATATTTTTACATTTTTTCAATTAAACTCTTCATCTATCCTAACCCTAACCTAATCCTATAAATACCACCCCTAAACACTATCCCCTCACCCCAAAAATCTGAGCCAACTCTCAAGAAATTCCTAGAAACCCTAGTGTACTTTGGAAGAAGCGAAAGGCGAAGCTCCGGCGAATTTTCCGGCTATCTTCCGACGATGATTCTAGGAACTCCCGACGACGAAACGACGCACCGTCGACTCCTCTCGTCTCCCCTTCCTCTCCTCTGTTAACTAAACCCGTAAGTACCCATCCCTCTTCTCTATTCTTTTTCTAAAAATACGGAATTACAAAACCCGACGGAATCGGAACAAATACGATTTTCGATTCGGTTTCTTCCTAAAACCTCACTTTTATTTAATACAATTATACTAAAACCAATTCATGTTGACTGTTAAACACTAACTAATCATATTGAACAAGTTCTATATCAAAAGTAATTGCTATTTCCATTTTACCGTATTTTTTCATTAAAATACCATATAGTTTCTTTTCTACATTTAAACCATCAAAACCTTGCTATACCTTTAAGTAGATCACGAGATAATGACCTACCTGCTCACAACACTCATATGCAACATAGCACAATATCCTCGGGAACATAGAATACGGGAAAACGACATCTTTACAAATAAATACCATTACCAATAAAACCATTTTCTAAACGATTTAGTATTTATACAAATCTTTGCAAAGCGCCGCTACAACCCATTTGGGGAACCCGTTCGGGATGGTGCGGATTATCGCACACCCTCGGGCTTAGTAGTGCGAGATGCATACCTCCGCAAGGAGCATTCGGTCTCGAAAGATTTAAAATACGACATCTTAAGAAAATGAGATTTTTAGAATTATAATATATATATTACAATTATTTTTATATAAATATATAAATATATGTAACATTAAAAGATCTATTTTGTAAGAATATAAATATTACAACTCTTTTCAAAAATCACAAGAATCAGTTTACATTAAAATACCATGAAATCCATACAAGTTTAATATTGCACTTTAATACCATATATTATGAAAATTAGGTTATTCTCAATAGAATTAGCATATGTATAAAATCTACATTTATTACAACTCTAAAAACGATAACTAAATACTTGGGGAGTATTTTGAAAACTATAGAAAAGTATTTTTACATAAAACCTTCTCAAGTTCTATAAATTACCCTAAGGACCCTAGTAAACATAGGTTTAAGCGGGACCAATCTCTTGAGCCTAAGGGAGCCGGAGAAGTGGGTGCTTGCCTATCTAAGGTAGACAATTAACAAACGGTGTTATCAACACGGTAATCGTTTTTGAAAAATACACAAATCCTGCCGCCCATGTGCAGCGGTTACCGATAATATCAAAACAATCAGGACTTCAATTTACTTTTCTAATTGTCTGACTCAGACGAGTCTCTTTAATAATCTGACTTGAATATGATTCAAGTACAATCTACAATCTATAATCTACAATATTACAATTCAACATGAATCCATGAATCCATTATTCCATATATTCAATCTATCAATCTATACAATTTGACCGAACCGAACCATGGATATACATTCCATTTACATGATTCTCCAGTTACATCTATTTACCTGATTCTACACTTACATCCGTTTACTGATATCATGGTTTTGGTAAGTCATCCAATTATACAATCTACATTACAATACAATTCAAGTTACAATACAATTACAATACAAACAATACAATCAAGATAACACGGGATTTAAGGGGTAGACTGGTACGGAATGTGTTAAAAGTGGCACGAGACAGCAAGATTTAAGACGTAATTACAGCCATGTCGTTGTTCCGCGGTATTATCGACGGAGCCTTGTACTTTATATTCCGTTTGCCCTGGTCGCTAGCATATAGAGACCCCCTCTCGTATACACTGGCATCCTTCTGTACCAAGCTACAAACAACAGCGTTAATAAATACAACATTATAACAAGATAATACAACTTTAAAAGCCACTCTCTCTCTCTGTCTATTCTATTTCTCTCTTATTTTTAAGACTTACCGAGCGATTTGTTCGCTGACGACATTCTCTTTCTTTCTTCTTTGAATGTCGTCAGGTGATCTGGACACTCCGGAGATTGAGCCCACTAGTGAAGAGTTGGACCACTTCATTGAAGACCCAGAGCTTTAGTTCATTGTACATTTTTATTTCAGTACTTTTCCTTTTCTGTTATGCCACTATTTAGGCATTGCTTTCCTTCAGTTATATTTACTTTTCCATGCATTGTACAAAATGAATGTGAATAAATAAAGTTGATGTTTTATTATATTTTGTCTCTTGTGCATTTACTTTTATATTGCTTAGATACGCTTAGCGTATGTACTTTAGAGTAGATACGTAGCGGTCTCGTCGCGTCCTCTGCCCGTATACTGGGAAGCGGGGTGTGACAAAATGGTTAGGGATTTAGGTATTTAAGTATGGGGTTTGGGTCTTAGGCTAAAGGAAAAAGAGATAAGAGAGAGATTGGGCTGGTGTCGAGATTTGTGGTAGGATTTTAATTAGGTATTTTAAGTTAAAAGAATCAGCAGTAATTATTTTTATTAGAAAAATATAAGAAAACGTCTATAGGAAATATTTAAATAGAAGAAATGGGGAAAACATTTATTTAAAATACGGAAAGTATTTACAACAGAACTGGGTATTACATATTTTGATAATATTGATCAACAAGCCATAACAAGTCCAAATCATAAACAAGCTCGAGCCAAGGTTTGTGTTATTTATTAGCTTGGCTCATTGATACGTGATGGAGGTTGGGATCTCCTTTAGATGTTGTCCTTCGTCGATCTTGTAGCGAGCGTCTCGGACGGTTGAGATTGATTTGGAGGTTGTCGTGCGTGTGGATCTCAATGGGTTGATGTTGGAAGCCGAGCTACCTACAAGTGAAGACCCGGGGTGGGTGACCACCATAGGACCCTCCGACGATCAAGTTAGAGCCGAGGAATATGAGCAGAGTAGCGGCCTATTGGAATAAATTCGATCCACCTGAGTCGTCTGAGAGAGGGGTTTATATAGGGGTCGCGTGGAGCGAGCAGGCGATAGATCACCGTCGTCAATTACGCCCCAGCGTTATCCTTGCCTTGAATGGCGGGATGCACTCATTAATGGGGGGATATGCTCATTAACGGGGGGACGCGCTAGCGTGGGACGCGGGTTGTGAGGAGGCGGATATCTCGCCTTGGCGATATACGCGAAGCCGTTGCGGGGCGCATGGGATCCATGCTCTTGGTTGATCGGGGGAGGCCGAGAAAGCTCGGCACGTCAGGAGCTCTAAGACGAGCCGGGAGGCCTCGGCACGTCTGGAGCTCGGAGACGAGCCGGGAGGCCTCGGCACGTCTGGAGCTCGGAGACGAAGCTCGGCACGTCAGACGGTTCGGAGACGAGCAAGGAGACTGAGAAAGCTCGGAGACGAGCTGTTGGTAGTTTCTTAGGTGAATGTGGAATGTATTCAGGGAGGTCTCCCGAAAGGTCGGATACAAGGAAGGGGATCCCGAGAAATGCCCCTGATGCAACTCATTTATTCCACCCCCGTAGCATTCGGGACAAGTCATCCGCCACGTGTCGTAATCTGAGGAGACGTCACTTGTGAACATCATCAATACGTTAACAGGCCGGACCAAACTTAAGTCATGCAAGCTCAGGTAGAATCAAATGCGAACCAAGCTTTAAAAAAACAGAGCCGAACTGGAGTTAGGCCCATCTCGTCCAAGTTCCGGGTTCCACCCCTAAATACACCATAATACCGTCTATCCTTCTTAAAAAATCATCTAAAACATAAGTCATACATGTAACATATGCTATATCAAAGGAGAGAAGGAAAAAAAATTCTCTAGCACTCAAGATTCATCGTTTTCCTTCATTTGATGACCAAGTGATTATATTGATCGATGAGTAAGTTTATACTCCGTTCATAAACCAAAACCCAAGCAAATAAAACCAAGATTTTAATACATTTTTCAACACAGGTTTACAATAAACATTCGTTTTTCTAATCCAAATACAAGAACAAACAAAAATAAATAAACAGAGGTAAGTCTGGTTCCCATTTGAAAATTTTGAGGTGTGATCGAATAGAATAAGCCTTAATAAAAAGATTACGGGAATCCGACGAAACGGCAAAAAAAATCAAAAAAGATCAAAACAATGAATCTTGTGATGGAATTCTCCAATTAAAAATAAAAAAATTGCAATTTTTATCAGCTAACACCTTCCCTAAATAACCTTCACCGCCAAATTTGACCCGCTGGCGTCAAAGTAACTGTTCCTCCTTCCTTCCCTCACGTTCCACTCACTCCGGTACTTCGAGGGCCCCAGACAATTCTAGGAAGCTACGACACTTTAACACGTGGGGCCTACTGCTCAGTGAGAGGGTGCTAATTTGGGTACAAATGAAATCAGGTGACTTTACTAATTCCAAATGAAAGGCTCCGTTCCACGCGGCGAAACTGCATTTATCGTTTTCGGCGCATTCCTTCTCCGCTTCTATCTATCTGCTGCTGAAAATTTCCCCCCTTTTCCCTCCAATTTTAATAATTTTTATATTTATTTCGATCCCTTTGAGGATTTTTTCGAGCACAAGTGAGTTTAATTGATCGATCTCTCGCTTTTTCTTCCGAATTTTTAGTATTTTTCTGTTAATTTAGGGCTAGAAAGCACTAAATTTAGTTCAAAAATCTAGTTTTTGAGTGAAATTGGAGCTTATTACAGTATCTTTTGAGATTAAAGATTGTGATTTGGAGTGGAATTAGCTGTTTGGATTCTTCGGTTCTTGTTTAATGCAGGTTAATTATGTGTTTGTGATGATGGGATGTGAAGATTGGGAATCTATGATCAATTGCTGGAGGTTGAGGGCTCTAATTTCGAAAGTTGTGCTAAAAACTAGAGTTTATTAGGGTTTGAAGTTAGGGGCATGTAGGTTTCGCTGGTTTGGATCCAAGGTTGATACTTTGTTACAGTTTAGGGGTTTCTTGATTGATGGAGGCAAGATTTAGGGCTGAGCCCCATCAATTTTATGATGCCGGACAATCGAGCATGAATAATCTTGGGAAAAAGAGATTGGAATGGGATTTAAACGACTGGAGATGGGATGGGGATCTCTTTCTAGCTACCTCGTTGAATGCCAGCCCGGTAGAGTGTAGGAACAAGCAGCTGAGCAATGGCTCGTCTTCTTGCTATGAAGAGACAGATTTTGGAAATATTGGGAATGGGAAAGGGAAAGGTGTATCGGAGAAGAGGAGGAAGATCACAGTGGTTGAAGACGAGGAGCTACACGATAATGGTGTTGTGCCTCTCACTCTAAATCTCGCCGGGAATTGGGAAGACAATAATGATAAGAGAAGTAAGTTGCAAGGGGGAGGCTCCAGTCGTTTGCCTAGTTGCCAAGTGGGGGGATGTGTGGCTGATTTGAGGGATTCAAAGGACTATCATAGGCGGCACAAGGTTTGTGAGATGCATTCGAAGGTCAGTTCGGCGATGGTGAATAATGCAATGCAGCGTTTCTGCCAGCAATGCAGTAGGTTTGTATTCATATTTTTAATTGCACTAATTCATTTTAAGAGCTGCTGTTTAGTATCTACGCCACTGGTAATTGGTTTCTTTTGTATGTTTGTTCAGTCCTTTCTTTTGAGCACATTTATTTGTACGCATGATGTTAGAGTTGCCACCCACTGCACTAATAAAGCATCTGTTTGTGGTTTCAGAGTGCAAAAACGCCCGTGCGCACACATACATATAAACATTCACACTCACACTCACACTCACAACGAGCATAACACGGTAACACCTATTTCCTACCGATAATATCACTTAATCCTTGGTGAAAATTCATATTTTACCCGATGATATTGAATATCTACCTATTAATCTACTGCCATCTTGATCAACCTTACTAAATAAGCTCATTGACGTTCTTGGTAGCGTGACTATGTTTGTAAAGTTGTACAAAGGTCATGGAGACGTGCCATGTTGTGAAAGTCCACCCATAAGGCTATGATTGAAGCATGGTTTCGTGATTGGGTCCAATCTGGTTATATTGCGGGGTCGCTTCACTACAAGATGTGTTATGTTTTGTCTGGTCAAATTCAAACTAGTCCTACTTGCAAACTACCATAATGGGGGGATTCATATGGTTCATTTCGCTTTTTTCCCCTACTTCTCTAACGTAAAATACTTGTCAAAGTCACTGTGGTTTTGGGGTTTTCATTGTGAAGGAAATAGGGGCTTAAAGAGAGTTCTTGCTGCCACCGGTTGCCAGATTTCTGCAGAGAAAGCATAATAGTAGAAGTAGATACTTCTAGGACAAGTGGGAAAGGGATATCTGGGGACTTCAGTTATAATTCAGAAACAAGTCATAGTTTGTTCATAAATCATCCGCTTTATTCATAGATTTTAACTTTATTGAATGGTTTGCAAATGATAGACAGATTACTTGACATTGATTAGTCATAACCTACTACGTGAAAAAATAAATTCCAAAAATAGAAATAAAAAATGGCAGTTATCACACATTATTGCTCACATGTTAGCAAAGATTTGAGCACAACTCCTTATCTTTTCACTTGAATATGCAACAATTTGGGGAACAATATGTTAAACCCACCCACCCCCCCCAAAAAAAAGAAAAAAAGGGTTTTTTGATTTTGGACCCCTCCAAACTTCGATATTTTCCAAAAAAGACACTCCAAACTCAGGTTTTCTAAAAAAAGACATCTAATTCTTCTCCGTTAACTAAAAAGGACCCTTATGTTAGGGTGGTGTTAGTTTAGGGGTTCGTTAAGTTAACTAGGGTTAAATTAAATATTTAATTACATTCAACCCACCTTCCTCCCATCATTTCTCTCGCCTCACTTCCTCCCCATTAAAACCTCCATGGCCTCCTCCTTCCTCTCTTCCCATTAAAACTCTCTCGTCTGCATCACCCTCTTCTTTCTCTTCTCCCTATTAAAACTCTCTTCTCTCTTTCTCTCTCCTCTCCATCATCCATCTTCTTCCTCTTCTTCCTCTCCCTCAACTTGACCCCCAATCTCATGCTCGATGCCTCCTCTTCCAATCACCATGCACACCATGCTCGGCCTTCTCCCCACCGCCGTCGCCGGAATCACTTCATCCACCAAAACACCCTCCTCTCCCCCCTCCCCCTCCATCATGCCTTAACCCTCCACCTCCACTTCTCTCATACACCGCTGCCCGCCACTTCTTCCCCGCCGTCTCCTTCCTCTCCCCCGTCCTCCACCTCTTTCCTTCCATGTTTGATGTTAATTGAATGTTAATCCACAAGTAAAACAACCACAATGACTATGATTATATCTAATTAATGGAGTTTGGATGTTAATTGGGTGCCAGTTAACTAGGAGGTCTTTTTTAATTAGCTTTAGATGTTTGGGGTGCCCTTTTTAGAAAAACCAAGTTTGGGATGGCTTTTTTGAAAATATGGAAGTTTGGGGGTCCAAAATCAAAAAAAAAAAAGAAAGAAAGAAAGAAAAGAAAAGAATTACACAAGCATTTTAAAGGTTTAGACGTAACATGTAAACGTATCATATTTCATTTTGTTGCTGACACAATCAACAACAACTGAGCCTTTTATCCCAAGCATATGGGGTAGGCTACATGAACCAACATGAGAATCACGCCGGGTTCAGCACATGAATCCTCCGCCTCCACTCACTCCTATCCAACGATATACTTTCATTGAGTCCTTTGGCAACCATATCGTTTTGTATCACCTCCATCCATGTTTTCTTCGGTCTTCCTTTTGCCTTTTTGCCATTGCCCATATCGAGAGTATCTATTCGTCGAACCGGTGCTTTCATAGGTCTGCGTCGCACATGACCAAACCATCTTAGCCGGTTTTCCCGCATTTTCTCCTCCACAGGTGCTACACCAACTTTTGCATGAATATCCTCATTTCGCACCTTATCTTTTCTAGTGTTACCGCACATCCAACGGAGCATGCGCATCTCCGCTATGTGCATCTTCTGTGTATGATGTTTCTTAGGAGCCCAGCATTCTGTACCATATAATAAGGCAAGCCGAATAGCGCTCTGATAAAACTTCCCACCGTTGCCGGTCCCAAGTCTGGATGAGAAAGGGTGAGGGTTGTGGTAGGCTTGTGACAGCCAACGTAAAACTTTGTCACATTCTATGACATGAACCATAATAAGATTGTTGCTGACACAATGAAATCATTATATAGATAGATCAAGGAACCATATATTGCTTTCCTTGGAAAGTTCCCATATATTCATATACGTCGTATTCCACACCCCACAACACTCAACATGAACCTCTATTCAATTTTTGACCTCACAAGCAGATACAGGATCTCTTTCTTTCTTTCTTTCTTTCTTCTTTTAATACATCAAATAACATTCTAAAATTTGCAGAGAGCAGAAAGATTGGTAAGAGCACCACATATCTAGGGATCACTTAGTAAGTAATGTTTAGAAAATTAGGAATTAACCTTATACAGTTAAGCAGAAGGGTTGTGGTTCATCGCAGATTAGCATTTGCCCTGCGCTTGTCAAAGAAGCATTGATATGTAAGCTAAGCATAGCTAAGATATGGCACTACGTTTTTTATTTTATTTTATTTTTTGATACCAAAGAAAGATACGGCACTACATAGTGCTTGTTTTTTTTAATCCATTTTCAGTTGCTGTTTTGCTATTTTTCTCTAAATAATTTATTCATTCTTTTCTTTTCTAAGTAATCTGTATGCTCATTATTATTCCTCCAGGTTTCATCTTCTTCAAGAATTTGATGAAGGCAAGAGAAGCTGCCGACGCCGCTTGGCTGGTCATAACAAACGCAGAAGAAAAACTCTTCCTGATGCGAATCCAAATGCAAATCCTGTGATTGATGATCAAGCTGCCAGCAGTATACTGATTACACTACTTCGAGTTCTCTCCAATCTGCACTGTAATTTTTCATAATCTCTTCTCCTATTGTCCCCTCTCCTTTTTCATCATGCTTTGAAGACTATGTGTTGATTTCATATGCTGCTTCTTTTCCCTTGCCTATCATGCCTTTTCATGGTCCTACTCTTAGAACCTTAGTGCAAAAATGCCAGATTGATCTCATACAAATAAAATAGGTCTGTGTTTCAAATGATCTACTAAAGTTCAGCATTTTTTTTGGTCCAGTTCACTCAATTGTGAGCATTCATATATCCTGTTATATAGTTTGAGGCACGATTTACAGCAACAAGGCATTTTGGCATAAAAGGGTGTCGCTGCATTCATGCTTGGCGACATCCATAATTTAAATCGGTGAATAGATGATCACCGAATTATGTGAAAATTCAATTCCTAAGAAAATAACTGTATTGAATAGCAACTCACGTTTTCCAGCCGATCCCCATATGAAAAAAGTCTTTCTGATAATTTCTGCTGATATTTGTATCTTTTTCCCATTGCCGGAGTTGTCTGTAGGCCAACCTTCACAATAGTTTAATTTCTTTCATTGTGCCTTAATATGCTTGCAGCTGATGGTGCGAACCATTCTAAAGACCAGGATCTTTTGTCTCACCTTTTTAAGAGCCTTTCCACTCTTGCTGGTTCGTTTAACGCAGAAAATCTTCTTGGCCTACTTAAGGAATCTCAAGATGCACAGAAACCTGGAGCATATACTGGGGCTTCATCTGCAATACCTAATGGTTCAATTCCAAATGGTGTTCCTGCACAAGCATCGACCAGACACCTGTCCACAACAACAAAGATTACATGCATCGATCCGTCACTCGGACCCACCAATCTTCCTTTATATGTCGTTGAAGCCACATCAGATATTCCTTCAGAAAATCATATTACAGAAACTTCTCATGGTCAGTCTGCACAATCAGTTTTTTCTCTGTCTTCCCACTTAGTAAAAGAAAATCTACTCTTAGCTAGAGGATTTCTTTCATACTTATTCTCTGCATGCTGCCTGCAGAATCAACAGTGCATAGGGCTAGGTTGAAGGAATTTGATTTAAACAATGCATACGATGATGCCGAAAACTGCTGTGAAACTAACGGGAACTCAGCTAGCCCTGCATATTTGAGGAATGGTTCTCCTATTTCACCTTCATGTTTGTTGCAGGAATCTCATCAGTCAAGTCCACCACGGACGAGTGGTAATTCGGATTCAATATCTACACAGTCACAATCCACGCCAAATAGCGATTCCCAGGTACAACTCACCTATATTTGTGTATTTACTGATTTTTTTGTTCATATATATCGTGATTCTCTTACGATTTATTATTTCTCCATTTAACCTCATGCCAATTTCTGTAGAGGTTTATGTCTCTAAAATCTGTTTTGACTTGTTCTCTTATTGACATTACTATCCAACAACAACAACTGAGCCTTTTATCCCAAGCATATGGGCTAGGCTACATGAACCAACATGAGAATCGCGCCGGGTCCAACACATGAATCCTCTGCCTCTACTCACACCTATCGAACAATATACTTTCATTGAGGCCTTTGGCAACCATATCTTTTTGTATCACCTCCATCCATGTTTTCTTCGATCTCCCTTTCGCCCTTTTGACATTGCCTATATTGACTTTACTATCCAATTTGTAAAAAAACGTTAATCTACGTAATAGTTTCATACGCTTTCTCGTTTTCTTGTTGTTTGCATATCTTTGACCCATTGATTACAGGTGCATGTAGCTTTAATAAATTCTGTGTTTGGTAAAGTTGGATAGCCTTCCTTGAGAGTGGCGTATATCGGTGCTGAAATTGTTCATAGAAGTTAGAATGTATTCCGCAAAGCCCTTGAAATTTGTCACATCTGACTTGTGAACGTCATGTGCTTGAACGGATGTGCAATTTTTTTTGTTAGGGAAAAGTTGGTTCATCATCATCATCATCATCAATCATCATTACTACTACTACCACTGCTGCTACTATATGTTTTTTTGGGGGTTGGGGGAGCTGTGGCATTGTTCCCTGATTAGCAGGTCCGTAAACTTGCATTTTCAATTTAAAAACTTCGCTGGGAGGGATTGGATAACTGAGTTATTATCCCAAAGTATTTCAGATATTCTTAATTAAATATACAATAAGCATAGAAAGAATGATAAATCATAACAGCATTAACCATGCGTGTCACTGGTACTTTAATCAAGCAAAACAATTTGAGCAGCACAGCCATCATCGTTAAGCTTGGACTTTGGGAAGGTAAGTTTATAGTTGCGTAACTGCAACATTTAAATGTTCTACCAAGTTTTTCATCTTCCTACATCTTTCTTATGTGATGTTCACCAATCTTTACATTTAACCATAAAGATCTTGATTATCTTGATCTAGGACCAATATTTTTTTGGGTGTTTTAGGCCGGTAAATCCTTTCTTTTTTCTTACCTATTTACCTAAACGGCCATTTTCATCAGGCAATTCTGAATCTTTTGTTTTCTTGTATTCTGTTAATATGCAAAATTGGGCATACTCACACATGCACGCACGTACACACGCTCGCACGCCATTTTAATTTGCAGGGAAGTTAAGATTAGATGACAGCCGTGGAAATCAAATGATTGAGAATAAACATACCTTACTGAGTTTGCTGATGCTTGCGAAATGGTTTGGCTTTTATGTGCCTCATAGAATATTACCAATTCATCTTATTTATCTGAATCCTGATACTGGTTGAACTCATATCTGACAGATATGGATATCATTCAAGCAGTGCCTGTTTTCTTCACATGCTATGTTTTATGTCAGCTTTGAGGCATTTTCCATTACAAGTCCGTGTGAAAACATTTAAGAACAATGAGCTATCCTCTTGATATACCAATCCATTCTCTTTCTTTTAGCGTGTGTTAGTGTATACTTTCAGACCATGCCATTAATGACTGGGTCCTTAACTTTAATATTTTTGTTTCCAGGGAAAAACAGATAGAATTGTGTTCAAACTCTTTGGTAAAGACCCAAATGATTTACCCCTTGTTTTGAGATCACAGGTATCATTAATTTATGGTAATTTTTTTTAATAAAATCCTATAAATTGATTTCTCCTCCGTCCTATCTAATATTCTTTTATTATGATGTAATATTTGAATTTACAGATTCTTGACTGGTTGTCCAACAGTCCAACAGATGTTGAGAGCTACATTAGGCCTGGTTGTGTCATTCTAACGATTTATCTTTGTCTAGCCGAGTCTGCTTGGGAGGAGGTATGCATTTGCATTCTGTGAATTTATTATTTTATCCTTAATAATCTTTTGTTGGGCTTTTTTTATACTACTTTTTACATTCATAAATGACCATTCTTTCATTCTTGCTATTTAATCTCTACCCTTAATGAATACAGCTCTGCAGTGATTTAAGCTCCAACCTGAATAAGCTTTTGTTCAATTCTGATGATAGATTCTGGAGTGCAGGATGGGTATATGCTAGGATACAACACCACATATCCTTTATTTATAATGGTATGCTGGATTCCTTAATGTACAGTTGTTGTTGAAGAGATTCTATTTCCTTGTTCAAATGTTGGACATTGCCCTTTGGCCTATTTCTATCCGTGCAGTTTGGTTGAAATAATAAATTTAGTTTATTTCAAAAAAAAAGGAAAACAAAAATTAAGAAGTATTTAATGAATAGAAATAGAAGTAATGTTGAAAACTAATCGAATCTGAAACTTTTCTACAATAATGGTATCTGGAATATATACGCAAGTTAGGTCATAATTAGTGTTACCCCACATAGAAGATGAAACAAGAACTACCAGCTATCAAGTTGTTCCTATATAGTATAATAATATGCATAAGCATGCATCAAACATTAGTTATTAAATCCTGAATATGCAAGACTGAATACCAGATTCAACCACAATGGGGATCTAGATGAATTGTTTTATCGTTTGAGAGCATGTGATATCTGCTAACTTTTATTCGATTTGAATCAAATCTTCCGTTTCTTCAGCTGATTCTATGTATTGTTTCATCATTCCTTATTTCTATTGGTTGGAGCTTTCAAGTAACCTCTATTTCTCTTTCCTTGGCAGGTAAGATTTTGCTCAGTACACCAAGGCTTCTTGGAAGTCCTCATTTTGAAATCCTGTCAGTTTCACCTATTGCTGCTGCTATTTCTTCAAGGGTTAACTTCACTGTGAAAACTTTTAATCTAGCTCATTCAACTGGAAGGTATAGATCTACATCTTTTTCTTTCTAGCAAACCTCATGCTATTCTTTGGTAATATTTCTCCAGACAAATATGGAAGCAATTAACGGAAAACCATTCCGAAGGCCTATTAAAGGATATTTGTTCTTTACTTTCCAAAGTGTTTCCAACATGATATGATTTTCCTCACGTTTTATTAAGTATATAAGAAAATACCAGCAAGTTCTTATAAATTATCGAGGGAATAGAAGATCCGATCTTTCCATGTTCTTTTTGGACTATAACATGGTTAACAAATAGGGAAAATAATATCCTGGGTTCATTTATGTTTCTTGTGGAGTCTAACAAAGGCCAACAACTTTTTTCCTGTCATCCGTAACTAAAATGTTTAGACACTTAAACATATTAATAGGATTGATTATCATCAATTTGAAATTATCTATGTACTTATATATTTTTATAGATATGCTGGACATGTTTTACGTATAACACAATCAAAACAACAACGCAGGAAGCATGCATCCCATAATTATATGCCGTCTAGTTTGGCTTTACTATGCTTATCTACATAAAGTTAGCAACTGCCATATCATTTATTAGCCGCTCCATACCAGGTATAAATTTTGATCCACGCAGAGTCCTAGCAGGCATTTATTGCTCTAATCGGCACACTCCTCATTCTTGACGACCATAACATATCAACTACTTTTTCCCTCATCTTAAGTTATTTATTCTTATGTACTATTGAAGAATTCATTTTATAAGGAACGAGGAAGTTTTTCATAATGGCTGTTGACTACATAACATAATCCCAAGGTTCAAGAACCCGGCTTCGGTTTCTCATAATTTTATTAGTTTCGTTGGGTTTCGGCTAGTTTCGCTAATCTCGGTTCGGGTTTCGGTTTCGACGGTAATATAACATACATAAGTGTAGATATATTAAATATTTAAATTTATGGTTCTATATTACAAGACAATTATCCTAGTGTTAAAAAATCCAGATATGATGCAAAATATATTGAAAAGTGTACTTAGACAAGTCTTAATGTAGGGTTTGGGTTCACTTTTTGGCGGTTTTTTAACACTGATGGCCTACAATGATCACAATGACAGTAAAAATGGTATAAAAAAATAAGTTTGTAAAGGTTTCAGCCGAAACGGTATTGTATGGTCGGTTTCGGGTTTCGTATCGGTCTCCACCGAAACCGATACGAAACCACCACGTATCGGTGGTTTCGGCCAAAACCTCGAACCTTGATAATCCTCCTTTACGTAAATTTGTTATGTGAGTGAATGCATGAAAACCTTAAGTGCCGAAGACAAGGTGTGATTTACTATTCCGCATATGAGGAATACAAAAAACAAGGAGCTTCCCTGTTCATTTTCATTCTTCTTTTTCAACAGCTATGCATTTACTGGGTTCTCATACTATAGACAATGTTCAAATAATGCTTACAGATTTGCTTCTTAACTTCCACTTTCTGATTCCTTTCAGGTTACTATGTGCATTTGAGGGGAAGTATTTGGTCCAAGAAACCACACAAGCTCTTATTGAAAAGGGCAGGGAGCATGAAGATTTCGAATGCTTGAGCTTCTCGTGCTCCCTTCCCAATGCAGCAGGGAGAGGATTTATTGAGGTGCTGACCTATTATTATATTCGACGTTTATCTCTTCTCATTGCATTCATTTTCATCAAACTTAATGTATGCTGGTATTGACTTAGGTAGAGGAGGATGACCTAAGCAGCTGCTCCTTTCCTTTCATAGTTGCACAAGAAGATGTATGTTCTGAGATCCGCAAACTGGAAAATGTGATTGATTATGCCTCATTTGAGGATGGGTTCGTAGAGAAAATGAGCCCAATGACCACCAGAACTCAGGCATTGAACTTTTTGAATGAGATGGGGTGGCTGCTTCGAAGGAGTCAATTGAGTCTCATATCCAAACAACTGAGTTCTCCTTCGAATCTCTTTTCTTTGACAAGATTTAAGTGGCTCATAGCATTTGCAATGGATCAGGAATGGTGTGCTGTGGTAAAAAATCTTTTGGACCTTCTGTTTCAAGGAATGGTAGATACCGATGGAGTTTCCCCAAACGAGTTGGCCTTGGCTGAAGGTCTTCTCCACAATGCTGTTTGTAAGAATTGCAGATCGATGGTGGTATTTTTGTTAAGGTACAGACCTGATGCAGCTGCTGAAGAGGATTGTGATAGCTTCTTGTTTAGACCAGATGTGCTCGGCCCCTCCAATATAACTCCTCTTCATGTTGTGGCATCTGTGAGTGGTGCCGAGAGTGTATTGGATGCATTGACTGATGATCCTGGACAGGTTTTTTCTTCACATCTGTATGCAGTATCTTTTATTTCTCTAGCTGCGAGTTTCATTCATAATCAAAGCAGAACCAGTGTTTCATGGTGTTAGCCCCAGGTAATATTTGAAAGATAAATTTTATTGGACCCCCAATTTAGAAAAGACACCCAAATATTCATATTTCTGAAAAAGACTCCCAATTCTTCAGATTAAACTTAATTATCCCCCTTACCATGCAATTAAAGTCCAAATTCCATGTGACTAGTTGTTAATTATAGCCATCATAATCATCGAATGACTAATTTATCCCTCCAGTGGCTAGTCATTCTTAGGGTTACAGACTTACAGTTTCTTCTTGTTTTCTTGTTGCCACCGGAGAGGATGACGGGCGGGATGATGCAAAGGGAAGACCTTTGGGGGGGGGGGTGAGAGAGAATGACAGTGGAGGGAGGAATGTGGTGTTATGGTTGGAGCCACTCTATGATTTGGGGTTTTGTTTGAGGAAGGAGCAAATAGAATAGGGACGGGTTAGTGGAATGGTGGGCAGAAGGGAGGAGCATGAAGGTGAAAGAGAGTAAAGTGGATGTGAGGATAGGTTCTCTCTTTTCTTTATTTGATGAAAGACTGTTGGTGGGATGAGAGGAGGAGGGGGAAGAAGAAGAAGACGGCGATGAGATGTAATTAATATTAACTAAATTACTAAACTAACTCCAAACTATCAGAAGGGTGCTTGCAAGTTAACGGAGAAGAATTAGATGTCTTTCTAGAAATATGAAAGTTTGGGTGTCTTTTGAAAAATATTCCAAAGATTCCAAAGACTTGGAGGTCCAATAAACAGAAGAAAGAGAGAGAAATTAATATGCACTAAACATAAACATAAAACTTGTTCTGGCATATGTTCCTATGCTTGAGTCCCTATAGGTTGCCATTCTCGGTCAAGAACTCTTGTTGTCGAAACATAAGCACATATAATTAGTTGCAACATTACGAGGGAAAAAACAAGGACCCCTTCAACAAAAGCAGTTGTTAAAATTTGCTTTGTGGTTGCCAAGTGTTTCATTGAGCATAATACTAGATCCTATGTAACATCATTTTGTTGAATATATTCTTTCTTACTGAATACATGCTCACACTATGATGCATATATCGTAGAACCCTTTCTAACTTGTTGTGATTAGGCCTGCACGTGGACGAACTTTTTTGTATTACTTAGCCTTGTATATTCACTTCGCCCACATTTACCCTTTTTGATCAAAGGAGCATAGCTCTTGTAGTAAAACTTTCCTCTCCTGAGAGGTTACCGATTTGGTTTTCAAAAGGCGTTGCATCCAAAAAAGGAAATAAGAAAAGGAAAAGAAGAAAAAAAGAAAAGCATTTACCCTTTTGTACTCACCTCCGTACAGAAATCTCACACCCCATTTACATCTTAAGCTACACTAACCCCTAATTTGATTTCAATTCCCTTGTATTCTAACTATTCATGTTCATGACATCAGTTCGGACTCAAAGCATGGAAAAGCGTTCGGGACTCAACTGGCTTCACTCCAGAAGATTATACACGATCTAGAGGTCACGAATCGTACCTCCATCTTGTTCAGAAGAAAATAGACAAGCAACTAGAAAATAATGCACACATAGTTCTTGATATGCCAAAACATGAAAAAATCTCCAAATTTCAGTCCGAGAAGGGAAATTTTGTACCGGCCTCACAACCTTATTGCAATCTATGTAGTCAGCAGCTCGTACGCCGCTCTCCTATTGCAAGATCACTGCTTTATAGGCCGGCAATGCTCTCAATGGTAGGAATTGCCGCAGTTTGTGTATGCGTGGGTCTGCTGTTTAAAGGCCCGCCAGAAATCGGTTGGGGGTTCCCTCCATTTATTTGGGAGAGGTTGGCCTATGGCTCGATGTGAGAATTGGTTAAGATTGTGTGGCTATACTGAGACATTTTGTAAGTTATATACTATAATGTTATATCATAACATAGAGATAATAATGCATGAGACAGTTTTAGAGTATGGAAAAAGAATGGAGATGATGTGTAACAAGCATGGCATATATTCAAATGTGTAAGTGTAAATTTGTTGAGTGCTTGCAACCAAGTTAACAACATGACAATGATTTGCCCTCAGAAGTTTGTCGAAACTTTTCATGGATGTTAGATGTTGTGCTTATAGCCGATGATAAGTTTCTGGAGTGATTCTAGAGAACTTTATTTGAAGTATATTGTATTTCATATTATGTTGACAGTCTGATTGGGTAAATGTAATTTGTTTTTCTCCAGGAAAGCATTGGACTTCTGATTCACTGTTTATGGTTAATGGAAGATATTGGTTCTACGATTTGGCTATTATCTCACTTAGGTTGGTCGTGGCAGGTTTGATCTCTAAAAGGGTCAAAAAGTAAAATATAATTTCCTTCATGCAGTTTGTGCGTGTACGATAACTATTTTTGAGTTTGGAACACAGGTATGGAAGAAAAAAGGAATAAAAAACAAGTAGAAATTCTACACATAAAATCCTAAATATCGACAATATTCAACCCCTCATTAAAGAAAGCAAAACAGTCAGACTAATTAAGTTAGCCATCTCTACTATTATAACCAAAACATAATTGGGTATGAACTTCAATTGTTATTACAATCTGAATACATGTTTCAAATTTGGATTAAATCATATTGAAATACTCGTAAATTAAAACAGATTCATGAGCGAATACAGAAATTTCGGCCATGAGACTAAAAGATTCAATTTCTGCCATTAATCCCTTCTCTTCAATATCCGCACAAAACTTTTTCTTAATGGAAAATTAGCTATGGAATCGGAGAAGAAACGTCTTTGTATTTTAATTGATATGTTAGATTGTCCGTAGGCTCTGATCTTTCTAAATTGTGTTTGATGCATAAAAGCTTATAAAATAATTGAGAGTCCGCATTTTCTTAGTTTCATCCGATATTTCATTATTGTATGAGAGCGCACTAAATGAAAAATAACTTGACATTTTCTTTTCTTTAAGCAAGTATACGTTATATGTACCTTAATTAAAAGTTCGGAGATTTTCATTTCAGCCGCTTTAAGATCACTCATCTTTAGTTTCTAATCCTAATACCACATGTAACAGATTAAGAGTTCACACTAAATTAATAAGCAATTATGACAAATTAATGAGTGAACAGAAACTAAACCGAGCCATTTACTGATTTTTATAGTTTTTTTTTACAGTTTTTGTTCAAGTTACCCCTTTTCTTCTTAAGCTATTTTTGTGAACTTGTGATATGTGTGCATGATGTGGGATCAAGTAGTATATACTGTTCCATTTAAATTAGCTACTGCAAACTTAATGTTATATTTAGGAAATCAACATTTTGAACTGCCCAGTCAAAAATGTTCTTGATCTAAAGTTCGTATCTTTTTAGGTCAGGTAAAGTGGATGGCTGGCAGGCTTCCTCGAGGAGAGCTATTGTTCTAGTAGTTCGTGTTCAAGTCTGGTAAGCACACGACGAATAAGTAGAGCTATTTGAGCTACTCGGTTTTCTACCAACAAAAAAAATGTTACTCGTAAACCTGTCTCTAATATTTGATTATCAAATCTTCCATCAAAGCACACTATTACTCTCGCTTATTCATCAATGAAAAAAGTATCCTTTTAGTTAAGGAGCAAATTTTAAAGACTGTTCTTTAAAACTATAACTTATAGATGCTGATATTTTAGGGGTTCCATAAAAAAAAATTTAAAAAAGGGGGTTTCACTGTAACTAAAACACCCTCAACTATCACGCTGTTTGACTAAAAACCTTAGTGTTATTTTATTACAGTGAAATACCTTAAATTTTTAAGGGAATATTTTCACTAAAAGACCGTCGAAAATAGCACTTAAGGTGTTTTAGTGTAAATTACCCAATAAAAACCCTATATAATTTCCTGCATTTAATTTCCTGAGTTTAAAACACCATGTCAGTTTTGAGCTTGTATGAGTGATAAGGAGTGGGTAAACTAACAAAAAAAGTATCAACTACATCAACCTGAATTGTGTGCTTCCCTGATGGCAACACAATGTAAGCCTGTCTTCTCAACAATGCCCAATGCCTTGCATGCATTGAGCTCCAACTTGACCTCTTTAGCCTCTTTTGAAAGCAAGAAGACCCTCTCGTACCCCACCAACTGCTTCAATGGGGCTCGATCGATATAATCGGGTGCCTTTGAGTAAACCAATATCACATCGGTGCCATCCACTGCTCCAACATTCGCGACCTGCGTTGAAAAAGAATTTTGTATAAAATGATATTCAATAAAATTACATAATCTATATGCTAGTTCGAATAACCCTTGGAAGAATGTTTAAACCGTTCTTCCAAGCAAAAACCGTTCCCCGAATTTTGAGAACCGTTCTATGTATCGCGGTTCTATGAAAATCGAGAACCGTTAAAACCGTTTTTCCAAAATGTGGAGAACGGTCCACTGTAGGAACCGGTGCTAGGGTCGCAACACATGCGGACCCGATGGAAGCAAATAACAAAAATTATCAAGACAATAACACCAATTCCTAACCAAGATCAACATTTACTATAAATTGCACAAACTAGAAACTAGAGAGGGGAGTTTAGAAGGCTACAATCTTTATAGCGTGTCCACCTAATGGTAGAAGATCCAAGCTAGACTCCGTCACCATCCGGATCGAGCTTGCAACCTAATCTCCTTACGAAGATGATCCACATCGAGAAAATCCCAACTCAAGCTTTATCTCCACTGATGCAAAGCAACTTGTGAAGAAACTTGATTTCATACTTTGCTAACAGAGGGAACGGTTTTAATCGTTCCACGAATTTTGAGAATCGTTCTATGTATTGCGGTTCTCCGAAAATCGAGAACCGTTTCAACCATTCTTCCAAAATGTGGAGAACGGTCTCAACCGTTCACAGGGTGTAACCGAGGGAACGGATTTAACCGTTCCTTCCTGTTGACATTTTTTTAAAAATAAACTAGTTTAATTTCGGGAAACGGTCTGAAACGTTAAAAAAAGGGTAATTTTTTTAATAAAAAAAATTTAAATTCTAGAAACGGTTTAAACCGTCCTTCTAAAAAATACGTTTTTTAATAAAAAATACGTTTTTTAATAAAAAATACTCAAATTTCTGAAAACGGTTTAAACGGTTTTGGATAGCAAATATTTTTTTTAAAATTTTTTAATTGATTAACAGCCCACGCTTCACAATTAATAGTAATCCGAACACATAATATTATATTCGACATAACAACATAACAATACTATCTTCAAACAACCATAAGAAAATCACAACAATGACATCATAACAACAATATTATGATATTAAACAAAATAAATTCAAACATCAATAAAAAAAAAACCACCATTAATTCGGAACACAATCCATTAATCAAATACTTGAAGTAATAATTAATAAACATAAATTAACATAAATGTCTAGAACTATAAACCAAATCCGCAATCAAAATAGAGTACTTAAAGTTTGAAAAGTCGCAACGATTTGATTAATTACCTAGATACTGCACCCGGTAAGGGACCCCACGGCTCATACATGCCACCACCCATCCATCCCGGATACATGCGCCGATAGTGCTCATCTTGTTCCTCCCTTTGCTTTCGTGCCGTCTCGGTTTGCCGTTCTTTATATGCTTCAAAATGGGCTTTGACTTGAGCATTGACACATGCATCGATTTCTGCATTCAGGTTGCGTCACTCTTTTTCGAATTCTTTTCTTAAGAGTTCCAGCTGTGCATCCGCCGAGTCGGATGCCTATGACCGAGTCTGAGTGACGGAAAATTTGCGAATACTTGTGGAATTCGTACGACGTCGCATGCCCCATTTCCCAAGCCTTCCTCATGTCCACCGTGATGTCCCCCAGATATCTCATCTAAGATGGGGGTAATCACATGTATCATGGTATTGGGACCAATGACTATCCCGACTATCTTCTTTTCAAACGCCTTCTGCAAATGTTCCATGAGGTTAAATTTTTATATATTTTAAGATTCAAAGAGAATCCAAATAGTTATTAACTACAGGAAATTGAAGAATAAACACAACTTACCATATATTCTCGAGATGATGGATCTTTCCCAGAATACGTCGAAATCCATGCTTTGAATGGATCGTATCAGATCGGATCTTTTTTTTTTCCTGCATTCAATAAACAATAATATGGATAAATTGCATGATAGGTAATAATATTTTAAACAAATTCACTACGATCATAAACTAAATGGTTTAAAATAGTAACCATCCTTCGATTGACGTTTTCTAATAGTAACTTCCCACTAGTCGAATTAGAATGCAGGCGTTTCTTGCTTTCCCTATTTCTTTTGTTGCGTTTTGATTCGGCCTTTGAATTAACAAATTTTTTGATTACTGATACTATCTTTTCTACATTGGACTTTGGTATTGTTTGGATCAAAAGTTTGATTAATAAAAACACACACATATACACATTTGAAATCATATATACCATGGGGATTGTTATGTAAGTGACCAACTTAAACCTGCGATGTTAAAAATAATCTCCTCAGATGATCTTCTTCCTTAATAGACCACTCTTGATGCAGCAGATAACGATCATAGCGGAGCCATCTGTTTTCGTTGTTCGCTGTACATCCAACTCTTATCGTGGAGATACATATACTCCATCCTAGTGAAAGACTAAGTAAAACATATAAGGCAACAAGTGTTGAATTACCAAATTTCACAATCCATTTTTGGTATGAACTAAATTATGGTTTAATAAGTCAATAACGGTTGTTAAGGATAAGGCTTCTACCCCATTAGAAATGTATAAAGTATACGTCCATACATTCACGTATTTTTATGTAACTTAATCAAAACCAAGAAAACATATACCATGAACAACTTATACTATAGAAAGATGAGATAAGATACAACCAATGCAACTCAAGTGAAACATAATTCTCAAGTGGTAGAGAAACATGATTATATCAAATAGTATATGAGACAAAAAAAGGGTTCATATCGGTTAGAAAAGGCCAATCCTCTGCTCAAATGAGCAAGCATGTTACATGTTATTGATTTCTTAGCACACTAAGAAAAGCTATGACAAATTTGTCAGTCTCAAAAATATTTGATTTCTTTCATTTTGATTTTTATTCTTGAACTCTTCTGAAATTAGCATGTTATATATAAATGTTTGGTTATTGATACAGCACATTTCAGAAATTAGCTTGACCAAGATATATATACAAGTTATGTGCTTCTGTGTAATCAAGCTTTATTTTTTTATACCTCTATGATCTGATTTTTATTTTTTTTCCCCTACAAAGAAAAAAAATCTGATTTTATTTCATTTGTAGGAGGTAACAAATTAGCTAACTAGATGAAACTTACCTACTCCCTCTGATTTTATTACATTTTTTAGTATTTTGATACTAAGTTGTGTAACTATTGATTCTAAAAAATTAATTTTTTTGGTCTGTTTCTACAATTTTTCAGCTGAGAAAAGCCAAGAGATTAAACTGGGCATTTAAGAAAACCCATCAGCAAAATCACCAACCCAAAAAAAAGAAAAAAGAAATTGGGTCCTGGGTATTGTCATGCTCAATTAAATAAAAATAATTCTACTAAAATAAAAAAAATTAAAAAACAACAAAATCCCTAAACACAAAATCAAAACGATTACAAAAGGGCCATCCGGGGAATTTTTTTTAAATGGCAGGCCCCCTTTACTTTATATTTTAAAAAAATATATTAATTTAAAAAAAATTATATTTACAAGACCATAGATTCACACCACTCATCCGAACACACTCCAAAATATGATTTGCTTACAAAACCATGATTTCACAACGCTCATCTGAACTTCTTATAAAATATTGAAAATTAAACAAGAATAGGTTGGTGATAGTGTATTTTTATGGTAGATTCCTCCACAAATTAGAAAAAAAAATAGCTTGGAAAAGGAGATATATAGCGATCTAGGTCTTCAATAAAAAGAGAGAGCCATCGAGATTGAAGGAGATCAAAACGTGAGAAAGTTTGAGGGAAAGAGACCCATCAAGATTTAAGAGTTACCGGTTTATCGATTTTTTTTGGAGGCTAGGGTTTAACGAAAGATTTTGGTGAGAGAGGGGGAGCGCTCTCGGTTTTGAAAAGCGGTTATTTTTTTTCCTCTTATAGGCCGGGTTGGAAAGTGGGGGAACGGTTAAACCTCTTCCCTAACAGTCCCGTTTTCTGTTTATATTTTTTTCAGGATGGGGGAGTAGGGGAATGGTTCAAACCATTTTCCCGATGAAAAAATAGTAGGGAACTGGTTTAACCGTTCCCTGAACAAAAAACCTTTAGTTCCATCTAGAGCCAATTGTAGTAGATCGATATAATTGGACGCCTTTGAGTAAACCAATATCACATCGGTGTCATCCACTACTCCAACATTCGCGACCTGCATTGGAAAAGATTTTTGTATAAAATGATATTCAATAAAATTACACAATCTATATGCTAGATTATACTAAACTGGCCCAAACTCTCGTTGTATTTCGTAAACCGTCTAAAATTGCTGCACCTAAGGGTATATCAGTGAGAAAAAAAGTTGAGAAATATTCGGTGCATGAGAGAAAGAGATGGGAATTCTTTTCTTTTGGGTAGCTTTGTGGGGTCCATGATCCCATCTCTTTCCCCAGTGATGGATCACATATACCCGGTGAATGGATTTTTTTTTCGAAAAAAACTGCCTTAAAACAAAAATCTAAGGGGGTTACTATAATAAAATAACTTTAAGGCAGATTAGTGAAAAACAATGGTGGTTAAAGGTAAGTTTCACGTAATCTATAGAAGTAGCAACACATATATTGGGAACAAATAGTCGGAAAAATTCTCGAGAGAATGCCCAACAGAGAACCTATTCTTTTCTTGTGTTGGGTCTTTAATGACTCAAGTCCATCTTCATTTATAAAAATGAAAATTCATGTTTGAAATGATCACCATAATGCCATTGGGCACCCAAAAAAGCCATAACATTTAGGTTATAAAAAACAATGTCAATTTTTTGCACAAAACAAATGAAAATTCTGACAAACCTGCACAGAGATCGAAGGTGATGTGCTCATTGCAAGGGTACTCCTTGATGACAATCAACGGGCACTGGGGAGCCTGTGCACCAGTTTTCAATGAAACAGCCTTGCAATTAATGCTGGTTCTGGTTAACTCGAGTCACGACTGAATTCATAGAGGAGTTCAAAGGGTAATTGAAATGTTTCAAAAACTATTCCAACACTGCCCTTAAGCTGGAGCATAGATATCAGTAATGTGTAGCTTGGACAATTGACGAACAAATGCGGGTTTTGAAAGAGGTTTCGTCAAAATATCTGCAATCTGTGCATCAGTAGAAACATGACGGAGATTGACTTTCTTTTCAACAATTTTCTCCCGGATAAAGTGGCAATCCACTTCAATGTATTTTGCCCGTTCGTGAAACAATGGATACTTTGAAATATGAATTGCAGCTTTATTGTCACAGAATAAGAATGCTGGTGTTGTATAACTAACACAGAGATCTCGAAGCAATGTGAATAGCCTTATCAATTCTGCGACGGCATGGGCCATAACCCTATATTCAGTCTTGGCTGATGAGCGTGCAATAACATGTTGCTTCTTACTTCATCCGGTAACTAGGATTCTTGCAAAGAAAACACAAAATCCACTTGTGGAGCAACGGTCATCCACAAATCCGGCAAAATCAGCATCAACATAGGCTATAAAAGACAATTTAGAACAAGGTTTATGGAGAAGACCTTACCCAGGTGCACGCTTCAAATATCGGAGAATGCGCTCAACGACCCATGTATGGGAAACTAAGGATGCCCGCATAAACTGGCTCACTGTGCCGAGTGCAAAGGATGTTACACCCTAGCACTGTTAAACTGTATTTTTATTTGGGGTGCTTCAAATTTTGCGACAGATTTCTTTATTACTATTCCTTTTTGGTGCGGATAGTGCATTTGGTAACTGTGGTTAGTATCCGACCCGACCTGCATATTTGAAACCCGTTATGGTTCAATATTACGTCAATATTTGCTAGTACAGAGAATCCATGCACATCTAGATTCTATACACATACATGATATATTTGGTATCCGAATATCTTTTAAATAATACAAATAATAACCAATAATATATTTTTAATATCTAACATGGCATGTTATCGTACCCCATATTTTGTGGTTGCATCCCTACATCATGTTCATGTCCTAATTGTTGAAACAAAATCGTTTGGATCGCTACGTATATTTACGTAGATCCGTACTTTGGGGTATACATTTTTATTGATCGGATATCGCATTATGATTTTAACTTTTACGTATTTTCTCCATATTTAAAAACTAGATTTTTAGAAGAGATCCGGATAGTATTTGGAATATTTTGATATTAGTCCCAATATATATATTTTATAATATTTTTTATATTAACAGTCTATATATAATATATAATTTATTCAGATAATTTATTAACTAAATAACTCTCTTTTCTCTCTGGCCTTTCTCTCTTCCCTCTCTCTCTCCATATATATATATATATATATATATATATATATATATATATTAATTATTAATAAAACCTAAACTCTTTTTTTCTTTCCATCTTCTTTTCTCTTGTTATTTTCTTTTCTTTCTTCTTTCTTACTCTTTTCTTTCTTGATCTCCGATCGCCTCGTCGAAATTGCGCGCGTCGCCTTTTTTTCTTTCCATCTTCTTTTCTCTTGTTATTTTCTTTTCTTTCTTCTTTCTTACTCTTTTCTTTCTTGATCTCCGATCGCCTCGTCGAAATTGCGCGCGTCGCCGATGATCCGGACGATCTAGTCATCATCGTTGTCCAGCCTAATCACCACGTCACGTCAATGATCAGTCAGCTCCAGTCTTGTGCACGGAAGTTTAGCATCGCAACGTTATTCCAACGTCGGACGTAGCATCCGTATCTCAACGTGAAATCCGATCAAGAAGTTTTAACTTGCAATATTCTATGTTATAATATATCTCTATTTATATGAATAAGAATAGTGCATGTGTTTTATTATTCAGAAAATATTACCGATTTACAGTTTTACGGTATCCGTTCGTATCCGTACTGATAATCGTTTATTTAGTTGCATGACAGAATATCATGATATCATTATACTACTACATCAGTACAACATGTTATCTAGGTTGCATCATATATGGTAATGGACGTATAATGGTTATTACAATAGTTACATATGCATTCTGGTATCAGTCGTGTTTACCTTGTTCCGATAGTGATTACCGTTTCACATTAGGTATCTATTTGGTTAAAATACATCACATGACATGTTCACGACACACTACCTGATTTGTTATTTGGATCTAGTTACTAATGCCAACAATACTAACGTGTTGTTCTGATGGACGCAACTTATTGTCTGCATAGACGAGAACTATACCTGCTTGATTCTGTGTTGGCATTAGAATTATATTGGCAATACCTGACTTGAACATAAACCTGGGGAAAAGGGGAAATCAATAATGTAACCGAAATGTAACTCAAGAGCATATTATTACAGTTTGCCGTTTTTCCGGGCGTTACGGAATAAATACTTGTTTGCCCTTTTTCCGGGCGTTACGGAATAAATACTTGTTTGCTGTTTTTCCGGCCGTTACGGAATAAATACTTGTTTGCCGTGTTTCCGGACGTTACGGAATAAATACTGTTACCGTGGTCCCGTGGGGAAGAACGGGATATATACTGTTGGGCTACGATGAGAATTACATTAATTGATTTTAAAGACTTTTAGAATAGGTAACCTAGAAGCACAAATCTAGGATACACATCACACACACATACATACACATAGCTCACTGTTTATATCTATATTATTTATTTATATTCATATTTAATATTATCATCATATCTTTGATTATTACTGTTATTTTGATATTGTGACGCACTGACGTCTGGGTTTTGCATGACCTAGTTTCTTTACCTTTATCGCAGGCAGATCGAGAGTATTTTAGCAACCAAGTCGAACGATGAGGAGTTGAACGTGTATTGTTAGAGATATTTAGTTATTTTATTTCCGCAGTTTTATTTCTTTTGATGTGAGCCCATATTGAGACATGATTCAAATATTATTTATTGGATCTTGATTCGTTTCCGCTTTATGCATTTTCTTAATTTTATTTATTGTGGAAAATAAACATGTACTCGTTAGATTATATTCTTTTCTGTTCTTGATATCCGATAGACAGCCGTAATGTGACTGTGGAGGGATGATTCCTAACCACATGTAGCATGGTTGATTCTGTCACGTGCCGTGGTTTACGTATCTTGGGAAGCGGGGCGTGACAGGATTTGTTTGGTTTCAGAGCCCTAGGATTTAGGGTTAGTCGGGTTTGGTTCTTTTGTAGTTGGGTATTAAACCCAATACACTAACCAGAAAACCCGGAATTAGGATGTCCTGCCACAATACTATCTTGCCAGTCTTGAATCTATAGCTATCTTGTTTATTGAATCCCATTTACCGTTGCTAATCCTCTTCAGTATCTTGGCTTCAGAATCATGGCGGATAGAGATTTGCGGTCATACCAAAGGCGTGTTGATAATGTCACATTGCTTGGTGTTGTACGTGGTATGCTTGAAAACCAGAAGCGGCAAATTGAGCTGAATCAGCGGTAGGCCGAGACTTTCCAGGAGGGTCTGCGGATAGTCAAGTAGTCCGTAGTTGCAGTAGCACCCAGGCCAGCACAGCGTGAGGGCACCGTCGTGGACTTCAGAAAGCTCGGTCCGTCCACGTATGTAACAACCGAGCCCAGTGCTACTAGTTTCTGTTACCGTATGAATAGTATTTATTTCATTGATCCTACTTGACTGTTGTTAGTTATAAATTTACCCGACAATTCATTTCTGCATATAACAATTTAAGGCATCTAAAATAAAATTAAAATATTTGTCACAGCCTGCTTGACACCCCTAACCCTGTTGTAGCGTCCGTGCATCGTGTTCTCGTCCCGTTCAGTGAAACGGGCGAGTTTGGACGGCTACGCACACGTACGTGTTTCCGTTTTGGGGGTATGCTTTTTGATTGTAAAATACTTCATTTTAAATTTTGGATCCCGCCTAAAATTTTCGTATTTCAATTTCAAATTTTTGGACACGACCCGGGCGCAATTTGGAAATATTTTACTTTGCGCCAAAATCCCAATTTCTAATATATTAAACCGTCGAATATATTTTAAGAACCCATATAATATATTTTTCCTATTTCCTAAATCTTTTATTATTTCAATCCCAACCAATCAGCTTCCACTTAACCCCCGTGGGCCCCACCTTCTATCTCTCTCCCTCTCGCTTTCTCTCTCTCCCTCTCCCCGTATCTCTCTCTCCCCCCATATCTCTCTCTCTCTCCCACATATTTTTCCTCCTCCTTTTTCTTTTAAACGCGAACCCATCACCAGCGAAACCCTACCGCCGCCTCCCCTCGCTTTCTGTGACGACGCCGACGCCATCATCACCGTTTCATCGCCGCCTACCCGTCCTCATCTCGTTCACCTCCATTCTCTTCGTCTACGATCTTCCTGCACGCGAATCCGAGCAGCCGAGAGCTTACGCACCCGCTCTTCTCCGCCGCATCTACTTCCAGTCGCCGCCGGTGACCTCGTCCCCGTGTCCCCGGCCTTCGTGCGCACCCAGTAAGCTTACCTGTCCCTCCTCTCCTTCCTTCCTTCTTCTTTCCCATTGCTCGGCTATTTTACCGCCGGTGATCCCTTGCAGGGCGTGCCCGGAGCCCTGTCGACGTAGCCGCCGATCACCACCCCTCCACAGATCTTCGTGAGCACCCTCTCCTCTATCCTCCTTCCCTTATCTCTTCTTGATTATTCTCTTATCTTTTCATGCATTTTAAATATTGTTTATTCACTGTTTTTGTGTCTCGCCGGAATCCGGCCCTGCCGGCGACGTGTCCCGACGTTCCAGCATGGTACCCCGACCCGTGTGGCTTCAGTGTTCGTCATTTGGGTTCATTCCGTGAACCGTGCGCCCGTCGTGAGTTTTCCCGCCGACGTTTTACGTTCCGTTTTCCCGATTCGCAACCCGTCGAGGCAAGTACCCCTTGCTACATGCTAAATAATATTTACATACACATTGATGATACCCTAAACCTGTAGTTTTAACTTTAGTACGATCATTTCCCATTTGCGTGTTCAATATTGTTATATATCATTTTATCTTTCAAACTTGGAACCTACCTTTTGGCAATTACTGTATTGAACCTAATAACCACATTTACATGTTTTAATTACACTTTCACTATTGACGTAGCTTATGGCACTTTCTCTATCGTTTTACTTCATTCGGACACTCGTGTATATTTAACCTGTATTAACTATAATTTCATTCATGGATGCAATGATATATATATATATATATATATATATATATATATATATATATCATTGCATCCATAAAATTCTTAAAATGGTTAACATGATTTAACGGCCCTAACTGTCATATTGTATTCTTATAATGTTGATAACACCCCTGAAACACAATTGATAACTGTGCTGCTAATTAATCGAAGTTTCTTTATTGTTAAATTCGTTGCTTAAATCTATGTTGTTGATGACCATGCTTGATTATGTAACTGAGTATGAGCACACCCATGATATCGTTTACATCTTGACCTGACTTGCTACATACATATTGATTGACCCGATAAGGTACCGTATACTGCTTGACTTGACCTGATGTACCATGACCTGACCCGTTACCTGATCTTGTGTCTAATGCCAACAAACCTGACATGTAGTCCTCATGGACCGTTCCTGTTGTCTATCCAGACAAACCTGTTTACCTGATCCTGTGTTGGCATTAGTTCTTGATTACGGGATACCTGACTTGACATACACATATAACTTGGGGGTGTGGGGAAATCAAAGGTGAAACCTGACTTGTAACTCAACAGTTCGCTACCTGTTCTGATCAGTTTAGAGGCTAGGCCAGCCTTGGAATGATGCTGCTGACATCATTCATCTGTACACATTCCTGTTTAGTGCCTAGCGGCATGTCTCGGTTTCAGCCCGAGAATCTGGGCCGTGGTCCCGGGTATGTACGGGATACTATTGAGTTACATCGATGATTCATCAATTTGGTTTCAAAGACTTTAAAACAGAAAACCTGATAGAACAGTTTAGTTTACCCACTGCACTTCTCTGATTTATATTATTGTTACCCTTGCTTTATTCATGTGTATATTCGCATTGCCTGTTACCCTATTTATATGTTATTACTTGATGACTTGACGTGCTGACGTCTGGGTTTTGCATGGCCCAGATTCTGTACCGCTGTTGCAGTCCGAGCAGGAGTACTTCAGCCAACAGGCTGAGCTGTGAGTGTCAGCAGTAGTTAGTTTTCTTTCCTGCATTTATTTCCTGATGTGAGCCCGCATTATGGGACATACATTCCAGTTATTTTGTATTGGATCTTTCGCTCCCGCATTTTATTATTCTTGACTCATGTTATCTTGGATTATGGACATGTTTTAGATAGTTTTATTTGTTCTTGATATCTCTACAGCCGTAATGTGACTGTGGATGGATGCTTCCTACCCACAGGTAGCATGGTTGGCTATGTCACGTGCCCACTTTAGCGTACTCTGGGAAGCGGGGCGTGACATGGTTCTTTTGGTATCAGAGCCATAGATTAGTTGGGTTGATTCTTTGTAATTGGGTATTGTACCCAATACACGAATCAGAATACCCGTGTTTAGGAAACATGTCCTACCACCTTGCCGTTTTACCATTCTTGAATCAAACTCTTCCTGGTTATATCTTCTACGATGTGCAAACTTCCTTTGCATATCGACTCGAAACCTGATTCCTTGTTATCTCTAGGACTTAGGCGACTTGGGTGGAGTTATGTTATTGTGGCTATGATACTGCGGCATAGTTACAATGCAGCATTCTATTTAAGTAACTTGGGGTTCTAGCCTTGATCTATATTTCGAATCTATCATCATGCTAATGTTGGATGTTTTGATTTCAGGAATATGGCAGATAAGTATTTGAAGACGTACCAAAGGCGTGTGGACGAAGCCGCCATGCTTGGAGTGATAAGGGGAATGCTGGAGAATCAAAAGAAACAGACCGAGCTGATCCAGCAGCAAGTGGAATCGTTTCAGGAAGGTTTGCAGATCGTTCAGCAGTCTGTGAACAATGTTGGAGCTAAACCAGTTGACCGAGTAGGGGCCGTAGCAGATTTCAGGCGTTTGGGTCCGTCTACATTTACTGGTTTGGAGGAGCCGTTGCCAGCGGAACAGTGGCTAGTTGACATAGAGAACTTGCTTATTGCGGCACAGATTCCAGATGAGAAAAGAGTTGATGTGGTACGCATTCAGTTAGTGGACTACGCCCGAGAATGGTGGCTTGTGGAGGAGAACCGTTTGCCCAAGCTGATCAAGTGGGCGGATTTTTCAAAGAGTTTCCTGGAGAAGTTCTTTCCGCGGACTGCACGGGAGGAAATGGAAGAGAAGTTCATCGGGCTAAAGCAGAAGGGAGCACCCGTGGATGTGCATGCAGCAGAATGGACAAGACTCAGTAGATTCGCTGGACCTTTAGTTGCCAACGATGCAGACAGGGCACGGAGGTTCATGCGCAGCTTGGACGTGGAAATCCAGAGGCAGATTGTCTCCCTGGGTTTGACCACTTTCTCACAAGTACTTGCGGCAGCCCGAGAGCAGCAGAGTTTATCTGGGATGAAGGGGAGTTTGCAGCAGACAGCAGTGGCGGTAAGGAAGCCGGCATTTGTACCAAACCGAACTCATGGTCGCAGAGGTATTCCTGTAGACCGTCGAGGTATAACACCCATGAAGAAGCCTATTGCCGTCGATCGAAGAAAGAGCATGACTTGTAACTACTGCAATTTACCTGGCCACGTGCAAAAGGATTGTCGAAGGAGGCTGGGACTCTGTTTGGTTTGTGGAGCGGCAGATCACGCTGTTAGTGCTTGTCTGTCGAAGCTTCGTACGAGGGATGATTTTCAGAAGCCTCCGCAGAGACCGTTCCAGGGACAGAAACAACTGACTCAAGGACCTAATCAGGCTCGAGCTTTTACCTTGACAGCTGAAGAAGCTAAGGCATCAGGAGAAGTTGTTTCAGGTACTCTACTCGTTCATGGTTTTCCCGCATTAACATTATTTGATTCTGGTGCATCCCATTGTTTTATGTCATCCAAGTTTATAACTACACACTCGATTGACTGCACGACCCTGTCTAGTTTCTGGGACATACACACTGGGAATGGGAAAATCATAGCTAGTAGGGAATGTAAAGATTGTACATTTGTTGTATGCGGATGGGAGCTTTTTGCAGATTTCTTGGTGATTGATACGGGCAGCTACGAGGTCGTCTTGGGAATGGATTTTCTTGGCACTTTCCACGCTCACATTGATTGTAGGGCAAGAAAGGTAATTTTCCAGATTCCCGGACATCCCGAGTTTAGCTTCACTGGAGGAAGCAGTTCTGTCGGGCCAGTCGAGTTTAGGGCTAGGCCGACAAACAATATTCTTACAGCAATGGAAGTTGATAAAAGTGAAGAGCCGGCTGTTGTTCACGATTTTATGGACGTGTTTGAAGATATATCGGGTTTACCGCCGAAGCGAGACGTGGAGTTCGCAATTGATCTTATTCCTGGTGCAGCGCCAGTATCCAAAGCGTATTATCCAATGGCACCAGTAGAATTAGAAGAAGTCAAGAAACAGGTTGCTGAATTGCTTGAGAAGCGTTGGATTCGAAGCAGTAACTCGCCTTGGGGAGCTCCAGTTCTTCTAGTAAAGAAGAAGGATGGCACAAGAAGGATGTGCATCGACTATCGAGAATTAAACCGGGCGACTATTAAGAACAAGTACCCGATCTCTCGCATTGGCGAACTTTTCGAGCAGCTTAGTGGCGCGAGGGTATTCTCGAAGCTGGATTTGCGATCCGGATATCATCAGGTCCGAATGAAAGCAGAAGATATTTGCAAGACGGCATTCCAAACTCGGTATGGACATTACGAATACTTAGTGATGCCCTTCGGAGTAACGAATGCGCCGGCAGTATTCATGGACTTGATGAACCGAATCTTTTCACCATTCTTGGACCAGTTTATTGTGGTATTCATTGACGATATTCTGGTTTACTCGAAGAGTTTTGAAGAGCATGCTGAACATTTGAAGATCGCACTGCAAACGTTGAGACAAGAGAAGTTGTATGCGAAGATGAGTAAGTGCGAGTTTTGGCTGGAGGAAGTAAAGTTTTTGGGGCATGTTGTGTCTGGCGATGGAATTGCCGTCGATCCAGAAAAGATTGCAGCAGTTCGAGATTGGCCGATTCCAAAGAATGTTGCGGAGATAAGAAGCTTTCTTGGACTCGCCGGATATTACAGAAGATTTGTGGAGAACTTTGCTCGTCTGGCGGAGCCGTTGACCAAGCTTACACGCAGGGAGGTACCTTTTGTATGGACGGATAAGTGTGCGTTAGCTTTTGAGACGTTGAAGCAGAAGTTGATAACCGCCCCTATTTTGACCGTGCCAGACAATTCCGGAGGATTGGTGATTTACAGCGACGCATCTGGGAAAGGATTGAGATGTGTTTTGATGCAGCATGGGAAGGTGGTAGCGTACGCATCGAGACAGTTGAAGACCCATGAGAAGAATTACCCAACTCATGACTTGGAGCTTGCGGCTGTGATTTTCGCCTTGAAGATTTGGAGACACTAGCTTTTAGGAGAAAGGGTCGAAGTTTTCACGGATCATAAGAGCTTGAAGTATGTGTTCACGCAGAAGGAGCTTAATATGAGACAACGTAGATGGTTGGAGCTGATGGCTGACTACGATCTTGATCTTAAGTACCATCCGGGGAAGGTTAATGTCGTGCCGGATGTGCTTAGTCGGTTACCAGCAATTCAGGTGTTAACTACACAGAAGGAGCTCGTTGAAGATTTTCGAAGATTTGAGTTGGAGGTTGTGCTACCGCATTCTACGGGACAGTTGATGCAGCTGCAAGTACATTCATCGTTGATCGAGAATATTAAAGCAGCACAATCGTAGGATCCTAGACTGCAAATGTTTCGAGAACAGGTTGAAGCCGGACTACGAACAGATTTATTGATCCACGAAGATGGTTCGTTGAGGTATGGTAGCCGTTTGTGTGTGCCAAAGGGAGATATTCGTGAAGAGCTTATGAAAGAAGCACACAGTTCAGCTTATTCTGTACATCCTGGAGGCACAAAGATGTACCGAGATATTCGACAGCATTTCTGGTGGGAAGGCATGAAACGGGAGATTGCTCGCTTTGTGGCAAAGTGCTTGGTGTGTCAGCAAGTTAAGGCTGAACATCAAAGGGTTTCTGGTTTATTGCAACCACTTCCGATTTCTCAGTGGAAGTAGGAACATATAACCATGGATTTCGTGACGGCTTTACCGCGGAGTCCAAAAGGCAACAATGTTGTATGGGTGATTGTTGATCGATTGACCAAGGCAGCTCACTTTATCCCTTTTCGGGTTGGTTAATCAACTGAGACTTTGGCGGAGCGGTACATGCAGGAGATTGTAAGATTGCATGGAGTACCGGTGAGCATCGTGTCCGATCGGGACACTCGGTTCTTATCACACTTTTGGCGGAGTCTACAGGAAAGTTTGGGGACTCGATTGAAGTTTAGCACAGCTTATCATCCTCAAACTGATGGTCAGTCGGAGAGAACAATCCAAACTCTTAAAGATATGTTGAGAGCATGCATGTTGGACTTCAAGGGTTCATGGGAGGATCATCTACATTTGGTGGAGTTTTCTTACAACAACAGTTTTCAGGCAACTATCCAGATGGCTCCGTTTGAAGCTTTGTATGGTCGTAAATGCCGTTCACCTGTTTGTTGGGACGATGTCGGTGAACGAAGATTGTTGGGACCAGATTTGGTTGTGCAGACAGTTGAGAAGGTTAACACTATCAGAAGTCATATGAAAGCAGCTCAAGACCGACAGAAGAGTTGGGCAGACACATCGAGAAGACCTCTAGAGTTCGCCGTGGGTGATTTGGTATTCTTGAAGATATCACCGACTAGAGGGGTGATTCGCTTTGGAAGTCGAGGGAAGCTCAGTCCTCGATTTGTTGGACCCTTTGAGATCTTGGAGCGTGTTGGTGAGGTAGCGTATCGTTTGGCGTTACCGCAGTCCTTGGCGAGTGTGAACGATGTGTTTCACGTATCTCAACTCCGTAGGTATGTTCAAGATGAAACGCACGTATTGGATCATTCGGAGCTAACAGTACGAGAAGACTTGACTTTTGAGGAGCGACCGGTTGAAATTGTGGATCGAAGGGAAAAGGTTCTTAAGAACAAGGTGATCCCTCTTGTCCTTGTTTCTTGGGGTAATCGCTCGCATGGAGAGTCTACGTGGGAACGGGAAGATGAAATCCGGCAGAAGTTTCCTCACCTTTTCTTGTAGTTACTTGTTGTCTATCTTTGTATTCTTGGAATTTCGAGGACGAAATTCTTTTGTAGTTGGGTATAATGTAACAACCGAGCCCAGTGCTACTAGTTTCTGTTACCGTATGAATAGTATTTATTTCATTGATCCTACTTGACTGTTAGTTATAAATTTACCCGATAATTCATTTCTGCATATAACAATTTAAGGCATCTAAAATAAAATTAAAATATTTGTCATGGCCTGCTTGACACCCCTAACTCTGTTGTAGCGTCTATGCATCGTGTTCTCGTCCCGTTCAGTGAAACGGGCGAGTTTGGACGGCTACGCGCACGTACGTGTGTCCGTTTTGGGGGTATGCTTTTTGATTGTAAAATACTTCATTTTAAATTTTGGATCCCGCCTAAAATTTTCGTATTTCAATTTCAAATTTTTGGACACGACCCGGGTGCAATTTGGAAATATTTTACTTTGCGCCAAAATCCCAATTTCTAATATATTAAACCGTCGAATATATTTTAAGAACCCATATAATATATTTTTCCTATTTCCTAAATCTTTTATTATTTCAATCCCAACCAATCAGCTTCCACTTAACCCCCGTGGGCCCCACCTTCTATCTCTCTCTCTCTCGCTTTCTCTCTCTCTCCCCATCTCTATCTCTCTCTCTCGCTCTCTCTCTCTCCCCCCCCGTATCTCTCTCTCTCTCCCCCCCATATATTTTTCCTCCTCCTTTTTCTTTTAAACGCGAACCCATCACCAGCGAAACCCTACCGCCGCCTACCCTCGCTTTCTGTGACGACGCCGACGCCATCATCACCGTTTCATCGCCGCCTACCCATCCTCATCTCGTTCACCTCCATTCTCTTCGTCTACGATCTTCCTGCATGCGAATCCGAGCAGCCGAGAGCTTGCGCACCCGCTCGTCTCCGCCGCCTCTACTTCCAGTCGCCGCCGGTGACCTCGTCCCCGTGTCCCCGGCCTTCGTGCGCACCCAGTAAGCTTACCTCTCCCTCCTCTCCTTCCTTCCTTCTTCTTTCCCATTGCTCGGCTATTTTACCGCCGGTGATCCCTTGCAGGGCGTGCTCGGAGCTCTGTCGACGTAGCCGCCGATCACCACCCCTCCACAGATCCTCGTGAGCACCCTCTCCTCTATCCTCCTTCCCTTCTCTCTTCTTGATTATTCTCTTATCTTTTCATGCATTTTAAATATTGTTTATTCACTGTTTTTGTGTCTCGCCGGAATCCGGCCGTGCTGGCGACGTGTCCCGACGTTCCAGCGTGGTACCCTGACCCGTGTGGCTTCAGTGTCCGTCGTTTGGGTTCATTCCGTGAACCGTGCGCCCGTCGCGAGTTTCCCCGCCGACGTTTTACGTTCCGTTTTCCCGATTCGCAACCCGTCGAGGCAAGTACCCCTTGCTACATGCTAAATAATATTTACATACACATTGATGACACCCTAAACCTGTAGTTTTAACTTTAGTACGATCATTTACCATTTGCGTGTTCAATATTGTTATATATCATTTTATCTTTCAAACTTGGAACCTACCTTTTGGCAATTACTTTATTGAACCTAATAACCACATTTACATGTTTTAATTATACTTTCACTATTGACGTAGCCTATGGCACTTTCTCTATCGTTTTACTTCATTCGGACACTCGTGTACATTTAACCTGTATTAACTGTGATTTCATTCATGGAACATATATATATATATATATATATATATATATATATATATATATATATATGCATCCATAAAATTCTTAAACTGGTTAACATGATTTAACGGCCCTAACTGTCATATTGTATTCTTATAATGTTGATAACACCCCTGAAACACAATTGATAACTGTGCTGCTAATTAATTGAAGTTTCTTTATTGTTAAATTCGTTGCTTAAATCAATGTTGTTGATGACCATGCTTGATTATGTAACTGAGTATGAGCACACCCATGATATCGTTTACATCTTGACCTGACTTGCTACATACATATTGATTGACCCGATAAGGTACCGTATACTGCTTGACCTGACCTGATGTACCATGACCTGACCCGTTACCTGATCTTGTGTCTAATGCCAACAAACCTGACATGTAGTCCTCATGGACCGTTCCTGTTGTCTATCCAGACAAACCTGTTTACCTGATCCTGTGTTGGCATTAGTTCTTGATTACGGGATACCTGACTTGACATACACATATAACTTGGGGGTGTGGGGAAATCAAAGGTGAAACCTGACTTGTAACTCAACAGTTCGCTACCTGTTCTGATCAGTTTAGAGGCTAGGCCAGCCTTGGAATGATGCTGCTGACATCATTCATCTGTACACATTTCTGTTTAGTGCCTAGAGGCATGTCTCGGTTTCAGCCCGAGAATCTGGGCCGTGGTCCCGGGTATGTATGGGATACTATTGAGTTACATCGATGATTCATCAATTTGATTTCAAAGACTTTAGAACAGAAAACCTGATAGAACAGTTTAGTTTACCCACTGCACTTCTCTGATTTATATTATTGTTACCCTTGCTTTATTCATGTGTATATTCGCATTGCCTGTTACCCTGTTTATATATTATTACTTGATGACTTGACGCGCTGACGTCTGGGTTTTGCATGGCCCAGATTCTGTACCGCTGTTGCAGTCTGAGCAGGAGTACTTCAGCTAACAGGCTGAGCTGTGAGTGTCAGCAGTAGTTAGTTTTCTTTCCTGCATTTATTTCCTGATGTGAGCCCGCATTATGGGACATACATTCCAGTTATTTTGTATTGGATCTTTCGCTCCCGCATTTTATTATTCTTGACTCATGTTATCTTGGATTATGGACATGTTTTAGATAGTTTTATTTTGTTCTTGATATCTCTACAGCCGTAATGTGACTGTGGATGGATGCTTCCTACCCACAGGTAGCATGGTTGGCTATGTCACGTGCCCACTTTAGCGTACTCTGGGAGGTGGGGCGTGACAACGTATATAGGATTGGAGGAGCCATTGCCAGCGGAACAGTGGCTAGTTGATACAGAGAATCTGCTCTTCGCTGCGCAGATTCCATATGAGAAAAAGGTGGATATAGTACGCATCTAGTTGGTGGATTACGCTCATGAGTGGTGGCTCGTAGAGAAGATCCGCCTGACCAAGCCGATCAGTTGGGCAACGTTTTCGCGGAGTTTCTTAGAGAAGTTCTTTCCGCAATCCGCTCGAGAGGAAATGGAAGAGAAGTTCATTAGCCTGAAGCAAAATGGCGGATCCGTTGATACGCATGCGGCTGAGTGGACTCGGCTCAGTCGATTTGCGGGGCCTTTGGTTGACAACGAGGCAGATAGGATAAGGAGGTTTATGCTTAGTTTGGATGTGGAGATTCAGAGACATATCATGTAACGATCATAAAATTCCTATACCTTCATATAATTCTTCTTTTTATAAAAATACTATATTTATTTATTTTTGGGTATCCCCTTATATTTTTTTCTCTATTAAATATATTAGTTTATCACTCCTTCTATTTTGCCTATTTTATTATTTTTCAAAGCCCAAAGCCAAGACAAATCCATTTGATTTCTTTTTTTATTTATTTATCTAAGCCCATTTTCTTTTTAAGGCACGACATATATTTAATTCTTATTAAATATATGCATGAACAATCTTGTAGCTCATTGGTTAAGTCCTTACATTGTTATTCTATAAGTCACATATTCAAATCCTCATTCTAGCAATTATTTTTTTTATCAATTTTTATCCTTCTCATAACCTACAAATGAGATCTTTTATTTCATCTTCTTTTTAACTCCCAAAATAATTAGAATGGTTATGAGTTATAATTTATTAGAATTATGGTGAGCATAAACCTTTTTTATATGCCACTCTTCTTTCTTTTCTTTATCTCACATTTCTATCATTTCTCATCTCTCTCTTCATCTCTTCTTCATCCCATCTTAATCATTTCCTTTTGATCAATTCTAAAATTAAAAATAAAATAAAATCTCTTTTCCCTTGAGCTTGGAGAAGCACCGGTTCCATCAAACTTCAAAGACTCGGTTGAAAATTTTATCTAAACGGTGAGTCGGTTGTTATACCGACTCACACAACCTGTAAATCCCCTCTCCTCCTCATTTTCATTACTTGAAATTCATCTCCTTACCATGCCTCCATCACTCCGAATCTTGATATAACTAATTAGTCTCATGATAAAGTTTTTGTATTAAAAAAATGGTTGAAATAAAGCATATATGTTTAGTTATAAAATTTTGCATGCAATAGTTGATAATATATTAAGTATTATTGTTTTAGACGGTTAATCATGACCGGATCATATGTTTGCTTCACATATGTTAATTCATGTTATTTATCGCTGAAATTTTATTTACTTATATTTATTTTTGCATACAAGAAAACAAAGTTATAAATAAATACCATAGATTTATCATTTTCAAATACGATCTTACAAAACTTTTATCTTTAAAATAATTTTTATAAATTAATTTTCACTTCTGAAAATTCTTGGAAAATTAGGATAAAATAATATATAGAATTCCAAATCCAGGGTAAAAATTTCATATCAAACCGAATAATGGTTTAAGAGTTACATAATTTTTTATTCACTGTTTTTAAAACCAGAAAACTACCAATAAGGGTCTTCAAGAGAGATCATAACTCTTTAATAGTTGATCTAAATTAAGTGTTTTCAGATGTTTTGAATATTTACATCGAAAGATATATATTTTATTAGTTTTAAGTTTTTACTGAAAATCGACGTAAAATATAGAAAACTGCGTTACAATATTAAACGACGAATTTGGACAGAATCTGTCCTGATTCGCACACTGTTTTTAAATAAGACATAACTCGAACACCCGATGTCCATTCGTGACAAAATTTAGATGTGTACATACACAATTGATAGAACTATAATTTTCTGTATATTATATTACTTATAAACGCATGAAACAAATCGATATAGCCTTTGCAATATAACATATGGTTGCTGTCCAGAAATCTGAATTTCTGTTTTAAACGCTGATATTAAAACGATCATAAGTAAAGCTTCAGAAATCCAAATCGCGCGACTCTTAGTGTTTTGGATAAGTAATCCGAAAGACCTACAATTTTCTAATAATTTTTGTAACCTGAAACCCGATAGAAATTAACTCAATCCGCGTTTTAAAAATTTGTGACGGTGCTGAACAGATTCTGATCTGTTTTGCGCGGCGATATGAAAACATGTATATCTCCCAAACCGGTAGTCGTATTTAGACGAGACTAGAACTCACGTGTGCATAACACTTAAGGATATATTTTTGTTTATATTCTGATTTCAAATGATTTGATTAACTAGTCGTACATATCACATATTTACAACATTATTTTGGACGTCACTTGTATACTTATCTCATATCATGTTCTGTGATTGCTTATTTATTTTTATTTATATGACTTGTGATTAAATCATTACATGTTAGAATTGACTTGATCTTGACACGACTCAATCATGAATACTTGAACCCAGTATGTATACTTGAACCAACTTGAATCAAACCATGAATACAATTGGTATAACTTGCACTTGACATGACTTCATGAACTCAATTTTGAAAACTTGATATCATACATCATCTTTTGTAATCATGGATTCGATCAAGACTCATAACATTAATCATAAACTAATAAACACGGGGTGTTGAGGTAGTTTGAGTATGAATCCAACGGAATCTCATGAGTCCCATTAATACAAATCATGTTGCTGTGGTACCGGGCTAAAACGGTACAAATCATGTTGCTGTGGTACCGGGCTGAAACGGTACAAATCACGAATTCATGAATGAGAGCCCGTGTTTCCAAGCCCCTGGTTGATAGCCTGTTGGGTTTGGAATACTTCAATAATAATTGAAGTCCCGCTATTTTGGGCCCGTGATTCCTTGCCCCTGGACGACAGCTTTGGGTTCGAGAATACTCTTGAGATTGGTTGACATTCACACTTGAACTCACGTTAGTTACTTTTACACTTTTAGAGACCTTTTAGGACACTTACATTCACTTCATGTTCACTATACCTACACTTCACGGCCATGCTATACTTGTTTGCTATGCTCATGTTATATTGCCATGCTTACATAGTTGTCATTAATATTATCATGTTATACTTGTTCATGTTTTATTTCCATTCATACTTTTTCATATGTCACTTGCATATTCATTTATATATATTCACATCCCATCTTTCTTGGGGACTTACAGAGCGTAAGTTCGCTGACGGACATTCCACCCATTTCTTTGTTTCCTTGGAATGTTCGTCAGATAATCTAGAGATTGAGAAGATCGAGCCGAGTCAGGAGGATTACTCTCAGCTTGCGGAGCAGACCGACTACCAGTTCTTTCTTTTCAGCTTTTACTTCCGGTATGCCACTTGTTTAGGCACTTTCTTTTATGTATCTTTATTTTTAGACATCATGTATTCAGTTTGAAACTTGTGAAAGTTGAGAATGTAAATATATAAAGTTGGATTTTCATTATCATGTCTTTTCTTGTCATTTTATATTGCTTATATACGATTATCGTATTTGTTTCGAGAAATGACCTTCTCGGAATAAATACGTTGCGGGCTTGTCACATGCCGTTACCGCTATTTTGGGAAGCGGGGCGTGACATATCATATCTCTGGGATTGACCACCTTCTCCCAAGTTCTCAAGACAGCCAGGGAGCAGTAGAGCTAATCGGTGAAAGCGAAGGGTACACAACAACAAGTCGTCGTAGTGCGGAAGCCGGCGTTTATGCCAAACCGAGCTCCTGTACGCAGAGGCGTTCTGGTGAACAAACGAGGCATTGTACCTATGAAGAAGCCTGTTGTATCTGATCAGAAAAGAAGTGTGCTTTGTGACTACTGCCAATGACCGGGTCATTTCCGGAGAGAGTGCCAGATGAGGCTTGGGCAGTGTCTGATTTTCGGAGCTACTGATCATCGAATGCATGCTTGTCCATCGAGAGTTCAGTTGAAGGGTGATGCTCCGAGAGCACAGCAGAAGCAGATTACTCAGTGGCCTAATCAAGCACGGGCCTTCACTTTGACGGCCGAGGATGCCAAAGCTTTAGACGAAGTTGTTTCAGGTATCCTACTCGTTTATAATTTTCCCGCATTGGCATTATTCGATTCGGGTGCATCCCATTGCTTTATGTCGTCCAAGTTTACTAGTACGCACTCGATTCCACACACGACCCTGTCTAGTTGCTGGGACATACACACTGGGAATGGGAAAATTATATCTAGTAGTGAGTGCAAGGATTGCTCGATTGTTATATGCGGATGAGAGCTATTCGCGGATTTCTTGGTGATTGATACCGGTAGCTATGATGTTGTCTTGGGAATGGACTTTCTTGGCACTTTCCACGCTCATATCGATTGTAGGGCAAAGAAAGCGATTTTCCAGATTCCCGGACATCCAGAGTTTATATTTTCAGGAGGTAGCAGATCTGTCGGGCCAGTCAAATTTAGGGTAGGCCGACTATTGCCATACTGTCGTCGATGGAAGTAAACAAGGAGGAAGCGCCGGCAGTAGTTCAAGAGTTTATGGATGTGTTCAAGGACATCTTGGGTTTAAGCCAAAACGAGATGTGGAATTTGCGATTGATCTTGTTTCTGAAGCAGTGCTGATTTCAAAGGCTTATTATCCAATGGCACTGGTGGAACTAGAAGAGGTAAAGAAACATGTTGCCGAATTAGTAGAGAAGGGTTGGATTCGTAGCAGCAATTCACCCTGGGGAGCTCCAGTTCTTCTAGTCAAAAAGAAGGATGGCACACGAAGGATGTGCATTTATTATCAAGAATTAAACCGGGTGACTATTAAGAACAAGTACCCAATTTCTCACATCGGCGAATTATTCGATCAACTCAGTGGCGCAAGGGTATTCTCGAAGTTGGATTTGCGATCCGGATATCATCAAGTTCGGGTGAAATCAGAAGATATTTGAAAGACAACGTTCAGAACTCGATATGGGCATTACGAGTACTTAGTGATGCCATTTGGAGTTACTAACGCACCGGCAATATTTATGGACTTGATGAACCGAATCTTTTCATCATACTTGCACCAGTTCGTAGTGGTGTTTATTGATGACATTCTGGTCTATTTGAGGAGCAAAGAAGAGCATGCAGAATACTTGAGGATCGCACTATAAACGCTGAGACAAGAAAAGTTATATGCTAAGATGAGCAAGTGTGAGTTTTGGCTCGAAGAAGTGAAGTTCTTGGGTCATGTCGTATCCGAAAATGGAATTGTCGTTGACCCTGAAAAGATTGTAGCTGCTCATGATTGGCAAATTCCAAAGAATGTAGGAGAGATCAGAAGTTTTCTTGGGCTTACCGGATATTATAAAAGGTTTGTGGAGAACTTCACTCGAATAGCAGAACCATTGACCAAGCTAACACGAAAGGAGCTACCGTTCATATGGACGGAGAAATGTGCGCCACCTTTTAAAGCGTTGAAGCAAAGATTGACCACCGCTCCTATCTTAACAGTGCCAGACAGTTCCGAAGGGTTGGTTATTCACAACGACACATCTGGGAAAGGCCGGGGATGTGTTCTAATGCAGCATGAGAAGGTTATAGCTTATGCGTCAAGACAATTGAAGACCCATGAGAAGAACTACCCAACTCATGATTTGGAGCTAGCAGCAGTGATTTTTACTTTGAAGATTTGGAGACACTACTTATTGAGCGAAAGAATAGAAGTATTTACCGATCACAAGAGCCTAAAGTATGTGTTCACACAGAAAGAACTCAACATGAGGCAGCATAGATGGTTGGAGCTGATGGTTGACTATGATCTTGATCTAAAATACCATCCGGGAAAAGTTAATGTAGTGCCGGATACTCTAAGTCGGTTGTCAGCAATACGGATGTTGACTGCACAAAAGGAGATTATAGATGATTTTCAGAGATTCGAATTGGAGATTGTACTACCGAATTCTTCGGCACAGTTGATGCAGTTGCAAGTACAGTCGTTTTTGATCAATAACATTAAAACAGCGCAGTCGCACGATCCAAGGTTGTAGAAGTTTCGAGAACATGTAGAAGCGGGACTCCGAATGGATCTGTTAATTCATGAAGATGGTTCGTTACGATATGGGAGTCGTTTATATATGCCGAAAGGAGATATTCATGAAGAAGTTATGAAGAAGGCTCATAGTTCCGCATATTCCGTACATCCGGGAGGTATAAAGATGTACCGAAATCTATGACAACATTTCTGGTGGGAAGGCATGAAAAGGGAGATTGCTCGCTATGTATCGAAGTGCTTGGTGTGTCAGCAAGTCAAGGCTGAACATCAAATGGTAGCTAGTTTGTTGCAACCACTTCCGATTCCTCAATGGAAGTGGGAACATATAACCATGGATTTCGTGACAGGTTTACCACGCAGTCCAAAGGGTAATAATGCAGTTTGGGTGATTGTTGATCGATTGACCAAGACAGCTCATTTTATACCATTTTGAGTTGGTTAGTCGACGGAGGCTTTAGGAGAGCGGTACATGCAGGAGATTGGGAGATTGCATGGAACACCTGTGAGCATCGTTTCCGATCGTGATACCCGATTTTTATTGTACTTTTGAAGGAGTCTACAGGAAAGTTTGGGGACTCGCTTGAAATTTAGCACCTCCTATCATTCTCAGACAGATGTCCAGTCTGAAAGAACGATCCAAACTCTTGAAGATATGTTGAGAGCATGCATGTTAGACTTCAAGGGTTCATGGGAGGATCATTTGCACATGGTGGAGTTTTCTTGTAATAACAGTTTTCAGGCAACTATACAGATGGCTCCATTCGAAGCATTGTACGGTCGTAAGTGTCGCTCGTCCATCTGTTGGGACGATGTTGGAGAAAGAAGATTATTGGGACCGGATCTTATTATGCAAACGGTGGAGAAAGTTAACGTGATCGGAAATCATATGAAGGCGGCACAAGATCGACAGAAAGTTAGGCTGATATAGGACAGAGACCTCTGGAGTTCGCAGTTGGTGATCTTGTATTCTTGAAGATATCACCAACCAGAGGAGTGATCCGTTTTGGTAGTCGAGACAAGATTAGTCCTCGATTTGTGGGGCCTTTCGATATTATCGAGCATGTTGGAGAAATAGATTATCGATTGGCTTTACCGCCATTCTTGGCGGGTGTTTTTGACATGTTTCATATATTTCAACTCCGTAAGTATGTTCAAGATGAGACGCACGTCCTAGATCACTCGGAGCTGACAGTAAGGGATGACTTAACATATGAAGAAAGACCAATGGCGATTGTGGATCGACGAGAAAATGTCCTCAAGAATAAAGTTATCCCTGTAGTACTTGTTTCATGGGGGAATCGTTCGTACGGAGAATCTACTTGGAAACGTGAAGACGAGATCCGACAGAAGTTTCTACACCTCTTTTCTTAGATCCGTGTTTTCTTGTCTTTTCTTGTTCCGGGAATTTCAAGGACGAAATTCTTTTGTAGTTGGGTATAATGTAACACCTTAGCACTGTTATACTATATTATTATTTGGGGTATTTCAAATTTTGCGACAGATTTCTTGATTGCTATTGCTTTTTGGTGCAGATAGTGCATTTGGTAACTGTGGTTAGTATCCGACCCAACCCGCATATTTGAAACCCATCATGATTCAATATTACGTCAATATTTGCTAGTACAGAGGATCCATGCACATCTAGATTCTATACACATACATGATATATTTGGTATTCACATATCTTTTAAATAATACAAATAATAACCAAATAATATATTTTTAATATCTAGCATGGCATGTTATCGTACTACATATCTTGTGATTGCATGCCTACATCATATTCATGTCCTAATTGTTAAAACAGACTCGTTTGGATCGTTGCGTATATTTACGTAGATCCGTACTTGGGAGTATGCATTTTTATTTATCGGATATCGCATTATGATTTTAACTTTTGCGTATTTTCTCCATATTTAAAAAGTAGATTTTTAGAAAAGACCCGGCTAATATTCGGAGTATTTTGATACTACCTGTATAATCCAAATATATATATATATATACATATATATATATATATAATATAATATAATTTATTAACTAAATAACTCTCTTCTCTCTCTCTCCATATACTATATATATATATATTATAATATATTAATTATCAATAAAACCTAAACTCTCTCTCCTTCTTCTTTTCTCTTGTTCTTTTCTTTCTTAATCTCGGATCGGCTCGCCGGAGTTGCATGCGTTGCCGACGATACCGATGACCCAGTCATCGTCATCGTCCAGCCTAGTCACCACATCACATCACTGATCAGCCAGGTCCAGTCCTGTGCACGCAAGTTTAGCATCGCAACGTTATTCTGACGTCGGACGTAGCATCCGTATCTCGACGTGAGATCCGATCAGGCAAGTTTTAACTTGCAACATGCTATGTTATAATATATCTATATCTATATGAATAAGAATAGTGCATGTGTTTTATTATTCAGCAAATATTACCGATTTACAGTTTTACGGTATCCGTTTGTATCCGTACTGATAATCATTTATCTAGTTGTATGATGGAACATCGTGATATCATTATACCACTACATCAGTACAACATATTATCTAGTTTGCATCATATATGATAATGGACGTATAATGGTTATTACAGACAGTTACATATACATCCTGGCATCAGTCGTGTTTACCGTGTTCCGATATTGATTACCGTTTCACATTGGGTATCTATTTGGTTAAAATACATCACATAATATGTTCACGACGCACTACCTGACTTGTTACTTGGATCTAGTTACTAATGCCAACAATACTGACGTGTTGTCCCGACGGACGTAACTTGTTGTCTGCATATACGAGAACTGTACCTGCTTGATCCTGTGTTGGCATTAGATTTATATTGGCAATACCTGACTTGAACACAAATCTGGGGAAAAGGGGGAAATCAAGAATGTAACCGAAATGTAACTCAAGAGAATATTATTACTTGTTTGCCGTTTTTCCAGGCGTTACGGAATAAATACTTGTTTGCCGTTTTTTCCGGACGTTACGTAATAAATACTTGTTTGCCGTTTTTCCGGGCGTTACAGAATAAATACTTATTTGCCATGTTTCCGGGCCTTACGGAATAAATACTGTTACCATGGTCCCGTGGGGAATGAACGGGATATATACTGTGCGTTACGATGAGGATTACATTAATTGATTTCAAAGACTTTTAGAATAGGTAATCTAGAAGCACAGATCTAGGATACACATTACACACCCATACATACACATAGCTCAATGTTTATATCTGTGTTATTTATTTATATTTATGTTTAATTATATCATCATGTCCTGGATTATTACTGTTATTTTGATATTATGACGCACTGACGTCTGGGTTTTGCATGGCCCAGTTCCTTTACCTTTATCGCAGGCAGATCGAGAGTATTTTAGCAACCAAGCCGGACGATGAGGAGTTGAACGTGTATTGTTAGAGATGTTTAGTTATTTTATTTCCGCAGTTTTATTTCCTTTGATGTGAGCCCATATTGGGATATGATTCAGATATTGTTTATTAGATCTTGATTCGTTTCCTCTTTATGCATTTTCTTGATTTTATTTACTGTGGCAAATGGACATGTACTAGCTAGATTATATTCTTTTTGTTCTTGATATCCGATAGACAGCCGTAATGTGACCGTGGAGGGATGATTTTTATCTACAGTTAGCATGGTTGGCTCTGTCACGTGCCGTAGTTTACGTATCTTGGAAAGCGGGTGTGACAAAAGATATGTATGGACGGGTAACCGTGAGATAGATCAGCTTCCCAACTAACCGTTGATACAGACCTGGATCGGAAAGTGGCTGGTCATCAGGTGAGCTAAATGCGAGAGAGTTTTACTGTTGTATCCATGGGAGCATCAGCATGGCGACATCCAAGAAAACATGTTTCTTTAAGAAGATCAAGTGTATACTTCCGCTGTGAGAAATAATGATCTCTTATTTCGAGATTCCTCTATACCAAGAAGATACCGTAGATGAACAAGATCTTTAGTGTAAAAATGTGAGGCCAAATGAGTTTTGAACTTAGATATACCTTCGGAATCATCTCTAGTGATGATTATATCACCAACATAAACAAGAAGAATAACCATTCTTTCTTTTCGTCTATGTATAAAAAGAGATGGATCTGCCGAATTTCTTGTGAAATTTATCGTTTTTAGTACCATGCTAAATTTATCGAAGCATGCCCGAGAAGATTGTTTTATCCCGTAGATAGATTTTTTAAGATGACATTCAATAGACTCCCTCACGCTCAAAGCCAGGAGGCTATTGCATATAGACCGTTTCGAAAAGATCACCATTAAAGAAAGTGTAACAACCCTAATTTTCTTATACACTTTTTCCATACAAATTTTTAATTTTTTTTTAAATCCTTAAAGGGGTATTTATTGCCAGAGCACAAGACTTAAGTAATCAATTAGCAATTTAATTACAAGAAAGAGCTTATGGCTCATTGGTAATACCTTGCACTGCTGAACCAAGCCACCAGAGTTCAAATCCCATGCCCCACATTATTTTTAATATTTATTTTGTTTTAAATTTTATAAAAGCCCAACAGTCAACACGTGATAACTCCAAACTTTCCCACTAACCATGAAAAACTGAACATACCAGAGCCTACACCAGGAGACCCCCCCACCTTCCTAACCTCCGACTCGGCCCGACTCGGCCGACTCGGGCCGGCGCCGCCGGCCGGACTCGGCCGGACGGCCGAGTCCCCTGAACAAAAAATGTGGCTTTTCAACTTCACTACCCCCTGTATACTTTAAATGTTTAGACCATTTCCAGAGAATCAATAAAGCCTCATTTACTACAATTTTTAATACATTTTAATATATTTTTTATATTTTTTAATTTAAACTCTTCATCTACCCTAACCCTAGTCTAACCCTATAAATACACCCCTACCCTCTACCCTCTCACCTCAAAATTCTGAGCCCACTCTCTCAAAATTCCAAGAATCGTGTGTACTTTGAAAACGAGCGAAAGGCGAAGCTCCGGCGAAATCTCCGGCGAACTTCCGGCGATCGTTTTAGGAACTACCGGCGACGACGCAACATATCGGCATTTCCACTACTTCCCTCTCACCCTCTTGTGTGTCCTAAAACCGTAAGTCCCAATTTCTACTTATCTCTTCTATCTAAAAATAAGGATTTACAAAACCCGACGGAATCGGAACAAATCCGATTTCCGATTCGGTTTCTTCATAAAACTCCACTTCTCGTTAATACAATTATGCTTAAACTCTTTCATGTTGACCATTAAACACTAATCAACCAAATTGATCAAGTTTCATTTCATAAAATGATGGCTATTTCAATTTATCGTATTTTTCACTTAAACACCACATTGTATCAATTCTACATTTAACCCCATTAAACTTGTTATACCTTTAAAGTAGATTACGAGGTAACGACCTACCTCCTCACACACTCATATACAACATAACACGATACCATCGAAAACTTAAAATACGGAAAAACAAACATTTTCATTTAAATACCCTTTACTTAATAAAACCATTTCTAAAAGATTTAGTATTGATACACTTTTTAAATAAATACCACTTATTATGAAAATAGGATAAGTTGTGGACATCAGTCGTTTATCTAAACCTGACTTTGTAGTGTCTAGGCTAGGCAAGTGAGAAAGGTAACTTTAAAAGGCCCGTCTCACGGTGACTCGTGAGCGGATCCCTCCTTTCTTCACTTGTACTTACCTGACCATAATTGGGGTTGAAGAGGCGATTTGAGGTATCTCATAACTTGTCGCTTTGGACCAGTTAGGAACAGTCTAGTTGACTTAGGAGACCCTAGAACATAGAATACGGGGAATTGACATCTTTACAAATAAATACCATTTACTTAATAAAACCGTTTTCTAAAGGATTTAGTATTTATACAAATCTTTGCAAAGCGCCGCTACAACCCATTTTGGGGAACCCGTGCGGGATGATGCGGATTATCGCACATCCTCGGGCTTAGTAGTGCGAGATTCAGACCTCCGCAAGGAGCATTCGGTCTCGAAGGATTTAAATACGACATCTTAAGAAAAACGAGATTTCTAGAATATAATAAATATATTAAAATTTATTTTCATATAAATATATGTATATGTAACTCAAAAATATCTAATTTGAATTATTATAAATATTCTATCTTTTTCTAAAAATGTCACAAGAATCAGTTTACACTAAAATACTATGAATTCCATATAATCAATATTACAAATAAATACCATTTATTATAGAATTAGGATTTTTCACTAGAAATATCACAATATAAAATCTACATTCATTACAACTCTAAAAACGATTAATAAATACTTGAGGTGTATTTTGAAAAGTATATAAAAGTATTTTTACATAAAACCCCCTCAAGTTCTATAAATTACCCTAAGGACCCTAGTAAATATAGGTTTAAGCGGGACCAATCTCTTGAGTCTCATTATAATCTAACTTGAATATGATTCAAGTACAAATCTATAATCTACAATCTTCAATCTACAATATTACAATTCAACACGAATCCATGAATCCATATATTCAATCTATCAATCTATACAACTTGACCGAACCGAACCATGGATATACATTCCATTTACATGATCATCCAGTTTACATGATTCTCCAGTTACATCCATGATCCTGCAGTTACATCCGTTTACTGATATCATAATTTCGGCAAGTCATCCAATTATTCAATTCAATTTACAAGACATTACAATGCAATACAATACTATCAATACAATAACTACACGGGGTATTGGGGTAGTTCATTCGTGAATCCAACATAATCTCAAGAGTCCCCCTAGATCATAAATCCATATCTACTAACACAAGCAAGCAATCATGAGGGCCCGTGTTTCCATGCTCCTGGACTGTGGCCTGTTAAGTTTGGAATACTTTGACGACGGTCGAAGTCCCGTTACTAATATTTGATTCGGGCCCGTGGTTCCCTACCCCTGGACTGTGGCCTGTTGGGTTTGAGAACACTCTTGAGATTAGTTGACATTCACCCTTGAACTTACGATAACAACAGCATTATCACTAAAATAATATAATACAACTGTAAAAGCTACTCTCTCTCTCTTATTCTCTGTCTATCCTATTTCTTCTCTTATGTTTGGGACTTACCGAGCTATCTGTTCGCTGACGACATTCTATTTCTTTCTTCTTGGAATGTCGTCAGGTGATTTGGACCCGTCAGAGATCGAGCCCACTACTGAAGACTTGGACCAGTTCAGTGAAGAACTCGAGCTCTAGTCATTGTACACTTTCCATTCAGTACTTTCATTTCTGTTATGCCATTGTTTAGGCATTGCTTTTTATTTAGTTGTATTTACTTTTCATGCATTGTACAAAAGAATGTTAATAAATAAAGTTGCTGTTCAGTTTATATATCTTGTCTCTTATGTATTTACTTTTATATTTCTTAGATACGCTTAGCATATTTACTTCATAGTAAAAACGTAGCGGACCAGTCGCGTCCCCTTCGCCATATACCGGGAAGCGGGGCGTGACAGAAAGCATTCTTGATATCTAGCTGATGTAGAGGCCAATCGCAGATAACCGCAAGAGATCAGGAATGAACAGTAGTGAGTTTGGCTACTAGAGAAAAAGTCTAAGCATAGTCGATACCGTATTGCTAAATATAGCCTTTGAAAAAAAGACGAGACTTCAAACGAGATACACTGCTACTAGGGTTATATTTGATAGCAAAAGACCCACCGGCAACCAACCATTTTTTTCTGTGAAAGGAGGCTGATCAAATTCCAAGTAGATTAGATCTTAGTGCTTGCAACTCTTCCATCATAGCACTATGCCAACCTGGATGACTCATAACTTCCTGTACAGAGTTGGGAAGGGAAATATTAGACAAGGAAGAGACAAACTGACATAGAGCTGGAGTAAAGTGATGATATGAAATAAATGAAGTAAGAGGATGAGAAGTAGTGTATGTTCGTTTACCTTTGCGAAAAGAAATTGATAAGTCGTCGGATAAACCATCAGAAGGAGGGAGAGGTGAAGGCTCGTCAGCTTCGGGCTGTATGCATGAGGGTGGAGCTTCAGTATCCGTTGTTGAATCTATCACCGCTCTCGGTCGATGCCGGTAGACTTTCGTAACCGGAAGAGGATGAGGAACTTCGACAGTAGTAGATTCAGTTTGAATTGGTTATTCATCTGGAGGTATAAGAAATGGTGGTGGTGGTGGGACATGAGAAGGATTTTCCGCTGGAGGTAAAAGGGCCGATCCTCAAGAAAGATGACATCACGAAAGACTACGACCGTAGATGTAGAAGGAGATGTAGAAGGAAACTGGTAAACATAACCTTTTTGAGTCCTATAATAACAAAAAAATATATGTTTGACAGCCTTATAATCCAATTTATTGTGATTTAATCGGTGAGTATGAACGTAGCAAACACACTCAAATACTTTAAGAGGAAGGGAAAAAAGGGTCTTGGCGGGGAAATAAAATAAAGAACGGTATTTGGTTTTGAAGAATCGTGAAAGGCGTGCGATTAAAAAAAATGCAGTAAGTAAAGAAAAATTCCAAAGGCATTTTGGGGCATGCATGCTAAGCATAATAAAACGAGCAACGTCAAGTAAGTGGCGGTTTTTCTTTCAGCAATATCGTTTTGTTGTGGTGTGTATGAGTAAGAATTTTGATGAATAATCCCACGGGAATGACAAAGAGTTTGAAAAATACTACTCATGTATTTTTTTTATATTATCAGTTCTTAAAGTTTTAATAGATGTATTAAACTGATTAACCACTTCATTAATAAATGCTTTAAACACATGTGGTGATTCAGGTTGATCACGTAAAAGAAACAACCATGTCATTTTAGAGTGATTATCAATAAAAGCGACAATATTTTTAGCCAAATATGCTGGTATGCTTGTAAGGACCCCAAATATCAGAATGAACTAACTCAAATATCGAAGAACTACGTTTATTAACTGAAAGAAAAGAGGAATGAAAATGTTACCCCAAAATACATGGCTTGTATGAAAAATCAGACAAAGAAAAATCAGTTAACATAGTATGTAGCATAGGAAGAGGCGGATGTCCAAGACGTCGATACCAGTAAATGGTAAAAATAGTAGTAAATGCGGAAGGCGGCACATCCAAGTAGTACATGTCATTAACTTCTTTATCTCCACTAATCTGCTTCTTCGTCTGGTTGTCCTGGATCACAAAGTAACTAGAAAAGAAAGTTATTGAACAGTTAAATCATTGGTAAGGCGACGAACAGAAAAAAGATTTGTATGAAGTGAAGGAACGAAAACATTTTTAAGCAGTAACGAAGATGTCACATTAATATGGGTACAACCACGAACAGAAAAGATATCCACATTGGAAATGGAAATGAATTTATATGAAATGGAAAACACAGAGTTAGAAACAGTATGAGTCATGTGGTCGGAATCCCCCGAGTCAAGAACTCAAGGGTTTGACTGGGATAGTGAAGATATATCTGATGTGGTTAAGTTGGTAGTAGAGATATGAGAGAAAACATGTTGCAGGTGTTGTAAGTCTTCAGGAATGATTTGTGAGGATGATGATGCTGGCGATTGGGTCACTGTGGATGGAGGAGCCGTACTCTGTCGGGCAGTAGGAGTCTGATCCGGATAGACATGTTTCTCTCAGCGGAATTGATCTATATGGTTGGTACGACTACAATAAGAGCAAGAAAGGGAACCAAGACCACACCCGCGATCCAGTCCCTGAGTACCATTAGAAGCGCGACTACGACCAGGGGAAATCCTTGGCCACGGCCCTGAGCAACAAGGGCAGAAAATGGAGCCTCCACTGTAGAAGCACCTGGTAGAGGGACACGAAAAGTAGCATCGGGAATACTATTCAGGGCAGGCGTACCGTCCTGAGAGAGAAGAAAGGAACAAACTCCATCCAAGTGAAATTCCTCTTAGCCAAATAAAGAGTCCCAAATAAGAGCCTCACGCTGACTCTTGATAAAGGCTGGATTAAAGAAGATAGGTTGATATATGTCACATTCTTCGAGAAGCCCCTGGAACCGGGCCCCAAAGACATGTAGATTATCTGGAGTAGCGGTAGTGAGTTCATTGAAGATATCATAAAGCCGCTAAAGGCTATCTTCTGACGAGTAAAGAGATTTGAGATGGAGCCATATTTCCTTCACAGCAGGGAGATAAATAATAGGCTGATAGCAATTGGGCACCATAGAGTTTGTAAGTCAAGTGAAGACTTTGTTGTCATTTTGAAACCAAAATGAAAACTGCGCATCGGAGGTTGGTGGAGCTTCTTGAAAGAGGTGATGAAGGTCCATGCTTTTGATGGTTCGTTTAATGGCGTGCGCCCATTCCAAAAATTTATTAGAGCGAGAAAGAGTCACGGTAGTTAAACAGAGATCCGTTTTGTAATCAGAAATAAGAGATTCAATCTTGTTGTCTGTCATATTGAACGTCGCAAGCAAAGAAAGTAAGTAATATAAAGTGCATAACTCACCTCAATATCAATTCATTGCGAAATCTCGAATCCGCAGGAGAGGATCGCACCGGATCTGTGAACAGGATCAGATCTAGCATGTAATATAAAGTGCAGATCTGTGAACAGGATCTGCGATGTGATGCGATTTGGACAGAAGCGATCTGTACAGAGGCGTCGATGGAGAGAGATGTCAAGGAAGCTGGACAGAGACGAGGCGGCGGCAATGGCTTGGAGAGGAAGCGAGAGCTGCGAAGGAGGGACGAAGGCTGGGAGAAGAGTGCTGCGAGGGCAAAAGTGTGAGGAAGGAGGGCTGCGAGGACGGCTAGTTTTTTTTAGGGTTAGGGTTTAAGAGACCCATTCCGATACCATGTTAAACGATAGATGAGAAAATTTAGATACTTTATTATATGACCAATGGTGTCTTTATATAGGAATTACAATTACTTGATATCTAAGTATCATGATACGGTGTACGTTAATAACAATATATTCTAAAATATTCCAACACCAAGTAAATGAGTGGGAAGATAAAGAAGGAAATGAGTGGGAAGATAACGAGGAGAAATACTAGATGTTATATTTTATTACGGCATTACGAAAAATCATGTTAAATCTATAAATATTAAGCATCGATCTATATGACAAATAAATTAGGCGTGATCAATAAATTAGAAGATTTCAGTTATTACTCTTATACAACCCCTTTCGGATTCTTCTTCCCAACAAACAGAATATACTTTTAGTTTCTTTATGCTTGAAATAAAGTGAATAGGTAAAGAATTTGTCCATGCGCTGAAAACTGAAGGCTCACCAGCTCTCGTCTTGCAGCGACAACTTCTGCTGGGGTATAATTGAGATACGTGAAAATGGTGTCGAGCGAGTCACAATCCGAAACAAAGTAACTTGATGATGCTCGATATCGGTGATCTCCCAGATCATGACACGTGGCAGACGACGTGTCCCAGAGCATGCAAGAAAGGGCCTACAGCGACCGACCGGACCACACCTATGCTCGTCCTACCGAGCAAACGCTAGCTCACCTACGTGCCCCCTACATAACCGGCCTCCTCGGCCTCACAGCTCGTCGCCAAGCTACCGCAGAACCAAGATACCTCGGCACTCCCGCTCGTCCGCGAGTTCTCCCGCCGAGGTCATCTTCCTTGGTCTCATCGACCGATCAACAACACCGCTTGCAGGCGTAACTGCCATCCCGCGAATCTCGCCATGCGCGGGATCTCCGCCGGCCACATCCCACGTTCCGCACCACCACGATCCCCCATTAACGAGCCTGTTTCACCATTAATGGAAGGTCCCGCTCATCACGCGGGAGTGACGTCGGTAACGTAATGGCCGACGTGATTCTCGCGCCTACTGCACCTGCTGCCACCACTACTTAAACCCCTCTTTCAGACTGTCAAGGTAAGACATTTTTTACTCCGCTAAGCCGTTACTCTGCTCGGATCTCTAGACTAACTTGATCGTCGGAGGGCCCACGGTGGTACAACCACCCCGGGACTTCCTTGTAGGTAACTCGGCAACCACAACCTCAACCCATTGAGATCCACATGCTTCAGGAGCGGCAGCCTCCAGATCCAATCTTAGCCACCCATCACAGCCATCAGCAGATCAACGGGAAGCAACATCTGAAGGAGATTCTACGCCTCCATTGGCTGGCGCCGTCTGTTGGAACCTAGATTCCACAAAAACAAAAGTTCGCCTTCCGATCTCATTCCAATGGCGAGCGATCATCACGACGATACAAGCACCAACCGCTGCCTCCCTCTCAACAGAGGCACAGAAGAGCCTCCTCTGCTGAATGCCATCAACGCCCTCGCCGGCCGGATAGACCGACTCGCATCCTTCATGGAGGCACTCGTCCGCATCCAAACGGCGGGGCAGAATCCCCAGGTCGCCGCTCCCCCGACTCGGGGCCGGGACCCCTACAGGGGGAGAGAAGACTCAGCCCGCGTCGGCACGGCCGACCACCGCCTCGCTGCCTCCCATGGCCGTGGATCCCCCGGGCCAGTATGTTCTGCGACCCGCTGGGCGCCCAACAGCTCGACACCGAGGTCCGTCGCTAGAGCGCCCCGCCCCGAGGTCTTTCGCGCACCTGTCCCTCCTGAGGAAATGTCGGTCAGCTCGCCTGTCACCAGGCATGACCGACACACCTTCCCCTGACGAGGCCGCGCAGACGGGGCTCGTTAAGGCAGCTCAAGGGCCACCTCACCCGGGGATTTGAGGAACCTCATTGAGAGAAACCGCGGCCGAGGCCATACGCAGGCCTCCAACAGCAGAGGCCTGGGATCAGAATGCGCCGAGTCGTCGGGGTACCATGGCCGACTTGATGCCCTCGAGAAGAAGATCGAGAGTATGCATTGGGAAGGCCACCGTTCGAGCGACGGGGCTAAGTATGTTGCCGACTCGCTCACAAAACCGTTCACCGAGGAGCTGCTCGCCGTCCACGTCTCCTCCCGCAACAAGCCCCCAAAGGTCTCCCTCTTCGACGGCAAATCTGACCAGAAGGACCACTTGGATGCGTTCACCGCGGGAATGAGCTTCCAAGACCACTCCGATGCCGCCCAGTGCCGAGCTTTCCCGGCCACTCTTATTCGCTCCGGGCGAGACTGGTTCCAAGGACTCGAGCCGCGCTCGATCTCAACCTTTGACGAGCTAGCCATACAATTCCTCGGCCACTTCGTCGGGAACAGGCGGCAGAAGCGCATAGTCGATCACCTCTTCACGATCAAGAGCGGGGAAAGGGAGACGTTCAAGGCCTACGTCCCCCGCTTCTACAACGCCCTTCTCGAGGTCCCAGAGCACCGGGACGAAACGGTCATCACGGCTCTGAGGTCTGGTCTTAGGCACAAGGAGTGGTTACGCTCTTCTGCACTGGCGCAACCTAAGACCATGGCCGAGGTAAAGGCCTGGACCGAGCGCGAGGTCCAGCTCGAATCCGAGGTGAACGCGAACCTCCCCGGGCAGAGCAAGCCGACCAGAAGAAGAGGGCAAGGGACGAGAGAAGGGGACTTGAACGACAAAATCCCTACCCCCCAATGTTCCAAGAGTACACTCCGCTTAACGTCTCCCAGACAGTGCTACTTGAGGAGGCCAAGGGCGAAGGGTTCTTCAAGTTCCCCCCGATCCCACGCACAGCTTCAAAGCGAACCCGGGGCCCCTACTGCGGCTTTCATAGGTCGCTGGGCCACTTAATGGAGAGCTGCAAACAACTCCGAGATTATATTGAAGAGCTCATCCATTCGGGGCACCTCGCAGCGTACCTGAGGGATAAGCGACAAGCTGACCGCGAGCAGGAGCAGCGTCCCCTCCAGCCGAGCAGACCATCGGCCAGATCATGGTAGTTTCAGTGGAGCATCCGTCTGGTACCCCCGAAGCTCAGTACCCCATGACGAGCATAGATACCAACAGACGTATGGGGGGCTCAAGTTGCATGAATAAAAGCATCTACTGGCATGTGTTTTCTTTTCAAAAGCAATGTACCATCTTCTTGAGATCTTTCGTTTACATAATAAAGGGATAAATAGAGCATTGCAGAAAACAAAAAGAATTTTTTTCACTCACGAGGTACTGTAGGCTCCTCAGCCATACACAAAAAAAATTACAACAGCGGGGGAATGGGGTGCAGAGAGCACTGCTCGTGGTACTCTGAGCATATCTCCTCCAGCCGAGCCCTCGCAGCGTCTAACCTCTACCTTCGATCCCCCCCGCGAGCTTCGGCGTTGAGCCTCAACTGGTAGCACTCACGGACGAGCGCTTTCGAGCGGTCTAGCCGACTCGCAGAGATCAGACCGAAGCGTCTCAGAGACCTTAGCTTGCCTATGGCCTCGTCGAATAACATTTCGGATAAGGGGTTGTAAATCCCTGGCGACACCCTCCAGATGGAGTACATCAGCAGCTGAAGGAGGGAGGACCGCCGGGGGAGCAATCAGCCGAAGTGGTCCTCGATCCTGCCTATTACCAACTGCACCGTGTCCTCAGTGCAGTACGGGTCATAGAGGTAGACATCCTCGAAGCTTACGATGTCTTCGATGGTGAAGGGGAAGTCCTGCATTTTTGCGTTTCGGCTATGAGGAGGAAGCAAACAATTACCCCTCAGTTTTATAGCCAACGACGCCTGGGATTCCAACAGTCGCCCATTTCACCCGCAACGCAGGCGCCACGCGGTAAGCATCGCATCTCCCCATGCGAAACCGAAACGACGCAACTCCTGCCCATAGCCTTCACAGCGCCCTCGCGACACGTGTTCCCACGACTGTTCCATTCCTCGGTGCTCACCTTGGGAAGGTCGGACAGAGCCTCGCCAAGCAGAAACCGAGCAGCTTCACTGCTCGGTCCTTCCTCATGGAGCTAAGCCCTCAACAAGAGGCAGCCCTGCAGCTACACTGCTCGGCTATCCTTGGCTGGTAGCTTCCCTACCCCACAACGCCAGGGATCAAAGCCCTCATAAAGAGGCAGTCCTGCAGCTACCCTGCTCGGCTATCCCTGGCTGGTAGCTTCCCTACCCCATGACGCCAGGGATCAAATCCCTCATGAAGAGGCAGCCCTGTAGCTACCCTGCTCGGCTATCCCTGGCTGGTAGCTTCCCTACCCCACGACGCCAGGGATCAAAGCCCTCATGAAGAGGCAGCCCTGCAGCTACCTTGCTCGGCTATCCCTGGCTGGTAGCTTCCCCACCCCACAACGCCAGGGATCAAAGCCCTCAACAAGAGGCAACCCTGCAGCAACCCTGCTCGGCTATTCCTGGCTGGTAGCTTCTCTACCCCACGACTCCAGGGATCAAAGCCCTCACAAAGAGGCAGCCCTGCAGCTACCCTGCTCGGCTATCCCTGGCTGGTAGCTTCCCTACCCCATGACGCCAGGGATCAAAGACCTTGCCAAGAGGCACCGGGCAGCAACCCTGTTCGGCCATCCTTAAGGACCCAAAAGCCCTCGCAAGAGGCAACCGCTTAGCACGAACCGTGCTCGGTTATCCCTGGCAACACACCAGAGATCAAAGCCCTCGCCAAGAGGCATCGGGCGTCAACCCCGCCCGGGCATCCTTAGTAGGCCAATCACGGCCCCTCCCGCGCTAAGGATGAAAAGCCCTCGAAAGAGGCAACCGCTTAGCACGAACCGTGCTCGGTTATCCCTGGCAGAACGCCATAGATCGAAGCCCTCGCCAAGAGGCACCGGGCGGCAACCCCGCTCGGGCATCCTTAAGGATCAAAGCTCTCGCTAAGAGGCACCGAGCAGCTACCCTGCTCGGCACCATCCTTAGTTGGCCAATTACGGCCCCTCCAACAACTAAGGATCAAAGCCCTCGCCAAGAGGCACCGAGCAGCTACCCTGCTCGGACACCCTCAGTAGGCCTCTCCCGGCCCCTCCCGCGCTAAGGGTCAAAGCCCTCGCCATGAGGCATCGAGCAGCTACCCTGCTCGGCCACCCTTAATAGGCCACTCTCGGCCCCTATCGCATAAGGGATCAAATCCCTTACCAAGAGGCACCGAGCAGCTACCCTGCTCGGCCACCCTTAGTAGGCCACTCTCGGCCCCTATCTCATAAGGGATCAAAGCCCTCACCAAGAGGCACCGAGCGGTTACCCTGCTCGGCCCTCGCTATTAAAGCCCCAATAAGAGGCGTCCGTTTTATCAACATCTTAGCGATCTCTACTTCGACTTCGGGGCCATGGAGATACCATCTTCCCGCCGGTCCTCACACACTCGGCAAATGATCAGAGTCAAGTCGACAAGTAATCGCTAGACGAGGAACATGCCGACCATAAAAGCAGTACTGTGCAGATACAAGTGTCTACCAACAAAAGAAAGTACAAGCACAAACACTACTGCAAAAACAAAAAACTTTATTCAAAAAGTCAAAGCTTTACAAGGGTACTGTGGGCTCCCCAGCCTTACAAAATGCCCGAAGGCCTACAAAATACCCGACGCGACAAAAGAAAAGACAAAGAGAAGACGATGGGTGTTTCCCCCAATTAGAGCAAAACTCTGTTTGAAATTTAAATTTCAAATTGAAGCAACGCTTCAGATGCAGCGCCAAGTGCGCTGCGCCCTAAGCAGCGCACCACGTGTAAGACATGGATGCGCTAGCGCTAGGTGCGCTCCGCTCTAGGTAGCGCATCACATGTAAGACACGGATGCGCTAGCGCTAAGTGCGCTGCGCTCTGAGCAGTGCACCACGTGCAAAGCACGTATGCGTTAGCGCCAAGTGCGCTGCGCTCTGAGCAGCGCACCACGTGCAAAGCACGGGTGCGCTAGCGCTGGAATTAAAAAACTCCCCACCGTTAGATCGAAGATCTAATAATAATGATTAATCATTAATTAATCAGAATTAAATTCTGGTATGAAAAGATTTTCCAATCTTGTTAAAAACAAGAAGATTGCCTTCTGTAAAACAGAGGCCCTAGGATCAAAGATCCAATGGTGGGGAAACATCCCCAAATCAATTAGAGAAAAGACCTCTTTAACTGATCGAACCGATCAGCTTGCCCTATATAAAGGCCCCGAGACTTCAAGTCTTGTATAGAGAAACCCCCCCAAAAACTTTGAGAAACTCAAAGATAAAGAGCAAGCTCTTGTAAGAAGATTTTTCTTCAAGGTAAGAATGAAGGATGATGAAAATAGAGATGAAATCATCTCATAAAAAGAAGAATTCATTTCTTTAAATGGATCATAGATCTACAAGACAAAAAGTCTTTCACAAAGAGATCAAAAGATCTCATCATAAAATAAAAGAAGAACATAATTCTTCTCACAGATCATGGATCTTTAAAGGCAAAGTCTTTCATCAACATAAGAGATTGGAAATATCTCCTGCAAAAATAAGAACTGTTGTTCTTAGATCTTGAGACAAAGTCTCTTTTTAAAGAACATAAATTTGTTTTCCAGATCATAAAATTGATCAGATGCGCTTTACGCTCTTGAACTGCGCTTCTGCGCTCTCTGGACTGGCGCTCAGCACCAAATGCGCCACGTGTCAACCATGTATGCGCCAATTAACAACTTGCGCTTTGCGCTTCTGAAATAGCGCACTGCGCTCATAGGCTGGCGCTCAGCGCCAAGCGTACCACGTGTCACTCACGTGTGCGCCATTAAACTGAAAGCGCAATGCGCTCTTGGACTAGCACTCAGCGCTCATAAACTGGCATCATGCGCTCATCATCTGGCGCCTAGCGCCGAGCGCGACACGTATCTCTTGCATGTGCGCTACTTGGCAGAAGCGCACTGCGCTTTTTGACTGGCACAAAGCGCCTAGTGCGCCACGTGTTGCGCTGACAGAACATAAATTATTCTTTAATAAGCCTAAAGCTCTGATAAATGCTCAGCATTCAATAAAAGACAAAGACGTTGTCAAGATATAAATCAATGCTCAACATTGTTAAAGGGGTCAAGCCCAAATAAAGGCTCAACAGCCCAAAATAAAATGTTAAACAATTTAACCTGATTGGACTTAGCCCAATATTGGCCATAAGTTCTCAACCCATATTAATTGAGCTCATCTGCTTATAAATATTTTAATAGATCTTAGCCCCAAATTGGACTACAGATCTTTCAACCAACTCACGTTGGTTCGAGAGTACATCTCTTTGCTCCTCTAATATTTGTCGTTGTAATCTTTCAACGTCTTCAGAGAGGTGACGGGTCCCGACAGCCAAACATTCTACGGACTGTGGGGTCCTTTAAAACCCATGGAATATGATGTCCTTAACCTTGACTATGAGATCTTTAAACTCATGGACTATGATGTCCTTAACCTTGACTGTGAGGTCTTTAAACTCACGGATTATGATGTCCTTAACCTTGACTGTGAGGTCTTTAAACTCACGGACTAAACCTTGACTGTGAGGTCTTTAAACTCACGGACTATGATGTCCTTAACCTTGACTGTGATGTCTTTAAACTCACGGACTATGATGTCCTTAACCTTGGACCGTAATGTTCTTAAACTAATCGACCGCAATGTCCCTAAACTAACAATAGAGCCCAAATGCTCTTTTGTTGGATCTAAATGATCCCGTTAGGTTGATCTTAGTCTAAAATGAGACTAACGTATCCTTAACAAACGTTTAAGTTGATCTTAGTCTCAAATGAGGCTAACGTATCCTTAAACCCAACCCCCAAACCCCAAACCTAAGAAAGATACGGATTTGGACTAATCCACACCCTACGGGCGACAACATACATTAGTCTCCGTATACAATCCACGGGCAATCAAAAACAAAACAAACACACACGACACAACGTGACCATTTGGAGAAGGAGAAAGTTGTTACCGCGATGTGGTAGCGTAATTAACTGCAGGGGCTTGCGCCTGCAGGGAAGAGCGTCCCTACAATCAAAAACCCCTTAAACGAGGAGGAATCTGATGAAGTCTGCTACATTGGCCGCATCCGTTTAAACCTTCGATACATGGTGCTATAAATCAACTTGGCATCTTTGGAGAGGTGGACGGATAGCACCAATTAGCATCAGCCCCGAAATTTAGGCGAGACGGACCCGCGCGGTCGCTTCTCCATGTTTTCGGCGGGAAACAGATTCTGGCATGTTCGGTTGGACCTTTTCCTCTTTCCACTCCACACTTCGTGTGTCGTGTTCGCGAACAAATCGCCGTTTGCTATGGTTGCCTTTAGGTTTAACGTACTAAGATTTGGTGTCTTGCTCGGTGCAGAAAACGAAAGATCAATGGCGTCTACCTGCACACAATGTTCCAGCTGCAACTGCAACTCCCGTTCCGTCTCATCTGGAGGTGTAACTTACAGGCCCTAGGCGGCCTCCCTGTTCACAATGCCGGTGGACCAAGTAACTCAGGCCACCACTAGACTGTTCTTTGGGACTATGATCCCACCCATCAGCTTCAACGCCTCGATGCTTCCGCAAGAAGCCCCAAAGAAGTAGGTCTTTGATTGACTTACCACTGCCGCGGCCCCTCTCAACGGGTCGCCCAAATCCAATGCCTCAGTTTTCAACAGACTGGGCCAGAACGCCAACAAGCTTGCAATACCTGAAGCAGCCATCCCAAAGCGGATAGCCATCCCCGCTCAAGCTGACGAAATCATTGGAAAGGCTTCTCCTGATAAGAAGTCAGTTTTCACAAGGCTGACCACTCCGGCTCCCGCTCCAGGCGAACTCACCTCTGCCCAGAGGTCTGTATTCGATAGGTTAGACATTATTGCTCGACGAACGTCAGTCTTCAAAAGGCTGACACCGGCGACGACCCTCCGTCAAGACAGGGGGCATGACGAAGCCATCTTCATAGCTGAACCAACTCCATCCGCACGACATGCTCACCGTCGTCACTGGCACCGAGTAAAGAAGGCTGGGGGAAGCTCCCCTTCTGGACTAACTCCGCCAGCTCCCATGGTGGAAATCAATGCTTCTGTTCCAACTGAGAACAGCTTTGAACTGCTTAGGAGGGTTCGCAAGAACTCTCCGACTGCCGTGCTGAAGAGATCTCCTCCACCTATGGAGATTACTACAGAGAAGAAGTCGGAGCAGCCCCCTCAACGGCTGTCCTCCAAAATTTATAAAGTCTGGCGGCAGATCCAGGAATCGGTGATTGAACAGGACTGCTCTCGCCGATCAAAGAAGCTTAAAGCTCGACAAGGAGAAAACCATCCTGTCAAGCCACAAAAGACTTCATCCGTCTGGGTGCCCGCTGCAACTCAAAAGAGAAGGAGGCCAGAGAAAGCCCCTATGAACGTGGAAAACCTAAAAGCGCTGAATCTAAACGCCCCAAGTCCGGGGGCATGATGGTATATACCGTTTATATGGCTTCCGGAAAAGAAGAAAGCCGTGCTTCTACGGGTCATCGACCGCTTACCCGAAAGTCTCAGGAACAACAGCAGCAGAAACTTTAGGAGATGCTGACTGCAATGGCCGCACTCACTGGGCCAAAAGACAATCCAGAGACATCGGAGCAACGTTGGGAACAAGAAACTGATATTGAGTTCCTCCGAAGAATGCTCGAGAGTAAGACAAAGAGGATGCGGAGCAGGCAGCCAATATAAAACGAATGGCTCTTCTGTTCCAAGACATGGCTGGGATGATGTTACAGCCGGAACCTCCAGCTAAAGACCCCCCGATCATCATTGAAGATGACAGAGGGGAGACATCGAACCCCCCTCCGGCTCTTCCAGCAGCCAAAGAGAAGACCATCTCCAAGGCTGCCCTGGATGATTACATCGCTCAGCAAATACGAGCTCACCAAGCGAATGAAGCGGCCAGCCAAATTGTTAAAACTGGACGACCTTATCCAGGCTGGTATGACCAAATAAAGTACCCGCCGCGATAAACGATCCCTAAATTTCATGTATATAAAGGGACGGGTAATCCATATCAGCATGTCGCTCAATTTAGAGCCTTGTGCGGCAACACCGGGGGTGACGATAAACTTCTGCTCCGCCAGTTTGTTGGTAGCTTGTCGGAGACGGCATTCGAGTGGTATTCTGAACTTCCAAACGACTCTGTCAAGACATTTGCGGAGATGGAACTGCTGTTTACGCAGAGATTCGCGAGCGCTAGCGAGCGTACCCCGATTACCGCATTAATTAACGCCAGAGTGAAGCCAGGCGAAACATGGGTGCAATACGTGATACAATGGCGGAATCTATGGTCGAAGTGCGAGCAGCGCATCGAGGAAGCACCTGCGGTAGGCATGTTCGTGGGTACTCTCGACCCTCAGGCGACCATTTCGCAGTTCATGATGTTTTTCAAGCCGACTACTTTCCAGGCCTTGATTGAAAAACTGGCCCAAATGGATCAGATGGGCCATAGTCCGTCTTCCTCGAAGATGGAGCCTCGAAATGAGAAGGGTAAAGGGAAAGCAACCTTCGTCGCCAACGCTCAACAACAACCGAGTGGCCAGAGACCGGTTGTTCGCCAAAGCAACAAGAGGCAATCCCTCGATGAAAAGTTGAGACGTCCCTATTCGTTTCCCCGGGATAAAACAAGGAGATTGTTCGAACTAGCAGTGCGCAATGGGCTCATTACTTTACCAGAGTCCAGACACCCACCGCAACCGAACGACATCAACGATCCCAATTACTGCCCCTACCACCGAGTATTGGGCCATCCACTCGAAGATTGCTACGTCTTCAAAAATTAGGTTGAATACCAATACCAGCAAGGCAAATTCGCGTTGTCTGAAAATTGGAAGGTGAACCTGCCATAACCATATGCTCCGAAAAAGATGGACATGCCGGGGGCATCGTGCTCATTCATAAAGGAAGCTACATGGGAAGTTGTTCTTTCGGCAAAAATTAAAAAAATGATGAAAGATCTTCAAACATGTCCGGGGATCAGGTGAAAAAGTTCGCAAGAACCGGAGATTATCGAGGGAATGCTGAAACTGCGCCCAACCCCAAAGATTGGTGGTGATAGCCAAAGCACTCACACCCAGCCGTCAAAGTCTTCGAAGAAAAAGAAGAAGACCAAAAAGCCCGCACAGTTTGATGACAAGCGCACGGATCTGCAAAAGCATATTGACGCGCTGGAGGAATATAACCAGAAGGCGCGAACCCCGGTCACACTCCAAGAATTTCTCAACAATATTCTTGAGAGCGGAGATAACGACAATAACGACGGGGATGACTCGTCAGAAGAATCTGAGGACTATGTGGAAAGTTGCCACATGATCTCTCATTCGGCGCTAACTAACGAAGAAGCTCACTCTGCGATAAAAGACAACATAAAAGAGCTGGGGGCAGGATCGAAGCCAAAACCCTTGGAACCGTTTGACGAGATGATCGACTTGCTATTGAACGAAGCCTGTCAGAAAAGTAAAGCCAATCGAGAGCGCGAACTGGCTATATTCGAAAAAGCCAAACGCCGACGACATGATGAAAAGGTCGAGGCACCCCAACCGGATCGAAGCATCCCTATCGCCATCAAAAGCAAGCTTGAAGTAAGGAAACGATTCGCTAGGGCCCTATTTCAGAGGAAATTCTCCTGGCGGTATACATCTTGATGAAGCGGACATACATCCTAACTTCTGCTTATACCATCAGAGGATTACATACCCTACCGAGGAGTGCATAGCCTTTAAAAAAACTGGTGGCAGGGATATGGTGCCCACCGAAAATACGTTCAACGAGTGAAGCGTAAGGCTCGTCGGGAATAGAAAAGTACGACAGATGAGCGCAAAAAGAGCCGCTGGCAACTGTCACATAATCGACACTAAGGGATCGCAAGTTATCGCCTTTGGAAGCGACTCTGACGAAGAAATCGCCCTCAGCCTTCTCTTCAAAGAATCCACCTCCGACACAAAAGATGCGAAGATTCGCGAGAAAATCTAGCTGCATAATCGTACGTTGCCCGAAAAATCTCGGACCTATGAACGTCTGACCGAAACGTCGTTAAACTAATACAAACTCGCGGCGTCCTCAGGCTGACGTGGTAAAAAATAATAGAAAGAATAAAAAAAAGAAAGAAAAAGAAAACGGTATGTCCATAAGCAAAATGGGCACGGATGAAAACCCGGAAGGGATCCGTGAGTAAAAATAGCAGGGCTACCGGCGAGTTTTTGTGAAAACCCGAAAGGGCACAAACTCGTTAAAAGACACTTGCAAGGTCCTCTCGACCTTGTGAGGAGAAACCACCTGCGTGAGATCCTTACGACTCACAAGAGAGCAACACACTTAGGGATCCCCACGATTCCTAAGGAGAAACTACACTTACGAGATTCCCACGACTCGTAAGGAGAACCCTCTTATGAGACCCTCACGGCTCATAAGATTCAAAAGTCTTAAGCTACAGGGATCTGAACCTGTTCTTAAGCGGCCACCACAACCTCCAATGCTGCCCTACAAGCGTCTCGACCCTTGTATACAATCCACGGGCGCGAATAAACATTTCCCTAACAAAGCCCTTCCGTGACTAGGGATATGTCTACACGGTGAACAACCCTTGTAAGTCCTTTCGACTTAAAAGGAGAAAATACTCTTGTAAGATCCTTACGACTTACGAGAAGCCATACACTTAGGAGTCCTTACGATTCCTAAGGAGAAAACGCACCTACGAGATCCTCATGACTCGCAGGGAGAAACCCCTTTATGAGACCCTTACGGCTCATGAAGTCAAAAGCCTTAGTCGACAGGATCCTAATCCTGTTCGCTAAGCCACCTTTGTTCGACATCGACAGAGGCAAATGATGATTCGCTCCTGGCAATATCCCAGTTATAGCGGTGCTGATGCCGAAATTGGTGTCAAATCCTAAAACTCGTGGCAAAAAGCCAGCGAGCCACACATGCATACGAAATAGCCGAAATGATGGGGCAACTTGCAAACAAAATCAGCAAGTAAAAGTGTATGCATGCAAAATAGCCGAAATTATAGGGCAACTCGCAATAAAAAGCAGCGAGTAAAAATAAAACAAATGGCCGAAATGATTGGGCACCGCGAAAAATAGCCGAAATGATTGGGCAATCCCGACTTTCGCGATATAAAAGCTGAAATGATAGAGCATCGCGGAAAGAAATAAAAAAAATAATAATGATTAAACTTTTGCCCTGCTGGTAAGTCCATACCGACCCCTGTATACAATCCATGGGCATAAACAAAAAGGGGACCACATTTCCCCACCAGACCTTGTCAAAGGGAGAGTCAGATCTTAACGGCAGCATCTGCATCCCAAGAGACCCCCAACGGCGTCCCTCCTCATTCCAGCAGGATACGGAAACGACATCACCAATCGGAGCCACGGCAAAGTCCCCGGTTCCAAGACTCTACGGTTCACAGACAACCTAGAGTCAACCCGACACCATAGAAAGCGGAAATATGTCGGCCAATGACCTCCGTCTCGGAAATACGTCATCCAATGACCCCGTCTCGGAAATACGTCAACCCTGACACCGCAGAAAGTGGAGTACACCGCAGGAGGCGGAGAACGTCAACCTAGACACCGCAAAAAGCAGAACAAGTCAACCGACCCCAGGGAAATCAGTGTCCTTGGCAAAACCTCTCGATTCAGGAAAATCAGTGTCCTTGACGAGAGCATCTTGATTCGCGTCGACCCGCAGAGAAATCAATATTTTTGCAGGAATACCTCGATTTGTCTCAACCCCAGGGAAATCAGTGTCCTTGGCAACCTCTCGATTCAGGGAAATCAGTATCCTTGACGAGAGCATCTCGATTCGCGTCGACCCGCAGAGAAATCAGCGTCTTTGCAGGAATACCTCGATTCGTCTCAACCCCAGGGAAATTAGCGTCCTTGGCAAAAACCTCGATTCAGGGAAATCAGCGTCCTTGGCGAGAATATCTCGATTCGCGTCGACCCGCAGAGAAATCAGTGTCTTTGCAGGAATACCTCGATTCGTCTCGACCCCAGGGAAATCAGTGTCCTTGGCAAAACCTCTCGATTCAGGGAAATCAGTGTCCTTGACGAGAGCATCTTGATTCGCGTCGACCCGCAGAGAAATCAGTGTCTTTGCAGGAATACCTCGATTCGTCTCGACCCTAGGGAAATCAGTGTCCTTGGCAAAATCTCTCGATTCAGGGAAATCAGTGTCCTTGACGAGAGCATCTTGATTCGCGTCGACCCGCAGAGAAATCGGTGTCTTTGCAGGAATACCTCGATTCGTCTCAACCCCAGGGAAATCAGCGTCCTTGGTAAAAACCTCGATTCAGGGAAATCAGCGTCCTTCGCGAGAACATCTCGATTCACGTCGCCCCGCAGAGAAATCAGCGTCTTTGCAGGAATACCTCGATTCATCTCAACCCCAGGGAAATCAGTGTCCTTGGCAACCTTTCGATTCAGGGAAATCAGTATCCTTGACGAGAGCATCTTGATTCGTGTCGACCCGTAGAGGAATCAGTGTCTTTGCAGGAATACCTCGATTCGTCTCAACTCCAGGGAAATCAGTGTCCTTGGCAAAAACCTCGATTCAGGGAAATCAGCGTCCTTGACGAGAGCATCTCGATTCGCGCCGACCCGCAGAGAAATCAGTGTCTTTGCAGGAATACCTCGATTCATCTCAACCCCAGGGAAATCAGCGTCCTTGGCAAAAACCTCGATTCAGGGAAATCAGCGTCCTTGGCGAGAACATCTCGATTCGCGTCGACCCGCAGAGAAATCAGCGTATTTGTAGGAATACCTCGATTCGTCTCAACCCCAGGGAAATCAGTGTCCTTGGCAACCTCCTCGATTCAGGGAAATCAGCGTCTTTGACGAGAGCATCTCGATTCGCGTAGACCCACAGAGAAATTAGTGTCTTTGCAGGAATACCTCGATTCGTCTCAACTCCGAGGAAATCAGTGTCCTTGGCAAATACCTCGATTCAGGGAAATCAGCGTCCTTGACGAGAGCATCTCGATTCACGTCGGCCCGCAGAGAAATTAGTGTCTTTGCAGGAATACCTCGATTCGTCTCAACTCCGAGGAAATCAGTATCCTTGGCAAATACCTCGATTCAGGGAAATCAGTGTCCTTGACGAGAACATCTCGATTCGTGCCAACCCGCAGAGAAATCAGTGTCTCTGCAGGAATATACGACGTCAGCAAAGCGAAGCCGCGACAAAGTTCCCAGTTCCATGACTCGGCGGTGCGCAGACAAACCAAAGTCAACCCTCAACCTCCCTGTTGAAGCAATGCTTTGACTCAGGAGTGGGTCAACTCATCAATCACTTACGAGTCCTCTCGACTTGTAAGGAAGAAAATTCTCTTGTGAGATCCTTACGACTCTCAAGAGAAAACACACTTAGGAGTTCTCACGACTCCTAAGGAGAAAAGACACCTACGAGATACTCTCGACTCGTAGGGAGAAAGTCTTTATGAGACCCTCATGGCTCATGAAGTTGGAAAGTCTTAGGCAGTAGATCTGAACCTGCTTCCTAAGCCATCGCTACCTCTCGAAGAATTCAAAACGGAATGCTCTCTCTATTATCTACAGGCTACGCTTACTAAGGTAACACGCCGGCAACAAAGAAAAGAGAAGAAAGCAAAAGATGACACAAGATATTACAAAAGAAATGTATCTTTTATTCATAAATTCAATTGGGTACAAAATACATCATAAGAAAGAATAAAAAATGGATACATTTTATTCAAAATTACAAGTGGTGCAAAAACAACTATTGGGAGGGAAGCATTTTTAATAGACCAATCAGCCGCTCGCGCACTCCCCTTCGCTTCTTCTCACGGTCAGCTGCCGCGGCCAACTCTTCTTCAACCTGAGCTCGTTGCTGCAAATAGGATGAAAGTTGCTCTTCGACGACTTGCTGAGCTACCCCACGATCCTGTGCATCTCGCTCGATGAGGTCGAGCTTCTGCCTCAGCGTCAGCCCGTCAAAAATACATCATAGAAGGTTTTCGAAGATAACTTTCAGCTGTGCAGCGATTGCGTCCACTTGAGCATGCAATCGAGCAGATTCACTTGAAGCTTCTTCGCACTCCTTACGCTTTAAGGCCGCTTCCTGTTCAAGTCGGCGGAAGTAGGGAGTGCTCTCCTCGACCCATGCAGCCCGTTGAGAGTTTACAGCCAGGACCTCGGGAGCAGGACGTCCGACCTCGAGCTCATGCAGACAAGCCTCAATTTTCCTACAGTGATTAACCCAAGACTCAACGACGCCCTCACTATGAAAGTTCATGAGCGTCGCCAGCATAGGATTAACCTCCGCAGCAAAATCTGCAGCGAATGTAGGATCCTCCACGTCAAGCTCCTCGATGTAATCGCTCAACATGCGCAGACTATTCACAGCGCCTTTTGAAGATGAACGTCGAGAAAAGGGGCCTGCTGGCATTATGATTCGAGATTCGAACGGAGCTGAAGTCGGCATCACCGCTGCAAAACAAATCACAGTCAAGTGATGGTTCAAGAAATAGAGGAGGTTCATGAACAATAGAGTTTACTATACCGGCTGCAGCAGGGGGCAAGACAGGGAGTACCGGCGGTGCAACTGTTCTTTCGCCTCCCCCTTCGAGCCGTAGGGCTGTAATTAAAACAAAGAAGAATTAGAAACGATTTGACTACCCGTCAAAGAAAAGAAGAGACGTTAGCTAAAGGCTGTACTCACCAGCTCCGCTAGAAGAGGCAATCTCTGATTGAAAGGAGAAGTGTGGGTGTAGCACCTGATACAGGTGATCAAAAAGGACTCCTGCAAGGATATAATAATGCAATGTCAGTACATGAAGTATACTGTCTACAATGAAGCCGATGGGTCACAAATCCGCACCTTCCAGCATTTGAGAGGGTACGAGAGAAGGTAAAAGAGCGGTCACCGTCAAAGCAGCAACCGGAGACGCTTCTTCGGATGGCATAACCCCAACGCTTATCACACCTGCATTAGAAATAAGAGAAACGCTGTCAAAAGAAATTGAAAAGGATTGCAGAATAAAGGGGAAAGTAATGACCCAAAATCTACCTGGTGAGTCGCCGGTCGAGACCGCAACAAGGGCTTCACTGGATACAGCGAATGCTTCACCCTCCTCCATCGGAACGGTCTCGCCACCCGTAGCCTCATCTCCCGATTCCACGAGAATCGTCGTGACACATGCAGCGCTCGGCAACGGCAAGGAGCCGCAAGGGGAAAGAGCGACGATTGGAGCAGTGCCCGACTCTTGAGAAAGAGTGGCTATATCGGGCTCGGCGATTGTAGCCATCTCACCTACCGCTACCTCGGGCTCGACGATCGTGGCTGTCTCACCTGTCGCTACCTCAGGCTCGGTGGTTGCCGCCACGTCACCTACCACTTCCTCGGCAAGACTCGGCCCTATAGGATAGGATATATGAGAACCTGAAAATTAAAGCTTTGACAAAAGAACCCAATGTCACGTTACCTTGGGTCGTTTTTTCGATTGTCTCCCGAGCCACACGTGCTGCCTGTCTGTGGGCGGTAGACAAGGCAGCCGAAGTATCCTCTGAAGGAGTAGGGGCGGGGGTAACAGCGCTTGGACCTGCACCCGCATCCAAGGCGGCGGTACGCTCCCTTGCCACGCGCATCCTACGCTTCCTTTCCGCCCGGGCCGTGAGGGCAGATCTTCTAAAGAACTCCTTCAACGGGACATCATCGTCCATGCCAATAGTTACCTCTGGAGCCGTTATAGCATCCGTCATCGGTTTCTTAAGTGAAGCTTCTTTCGGCAATACCGGCGGAACTGAGACTTCGATAGCCGACCTAGGAAGCGTCTCCGCACCGCCCTGTGAAGTCGGTGCCACGCCTGGAATAACCTGAGTAGAGGTAGTTCCTGTAATAAGATGAAAAGGAAGGGTCAGATTACCCATAAGAAAAGGGAGCAGAGACGCGGTGAGCCGAAATATACCAACGCCCAGCGAAGCGCGAATCCTCTCCTCCTCCTCAAAGGTCCTAAGAGAAGCCGCAAGAGCTTCTTCGGTGGAAATGCCTGTTAAAAAAAGGGGGGAAGTGTCAGTCAAAACATGATGAAAAAAATATGATGCAATGACGAAAGATACAGCTAATGGTGACCTGATTGCACGAGGATGGCCAGTCCCGCTTCATGGCTTGCCAATTGCTCAGAAGCTGCAATGGCAGCCGCCAGATCAGTATCATCTGGCGGCATGAATAGATCCTCGTTTGTCCCATACTCGCTCAGGCCCTCGCCATAAGGAGCGTAATGCTCCTGGCCGAGTACAACGTTGACAAAAAGGATCGACTTATTCTTCCTTTTCTGCGAGCGAGCTCCGGTCGCAGCTAGCACAAGCTTACGCTTGCTAGGCACTTTAGGATGACGAGTCCCGATATCTGAACCCACGCCAGAATCGGGAGAAGCTACAGTCACCTTTTCTACAGGAGCCCGGGGTATCGGTAGACCGGGCCTGTCGTGCGGGACTTCGATCATGGCAGCTTCTCTTAGCGGAGGTGGGACAATGGTCCGTCGCTTCAGGGGGACGTTTCGATCACCAGCAGGGGGTGTACCTTTGCGATCGAGCAGCAGTCGCTTCTCTTCCCTGATGACGGCGCCCATTGAATGCTGGTACCACGCCACGTATACACTCGGTTCACTGATAAAGAAATTAGACCCTGTGTTCACGCACATAAAATGATGCAGCGCGTTTCGTATCCCCTCTTCGGTGGCAGCAGGTTCTAGCAATAAAGCCTCCAGCGGAACTCCCTGATTATAGCTCAATTGTTGGGCAAAACGATGCGGATTGTATCTCATGAATAATGCCGCATCATTTTGCCTAAATACTAGAAAGCCCGGTCTGATAGAATATAAATGGAGGATTTCCCGAGCTTTCAAAATAGAGGTCCCATCTTTAAAAATGTCCCGCAATGACTGCACCGTTGTTGCGGACTCTTTGCCGATGGTCAAAATCTTGTCGGTGAAGGTCATGTCATCTCCAACCGTGCGAGGACGAAGGAGAAAACCTCTAGCTTCTCGCGGTGACGGATTTACAATAGATGCGCCGACTAATCGCATAATCCGGGGGAAGCCGCACCTGTCATAGAATGAAGGCCTTTTATGGATACCAAAAACACCAAGTGCATGTAGCTCGAGCCATGACATGAAGTAATGCATCGAGAAGTTCACATGCTGCACTCCGGGTTCAGTAGTATCCGCCGCTTGACTAAGGCCGTAATACAAATGAGCTAAACCGGCGACCCCGACAGCCACTTTCACCCCAATAATCATTCGGTGAGCCGGATAGAAGACAGACGGCCTCATACGGCGAAGGTGCATCGGGAGCGCGAACCAGCTCAACCATAGCCCAAGAAACCCTAGAAAGAACGTTTCCTCATCAATCCCAGGGACTGCGATCTCCGCGAAAGAAACAACTGGAGTGTTGGGAAGGAAGAAACTCTTCTGATCTGCCTCCGCCATCGGCAGGTTGTTTAAAACTAAGCCGAAAGGGTCGTCAAGCGAGGCGAATTTAGCAGCCTCCTTCGAGAGGACCTCCGGATGAAGAAAACAAGCGATGAAGTCCTCAAAATTAACCCCGGGGCTCCCAGATTCGAGGAAAAGGCCCTCATAAATATTCAACACTTTGATCAAACTAGGAAATTGGTGTTGAATGACGCTTTCCGGGGTAAGGCCGGTCATCACTGGCTTGGCACCAAAAACATAGTCATCTGTAGGAAGCAGTTCCTCATAATGCTCCCCCATAACCAGTAAGCCAGAAACTTCTGCAAATTCCTCTAAGGAGATCAATACTTCTCGGTCCAGCGAAAGGAAGGTATGGGTAGGAATATTCCACTGCTCCAGAAAGGTTTTAACCCACCAGGCGGGAAGCGTAGGATACTGGAAGAGAGAAGCATAAATTGCGGGATACAACCCAAGCCTTAGCAATTGCGACTTCTTCTCCGACAAAATATAACGGGCCCATTGCAGATAACCAGTCGGATGACGAGGAATTTGGCCAATCATATATGGTAGTCCCCACGGTCGCGCCTCACCTTGACAAATACGTCGCCCCAGGGTATCCAAAGCCATTAGAGGCTGAACGGGTATCGAAGCCATAGCAGGCTGAAGAAGACATCCCGAAGTCCAGTTGACTTCTTCCACGGTATAGTTCACCGGGGGTGGGTCGGCGTAATAGATCGCCATGATGGGCTCTGAGGGTACCGCGCACGAAAAACTTTGCCGACCCTTAATAATCTGATTATACCATATCCCCCAAAGGTGAAGATTCTTATGTTCCGGGTCATGATCTTTGATCAAAGCTAGGTCTTCCCGGTCTACAGGCGCTCCAGGGAATTCTCCTTCTGAACGAACAAACGGGAAAAAGGGATCGAAAGACATGTCGCATGTGCAAAAAGGGATAAAAGTCAATTGTCAGTGCTATAATTTAAATTCCAACATTTGGTACTTTCAAATTTGTACCGCACTGCAATGCAGTAAAAAGGGGACCAAAGGGGGGCTCCACAAAATCTAGATGACAGTTCATCATTAATAAAACAACTTAATCATTTGATAAGGCTGTCATTAAGTGAGGAAATTCTCAAAAGAAATTCTCATTAAATGAGAGATCTCTCGGTCAGAGGAGTAAATCTCCCTTTGAGAGCAATGCCCTATGACAGAGTGACACTTGTCAAACTCTAATCATGAAGGAATAAAATTCCTCAAGAGCCTTGCTCTGGAAAAAAAATATAATAATGATGAAATAATCCATCAGAAAAAATTGAAATCAATTTTTATGAATTAAAAATTATGGGATCTTCAAAATCCATGAATAAACTCTTAAGAGATTAACAAATCTACATGTTATCAAAAGAGCAAAGCTCTGTTAATGAGTTAAGAAACCCTGAAAAAGATCTCTTTAAGATCCATGATTCCAAAAGAGCAAAGCTCTGTCAATGAATCCCTAAAAGGGTTTTCTTTAGATCAAAGATCTATGAAGAGCAAGGCTCTGTTAATGGGTAAAACCCTAGAACTTTAAAAGATTTAATCTTTACCTAAGTTTTGACAGAGTTTTGACTCTTAAAATTTCTTAAGATGGAGAGCTATGCTCTGTGAGAGAATGAAATTTCTCAGAAAAAACAAGGAAGACGATGAGCAGTAATCATCCCAGAAGACCAAAGGTCTTATTTATAGGCAATGAATGCCGTTTCAACTTCTTAGTTGATTCGAGGGCGCAGATGCTGCCACCGCTGTATTCACATGTGGGCCACGTGAGTGCAACGGTGGGGGGGCATTTGTTTCCCCCAATCAGAGCAAAGCTCTGTTTGAAATTTAAATTTTAAATTGAAGCAACGCTTTAGATGCAGCGCCAAGTGCGCTGCGCCCTAAGCAGCGCACCATGTGTAAGACACGGATGCGCTAGCGCTAGGTGCGCTGCGCTCTAGGTAGCTGCCAAATTGAGTAAAGAACCAAAAAATAGGAAGAACAAAAAGCCCAGAACCAGCACACAAAGTTTCAGCAAATGAGTCCACCATTGGGCCGCGGAACCGTGGCCCAACCCTTGCTGCGGCCGCGGTTTCGCAACCATCTAGAGTCCGGAGTTGAAGAAATTTTTACCAAAACTTGTTGCGGCGCTGAATAATCTTCCTTGGGGTATTTTTGTAAATGCAGACGTGCGGCAATTGTAAACCTAGGGTTTTCTATGTCCTATAAATAGAAGCCCAATTCCTTGTATTAGTTCATGCTATAAAATTCATAATTCTTTTTTTGGAGAGCATCAATTTGTAAGTTCTTAATTTGTTTTTCTGCCCTAGGTTAAATTTCTTATCTGCCCTAGGTAATTTCTATTCCTTGCCCTACTTAGATCTTTAATTCCTTGCACTAGATAAATAGTTAGATCTGTTCTTAAATTCCCTAATGAGCGAGTAGTCTCCTCGCTTGTTAGGGTTAGATTTGGGGAAGGTTTGAGAGATGAACATCTCTCACCCCTTTCTTGCCCGTCATATATAATTAATAGGACTCCATGCATACATGCACATACTGCTCCCTACGGCATCCTATCCCATGAGGTAGCGGTGATACCGTAGTATAAAGACCCGGTTGCGCGTGTTTTCCATGGAGGTTAGGGTAAGGATTGATAAAGGAAGGACAAGAAGCTAGAGGAAGAAATATCTTCCCGATGGTTCTAATTCCCTTTATTAGTAATTACCATAACTCCTAATAGATCTTAATATGGGTATAGAAAGCGGTGAGATTTATTGACTTTCCAAACTTAACCTAAACCTAACCCTAGCAAGACTTAGATCTAAATTAATTTAGTTTTTAAATTTAATCAATAAGATCCGACACCCATCAGAATTAACTCATAAGAGCGATTAGGAAATTCACAACATCCCTGTGGACCGACCCGTACTCACCGGCTAGCTGCAAAGCGACGCCGTTCTTGATTGCGGTTTAGAAATATTTTTGATTCATATCCTTCGAAAACGCATATGCGAAAACGTTCCAATCAAATGGCGCCGTTGCCGGGGATGGCGTAAAAATTTCCTTTTTGTAATTTCGGGTTAATATAAAATATAAAAAGCATAAAAATTGAAAAAAATCAAAAATATAAAAATTCTATCATCTTTTATTTTTTGAAGGGTTTCTTGTGTGAATCTTTGCAGGATCGACGGATCTGGAAAAATCCAGAGTGCGAAACAGAAAAAGGAACATCAAAACAGAAAGAGGCTGGAACAACAGAACACCACAATTTTTCTGGAGATCTGCGCCGCCGCTAAACCGCGGCCGTAACCCCCATTTCGCCGCGGAAACGCGGTCCCCTGGTGTCTTCAGTGCGCGAAATTTTCTCTGTTTGTTTCCTTTTCCCTTCCTCTGCAACCTAAAATATATCTTTTGCCAAATCTTCTGCAGGATTCTTTGCGCAAAAAAAAAAAAATCTTCCCCCTTTCAATAATTGATTTTCTGCAGGATTCTTGCGATTAAAAGAAAATTGATTGCAAGTGATTTACTGTTTTGCATATTTTAATCGGACTTTAAGGGGCTTGAGACCAATTCAGATTGGGTGGAGATTTCATCACCCTTCTCAGGACCCCAGAAATCACATAAAGCATTTGCATTGACCATTCCTAATTAAAAAATACTAGACTCAGACCTAAGGACGTCGCGCTCAATAGGACAGAGGACTAGTTATAGGCATCAACCGTTTATCCTAACCTGACTTTGCGGTGTCTAGGCAAGTGTGTCGAAGGCGAGTGGTTACTTAATTAGGACCACTACTTGTAGTGGGGAGCCTTCCATTCACATGGCACTTACCTGGCCGCAATTGGCGGTGAAGAGGCGGTTTGAGGTCCTATTTCTAGCCCTTTGGAACAGTTAGGAGCTGTCTAACTGACCTAGGTGACCCTAGATCTAGGCCTGATTGTGCATTTGTGGTTGATTGCTTTTGTGTCAAAGTCTCTTCTCAAAAATCTTTTTGCAAAAAGCTCCACATAAAAAAAAGGACAAAATCTTTTCAAAAAACTTGCAACTTGTCGCTAAAGAAATCTTTGCACTCCACTTATATAACTTTCTTCTCATTGACGTTTTCTTACCTCCACATTCTGTCTTTCACCTTTTTGACTACACTTCCTCTTTAGTGTATGTCCTGTTGGACTAGGGACACTGGCGCCCGATTAGTCCGTATTTCGTTGGTACCGACCGACAAACCTTTCGACTACGAAGTCGAAATCCTTTCCACTTCTTCACTTTCTCCTTCAAATTCTTCTTCCGAAGGTATGTTGGGATATAATCCTAACAACACCTTACCGACGGGACTGATTCCACCTCCGTTAGGTGTGATTAACCTGAATCACCCGCCTGTTGAAGCGCCCCAACGAATTGCGCTCCAGGATCTTTTCTACCCAATCCGCACCGCCCTACCTACTTGTCTTTCACTCCCACCGGCAAATGGGGACAATTTCGAGATCAAACCCCACTTCATCAATATGCTGCCTAAGTTTCACGGATTGGAATCCGAAGATGCATATATCTTTATCAACAAATTCTAAAACGTTTGCGCTATGAAGAAAACATCCCAATTAAGCGACGATGCTATAAGGCTAAGGGTCATTCTTTTCACCTTATGTGACTTAGCCGAGAAGTGGCTATACAGCACAGCGTCGCATTCAATTAAGAATTGGGAAGAGTTTGTGAAAGCCTTTCTTAAAAAGTTCTATCCTCATCACAAGACTGCTAGAATACGTAACGAGATTATATAATTTTCTCAGCTTCCTTCCGAACCATTTTGGAAGTGTTTTGGAAGTCTTTTGAAAGATTCAAAGACCTACTCGTTCAATGCCCTCACCATGGGATCGAAAATTGGCAACTTTGCCAAACATTATACGAGGGATTGAACCCGACAACGAAGCAGTTGCTAGAAACCATTTGTCAAGGTCACTTTCTAACCAAATCTAGTGAGGAAGCGTAGCAGTTTCTTGAGAATCTTAGTGAACAAACAATTCAGTGGGAGAGCACCAAGACCACATCATCTTCTTCTATTGGTCAGTCTAGGACAGGCATACATCACTTAGATATGTCGATTGCTATGAAGGCCGAGATGGCCGCACTTACGAAAAAGCTAGAAGCCATTGAGACCAAAATCTCATCGTCTTCTCCTGCCCCTGTTGTGCCTCCACGAACTGTTTGCGCTTGTTGTTCGGATCTATCACATCTCACCGAAGAGTGTCCTTACAATCCATCTACTCAAGGACATGATCAAGTCAATGCTGCCTTTCAGCAACAGCAAAGAAGCGATCCATACTCTTCGACATACAATCCGGGTTGGAGGAGTCACCCAAATTTCGCTTGGAACCAAAATCAACAATTCCAAGGAAACAACAATTTTCAAAGGCCTCCTCCTCCATAACAACAAGCACCTCCACAAACTCAATTTCACCAACCTTTCCAACAACAACTTTACCCTAATCAAGTGAACAATTTTATGCCCAACAATTCGTACCCGCCAAACAATTTTGTTCCACCTCATAATGACAAGGTTAACTCGCTCGAAAGAAGTCTAGATGCATTCCTTAAGCAATCTACACAATCCGCAGCAAGATTAGAGACTTCTATTCAATCTTTGGTGCAAAACAGTGCCTCACACGATCAAAGCATCAAATCTATTGAGGCATAAATTGCATAACTCAATACCGCGTTGAGCGAGCGAGAAAAAGGAAAGCTTCCATCTCAACCACTGCCAAATCCCGGTCACGCACATATTGCATATGAACAGAAGAATCATAACGTAAATGCTGTGACCACTTTGAGATCCGGAAGAGTGTTGCAAAATAATGTGGGTATTAACAATGACACCCCTTCCGGTGGTCCTTCTTCATCTTCTTCACCTTCTTCTTCTTCTTCTTCTTCTTCGTTAGAGCCTATTCTCCATCCTTCACAAGGCTCTACTTCTAGCTTGAACGGATCCATTTCTCACAACACGAACACATTTACACGGGGATCCGTTCCAACTCCACAATCTGATCCACAAAAATTGGACTCAACAAATTTTCAAAACGTTCCTTTTCCAAACAGGTTGAGATCCAATAAACCAACTCCACAAATGGAGAAGATCGTAGAGTTGTTCAAACAGGTGAGCATAAATATACCTCTCTTGGATGCAATCCAACAAGTTCCTTCATATGCAAAAATCTTAAAGGACTTATGCACCAAAAAGAGGAAGTCACAAGTACCAAAGAAAGTTTTCGTGGCTAGTGCTGTTAGCGATGCTCTTGTCCAATCTTTACCCCAAAAGCACAAGGACCCCGGTTGTCCTACTATTTCGATAACAATTGGGGACAAGAACATTAATAGAGCACTATTAGATCTTGGTGCTAGTGTCAATCTGCTACTTTATTCTGTGTACAAGCAATTAGGCGTTGGAGAGCTTAAGCCCACTCATTGTACTCTCCAAATGGCCGACCGATCCATCACCCATCCTAGGAGAGAGTTGGAGGATGTGTTAATTAGAGTAGGGGATTTCATTTTCCCCGTTGACTTTATTGTTATGGATACACAACCTGTCACTAACCCCCGGAGTCAAATTCCAGTGATACTTGGTCGACCATTCCTTGCGACCTCTAATGCGGTGATCAATTGTCGTAATGGTTCAATGAATCTATCTTTTGGCAATATGACAATTGAACTCAACATTTTTAAGTTGGGAAATTAGCCTTCCGAGCCTAATTCTAGCGTACTTTGATGTTTGCTCGATCAATGAGATCGCGGAGGAGGACTGTGAGTTCAAAAATTTTATGTTTGATCACAGCAGTGTTGACGCCACTAGTGCGTTCCTCCTAGAATCCGACACAGCTTTCACGGCGGACAGCATTTATGAGTGTTTCACCTTTGTAGACGATTTTGAAGACTCACCACCCGAGTTTGAGTCTTTTGCTTTTTCGGATGAGTTAGTTGAACCATCTGAATCGGTTGCGTACACTCGATTTGAACCTTTGATGGAATCCTTCGAGTTTGAAACAGTTACACCATTGTTACCATCAATTGTTTCACCTCTTAAACTCGAACTAAACCTTTTGCCGTCGCACCTTAAATATGCTTATTTAGGTGATAATGAGACCCTTCCCGTCATCATATCGGTCTCTCTAGCTCTCGAGCAAGAGAAGGCCCTTTTAATGGTCTTACAAAATAATCGGCAAGCTTTTGGCTAGTCTATAGCGGACATCAAGGGGATTAGTCCCCTCATAGTTGAACATCATATACACTTGATGGATGATGCCAAGTCGGTAAGGGATCCACAAAGATGCCTCAACCCCATAATAAAAGAGGCTGTCAAGAAGGAGATTGTTAAATGTCTTGATAGTGGTATCATTTACCCTATCTCGGATAGCCAATGGGTTAGCTCCATTCATGTTGTGCCAAAGAAATCGGGCATCACGGTCATTACCAATGAGGCAAATGAGTTAATACCTACTCGCACCCAAACTGGGTGGCGAGTTTGCATCGACTATAAAAAACTCAATGCCGCGACAAGGAAAGACCACTTTCCTTTATCTTTCATTGACCAAATGCTAGAACGATTGGCTGGGCATGAGTTTTACTGCTTTTTGGATGGCTATTCTGGCTATAACCAAGTCCCCATCGCCAAAGAGGATCAAGACAAGACCACATTTACTTGTCCTTTTGGCACTTTTGCTTGTCGTCGCATGCCCTTTGGGTTATACAATGCACCCGCTACATTTCAGCGGTGTATGATGGGGATCTTTTCAGACATGGTTGAAAAGTTTTTGGAGATCTTTATGGATGATTTCTCCATTTTTGGTGACTCCTTCGACGAGTGTTTGCTACACCTTGACGCAGTTCTTACCCGCTATAGGGATAAGAACCTAACTTTAAATTGGGAGAAGTGCCATTTTATGGTACGAGAAGGCATTATCTTAGGACATGTCATCTCTCAAAACGGCATAGAGGTTGATAGAGCCAAAATTGAGGTCATTTCTAATCTTTCTCCTCCTAAATGCGTCAAAGACATCCGAGCCTTCCTTGGCCATGCCGGTTTTTATAGACGGTTCATCAAGGATTTTAGCAAGATTGTTAGACCCTTGACTCTCTTATTGGCCAAGGACACAACATTTGATTTTGAATCAACTTGCATGGAACCGTTCGAGTCATTGAAACACTCTCTCATTTCTGCGCCCATTCTTTCATCTCCAGACTGGACGCATCCCTTCGAAATTATGTGCGACGCATCAGATTTTGCCATTGGTGCTGTTCTTGGACAACACATTAATAAGATGCCGCACGTAATTTATTATGCTAGCCGTACATTAAATGAGGCCCAACTAAACTACACAACAACAGAAAAAGAATTTTTAGCCGTTGTGTTTGCACTTGAAAAATTCCGGCCTTATTTAATCGGCTCTCTAGTTATTGTGTATACGGACCATTCAGCTCTTCGCCACCTTTTTGCGAAGAAGGATGCTAAATCAAGGCTAATACGTTGGATCCTCTTGTTACAAGAGTTTGACCTTGTCATAAGGGACAAAAGAGAATGTGAAAACGTAGTGGCCGATCACCTTTCACGACTTCCTTCTTCGCCTACACTTGAAATTCCAATCACAGATGTTTTTCCCGATGAGCAACTCTTGACCGTTTCTTGCGAACCATGTTTCGCTGATATAGTAAACTACGTAGCCACCGGCTTGATACCTAAAGATTGGTCAAAACAGGATAAACTCCGATTCTCGTCCCAAGTAAAGCATTTTTACTGGGACGAACCTTATCTTTTTAAATACTGTTCCGACCAAATCATTCGTCGGTGTGTACCGGAAAACGGGTTTAAGAGTGTGCTGTCTTTTTGCCACGATCAAGCGTGTGGTGGGCACTTTGGCCCAAAGAAGACAGCCGAGAAAATCTTGCAGTGTGGTTTCTATTGGCCACGACTCTTTAAGGATGCATATGAATACTGCAAGACATGCTCCCGGTGCCAACACTTGGGCCGGATATCACGGAGAAACGAAATGCCGCTCCAACCAATTTTGGTTGTGAATGTTTTTGATGTTTGGGGAATAGACTTTATGGGACCATTTCCTAATTCTTTTGGGAATGTGTATATTCTTTTGGCTGTTGACTACGTGTCAAAGTGGGTCAAGGCTGTGCCTAGCCGAACAAATGACAACAAGGTTGTCGTTCGATTTCTTAAAGAACATATCTTTTCTCGATTTGGGCACCCTCGAGCGATTATAAGTGATAATGGTTCTCACTTTTGCAATAGGACTTTTGAGTCCTTAATGCGCAAATATTCTATTACCCACAAGCTGTCAACGCCATACCATCCCCAAACATGTGGGCAAGCCGAGCTTTCGAATCAGCAAATTAAGCAAATCTTGGAAAAAACGGTTTCTAAAAACCGTAAAGATTGGTCACTCAAACTCATCGATGCACTTTGGGTTTTTCGTACTGCATACAAGACCGATCTTGGTATGTCTCCATACCGGCTTGTTTATGGGAAGGCTTGCCACCTCCTAGTAGAGATTGAGCATAAGGCATTTTGGGCAATCAAAGAGTTGAATTTATCATTAGGATATGCGGGCAGCAATCGAAAGCTACAGTTAAATAAACTAGAAGAGCTGCGGGATGAGGCTTATGATAATGCTGTAATTGTTAAAAACCGAACTAAGGTGTTTCATGATAAACACCTTCTGCGAAAAACATTTAAACCTGGTCAACAAGTTTTACTCTATGATACTCGGTTACATTATCACCCCGGCAAGCTCCGTTCTAAGTGGAAAGGACCATTTGTGGTTCGCACCGTTTATCCGCACGGTGCGGTCGATCTTGAAAATCCGGAGGACGGTATTTTATTCAAAATAAATGGACATCGATTGAAACCATTCCTTACAGCGGACCATTCGGAGGAGCTCCTGTTTTTGCAGGAGCCGATCTACACCGATTAAATCTCCTCCACTTTCACCCCCGAATTTCCAATCAATTTTTCCAAAACCTTATTTCAAATAAGTTTGGGGGTGTGTATCATTTGTAAAATAAAAAATAATAAGCAGGAGGTTGCCGACATTTTGGACCCACTTGGTGCAGCCTGACAGTGAGGACACTGTCCAGTTTAAGTTTGGGGGTATGCTCGATGAGTCTTCTTTCTTCGCATTCATATGTATATTTTTGCATTTGCATCCTTATATAAAAATCATAAAAATTTAAAAATTTAAAAAAATATAAAAAGAAAAACCAATAAAAATTGAAAATTTCAAAAATTATAAAAATTAATGGATTCAATTTTGGCCGTATTTGACTTAAGTTTGACAAATAGGTTAACTGGTTAGGAACAACTAGATCTTAGACTTAGTAAATTAAAAACCCTAAAAATAACCTTCATTAAAAATTTAACGGTAGAAAGTATGTCTTTGTAGTTTATTTAGAAATAGGCAAATTTTGAGTTCACTTCTTGGGCTAAGTCGAAACAAAGGAAAAGTATTGATATTTTTATTAGAGTTTAAGTTTGAAAAATAATTCCCAGTTTAAGTCTAGATTCTGAAAATGTATACCCTACAATTTGCACAATCACGTACCTTGAAACTTGGAATAGTAGAAGAGACCTTGAAATGCGCTTGTCTAAAGTCCTTAGTACGATGAAAAATAAAAAATACAAGTGTGAATAAAGAAAAAAAATGAACACTGGTTTTTGTGATTACTTAAGGCTGTAAAAATAGAAAAATAGTTAGCGAGGGTGCTTCATCACCTAGTGCATTAGACCAACTGGTTTGAGAGTCAATGCTAAAAAGCCTTAGGTGTTACAAGACTAGGAAGTACGCTTTAAAGTGCAAACGCATTTTGTAATCGGTCGTTGGTACCTCAAGAAGTATTAACGGTCGCATGAAGGATGTGTAAGCAAAATTCATTTAAAAATTCATCAATTAATAAGTACTTTGGACAACGGACAAGAGTATGATTGCTTGATTTGAATTTCCAAGTGTAGGGGTGAATTATACACACGTAGGGGTATGTGATTGGGATTTAGATAAGAGAGAGGAATGAAGAATAGAACTTGTATCTTTAGTAGAGTTGATAAAAATTCCTAAGTGGAGATGGAACCCTAGATGGAAAACTTAAGAGATGTCGAAAGGTAAGTAAGTCTACAGAACATATATAGTCTTAAGTTAAATGATGAGGAAGTGTGTAGAATATGGGTGGATAATTTACGAGTCGAAGATAATAGAATTCCTTGTTAGAAAACCTAATTGGAGAATAAAAGTCAATGGGCCTAATTGATAGGATTTTGTGGGTAGTATCCGCTGAAAACCCTCAGGAGACAACACTCCTCCTACTAGGGACACCTAGAGGTTTAACGGCTTGTTGCACGAGCTCAGTGCAATCGCGATTCCCTGCGAAAGTGAGGTTGGGTTTTTGTCGAGAATAAAACTAGGTTTGCTTGAGGACGAGCAAAAGATAAGTTTGGGGGTATTTGTTCATATCATAATATTGCATTATTATATTCCCCATTCTTATGCATTTTACAAATAAACAGGTGCCTTTGACCCATGTCTGCTACATAGTTACAGGTTACAGGTTCTCAGAGCTAAAACAGTGAAAAGATAAAAAACGATACAAAAGTGAGACTATGACCAGCAAACAGAAGGATCTTGATCAAGCCTACACAAAAGATCAGTACAAGGCAATGCAAGGTCCAAGATTTCGAAGCAATGGTAAAAGTCCACTGCAATTGTTCACTGGGAGATCTGGAAGAAACCTAGAAGCCAAATTGAGCAAAGAACCAAAAAAATAGGAAGAAAAAAAAGCCCAGAACCAGCACACAAAGTTTCAGCAAACGAGTCCACCATTGGGCCGCGGAACCGCGGCCCAACCCTTGCCGCGGCCGCGGTTCCGCGGCCATCTAGAGTCCGGAGTTGAAGAAATTTTTACCAAAACTTGTTGCGGCGCTGAATAATCTTCCTAGGGGTATTTTTGTAAATGTAGACGTGCGGCAATTGTAAACCTAGGGTTTTCTATGTCCTATAAATAGAAGCCCAATTCCTTGTATTAGTTCATGCTATAAAATTCATAATTCTTTTTTTGGAGAGTATCAATTTGTAAGTTCTTAATTTGTTTTTCTGCCCTAGGTTAAATTTCTTATCTGCCCTAGGTAATTTCTATTCCTTGCCCTAGTTAGATCTTTAATTCCTTACCCTAGATAAATAGTTAAATCTGTTCTTAAATTCTCTAATGAGCGAGTAGTCTCCTCGCTTGTTAGGGTAAGATTTGGGGAAGGTTTGAGAGATGAAGATCTCTCACCCCTTTCTTGCCCATCACATATAATTAATAGGACTCCATGCATACATGCACATACCGCTCCCTACGGCACCCTATCCCACGAGGTAGCGATGATACCATAGTATAAAGGCCCGGTTGCGCGTGTTTTCCATGGAGGTTAGGGTAAGGATTGATAAAGGAAGGACGAGAAGCTAGAGGAAGAAATATCTTCCCGATGGTTCTAATTCCCTTTATTAGTAATTACCATAACTCCTAATAGATCTTAATATGGGTATAGAAAGTGGTGAGATTTATTGATTTTCCAAACTTAACCTAAACCTAACCCTAGCAAGACTTAGATCTAAATTAATTTAGTTTTTAGATTTAATCAATAAGATCCGACACCTATCGGAATTAACTCGTAAGAGAGATTAGGAAATTCACAACATCCCTGTGGACCGACCCGTACTCACCGGCTAGCTGCAAAGCGACGCCGTTCTTGATTGCCGTTTAGAAATATTTTTGATTCATATCCTTCGAAAACGCATACGCGAAAACGTTCCAATCAGTAGCGCATCATGTGTAAGACACGGATGCGCTAGCGCTAAGTGCGCTGCGCTCTGAGCAGCGCACCACGTGCAAAGCACGTGTGCGCTAACGCCTAGTGCACTGCGCTCTGAACAGTACACCACGTGCAAAGCACGTGTGCGCTAACGTCTAGTGCACTGCGCTCTGAGCAGCGCACCACGTGCAAAGCATGGGTGCGCTAGCGCTGGAATTAAAAAACTCCCCACCGTTAGATCGAAGATCTAATAATAATGATAAATCATTAATTAATCAGAATTAAATTCTGTTATGAAAAGATTTTCCAATCTTGTTAAAAACAAGAAGATTGCCTTCTGTAAAACAGAGGCCCTAGGATCAAAGATCCAATGGTGGGGAAACATCCCCAAATCAATTAGAGAAAAGATCTCTTTAACTGATCGAACTGATCAGCTTGCCCTATATAAAGGCCCCGAGACTTCAAGTCTTGTATAGAGAAACACCCCCAAAAACTTTGAGAAACTCAAAGATAAAGAGCAAGCTCTTGCAAGAAGATTTTTCTTCAAGGTAAGAATGAAGGATGATGAAAATAGAGATGAAATCATCTCATAAAAAAAGAATTCATTTCTTTAAACGGATCATAGATTTACAAGACAAAAAGTCTTTCATAAAGAGATCAAAAGATCTCATCATAAAATAAAAGAAGAACATAATTCTTCTCACAGATCATGGATCTATAAAGGCAAAGCCTTTCACCAACATAAGAGATTGGAAATATCTCCTGCAAAAATAAGAACTGTTATTCTTAGATCTTGAGACAAAGTCTCTTTTAAAAGAACATAAATATGTTTTCCAGATCATAAAATTGATTAGATGCGCTTTGCGCTCTTGAACTGCGCTTCTGCGCTGTGGACCGGCGCTCAGCGCCAAATGCGCTACGTGTCAACCACGTATGCGCCAATTAACAACTTGCACTTTGCGCTTCTGAAATAGCGCACTGCGCTCATGGGCTGGCGCTCAGCGCCAAGCGCACCACGTGTCACTCACGTGTGCGCTATTAAACTGAAAGCGCAATGCGCTCTTGGACTAGCGCTCAACGCTCATAAACTGGCATCATGCGCTCATCATCTGGCGCCTAGCGCCGAGCACGACACGTGTCCTTTGCATGTGCGCTACTTGGCAAAAGCGCACTGCGCTCTTTGACTGGCGCAAAGCGCCTAGCGCGCCACGTGTTACGCTGACAGAACATAAATTGTTCTTTAATAAGCCCAGAGCTCCGATGAATGCTCAGCATTCAATAAAAGACAAAAACGTTGTCAAGATATAAATCAATGCTCAACATTGTTAAAAAGGTCAAGCCCAAATAAAGGCTCAACAGCCCAAAATAAATTGTTAAACATTTTAATCTGATTGGACTTAGCCCAATATTGGCCATAAGTCCTCAACCCATATTAATTGAGCTCATCTGCTCATAAATATTTAACAGATCTTAGCCCCAAATTGGACTACAGATCTTTCAACCAACTCACGTCGGTTCGAGGGTATATCTCTTTGCTCCTCTGATATTTGTCGTTGTAATCCTTCAACGCCTTCAGAGAGGTGACGGGTTCCGACAACCAAACATTCTACGGACTGTGGGGTCCTTTAAAACCCATGGACTATGATTTCCTTAACCTTGACTGTGAGGTCTTTAAACTCACGGACTATAATGTCCTTAACCTTAACTGTGAGATCTTTAAACTCATGGACTATGATGTCCTTAACCTTGACTGTGAGGTCTTTAAACTCACGGACTATGATGTCCTTAACCTTGACTGTGAGGTCTTTAAACTCACGGACTATGATATTCTTAACCTTAACTGTGATGTTTTTAAACTCACGGACTATGATGTCCTTAACCTTGGACCGTAATGTGCTTAAACTAATCGACCGTAATGTCCCTAAACTAACAATAGAACCCAAATGCTCTTTTGTTGGATCTAAATGATCCCGTTAGGTTGATCTTAGTCTAAAATGAGACTAACGTATCCTTAATAAACGTTTAAGTTGATCTTAGTCTCAAATGAGGCTAACGTATCCTTAAACCCAACCCCCAAACCCAAATATAAGAAAGATACGGATTTGGACTAATCCACACCCTACGGGCAAAAACATACATTAGTCTCCGTATACAATCCACGGGCAACCAAAAACAAAACAAACACACACGACACGAAGTGACCATCTGGAGAAGGAGAAAGTTGTTACCGCGATGCGGTAGCGTAATTAACTGCAGGGGCTTGCGCCTGCAGGGAAGAGCGTCCCCACAATCAAAAACCCCTCAAACGAGGGAGAATCTGATGAAGTCTGCTATATCGGCCGCATCCGTTTAAACCTTCGATACATGGTGCCATAAATCAACTTGGCATCTTCGGAGAGGTGGACGGATAGCACCAATTAGCATCAACCCCGAAATTCAGGCAAGACGGACCCGCGCCGTCGCGTCTCTGTGTTTTCGGCGGGGAACAAGGGGGTTCAGGCCTCAGGGCCGGGCGCGATGTCGACGAGCTCGACGTCCACCGCGACTGGGGACGTGTCCGTCCCAGGATCCTCGGCGTCGCCCTCGCCGAGAATCCCTTCCCCGGCAGTGCTCCCGGGGGCATCCCCCTGCTCGTCATCCCCGCGGGGGTATTCTGCGTGGAGCTCTTCATCAGCAAACTCTGGCAGCCGGGCCTTGACGGCGTCGAGAGCCTCGTGCCAAATGAGGGTGGTGGCCGAGGCTAGGACGGTGTAGAACTGCTCCTACTTCTGGAAGTTCTCCACCGCCTGCGCCGCCCTGAGGTCGGCTCTCTTCGTCGCCTGTACCGCAACCCCTAACTCCTTTCGAAAGGTGCTTACTGACTTCTTCATGGTGCCGACGAGCACCTAAGAGCCCTGAAGCTTAGCCTCGGCGTCCGGGGAGGCCTCGTGGAGCCGGGCCACCTCTTGCTTCGAGGCCGCCACCTCCTGCTCCGCGACCGCCTCTTCCTCTTCGCTGCCGCCACCTCCAGCTTTGCGGTCACCGCCTCCTGCTTCCCAGCGGCCACCTCGCGCTCAAGGGTAGCGACCCTCGCCATCGCCGCCTCCAGCTCCCGCTTTGAGCTCTCCCTCAGCGAGGAGAACTTGCCCACGGCTCGCATCGCCGGGGCTATCTCCTCCTCCTCCATCCGGACGACGATGGCGACGTGCTGGAGGACCAGAAGAAATCGGAGGGGGGTTAGAAAGAAAAAGGTGCGCCAAATCTCGCAAATAATGAGACGATGTACGAGCGTTAACCTGCAGGGCCTCTTGGGCGATGGACGCCAGCTGTCCTTTCAGCGTTCCCCCAGCGACCCGGCCCTCTGCCGACCTCTCCATATCATGCAGCAAGCTGTCAGCGACGAAAGCCCCGAGGGCACCTCAAAGCGGAGCTCCCCCTCATCCATCAAGATCGGAGAGGCCGGGGTCCGCGGAAGGGTTCGGGGGAACCTCTTGAGAGACGACGGCGGAGAACTCGTCTCCACCTCCGAAGCTCGGGCGTCCTCTCCCTGAGCCCTTTTTCTGTTCGGCACCTGGCTGGGCCCCGAGACGCGATCCGCACTCGAGCGTTGGGTCGGGACGGCTGCTGGGGAAGCCGGGACCGGCGCCCGACGGGAAGAGCTGGCCCCTCCAGCCTTCAACCCCTTCTTCGGTTTGCGCATAACTGCTCGGAGAAGGTCTGCATCCATGGTTTCTGCACAAGACAAGATATAGTGGAATCAGCGACACAAACAGAGTACAAAAAAATACAAGCCCCTAACTTACTGACAAATTGGGCGGGGCTGAGCCCGGCCCAACTGAGGGCCCGCTCAGAAAGCAGCACGTCAGCCCGAGAAATAGGCTCCCACGCCACCACTCTCTCCGCGTCGGGGTCATTGGATGGATTCCCCTGCCAGCACCTATCCCTAGACCACCGGATGGGTACGGGCCAGTCCTCACCCTCTGGCGGCCCGACGAAGAAAAACTTCTTCCAATCATGGATGGAAGAAGGCAGGACAACAACTCCTGACCCGGCTACGCTCCCCCGTTGCTTCCTAAAGGAGAGGTAAACCCACCTTGGGTCGCCCGCGTGAGTTCCGGGGTGACTTTTGTAAATAAGGGAGGAGGCAAGGATGGACAGACTAAAGGGGATCGCCTGCAACTTTAACCGGACCAGGAACCCGAGGAGAATTCTCCACGAGTTCGGCACTAGTTGGCCCGGGGCTAACCCAAAGTAATTTAACGCAGCTACAACCTCGGGGAAGAAAGGCAGGCGCATTCCGGCCCAAAGGGCTTCCAGGTACAAGGCGATCTTCCTACCCCTCACCTGATCTGCCCTCTCTCCTTCCTCGGCCAATCGTAGCGTGTAGCCGGGGGGAATATGAAAACGAGCCCAAGCGGTAGCAAGCTCGTCCTCATATCTTACCGAGGACGATGCACCAGGGGCGTCCGCCGCCACCGCTTCAGGAACCACTCCAGACGCGCGATCCCGGGAAGAGGATCTGACCCCAACTTCCTGAAGGGGCTCCAGCCCGGGGGAAGAGTCCCTAGGATCTACCACTACGACATCTACAAACTCCTCAAAAAAAGACATCTAACCTGATGGGAGGAAATCCTCGAGAAGGAAAAACGCAAGATCCAACCTAAAAGGAGAGCGCCGATCAAATAAGACTCAGAATGAGAAGAATGTGAAGAGGGAGAGACCCCGAATCAGGCCTCCCCTCGATTTATGCAGACGGCGTCCTCATCCAACGGCGACGGTCGACTCCCGCCAAAATGTTTCAGAGTGCTCGACGACCATGATCGCTCCACCTGTCGCGAGCACATTGGTCGCATCCCATCGGACGCCAGAATCCTGCAGCACGTCACATCAGCCAACCGACACCCGACATGTGGCCTGTCGCTTCACCAAAGTGCACACGATCCGGCGCACCCTCTTTAATGCAGAAGATCTCACCCTGATTCGCTGACATCATCCAGAAAATACAACGGATGATCCGGGGACACGTCCAACGATATCTTCAAAAATGGGGCTCACCTCGGGTGACCCGGCAGACCACTCTCGGTCCGACCCATCAGCTGGTCGGGACGAGAGTGGGGGCTAATGATGATGCTCGATATCGGTGATCTCCCAAATCATGACACGTGGCAGACGACGTGTCCCAGAGTATGCAAGAAAAGGCCTACAGCGGCCGACCAGACCACACCTATGCTCGTCTTACCGAGCAAACGCTAGCTCACCTACGAGCCCCCCTGCATAACCGGCCTCCTCGGCCTCACAGCTTGTCGCCGAGCTACTGCAGAACCAAGATACCTCGGCACTCTCGCTCGTCCGCGAGCTCTCCTGCCGAGGTCATCTTCCTCGGTCTCATCGACTGACCAACATCACCTCTAGCAGGCGTAACCGCCATCCCGCGAATCTCGCCATGCGCGAGAATTCCGCCGGCCACATCCCACGTTTCGCGCCACCACGATCCCCCATTAACGAGCCTGTCTCGCCATTAATGGAAGGTCTCGCTCATCACGCGGCGTGACGTCGGGAACGTAACGGCCGACGTGATTCTCGCGCCTACTGCACCTGCTGCCACCACTACTTAAACTCCTCTTTCAGACGGTCAAGGTAAGCCATTTTTATTCCGCTAAGCCGTTACTCTGCTCGGATCTCTAGACTAACTTGATCGTCGGAGGGTCCTCGGTGATACAACCACCCCGGGACTTCCTTGCAGGTAACTCGGCAACCACAAGCTCAACCCATTGAGATCCACACGCTTCAGGAGCGACAGCTTCCAGATCTAATCTTAGCCACCCATCACAGCCATCAATATATCAACGGGAAGCAACATCTGAAGGAGATTCTACGCCTCCATCATAACTAGATTTAATATGAAAAAGAACAGAAATAGGTTCTTGTTAATATAAGATATGCAAACATTCAGAAAATGGAAAAACTATGATATCTCTAACTTCCTAGCTATGTTGTTCCCAAACTAGATAACTCGCTTTCCTACGTGGGTAGAATGCAAGTATTCATTAAATAAAAACCACATAATTTTTTTATATCTATTTTTACTCACCAACTCAAAACAAGGAACTAATTTAACCAAATGATATTGGAGAGTAAAAATAGTATAAAAATAGCCAACGATAATTATTTTCTTGCAAGGTTCATTGTTCAAGATATGCGCCAAGTTTATTGCATACCCATGGAGGTTCCACTCATCACGAATGGTTTGCTTCATTAGTTTCGTATTAACGCATGAAGGAATCCCATTGATCTTATTGAAGGAGCACATCACACACACTACTGCGATCGCCTTACCTTTTTGGAAAAAAAAGGAAGATGAAAAGAGAGTGAATTGATGAGATCGTTTCCAAAAAGGAAGATGAAAAGAGAGTGAATTGATGAGATCGTGGAAATTGAGAACAAAATTTATTTATGCTAAGTGAAGGGCATGGTTTGTTTGGCAGGTAACCCAGTATATCCCTATCAGAAATGCAAAAATGTGTTTTAAGTCCAGAATAAATGCTCAAAATTAAACTTGAAATCGAAGAACTAGTTACTGCATTTAGATTCATGCATGCATAAAAAGTTTAAATTAGTAATATGTATAATCAATATATATTCAATGGAAGAAAATATGGAAGATGCATTTTCATCCTCTCATCTCCTTGAAATTCTCCTGCAATTTAGTTAAATTTTTTACATAATTTGTTTTAAAATAAAAGTCAAAGGAATAATGATAACACCAAATTAATATACAGAGTTTGAAGGAACATAACATTACCCTAGCATCAAATTTTTGGCGATTCGAGAAAAAGGCCGGTGTTGTCGTACTTCTCGAGATCATAAGCAACATAGTGTTTGCAACAAGAGGCCACCTTCAGAGGCCTAGTGTTCAGATCTTTGGTGACTTCTTGGCCTTCAACATCTTGAAGTCAACAAAGTGGATGCCGTAGCGGCCAACCATGTATCAATCTTCTCTTGCAGTTTCGAGCGTTCTTCACCATCGAGGATCTCGTGCCACATTAATGTTCGGGATCCAGAATGTCAGGACACTGTATCCGATATTATACATAGCCCTTCCTTCAGTTGAAATAGTCTAAAATCCTAGAAATAGGATGAATCAAATATTTTCGCTATATAATAAGGTTGTAATTGAGAATAAATGAGATGTAAAACGAACTTTTATCCGTAAAATGCAAAGTTGTCGAATACATATACGTTGGATATTAATTATGGAGATAGCAAATGAGTAATAATCAAATAGTTCTCATCCGTCCTGACGTGCTTCGGATCACGTCAAGATGTTACCTTCCGTTGATCTGCTGATGGCGGCGATTGACGGCTGAGATTGGATCTGGAGGCTGGCTCCTAAAGCGTGTGGATCTCAATGGGTTTGAAGTTTTTTGGGCCGAGCTACCTGCAAGGAAGTCCCGGAATGGTTGTACCACCGAGGACGCTCCGACGGTCAAGTCAGAGAGAAAATCCGAGCAGAGTAACGACTTAGTGGAGTAAAAATGGCTTACTTGAACCGTCTGAAGAAGGGGTTTAAATAGCGGTGGCAGCAAGCGGGCGGGCACGAGAATCACGTCGGCCGTTACGCTCTCGACGTCATGCCCGCGTGATGGGCGGGATCCCGCATTAATGGCGAGACAGGCTCGTTAATGGGGGATCGTGATGGCGTGGAACATGGGATGTGGCCGGCGGATATCTCGCGCATGGCGAGATTCCCGGGAGTGAGGCGGTTGCGCCTATGAGTGGTGCCGTTGGTCGGTCGAAGAGACCGAGGAAGATGACCTCGGCGGGAGAGCTCATGGACGAGCGGGAGAGCCGAGGTATCTTGGTTCTGTGGTAGCTCGGAGACGAGCTGAGAGGCCGAGGAGGCCAATTGTGCTGGGGGCTCGGAGGTGAGCCAGCGTTTGTTTGTGGGACGGGCACAGGAGTGGCCTGGTCGGCCACTGTAGGTCCTTTCTTGTGAGCTTCAGGACACGTCACCAGCCACGTGTCATGATCTGGGAGATCACCGATATCGAGCACCATCATTAGCCCCCCACTCTCGTCCCGACCAGATCATAGGTCGGGTCACGAGTGGTCTGCCGGGTCACCCGAGGTGAGCTCTTTTTCGAAGATACCGTCGAGACGTGTTCCCGGGCAATCCGTTGTATTTTCTGGATGACACCAGCGAATCAGGGGTAAGATCTTTGCATTAAAGAGGGTGCGCCGGGTCGTGCGTACGTTCACCAAAGCGACTGCCCATGTGTCGGGCACAGGTTGGCTAATGCGACGGGCCACAGGTTCCCTGCGTCCAATGGGGTGCGACCAATGTGCGCATGACAGGCGGAGCGATGGTGGCCGTTGAGCGCGAAGAGTCGTTTTGGCGGGAGATGACTATCGCCGTTGGATGTATTACGCCAGCTGCTATAAATAGAGGTGGGGTCCACATGAGGACCCGTTCCTCTTCATAATTTCCTCGTCTTTGGTCTTGTCAGCTCGGCGTTCTCCTCTTTAGGTCGGGATTCCTGCGTTTTCTCTTCCGAAGACTCCTCTTCATCAGGTTAGATGTCTTCCTCTGAGGAGTCTGTAGATGTAGTTGGGGTAGAGTCTGAGGAGCCCTCTATGGGTTCTTCCTCTTCTCATTCTTCTTCTTCTGGATTGGAGTCCTCCCAGGGAGTTAGGGTCAGATTCTCTTCCCGGGGTCGCCCGACGGGGGCGGTTCCCAGAGTGGAGGTCGCGGATGCGCCTGGCGTGTCGTCCACGGTGAGGTACGAGAAAGAGCTCGCCATCGTTCGGACTCGTTTCTATATTCCTCCCGGCCACACGTTGCGTTTGGCCGGGGAAGGGGAGAGGGCATATCAGGTACAGGGCAAAGAGATTGCCCTGTATTTGGAAGCCTTTTGGGCCGGAATGCGCCTGCCCTTCTCCCCCGAGGTTGTTAGAGCGCTGAATCATTTCGGGTTAGCCCCGGGCCAGCTATTGCCGAACTCCTGGAGGATTCTCCTCGGGTTCCTGGTCCGTTTGAAGTTGCAGCTGATCCCTTTCAGGCTGTCCACCATTGCCTCTTCTCTCATTTACAAACGTCACCCCGGCACTCGCGCGGGCGACCGGTGGTGGGTTTACATCTCCTTCAGGAAACAACGGGGGAGTGCTGCCTGGTCGGGAGTCATCGTCGTGCCTTCTTCCATCCACGATTGGAAGAAGAAATTTTTCTTTGTTGGGCCGCCAAAGGGTGAGGACTGGCCCGTGCCCACCCAGTGGTCTAGGTATAGGTGCCGGCGGGAGAGTCAGTCCAACGATCCCGACGCGGTGAAAGTGGCGGAGTGGGAGCCCATTCCCCGGGCCGACGTACTGCTTTCTGAGCGGGCCCTTAGTTGGGCTGGGGTCAGCCCCGCCCAGTTCGTCGGTAAGTTAGGAGCTTGCAGGCGATCTGTTAGACTTGTGTTTATTTTCATTTCTACTTGTGTTGTTGACTCCAGTGTACTTTGTCTTGTGCAGAACCCATGGACTTGAGCCAACTTCGAGCGGCCATGCGCAAGACGAAGAAGGGATCGAAAGCTGGAGATGCCAGCTCCTCCCGTCCGACGTCGGGCGTTCGAGTGTGGGCTGTACCCCAGAGCCCAGCCAGGCGCCGAGTCAAAAGCGGGTTCAGGAACAGGAGGCCTAGGCTTCGGAGATAGAGACCGGCTCCCCGTCGTCGTCTCTCAAGAGGTTCCCCCGAACGGTTCCGCGGACCCCGGCCTCCCTGATCTTGGTGGATGAGGGGGACCTCCGCTTTGAGGTGCCTTCGGGGCTCTCCGTCGCTGACAGCTTGCTGGTCGACATGGAGAGGTCGGCCGGGGGCAAGGTCCCTCGGGGACTCTCAAGGAGCAGATGGTGGCCATCGCCCAAGAGGCGTTACAGGTTAGTGCTCGCACCTCACTTGATTTTTCAATCAGCGTCTTATCATTCGCGAGATTTGGTGCCCCCCTTTTCTTTTTGACCCCCTCTGATTTCTTCAGGTCCTCCAGCACGTCGCCCTCGTCTTCCAGATAGAGGAAGAGGAATTTGCCCCGGCAATGCGAGCCGCGGGCAAGCTCTCCTCGCTGGAGGAGAGCTCAAAGTTGGAGATGGAGGCGGCGACGGCGAGGGTTGCCGCCCTAGAGAGCGAGGTGGCGGCCTGGAAGGAGGAGGTTGCGGCCGGGAAGCAGGAGGTCGCCAGGTACCGCGAGGCCGCCCAGGCTACCGAGGCCAAGCTTCAGGACTCCACGGTGCTCATCGGCACCCTGAAGAAGTCGGCGGGCACCCTCCAGAAGGAGCTGGGGGAGGCGATAGAGGGGACGAAGCGAGCCGAGCTCAGGGCGGCGAAGGCGGTGGAGAACAATAAAAAGTCAGACCATTTTTACACCGACCTAGCCGCAACCACTACCCTCATCTGGCATGAGGCCCTTGATTGATCGTTTCTTGACGTGTTAGTAAAATGTTTCACAGCCAAAGAAATTTATACCGCAATCAATTAACAGTGTCGTTTGTAGCGATCGTTAGTGAGCACGGATCGTCCACTGAGATGCGAGTACTTGTTCGATCTTGCCTTAGATGAGTCGAAATGAAAATATAAAAGAAAATGATTCAAGATTTGTGAGATTTCATTTCAAGAAACAAAAAGAAAATAGATCTAGAATTAAGAATCAAGAAGATGTCCAAATCAATTTAGTTATCAAGATTTGTAGAATAGCTTGTAGGATTCGATTAAATTAGTAGTAGTGATGAATCTAGAGATGACTAATTTTATCTATTGATAATTTTTAGCTAGAACGATGGTGACGAATGAAGATTAGAGATCTATTGAAGAAACTAGGGTTTCTCATTATCTATCCATTGTCTTTTCATTGATCATCATTTGGATCTAGCCTTTAGCAAAGAGAATCATCAATCGTTTAATCTCTAGTTTGCAACAAAATTATCAAGAATGTGATCTCGCTTCAAATTAGGTCATTGATGATTCTTTTTCCTAAAGTTCACAAATCTCATAAGACTTAAGATTAGTAAAAAAAATCTTATCATCACTAGATCTACCGATTCTCTCGAATCCTCCATAAGCGGAGATTTCACTCACACATCATGAAAATTAACGAATCATAAATGAAATATTTCATAATGCAAGAATGTATGAAAACGAGAATTAACAATTTATCACCTTCATTAAATCTTCTTCAAATTTATACAACTCCTCAATTCGAGGTACAAGATTAAACTCTCGATCGCTCCTTTGAAGAGGTGAATTTGTCGTCGATCTTTGCGAAGCTCGATCACCATGAGTCACGGATCGTCGTGGATCTCTTGATCGGATGATGATCGGCGTTGCGATGAAGGATCGTTGATTGCTCGCTTGATTTGCTTCTCAATGGATCTTGATTTGGCTTTGGATTTGGATTTGGGTTAGGGCTTGGATTGGATCACAAGTTGTGTCACTCAACTTGTGTGTGAAATTATTGAACCCCAATTGATGAACTAATGAACAACCTCAACCCTAGATCTTCAAATTTCTCTCCCAAAAGCTAAGTTGTTAGAGAGAACCTTCTAAAATAAGGTTGTTGGAGAGAGCCTTCTAGAATAAGGTTGTTGCAAGGAGCCTTCTAGAAGAAGGTTGTTATGCAGAGTAGTTTCCAGAAGAAGTCAGTTACACTGGAGCGTCTAAGGTAAGCGAGGTTGTTAGAATGAAGCTTCCGGAGAGACACGTCACCCTAATCCCTCAACTCGGCCGACTCGGCCGCGGATCCGCGTCCATTTAATGAGATCTCTGCATCATTTTTCTGTGCTCTTCTTCTGTTGATGTTTGGGTCTTCTTCTGATATCTGGAATCTTTTTATCTCTTCTGAATCTCTGCCAAATTTGAATTCTTTGACTTGCTGTAATTTATCGGTACTTTTGTGATTCCGGTTCTTTGACCTGAAGAATTTTCTGCACACAATCTCGATAAAATATGTTGAGATAAACAATATCATGCATGCAGAAATAAACACACAATTTCCTATAAAGAATGTTGAATATATATACAACACGTGGTATTTAGTATTTTCCAGACAACCTGGTAATATGTGTTATATTTATATCAACTATCCTTAAATGATCAGAATAATGAGGAAATTGATGTGTTACAAAATGCATTATTTTCGACTGAACAGCCCTCGACGCCATTAAGGCTCGGATTCAGGAGTTCCCTGATGAAGAGCTCCGGAATGAATATCCTCACGGGGACGACGCGCAGGGGGATGCCCCCGGGAGCACTGCCGGGGAAGGGATTACCGGCGAGGGCGACGCCGAGGCTCCTGTGATGGGCGCTGATCCTCCAGACGCAGTTCGAGTCGTAGTAGATATTGAGCTCCCCGGGGCTGCGCCTGGCCCTGAGGCCTGAAACCCCTCGTCTTCTTGTTTTTCTTCTTTTGTTGCATCGGGAATTTTGTAGGCCTCCGGGCATTTTGTAAGGCTAGAGAGCCCACAATACCCTTGTAAAAGCTTTGACTCTGTGAATAAAAACTTTTTGCAGTCGTATTTGCACGTGTATTTTCCTTTGTCGGTAAACACTTGTATGCCTTCGTGTTATGTCGGTTCTTCGTCTAGTGATTACGCGTCGAGTTGAATCTGTTCATTTGCCAGGTGTGCAAAGATCGGCGGGTAGACGGTATCTCCATGGCCCCGAATTCGAGGTGGAGATCGCTCAGACGTAGATAGACCGGATGCCTCTAGTTGAGGGCTTTTGTTCCTTAGTCGTGGGAGGCACAGAGAGGCATGCTAAGGATGGGCCGAGCAGGGTAGATGCTCGGTCGCCTCATGGCGAGGGCTTAGCTCCCTGGCGTTGTGGGGTAGAGAGCTACCGGCCAGAGATGACCGAGCAAGGGCAGGCTCGGTTGCCTCTTGGTGATGGCTTTTGATCCTTAGCGCGGGAGGGGCCATGAGAGGCATACTAAGGACGGGCCGAGCAGGGTTGCTGCCCGGCGCCATTTTGCGAGGGCTTTGATCCCTGGCGTTTTGGGGTAGGGAGCTACCAGCCAGGGATAACCGAGCAAGGGCGAGCCCGGTTGCCTCTTGCGAGGGCTTTTGATCCTTAAGGACGGGCCCTGCAGGGTTGCTGTCCGGTGCCTCTTGGCGAGGGCTTTGATTCCTGGCGTTTTGGGGTAGGGAGCTACCAGCCAGGGATAACCGAGCAAGGGCGGGCCCGGTTGCCTCTTGCGAGGGCTTTTGATCCTTAGCGTGGGAGGGGCCGTAAGAGGCCTACTAAGGACGGGCTGAGCAAGGTTGTTGCCCGGTGCCTCTTAGCGAGAGCTTTGATCCCTGGCGTTTTGGGGTAGGGAAATACCAGCCAAGGATAACCGAGTAAGGGCGGGCCCGGTTACCTCTTATGAGGGCTTTTGATCCTTAAGGACGGGCCGAGCAGGGTTGCTGTCCGGTGGCACTTGGCGAGGGCTTTGATCCCTGGCGTTTTGGGGTAAGGAGCTACCAGCCAGGGATAACCGAGCAAGGGCGGGCCAGGTTGCCTCTTGCGAGGGCTTTTGATCCTTAGCGCGGAAGGGGCCGTAAGAGGCCTACTAAGGACGGGCCAAGCAGGGTTGCTGCCCGGTGCCTCTTGGCGAGGGATTTGATCCCTGGCGTTTTGGGACAGGGAGCTACCAGCCAGGGATAACCGAGCAAGGGCGGGCCCGGTTGCCTCTTTTGAGGGCTTTTGATCCTTAAGGACGGGCCGGGCAGGGTTGCTGTCCGGTGCCTCTTGGCGAGGGCTTTGATCCCTGGCGTTTTGGGATAGGGAGCTACCGGCCAGGGATAACCGAGCAAGGGTGGGCCCGGTTGCCTCTTGCAAGGGCTTTTGATCCTTAGCACGGGAGGGGCCGCAAGAGGCCTACTAAGAACGGGCCGAGCAGGGTTGCTGCCCGGTGCCTCTTGGGAAGGGCTTTAATCCCTGGCGTTTTGGGGTAGGGGACTACCAGCCAGGGATAGCCGATCAGGGTAGCCACTCGGCTGCCTCTTGGTAAGGGCTTTGATCTTTGGCATTGTGGGGGTAGGGACTACCAGCCAGGGATAGCCAAGCAGGGTAGCCGCCCGGCTGCCTCTTGGTGAGGGCTTTGGTCCTTAGCGCGGGAGGGGCCGTAAGAGGCCTACTAAGGACGGGCCGACCCTCCCGATGTGCGAACATCGGGAATGGTAACAGTTGCGGGTGACACGTGCCATGAACGCGTGAAGGAGGCGAAGCGCCGGAGCTGCGTCGTTTCGATTTCGTCGAGAAAGGCTAGGTGTCTGCTGATCAGTCGAAAATATTGCGTTCTTAACACATCAATTTCTTTACTCTTTCTAATCATCTAAAGGTGTTTGGTATAAATATAGCACATATTAGCAATTCGTCTGCAAAATATCAAATAACATGTGTTATACATTATAACCGGCATTATGAGGGAAATTGAGTGTTTATTACTACATGCATGATTTTGTATATCTCAACACTTTTCAGCGAGATTGTGTGCAGAAAATTCTTCAGGTCAAAGAACTGGAATCGCAAAATTGCCGATAAAATACACCAAGTCAAAGACTTAAAATCTGGCAGAGATTCAGAAGAGATTAAATGATTCCAGACATCAAAAGAACACCCAAAAAACAAAACCAAACATCCCCAGAAAAATGACCAAGAGATCTCCTTATATGGCCACGGATCCGCGGCCAATCCAGGCCTAGTCACCGCGGTTCCGCGGCCGTGTTGATTCATCGGCGTTTGAGACTTCTCCAGAATCTTCCTTGTAACGGCCTAGCTTCCTCAGGACGCTCCAATTCCACGTGGTATCTTCTAGAAGGCTCTGCATAACTACCAAGCTTATGAAGGAAGATTAATTTAAAATTATAAAAGGGGATCTAGATCTAAATTGAAGGGGTTGTTCAAGAGTTGTTCATAATTACACATTGAGCCACAATTCAAACTCAAGTTGAGTGACGCAACTTGAGATCAAATCCAAAGAGAAATCAAGATCCATTGAGAAGCAATTTAAGCGAGAAATCAACGATCCTTCATCGCAACGCCGATCATCATCTGAGCAAGAGATCCACGACGATCCGCGACTCACGGCGATCGAGCTTCGCAAAGATCGACGACAAATTCACCTCTTCAAAGAAATGATCGAGAGCTTAATCGTGTACCTCGAATTGAGGAGTTGTGTAAATTTGAAGAAGATTTAATGAAAGTGATAAATTGTTAAATCTCGTTTTCATTACATTCTTGCATTATAAAATATCTCATTTGTGATTCATCAATTTTCATAATGTGTGAGTGAATTCTCCGCTTGTGGAGGATTCGAGAGAATTGATAGATCTAATGATGAACAAATCTTAATACTAATTTTAAATCTTATGAGATTTGTGAAACTTAGCAAAAAGAATCGTTGATGACCTAACTTGGATCGAGATCACTTCTTGATTATTTCGTTGCAAATTAGGGATCAAATAATTGATGGTTTTCTTTGCTAGAGGCTAGATCCGAATGATTATGATTGAAAAGATAAGGGATAGTAAAGGAGAACCACTAGTTTCTTCAATTGATCTCTAATCTTCAATCATCATCATCAATCTAGCTACAAATTATCAATAGATAAGATTAGGAATTATTAGAACCATCATTAGCTATTAACTCAATCGAATCCTACAAGCTATTCTATATAATCTTGATAATTCACATTGACATCGAACACTTTCTTGATCTTTAATTCTTGAGTATATTTTTGATTTTCTTGAAATGACAACTCAATTAAATCATGAATCTATTTCTTGAATTTTCTTTTATATTTTCTTTTCGACTCAACTAAAACAAATTCGAACAAGTACACACATCTCAGTGGACGATCCGCTCTCGCTAACGAAACTACAATTGACACCGTTAATTGATTGCGGTTTATAAATTCTTTGCTTGTGACAACATATTTTCCATACACATCGAGAATTTAGATCAATCAAATGGCGCCGTTGCCGGGGATGTGTGCTATTTTGTTCGTTTTTTGCAATTTGAGTTGAAAATTTATTATTCCATCAGAAATTTTAGATCAAAATCGTATCAAGTGCTTAACGATTAGTTGTGAATTTTTGCGAGGGCATCTGGAATCATTTGAGAAAGGGGAAAAATATTCAGATCATCTCAGGAAGTCCAGTGAAGAAACAGGAGCATCTGTAGAAATTTTTGTGCAGAGATCACATCATCAGACCGCGGAACCGTGGCCATAGGAGGCATTTCGCGGCGGATCCGCGGCAATCTTGACGCTTCAGTGTTCCAAAATTTTCAGGTATATTCCTTACTTTCTTATCTCCTTCCTGCTCTTGTCCAATAACCATTTTCTGCAGGATTCTTTGCAAAAAAATCGCAGCGCCGCTTAAGAAAAATTGTTGCGTGTTTGATCTTGGTTGTTTGCATATTTTAACACGGAAATTAAGGGGCAAAGACCAAATTCAGATTAGGTGGGGAGTTCATTACCCTTCCTAAGCCTCGGAAATCACAAAACTTGCATCCGCATCACCCTCATTAACTAAAAATTATCTAGCCATGACTCTAAGGACCGTCGCGCTCACTTAGGACAGAAGGAGGTTGTGGATAATCTATTGTTTATCCGCGTTTCTTTTGTGGTATCTAAGGCAAGTGTGTCTAAGGCAAGTGGTTACTTAATTAGGCCCACTACTTACATAGTGGAAAACCTCCCACTTACCTGGCACTTACATGGTCACAGAAGGGATAAAGAGGCAGTAGAGGATCTATCCTGCAATTTGTCTTCTGGAAGTCCGGGAGCGGTCTAGAGACTTGACCTAGGTGACCATTAGATCTAGGGTTGCTTGTGCATATTTTGTGATTTGATGTTTCAAAAATCCGTATTTTTTTTCAAAACAAACACCAAATTCAACTTTTCCTTAATTATCACAACGCTGCCACTTGTGCTAAATCATTTAGTGCATACTCGGCTGGACACGGGATTCTAGTGCCCGTCTTGTCCGCGTTCCTTCTATCGACTCAGAAGTCGGTAATTCTACATCTACTTTTTCTTCACCCACTACCACATCCACCCCGATGGACGGATCTCCATCAAACTTTAACACCACTCTGCCACCGCCATAAGGTGCGCAGAATCCGCCCCGCATCTCTCCAAGAGAGATGCTACCCTATTCGTGCTCCTCTTTCTACTTGTTTTTCCATTCCACCAGCCAATAGGGTTAACTTTGAAATCAAAACACAATACATCAATCTTTTGCCAAAATTTCACGGTCTCGAGTCTGAAGACGCATATGTTTTTATCACTAAATTTGAAAACGTATACGCTATGATGGGTACTTCACAGCTTTCTGTAGATGCTATGCGTTTACGTCTTCTCCCGTTCATTTTGTGCGATTTAGCCGAGAAGTGGCTTTATAACACAGCCGCACATTCTATTTCAAACTGGGATGAATTCGTCGTAGCTTTCCTAAAGAAATTTTATCCCAATCATAAGATAGCCCGAGTCCGTAGCGAAATAAATCAATTTACCCATCTTCCCAATGAACCATTTTCGAAGTGTTTTGAACGCTTCAAGGATCTGTTAGTTCAATGTCCTCATCACGGAATCCCTAGATGGGAGCTGTGCAGAATCGTATATGAGGGCATTAATCCTACAACAAAACAGAGTCTTGAATCCATGTGTCAAGGCACCTTCATGACTAAAGATGGTGGTGAAGCCTGAAAATTTTTAGAAGATTTCGCTGAAAAAACTTCACAGTGGGAAAGTGTAAGTCAACCATCGTCTAGGGGTGGTAGTCACCAATCTGATGTTTCCATAGGAGTTAGAGCTGAAATGGCAGTAATTCAAAAGAAACTCGAAGCTATGAAACATAAATTTTTAGTAGCCTCCCTAAATCAGATGACTCTCCAAAACTGTCTGTGGATGCTGTTCTGATCCATCACATTTGACGGAAGAATGTCCATTGAATTCCCCGTTTCAAGGTCAAGAGCATACCAATGCTTCTTTCCATCAAAGACCTAGAAACGATCCGTATTCTTCCACTTATAATCAGGGTTGGAGGAATCACCCTAACTTTTCTTGGAACCAACAACAAACTCAAAACACGGTTTCAACCCAAAACAACTATCAAAGGGTCCCTCCACAACAACAGCAACCACTACTACTGAGTCAGCACCCCTACCAAACACAAACTTTTCAAAATCCGGCCACAAATTCTGCACCTGGGAATAATTCTTTCCAAACGGTCGGTACAGAAAACTCCTCTGCACTCGAACGCACTTTGGATTTGTTCATGAAACATTCCATGCAAACGTCCGATGATATGAAGTCTTCTATCCACACTTTAACACAAGGCCACACCTCTCAAGGTGAGAGTATTAAAGCGATAGAGGCACAAATTATACAATTAACTGCTGCGATAAGTGCTAGAGAGAAAGGGAAATTTCCAGCTCAACCCTTACCGAATCCTGGCTATTAACATTATGTGAATGCTATTACCACGTTGAGATCTGAAAGAGTGCTAGACAACCATGTCGGTGAAGAGATTGATAATAATGAAGAATCAATCGATGATACCCCGGCTGAGACTTTTCCTTCCACTTGTACTTCTACTTCTGACCCCAGTTCGTCTACCCTACCATTTTCTGCCGAGCCTATTCTCCGTTTTCCCCAAGGCTCGAACCCTCAGCACACTTATTCTAGTCCACCAAAGACGATCCCCACTCTTATTCTGGGATCTTTCCTACCCACACGATCTTCTCCAATGTTGGACTCAGCTATTATTGCTAAAGCTCCTTATCCTAATAGGTTAAGGGGAAACAGACCAAGTCCGCAAATGGAGAAGATCACTGAAATCTTTAAGCAGGTTAACATCAATATCCATCTCCTAGATGCTATACAACAAGTCCCGGTTTATGCGAAAATTCTCAAGGACTTGTGCACTAGGAAGAGGAAGACTCAAGTGCCAAAAAAGGTGTTCATGTCGAGTACTATAGACACAGCTTTTCCCCAACAATTACTAAGGAAATGTAAAAACTCTGGCTGTCCTACTATTTCTATTTCTATTGGGGGTAAACACATTAACCGTGCTCTATTTGACCTTGGTGCAAGTGTTAACCTGCTTCCTTACTCGGTTTATGAGCAGTTAGGGATCGGAGAGTTAAAGCCTTCACACATAACTCTCCAGATGGCCGACCGATCAATCACCAAAACTACGGGGGGCTTGAGGATGTGTTAATAAAAGTCGGGGAATTTGTATTCCCTGTGGACTTTATTGTTCTCGATACAAAGCCTGTAGCGAACCCACGGAATCAAATTCCGGTGATTCTCGGTCGACCCTTTTTGGCCGCTACCAATGCTATAATCAACTGTCGTAATGGCTCTATGATCCTATCCTTCGGGAAGATGTCAATAAAGATTAACATTTACAAGTTGAGAAGTGTACCCTCCGAACCTTCTGCTCAAGCATGTTCTGTCGAATTAATGGATGTCGATAGCAGCGAATTTGATCAGCCTCATGATACTGATCTAGAATTTTCTCATATGTTGTTGTTTGACCCAACTATGTATTATACATATACGGACTCTTTAAAAAGAAAGATTAAAAAATTGTTAATAAAATACCGCCAAGTTTCCAAAAATAGTAGTTTTCATAAAAATACCACAAACTTTCAAAAAAACTAGGTTTTATCACCAAAACACCACAGAAAATAAAACACATGTTCATAAAAACCCTAAATATTCTAAATCACTCTCGAGGTTTAATTTTAAAATATTAATATATAATTTTCATAAAACTCCCTCGAGATATACAAACGATATTTTAAGAACTCTAAATTAATATAGGTTTAAACGGGATCAATTCTCTTGAGTCTCAGGGAGCCGGAGAAATTGAGTGCTTGCCTATTCAGGTTAAACAACTTAATGGAGTTATCAAATGGCAATTGTATTGGAAAAAGATACAAATCCTACCGTCCATGTGCAGCAGTTGCCGATTTCTCCCGAACCTAAGATCTTCAAAGGTTAAATCAATTCACAAGAAGTATCTATAACTCGAATCCAAACTTGAATCTAAACTCGAACTAAAACCCCAAATTCGAATCTAAACTTGAACTCGAACTCGGATACGAATTCGAACTCTAACCTAACTCGAATCTAAATTCGAACATGAACTCGAATCCAATTTACTCGAATCAATTTGACTCGAACCAAGATTGCAATTGTCACGACTCGCATATTACTCGACTCACTCGATTACATTCTATACCTTTTGCAATCTATGGTTTCGATCAAGACATGTTAATCAATCAATTAAACCAATTAAGTATATTAACCAGTCATAATATATTATATTCGGGGTGCTTGGGATAGTTTCTTATGCGAATCCAATGGAGCTTCAAGAGTCCCGTTTTAAGCTTTTTTTTTATATTTTACTCGAATATCAGTCGGGTTAACTCATCCACAGCCTAGAGCCCCGATGCTAACATATGAATGGGCCCGTGTTTCCTTATTCCCGGGGTCCCACTCTTGAGCTCGTGCATACTTCTACGGTTGCATTGACATTCACACTTGGAACTTAACGTTAACATAGTGATCATATAGAGACCTATAGTATATACTTACCTATGAACATATACTCTTACTCGTCATATATGTTCTACACTTGTCGTTTTCTTTACTCTTACCTATTTTTGGGACTTACTGAGCGCTAGTTCGCTGACGGGCATTCTACCCACTTTTCTTCTCTTGGAATGTTCATCAGATACGGTCGAGACGGAGGAGGTTGAAGCCACAGAGGAGGACTACAACCAGATTGCTGCTCAGGGCTAGCTCAGCTTCATTTTTTCTTCAGTTTATATATACCACATGTTTAGGCATTTTCCTTATTATATTTATTTTCCAGCATAAACTCTTGTATTTGTAAATATTGGAAGTTGAATGTAAATAAAGATATTTGTTGAAAAATTTTACAGTCTCAATTTATTTTTAAATTGTGTATTATTGTTTCAATACTCTTAGTATATTTATTTAGGAAACGACCTTCTCTAGATAAATATGCCACGGGCTTGCCACGTCGCCGTTTCCGTCTATTGGGAAGCGGGGCGTGACACTGCAGGACGTCGAGACTGTGACGGCCCGGCTTCGTTGACGGCAGGTTGCTGAAATGGCTCTGGCTGTGATGGTCCATACTCGAACTCATCGGGATGCTGAGACGGCTCCGGTTGTGCCCGTCTACGTCTTGTTCGTGCATATGTTATAGGAATGGCAGGTGCGGACACAGCTGATGGGGGCACGGGTGGTGGAGGAATAAATTGGTACTGGTATTGTTCGGAGAGTTCATCACCTTGATATAAAAGATAGGTTAGGATAGGTTCAAGGAATTTGAAATGCCCTGTGCACCAGATCACAAGAGGGGCCTTTTCCAGGCCATCTTTTAACGGGCCATCTCGGAGGCCAGTAGGTTCGTTCACCAACAATAAGCCATATTTTTGTGTCTACTACAAAAGAACATGACATCTTGTGAAGAACTGTCGCAGGGCGAACAACTTGTGCCTGATCTGTAGGTCTTCGACTCACGCCATTAGAGCATGCCCCCAGAACCGAGGACCCAAACAACCCTCCAGCTAGACTGGCGATCCAAGCTCCTCCTATCCGGTTAGCTCTACCAGCTCCTGCTCCCCGCACCTAGACCACTCAACCCCAATGCTGAGTGTTTAACCAGGCACAGAGGAAAGTGCCACGATGCCAAGCATTTACCATGTCGGGCGAAGAAGCCGAAGCTGTGGGTCAGATTATCACCGATAAATCTCTTCCCTATTCTCTTTCAAGTCCTTTCAATTTATAGTCATCTTATATCTGTTATACCTAAATCTCTTCCCTCCATGCTTTGCACACACACCCCTTCGACCCCCCTTAACTCCCCTGCACTGTTTGATTTTCCTGCAATCAAACAGAGACTCTTCAATTCACCATTTAACACCTTTTTAATGCATTTTAATCCACATTTTTAATTCCCAAATTCTAATTCTCCACTATAAATACTACCACATACCCTAGCTCTTCTCCATTCTGAAATTCTAGCAAAAATTCTCTCAAACTCTCTAAGCACCAAGTGGAGTTAAGCTCCCCAAGTGGAATAGCAAGCCAAACACGACGACTGGAGCATCTTTGACGAAACCACGACCCCCGAGGGATTCTTCGATCTCTTAGTAACCATCTAAAACATTAAGTCCATCTTCTCTCCATTTCTTTCATCTCAATTCGTCGTCTAAGAAATCATCGACAAAAGTGGAGTTACCACGTAACAACCTTCATTTTTAAATATTTTATCATACTTGATAGGTCTAAATGTCACATAATCACCCTAATATCTTTTTTAAACAAAACTCATATCTATTGTCTTTTGACGAAACCAAAATTTCATGTTCAATACTCAAATAATGAACTTTTTTATTAAAATACCATGAACTTTAATATAACCATTTTTCAATAATTGTTAAAAATACCTTTAGGAAAACTTCACGGGGTAACAACCTACCCCACACGCACACTATGGTTACATAGCACGGCAATCCAACATATGGTTAATTTAAAGAATAACTTTTTCATTAAAATACCACACCGTTTTAAAACGGGTTTCTTTTGATCGGTATTTCGAAATCCTTGGCAAGTACGCCTCTACAACCCTCATTAGGGGACCTGCTAATAGATGGTGTGGATTATCGCACATCCTTAGAACAGTAGAGCGAGATGCAGAACTCCTCACAGAGTATTCGGTCTCGAAAGAAAATAAAAATAAGGTTTTTAAGAAACGCGACTTTTTTAAACAAAACTAATCTTGAAAATTATATAAAAAATCATAAATCCGTATTTTCAATAAAAACATATTAAGAAACTATATTTTTAAAAAGAAAGATTAAAAATTGTTAAAATACCACCAAGTTTCTAAAAGTAGTAGTTTTCATAAAAATACTACAAACTTTCAAAAAAGCTAGGTTTTATCACCAAAACACCACAACAAATAAAACACATGTTCATGTAACAACCCTAATTTTCTTATACACTTTTTTCTATACAAATTTTTTCAAAATATTTTTAAAATCCACAAAGGGGTATTTTAGCCTGAGCACAAGATTTAGGTAATTATTTTGTTTTTAATTACAAGCTACAAGAATGAAATAACTCCATTTTTAGTGTACAAGAAATCACTTTAAAATTTAATGTATACTTGGAGTATTTACTCTTGCTGCTATCATTTTAAGTAATTAAATAACACAATAATTACAAGAAAAAGCTTGTAGCTCATTGGTAATACCTTGCATTGCTGAACCAAGCCCCCGGACTTTGAATCCCATGCCCCACATTATTTTTAGTTTATTTTTTTTCTTTAAAAATTCTTGGAAGCCCAACAGTCCACATGCCATAACTCCCAAATGTTGAACTGAACCCCAAAAACGGAGTATGCCAAAGTCTTAGTCGGAGAACCCCGCACTCAACCGTCGCCGAACCCGGCCGGGATCGGTCAACTTGGCCGGCCGAACAACCCTAATTTTCTTATACACTTTTTTCTATACAAATTTTTTCAAAATATTTTTAAAATCCACAAAGGGGTATTTTAGCCTGAGCACAAGATTTAGGTAATTATTTTGTTTTTAATTACAAGCTACAAGAATGAAATAACTCCATTTTTAGTGTACAAGAAATCACTTTAAAATTTAATGTATACTTGGAGTATTTACTCTTGCTGCTATCATTTTAAGTAATTAAATAACACAATAATTACAAGAAGGAGCTTGTAGCTCATTGGTAATACCTTGCATTGCTGAATCAAGCCACCAGAGTTCGAATCCCATGCCCCATATTATTTTTAGTTTATTTTTTTTTCTTTAAAAATTCTTGGAAGCCCAACAGTCCACAGGCCATAACTCCCAAATGTTGAACTGAACCCCAAAAACGGAGTATGCCAAAGTCTTAGTCGGAGAACCCCGCACCCAACCGTCGCCGAACCCGGCCGGGATCGGTCAACTCGGCCGGCGCCGCCAGTCGGAGTTGGTCGGATGGCCGGGGTCCCAACAGCAAAAGTGCGCCTCTTCGTATTCTTAAACCCCCTGTTAACTCCAATTTAAGTGATCGGTTTTCAATTGATAAATACATCCTATTTAATACAAAATTTTAATGATTTTCTTTAAATTTTTACAAATTTTTTTAATAAACAAAACCCTTCACCTACCCTACCCTAGCTACCCTATAAATAAACCCCTACCCCCTATCTTCTCATTCCAAAACCATAGAATTACTCTCTTGAAAATTCCACAAGAAAGTGTGCTTTGAAACCGAGTTCACGGCGAAGCGCTGACGGATTCCGGCGACGTTCTTTGAAGCAACCGGCGACGAAACCACACCTTGGCCATTTTCCTAGTTCCTCTTTACTCTTTAGAAGAGTTTGAAACCCGTAAGTCCCGTTCTTCTCTCTTTTCTATTTCTCAAAATACGACTTTATGAAACCCGACGGAAATCGGAACAAACCGATTTCCGATTCGGTTTTTCTACAAAATCCCACTTGTCACCTAATCCATAACACCTAAATATATTCATGATGACTATTAATCACATAAAAATCAATTTAGACAAAGTTTCTCACATGAAATGATAACTTTTTTGTAATATCGTATTCTTTTCACAATAATACTATAGAGTTTATTTTTCTTCTTTTAATCAATTCCATTATTCCTAAACACCACCATCTTGATCACTAAACTTGTAGAAATTGATTTGAATGAGTTTTCACACATGAAATGATAATTTTTGCAAATACCGTATTCTTTCACATAAGTACCCTCATGTTTAATTTATCATGTTTAACCCCTAAACATCACAATACCTTAAAATAAGTCACGAGGTAATGACCTCCCTCTACACACACACAAATATAACCTTAATTGATATCATCAACAATTTAGAATACGAAAATACAAGACTTTACATTAAAATACCATAATCTTTATAAAACCATTCTTAAAGATTTTAGATTGTTACACTTTTTAGTAAATAGTTCTTACTAGGAAAATACGATAAGTTGTGGACATCGATCGTTTATCTAAACTGACTTTGTGGTGTCTAGGCAAGTGTGTCAAGGCTAGTGGTTTTTAATTGTGGTTCCTTCCCACTTACCTGGCACTTACCTGGCCGCAATTGGCGGTGAAGAGGCGATTTGAGGCTTCTAATGACTTATCGTTTAGACCTTAGAAATAGGCTAGTTGGCTTAGGAAACCCTAGAAACTAAAATACGGAAATCTATACCCTTTTACGATTAAATACCTTATCTTTATAAAACCGTTTTCTAAATGGATAGTATTTATTAAATCTTTGCAAAGCGCCGCTACAACCCACTTTTGGGGAACCCGTTAGGGATAGTACGGTTCATCGTGCACCCGCGGGCTAGTAGTGCGAGATTCAGACCTCCGCAAGGAGCATTCGGTCTCGAAAGGTTTAAAATACGACATTTAAGAAAAATGAGATTTTTGGAAAATAAAATATTTATATAAAATTATTCTTATATTAACATATGTATATTTATCATTTAAACACCTATTTTATTATAAGATAAAGTTTCCACTTTTTCTAAAAAATTACAAGATTAAAAGTTACATTAAAATACCATGAGTTTCAAATAAATCTATATTATAAATTAATACTTTTATTAGGATATATTCACTAGACTAACACAAATAAAATCCACACTCATTATAACTATAAAGACGAATAACAAATACTTGAGGTGTATTTTGAAAACTATACAATAGTACTTTTTACATAAAACCCTCTCAAGTTTTATAAATTACAATAAGGACCCTAACAAATTATAGAACTTCAAATTACCTTTCTTTTAGTCTGACTCGGGTTAGAGTCTGACTAATTCTGACTTGAATATGATTCAAGTCAATCTATATTCTTTAATATTCCAACTCAAAATGAACACAGGAATCCCAGAATCCAGTTAACAATCTATATAACTTGACTGAACCGAACCATGGATATATTCCTTTTACATATTTCCCAGTATTCCATTTACATGACTCTACGGTTATAACCGTTTCCTGATATCATGGTTTCGGTCAGTCAGTCAGTCAATCATACAATCAATACAATTTTACAAGATAACAATACAAACAAGACATCGCGGGGTTTAAGGGGTAGATTGGTATGGAAGGTGTTAAAGGTGGCACGGGACGGTAAGATTTAAGACACCTAACCTGAATCCAATTGCCGTTGTTCCGGGTTGTATAACGGAGCCTTGTACTTCCATTTGCCCTGGTCTCTGGCATACTGAGACCCCTCTCGTATACACTGGCATCCTTCTGTACCAAGCTACAACAACAGCGTTAACACAATACTACAATAATATAACAATGTAATACAACTGTAACAGCCACTCTCTCCCTCTCTCTCTTACTCTCTATCTATTCTCCTCTTATCTTTGGGACTTACCGAGCGACCTGTTCGCTGACGACATTCTATTTCTTTCTTCTTTGAATGTCGTCAGGTGGTCTGGACCCGGCAGAGATCGAGTAATCACAAGAAGACTTGGAGCATTTTACTGAAGACCCTACACTGTAGTTTCATTGTACACTTTTCTTTCCAGTACTTTACATTTCCTGTTTTGCCACTGTTTAGGCATCTTTATTTCAGTTGTATTTCCTTTTCATGTATTGTACAAAGAATGTTAATAAATAAAAGTTGCTGTTCTTTTTATACTCTTGTCTCTTGTGTATTTACTCTATATTGCTTAGCTACGCTTAGCGTATGTACTTCTGAGTATATACGTAGCGGACCTCGCCGCGTCCCCTTCGCCATATACCGGGAAGCGGGGCGTGACAGTTCATGAAAACCCTAAATCTTCTAAATCACCTTCGAGCTTTATTTTTAAAATATTAATATATATTTTTCATAAAACCCCCTCGAAATATACAAACAATATTTTAAGAACTCTGGATTAATATAGGTTTAAGCGGGATCAATTCTCTTGAGCCTCATAGAGCCGGAAAAAGTGAGTGCTTACCTATTCAGGTTAGACAACTTAATAGATTTATCTAATGGCAATTGTCTTGGAAAAAGACACAAATTCCGTCGTCCATGTGCAGCAGTTGTCGGTTTTTCCCGAACCTAAGATCTTCAAAAGTTAAATCAATTCACAAGAAATATTTATAATTAGAATCCAAATTTGAATCTAAACTCGAACTAAAACCCTAAATTCGAATCTAAACTTGAACTCAAACTCGAATACGAATTCGAACTCTAACCTAACTCGAATCTAAACTCAAACATGAACTCGAATCCAATTTACTCGAACCAACTTGACTCGAATCAAGATTGCAATTGTCATGACTCGCATATTACTCGACTACATTCTACACTTTTTGTAATCTATGGTTTCGATCAAGACATGTTAATCAATCAATTAAACCAATTAAGTATATTAATCAGTTATAATATATTATATTCGGGTTGCTTTGAATAGTTTCTTGTGTGAATCCAACGGAGCTTCAGGAGTCCCATATTAACCTCTCTTTTTTATTTTACTCGATTATCAGTTGGATTGACTCATCCACAGCCTAGAGCCCTGATGCTAACACATGAAATGGGCCCGTGTTTCCTTACTCCTGGGGTCCCAGGCTTGAGCTCGTGAATACTTCTACTGTTGTGTTAACATTCACACTTGGAACTTAACGTTAACATGATGACCATATAGAGACCTATAATATATACTTACCCATTAACATATACTCTTACTCATCATATATATTCTACACTTGTTATTTTCTTTAGTCTTACCCATCTTTGGGACTTACCGAGCGCTAGTTCACTGACGGGCATTCCACCCACTTTTTCTTTTGGAATATTTGTCAAATACGGTTGAGACGGAGGAGGTTGAAGCCACAGAGGAGTGCTACGACCAGATTGCTACTCAGGGCTAGCTCAGCTTCATGTTTTCTTCAGTTTATGTATGCTTCCTGTTTAGGCATTTTCCTTATTGTATTTATTTTCCAGCATAAACTCTTTGTATTTGTAAATATTGGAAGTTGAATGTAAATAAAGATATTTGTTGAAAAATTTTACAGTCTCAATTTATTCTTGCATTGTGTATTATTGTTTCAATACGCTTAGTATATTTATTTAGGGAATGACCTTCTCTGGATAAATATGTCGCGGGCTTGCTACGTCACCGTTTCCGTCTATTGGGAAGCGGGGTGTGACACTACAGGACGTCGAGACTGTGACGGTCCGGTTTCATCGACGGCAGGTGGCTGAAACGGTTCTAGCTGTGATGGTCCATACTCGAACTCATCGGGATGCTGAGACGGCTCCGGCTGTGCCCATCTACATCTTGTTCGTGCATATGTGATAGGAATGGCAGGTGCGGACACAGCTGATGGGGGCACGGGCGGTGAAGGTACAAATGGTGCAGGAATCGGTAATGAAGGCACGGATGGTGGACGTGTGCATCTGTGTCTCGTCATCACACTCCTGATGAGGGACTTGATGTTCATAAAGCAGATCGCTGAGTCCCTTTGCCACTAATCCTCTCATCAGCTATATTCTCTAACGCGTAAATGGTTTGGACCTATATTGATGGTAAATAAGATAATGAATTTCATAAAAATAAGATAGTTTTAAAAGATTTGATATAAAGTTACCAAATCTCTCTCTATTGGTCCTCAAGGCGTATATGAGGTTGGCGGAAGGATGACAGTCATGATGAATCTGCAGGTAATCATCTAATACCAGGTAAGATACTGGTCTATCGGTATACCTGCCTATATCTCATCGGCTATGTGGTGTACCGATCGTACCATTGACACATCCAAATTTGATACTCCATGAGCCAAGCATCCCCAACTAGCGCTCAATCCTGACGTGGTGTCCGCTCCACTGCGCTCGGTATGTGTCGCCTCAAGCCAAACTGGCGAAGGACACAGTCTGACACGTGCATCTGAATAATATCGTTGCAGACGATCGGCATCCACGCACGCTAGAAACCGGCGCCTGCCAAGCATAATGGATGCAGAGTATCTATCAGGTCATGTGTGTACGGTGTCCACGTAACTGATGTCTTCTCCATGATATCGAACTCATTATGGTAGAAGCGGAGGCTGCGATCCGGTGTCGCATCCCATGACCTGGGGACATTCCACCTACATAGAGATTACACACAAGTTAATATTCCCAAAAAACTTGAAATTTCAAATATACGCATAGTTTCAATTACTTACTGGCAACTATATGGCTTTTGGCCATCTAAAGTGAACTGTACCGTAATGGTCATGCGACTAATAGAGAGATATGTCCATGACCATATCTGAAATAAAATATAATAGAATTACGTTTTATATTGAATATCAATTTAATTACGAAAAATTAATCCATGCGGTTTTAAGTATTTTATACCTGATGAAGCGTCAAACAACCCCCAAAACTCTTTTACTCTATCAATGCAGCCATTGTTAGTGTATATGCCCTAGAGGCCATTATTGTATCATACTAGATTGTATATTACTTGATGGAAGCTTGGGATATTCACCTTGTAATGACATTCTTGCTCAATATGGTAGTATGCTACTTGGTTTGTTTCTGCTTTAATGTGTGCATGTGTTTCTTTTAGTATATCGCCTTTACGCATTAGTGGAGCCCTTAGGATCTTTGCTTGATTACCAGCGTTGTGATGGCAGTCACACTCTTGGGGGCTGGGTAATCCATAAGCACATCCTTATGCAGGTCCCTAGTCGCAGGACTATTGAGACAGGGCATCGATACTCCGGAGTAGACTAGCGTATGCGCTTCTTATCCCAGCTTGGGAGACGGTCTGTCCCATAGCCGTCAGTACGTCGTACTTGAGATAGTATACGTTAGGTTACGAGTACACTAGACAGGACTCGTCGGGAACTGTTGGTTGGTATTATACCTATCGTCAGTTATCAGTTCCCAGGTGACATGAGTACAGCTTAGTCCATTGACTTGACACTGTCACTTCGCCTCGAGTGTGTTCCCACTGTACTTTGATTACTACCCTACCACGACTCAAAAGAGTCGTGCAAATAGGTAGTTTTTGGGTGCAGTCCTGAAGCACTTGGAGGCAGTGACGGTTAGACAGGATTCGTCTCTCCCGGTATTGGGGGTTGATATCGCGCTGTGTCTAGGAGAGCCATTACACAAAGTCCCTGGCCAGGGCAAGCGAGATAGACTGGTAGGTTTCCAGTGTTATCTCAGGTGTTCTGGGCAATACTCCGACACGACTTGTATCGCTAGTAGGGGACTGCCGTTTACTTCCCCCTAGGCCCGCCATGCGATGTTCTTAGATGAACAGACCGGACTGTACGGAGACTGTCACATACATGCTCAGTAGGAGTTCAGATGGGTTTACTTCGTCAGTCTTCTTATCGGCATCTACCTGGGGACCGTTACGTACAGCTAGTGCCGCTTGCGGTCTGTGGTTAAACCCACTGCCAGCGTAGTGTCGAGTCTTTAGAGTCCCACACAGAGGGTTATTCGCATTTAGGCAAAATGAGTAGAGGTCGCATGATTTTGCGACGGAGTTCATTCACATCCGCGCACTTGTGCACGTTTGGTGTCCGGACAGCTTATACTAGCGGGTTTTGGTTTAAGCCGGATCCTAGTATATGATTTGGGATTGGTTTTATCTCATTGTATTCGTGTTCCTCGGAACACGGATACGGGTGTGTATGCACAGTTGACTGAGACAGAGGCAGAGGACTTTCATTAGGATTGATGACCATTGTCATTTTCTTAACCTTAATGTTTATGTGTGAATTATGATTTATTAATATTAGTTAATTATAATTGTGCATGGTTAGGGTTGTTGAACATTTGACTATACTTGACTTGTTGACCTAGGTTGACAAGTTGACCATCATCATTCCATATGAAAGATGCTCTTTGATCCTTGCAAAAGCATTTAATGTGAAATGATAATGGTCATTTCTTGATTAACCATGACAATTATCTTTAGCTAATTATCTATTTTTCATAAATCACATTTATGTGAGAAGGTTGCATTATTCTTCTCACTTGATCATTCTCATTCTCTCTCCTCCTCTTCCTCTCTCTCTAGCTCTCCCCTCTCATGAGTTGAGAACCATTTGAGCTTGAGATAATACCTTCAAAAATACTCTCTACTCTTTCTAAGGTCCTAGGTTTAGCACACCAAGCACCTTAGTTACTTCTAGTTTGAAGTTGGAGCCAAAGGTAGAGGCCCTCGGGTGGATCTTTCTTCGGCAAGAGAAGGCGACGAGACGATCCGTTCTTTCACTCCAAGGAGCAAGAAGAGAAAGACTTGAAGATCTAGGTATAACCCCTTTTCCGAGTAGCTAAACTCTTTTAGCTTTGGTAGTTAGTTTTGTTTAGCAAAGATCCCTCTTTTAGCATAGTCCATGTTGCCTAGTGTTGTAAAAATCAGATTTTTCATAACGTTTCCGCCTCCCCGCAGGCACCGGGGTGGGCAACGTGGACTTACAGTGGTATCAGAGCCTAGATAAACACAAACTAACTAGTTAGCAAAGTATCTAGAACTTCGATCGGAAAAAATCACAAAACGTTTTTTTCGAAACCCTAGTTTCTGCCGATTTTTATTTCTGCTTTAAAAATAATAAATCATACTTAAAAAATCGGCTCAGGGTTTTTAATGAACACAGAAGAAAAATGAGCCAGCGAGTCGACCAACTCACCGCGGAACCGCGGCAAGAGCATGCTCTTACCGCGGATCCGCGGCCGAGTTGACTCGACCGTGGGTCGTTTTTCCTGCAGTGTTCTTCTGCTACTGTTTTGTGATTTTTGATATAGTTTGTTTCCACCCAGATTTTTCAGAGAACAAGTTAGTTTTTGGGGTGGTCACAAATCCGTATTTTGAACGAATTTCTTTACACTTTGGCTAATGGGTTATATCTGTGATGTGATATATGTATTGAACGTCTGCTAATCGCTATACGTCGATTAGTGGGGGTTATACATATCTGTGATCTGTAATGTTGATGGTTTGTGTATATGAATTCGTTGGATTGTCGCGGATGAATAGCCGGGAGGTTGTGAGATGAGAGTTTTCTTATTCTTTCAATTCTTGTAATATGTAAATTGATGTAATATTATTTGTACGGACGCACAACCGGATCGGGGTTGTAGCCGTCATTGTATAATTTCTTTTTACTGTTTTTGCTCCTAGGATAGACCCAAGGTGGGGTGCACAAACTACCGGGTACCTCGAAGTGCCGAGTGGCCTACTCACGTTGTTGAGGGAGGTTGCTTCACTTCGGATACTTGACAGGTAGTTAGCCGCACCCGTAGGGGTCTAGGGTGGGGTTTGGCTATTCATCACGACCGTGTAATCCGCTCTTCGTTACAGGCTCGTACGAATGCGGATTCCTAGTATATCCAATGTGTTCATCTGTGATCTGGAATGGCTATCATTGCATGTGACGAATGTTTATATATATATATATATATATCTATATGATATCTATTTAGGCGTTGCTTATGTTTTGCATCCGCGCTAGTCCAGCCCCCGCTCTGTCGTTAGTTAAGTAACCTAACGGGTGATGACGGGACCCCGTGGCGAATGCGGATGGCATAAGCGTACGTCATATTTTCGTTGTTTTCTGCAATAGTAGGATTAAATGATGGGATGCATTGGAATTAATGCAAGAAAAAAAATAAACCAAGTAACAGTCATTGGAACACTTTCAAAACCACTCGGTTCTTTTCAAAACCAAACTTTTAAATGCGGAGCTTGAACCACTCTTTTTTGAAAGCTATCTCGTTCCTTCGATTATATCAAGTTCACTACGTTCACGGTTTCGCCAAAACCATTCGTAGCCCTCCGTCGTTTCACATGAATGGTCAATAAGTATTCAAGCTATGTATGTTGGCCAACGTCAAGGCATAGTGATTGGTAGCTATTGGGTATTCATGTGTAGCATAGATAGATGTGTTGGTTTGGGGCAGTCGTTCTACCATGTTGGCCAAAGTCAAGGGTATGTGCGGGTGGGCTCAAATTAACCTGGAGAATGACGGGTAGAACTTGACATGTGACTTATGATATTTTGGCCAAAGTCAAGGTCATAAGAGCATGGGGCAAAAATCCACATCGGGAGTTTCAAAAGAACTGAAACTTACTAGCGCTGCATACCATTTGGAGTGTGATGATTCTGGTAGGATTCCTTCAGTTTTGTCACGCGATGATATTTGGATCCCGATCCTACTATGAGTATATGCTACTCCTCCGGAGCTTTCTCACTTAACGATCAATGCTATAAACCAAGTAGGTGTCTAGAAAGGTGTTAGCGGGGCTATGCCCACAGGGAAAAGAGGTTATTTAATTAAGGAACTTCGTGAAAGCGTTGGAAAACCTCCCTCGAAGTACCGACACTGGTCTGGCTGAACGGTTAAGCAAGTATTGTACGGTGAGATTGATCCCGACTAATTCTTCCTTTATGGTTTGAGTAGGGATTCGAGAGACAGTGGGAGCCATCATGTTTAGACAAATTAAAAACCACTCTAAACTTGCAAGAACATCATGCTAAAGTTTTTCTTCTCTCTCTCCTAATTGCAGCGACCAATTATCATGACTGGACTTAAGTTACTTCTAGATAAAAATATACTGACAGGGCCAAACTACAAAGATTGGCTCAGGAATGTCAAAATGGCAATCACTTATGACAAGTTGGGGTATCTTCTTACCACCAAAGCTCCCCCTGTTCCAGGTCCTAAAACCAGCGTCGTGGATAGGGAAATCCGTAAGACCTGGGAAATCGACTGCGCGAAGGCCAAGTGCCTCGTGCTTGCCTCTATGGACAATGAACATCAGAGGAGGCACGAGAATATGGACCTCGAATCCATATTTCTCCATACAAAAGAACTGTATGGAGAGCAATCCCGTATCGCCAGATACGAAGTGTCGAAGAAGTTGTTTTCGGCGAGATTGGCCGTCGGATCATCGGTAGCGGAACACATGTTTAAGATGATTGGCTACATAGAGGAGCTCGCGGACCTTGGGACCACGTTGGAGAATGAGCTCTATACAGACTTGATTCTTCAGTCCCTTCCTTCCACTTACGCCCAGTTCATCCTGAATTTCAACTTTCAAGAAAAGGAAGTTGAACTTGTTCCCCTCCGAAAGACGGCGCGCAAGGCTGCGATGTCTTGGCACTGAGATTCGGGGCAGATGCTAATTGGTGCTATCCGTTCAGCTCTCCGAAGATGCCAAGTTGGTTTATGGCACCATACATCGAAGATTTAAGCGGATGCGACCGATGTAGCAGACTTCGTCAGATTCCCCCTCGTTGAGGAGTTTTTTGATTGTGGGGACGCTCTTCCCTGCAGGCGTAAGCCCCCGCAGTTAATTACGCTACCGCATCGCGGTAACAACTTTCTCCTTCTCCAGATGGTCACTTCATGTCGTGTGTTTTTGTTTTATGTTTTATTGCCCGTGGATCGTTTACGGAGACTGAGTTATGTCGTCGCCCGTAGGGCGTGGACTAGTCCAAATCCGTGTTATCTTAGATTTGGGTTTGGGGGTTTGGTTTGAGGATACGTCATCCATTCTCGAGGCTAAGATCAACTCAAACGTTTGTTAAGGATACGTTAGTCTAGCTTGAGACTAAGATCGACTTAACGGGATCGTTTAGATCCGACAAAAGAGCGTTTGGACTCTATTGTTCCAGTTTTAGAGACATAGTGGTCCATCGTATGTGTGTGGCCGTCGGGACCCGTCACCTCTCTGACGACGTTGAAGGATTACAACGACGGGTGTCAGAGGGGTTCAGAGATGTACCCTCGAGCCAGAGTTAATTTGGGGGATTCGTAGTCCAGTCTGCTTGAAGGTTTAAGGATTCGTTAGCCATCTTGGAAGCTAAGATCAACTTAAACGGGACCGTTTAGATCCGACAAAAGAGCATATGGGGCTCTATTGTTCTAGTTTAGGGACATTGCGGTCCGTGGGTAGTTTAAGGACATTGCGGTCCATGGGTAGTTTAAGGACATTGCGGTCCATTGTTAGTTTTAAGACATCGCGGTCCATTGTTAGTTTTAAGACATCTCGGTCAAGGTTAAGGACGTCATAGTCCATGGGTTTAAGGACTCCACAGTCCGGTATGTGCTCTGGATGCTTCACACGGGTTCATTGCCGTGCTTGGCGAGGACCAGGCTCCGCTCTGGGCGTTTTCTACGGGGTCAAGGAGTGACGTTATCCGCGTTCCACGTAACCAGGAAGTTTGCACTAGATGCTTCGCACGGGTTCACTGCCGTGCTCTGCGAGGACTAGGCTCCGCTCTGGATGCTTCACACGGGTTCACTGCCGTGTTCTGCGAGGACCAGGATCCGCTCTGGACGTTTTCCACGGGGTCAAAGAGTGACGTTATCCGTGTTCCACGTGACCAGGAAGTTTGCATTAGGCATGGGTTTAAGGACCCCACAGTCCATATCAATGTGTGGTCATCGGGACCCGTCACCTCTTTGAAGACATTGAGGGATTACAATGCCAAATATCAAAGGAGTGAAGAGATGTACCCTAGAACCAGAATGGCTTGAGTAGCCTCTGGCCCAATTTAGGGTCAGGACTGATTAATTATGTTATGAGCCCACTGGCCCAGTTAATCATGAATTGAGGACTTATGGCCAGCTTGGGCTAAGTCCAATCAGGAGAGGTTTTGCCTCTATCCATTTAAGTCAATTGGGTCAAAGCCTAGTGTTTAAAGACTACAGAGCAGTCAGTGTTGAACACTGGGAATGAGGTTGACAAGTTAGTGTTTAACACTAAGAGGTAATTGGTGTTAAACACCAGCAACAAGGCTTTTCAAATTAGTGTTAAACACTAAAACAGCTCAGTGTTGAACACTGCAAATAAGGCTTTTTAATCGGCGTTGAATGCTGAGGCCCAACAGTGTTTTATCACTGGGTTTGAGAGTTTTAATTTAGTGTTAAACACTAAGGCAAGAGGGGTCACGTGGCAGCACGTGAGAGCGCCCTCCCTTCGTTTATTCTGCTGAAATCGCTGCATCTTTCAGGGCATCACGTGCCATCACGCGACGGGCATTCATATGCCTATGTATTAGAGTTTCTGCCAAGGGTCACGTGGGGGACTACATCAAAGGGCTTTCTGTAGCTCTTTTAAGGGGGTCACGTGGTGGCACGTGACCCTGCCTCCATGTATATTGTTTGGAGAATCTATTGATCTTTCTTTTCAGGAATTAAATTCCTCGGGCTTTAATTTTCAAAGGAATTAAATTCCTACTTCCTTTTGAAGACTTATATTCTGGAGTTGAATCGAACCCTGAATCTTCTGTAGGAATTAAATTCCTCGTTTATGTGAAGAACTGAATAGGGTTAAACCCTAATGAAAGCTTTTTAAGGAATTAAACTCCCATTTTAGGGAATTATGATTAAAGGAATTAAATTCCCGCTGTTTCAGAACTATGTTCTTAATTAGGGTTCAACCCTGTTTCTTTTGTTTTGAAGGAATTAAATTCCCATAACATAGAGTCAAGCCCTACTTTTATCTTAAAGGAATTAAATTCCTATAGTTCTGTGAGAATTAAATTCTCATGCTTGCATTCCTTCTCTATGTTTTGGATCTGCATGGCAGGATCTCGACCCATTGAGAATTAAATTCTCAACCTTAAGGGGAGATGTGCACTTTGCAGATCCTCTATCAAAGAGAGAAGAAATATGCTCTTCTGTTTTATGTATCAGAGTTAAACTCTGTTGAGAATTAAATTCTCATTCTTTCAAAAGGCCTTCCCTTTCTTACCTAGGGTTTTTGCAGAAGATCCGAGTATCAAAGCTCTCCTCCTTTTTTCTTTCTTTTCTTCTCTGCGCATGTATCTATATTTTTTGTATCTCTTCGCTCCTATTTATAGGAGAAGCAGCCGAATAAATTAGTTTTGTGACGAATCTTCATTGAGAGATTTGATTTGCATCCTTCATTCGTTCTGGACCTTTGGATTATTAGGTGAATTTTATCCCCCATTGGATTTTAAATCCAGAGATTCTCCCTTGTTATTTTGGTTAGATTTAAGGGGGAAATCTTTCCAAACCCGAGATTTTCCCATAGATAGATCACCTCTGAATCTTTAATTTGATTGGTTCCAGATAGCCGCTTTCCTTTGGAAAGATTTGAATTTCTTTCAGAATTTAATTCTGTTGACAAAATGGGCTTTGAAAGCCGGTCACGTGTGCCCACGTGACCCATGGTCACGTGTGAGCACGTGACCCCCTTCGGAATGAGCCTTCTTCTTTCCTTTGCGCTCTGTCTTCTGATTGCTGCTTGAACGTCACGTGCTACCACGTGACCCCTGGTCACGTGTGAGCACGTGACCCCTGTCTGGCGCCTCTTTCTGGAGAACGAGTCTGCTGCCTTGAACGTCACGTGCCAACACGTGACTCTGGTCACGTGGGAGCACGTGACTTCTTCTGAAGCCTTTTCCTTGACTTGATCAGTTAACCGGTGTGCCTTTGACGCTTGCATTTAAATATCACGTGTCGCCATGTGACCCTGGTCACATGGGAGCACGTGACTCTTCCTGAAGCCCCTTTTCTTCCACGTAGTCAGGAAACTGAACCTGCCTTGATGACGTTTTTTAGGCGTCACGTGCCAACACGTGACCGCTAGTCACGTGTAATCACGTGACCCTCTTCTGAAGCTTTTCACAGAAGCTTTCCTGATTTTAAATCAGGAAACAAATGACCCCACAGCGTTGTTCTCACGTGTCTGCTCGTGAGTGCAACGCTGTCACCTCTTGCGACCGTTGGATTCCTTTAGGGATTTGAGGAGATGAAGCGTTTCTATTGCTTTCTATAAATACCTCTGTCTCTTCATAGGAGCCTTCACTTTGCCCATCTTCTTCTTCTGAGAACTTTTTCTGAGAATTTAATTCTCTTCTTCCAGAGCTTAGTTCTCTGTTTTAAAATATTTTCATAGTTTAACTCTGCTTTAAAGGGATTCCTCCTCCTCAGGTAATGGCAATCGAAGCACCTTCGTTTTGACAAAAACTCTCCGGATTTTAAATCCAGACCAAGGGTTTCACAAAGAACCCATTTTTCTTCAAGTAATTTAACCAAAATATGAGACCACTTAACTCCCGCAGTAGATCACTTAGGGTTTAGATGATCCCTTAGGGAGATGATTATGGCGGTTCAACCCATGGAATTTAATTCCATCAAAAATATTTCTGGGAATTTAATTCCCTTTTCTTAATAAGGAATTTAATTCCTATGAAGAACTCAGTCTCTTCGCATGGAGGCTTCCTGAGGTCTCTTGGCCCTAGGTGGTTCTTCCGGCAATTAATGAAATGGTGGTTTCGTAATGATGTCTTTTGACTTTTATTTCAGGTATCATGGATGCCCATCTGTATAATCTTGACGAAATCATTTCCTACGGGAATATTCGTGCGCTGGGCCGCAGTCAGAATCAGGAGTTCACCGATGCTCAGTGTGCCGAGATCATGAGCCGCTTCGACGAGTACAACCATAGGCTACTCCCCCGTCGCTCTTCTCTTCTGAGGCTGAGTGCTGGCGATCCGGGAGGCACTTCCTCTCTTTTGCGCCGGCATACCGCTCGGGGCCTTGGACACTGCCGAGGATAAGGTGCATTCGGTGTACCTTATGGGCTTGATCTCAAAGAGAAGGCGGGATAATCTCATTGATCTCCTTCATCAGATTTTTCAGCAATCAGCCATACTGGGCGCCTACCGGAGGGTAGAGGACATCCGCGGGGACCCCGATGCTTGTGACCGTGAGAGAAAGCATACTCGGGAGGTTCGAAATGCTTGGAAGATCTTGAATAAAGTTAATTTCGAGTTTCTCAACCCATGCCCCGCGTCTGAAGCCTTACCATTGTAAAAGTTTTTCTTTTTATTTTGTATCGCCTTCTTGAAGTCTGGATGATAAGTTTTGTTGTGTCTCTGTACGTTTGCATGCTTTTTCTCTGAGATCTTATTATTCTGCTACTATTGTTGTTTGTGCTTTAATATGCATGGTACTACTCCATATTCTTCCTTTTAAATGCACATCAGGTTTGGGCCTCACGTGTTCTACACGTGAGATCTCTTGATGCGACTGTTCACAAGATTTTCCTCATGCCATATTTTCAGTGCACAATATTAGGTGCTGAAAAAGGGGCTTGGAAATCGTTCCATCTCCTTGATTTTCGGTACCTTTCCTTTTTTTTAGGCCTTGAAAATAAATTCACCATGAAAGATTTTCCGCGCATAGCACTTAATGCACCTCATTATATATGAGGCTATAGCTTTCTTTTCCTTTCACAGAGAGATTCATATCATATACATATTTTTTCCTTGAGAGAGAGAAACGAGTGCCATGGCTTGTAATCGTCCTCATGCTCGTCGACAGCCATGGGAAGTTCCTCTTGAGGAAATGATCCCCCGGTTTGCTGCTCGGTTGGTGGACCCCCTCTTTTCTGATGACGAATGTGACTCGGCCATGCACGAGCTCTCGATTCGTAGAGGGTCTCCCCTCCCGATGGGTTCCCTCTGGCTCCAGATGATTCTCGCGGCAGTGCTTGCCGACATCCCTTCTCACCCAGCGGAGATGACTCTGGCGATGCTTGATGCGGCGGAAGAGAAGCTTGAAGGCTTTCATGAAACGTGCCTGATTACTCAGGCCTTGAAGGACTACTCAATTCATCTATTGAGCGAGATAAAGGCCCGGCGAGCTATTATGTTTGCTTTCGCGGACGAGCATGGCGCCAACCGATGGGGAGCGACCTCTCGCGAGAATCATCGCTTCGATGTACTGGAGAGAGCGGAGAGGGAGATGGAGAATTTTGTTCTTTGCTTTGTTAACCCTTGTGCCATTGATCCGGTGTTTGGTGATCTTTTCCGTTAGCGTAGTGTCTTTAAATTAGTCCTCTCTTTTGTATGCTTTATGCCGAACCCCTATGTAGGCTTGGTACTCGTATGCATGTTTTCGCTTGCATGAATAAACATTGTGTTCTTCTTATGAAAGCTTCTTCTAATTATCAACATTGTCATCATGTCGCATGCAAATTAATGCCTCGAATTTTATTTCTTTTTCGGATGCTCATATGATCGTGAACACATGCTCGATAGGATAAATACTGGAAATTTTCTCATTGCTTTTCATACCAGGTGATGTGAACGCGTTTCAGATCGATTATCGCTGTCGACCGGAAGCCCCATTTATACGGTCTTGTAAATTTCTTGTGTTCGAGGCCGTGGTTGCGAGCGCAAGCTTTCGTGGCCACGTAGCGAACATATTGTTGTGCGAGAAAAGGGTTCGGCCGTAAATTTTCGGGGAGGGAGCTAGCTCCCAAGGTGTTGGGCAAGCCTCAAGCCAATCTCACAGCCAGGGCCAATAAAGCGTATGAACTGTGGCGGGCGTTACAGGAATCCATCAAAGAGGTGGTGACCCTCGATAAAGCCGCCACGTTCACTCGTGAGAAGGTCGAGGCTCATAAAGCCACCGAGAAAGAGCTCGAAGCTCGGCTTGCTTCGTATCAGGCTCAGCAAGCTCAGGCGGAGGCTCGTCTTCTGGAGATCTTGCGTCATGAAGTCGTAGCTCAGCAACAGAACGATGAGCTGGTAAAATTATTGCACCGCCCGCCGGCTTAAGGACTTGTATCTTTTCTTCTCTCTTTTTTTTTTGTACATACTCATGGATAAGAGTATCCTTTCTTTTTGTTTCTTTCATAGATTGTACTTTGTATCCATTTTGGTTTATGAATAAAAGATACAATTTTCCTCTCAATGATATGTCCCCTTGAATGCATTCTGCGGATACTATATCTTGATCTCCTTGCCGGACATCGATGGCTTAGGGTTCAGGGTTAAGATCTGCTTCCTAAGACCTTTGCATTTTATGAGCCACGAGGGTCTCATAAAGAGTTTTTCTCCCTACAAGTCGAGAGGATCCTATAGGTGTAAGTTCTTCTTAAGAATCGTGAGGATTCTTAAACGGGTTTTCCCTTGAGAGTCGTAAGGATCTCACAAGAGAGCTTTTTCTTCCTTACAGGTCGTGAGGACCTGCAAGTGCTGAATGTGGTCGCCCTTATCCGTGTTTCACGGGGTCAGAGGCTGCTCCGGGTATTGTAGTTTAAAGACGTCGCGGTCAAGGTTAAGGACCTCATAGTCCATGGATTTAGGGACTCCACAGTCCGATGTTAGTTTTAAGACATCACGGTCAAGGTTAAGGACCTCCTAGTCCGTGGATTTAGGGACTCCACAGTCCGATGTTAGTTTTAAGACATCACGGTCAAGGTTAAGGACCTCATAGTCCGTGGATTTAGGGACTCCACAGTCCGATGTTAGTTTTAAGACATCACGGTCAAGGTTAAGGACCTCATAGTCCGTGGATTTAGGGACTCCACAGTCCGATGTTAGTTTTAAGACATCACGGTCAAGGTTAAGGACCTCATAGTCCGTGGATTTAGGGACTCCACCATCCGATGTTAGTTTTAAGACATCACGGTCAAGGTTAAGGACCTCATAGTCCGTGGATTTAGGGACTCCACAGTCCGATGTTAGTTTTAAGACATCACGGTCAAGGTTAAGGACCTCATAGTCCGTGGATTTAGGGACTCCACAGTCCGATGTTTGGTTGCAGGGACCCGTCACCTCTTTGAAAACGTTGAGGAATTACAACGCCAGGCATCAAAGGAGTGAAGAGATGTACCCTTAAACCGAGGCAAAAATCTGTAAGGAATAGGGGTGGTTGATCGTTAGTTTTAAGACATCGCGGTCGAGGTTAAGGACGTCATAGTCCGTGAATTTTAAGGACTCCACAGTCCGGTATTTGCTCTGGATGCTTCACACGGGTTCACTGCCGTGCTTGGCGAGGACCAGGCTCCGCTCTGGGCGTTTTCCGCGGGGTCAAAGAGTGACGTTATCCACGTTCCACGTAACCAGGAATTTTGCACTAGATGCTTCACACGGGTTCACTGCCGTGTTCGGCGAGGACTAGGCTCCGCTCTGGATGCTTTCCACGGGGTCAAAGAGTGACATTATCCGCGTTCCACGTAACCAGGAATTTTGCACTAGATGCTTCACACGGGTTCACTACCATGCTCGGCGAGGACTAGGCTCCGCTCTGGACGTTTTTCACGGGGTCAAAGAGTGACATTATCCGCGTTCCACGTAACCAGGAATTTTGCACTAGATGCTTCACACGGGTTCACTGCCGTGCTCGGCGAGGACTAGGCTCCGCTCTGGATGCTTCACACGGGTTCACTGCCGTGCTCTGTGAGGACCAGGATCCGCTCTGGACGTTTTCCACGGGGTCAAAGAGTGACGTTATCCGCGTTCCACGTAACCAGGAAGTTTGCACTAGATGCTTCACACGGGTTCACTGCCGCGTTAGGCGAGGGCTAGGCTCCGCTCTGGATGCTTCACACGGGTTCACTGACGTGCTCTGCGAGGACTAGGATCCGCTCTGGACGTTTTCCACGGGGTCAAAGAGTGACGTTATCCGCGTTCCACGTAACCAGGAAGTTTGCACTAGATGCTTCACACGGGTTCACTGCCGCGTTAGGCGAGGACTAGGCTCCGCTCTGGATGCTTCACACGGGTTCACTGCCGTGCTCTGCGAGGACCAGGATCCGCTCTGGACGTTTTCCACGGGGTCAAAGAGTGACGTTATCCGCGTTCCACGTAACCAGGAAGTTTGCACTAGATGCTTCACATGGGTTCACTGCCGCGTTAGGCGAGGACTAGGCTCCGCTCTGGATGCTTCACACGGGTTCACTGCCGTGCTCTGCGAGGACCAGGATCCGCTCTGGACGTTTTCCACGGGGTCAAAGAGTGACATTATCCGCGTTCCACGTGACCAGGAATTTTGTTGATTGTATCCGCATTTCACGGGACAGAGGTTTGACTCTTGGTGATATGTATCGCCGAGCCATGGAACTTGGGGTTGCCGCTGTTCCGTTTCGCTTGATGTTGTGTCTGCCGCCATGAGACGGACGTCGAGATGATCTCTAGGCTATCTGTGAACCGTCGAGATTTGGCTTCTCCTTATGATGAAACTCGGGGGAGGAGTATGATCCCTTCTTTGTTTGCGCCCCTGGATTGTATACAGAGGTAGATGTAACATCACCTGTAGGGCGAGGATTTCTCTTTTATTTTATTTCTTTTTCCGCGATGCTCTATCATTTCAGATTTTTATATCGCGAAGGTCGCGATTGCCCCATCATTTCGGCTATTCTTCGCGGTGCCCAATCATTTCGGCTATTTATTTATTTTCTGCTCGCTGCTTTTTATTGCGAGTTGCCCCATCATTTCGGCTATTTTGTAGGCAGGTGTGGCTTGCTAGCTTTTTCGCTGCGAGCCTGGATTTTAGGCACCGATTTCGGCATCAGCACCGCTACAACTGGAATGTTGCCAGAAGCGAATCATCATTTTCCTTTGTCGATGACGAACAAAGGTGGCTCAGCAAACAGGGTTAAGGGTCCTGTCGACCAAGGCTTTTGACTTTATGAGCCGTAAGGGTCTCACAAAGGTATTTCTCCCTACAAGTCGTGAGGATCTTGCAGGTGTATTTTCTTCTTAGGGATCGTGAGGATTCCTAAGCGTGTGTTCCTCTGTAAGTCGTAAGGATCCTATAAAAGGGCTTTCTCCTTATGGGTCGAGAGGACCTACAAGGGCTGCTCATTAAATGGACATATCCCTAGTCACGGGTGGGACTTTGCTGGGGAAATGTTTATTCGCGCCCGTGGATTGTATACAAGGGTCAGTATTGAATCCCTTGTAGGGCAATATCGAAGGTTGTGGAGGATTTGCTTAAGAACAGGTTCAGGTTTCTTTAACTTAAGACTTTCAAGTCTTATGAGCCGTGAGGGTCCCACAAGAGAATTCTCCTTACGAGTCGTGAGGATCTCGTAAGTGTATTTTCTCCTTAGGAATCGTGAGGATCCCTAAGTGTGTTGCTCCTTTGTGAGTCGTAAGGATCTCACGCAGGTGGTTTCTCCTTACAAGATCGAAAGGACCCTATAAGTGTCTTTTAACGAGGTTGCGCCCTTTCGGGTTTTCACAAACACTCGCCGGTAGTCCTGCTATTTTTACTCACGGAGCCCTGTCGGGTTTTCATCCGTGCCCATTTTGCTTATGGACATACCGCTTTTTTTTATTCTTTTTTTTATATTATTTTTTTTTTACCTTTTCTTTCTCATCTTGTCAGCCTGACGATGCTGCGGTAGTAGTTTTAGGGACGTTTCGGTCCGCCGTTAGTTTAAAGACATTTCGGTCCATCGATAGTTTAAGGACGTTTCGGTCCACCGTTAGTTTAAGGACGTTTCGGTCCGTCTTTAGTTTAAGGACGTTTCGGTCCGTCGTTAGTTTAAGGACGTTTCGGTCCGTCTTTAGTTTAAGGACGTTTCGGTCCGTCTTTAGTTTAAGGACGTTTCGGTCCGTCGTTAGTTTAAGGACGTTTCGGTCCGTCTTTAGTTTAAGGACGTTTCGGTCCGTCGTTACGGGAAGGCCGGCTGCTGCTTGTAAAGTCTGAGCCTAAGAAGATAGCGAGCGGACATAGTCGTCGTCATCTATCATTGACCCAGGCTATGGCTCATTAAGCGTAGTATTTCTTTAAGAAACGGCCGTTTATTGGCCTGAAAGGTCTTTCACCGTGCATGTCCATGAGTAGATAGGCTCCACCCTGGTAGACCTTGTCTATGATGTAAGGGCTTTCGTAGTTTGGCTCAAATTTTCCCCGTTTGGCACGATTGGGGATCATAGGTCTCTTGACAACTAGCACGAGTTCGCCTTGGCGGAATGTCCTCGGCCTGGTCAATCTTTCGTACGAGCGCGTCATCTTTGCTTTGTAGGCTTCTAGATGTTGTTGCGCTATGAGCCGGGTCTCGTCGAGGGCATCAAGCTCCTCAAGCCGAAGGTGAGCACTTTCTTCGTCCGTCAGCTCGTGGTGGACTGCCACTCGTAGAGAGGGTAACTCTATCTCGAGGGGGAGCACTGCTTCCGTCCCAAATACCAACGCGTACGGCGTTGTGTTCGTGGCTGTCTTGAATGTAGTTCGATAAGCCCAAAGGGCTTCTTCCAGCCTCTCGTGCCAGTCTCTCTTATTCCGGGAAACGGTCTTTTTTATGATCTTCGTCAAGGTCTTATTGAAGGACTCGGCCAGACCGTTAGCTCGTGGGTTGTAAACTGAAGAATATCTCCAGTCTATATTGTGCTGCTGCGCGAAGCGGCTAATCTTATGGCTTCGATAGGCTGGCCCATTATCGGAGATAATCCACCGTGGGGTTCCGAACCGATAGATAACGTGGGTCTTGAAGAAATGGAGGATATTCTCCGTCTTCACTTCCCTCAGCGGTACTGCTTCTGCCCATTTGGAGAAGTAATCAGTCGTTGCCAGGATAAAACGATGTCCCCGGGATGATGCTGGCTCGATGGGGCCGACTATGTCAGTCCCCCACATTTCGAATGGCCAACTAGCCACCGTTGGGTGTAGTGGATTCGGATGTTGGTGGATAAAGTCTCCGTGGATCTGGCACGAGTGGCATTGCTTCGCATACTCGAGGCAGTCCTGGATCATCGTGGGCCAGTAGTAGCCCATTCGTTTAATCTTTAACTTCATCTTCGGGCCTGCTTGGTGAGAACCGCAAAGTCCTTCATGAATTTCCTGAATGACTCTTTCCGCTTCGTCAGGTCCTAAGCATCTCAGCCATAGAGAATCAAACGATCTCTTGTATAGAGTATCGTTGACGAAAGCGAAAGATAGAGCTCGTTTCATGAGCTGATGCCTTGAGGATGCTTCTTTGGGCATTCGGTGGGACTTAAAGTAGTCTATGAAGATTTCCCTCCAGTCCTCGGCCTTCTCATGGTCTTTTATTTGTAGGGTTGTCTGCTCAGTCGCTCCCTTCTCTTTATATAATGTCGGAGGTATTTCTGCCGGGGTGAGCACTCGACGGCTTTGTACCACGATTCTGACATCATCGAGGTTCTCGTCAGCCAGTTCTTTAGCGAGTTTGGCCAACGCGTCTGCTTTGCTGTTCTCCGCGCGCGGTATGTTCTCTAAAATATAGGAGGGAATTTGGGCCAACAGTTGTTGCACCTTTTCGCCGTACTTTACCAACTCCGGCTTGCACGTTTGGTAGTCACCATTCACTTGACTAACAACTAGCTGAGAATCCCCGTATATAAGGAGGTCTTCAATTCCCATGTCGATGGCGATTTCGAGGCCTGCTATCAGAGCTTCATATTCAGCCTCATTATTTGTCCTCGGCTCTGTTAAGGAGAAGGCGAAGCGCATTATCCCTCCTTGTGGAGTTGCAAAGATGAGGCCTATCCCCGATTTGATCATTGGGATACCTTGTTTCTGTTTCTTTACGGAGGACACTCCATCGAAATAGAGTTCCCATCGGGTGCTTCCGCCGCTAATCGCATCAAATGCATGCTCGTCCGGCAAATCACAATTCAGAGGAGAATCGGCCGGTATCGGGTGCTCAGCGAGGAAGTCAGCAATGGCCTGGCCTTTCACTGCCTTGAGAGGTTGATAGATTATCGAGAACTCCATCAAGAGCAGGGCCCATTTAGCGAGTCGTCCCGTCAATATGGCTTTTGACATCAGATATTTAAGAGGGTCCACCTTCGAGATGAGACAGACTTCATGTGCCAACGCGTAGTGCCTGAGCTTTGTTATCGCGAAGATTAATGCCAAGCAATGTTTTTCAATGGGAGAGTAATTGCTTTCTGCCCCCAGTAGAACTCGACTTAAGTAGTAGAGTGCTCTCTCTTTCCCCTGATCGTTCTCTTGCGCCCATAATGCGCCCAAGGAACCTTCGAGGGCGGTTGTATAAAGAATGAGGGGTTTTCCCTTGACCGGCGCAGCCAATACCGGCGGGTTCTGCAGGTACTGCTTGATCTCGTCTAGTGCACCTTGGTATTTTTGATCCCAGACGAATGGGGTTCCCTTCTTCATCAGGTGACTGTAGGGGCGGCATTTGCCTGAAAGATTTGCGATAAATCGCCGGATGTATGCGAGCTTCCCTTGGAGAGACCGCAACTGTTTGAGGGTTCTTGGCGGAGGCATTTCCATGATCGCTTTAATCTTTGACGGATCTATTTCAATACCTCGGTGTCGAACGATGAATCCCAGGAATTTGCCCGAGGAGACTCCAAACGCGCATTTGAGGGGATTCATTTTCAAATTATATTGCCGGAGGCGTTGAAATACAGTCTCCAGGTGGTTTAAATGCTCTTCGTATGACATGCTCTTTACTACGAGGTCATCGATATAGCACTCAACGATGTCATGTATGAGGTCATCGAGGATCTTTGTCATGGCCCTTTGATAGGTAGCGCCAGCGTTCTTTAGACCAAAGGGCATAACCCTGTAGCAAAATATACCCAAAGGGGTCCGGAAAGCGGTGTGCTTCTGGTCTTCGGGATGCATCTTTATTTGATTGTATCCTGACGAACCGTCCATAAAGGAGAAAACCTCGTGAGTGGACGTGTTATCTATCATTAGCTCGGTTACCGGTACTGGGAAATCATCCTTTGGACAGGCTTTATTGAGATCCCTGAAATCCACGCATATGCGTACCGTCCCATTCTTCTTCATTACCGGGACGATATTGGCGATCCAGTCGGGATATTGAACTTCTTGAATAAATCCAGAATCGATCAGCTTCTTGACTTCGGCGTTGATGCTCATCTCAAGCTCGAGTCGCATCCTTCTTGGCGCTTGCTTGACTGGCTTGATATCCGGGGATATTGCTAATTTATGCACGGCAACCTCCGGATCTAATCCTGGCATTTCAGAGTAGTTCCACGCGAAGCATTCTTTATGCCGTAGTAGCACGTTTTTTAACACGGCCACCTTTTCTTCAGAGAGTAGCTTGCTGACGAATGTCGGTCGCGGGTCCTCTGCCGATCCCAACTCAATCTTCCTGAGGTTATCTGCAGTAGTATGTATACTGTCTTCCAGTTCTTTCGGAGCGGGCGGAAATTCTGAGATCACCTCATCATCGCAGTTTTCAAAGCACCGGGGAAGGTCATCTATGTTCTCGGGCTCTTCTTTTAATATCGTAATCGTATAACAGGCGCGAATCCGCTTCCGGGACTGAGGTGGATCCGGTTCTGCTCTTGCGGCCTTGGGCTCGTGCTTTCGTGGCGGCGTTACCCTCCAGCTGTTGGATAAAGCGAATCTGCCCCGTTGGTACTGGTCCTCGACCCAGTTCTTGAAGGTGAAGCAGTCTTCGGTAGGGTGTCCTATAGCTCGGTGATAGGAGCAATAGCTCAAACGAGAAGCCTTGTTAGCTTGCTCAGGGTGTCTAGACTCTGTAAGCGCGATCATTTGATGTTTTAGAGCGAGCTTGAGTAACTTTTCCGTCTTGTCTCGGGGGAAGGAGTACGCTCGACTCATCTTTTCCATGAGGGACGAATCTGAGCCGCGCAGTACCCGTAACCCTCTAATCCTGCGTCGTTGTTGTCGACTCCTCTTCCCGCTTCTTAATTTATTTCCGTCTCCGCATCGGGCCTTTCGCACAACGGGTTGACAAAGATGAGCGTCTTTGTCTTTTGGAGCCTGTTGAAATAGACGTTGCGTCCTGGCCTTCTCGTAGATGGCCATCTCGCGGTTGTGGTCTTCCCGAGCTTTCTGACCCATTTTCCTGATAGGCTTGTCCGTTCGTTCTTCAGACGACGAACTCGGCGCTTCGATCGCGGGGTCTAGTTTTGATGAGGGGTCGGCATCTCCTGATAGGGCGTCCTCTTCTTCATCAAAGGTATATATAGCATAGCTGTTGTGGGCCCGCTCTCGTTTTCCGGTTCTCGCGTATCCAAGCCCAAGTGTCTCCATTTTCCCATTGGGCAATTTGCGTTGGGTTCCAGGGACATCCCAAATCCTGTTGTAGAACCGAGCCTGTCGAACAGTTTGTTTTAAGGGTACTCCTTGGCGCTTCAATAGCTTCTTTAATCCATTTGTATAGTATCTGGGCAGACGGATGGGTTGGAGTCTGTCGCATGTAGCATCTGCGCCATGCCAGATCTCTTTCTCTATTTTTGACTCTGAGGATCGGTAGAATAGGATCATCTTCTCACCCCTTTGCCTGGGAGGGATGTAGAATGTTTGCAGGTCCTGCACATTATGAGCTTGCAGCGTGTCGAGATCCTTGTAGTGTTCTCGCGGTACCATGGTGATTTGAAAGCTATGGTCATCGCCGGGAGGTATTTGTATTGACAGCCGATTAGAGAACACAGCATTAACTTCATCCTCTGAATCACTTCCGAAGACCAGTATGGGGGCGGGCGTCCCCAGGTTGTTGCGTTGAGATGGACCTGCATAAACTATCTCTTCCTCTTCTTCAGTATCGCTTCCGAAAACAGGAACGGTGGCGGCGACTTTGTTCTCCGGATCGCGACACCTTTCTGTATCCTCGAAATCTGGCAAAAAGTACTTCGCATCTTCGTATTTGCGGACTTCGTTCACGGAGAATGGATTCAACTCTCCTGTTACGGTATACTCGAAACCATCCTTAAAGTACTTCATACACTGGTGTTGTGTAGAAGGGACGATGTTGTATTCGTGTAGCCAAGGACGACCGAGCAAGGCGTTGTAGCAGGTTTTGGCGTCAATGACATGAAATTTGATGTCTGTGACGAGAAGTCCAAAGCGTAATGTTAGTATCACAGATCCGAGAGTCCATGACGATTGTGAATCGAAACCGGAGATAGTAATTTTGTCACGAGCGAGATGTTGCACACTCATGCAGATTTCCTTCAACACCCGAACATTAAGGAGATTGACGGAGGATCCATTATCCACCAGGATCTTGCCTATCTTGATGTCATGGCAGTATCCGGAGACATATAGGGGACGGTTGTGGTCGCACGTCCCGAGAAGGAGGTCTTCATCACCGAAAGTGACGTCGGCCGTATGCACTTCCTCCAGGTTGTCTTTCATCCTTTCAGTGGCGAGGAAGGCTTGGAATTGCTCAGGTTCTTGCAACGCCTTAATTAGCGAGTCTCGCGATTCTTTTGACAATAGGAGGGCATCAAGGATGCTAAGCTGAGAAGGTAGCTTCCTTAAGTGTGCGAGGATGTTATAGTCCACCTTACTCTTCTTAGGAGGATCTCTGGTAGTTAGTTCTTTCGTGACTTGGTCATCTAAAGTGATATCTTCAATGACCTTTTCCTTTCCCTTATCTTTTCTGCTCACGGGCCCGAGATTCTTTTCTGGGAGTGTGCGATTGCGCAGCTGAATGTTCTCACAGGCCTCTGATTCCTCCTCTTTCCCTAACACGGATTCTTTAAAGAGAGGGCCCAGAGCCATTTCTTCATCAGAGTCGCTCCCAAAGGTGAGAATTTGTGACCCCCCGACGTTAACCATGTCACAGCTGCCGGTAGTTCTGTTGCGCCCGTCGACAGTGTTTCTTCGTTCCCGACGGCTCTTGCGTTTCATGCGCTTAAAATGTTGCCGACGAGCAACATATCCTTGCCACCATATCTTAAAGGCGTCGCACTCCTCTGTGGGGTGCGAGACTCTCCGATGATATGCGCAATAATTAGGGTGCCTCTCCGTCCCATCGTGTGTATTCCCTTCCGAGGGTGGTAGCTTCATCCCCATTGACATGGCTTTGGCAAACCTTTTCCTCGTCTTGAATATCTTTTTGTCTACTTCGGACGCCTTTTGATCTGGCGGGGGTAGTTCAACTCTTTCATTCAGTCGCCTGCATTTGGTTCTTTCTGACGTCGCCATCTCATGTTCCTGATCCGCCTTACTTTTTAGACGAATTTCGTCTAGAAAGGCATTGATCATTTCATTTGTCAGCCACGCACGCTCTGGTTCAGGTTCTGCCTCCAGCTTCTTAGTGTCAGGAGTTTTCTCATCATCGGTAAACGAGTGGGAGATTACGTTACAACTCGCCACATACTCTTCGGATTCATCCGATGAGCTCTCTTCATCATCTTCCTCTTGAAAGATGTGGTTGAGGAACTCTTGCAGTGTGACAGGGGTTCGCGTCTTTTGATTGTATTCTTCCAGCGCGTCGATCTGCTTTTGCAGTTTCGTGCGCTCATCTCCAAGCTTCGCGGGCTTCTTGGATTTATTCTTCTTTTTCTTCGAAGCTTTTGACGTCTGGGCGTGATTATTCGGGCCCTTATCACGAGTCTTCGTAATTGTGCGGGGCTTCAACATCCCTTCGATAATTTGAGGTTCAAGAAGGTCCTTCCATTCGATCGCAGGGCACGCATGAAGGTCTCTCAGCATTCTTTTGGTTTTAGTTGATAGTACGACCTCCCATGGAGCTTCTTCAATAAAGGAGCAGGTTGCCCCCAGTGTATCTGCTTTCTTAGGAGCATGCGGTTGTGGTGGGTTCACCTTCCACTTTTCGGACAGTACAAACTTCCCCTGGAGGTATTGATCTTCAATCCATCCTTTGAAGACGAAGCAATCTTCAATCGGATGACTTACCGTTTGATGGTAAGGGCAATAGTTAGGGTTATTCACCTCGGTGGGTTGTGGCGGTCGCTTTGGATTTGGTAGGTTTATAAGTCTGTTGCGTATTGCCAGCTCGAATAACCGTTTCGTCTTGTCTCGTGGGAACGAGTAGGGACGCTTCATCTTCTCATTATAATACCGGCGTCTTTCTTCCAATTGGTCTGCCGGTTTCGGGGTGTTAGGTTGCTGTTGAGCATTCGCGACAAAGGTCGCCCTTCCTTTACCCTTGTCATTCCGAGGTTCCGACTTCGGGGGAGGTGGTCTATGACCCATCTGGTCCATCTGAGCCAACTTGTCGATTAAAGCCTGGAATGTGGTTGGCTTAAAGAACATCATGAACTGGGAAATAGTTGCGTGGGGGTCTAGGGTTCCCACGAACATGCCCACTGCGGGTGCCTCCTCAATGCGTTGCTCGCATCTCGACCACAAATTCCGCCAGCGTATAGCATACTGGACCCAGGTTTCGCCTGGTTTTACCCTGACGTTAATCAATGCAGTTATCGGAGTGCGTTCGCTGGCACTTGCGAACCGTTGAGTGAATAACAACTCCATTTCAGCGAACGTTCTGATAGAATCGTTCGGGAGTTCTGAATACCATTCGAACGATGTTTCTGATAAGCTGCCCACGAACTGTCGGAGCAACAGTTTATCATCACCACCGGTGTTACCACAGAGGGCCCGGAATTGGGCGACATGTTGATGGGGATTGCCGGTCCCCTTGTATACGTGGAATTTTGGTATCGTATAGCCTTGCGGGTATTTGATTTGATCGTACCAGCTCGGATACGGCCGCCCCGTTTTCACGACTTGACCAGCTGCTTCAGTCGCATGATGGACCCGGATTTGCTGGGCTATGTAGTCAGCCAAGTCAGCTTTAGAGATTGTCTCCTCCTTGGCCGTTGAGAGGGCTGGTGGTGGATTTGACGTTTCTCCCCGGTCGTCTTCCAGAACGATTGGGGGGTCTTCGGCGGGCAAGTCCTGCTGGATCATCATTCCTATCATATCTTGGAAGAGAAGTCCCATACGTTGTATGTTGGCTGCTTGTTCAGCAGCCTCTTTGTCCTTTTTCTCCAGTATCCGGCGAAGGAATTCAGCGTCGGTTTCCTCCTCCTGGCGTGCGTCTGAGGACGTTTCTGGGCTTTCTTTCGGCCCGGTAAGTGCGGCCATAGCCTTCATCATTTCTTGGAGCTTTTGTTGCTGCTCCTGGGCTTTCGTCACGGATCGGGTAAGTGGTCGGTGGCCTGTAGCAGTGCGGCTCTCCTCCTTTCCAGAGGCCATGTATACGGTGTGGACCATCATACCCCCAGACTTAGGGCGTCTGGGCTTAGTGCTTTTAGCCGTCATTGCACGTTGGGGGGTATTCTCTGGCCTCCTCCCTCTATGAACCGTGGAGGCTGAGGGGGCCGTCAAGATGGGCGTCCAGATAGCCTTTCGGGGTTTATCCTGATGACCAGCTTCCGGTTGGATTTTCAGCTTCTTGTGCTGGCGGGAGGAGTTTGGATCGATGATTGAGTCTCGGGCCTGCCGCCAAACCTTATAGATTTTGGAAGACAGCCGTTGAGGAGATTGGGGCTGTTCTGATTCCATTTCCACAACCTTTTTTAACGGGGGAGGAGACCTCTTCAGTACTGTAGTAGGAGAATTTCTTCGCACTTTATTTAGCATTTTGAAGCTGTTCCCAGTTGGAACAGCAGCATTAACTTCTGCCACCGGGGCTGGTGGAGTCAATCCGGAGGGGGAGTCGCTCCCAGCCTTCCTTACTCGGCGCCAATGACGACGTCGAGCGCGTCGAGCGGACGGCGCTGGTTCAGCGGTGAGAATGGCTTCGTCTTGCCCCCTGTGTGGGTGGGGGGTTGTTGTTGGTGTTAGCCTGTCAAAGACCGATGTCTTCTGGGTAGCAGGGGCGGGAGCTGAAGCCGTCAATCTTGTAAAGACCGACTTTTTGGCCGGAGAAGCCACCTTGGCAATTTCGGGGGTAGGAGCGGCCACTTTCTTAGAGGCAGCCTTCTCGGAGATTGTAGGCCCCATGATGAGTTCGCAAGATTTCTGGCCCAATCTAGAGAAGACCGAGGCGTTGACGTTGGGCGACTCGTTGAGAGGAGCCGCGGCAGGGGTAAGACGATCAAAGACCGACTTCTTGAGAGCTTCCTTTGTCAGCACCGGCGTCACGAAGCTTGATGGGGAGAGCATAGTCCCAAAGAACAATCCGGTAGTGGCTTGAGTCACTTGGTCCACCGGCATTGTGAACAACGAAGCAGCTTGGGGTCCGTAGGCATGCCTCCTGGCGAGGCAGAGCGTTGGTCGCAATTGCAGTTTGAGCAGTTGGAGAATTTCACAGAAGTAGAAGCTATCGATCCTTTGCTTTCTGCAATAAGCAAGATACCAATTCTTAGTATCTTGAAACCCAAGGTCAACCATTAGCGAACCGCGATTGGTTCGCGAATCACGACACACGAAGTGTGGAGTGGAAAGAGGAAAAGGTCCCACCGGGCGTGCCAGAATCTGTTCCCCTCCGAAAGACGGCGCGCAAGGCTGCGATGTCTTGGCACTGAGATTCGGGGCAGATGCTAATTGGTGCTATCCATTCACCTCTCCGAAGATGCCAAGTTGGTTTATGGCACCATACATCGAAGATTTAAGCGGATGCGACCGATGTAGCAGACTTCGTCAGATTCCCCCTCGTTGAGGAGTTTTTTGATTGTGGGGACGCTCTTCGACCGATGTAGCAGACCGTTTAGATCCGACAAAAGAGCATATGGGGCTCTATTGTTCTAGTTTAGGGACATTGCGGTCCGTGGGTAGTTTAAGGACATTGCGGTCCATGGGTAGTTTAAAGACATTGCGGTCCATGGGTAGTTTGAGGACATTGCGGTCCATGGGTAGTTTAAGGACATTGCGGTCCATGGTTAGTTTTAAGACATCTCAGTCAAGGTTAAGGACGTCATAGTCCATGGGTTTAAGGACTCCACAGTCCGGTATGTGCTCTGGATGCTTCACACGGGTTCATTGCCGTGCTTGGCGAGGACCAGGCTCCGCTCTGGGCGTTTTCCACGGGGTCAAGGAGTGACGTTATCCGCGTTCCACGTAACCAGGAAGTTTGCACTAGATGCTTCGCACGGGTTCACTGCCGTGCTCTGCGAGGACTAGGCTCCGCTCTGGATGCTTCACACGGGTTCACTGCCGTGTTCTGCGAGGACCAGGATCCGCTCTGGACGTTTTCCACGGGGTCAAAGAGTGACGTTATCCGTGTTCCACGTGACCAGGAAGTTTGCATTAGGCATGGGTTTAAGGACCCCACAGTCCATATCAATGTGTGGTCATCGGGACCCGTCACCTCTTTGAAGACATTGAGGGATTACAATGCCAAATATCAAAGGAGTGAAGAGATGTACCCTAGAACCGGAATGGCTTGAGTAGCCTCTGGCCCAATTTGGTGTCAGGACTGATTAATTATGTTATGAGCCCACTGGCCCAGTTAATCATGAATTGAAGACTTATGGCCAGCTTGGGCTAAGTCCAATCAGGAGAGGCTTTGCCTCTATCCATTTAAGTCAATTGGGTCAAAGCCTAGTGTTTAAAGACTACAGAGCAGTCAGTGTTGAACACTGGGAATGAGGTTGACAAGTTAGTGTTTAACACTAAGAGGTAATTGGTGTTAAACACCAGCAACAAGGCTTTTCAAATTAGTGTTAAACACTAAAACAGCTCAGTGTTGAACACTGCAAATAAGGCTTTTTAATCGGCGTTGAATGCTGAGGCCCAACAATGTTTTAACACTGGGTTTGAGAGTTTTAATTTAGTGTTAAACACTAAGGCAAGAGGGGTCACGTGGCAGCACGTGAGAGCGCCCTCCCTTCGTTTATTCTGCTGAAATCGCTGCATCTTTCAGGGCATCACGTGCCATCACGCGACGGGCATTCATATGCCTATGTATTAGAGTTTCTGCCAAGGGTCACGTGGGGGACTACATCAAAGGGCTTTCTGTAGCTCTTTTAAGGGGGTCACGTGGTGGCACGTGACCCTGCCTCCATGTATATTGTTTGGAGAATCTATTGATCTTTCTTTTCAGGAATTAAATTCCTCGGGCTTTAATTTTCAAAGGAATTAAATTCCTACTTCCTTTTGAAGACTTATATTCTGGAGTTGAATCGAACCCTGAATCTTCTGTAGGAATTAAATTCCTCGTTTATGTGAAGAACTGAATAGGGTTAAACCCTAATGAAAGCTTTTTAAGGAATTAAACTCCCATTTTAGGGAATTATGATTAAAGGAATTAAATTCCCGCTGTTTCAGAACTATGTTCTTAATTAGGGTTCAACCCTGTTTCTTTTGTTTTGAAGGAATTAAATTCCCATAACATAGAGTCAAGCCCTACTTTTATCTTAAAGGAATTAAATTCCTATAGTTCTGTGAGAATTAAATTCTCATGCTTGCATTCCTTCTCTATGTTTTGGATCTGCATGGCAGGATCTCGACCCATTGAGAATTAAATTCTCAACCTTAAGGGGAGATGTGCACTTTGCAGATCCTCTATCAAAGAGAGAAGAAATATGCTCTTCTGTTTTATGTATCAGAGTTAAACTCTGTTGAGAATTAAATTCTCATTCTTTCAAAAGGCCTTCCCTTTCTTACCTAGGGTTTTTGCAGAAGATCCGAGTATCAAAGCTCTCCTCCTTTTTTCTTTCTTTTCTTCTCTGCGCATGTATCTATATTTTTTGTATCTCTTCGCTCCTATTTATAGGAGAAGCAGCCGAATAAATTAGTTTTGTGACGAATCTTCATTGAGAGATTTGATTTGCATCCTTCATTCGTTCTGGACCTTTGGATTATTAGGTGAATTTTATCCCCCATTGGATTTTAAATCCAGAGATTCTCCCTTGTTATTTTGGTTAGATTTAAGGGGGAAATCTTTCCAAACCCGAGATTTTCCCATAGATAGATCACCTCTGAATCTTTAATTTGATTGGTTCCAGATAGCCGCTTTCCTTTGGAAAGATTTGAATTTCTTTCAGAATTTAATTCTGTTGACAAAATGGGCTTTGAAAGCCGGTCACGTGTGCCCACGTGACCCATGGTCACGTGTGAGCACGTGACCCCCTTCGGAATGAGCCTTCTTCTTTCCTTTGCGCTCTGTCTTCTGATTGCTGCTTGAACGTCACGTGCTACCACGTGACCCCTGGTCACGTGTGAGCACGTGACCCCTGTCTGGCGCCTCTTTCTGGAGAACGAGTCTGCTGCCTTGAACGTCACGTGCCAACACGTGACTCTGGTCACGTGGGAGCACGTGACTTCTTCTGAAGCCTTTTCCTTGACTTGATCAGTTAACCGGTGTGCCTTTGACGCTTGCATTTAAATATCACGTGTCGCCATGTGACCCTGGTCACATGGGAGCACGTGACTCTTCCTGAAGCCCCTTTTCTTCCACGTAGTCAGGAAACTGAACCTGCCTTGATGACGTTTTTTAGGCGTCACGTGCCAACACGTGACCGCTAGTCACGTGTAATCACGTGACCCTCTTCTGAAGCTTTTCACAGAAGCTTTCCTGATTTTAAATCAGGAAACAAATGACCCCACAGCGTTGTTCTCACGTGTCTGCTCGTGAGTGCAACGCTGTCACCTCTTGCGACCGTTGGATTCCTTTACGGATTTGAGGAGATGAAGCGTTTCTATTGCTTTCTATAAATACCTCTGTCTCTTCATAGGAGCCTTCACTTTGCCCATCTTCTTCTTCTGAGAACTTTTTCTGAGAATTTAATTCTCTTCTTCCAGAGCTTAGTTCTCTGTTTTAAAATATTTTCATAGTTTAACTCTGCTTTAAAGGGATTCCTCCTCCTCAGGTAATGGCAATCGAAGCACCTTCGTTTTGACAAAAACTCTCCGGATTTTAAATCCAGACCAAGGGTTTCACAAAGAACCCATTTTTCTTCAAGTAATTTAACCAAAATATGAGACCACTTAACTCCCGCAGTAGATCACTTAGGGTTTAGATGATCCCTTAGGGAGATGATTATGGCGGTTCAACCCATGGAATTTAATTCCATCAAAAATATTTCTGGGAATTTAATTCCCTTTTCTTAATAAGGAATTTAATTCCTATGAAGAACTCAGTCTCTTCGCATGGAGGCTTCCTGAGGTCTCTTGGCCCTAGGTGGTTCTTCCGGCAATTAATGAAATGGTGGTTTCGTAATGATGTCTTTTGACTTTTATTTCAGGTATCATGGATGCCCATCTGTATAATCTTGACGAAATCATTTCCTACGGGAATATTCGTGCGCTGGGCCGCAGTCAGAATCAGGAGTTCACCGATGCTCAGTGTGCCGAGATCATGAGCCGCTTCGACGAGTACAACCATAGGCTACTCCCCCGTCGCTCTTCTCTTCTGAGGCTGAGTGCTGGCGATCCGGGAGGCACTTCCTCTCTTTTGCGCCGGCATACCGCTCGGGGCCTTGGACACTGCCGAGGATAAGGTGCATTCGGTGTACCTTATGGGCTTGATCTCAAAGAGAAGGCGGGATAATCTCATTGATCTCCTTCATCAGATTTTTCAGCAATCAGCCATACTGGGCGCCTACCGGAGGGTAGAGGACATCCGCGGGGACCCCGATGCTTGTGACCGTGAGAGAAAGCATACTCGGGAGGTTCGAAATGCTTGGAAGATCTTGAATAAAGTTAATTTCGAGTTTCTCAACCCATGCCCCGCGTCTGAAGCCTTACCATTGTAAAAGTTTTTCTTTTTATTTTGTATCGCCTTCTTGAAGTCTGGATGATAAGTTTTGTTGTGTCTCTGTACGTTTGCATGCTTTTTCTCTGAGATCTTATTATTCTGCTACTATTGTTGTTTGTGCTTTAATATGCATGGTACTACTCCATATTCTTCCTTTTAAATGCACATCAGGTTTGGGCCTCACGTGTTCTACACGTGAGATCTCTTGATGCGACTGTTCACAAGATTTTCCTCATGCCATATTTTCAGTGCACAATATTAGGTGCTGAAAAAGGGGCTTGGAAATCGTTCCATCTCCTTGATTTTCGGTACCTTTCCTTTTTTTTAGGCCTTGAAAATAAATTCACCATGAAAGATTTTCCGCGCATAGCACTTAATGCACCTCATTATATATGAGGCTATAGCTTTCTTTTCCTTTCACAGAGAGATTCATATCATATACATATTTTTTCCTTGAGAGAGAGAAACGAGTGCCATGGCTTGTAATCGTCCTCATGCTCGTCGACAGCCATGGGAAGTTCCTCTTGAGGAAATGATCCCCCGGTTTGCTGCTCGGTTGGTGGACCCCCTCTTTTCTGATGACGAATGTGACTCGGCCATGCACGAGCTCTCGATTCGTAGAGGGTCTCCCCTCCCGATGGGTTCCCTCTGGCTCCAGATGATTCTCGCGGCAGTGCTTGCCGACATCCCTTCTCACCCAGCGGAGATGACTCTGGCGATGCTTGATGCGGCGGAAGAGAAGCTTGAAGGCTTTCATGAAACGTGCCTGATTACTCAGGCCTTGAAGGACTACTCAATTCATCTATTGAGCGAGATAAAGGCCCGGCGAGCTATTATGTTTGCTTTCACGGACGAGCATGGCGCCAACCGATGGGGAGCGACCTCTCGCGAGAATCATCGCTTCGATGTACTGGAGAGAGCGGAGAGGGAGATGGAGAATTTTGTTCTTTGCTTTGTTAACCCTTGTGCCATTGATCCGGTGTTTGGTGATCTTTTCCGTTAGCGTAGTGTCTTTAAATTAGTCCTCTCTTTTGTATGCTTTATGCCGAACCCCTATGTAGGCTTGGTACTCGTATGCATGTTTTCGCTTGCATGAATAAACATTGTGTTCTTCTTATGAAAGCTTCTTCTAATTATCAACATTGTCATCATGTCGCATGCAAATTAATGCCTCGAATTTTATTTCTTTTTCGGATGCTCATATGATCGTGAACACATGCTCGATAGGATAAATACTGGAAATTTTCTCATTGCTTTTCATACCAGGTGATGTGAACGCGTTTCAGATCGATTATCGCTGTCGACCGGAAGCCCCATTTATACGGTCTTGTAAATTTCTTGTGTTCGAGGCCGTGGTTGCGAGCGCAAGCTTTCGTGGCCACGTAGCGAACATATTGTTGTGCGAGAAAAGGGTTCGGCCGTAAATTTTCGGGGAGGGAGCTAGCTCCCAAGGTGTTGGGCAAGCCTCAAGCCAATCTCACAGCCAGGGCCAATAAAGCGTATGAACTGTGGCGGGCGTTACAGGAATCCATCAAAGAGGTGTGACCCTCGATAAAGCCGCCACGTTCACTCGTGAGAAGGTCGAGGCTCATAAAGCCACCGAGAAAGAGCTCGAAGCTCGGCTTGCTTCGTATCAGGCTCAGCAAGCTCAGGCGGAGGCTCGTCTTCTGGAGATCTTGCGTCATGAAGTCGTAGCTCAGCAACAGAACGATGAGCTGGTAAAATTATTGCACCGCCCGCCGGCTTAAGGACTTGTATCTTTTCTTCTCTCTTTTTTTTTTGTACATACTCATGGATAAGAGTATCCTTTCTTTTTGTTTCTTTCATAGATTGTACTTTGTATCCATTTTGGTTTATGAATAAAAGATACAATTTTCCTCTCAATGATATGTCCCCTTGAATGCATTCTGCGGATACTATATCTTGATCTCCTTGCCGGACATCGATGGCTTAGGGTTCAGGGTTAAGATCTGCTTCCTAAGACCTTTGCATTTTATGAGCCACGAGGGTCTCATAAAGAGTTTTTCTCCCTACAAGTCGAGAGGATCCTATAGGTGTAAGTTCTTCTTAAGAATCGTGAGGATTCTTAAACGGGTTTTCCCTTGAGAGTCGTAAGGATCTCACAAGAGAGCTTTTTCTTCCTTACAGGTCGTGAGGACCTGCAAGTGCTGAATGTGGTCGCCCTTATCCGTGTTTCACGGGGTCAGAGGCTGCTCCGGGTATTGTAGTTTAAAGACGTCGCGGTCAAGGTTAAGGACCTCATAGTCCATGGATTTAGGGACTCCACAGTCCGATGTTAGTTTTAAGACATCACGGTCAAGGTTAAGGACCTCCTAGTCCGTGGATTTAGGGACTCCACAGTCCGATGTTAGTTTTAAGACATCACGGTCAAGGTTAAGGACCTCATAGTCCGTGGATTTAGGGACTCCACAGTCCGATGTTAGTTTTAAGACATCACGGTCAAGGTTAAGGACCTCATAGTCCGTGGATTTAGGGACTCCACAGTCCGATGTTAGTTTTAAGACATCACGGTCAAGGTTAAGGACCTCATAGTCCGTGGATTTAGGGACTCCACCATCCGATGTTAGTTTTAAGACATCACGGTCAAGGTTAAGGACCTCATAGTCCGTGGATTTAGGGACTCCACAGTCCGATGTTAGTTTTAAGACATCACGGTCAAGGTTAAGGACCTCATAGTCCGTGGATTTAGGGACTCCACAGTCCGATGTTTGGTTGCAGGGACCCGTCACCTCTTTGAAAACGTTGAGGAATTACAACGCCAGGCATCAAAGGAGTGAAGAGATGTACCCTTAAACCGAGGCAAAAATCTGTAAGGAATAGGGGTGGTTGATCGTTAGTTTTAAGACATCGCGGTCGAGGTTAAGGACGTCATAGTCCGTGAATTTTAAGGACTCCACAGTCCGGTATTTGCTCTGGATGCTTCACACGGGTTCACTGCCGTGCTTGGCGAGGACCAGGCTCCGCTCTGGGCGTTTTCCGCGGGGTCAAAGAGTGACGTTATCCACGTTCCACGTAACCAGGAATTTTGCACTAGATGCTTCACACGGGTTCACTGCCGTGTTCGGCGAGGACTAGGCTCCGCTCTGGATGCTTTCCACGGGGTCAAAGAGTGACATTATCCGCGTTCCACGTAACCAGGAATTTTGCACTAGATGCTTCACACGGGTTCACTACCATGCTCGGCGAGGACTAGGCTCCGCTCTGGACGTTTTTCACGGGGTCAAAGAGTGACATTATCCGCGTTCCACGTAACCAGGAATTTTGCACTAGATGCTTCACACGGGTTCACTGCCGTGCTCGGCGAGGACTAGGCTCCGCTCTGGATGCTTCACACGGGTTCACTGCCGTGCTCTGTGAGGACCAGGATCCGCTCTGGACGTTTTCCACGGGGTCAAAGAGTGACGTTATCCGCGTTCCACGTAACCAGGAAGTTTGCACTAGATGCTTCACACGGGTTCACTGCCGCGTTAGGCGAGGGCTAGGCTCCGCTCTGGATGCTTCACACGGGTTCACTGCCGTGCTCTGCGAGGACTAGGATCCGCTCTGGACGTTTTCCACGGGGTCAAAGAGTGACGTTATCCGCGTTCCACGTAACCAGGAAGTTTGCACTAGATGCTTCACACGGGTTCACTGCCGCGTTAGGCGAGGACTAGGCTCCGCTCTGGATGCTTCACACGGGTTCACTGCCGTGCTCTGCGAGGACCAGGATCCGCTCTGGACGTTTTCCACGGGGTCAAAGAGTGACGTTATCCGCGTTCCACGTAACCAGGAAGTTTGCACTAGATGCTTCACATGGGTTCACTGCCGCGTTAGGCGAGGACTAGGCTCCGCTCTGGATGCTTCACACGGGTTCACTGCCGTGCTCTGCGAGGACCAGGATCCGCTCTGGACGTTTTCCACGGGGTCAAAGAGTGACATTATCCGCGTTCCACGTGACCAGGAATTTTGTTGATTGTATCCGCATTTCACGGGACAGAGGTTTGACTCTTGGTGATATGTATCGCCGAGCCATGGAACTTGGGGTTGCCGCTGTTCCGTTTCGCTTGATGTTGTGTCTGCCGCCATGAGACGGACGTCGAGATGATCTCTAGGCTATCTGTGAACCGTCGAGATTTGGCTTCTCCTTATGATGAAACTCGGGGGAGGAGTATGATCCCTTCTTTGTTTGCGCCCCTGGATTGTATACAGAGGTAGATGTAACATCACCTGTAGGGCGAGGATTTCTCTTTTATTTTATTTCTTTTTCCGCGATGCTCTATCATTTCAGATTTTTATATCGCGAAGGTCGCGATTGCCCCATCATTTCGGCTATTCTTCGCGGTGCCCAATCATTTCGGCTATTTATTTATTTTCTGCTCGCTGCTTTTTATTGCGAGTTGCCCCATCATTTCGGCTATTTTGTAGGCAGGTGTGGCTTGCTAGCTTTTTCGCTGCGAGCCTGGATTTTAGGCACCGATTTCGGCATCAGCACCGCTACAACTGGAATGTTGCCAGAAGCGAATCATCATTTTCCTTTGTCGATGACGAACAAAGGTGGCTCAGCAAACAGGGTTAAGGGTCCTGTCGACCAAGGCTTTTGACTTTATGAGCCGTAAGGGTCTCACAAAGGTATTTCTCCCTACAAGTCGTGAGGATCTTGCAGGTGTATTTTCTTCTTAGGGATCGTGAGGATTCCTAAGCGTGTGTTCCTCTGTAAGTCGTAAGGATCCTATAAAAGGGCTTTCTCCTTATGGGTCGAGAGGACCTACAAGGGCTGCTCATTAAATGGACATATCCCTAGTCACGGGTGGGACTTTGCTGGGGAAATGTTTATTCGCGCCCGTGGATTGTATACAAGGGTCAGTATTGAATCCCTTGTAGGGCAATATCGAAGGTTGTGGAGGATTTGCTTAAGAACAGGTTCAGGTTTCTTTAACTTAAGACTTTCAAGTCTTATGAGCCGTGAGGGTCCCACAAGAGAATTCTCCTTACGAGTCGTGAGGATCTCGTAAGTGTATTTTCTCCTTAGGAATCGTGAGGATCCCTAAGTGTGTTGCTCCTTTGTGAGTCGTAAGGATCTCACGCAGGTGGTTTCTCCTTACAAGATCGAAAGGACCCTATAAGTGTCTTTTAACGAGGTTGCGCCCTTTCGGGTTTTCACAAACACTCGCCGGTAGTCCTGCTATTTTTACTCACGGAGCCCTGTCGGGTTTTCATCCGTGCCCATTTTGCTTATGGACATACCGCTTTTTTTTATTCTTTTTTTTATATTATTTTTTTTTTACCTTTTCTTTCTCATCTTGTCAGCCTGACGATGCTGCGGTAGTAGTTTTAGGGACGTTTCGGTCCGCCGTTAGTTTAAAGACATTTCGGTCCATCGATAGTTTAAGGACGTTTCGGTCCACCGTTAGTTTAAGGACGTTTCGGTCCGTCTTTAGTTTAAGGACGTTTCGGTCCGTCGTTAGTTTAAGGACGTTTCGGTCCGTCTTTAGTTTAAGGACGTTTCGGTCCGTCTTTAGTTTAAGGACGTTTCGGTCCGTCGTTAGTTTAAGGACGTTTCGGTCCGTCTTTAGTTTAAGGACGTTTCGGTCCGTCGTTACGGGAAGGCCGGCTGCTGCTTGTAAAGTCTGAGCCTAAGAAGATAGCGAGCGGACATAGTCGTCGTCATCTATCATTGACCCAGGCTATGGCTCATTAAGCGTAGTATTTCTTTAAGAAACGGCCGTTTATTGGCCTGAAAGGTCTTTCACCGTGCATGTCCATGAGTAGATAGGCTCCACCCTGGTAGACCTTGTCTATGATGTAAGGGCTTTCGTAGTTTGGCTCAAATTTTCCCCGTTTGGCACGATTGGGGATCATAGGTCTCTTGACAACTAGCACGAGTTCGCCTTGGCGGAATGTCCTCGGCCTGGTCAATCTTTCGTACGAGCGCGTCATCTTTGCTTTGTAGGCTTCTAGATGTTGTTGCGCTATGAGCCGGGTCTCGTCGAGGGCATCAAGCTCCTCAAGCCGAAGGTGAGCACTTTCTTCGTCCGTCAGCTCGTGGTGGACTGCCACTCGTAGAGAGGGTAACTCTATCTCGAGGGGGAGCACTGCTTCCGTCCCAAATACCAACGCGTACGGCGTTGTGTTCGTGGCTGTCTTGAATGTAGTTCGATAAGCCCAAAGGGCTTCTTCCAGCCTCTCGTGCCAGTCTCTCTTATTCCGGGAAACGGTCTTTTTTATGATCTTCGTCAAGGTCTTATTGAAGGACTCGGCCAGACCGTTAGCTCGTGGGTTGTAAACTGAAGAATATCTCCAGTCTATATTGTGCTGCTGCGCGAAGCGGCTAATCTTATGGCTTCGATAGGCTGGCCCATTATCGGAGATAATCCACCGTGGGGTTCCGAACCGATAGATAACGTGGGTCTTGAAGAAATGGAGGATATTCTCCGTCTTCACTTCCCTCAGCGGTACTGCTTCTGCCCATTTGGAGAAGTAATCAGTCGTTGCCAGGATAAAACGATGTCCCCGGGATGATGCTGGCTCGATGGGGCCGACTATGTCAGTCCCCCACATTTCGAATGGCTAACTAGCCACCGTTGGGTGTAGTGGATTCGGATGTTGGTGGATAAAGTCTCCGTGGATCTGGCACGAGTGGCATTGCTTCGCATACTCGAGGCAGTCCTGGATCATCGTGGGCCAGTAGTAGCCCATTCGTTTAATCTTTAACTTCATCTTCGGGCCTGCTTGGTGAGAACCGCAAAGTCCTTCATGAATTTCCTGAATGACTCTTTCCGCTTCGTCAGGTCCTAAGCATCTCAGCCATAGAGAATCAAACGATCTCTTGTATAGAGTATCGTTGACGAAAGCGAAAGATAGAGCTCGTTTCATGAGCTGATGCCTTGAGGATGCTTCTTTGGGCATTCGGTGGGACTTAAAGTAGTCTATGAAGATTTCCCTCCAGTCCTCGGCCTTCTCATGGTCTTTTATTTGTAGGGTTGTCTGCTCAGTCGCTCCCTTCTCTTTATATAATGTCGGAGGTATTTCTGCCGGGGTGAGCACTCGACGGCTTTGTACCACGATTCTGACATCATCGAGGTTCTCGTCAGCCAGTTCTTTAGCGAGTTTGGCCAACGCGTCTGCTTTGCTGTTCTCCGCGCGCGGTATGTTCTCTAAAATATAGGAGGGAATTTGGGCCAACAGTTGTTGCACCTTTTCGCCGTACTTTACCAACTCCGGCTTGCACGTTTGGTAGTCACCATTCACTTGACTAACAACTAGCTGAGAATCCCCGTATATAAGGAGGTCTTCAATTCCCATGTCGATGGCGATTTCGAGGCCTGCTATCAGAGCTTCATATTCAGCCTCATTATTTGTCCTCGGCTCTGTTAAGGAGAAGGCGAAGCGCATTATCCCTCCTTGTGGAGTTGCAAAGATGAGGCCTATCCCCGATTTGATCATTGGGATACCTTGTTTCTGTTTCTTTACGGAGGACGCTCCATCGAAATAGAGTTCCCATCGGGTGCTTCCGCCGCTAATCGCATCAAATGCATGCTCGTCCGACAAATCACAATTCAGAGGAGAATCGGCCGGTATCGGGTGCTCAGCGAGGAAGTCAGCAATGGCCTGGCCTTTCACTGCCTTGAGAGGTTGATAGATTATCGAGAACTCCATCAAGAGCAGGGCCCATTTAGCGAGTCGTCCCGTCAATATGGCTTTTGACATCAGATATTTAAGAGGGTCCACCTTCGAGATGAGACAGACTTCATGTGCCAACGCGTAGTGCCTGAGCTTTGTTATCGCGAAGATTAATGCCAAGCAATGTTTTTCAATGGGAGAGTAATTGCTTTCTGCCCCCAGTAGAACTCGACTTAAGTAGTAGAGTGCTCTCTCTTTCCCCTGATCGTTCTCTTGCGCCCATAATGCGCCCAAGGAACCTTCGAGGGCGGTTGTATAAAGAATGAGGGGTTTTCCCTTGACCGGCGCAGCCAATACCGGCGGGTTCTGCAGGTACTGCTTGATCTCGTCTAGTGCACCTTGGTATTTTTGATCCCAGACGAATGGGGTTCCCTTCTTCATCAGGTGACTGTAGGGGCGGCATTTGCCTGAAAGATTTGCGATAAATCGCCGGATGTATGCGAGCTTCCCTTGGAGAGACCGCAACTGTTTGAGGGTTCTTGGCGGAGGCATTTCCATGATCGCTTTAATCTTTGACGGATCTATTTCAATACCTCGGTGTCGAACGATGAATCCCAGGAATTTGCCCGAGGAGACTCCAAACGCGCATTTGAGGGGATTCATTTTCAAATTATATTGCCGGAGGCGTTGAAATACAGTCTCCAGGTGGTTTAAATGCTCTTCGTATGACATGCTCTTTACTACGAGGTCATCGATATAGCACTCAACGATGTCATGTATGAGGTCATCGAGGATCTTTGTCATGGCCCTTTGATAGGTAGCGCCAGCGTTCTTTAGACCAAAGGGCATAACCCTGTAGCAAAATATACCCAAAGGGGTCCGGAAAGCGGTGTGCTTCTGGTCTTCGGGATGCATCTTTATTTGATTGTATCCTGACGAACCGTCCATAAAGGAGAAAACCTCGTGAGTGGACGTGTTATCTATCATTAGCTCGGTTACCGGTACTGGGAAATCATCCTTTGGACAGGCTTTATTGAGATCCCTGAAATCCACGCATATGCGTACCGTCCCATTCTTCTTCATTACCGGGACGATATTGGCGATCCAGTCGGGATATTGAACTTCTTGAATAAATCCAGAATCGATCAGCTTCTTGACTTCGGCGTTGATGCTCATCTCAAGCTCGAGTCGCATCCTTCTTGGCGCTTGCTTGACTGGCTTGATATCCGGGGATATTGCTAATTTATGCACGGCAACCTCCGGATCTAATCCTGGCATTTCAGAGTAGTTCCACGCGAAGCATTCTTTATGCCGTAGTAGCACGTTTTTTAACACGGCCACCTTTTCTTCAGAGAGTAGCTCGCTGACGAATGTCGGTCGCGGGTCCTCTGCCGATCCCAACTCAATCTTCCTGAGGTTATCTGCAGTAGTATGTATACTGTCTTCCAGTTCTTTCGGAGCGGGCGGAAATTCTGAGATCACCTCATCATCGCAGTTTTCAAAGCACCGGGGAATGTCATCTATGTTCTCGGGCTCTTCTTTTAATATCGTAATCGTATAACAGGCGCGAATCCGCTTCCGGGACTGAGGTGGATCCGGTTCTGCTCTTGCGGCCTTGGGCTCGTGCTTTCGTGGCGGCGTTACCCTCCAGCTGTTGGATAAAGCGAATCTTCCCCGTTGGTACTGGTCCTCGACCCAGTTCTTGAAGGTGAAGCAGTCTTCGGTAGGGTGTCCTATAGCTCGGTGATAGGAGCAATAGCTCAAACGAGAAGCCTTGTTAGCTTGCTCAGGGTGTCTAGACTCTGTAAGCGCGATCATTTGATGTTTTAGAGCGAGCTTGAGTAACTTTTCCGTCTTGTCTCGGGGGAAGGAGTACGCTCGACTCATCTTTTCCATGAGGGACGAATCTGAGCCGCGCAGTACCCGTAACCCTCTAATCCTGCGTCGTTGTTGTCGACTCCTCTTCCCGCTTCTTAATTTATTTCCGTCTCCGCATTGGGCCTTTCGCACAACGGGTTGACAAAGATGAGCGTCTTTGTCTTTTGGAGCCTGTTGAAATAGACGTTGCGTCCTGGCCTTCTCGTAGATGGCCATCTCGCGGTTGTGGTCTTCCCGAGCTTTCTGACCCATTTTCCTGATAGGCTTGTCCGTTCGTTCTTCAGACGACGAACTCGGCGCTTCGATCGCGGGGTCTAGTTTTGATGAGGGGTCGGCATCTCCTGATAGGGCGTCCTCTTCTTCATCAAAGGTATATATAGCATAGCTGTTGTGGGCCCGCTCTCGTTTTCCGGTTCTCGCGTATCCAAGCCCAAGTGTCTCCATTTTCCCATTGGGCAATTTGCGTTGGGTTCCAGGGACATCCCAAATCCTGTTGTAGAACCGAGCCTGTCGAACAGTTTGTTTTAAGGGTACTCCTTGGCGCTTCAATAGCTTCTTTAATCCATTTGTATAGTATCTGGGCAGACGGATGGGTTGGAGTCTGTCGCATGTAGCATCTGCGCCATGCCAGATCTCTTTCTCTATTTTTGACTCTGAGGATCGGTAGAATAGGATCATCTTCTCACCCCTTTGCCTGGGAGGGATGTAGAATGTTTGCAGGTCCTGCACATTATGAGCTTGCAGCGTGTCGAGATCCTTGTAGTGTTCTCGCGGTACCATGGTGATTTGAAAGCTATGGTCATCGCCGGGAGGTATTTGTATTGACAGCCGATTAGAGAACACAGCATTAACTTCATCCTCTGAATCACTTCCGAAGACCAGTATGGGGGCGGGCGTCCCCAGGTTGTTGCGTTGAGATGGACCTGCATAAACTATCTCTTCCTCTTCTTCAGTATCGCTTCCGAAAACAGGAACGGTGGCGGCGACTTTGTTCTCCGGATCGCGACACCTTTCTGTATCCTCGAAATCTAGCAAAAAGTACTTCGCATCTTCGTATTTGCGGACTTCGTTCACGGAGAATGGATTCAACTCTCCTGTTACGGTATACTCGAAACCATCCTTAAAGTACTTCATACACTGGTGTTGTGTAGAAGGGACGATGTTGTATTCGTGTAGCCAAGGACGACCGAGCAAGGCGTTGTAGCAGGTTTTGGCGTCAATGACATGAAATTTGATGTCTGTGACGAGAAGTCCAAAGCGTAATGTTAGTATCACAGATCCGAGAGTCCGTGACGATTGTGAATCGAAACCGGAGATAGTAATTTTGTCACGAGCGAGATGTTGCACACTCATGCAGATTTCCTTCAACACCCGAACATTAAGGAGATTGACGGAGGATCCATTATCCACCAGGATCTTGCCTATCTTGATGTCATGGCAGTATCCGGAGACATATAGGGGACGGTTGTGGTCGCACGTCCCGAGAAGGAGGTCTTCATCACCGAAAGTGACGTCGGCCGTATGCACTTCCTCCAGGTTGTCTTTCATCCTTTCAGTGGCGAGGAAGGCTTGGAATTGCTCAGGTTCTTGCAACGCCTTAATTAGCGAGTCTCGCGATTCTTTTGACAATAGGAGGGCATCAAGGATGCTAAGCTGAGAAGGTAGCTTCCTTAAGTGTGCGAGGATGTTATAGTCCACCTTACTCTTCTTAGGAGGATCTCTGGTAGTTAGTTCTTTCGTGACTTGGTCATCTAAAGTGATATCTTCAATGACCTTTTCCTTTCCCTTATCTTTTCTGCTCACGGGCCCGAGATTCTTTTCTGGGAGTGTGCGATTGCGCAGCTGAATGTTCTCACAGGCCTCTGATTCCTCCTCTTTCCCTAACACGGATTCTTTAAAGAGAGGGCCCAGAGCCATTTCTTCATCAGAGTCGCTCCCAAAGGTGAGAATTTGTGACCCCCCGACGTTAACCATGTCACAGCTGCCGGTAGTTCTGTTGCGCCCGTCGACAGTGTTTCTTCGTTCCCGACGGCTCTTGCGTTTCATGCGCTTAAAATGTTGCCGACGAGCAACATATCCTTGCCACCATATCTTAAAGGCGTCGCACTCCTCTGTGGGGTGCGAGACTCTCCGATGATATGCGCAATAATTAGGGTGCCTCTCCGTCCCATCGTGTGTATTCCCTTCCGAGGGTGGTAGCTTCATCCCCATTGACATGGCTTTGGCAAACCTTTTCCTCGTCTTGAATATCTTTTTGTCTACTTCGGACGCCTTTTGATCTGGCGGGGGTAGTTCAACTCTTTCATTCAGTCGCCTGCATTTGGTTCTTTCTGACGTCGCCATCTCATGTTCCTGATCCGCCTTACTTTTTAGACGAATTTCGTCTAGAAAGGCATTGATCATTTCATTTGTCAGCCACGCACGCTCTGGTTCAGGTTCTGCCTCCAGCTTCTTAGTGTCAGGAGTTTTCTCATCATCGGTAAACGAGTGGGAGATTACGTTACAACTCGCCACATACTCTTCGGATTCATCCGATGAGCTCTCTTCATCATCTTCCTCTTGAAAGATGTGGTTGAGGAACTCTTGCAGTGTGACAGGGGTTCGCGTCTTTTGATTGTATTCTTCCAGCGCGTCGATCTGCTTTTGCAGTTTCGTGCGCTCATCTCCAAGCTTCGCGGGCTTCTTGGATTTATTCTTCTTTTTCTTCGAAGCTTTTGATGTCTGGGCGTGATTATTCGGGCCCTTATCACGAGTCTTCGTAATTGTGCGGGGCTTCAACATCCCTTCGATAATTTGAGGTTCAAGAAGGTCCTTCCATTCGATCGCAGGGCACGCATGAAGGTCTCTCAGCATTCTTTTGGTTTTAGTTGATAGTACGACCTCCCATGGAGCTTCTTCAATAAAGGAGCAGGTTGCCCCCAGTGTATCTGCTTTCTTAGGAGCATGCGGTTGTGGTGGGTTCACCTTCCACTTTTCGGACAGTACAAACTTCCCCTGGAGGTATTGATCTTCAATCCATCCTTTGAAGACGAAGCAATCTTCAATCGGATGACTTACCGTTTGATGGTAAGGGCAATAGTTAGGGTTATTCACCTCGGTGGGTTGTGGCGGTCGCTTTGGATTTGGTAGGTTTATAAGTCTGTTGCGTATTGCCAGCTCGAATAACCGTTTCGTCTTGTCTCGTGGGAACGAGTAGGGACGCTTCATCTTCTCATTATAATACCGGCGTCTTTCTTCCAATTGGTCTGCCGGTTTCGGGGTGTTAGGTTGCTGTTGAGCATTCGCGACAAAGGTCGCCCTTCCTTTACCCTTGTCATTCCGAGGTTCCGACTTCGGGGGAGGTGGTCTATGACCCATCTGGTCCATCTGAGCCAACTTGTCGATTAAAGCCTGGAATGTGGTTGGCTTAAAGAACATCATGAACTGGGAAATAGTTGCGTGGGGGTCTAGGGTTCCCACGAACATGCCCACTGCGGGTGCCTCCTCAATGCGTTGCTCGCATCTCGACCACAAATTCCGCCAGCGTATAGCATACTGGACCCAGGTTTCGCCTGGTTTTACCCTGACGTTAATCAATGCAGTTATCGGAGTGCGTTCGCTGGCACTTGCGAACCGTTGAGTGAATAACAACTCCATTTCAGCGAACGTTCTGATAGAATCGTTCGGGAGTTCTGAATACCATTCGAACGATGTTTCTGATAAGCTGCCCACGAACTGTCGGAGCAACAGTTTATCATCACCACCGGTGTTACCACAGAGGGCCCGGAATTGGGCGACATGTTGATGGGGATTGCCGGTCCCCTTGTATACGTGGAATTTTGGTATCGTATAGCCTTGCGGGTATTTGATTTGATCGTACCAGCTCGGATACGGCCGCCCCGTTTTCACGACTTGACCAGCTGCTTCAGTCGCATGATGGACCCGGATTTGCTGGGCTATGTAGTCAGCCAAGTCAGCTTTAGAGATTGTCTCCTCCTTGGCCGTTGAGAGGGCTGGTGGTGGATTTGACGTTTCTCCCCGGTCATCTTCCAGAACGATTGGGGGGTCTTCGGCGGGCAAGTCCTGCTGGATCATCATTCCTATCATATCTTGGAAGAGAAGTCCCATACGTTGTATGTTGGCTGCTTGTTCAGCAGCCTCTTTGTCCTTTTTCTCCAGTATCCGGCGAAGGAATTCAGCGTCGGTTTCCTCCTCCTGGCGTGCGTCTGAGGACGTTTCTGGGCTTTCTTTCGGCCCGGTAAGTGCGGCCATAGCCTTCATCATTTCTTGGAGCTTTTGTTGCTGCTCCTGGGCTTTCGTCACGGATCGGGTAAGTGGTCGGTGGCCTGTAGCAGTGCGGCTCTCCTCCTTTCCAGAGGCCATGTATACGGTGTGGACCATCATACCCCCAGACTTAGGGCGTCTGGGCTTAGTGCTTTTAGCCGTCATTGCACGTTGGGGGGTATTCTCTGGCCTCCTCCCTCTATGAACCGTGGAGGCTGAGGGGGCCGTCAAGATGGGCGTCCAGATAGCCTTTCGGGGTTTATCCTGATGACCAGCTTCCGGTTGGATTTTCAGCTTCTTGTGCTGGCGGGAGGAGTTTGGATCGATGATTGAGTCTCGGGCCTGCCGCCAAACCTTATAGATTTTGGAAGACAGCCGTTGAGGAGATTGGGGCTGTTCTGATTCCATTTCCACAACCTTTTTTAACGGGGGAGGAGACCTCTTCAGTACTGTAGTAGGAGAATTTCTTCGCACTTTATTTAGCATTTTGAAGCTGTTCCCAGTTGGAACAGCAGCATTAACTTCTGCCACCGGGGCTGGTGGAGTCAATCCGGAGGGGGAGTCGCTCCCAGCCTTCCTTACTCGGCGCCAATGACGACGTCGAGCGCGTCGAGCGGACGGCGCTGGTTCAGCGGTGAGAATGGCTTCGTCTTGCCCCCTGTGTGGGTGGGGGGTTGTTGTTGGTGTTAGCCTGTCAAAGACCGATGTCTTCTGGGTAGCAGGGGCGGGAGCTGAAGCCGTCAATCTTGTAAAGACCGACTTTTTGGCCGGAGAAGCCACCTTGGCAATTTCGGGGGTAGGAGCGGCCACTTTCTTAGAGGCAGCCTTCTCGGAGATTGTAGGCCCCATGATGAGTTCGCAAGATTTCTGGCCCAATCTAGAGAAGACCGAGGCGTTGACGTTGGGCGACTCGTTGAGAGGAGCCGCGGCAGGGGTAAGACGATCAAAGACCGACTTCTTGAGAGCTTCCTTTGTCAGCACCGGCGTCACGAAGCTTGATGGGGAGAGCATAGTCCCAAAGAACAATCCGGTAGTGGCTTGAGTCACTTGGTCCACCGGCATTGTGAACAACGAAGCAGCTTGGGGTCCGTAGGCATGCCTCCTGGCGAGGCAGAGCGTTGGTCGCAATTGCAGTTTGAGCAGTTGGAGAATTTCACAGAAGTAGAAGCTATCGATCCTTTGCTTTCTGCAATAAGCAAGATACCAATTCTTAGTATCTTGAAACCCAAGGTCAACCATTAGCGAACCGCGATTGGTTCGCGAATCACGACACACGAAGTGTGGAGTGGAAAGAGGAAAAGGTCCCACCGGGCGTGCCAGAATCTGTTCCCCTCCGAAAGACGGCGCGCAAGGCTGCGATGTCTTGGCACTGAGATTCGGGGCAGATGCTAATTGGTGCTATCCATTCACCTCTCCGAAGATGCCAAGTTGGTTTATGGCACCATACATCGAAGATTTAAGCGGATGCGACCGATGTAGCAGACTTCGTCAGATTCCCCCTCGTTGAGGAGTTTTTTGATTGTGGGGACGCTCTTCGACCGATGTAGCAGACCGTTTAGATCCGACAAAAGAGCATATGGGGCTCTATTGTTCTAGTTTAGGGACATTGCGGTCCGTGGGTAGTTTAAGGACATTGCGGTCCATGGGTAGTTTAAAGACATTGCGGTCCATGGGTAGTTTGAGGACATTGCGGTCCATGGGTAGTTTAAGGACATTGCGGTCCATGGTTAGTTTTAAGACATCTCAGTCAAGGTTAAGGACGTCATAGTCTATGGGTTTAAGGACTCCACAGTCCGGTATGTGCTCTGGATGCTTCACACGGGTTCATTGCCGTGCTTGGCGAGGACCAGGCTCCGCTCTGGGCGTTTTCCACGGGGTCAAGGAGTGACGTTATCCGCGTTCCACGTAACCAGGAAGTTTGCACTAGATGCTTCGCACGGGTTCACTGCCGTGCTCTGCGAGGACTAGGCTCCGCTCTGGATGCTTCACACGGGTTCACTGCCGTGTTCTGCGAGGACCAGGATCCGCTCTGGACGTTTTCCACGGGGTCAAAGAGTGACGTTATCCGTGTTCCACGTGACCAGGAAGTTTGCATTAGGCATGGGTTTAAGGACCCCACAGTCCATATCAATGTGTGGTCATCGGGACCCGTCACCTCTTTGAAGACATTGAGGGATTACAATGCCAAATATCAAAGGAGTGAAGAGATGTACCCTAGAACCGGAATGGCTTGAGTAGCCTCTGGCCCAATTTGGTGTCAGGACTGATTAATTATGTTATGAGCCCACTGGCCCAGTTAATCATGAATTGAAGACTTATGGCCAGCTTGGGCTAAGTCCAATCAGGAGAGGCTTTGCCTCTATCCATTTAAGTCAATTGGGTCAATGCCTAGTGTTTAAAGACTACAGAGCAGTCAGTGTTGAACACTGGGAATGAGGTTGACAAGTTAGTGTTTAACACTAAGAGGTAATTGGTGTTAAACACCAGCAACAAGGCTTTTCAAATTAGTGTTAAACACTAAAACAGCTCAGTGTTGAACACTGCAAATAAGGCTTTTTAATCGGCGTTGAATGCTGAGGCCCAACAATGTTTTAACACTGGGTTTGAGAGTTTTAATTTAGTGTTAAACACTAAGGCAAGAGGGGTCACGTGGCAGCACGTGAGAGCGCCCTCCCTTCGTTTATTCTGCTGAAATCGCTGCATCTTTCAGGGCATCACGTGCCATCACGCGACGGGCATTCATATGCCTATGTATTAGAGTTTCTGCCAAGGGTCACGTGGGGGACTACATCAAAGGGCTTTCTGTATCTCTTTTAAGGGGGTCACGTGGTGGCACGTGACCCTGCCTCCATGTATATTGTTTGGAGAATCTATTGATCTTTCTTTTCAGGAATTAAATTCCTCGGGCTTTAATTTTCAAAGGAATTAAATTCCTACTTCCTTTTGAAGACTTATATTCTGGAGTTGAATCGAACCCTGAATCTTCTGTAGGAATTAAATTCCTCGTTTATGTGAAGAACTGAATAGGGTTAAACCCTAATGAAAGCTTTTTAAGGAATTAAACTCCCATTTTAGGGAATTATGATTAAAGGAATTAAATTCCCGCTGTTTCAGAACTATGTTCTTAATTAGGGTTCAACCCTGTTTCTTTTGTTTTGAAGGAATTAAATTCCCATAACATAGAGTCAAGCCCTACTTTTATCTTAAAGGAATTAAATTCCTATAGTTCTGTGAGAATTAAATTCTCATGCTTGCATTCCTTCTCTATGTTTTGGATCTGCATGGCAGGATCTCGACCCATTGAGAATTAAATTCTCAACCTTAAGGGGAGATGTGCACTTTGCAGATCCTCTATCAAAGAGAGAAGAAATATGCTCTTCTGTTTTATGTATCAGAGTTAAACTCTGTTGAGAATTAAATTCTCATTCTTTCAAAAGGCCTTCCCTTTCTTACCTAGGGTTTTTGCAGAAGATCCGAGTATCAAAGCTCTCCTCCTTTTTTCTTTCTTTTCTTCTTTGCGCATGTATCTATATTTTTTGTATCTCTTCGCTCCTATTTATAGGAGAAGCAGCCGAATAAATTAGTTTTGTGACGAATCTTCATTGAGAGATTTGATTTGCATCCTTCATTCGTTCTGGACCTTTGGATTATTAGGTGAATTTTATCCCCCATTGGATTTTAAATCCAGAGATTCTCCCTTGTTATTTTGGTTAGATTTAAGGGGGAAATCTTTCCAAACCCGAGATTTTCCCATAGATAGATCACCTCTGAATCTTTAATTTGATTGGTTCCAGATAGCCGCTTTCCTTTGGAAAGATTTGAATTTCTTTCAGAATTTAATTCTGTTGACAAAATGGGCTTTGAAAGCCGGTCACGTGTGCCCACGTGACCCATGGTCACGTGTGAGCACGTGACCCCCTTCGGAATGAGCCTTCTTCTTTCCTTTGCGCTCTGTCTTCTGATTGCTGCTTGAACGTCACGTGCTACCACGTGACCCCTGGTCACGTGTGAGCACGTGACCCCTGGTCACGTGTGAGCACGTGACCCCTGTCTGGCGCCTCTTTCTGGAGAACGAGTCTGCTTCCTTGAACGTCACGTGCCAACACGTGACTCTGGTCACGTGGGAGCACGTGACTTCTTCTGAAGCCTTTTCCTTGACTTGATCAGTTAACCGGTGTGCCTTTGACGCTTGCATTTAAATATCACGTGTCGCCACGTGACCCTGGTCACGTGGGAGCACGTGACTCTTCCTGAAGCCCCTTTTCTTCCACGTAGTCAGGAAACTGAACCTTCCTTGATGACGTTTTTTAGGCGTCACGTGCCAACACGTGACCGCTAGTCACGTGTAAGCACGTGACCCTCTTCTGAAGCTTTTCACAGAAGCTTTCCTGATTTTAAATCAGGAAACAGAACTTTCAGAACTCCTCAACATGCTGAGGAGTGCAGAGGGCACCCTACAGAAAGGTAGGGAAACATCCACTTTGTTTGTAGGAGGATCTTCCTCTTCTAGGTCCAGGGCGAAAGCCAAGGGAAAGAAGAAGAAAACCCCTGCCAAACCAAGGGACGGTGTTAGTAAGGTGAATACGAAGGGAAAGGCAAAAGCAACAAAGATAGCGAGGAAGCTTGTGGATAAGGAAGAGTGCTTTACTGTCACAAGAGTGGACACTGGAAGAAAAATTACAGGGCTTGGAAGGCCAGAACACAGGATCTGAAGCAAGTTGCGGCTTCAGCTTCAGGTGTGTATGTTATTGAAAACTGTCTATCAATAAACTTTACGTCCTGGGTATTGGATACCGGATCAGGATCTCATATCTGTAATTCTTTGCAGGCGTTGAGAAAGCGTAGGTTTTTGAAAGCAGGTGACATGACCCTCAAAGTTGCAAACGGAGCTAGCATGGATGCTGAGGCCGTAGGGGACTATCACCTGGGAATGTCAGATGGACATGTTTTGGTTTTACGTAATTGCTTTTTTGTACCCAACGCAACTTGTAATATCATTTCTGTATCTTTGATTTCTAAAGAAGGTTATGAATTTGCGTTTGTAAGTAATGTTGTAAACATTCATCTTAATCAAGTTCTGATTGGGTCAGGTACATTAAGCAATGGTATATACGTATTAAACCAACCACAGATTTTCAATGTCCAGAATACACACAAAAGAAAGTCTCCGGAAACAAATCAGACTTTCTTATGGCATTGTAGACTGGGTCACATCAATGAGAGAAGGTTGACGAAGTTACATACAGAAGGATATTTGGATCCGTTCGATTATCAATCATATGCAACTTGTCAATCCTATCTCAAAGGAAAGATGACAAAGACTCCATTCACTGGACACGGAGTAAGAGCGAGCGAGCTCTTGGGACTCGTATACAGCGACGTGTGCGGTCCAATGTCTACGCATGCACGAAGCGGTTATTCTTACTTCATTACTTTTACGGATGACTTTTCAAGGTACGGTTATGTCTTCTTAATAAAACATAAATCCGAAGCCTTTGGAAAATTCCAGGAATATAAGAATGAAGTAGAAAAACAAACAGGCAAAAGTATCAAGACACTAAGATCTGATCGAGGTGGTGAATACTTGAGTGCCGAGTTCCTGGATTACTTAAAAGAGAATGGAATTCTCTCTCAGCTTACTTCCATACACTCCGCAACATAACGGTGTATCGGAGAGATGGAACCGAACCCTATTGGATATGGTACGGTCCATGATGAGTAACGCTGAGTTACCGCGATCATTCTGGGGATATGCACTAGAATCAGCTGCATACCTTTTGAACCGAGTTCCAACTAAGACTGTGCCTACTATACCATATCAGATGTGGTGTGGGAAGAGACCCTATCTTAATCATATTAAGACATGGGGATGTCCAGCTTTTGTCAAAAAGCAGCATGCGGACAAGCTCGAGGCACGCTCAATACAGTGCAAGTTTGTGGGATATCCAAAGAACTCCAAGGGATATTTCTTCTATTGCGAAGAGGAACAAAAGGATTTTGTTTCTCGGCATGCCCACTTCATGGAAACTCAGTTTTTGGAGTATCAGATAAGTGGTAGCGCAATAGAACTGGAAGAAATTCCATAACCACGAGCTATTACTGAAAGCTTAGTAGAACCAGAGGGTTCGAAAGATCAGGACATTCCTACGCCGCTCCGCAGAAGTAGTAGGCAGTCTCATCCGTCCGAGAGATACTACGGTTTTCTCATAGACGGGGATAGAGAGGATTGCATCATTGATAGTGATGAGCCGACTAGCTTCTAGCAGGCCATTCAGAGCGTTGACTCGGTAAAATGGCTGTATGCAATGCGGACCGAAATGGAGTCCATGTACACCAACAAAGTATGGACGTTGGACATTGCTCCAGATGGGGTAAAACCCGTAGGATGCAAGTGGATCTTCAAAAGGAAGATTGGTGTAGATGGACAGGTTGAGACCTATAAAGCTCGACTTGTTGCAAAGGGTTTCCGTCAAAGACCTGGCTTGGACTATGAAGAAACCTTTTCTCCAGTGGCTATGCTGAAATCCATTCGGATCCTTCTTGCCATTGCTGCCTTCCACGATTATGAGATCTGGCAAATGGACGTAAAGATCGCTTTTCTAAATGGAAATTTAGAGGAGTGTGTCTATATGGACCAGCCAGAGGGTTTCATTCAGAGTGGGAGCAGCGGAAAGGTGTGCAAGTTGCTTAAGTCCATCTATGGACTAAAGCAGGCATCGCGGAGTTAGAACATTTGTTTTGATGAGACGGTCAAGGAATTTGGCTTTATCAAAAATCCAGATGAACCATGTATCAATAGTAGATTTGTAGAGAGAACTATAGTATTCCTCGTATTATACGTGGATGACATTCTCTTGATAGGAAATGACATTCCTATGCTACAATCTGTCAAAGGGTTCTTGTCACACAGGTTCTCCATGAAAGACCTGGGTGATGCCTCATACATTCTGGGGATCCGGATCTATCGTGACAGATCCAAGAGGATATTAGGACTCTCACAGTCCAGGTACATCGACACCATACTGAAAAGATTCAGTATGGAAGATTCCAAGCGCGGTAATCTACCGGCTTGTCACGGGATCACACTCTCCAAAGAGATGTCTCCCAAGACTGATTTGGAAAGGGATCGCGTGTCTATTATACCCTACGCTTCTGCGGTAGGCTCTATAATGTATGCGATGTTGTGCACCTGACCAGATGTAGCTTATGCACTGAGTGTGGTAAGCCGGTATCAGTCAAACCCTGAGGAAAAACACTGGATAGCGGTAAAGAACATTCTCAAGTACCTGAGAAGGACTAAGGAGATGTTCTTGGTGTATGGCGGAAAAGACCTCCAGATCGAGGCCTTTGCTGACTCCAGCTTCCAGAGTGACAAGGATGATTCCAAGTCCATGTCGGGTTATGTCTTTACCCTCTATGAAGGGGCGGTGTGTTGGAAGAGTTTCAAACAGGAAACCGTTGCTGACTCGACGATGGAAGCGTAATATATCGCTGCTGCAGATGCCGCAAAAGAAGCCGTCTGGATAAGGAAGTTCCTAACAGAACTTCAGGTGGTTCCGTCTATTGTTGATCCAGTACCTCTGTATTACGACAACAATGGGGCTATAGCTTTAGCGAAGGAACCCAGATCCTATCAGAAGTCCAGGAACATCTTGAGGCGGTATCACCTGATCAGGGAGATCGTGGGTCGCCAGGAGATCGAGGTTCGGAGAGTTGCTACGGAAGATAACACTGCTGATCCATTCACCAAGGCCTTACCCCAGACCCAGTTCGAGCGGCTGATCGAGATGATAGGTCTTCGATACGCCAGTACATGGCCTTAGTGCAAGTGGGAGATTGTTAGTGTATATGCCCTAGAGGCCATTACTGTATCATACTAGATTGTATATTACTTGATGGAAGCTTGGGATATTCACCTTGTAATGACATTCTTGCTCAAAATGGTAGTATGCTACTTGGTTTGTTTCTGCTTTAATGTGTGCATGTGTTTCTTTTAGCATATCGCCTTTACACATTAGTGGAGCCCTTAGGATCTTTGCTTGATTACCAGCGTTGTGATGGCAGTTACACTCGTGGGGGCTGGGTAATCCATAAGCACGTCCTTATGCAGGTCCCTAGTCGCAGGACTATCGAGACAGGGCATCAATACTCCGGAGTAGACTAGCGTATGCACTTCTTATCCCAGCTTGGGAGACGGTCTGTCCCACAGCCGTCAGTACGTCGTACTTGAGATAGTATACGGGTGCTCGTTAGGTTACGAGTACACTGGACAGGACTCGTCGGGAACTGTTGGTTGGTATTATACCTATCGTCAGTTATCAGTTCCCAGGTAACATGAGTACAGCTTAGTCCGTTGAATTGACACTGTCACTTCGCCTCGAGTGTGTTCCCACTGTACTTTGATTACTACCCTACCACGGCTCAAAGGAGTCGTGCAAACAGGTAGTTTTTGGGTGCAGTCCCGAAGCACCTGGAGGCAGTGGCGGTTAGACAGGATTCGTCTCTCCCGGTATTGGGGGTTGATATCGCGCTGTGTCTAGGAGAGACATTACACAAAGTCCCTGGCCAGGGCAAGCGAGATAGACTGGTAGGTTTCCAGTGTTATCTCAGGTGTTCTGGGCTATACTCCGACACGACTTGTACCGCTAGTAGGGGACTGACGTTTACCGCCCCCGTAGACCCGCCATGCGATGTTCTTAGACGAACAGACCGGACTGTACGGAGACTGTCACATACAGGCTCAGTAGGAGTTCAGATGGGTTTACCTCGTCAGTCTTCTTATCGGCATCTACCTGGGGACCGTTACGTACAGCTAGTGCCGCTTGCGGTCTGTGGTTAAACCCACTACCAGCGTAGTGTCGAGTCTTTAGAGTCCCACACAGAGAGTTATTCACCTTTAGGTAAAATGAGTAGAGGTCGCATGGTTTTGCGACGGGGTTCGTTCACATCCGCACACTTGTGCACGTTTGGTGTCCGGACAGCTTATACTAGCGGGCTTTGGTTTAAGCCGGATCCTAGTATATGATTTGGGATTGGTTTTATCTCATTGTATTCGTGTGTTCCTCGGAACACGGATACGGGTGTGTATGCACAGTTGACTGAGACAAAGGCAGAGGACTTTCATTAGGATTGATGACCATTGTCATTTTCTTAACCCTAATGTTTATGTGTGAATTATGATTTATTAATATTAGTTAATTATAATTGTGCATGGTTAGGGTTGTTTACCATTTGACTATACTTGACTTGTTGACCTAGGTTGACAAGTTGACCATCATCATTCCATATGAAAGATGCTCTTTGATCCTTGCAAAAGCATTTAATGTGAAATGATAATGGTCATTTCTTGATTAACCATGACAATTATCTTTAGCTAATTATCTATTTTTCATAAATCACATATATATGAGAAAGTTGCATTATTCTTCTCACTTGATCATTCTCATTCTCTCTCCTCCTCTTCCTCTCTCTCTAGCTCTCCCCTCTCATGAGTTAAGAACCATTTGAGCTTGAGATAATCCCTTCAAAAATACTCTCTACTCTTTCTAAGGTCCTAGGTTTAGCACACCAAGCACCTTAGTTACTTCTAGTTTGAAGTTGGAGCCAAAGGTAGAGGCCCTCGGGTGGATCTTTCTTCGGCAAGAGAAGGCGACGAGACGATCCGTTCTTTCACTCCAAGGAGCAAGAAGAGAAGGACTTGAAGAGCTAGGTATAACCCCTTTTCCGAGTAGCTAAACTCTTTTAGCTTTGGTAGTTAGTTTTGTTTAGCAAAGATCCCTCCTTTAGCATAGTCCATGTTGCCTAGTGTTGTAAAAATCAGATTTTTCATAACGTTTCCGCCTCCCCGCAAGCACCGGGGTGGGCAACGTGGACTTACAGCCATTCTCAGCTCACTGTAAAGGAATGACAGAACTGCACTCCCCCTACGATAAAATGACACACTGGTCGAGATCAGCTAAAAGAGAGAGCCATGCAAGACTAACTCTGCTCTTGCTCTTATCCGGGAACAAGCGAACCCTTATTTGATATATAATGTAGGCTCGTGCGTGCTGCTCAATCGCCGCAGGGCTAGCATCCATAGCAGGCTCAGCACTAAACGCCTCCCGCAGCCAACTCAAGTTAATGAATGTCTACCCTAGCACCACCATGAGGTTTTAGTAGTATCAAGCATGCCAAATTTTAATTTTTACTAGGTGCTAAGTTAGACTAAACAAGATCTTCACTAGAATATTAAGGTTTTGCTATGATGATATGAATAACTAGAGAGAATGAAAAGAGGTTATACCCTTGTAGATCGAGTCCTTCGCTTCTAAAGCTCCGGGTTGAAGTCCACGCTACTCTACTAGGCTCATCTTCGAGTTGGTGCAAACTTCCTTGTAGATCTTCATGCCGAAGACGATCCACCCGAAGTCTCTCTAGCTCAAGCTACCTCTACACTAAACTCTTTTAGTGTAGGAAACATACTACACTTGATCGCTACTCAAGTGTAGGATGGTAAAATAGGGGTGTTGGTTTGCTCACTAATATGTTCAAAACTCCATGATTCACATCACATGTGAGGGGTTGGAGTTTTGAAGCAAATAGAGGAGGAAGATGATGAGAGCATGAGAGTGAGCTCAAGAAAATGGCTAAGTGTCAAAAAATGAATGAATGAATGGATCAACATCAAAACCCTTCACTTATTCAAGCATCCATTATTTTCAAATTGAAAAATAGAGCCATGCTTGAATAGTGAGTCAAGAGAAAATAAAATATAGTATAAATCCATACTCTCGATGTCTTCTCTTTTTCCACCTCATTTTTCCATTTTCCAAAAATTGAAAAACAACCATGCTTCATTTAATAATATATATATATATATATATATATATATATATCAAATATATATATATATATATCAAATATATATATATATATTAATAAAGCAATTAGTGAGCTAATAATATTAGTTGATATATAATTATATCAAATATAATTTATATCAAATTATTAAATCAGCACTTGATTTAATAATCCGGTTATATAACATATGAACGACTAATATCATTTATCTGTGTATCAAATTATCAAATCAACACTTGATTCGATAATCTGGTTATATCACATATAACCTAACTTGATAACAGATAACTGCTATATTACAATACGGTATCACATACACGTATTTAATGTGGCCCTTGCGCATATCAGTATATGTGCCCTACTCCGTTTCGCTTGAACCAGGAAACTTCTTTGTGGGACTCTAAAGACTCGTTAATACGCCAGCAGTAAGTGATGATCACATCAGTCACCTACAAGCCATCAGCGGTACTAGCTGGACGTAACGGCTACCTGGGTATTGAGCGATATGAAGATCAACAAGCAAGCTCGTCCATACTCTCCATGAAACCTATTAATAACACTACTGTACAGTCCGGTCTCTTCGTCTGGTATGTCGCATATCATGTCTAGTGGTGGTAAACGTTAGACCCGGTAACGTGATAAGTTATGCCGATGTCTGGCCTATAACGGTTCGAGAAACTACTAATAACTCTTATCAGTAAATCTCAGTAGCAACCCTAGCCAGGGACTTCCAGTTATAGCCAATAGAGTATAACCAATATCGGGAGAGACAAAACCCCTCCTATCGCTCATTGCCTCCATATGACTCGAGACTGTACCCAAAATCCACCTGTTTGCACGTCTCCTTTGAGCGTGGTAGGGTGGAAATCAAAGAACAGTGGGAGCCACACAAGACTCTATGATGATCTCGGGTCTACAGACTAACCTGTACCAGTGTCACCAGAGGACTGCTATCTGAGGATAGGTATACTACCAACTAGAAGTTCTCAGCAAGTCTTGTTCGGTGTACCCATTCTCCAATGAGCACCTGTGTACAATATTTGATGTCGCACTAATGGTTGTGGGATCAACCATCGCCCTCTAAGGGACAAGAAACGTACACACTATTCTGCTCTGGAATATCTATGCCCTTGTCTCGATATTCTCTCGACTAGGAAGCGATTAAAGGATGTACTTTTGGACCACCCTGGCCCCACTAGTATGATCTCATTATAATCCTGGTAGTCAAGTACATATCCTAAGGGCTTTACCAACATGTGAGAGAAAGACAGTAAAGAATACCAGTCAACATGTTAAGATAAAGAGTAACCAGATAGCATACTATCATGTCGAGTAAGAAAGTCCTCTATATATATGTCCAATCATCCACTATAATATACATCAATGTACAATAATGGCCTCCAGGGCATACATATTCCTAACAATCTCCCACTTGCAGTAAGGCCATGTGTTGTAATATCTCATACCCAACATCCCAAAAAGTCTTTCAAACTGCATCTGGGGGAGGGCCTTCGTGAGTGGATCCGCTACGTTGTCATTCGTGTCAACTCTCCTGATCTCAATCTCCTGGCGATCTACTATCTCCCTTATCAGGTGATAGCCCCTAAGAATATGTCTGGATCTCTGATGGGACCTGGGTTCCTTGGCCAAAGCTACAGCTCCATTGTTATCACAATACACAGGTATTGGATGCTCAATGGATGGAACCACACCAAGCTCAGCAATGAACTTCTTCATCCAGACAGCCTCTTTGGCAGCATTGTTGGCAGCGATGTATTCAGCTTCCATTGTCGAGTCTGCTACAGTGTCTTGCTTGGAACTCTTCCAATACACCGCCCTTCCATTGAGAGTAAAGACAAAACCCGAGACCGACTTACTGTCGTCCTTAACACTCTGGAAGCTCGAATCGGTAAAAGACTCCACCTGGAGTTCACCGTTACCATACACAAGAACATTTCTTTAGTCCTTTTCAAGTACTTAAGAATTTTCTTCACAGCCGTCCAGTGTTTCTCCCCAGGATCTGATTGATACCTTCTCACTACACCTAGTGAGTAAGCTACATCCGGTCTGGTACATAACATCACATACATGATAGAGCCTACCGCCAAAACATAGGGTATCCCTTGCATGCGAGCCCTCTCCAAATCAGTCTTGGGAGACATCTCTTTGGAGAGAGTGATTCCTGAGCAAGCGGGTAAATTACCTCGCTTGGAATCTTCCATACTAAACCTCTTTAGTATGGTGTCTATGTACCTGGATTGGGACAATCCCAACGTCCGTTTAGATCTATCTCTATAGATCTTTATCTCCAGGATATATGAGGTATCACCTAGATCTTTCATGGAGAACTTATGTGATAAGAATAGCTTGACCGAGTGTAGCATAGGAAAATCATTTCCTATTAAGAGTATGTCATCCACGTACAATACGAGGAAATTCACCTTATTCTCTACAGCCTTCTTATAGATACAAGATTCATCTACATTTTTGATGAAGTCAAACTCTTTGACAGCTTCATCAAAACAGATGTTCCAGCTCCGCGACGCCTGCTTTAATCTGTAGATGGATTTAAACATCCTTTACACTTTTCCGCTGCTCCCACTGTCTACGAAGCCCTCTGGTTGTGTCATGTACACGCTCTCTTCTAAATCACCATTTAGAAAAGTGGCCTTGACATCCATCTACCAGATTTCGTAGTCATGGTATGCAGCAATGGCAAGTAGGATCCTGATGGACTTAAGCATAGCGATAGGAGAAAATGTTTCATCATAGTCGACACCAGGTCATTGACGAAAACCTTTAGCTACAAGTCTAGCTTTGAAAGTCTCAACTTTTCCATCTACACCAATCTTCTTTTTGAAGATCCACTTGCTCCCAATAGGTTTTACCCATTCAGGAGCAACTTCCAAAGTTCATACTTTGTTGGTGTACATGGATTCCATCTTGGATCGCATAGCATCCAGCCATTTCACAGAGTCTGCACTTATGATGGCCTGCTCGAAACTAGTCGGGTCATCATCTTCCATGATGCAATCCTCGCTCCCACCGTCTACGAGAAAACCTTAGTATCTCTCAGGTGGATGAGGAACCCTACTAGATCTACGGAGTGGCTGGAGTTCGTTGGGTACTATTAGATCCTTCGGTTCCACCAAATCGTCAGTCGTAGTTTGTGCTGCTGGAACTTCTTCCAATTCTACCTCATTACCACTAATTTCTTTTACAAGAAATTTATTTTCTTAAAAGGTAGCATGTTGAGAAACAAACATCTTTTGTTCCTCAATTTGGTAGAAAAGATATCCATTCAAATTCTTTGGATATCCTGCAAACTTGCATAGAACTGACCTTGTCTCGAGTTTGTCCGGATTTTGCCTTTTGATATAGGCCGGACAACCCCATATCTTAACTCTCTTAAGATATGGTCTCTTTCCACTCCATGTCTCATATGGTGTTTTAGGCACAGATTTTGATGGAACTTGATTCAATAGGTATGCGGCTGTCTCAAGCGCATAACCCCATAAAGAAATAGGCAACTCAGCTGTACTCATCATAGAGCACACCATATCTAATACAGTGCAATTCCTTCACTCCGATACACTGTTGTGCTGTGGCGTATATGAAGGAGTAAGCTGAGAGAGAATCTCATTCTCTTTTAGATAATCACAGAATTCCGTGCTCAAGTATTCTCCTTCCTGATCTGATCGAAGGATTTTAATACTCTTACCCGTCTGGTTTTCAATTTCGCACTTATATTCCTTGAATTTCTCAAAAACTTCATACTTGTGTTTTAACAAGAACACATGTCCGAACCTTGAGAGATCATCGGTGAATATAATAAAGTACGAGAAACCATTTTTGGCATGTGTAGACATGGGACCGCATACATCACTATGAATCAGCCCCAAGAGTTCAGTAGCTCTTTCTCCGTGTCCAGTAAACGGAGTTTTGGTCATCTTACCTTTGAGACATGACTGACAAGTTTCATAAGATGAAAATTCGAATAGATTCAAATATCCATCTTTATGTAACTTATCCAGTCTTTTCGCATTGATATGACCTAGTCTACAGTGCCACAAGAAGACTTCGTTCATTTCTGAACTTTTCCTCTTGTTTGTGTTCTGTACGTTAAGAACTGTACTTTGATTAAGAACGCATATACATATTGGGATTTCCTCAGCACCTAGCCTAGGGTTTGCAAGCATCAAGCATGCCACAACAAAAATTTAAGGGGGTGCTAAGCAAACATCCAAGGATTCATACTAGAAAACTAGGGTAACATTACAATGTAATCAAACATTACATAAGAAGTGAACAAGAATACAACCTTTGTAGACCCGGTCCTTCACTTCTAAAGCTCCGTGTTGACATCCCTTCGCTGCGATCATGGATCTCCCGAACTCTAGTATGGTTTCCCTCGGAGAAATGAACAAGCTTGCTCGTAGTCTTCGAGGCCGAAAATGATCTACATCGAGCAGACTCAAACTCAAGCTAACCCTTCATTAGGTCATGAATTTTATGAAGAGAACACCCTATAATACCCAAGCAAGGATAATGAAATAGGAAGTGAGCTCACTTTAGATTTTATTTTTCTCACTAGAAATCTCCATCTCTAAAAACCCTAGAGAGCTTGAGGAGATGAGGAAGAAGATGAAGATGAAAAATCAACAAGAGGGAGAATGATGTTAGATTTGCAACCATGGTGAGTTTTGTGTCATCACTAACTCTTGTAGAGACTTAACCATGGCAAGGATAATGGTTAGGTTTATAAATATCTTAGTGTAAAACAAATTGGATGGACTAAGTCAAAGCTCACAACAAGCTTCTCCAAGCTTCTTAGCATGACACAATCCCACTCAAATTTGAATCACTAAAGATAATTAAAACCTAAACATATCATGGTTATGGTGTAATTCCTACACACACAAGTTGCATATATAACCACACATGATACATAATATATATCACATATATAAAATGCATACATAAGTGAGAAAAAGAAAAAAAGTCAAGTGAGCAATATTAGTCAATGTAAATTCATATATCTAATATATAATTATACATTAAATCATTAAATAAACACTTGATTTAATGATTCGGCTATATCACATATGACCGACTAATATCAATAATATCAATTTACCGAATCAACACTTGATTCGATAACCCGGCGATATCACATATAACCGACCGATGATACAAATCGTGAGATTAGAATACGGTATCATATACACGTATTAATCTCGATCCCGCACATATCATATATGTGCTCCTACTCTGTTTCGCCTGAGTCAGGAAACCTCTATGTAGGACTCTAAAGACCCGTCAATACGCCGGCAGTATGTGGTGATCATATCAGTCACCCACAAGCCGCAAGCGGTCTGCTAAACGTAACGGCCACCCGGGTATTGAGCGATCAGAAGATCAACAAGCAAGCCTGCTCAAACTCCTGCGAATCCAATCAGTAACACTACCGCACAGTCCGGTCTGTTCGTCTGATATGTTGCATATCTCGTCTAGGGGTGGTAAACGTCAGATCCCAGTAGCTTGATAAGTCATGCCGATGTAAGGTCCATAAAGGGCGTGAAACTACTGATAACACTTACCAGTAAATCACATCTACCCTAGCCAGGGATTTCAGTTATGGCCAATCGAGCATAGCGCAATATCAACCCTCAATACCGGGAGAGACGAATCCCCTCTTATCGCTCATTGCCTCCATGTGACTCGGGACTGTACCCAAAAACCACCTGTTTGCACGACTCAGTAGAGCCGTGGTAGGGTGGAAATCAAAGCACAGTGGGAGACACACAAGACTCTATGACGATCTCGGGTCAACAGACTAACCTGTACCAGTGTCACCAGAGAACTGCTATCTGACGTGAGGTATAATACCATCTAGGAGTTCTCGGCGAGTCCGTTCAGTGTACCCAGTCTCCACTGAGCACCCGTATACAATCTCTGATGTCAAATACCAATGGATATGGGATCATCCATCGCCCATCACATGGGTCGAGAAGATATATGCTAGTCTACTCTGGAATATCGATGCCCCGTCTCGATATTCCCACGACTAGGAACAATGATGGGTGAACTCATGGACTACCCAGGCCCCACTACTATGATCCGCATCATAATCCTGGAAGTCAAGTACACACCCTAAGGGGTTTATCAACATGTAACAGAGAGACAGTAAGTATACATGTTAAGATAAAGAGCAACCAGATAGCGTACTATCATTTCGAGCAAGAAAGTCCTCCCTATATATGTCCCAGCATCCACTATAATATACATTTCATGTAAAATAATGGCCTCTAGGGCATACATATAATTAACAATCTCCCACTTGCACTAATGCCAGTTGTTGTAGTATAGCATACCCAATGTCCTATAAAAGTCTCTCGCAGGAAAGGCCTAAGTGAGTGGATCCGCCGTGTTAACCTCTGAGTCTACTCTCCTAACCTCGATCTCTTGGAGATCAACCATCTCCACGATCAGGTGATACTGTCTTAGAATATGTCTGGATCACTGATGGGACCGGGGTTCCTAGGCCAAAGCCATACCTCCATTGTCTCACAATGGTAGGAACCTAGTTCATCACATGAACAAATATACACCCAAACTTCCTCTTTGGTAGTATCTTTGATAGCGATGTCACCAGCCTTTATCGTCTAGTTTGTCACGGTATCTAGCTTGGAACTCTTCCAACATACGGTCCCTCCACTGAGGGTAAAGACAATGCCTGTGACTGACATTCAGTCGTCCTTACCACCCTGGAAGCTATCAAGTGATTCTTCCCAGGATTGATTGATACCATCTCACTACATCTAGTGAGAATCCTAACATTCACTTAGATCTATCTCATAGACCCAAAACTCAGGATTTAGGAGGTATCACCTTGATCCTATATGGAGAATCAATGTGATAATAGGAGATTGACCGAGTGTAGCATAGGAAATACCTTCCCTATCAAGAGTATATTATCCACGTGCAATACGAGAATGACCACCATACTCTCTACAACCTTTTTATATATACAAGGTTCATCTACCATTTTGATGAAGTCAAACACTTTGACTACCATATCAAAACAGATGTTCCAACTCCGCGATGCCTGCTTTATCGCATAAAGCAACTTGCACACGTTTCCGCTGCTCCCATTGTCTACGAAGCCCTTTGGCTGTGTACTTATAGACGCTTTCTTCTAAATCAGTATTCAGAAAAGCATTCATGACACCCAACCGCCAGATATCGGTATGTAGCAAATGACAAGTAGGATCTGGATGGACTAAAGCATAGGTACTGGAGAAAAGGTTTTATCAAAAACCATAACCAGTTAATGGCGAGAACCTTTTACAACAAGTCTAGCTTTGAAAGTCTCAACTTTTCCATCTACACCAAGTAATCTTCTCAAGATATACTTGCTTCTGATGGGGATTTAAATCTTCAGTTAAAGCAACCAAAGTCCATACTTTGTTGGTGTAAATGGATTCCATCTTAGATCGCTTAGTATCCAGCCATTCTTACAGAGTCCCTACTCATGATGGCCTGCTCGAAACTAGTTGGGTTATCATCTCATGATGCAATCCTCGCTCCCACTGTCATCGAGAAACCGAAGTATCTCTCAGGCGGATGAGGAACGCTACCAGATCGGCGGAGAGGCTGAGGTTTGTCGGGAACTATTGAATCCTCCGGTTCTACCAAATCATCAGCTGTAGTTTGTATAGCTGGAACTCCTTCCAGTTCTACCTCATGAACACAAATTTCTTTCCAAAATAAATTCTTTTTTCTAAAAACGTGGCATGTCGAGAAATAAAACACATTTTGTTTCTCGGTGTGGTAAAAGATATTCCCTTGCGAATACTTGGGATATTCAACAAACTTCCACAGAACTGACCTTACCTCGAGCTTGTCCGGATTTTGCTTTTAGACATAGACCGGACAACCCCAAATCTTAACTTACTTAAGAGATGGGCTCTTCCCATACCATATCTCATATGGAGTGGTAGGCACCTGATTTGGTTGGAACCTGTTCAGTTGATAAAACTGCATATTTAATATGACATTTTTCCTACTATTTCTATATAATAAAAGGTGTTTTATAATATATGATACATATGAGGGTTTATCTGTAAAAATACTATTTTCATGTGTTTATATATTATAAATAACATTTTGTAGGAAAAAGTAAGCATATAATATCCATGTAACATTTGGCCCATTTAAATATGCTTACCTTATTAATACCTTTGACCAATTCTTAATGGTTAAGTTAATATCTCAATAAAACAAACTCTACTAATATTGTTTGTTGAGTTATTGTGCAGAATTTTCAGGGCAAAAATCAAGGAAATCAAAGTTGGCAAATCAAATCTACCAAAGACATTCAAGAAACTAATTTTGGTAGAAATGTAGAAATGATTTTCAAAGTCTACATACTCAAAAGATTACCAAGTGTTACAGATATGAAGCTACAAAAATTAGAGGCCATGATCTCACCAAAAGGGGGCAGATCCGCGGCCAAACCTATCCAATGGCCGCGATTCCGCCGCGGATTTGAAGAGTTGAGATATGGGATTGTGGTGGTTAGGATCCTAACAACTAGTTTCCATATTAGGAAACTAGGGTTCTGGCTCTGTGACTATAAATAAGGACCGAGAGCCTTTTGGAAAAATCATCAAGCCGACGCGATCACGAAGCCCCAGACGCTCACGCATCCAGGCTGATCATCAACTGTTCGTCTACCTCCTTAGGAAAGATCGAGAAGCAACTAGTTTGTAATCATTTTCTACGGAATAAAAGTGTAGATTGTTCAAGTGATTAATAAAGGTAGTTATTTTATTTAATTCTTTTGCATTCTACATTATGTTTCCCCTCTCTGTCTTTTCATCTTCTTCTCCCAACATGCGCGAGTAATTCTCCGCTTGTTAGGGTTTGTATGATTAGGGTAGGCTAATGGATGATAAACATCCCTAAACCCTTTTTAAGTCCTATAAAGTTTATGAACTTTATCTAAAGAATCATTAACATCCTAATCGGGCGCGCTAGCAATTCTTTGCTAGTTCCGACCGCGATTAGAGATTAGATTAATGATTGTTTTGGTAAAGGCTAGATTTGAACGGAGTTCCGTGTCGAGATAAGGGTTAAGAGTGGGATTCCTTTTCCCTCCAGAAACCCTAATCTACACGCATCACCTTCGTTCTAGTTTTAAATCTATTAATGGATAAAAAGGGTAACTTTTAATTAATCGTCCATGACTACTAAATCCTAACGAACCCTACAAGCCCTCTTATTTTATTATCTAAATCTATAAAATAATCTAGATCTATATTTTTGCATTCTTGCTTAACGTAGATCTAGAAACTTTTCACAAAATTCTTATTTCCTCCTCTCTTTCAACACATCTAAAGTAAGAGTAAAAGGTTCCACGTTTCCCTGAGGACGACCCGTACTCACCTCGGTCTAGCTACGCGCGACACCGTTCTGATTGCGGTTACTTTAACTACAAACACACTCTTTCGAACCAATCAAATGGCGCCGTTGCCGGGGATACGTGCGTAATTTTTTATTCTTACTATTTGTGTTGAATTCTTAGACGATTCATATCATTATTAAAACAAAACTACAAATTGCATATTTAACGATTTGTGTGTGAATTTTGCGAGGGAATCTGGAGTCACGGACTTGAGGAAACAGGAGATCTAGGGTTTCACATTTCTCTGGTATCTTTCTTGACTCTTTCTCTCTACTCTAAAATCCAATAAAATCTATTTTCTGCAGGATTCTTTGCAAAATAGCGCCGCTCAAAAATCTTTTTGCAAAAGTTTTGTGATTGGTTTTGTTTTGCATATTTTAATACGGACTCTAAGGGGAAAAGACCAAATCAAGATTAGGTGGGGATTTCATCACCCTTCCTAAGCCCCACAAATCACAAACCGAGCATCTGCATCAACCCTACAATAATTTAAAAAATATATAGACCAGACTCTAAGGACTGTCGCGCTCATTAAGGACAGAGGAAGGTCGTGGGTAATCTATCGTTTATCCGCATTACTTTTGTAGTGCCTAGGCAAGTGTGTCAAAGGCTAGTGGTTTTTAATTAGGCCCACTACCGTGGTTCCTTCCCACTTACCTGGCACTTACCTGGGTACAAGGGTAGTACGGAGGCGGTAGAGGATTGATCCTGCGGCTTGTCCTTTGGAAGTCTAGGAGCGGTCTAGAGACTGGACCTAGGTGACCTTAGTTCTAGGGTTGCTTGTGCATCTTAGAGAGATTTGTCTTGAGTCCCACTTTTTCAAAACAAGCCAATTTTAAATCACACACACACTGCCACTTGCACTAAACCCGCTTAGTGCATGCTCGGCTGGACACGGGATCCTAGTGCCCGTCTTGTCCGCGTTCCTGCTATCGACGCCGAAGTCGGTACTTCTTCATCTTCTTTTCCACCACCACACACCACGACCGAGATGGACGGCACTCCATCAGATTATAACACCACACTGCCACCGCCCGAAGGTGCGCAGAATCCACCGCGCATTTCTCTCCAAGAGAGATGCTATCCTATCTGTGGTCCTCTTCCCACTTGTCTATCTCTTCCACCACCTAACGGGGATAATTTCGAAATTAAACCCCACTACATCAATCTGCTGCCCAAATTTCTTGTGCTTGAATCGGAAGACGCATACGTTTTCATTACCAAATTCGAAAACGTATGCACAATGATGGGAACTTCACAATTGACTGTCGATGCTATGCGCTTGCGTCTTCTCCCATTCACACTGTGCGACTTGGCAGAAAAATGGCTTTACAATACTGCCGCACACTCTATCACTAATTGGGATGAATTCGTCATAGCATTTCTTAAGAAGTTTTACCCAAACCATAAGACTGCCCGTGTTAGAAGCGAGATCAACCAGTTCATCCAGCTTCCCAATGAACCATTTTGGAAGTGCTTTGAACGTTTCAAAGATCTGCTTGTCCAATGTCCTCATCATGGAATCAATAGATGGGATTTATGTCGGATTATATATGAGGGCATTAATCCAGCGACAAAGCAAATGCTTGAAACAATGTGTCAATGCAATTTCATGTCTAAAGATGACGGTGAAGCATGGAAATATCTGGAAGATCTCGCAGAAAACACTTTGCAGTGGGAAAGAATAAGACCACCTTCATCTAGGGGAGGTATTCACCAGATCAATGTTTCCATCGCAGTGAAAGCCGAAATGGCAGCGATGCAGAAGAAACTCGATGCTATTGAGAACAAACTTTCATCTGTCTCCCTAAATCAGGTCACACTTCCTAAGACCGTCTGTGGTTGCTGTTCGGATCCGTCACACTTAACGGAAGAATGTCCTATGAATGCATCGTTTCAAGCTAATGTTGCTTTTCAGCAACAACCTAGAAACGACCCTTATTCTTCCACGTACAATCAAGGATGGAGGAATCATCCTAACTTTGCTTGGAATCAAAACCAACAAAGCAATTATCAAAGACCTCCTCTACAACAACCACAACCACAGAATCAGCCTCCCTTTCAGTCACAGAATTTCCAAAATCCGGCCAACATTTCTACACCACAAGTAGCCGGTACTGACAACTCACTTGCACAAACTTTGGATATGTTCATGAAACAATCCATGCAAATTTCGGCTGAGATGAGGTCTTCTATTGATACCATAACGAAAAACTCCGCCTCCCATGGTGAGAGTATTAAATCATTAGAAAACCAAATCTCACAGTTAAACGCTGCAATGAGTGCGAGAGAGAAAGAAAAACTCCCATCTCAACCCCTACCGAATCCTGGCCATTCACAAAATCATAATGTGAATGCCGTTACTACGTTGAGATCGGGGAGAGAGCTGAATAACCGAGTGGGTGAGCAGTTTGATGTTAGTGACACATTTGATACCCCAGCTTCTTCTTCCTCTTCCCCTAATTCGTCTAGTCCCCCACCTTCATCTGAGCCTATTCTCCGTTTTCCCCAAGGCTCGAACATTTCGCCGAATCTATCTAAGTCGATTCCCACTCCAATTTTGGGATCGAATCCATCCCTACAGTCTTATCCACAAACTTTGGACCCAAAACTTATTGATCAAGCACCTTATCCAAACAGGTTAAGGGGCAACAGACCAAGTCCACAAATGGAGAAGATTGTGGAAATTTTTAAGCAAGTTAACATAAACATTCCTCTCCTAGATGCTATTCAACAAGTTCCGTCATATGCGAAAATCCTAAAGGACTTGTGCACTAGGAAGAGAAAAGTTCAAATACCTAAAAAAGTTTTCCTTGCGAGTAATGTGAGCACAGCTTTTACACAACAACTTCCTAAGAAACGGAAGGACCCCGGAAGTCCTAAAATTTCAATTTCTATTGGGGGTAAAAATATCAATCGTGCTCTACTCGATTTAGGTGCTAGTGTTAACTTGCTTCCGTATTTTGTTTATGAGCAATTAGGGATCGGAGAGTTAAAGCCGGCGCATTGCACTCTTCAGATGGCCGATCGATCTATCACCCAACCTAGGGGTGAGCTAGAGGATGTGTTAATCAAAGTCGAGGAATTCATATTTCTTGTAGACTTTATCTTTATTGATACACAACCTGTGGCAAACCCACGCAATCAAATCCCGGTGATACTCGGTCGACCCTTTTTGGCCACTTCCAACGCAGTAATCAATTGTAGAAATGACTCTATGACCCTATCCTTTGGAAAGAAGTCAATTGAGCTTAACATTTACAAGTTGGGAAGTGAACCCTCCGAACCCTATGCTCATGTGTGTTCTGTCGAATTAATGGATGTCGACAGCAGCGAATTTGATCAACCTCATGATACTGACTCTTTTCATATGTTGTTGTTTGACCCAACCATGTACTCTTCCACCGAGTTGTCCGGGTCAACATCTAACACTGATGAGGAACTTTTTATAGAGTCTGACGATCACCCCATTTTTTCTGATGACATTATTCTTCGGGGTATCCATGAAAGCTTTGAGAAAATTTTCGCTGATTAACTCGCATTTTTAAAAGATACGGGTGTTGAGATAAATCAACTCCAAGATGAAGAAATTGGACCTCCACCCCTTCTTTTGGACAATCATGATAATGCGAGTAATCCATCATTACTATCACTGTGTCGTATCTCTAAATTGAGACGCAATCCTTCTCCATTACACCTCTTATCACCTCCCCACTTCTTCACGTCGAAAGGTGACATGTTCTTCCACCAACCTTGGTGCTTCATCGATAAAATTTTTGAATGGTTGGTGTTGACTTTTGGTCTTTGTAAGGCTTTACTTTGACCAATAACTTTACCCCCCCCAATGATTTTAATTGCTTAACATTATTTAACTCAAGTTTGGGGGGGGGGATATTTTGGCTCTTGAAAGAAAATGATTTTTATAAAATTATGAGCCTAAAATAAGTTTGGGGGAGGATTTTCACTTTCATATATTCTTGCCCCCATTAATAATTTCCTCCCAAGTCTACAGGTTTTTGAGCTTAACGGATGACATCAGTGAGGACACTGCTGTAAACAGGTTTGGGGGAGGTTTGTGCTTATTTACACATCAATTTGCATCATACTTTGCATAAGCACAACATTTTCAAAAATTTTAAATGTTTTCTTTATAACAAAAGAGTAGAAAGTGAAAAATTATATATGAAAGATAGGAATAGTTTAAGAAAACCAAGAAAATTAGAAGTTTTCTTAAACGAACTGGTAATAAGTAGTTATGAGCTGTTGTCCCAAGGGTCAGTAAGATGAAGGAAGTCACTAATCTGATGATAAAAATAAGTCTGAAAAATAGTCTCTATTCTGGAAGCCAAACATTTGAATGTTGATACCCTACTATATGCACTTACACACGTCTTGAAACTCGGGATAGTAGAGGATACCTTGAAATGCTCTTGTCTAAAAGCCAAAGTTTGAAGGAAATAAAAAAAATGAAGAAAATATAAAAATGGTGAAAAGAAAAAAATGAATACTGGTTTTGTTATCGCCAAGGCAGCAATAAAAAAATATAGCGAGGGTGCTTCATCACCTAGTGCCTTAGACCAACTGGTTTGGGAGTCACTGCTAAGCCTTAGGTGGTGCAAGACGAGGAAAATACTATCACCTAATCAGCAAGCACATAAGTAATCGGTCGGTTAGTACCTCAAGAAGTATTAACGGTCGCATGAAAATGTGTGAGCAAATCTAAATATTCATCAAGTTAAAAAAATACTGAGGTAGATGGACAAGAGTATGATAGCTTGAATTGAATTCTCCGAGTGTAGGGATGTTCATTACACACACGTAGGGTTATATGATCAATGTTTGGACGAAAGGTAGGAATGAAGAATAAAGACGATGTTTTATTGAGGGATGATGTGATTTCTAACATTTTTCATGACTATTAAGATAGGGCTCATGACAACTGAAAAGCTAGTATAGTTGGAAACTCTTATTTTCAAAGTCTTTCAATTATGGTTCTTATCTTTATATGTAAATTTCACCATCTCTCTTTTATTATAGGATTTTGTGGGTGTAATCCGCTGAAAACCCTCAGCAGACAACACTCCTCCTCCTAGGGACACCTAGAGGTTTAACGGCTTGTTGCACGTGCTCAGTGCAATCGTGTTTGCCTACGAAAGTGTGCTTAGTTTTCTCCTTTCTTTTTCTCCTTCTCTTGAATAAACTAGTTTGCTCGGGACGATCAAAAATAAGTTTGGGGGTATTTGTTCAGTTGATAAAACTGCATATTTAATATGACATTTTTCCTACTATTTCTATATAATAAAAGGTGTTTTATAATATATGATACATATGAGGGTTTATCTGTAAAAATACTATTTTCATGTGTTTATCTATTATAAATAACATTTTGTAGGAAAAAGTAAGCATATAATATCCATGTAACATTTGGCCCATTTAAATATGCTTACCTTATTAATACCTTTGACCAATTCTTAATGGTTAAGTTAATATCTCAATAAAACAAACTCTACTAATATTGTTTTTTGAGTTATTGTGCAGAATTTTCAGAGCTAAAATCAAGGAAATCAAAGTTGGCAAATCAAATCTACCAAATATATTCAAGAAACTAATTCTGGTACAAATGTAGAAAAGATTTTCAAAGTCTACATACTCAAAACATTACCAAGTGTTACAGATATGAAGGTACAAAAATTAGAGGCCATGATCTCACCAAAAGGGGGCAGATCCGCGGCCAAACCTATCCAATGGCCGCGGTTCCGCCGCGGATTTGAAGAGTTGAGATATGGGATTGTGGTGGTTAGGATCCTAACAACTAGTTTCCATATTAGGAAACTAGGGTTCTGGCTCTGTGACTATAAATAAGGACCGAGAGCCTCTTGGAAAAATCATCAAGCCGACACGATTACGAAGCCCCAGACGCTCACGCATCCAGGCTGATCATCAACTGTTCGTCTACCTCCTTAGGAAAGATCGAGAAGCAACTAGTTTGTAATCATTTTCTACGGAATAAAAGTGTAGATTGTTCAAGTGATTAATAAAGGTAGTTATTTTATTTAATTCTTTTGCATTCTACATTATGTTTCCCCTCTCTGTCTTTTCATCTTCTTCTCCCAACATGCGCGAGTAATTCTCCGCTTGTTAGGGTTTGTATGATTAGGGTAGGCTAATGGATGATAAACATCCCTAAACCCTTTTTAAGTCCTATAAAGTTTATGAACTTTATCTAAAGAATCATTAACATCCTAATTGGGCGCGCTAGCAATTCTTTGCTAGTTCCGGCCGCGATTAGAGATTAGATTAATGATTTTTTTGGTAAAGGCTAGATTTGAACGGAGTTCCGTGTCGAGATAAGGGTTAAGAGTGGGATTCCTTTTCCCTCCAGAAACCCTAATCTACACGCATCACCGTCGTTCTAGTTTTAAATCTATTAATGGATAAAAAGGGTAACTTTTAATTAATCGTCCATGACTACTAAATCCTAACGAACCCTACAAGCCCTCTTATTTTATTATCTAAATCTCTAAAATAATCTAGATCTATATTTTTGCATTCTTACTTAACGTAGATCTAGAAACTTTTCACAAAATTCTTATTTCCTCCCCTCTTTCAACACATCTAAAGTAAGAGTAAAAGGTTCCACGTTTCCCTGAGGACGACCCGTACTCACCTCGGTCTAGCTACGCGCGACACCGTTCTGATTACGGTTACTTTAACTACAAACACACTCTTTCGAACCAATCAGAACCCAATTCAACAGGTATGCAGCTTTTCAAGTGCATAGCTTCCAAAAGGAAATAGGTAACTCAGTAGTACTCATCATAGAGCGCACCATATCAAATAGGGTGTGATTGCTCCGTCCCGATACACCGTTGTGCTGTGGTGTATACAGATGAGTAATGCTGAGAGAGAATTTCATTCTCCTTTTGAATAGTCCAAGAATTTCATGCACAAGTATTCTCCTCCCTGACCACATCATAGGGCATAATACTTCTACCCGGTTTTGGTTCTCGACTTCTGACTTATATTCTATGAATTTCTCAAAAGCTTCAGACTTGTGTTTCAACAGGAACATATGTCTGAATCTTGAGAGATCATCAGTGAATATAAGGAAGTACAAAGAACCAGTCCTGACATGTGTAGACAGGGGACCATATATATCTCTATGTATCAGTCCCAAGGGTTCACTAACCCTTTCACTGTTTCAAGTAAACGGAGCTATGGTCATCTTATCTTTGTGACATGACTGGCAAGTTTCACAAGATGTAAATTCAAACTGATTTAAATATGCATCTAAATATAACTTAGCTAGTCGGGTCGCATTGATTTGACCTAGTCTACAATGCCTTAAGAAGGATCCGTTCATTTCTGAACTCTTCATTTTGTGTGTGTTCTGTACGTTAAGAACTGTGGTTTGATTTAGAGCGTATATATCATTAGATAACGTGCCTGAACCGATCAACATTTTGATATAGGAAATGTTCAAAACATTATCCAACAATACAAAATTATATCCTTCTTTAGTAAATAAAGAAACTGATATAATGTTGCATATCAGATCCGGTATCTAATAACATTTGTTCAGAATCAATGTATTTGGTAATACAAGGTGATATTTGCCAACTGATTTGGCTGCACCAATTGCACCAATCTCTCTACTTAGAGTCATATCACCCTATTCTCAGTTCTCTACCTATCTGTAGCCCATGTAACAAATTACATATGCGGGATCCCGATCCGGTATCAAATACTCAGGACATAGAGGACACTGAGAAACAATTCTCTGTAATGAACACACCCAAAGAAGATGCATCATCATGCACTTTATTCGTTTGGGCGGCATGGGAATCCTTGTATTCCCCTATTTCCTGCTCGGTCTTATAACAATTATAAGTTGGAGCGGGACCAACGTTCCCCGGCACAGTATAACAAGCGGGTTCGGTCAATACATCCATATTATTATCTTGATTAAGGCGTGACATGGTCGCTACCTGGAGAGAGAAAGAAGAAAACACTCTGCGTGCGCTCTTGCAAGATTAGATTGGTTATGTATTTTATCTAATCAGGATGGCTCCCACTGTTTTTATCAAAACTTCCTTCAAATCTTAAAAGGAAAGACTAGCCGGGATTAATTACATCCTACAAGTTCGTCAATCTTTCAGCCAGGCCAGCGCCGATACTTTGAGGGAGGTTCCCCGTGCTTTCACACGGACCTAATTAAAATAAATTTCGTTTTCCCAGGGGCGTATCCCCGTTGACACCTTTCTAGACACCTACTTGATCGGCTAATTGTAAAGTGCAAAACTCTTCTAGGAGTAACAATTACTCGCAGTGGGTATCAGGATCCAACTATCTCATAAAAGGTATGCAATCTCATTGCAAATTTCAACACTTGAAACTCCCGATAATGGTTTTTACCCCTAGCACTTATGACCTTGACTATGATCAACATATCATAAGCACTAGTCAAGTTCTACCCGTCATTTCTTGATTAATTAGACCCACCCATATGACCCTTGACTATAATCAACATAATCACATGACTGTCCTAATTAATCACATCATATGTTTTGTAGGAAGACATCACTTAGCTACCGTACATTACGCCTTGACTATAATCAACATACGCAGCATGAATACTAAGTATTCTACTTCCTAAAATGACGAAGGGTTGCGGATGGTTTTTAAGAAAACCTTTAACGCTTTGAACTTGGTATCGTTGCAGAATCAAATGGTTTTAAAATGGAGTGTTTTTTAGGCTTTTGCTAGTTTCGCTAAAGAGGTCACTCCCGATGAAGGCATCTCGGCTCTTTCCTCGAGAAATGAAGTGCAGGATATTCACAATACCACTATGCAAAGCAAGAACTAGAAAATCAATCAAAAGATAAAACCGAGGGTCGTAGTATCTGCTAGTTATTGCTAAAGAGGTCACTCCGGGTGAAGAGATCTCGGCTCTTTCCTTATCGTATAAGGTGCTAGATATTCTACAAGGAATACCGCTATGCAAAGCAACAACTAGAGCTACCTATTTTTGAAAATTCGATTCCACAACATCTTTAGGTTTATTTTCTTTCATTAATCTCATTAATGAATGTCCCATCATTTAAGTTACCTAAGCATCACAGATAAATACAACGTACGCTTATGTCATCCGTATTTGCCTCGATGTCCCGTCATGCACCGTTAGGTTAGGTAACTAACGGTAGAGCAGGGCAGGGCTAGCGCGGGTGTAAAACATAAGCAACGTCTATACAATATATCATATTACTATATACAGTATCTATCTCAACATATCAAATGATCACATCACAGATATCGCAGCAGAAAACAACATATGAAATATTGGATATACTAGGATTTCCGGGTTTTATATTAAGCCTGTATAAAACATGGATTCCACGGTCGTGATGAATAGCCAAACCGACATCCCTAGACCCCTATGAGAGCGGCAAGCAACCCTACCAATTCTAGAGTAAGGAGACCCGGACTCGACGCCTCGAGATGGTCTCCCACAGGACTCTAGAACCCGGTTACTTGTACATCAACCGTAACATCTTCCTCAACCTAGAAGTGCCCCAATAAAATAATATTACATACAAGTTTTTACATGAATGAAAATGGAAAAACTCTCATCTCACATAAAAAAAACCCGGCTATTCAAACACGACGATCCAATATAACACATCACAGCAACACATAACATCACATGTCATCAACGTAAGTAAATATGCGTATCCCAATTGTCGTTGACGTATAGCAACGAAACCGGCGATACACCACATATTACATTTACGGTCGCAGAAAAGAAAGTGAAAAACTACAACAGTTGGAATCCGCAACCGCCTTAGACATCACATGCCTAACCAAATGAATTCCTTAGACATCGCATGCCAAAAAATTATAAACCCCGCATTTTAGTCTCGATCTCGAAAACACTTTTCAATATCAAGTCGGGCAATTCAACAAGATCCCCGACATCCTGATCGAATGCTCGTCGGAAACTTTAGTAGACGGCCGCACCCCCTGATGCCGTCGACGAAGTGCACTAAGGCGGAACACCGCTGCCGCGAGCACCCGAATGGATGCTTTTGGCGACGGAGTTCTCCTACAGTCACTTGGTCGGGGCTATGGGGCATGGCTATCTAAAAATATTACCCAGCGAGTATCCGCGTACACAACGTGATTGCGACGGACTTTTGATCGCATCAAAATCCCATGGCAACCGATCAAATGAGACTAAATTGCTAAATTTATACAATTCAAATATTGTGGATTCCAATTATTGTATCACAATATACTAGACGATGTTAAACGTTTCGACTGAATCAACCAACACACACATCACCCGATTAGCTCAACACTTGAGCAAAGTTAAAGTATCCAAAACGTGCCACAATACCTATGATCCGGCCGTAGAAGGGTCAAACCAACGCCTTACCTATGACACCGCGGAACTACGACAAACCCTAGGATTCAAGTCGCGGTTCCGAGGGCATAGAATCGAGTTAAGGTTTTTGTTCTTCTAGAGAGTCCATAGAATTACTTGCACGACCATCGAATATAATTAACTTAGAAAATTCCAACTCTTGGAGAATTTCAGAGAGGGTCATGGGGTGATGTTTGAAGTTCGTTCGAACTGTTAAATATAGCCTAGGTTACCATTACAATGTTAAATTATACGACTACGAAACACTCCATTTTAGTCCTTTATTAAAATTTACATCACATGCGATTTTGGACTAAATAAACAACACCTGAAACTCCACAATCTACAGTACAATGCACAGAACAAAAACGAGGCAGTTTGGGCAAAATGTGGCCGGCCATGAAGGTAGTGATCTTGGGTCATTTCCGAGCAAATGCTCTCAAATTTTTTTATGTGCACTATATATATCACATACATCACTCTGCAGTTGTTTGCATAATTTTTAAAGACTTTTTCAAAATCGACAGAGAGCAAAATCTGCAGGAATTCAGAAATCGTATTTCGGAATTGTTTCGGTTTCGTATTAATCTAACATCGTCTAAGTTTCTAGTTTGGCTCTATTACCATATTGGGATTTCCTCAGCACCTAGCTTAGGGTTAGCAAGCATCAAGCATGCCACAACAAAAATTTAAGGGGGTGCTAAGCAAACATCCAATGATTCATACTAGAAAACTATGGTAACATTACAATGTAATCAAACATTACATAAGAAGTGAACAAGAATACAACCTTTGTAGACCCGGTACTTCACTTCTAAAGCTCCGTGTTGACGTCCCTTCACTGCGATCATGGATCTCCCGAACTCTAGTATGGGTTTCCTCAGAGAAATGAACAAGCTTGCTCGTAGTCTTCGAGGCCGAAAATAATCTACGTCGAGGAGACTCAAACTCAAGCTAACCCTTCACTAGTTCATGAACTTTGTGAAGAGAACACCCTATAATACCCAAGCAAGTGTATAGGATGATGAAATAGGAAGTGGGCTCACATTAGATTTTATTTTTCTCACTAGAAATCTCCATCTCCAAAAACCCTAGAGAGCTTGAGGAGATGAGGAAGAAGATGAAGATGAAAAATCAACAAGAGAGAGAATGATGTTAGATTTGCAACCATGGTGAGTTTTGTTTCATCACTAACTCTTGTAGAGACTTAACCATGGCAAGGATAATGGTTAGGTTTATAAATATCTTAGTGTAAAACAAATTGGATGGACTAAGTCAAAGCTCACAACAAGCTTCTCCAAGCTTCTTAGCTTGACACAATCCCACTCAAATTTGAATTACTAAAGATAATTAAAACCTAAACATATCATGGTTATGGTGTAATTCCTACACACACAAGTTGCATATATAACCACACATGATACATAATATATATCACATATATGAAATGCATACATAAGTGAGAAAAAGAAAAAAAGTCAAGTGAGCAAGATTAGTCAATGTAAATTCATATATCTAATATATAATTATACATTAAATCATTAAATCAATACTTGATTTAATGATCCGGCTATATCACATATGACCGACTAATATCAATAATATCAATTTACCGAATCAACACTTGATTCGATAATCCGGCTATATCACATATAACCGACCGATGATACAAATCGCGAGATTAGAATACGGTATCATATACACGTATTAATCTCGGTCCCGCACATATCACATATGTGCTCCTACTCCATTTCGCCCGAGTCAGGAAATCTCCATGTAGGACTCTAAAGACTCATCAATACGCCGGCAGTAGGTGATGATCATATCAGTCACCCACAAGCCGCAAGCGGTCTGCTAAACGTAACGGCCACCAGGGTATTGAGCGATCAGAAGATCAACAAGCAAGCCTGCTCACACTCCTGCGAATCCAATCAGTAACACTACCGCACAGTCCGGTCTGTTCGTCTGATATGTCGCATATCTCGTCTAGGGGTGGTAAACGTCAGACCCCAGTAGCTTGATAAATCATGCCGATGTAAGGTCCATAATGGGCGTGAAACTACTGATAACACTTACCAGTAAATCACATCTACCCTGGCCAGGGATTTCAGTTATGGCCAATCGAGCATAGCGCAACATCAACCCCCAATACCGGGAGAGACGAATCCCCTCCTATCGCTCATTGCCTCCATGTGACTCGAGACTGTATCCAAAAACCACTTGTTTGCACGATTCAATAGAGTCGTGGTAGGGTGGAAATCAAAGCACAGTGAGAGACATACAAGACTCTATAACGATCTCGGGTCGACAGACTAACCTGTACCAGTGTTACCAGAGAACTACTATCTGACGTGAGGTATAATACCATCTAGGAGTTCTTGGCGAGTCCGTTCAGTGTACCCAGTCTCCACTGAGCACCCGTATACCATCTCTAATGTCAAACACCAATGGATATGGGATCATCCATCGCCCATCACATGGGTCGAGAAGATATACGCTAGTCTACTCTGGAATATCGATGCCCCATCTCGATATTCCTACGACTTGGAACAATGAAGGATGAACTCATGGACTACCCAGGCCCCACTAGTATGATCTGCATCATAATCCTGGAAGTCAAGTACACATCCTAAGGGCTTTATCAAAATGTAACAGAGAGACAGTAAGTATACATGTTAAGATAAAGAGCAACCAGATAGCATACTATCATGTCGAGCAAGAAAGTCCTCCCTATATATGTCCCAGCATCCACTATAATATACATCTCATGTACAATAATGGCCTCTAGGGCATACATACAACTAACAATTCCGTTACATAACGTACCAAATCCAATCAACACTTGTTTTTGGAAAATGTTCATAATATTATCCTCTATAGAGAGATTATATCCTTCTATAGTTAGCAAAGAAACCGATATAATATTGCACATCATCTTTGGTACGTAGTAACAGTTGTTCAGAACCAATGTATTACCAGTTGGTAATATAAGATGATATTCGCCAACTGCCTTAGCTGCAACAATTGCACCATTCCTTACTGTTAGAAATTTATCACATTTTCCCAGTTCTCTACCTTTCTTTAGCCCATGTAACAAATTACATACGTGGGATCCTGATCTGGTATCCAATACCCAGGACGTAGAACAAACTGAGAAACAGTTCTCGGTAACGAACACACCCGAAGAAGATGCATCAACATGCTGTTTCTTCGTGCGGGTGGCGCGGGAATTATGATATTCCCCTATTCTTACGGAACCAACGTTCCCCCGCTTAGTATAATAAGCAGGTTCGGTCAATACATCCATATTATTATCTTGATTAAGGCGTGACATTGGTTGCTGCCTGGAGAGAGAGAGAGAATGAAATGCATTAGCGTGCGCTCTTTGCAAGATTAGATTGGTTATTATCTTATCTAATCAGGATGGCTCCCACTGTTTTTATCAAATCTTCCTTCAAATCATAAAAGGTAAGATTAGTCGGGATTAATTACACCCTACAGGTTCGCCAATCGTTCGGCCAGGCAGGTATCGGTACTCCGAGGGAGGTTCCCCGTGCTTTCGCACGGACCTAATTAAAATAAACCCCGTTTCCCTATAGGCATAACCCCGTTGACACCTTTCTAGACACCTATTGGATTAGCTAATTGTAAAGTGCAAAACTCTCCCAGGATTAACTCTTACTCGCAGCGAGTATCGGGATCCAACTATTATATAGAATGTATGCAATCTCATTGCAAATTTCAACACTTGAAATTCCCGATAATGGTTTTTATCCCTAACCACTTATGACATTGACAAGGTCAACAAATCATAAGCGCTAGTCAAGTTCTGCTCGTCATTTCTTGATTGGATTAAACCCACCCGCACAACACTTGACAAGGTCAACAAGGCCGTACGACTACCCTAATCCAATCGCATCACAAGCTAGCAGATAAGCACTAATCAGCTACCGCACACTACGCCTTGACAAGGTCAACAAACGCAACACGAATACTAAATAGTACTTATCTGAAATGACGGAGGGCTACGTAGGTTTTTAAGAAAACCATAAGCGTAATGAACTTGATATCATTGTAGAATCTGATGATTTTGAAAAGGAGTGTTTTTGAGGCTTTTGCTAGTTTCGCTAAAGAGATCACTCCCGGTGAAGGGATCTCGGCTCTTTCCTCATCGAATGAGATGCTGGATATTCATCAAGGAATTCCACTATGTAAAGCAAGAACTAGAGAGGCTGTTAAAAACAAATCGAGTGGGTTGTAGAATTTGCTAATTTCGCTAACGTGGTCACTCCAGGTGAAGGGATCTCGACTCTTTCCTCATCGAATGAGGTGTTGGATATTCATCAAGGAATACCACTATGCGAAGCAAGAACTAGTGTAACAACTCCATTTTTAATGTACAAAGAATTGATTTAAATTCAAAGTATACTTGGAGTATTTAATGTTGCTGATATCTCTTTAAGTATTTATTTCACACCATAATTACAAGAAAGAGCTTGTAGCTCTTTGGTAATACTTTGCACTGCTGAACCAAGCCACCAGAGTTCAAAACCCCTACCCCACATTATTTTTAGATTATTTTTGTTTTAAATTTTATAGAAGCCCAACAGTCCAACAGCCATAACTCTCAAATATCCCACTACACCCCATAATGTAAAAATACCAGTGAGCACCTCAGGCGACCCCCCACCTCCCGACCACCGGACTCGGAAGGGATCGGCCGAGTCGGCCGGCCGACTCGGGCCGGCGCTGCCTGCCGGACTCGGCCGGACCGCCGAGTCCCCTGAATAAAAATTGCGCCCCTTAGTCTCCCCACCTCCACTGCATACTTTAATTCTGCAGATCAATTCCAGAGAGCCCATTAACACCTATTTACTACATTTAAAATACATTTTCCTTTTATTTTTACATTTTTTAATTAAAAACCCTACACCTACCCTAACCCTAGCCTAACCCTATAAATACACCCCTACCTCCTACCCTCTCATCCCAAAATTCTAAGCCCATTCTCTCAAAATCTCAAGAAAATATTGTGTACTTTGAAAACGAGCGAAATGCGAAGCTCCGACGAAATCGACGGCGAAATTCCGGTGATCGTGCTAGGAACTCTCGGCGATGAATCGACGCACCGGCGAACCCTCTACTTCCCTCTCACTCTCGTGTCCGTAAGTCCCTTTCTAGCTTCTCTTTTCTTTTCTAAAAAAAATACGAAATTACAAAACCCGACGGAATCGGAACAAATCCGATTTCCGATTCGGTTTTCTGCAAAATTTCACTTCTCACCAATTCAATCATGCTTAAACATCTCATTGTTGACTATTAAACATTTAATAAACAATTTGAACAAGTTTCATCACATGAAATGATAGCGTTCTCAAATTATCGCATTTTTTCACTTAAATACCACAATGTTTCGATTTCACATTTAACCCCCTTAACCTTGCTATAACTATAAGTAGAGCACGAGGTAATGACCTACCTCCTCACACACTCCCATATAAACATAGTACTATAATCTTGGAAATTTAGAATACGAAAAAACAAACATTTTCATTAAAATACCCTTTACTTAATAAAACTGTTAGTATTGATACATTTTCATAAATACATAACTTTTGAACTAATAAAATATATCTAGACTCATCCAATTAAGGACTGTCACATTCATTAGGAAAAGTCGTGAACTTTCAGTCGTTTATCTAAACCTGATTTTGTGGTGTCTAGGCTAGACAAGTGAGAAAGGTAACTTTAAAAGGCCCGTCTCACGGTGATTCATGAGCGGATCCCTCCTTTCTTCACTTGTACTTACCTGACCACAATTGGCGGTGAAGAGGCGATTTGAACTTATCACTAGAACATAAAATACGAGAAAACGACATCTTTACAAATAAATACCATTTACTTAATAAAACCGTATTCTAAAGGATTAGTATTTATAAAATCTTTGCAAAGCGCCGCTACAACCCATTTTGGGGAACCCATTCGGGATGGTGCGTATTATCGTACATCCTCGGGCTTAATAGTGCGAGATTCAGACCTCCGCAAGGAGCATTCGGTCTCGAAAGATTTAAAATACGACATCTTAAGAAAACGAGATTTTTAGAATATAAAATATTTATAAAAATTATTTTTGTATAAATATATGTATATTTATCATTAAAATATCTATTTTTCTATGATATGAATATTCAACCTTTTTTCTAAAAATGTCACAAGAATCGGTTTACACTAAAATACCATGAATTCAATATAATCACCATTTACACATAAATACCTTTATTTATAAAATTAGGATATTTTCACTAGAAATATCACAAAATAAAATTACACTCATTACAACTATAAAGACGAATAATAAATACTTGGGGTGCATCTTGAAAACTATACAAAAGTATTTTTACATAAAACCCCTTCAAGTTTTATAAATTACCCTAAGGACCTTAGTAAATATAGGACTTCGGTTTACATCTCTACTGTCTGACTCGGGTTTGAGTCTGATCATAATCCGACTTGAATATGATTCAAGTGCCATATAAATCTGCAATATTACAATTCAATATGAACACACGAATCCATGAATTCAGTTATCAATCTATTCAACTTGACTGAACCAAACCATGGATATACTTTCCATGTATATGAATCCAGTTTACATCCATTATATCCGTTACTGATATCATGGTTTCGGTCAGTCATCCAACTATACAACTTATACAATACAATATAACAATACAATCAAAACACTACGGGGTTTAAGGGATAGATTGGTACGGAAGGTGTTAAAAGTGACACGAGACAGTAAGATTAAGACACCTAATATGAATGCTGTTGCTGTTATACCGTGGCATAACGGTTCCTTGTACTTTCAGTTTGCCCTGGTCTCTAGAATATAGAGACCCCTCTCGTATACACTGGCATCCTTCTGTACCAAGCTACAAACAACAGCGTTAACACAATATTATACAATATTATACAACTTTAAAAGATACCTTCTTATTCTGTCTTTTCTATTTCTCCCTTATCTTTGGGACTTACCGAGCGACCTGTTCGCTGACGACACTCCATTTCTTTCTTCTTTGAATGTCGTCAGGTGATCTGGACACAGCAGAGATCGAGCCCACCAGTGAAGACTTGGATCAGTTCCTCGAAGACCCCGAGCTCTAGACATTGTACATTTCCATTCAGTACCTTTAATTTCCTGTTATGCCATTGTTTAGGCATCGTTTTTACTTCAGTTGTATTTCCTTTTCATGCATTGTACAGAAGAATGTTAATAAATAAAGTTGCTGTTATTTTTACATCTCTTGTCTCTTGTGATTACTTTTATATTGCTTAGATACGCTTAGCATATTTACTTCACAGTAAATACGTAGCGGACCAGTCGCGTCCCCTTCACCGTATACCGGGAAGTAGGGCGCGACAGGTTTTGTTGGTGGCCCATGCAGGTCCGAGCTGTATAGAATCATACTATGCAGTTCTGTTCTGCGTGAACAAACTAAGCAATATAACACAAGAACCAGCAACTAAAACATTCTTTACAAATCATGTTCCTTGAATTTTACAATTTCATATTCATTGAATCTTATCATTTCAAATATTTTGAATCTGTCCTAACCCAAATTTTTCTTCAAGGTTATGGATTCCCCGAACAACACCAGCACCAATGTCAACAACACACCTCCAGCCCTACCACTCACACCTGCCATCCCTGCTCCAATCAACGAGCAGACGGTTCTGCTTGAGGCAATCCGAAGCCTTCTAGAGAGACAGCAGCAGCACACTGCTCTTTTGATGAACCGTCCCGAGGCAGACGCACCTGGGGTAAAGCAATTTAGGGCTTTACACCCCAAACAGTTCTCCGGAAAAGGAAGCCCACTTAAAGCTGAGGAATGGGCACAGAGCATAGAGGATGATCTGGCGGCAGCACAAGTGCTAGATATAGCTTGGGTTCGTGTGGCAAAATTACAGCTCACGGACAATGCACGAAACTGGTGGAAGGCGGAAGAAAGCCGTCTTGAACAGCCTATCGAATGGAAGACTTTCCGCGACATGTTCGACGCTAAGTACTTCCCTGAGACTGCCAGGTTCGACATGGAACAGCAGTTCATCCATCTGCAACAAGGTTCGATGTGGACCAAGTCAGTAGATGAGTATGACGCTGAGTTCAGCATGCTCAGTCGGTAAGACATGTCTCAATAATTCGAAATTTTTTATATCACATATTACACAGCTAACACAATATTTTTAACAGATTTGCGGCACACCTTATACCGACGGATGAGATCAGAGCCCGTCGCTTTCAACAAGGTTTGGATTCGGAAATCCAGGCTGCACTGGCCACAGAAGATTTTCCGACTCATGAATCAGCTCTGAAAGCTGCCCGCCGTTATGAGGCAGTGGTAAAGGCGAGGGGAAGACCTCAATCTGCTGGATTTAAGCGTCCTGCCAACCAGATGGCAGGAGGAGCCTCGTCCAGGCCATCTTTTTTGCCAAGGCGACCCGGAGTACAGAACAACCATCCCAGCCTAGCCTTTTGCACCTACTGCAAGAGAACTGGACATATGATGAAAGACTGCCGGCGAGCCAACCATCTTTGCCTGATCTGCGGCTCAGCTGCTCATGATATTGGGTCTTGTCCACAAAAGCAAAACCCAGTTGCTGCACCCAGGCCAGCAATTACCTATCCGCAGCGACCAGCTCTTCAAACACCTGCTCCAAGACTTGCACTACCTGCACCACCCAGAGGAACACAAGCTGCACCACCTCCTCGTCAGTTCCATCAAGCTCAAAGGAACGTTCCGAGGAATGCTCCTCCGGCCAGGAGGAATGTACCAAGGCGCCAGGCTTTCACAATGTCCGTGGAAGAAGCTGAGGCCACTGGCCAAGTCATCACTGGTAAACTTTTCTTCTCAAACTTTTCTTTCAGTATTGTTTATCTACATGCTTTCCCTAAAACATACCCCATATACCTTAGGTACAATCTTAGTATCCCCAATCCCTGCACTAGCATTGTTTGATACTGGAGCATCTCATTGCTTTATGTCGCAACGGTTTGTTCGAACCCATGCGATTCCAGTCTCACCGCTTGTATCCAGCTGGAATGTCAGTTCAGGAAATGGCGTTCTAAAGGCAACCATGGGATACCATTTGTGTCCAGTCGTCGTCTGCAACAGAGAGTTTTATGCTGACTTCAAAGTGCTGGACATACCGAACTTCGATGTGGTTTTAGGAATGGATTGGCTTGGAACTTTTTATGTTACCATTGACTGTCGTCAAAGGAGGGTAGTATTCGAGATTCCAGACCATCCAGTCTTCTATTTCAAAAGCGGAGACCGTACACTGGAGCCAAGTACCTACAAAACGAAGCCAAGAGAATCAGTAGTTGCAGCAGCTCAAGCGAAGGAAGAATCAAGACCAGATGTGGTTCAAGAGTTCCACGATGTATTTCCTGACGATATATCAGGTTTGTTTCCCGATCGAGCCCTTGAATTCAGTATTGATTTAGTACCAGGAGCACAACCGGTGATCAAAGCACCCTATCGTTTAAGTCCGGAAGGTTTGAAGGAAGTCCGAACACAGTTGGACGAATTACTGGCGAAAGGATGGATTCGTCCCAGCACTTCAAGTTGGGGATCACCTGTACTACTTGTAAAGAAGGAGGAAGGTTCATACAGAATGTGCATTGATTACAAAGCCTTGAATGAAGTCATTATAAAGAACAAGTATCCACTTCCGCGCATCGACGATTTATTCGATCGGCTAAGTGGATCTTGTGTTTTCTCTAAATTGGATCTTCGTTCAGGTTATCATCAGGTGAAGGTCAAGGAAACTGATATTCACAAAACAGTTTTCAGAACTCGCTATGGACATTACGAATTTCTCGTGATGCCATTTGGAGTGACCAACGCACCCGCAATATTCATGAACCTAATGAATCAAGTTTTCCAGGAGTACTTAGACAGGTTTGTTGTCATCTTCATTGACGACATCCTGGTGTATTCTAAGAATCGGAAAGAGCATGCAGGACATCTACGAATTGTCCTAGAAACTCTTTGACAACATCAGCTCTATGCCTAGTACAGCAAGTGCGAGTTTTGGCTAAAGCAAGTTGGTTTTCTTGAACATATCGTATCAGGAGAAGGAATCTCGGTGGATCCAGCAAAAGTTTCAGCAGTTAGCGAATGGCCTACACCAAAGTCAGTAAAGGACATTCGGAGTTTTTTAGGTTTAGCTGGATATTACAGAAAGTTCATTGAAGGATTTTCGAAGATAGCAACACCCCTGACCAAGATCACACGTAAAGATGAAGATTTTGTGTGGTCAGAAGCATGCGAACAAGCTTTCGTAGAACTCAAGTCAAGGTTGACATCAGCACCTATTCTCGTTATACCGGATCAATCTGGAGAATTCGAAGTGCATTGCGATGCATCCGGTAAGGGATTAGGATGTGTTCTACATCAGCACGGTAAAGTTGTGGCTTATGTTTCAAGACAGCTGAAGATTCATGAGCGCAATTATCCGACGCATGATTTGGATTTGACAGCCGTCATCTTTGCTCTCAAGATTTGGCGCCATTATCTACTTGGTGATCGAGTGAACATCTACACAGATTATAAGAGCCTGAAATACATGTTTACTCAGAAGGAGTTGAATATGTTGGAGAGAAGATGGTTAGAACTTATGGCGGACTTTGACATCAACTTGCAATATCACCCAGGGAAGGTGAATGTTGTACCTGATGCACTTAGTCGCCAACCATTAGCAATGAATCTCACCGCTCAATAGAAGCTTCAACAAGACTTGCATCAGATGGAAATTGAAGTAGTCATGCCAGGTAATGCTTCAAGTTTGATGAATTTACAAGTTCAATCAACCATTGTAAATCAGATCAAAGCAGCTCAAGCAAGTGATGCTAAGTTGCAAAAGATCAGAAAACAAGTGGAGAATGGACTCAGAACAGATTTCATCATCGAAGACGGATCTTTGAGATACGGCAGCAGATTGTGTGTACCAAAAGGTCCTGTTCGGGAAGAGTTAATGAAAGAAGCTCACAGCTCTCCCTACTCAGTACACCCTGAAGGTACTAAAATGTACAAAGATCTACGTCAGAATTATTGGTGGCATGGAATGAAGCGTGAAGTAGCCAGAAGCGTCGCAAAGTGCTTGGTGTGTCAGCAAGTAAAGGCTGAACATCACAGGACTGCTGGATTACTTCAACCGTTACCAATCCCAGAATGGAAGTGGCAACACATCAAGATGGATTTTATGACTGCTCTTCCTCGCAGCACAAAGGGTAACGATGCCGTATGGGTCGTTGTGGATTGACTCACAAAGTCGGCTCACTTCATCCCATTTCGAGTTGGCCAATCAACTGAGACACTAGCAAAGAAGTACATAGAGGTAATAATCTATTTAAAAATTTAAACTCTTTATAATGTACTATCTCTGATACCCATGAACTCATACAGGAAATTGTGAGACTTCATGGAGTACCGGTCTGTATTGTCTCCGATCGTGACACCAGGTTTCGATCGCAATTTTGGCAAAGTCTGCAAGCAAGCTTGGGAGCAAGTCTGAACTTCAGCACGGCTTATCATCCACAAACAGATGGTCAGTCAGAATGAACTATTCAGATCTTGGAGGATATGCTTAGAGCGTGTATGTTAGACTTCAAAGAATCGTGGGAAGATCACCTACATCTTGTGGAGTTTTCGTACAACAACAGCTACCAAGCAAGCATAGGAATAGCACCTTTTGCAGCATTGTATGGAAGGAAGTGTCGATCGCCATTAAGTTGGGACGACATCGGAGATAGTGAACTTCTTGGACCAGAGATGATAGTAGCGACTGTTGATGTGGTTCGTACTATCAAGGAAAGGATGCGCATAGCCTGTCGGGACCCGGTTCTTGCTCACGGAGCAAAGTGCTACACGGAACAAAGTGCCACGCCAAGTGTCGTGTTAAGTGGGCGGGGGCCACCTCTTGAATCCGTAGGGGCCACCTCTTGAGTCCGTGGGACCCACTGTAGAACAATGGGGACTCTTCGGAATACATTCCGAAAAGGGGTAGATCTGTACTATAAACGAAATGATACCACTCTTCAATACAGAGGCGCCTTTTAAGTGAACTGGCACTACAGGAGCTTGAGAACTCCGTAGTTAAGCGTGCTCGAGCCAGGGAAGTTCTGGGATGGGTGACCTCCTGGAAAGTGGCCCCTTGTCGGGTCCGGTTCACTCTGAAGGACAAAACCGTGCGGCTTCGGCCAGAGCGGACAATACTCTCTGTATTGGGGGTAGGGCGTGACAGATGGTATTAGAGCTGGTCCCTCAATAGTAGGTCTGTGGTTTGAGGATGAACCATTGTTCAAAGGTGGGGAGAATGTCGGGACCCGGTTCTTGCTCACGGAGCAAAGTGCTACACGGAACAAAGTGCCACGCTAAGTGTCGTGTTAAGTGGGCGGGGGCCACCTCTTGAATCCGTAGGGGCTACCTCTTAAGTCCGTGGGACCCACTGTAGAACAATGGGGACTCTTCGGAATACATTCCGAAAGGGGGTAGATCTATACTATAAACGAAATGATACCACTCTTCAATACAGAGGCGCCTTTTAAGTGAACTGGCACTACAGGAGCTTGAGAACTCCGTAGTTAAGCGTGCTCGAGCCAGGGAAGTTCTGGGATGGGTGACCTCCTGGGAAGTGGCCCCTAGTCGAGTCCGGTTCACTCCGAAGGACAAAACCGTGCGGCTTCGGCCAGAGCGGACAATACTCTCTGTATTGGGGGTGGGGCGTGGCATAGCCCAAGATCGACAGAAGCATTGGGCTGATGCAAAGAGACGTCATCTGGAGTTCCAGCCAGGAGATCATGTGTTCTTGAAGATATCTCCGAACCGCGGAGTGATCCGATTTGGAAAACGGGGTAAGCTAAGTCCGAGATATATTGGACCGTTCGACAAACTCGAACGAGTCGGTGAAGTGGCATACCGCTTAGCGCTTCCACCTTCGTTGGAAGGAGTGCATAACGTGTTCCACATATCCCAATTCAGAAGGTATGTGAGTGACCCCAGCCATGTTCTCGATCATTCCGAGCTCACTATACAGCCCGATTTGTCTTGTGAGCAACAGCCTATGGGGATCCTGGACAGCAAAGTGAAGACACTTCGGAACAAGGAAGTTAACTTGGTTCGAGTGATGTGGAGGAAAGACACTCCAGGAGAGTCCACTTGGGAAAGGGAGGATGAAATGCGTACTAGATATCCACACCTCTTTGTAAACTAGTCCTCAATAAAAATTGTAAATTTCGAGGACGAAATTTTTGTAAGGAAGGTAGACTGTAACAACTCCATTTTTAATGTACAAAGAATTGATTTAAATTCAAAGTATACTTGGAGTATTTAATGTTGCTGATATCTCTTTAAGTATTTATTGCACACCATAATTACAAGAAGGAGCTTGTAGCTCATTGGTAATACTTTGCACTGCTGAACCAAGCCACCAGAGTTCAAATCCCCTGCCCCATATTATTTTTAGATTATTTATGTTTTAAATTTTATAGAAGCCCAACAGTCCAACATCCATAACTCTCAAATATCCCACTACACCCCATAATGTAAAAATACCAGTGAGCACCTCAGGCGACCCCCCACCTCCTGACCACCGGGATCGGCTGAGTCGGCCGGCGGACCGGCCGACTCGGGCCGGCGCCGCCTGCCGGACTCGGCCGGACCGCCGAGTCCCCTGAATAAAAATTGCGCCCCTTGGTCTCCCCACCTCCATTGCATACTTTAATTCTGCAGATCAATTCTAGAGTGCCTATTAACACCTATTTACTACATTTTTAATACATTTTCCTTTTATTTTTACATTTTTTAATTAAAAACCCTACACCTATCCTAACCCTAGCCTAACCCTATAAATACACCCTTACCTCTTACCCTCTCATCCCAAAATTCTGAGCCCACTCTCTCAAAATCTCAAGAAAATATTGTGTACTTTGAAAACGAGCGAAAGGCGAAGCTCCGACGAAATCGACGGTGAAATTCCGGTGATCGTGGTAGGAACTCTCGAGGTCGAATCGATGCACCGGCGAACCCTTTACTTCCCTCTCACTCTCGTGTTTGTCCAAACCCGTAAGTCCCTTTCTAGCTTCTCTTTTCTTTTCTAAAAAAAATACGAAATTACAAAACCCGACGGAATCGGAACAAATCCGATTTCCGATTCGGTTTTCTATAAAATTTCACTTCTCACCAATTCAATCATGCTTAAATATCTTATTGTTGACTATTAAACATTTAATAAACAATTTGAACAAGTTTCATCACATGAAATGATAGCGTTCTCAAATTATCGTATTTTTTCACTTAAATACCACAATGTTTCGATTTCACATTTAACCCCCTTAACCTTGCTATAACTATAAGTAGAGCACGAGGTAATGACCTACCTCCTCACACACTCCCATCTAAACATAGTACTATAATCTTGGAAATTTAGAATACGAGAAAACAAACCTTTTCATTAAAATACCCTTTACTTAATAAAACTGTTAGTATTAATACATTTTCATAAATACATAACTTTTGAAATAATAAAATATATCTAGAATCATCCAATTAAGGACTGTCACATTCATTAGGAAAAGTCGTGAACTTTCAGTCGTTTATCTAAACCTGACTTTGTGGTGTCTAGGATAGACAAGTGAGAAAGATAACTTTAAAAGGCCCGTCTCACCGTGATTCGTGAGCGGATCCCTCTTTTCTTCACTTGTACTTACCTGGCCACAATTGACGGTGAAGAGGCGATTTGAACTTCTTACTAGAACATAAAATACGAGAAAACGACATCTTTACAAATAAATACCATTTACTTAATAAAACCGTATTCTAAAGGATTAGTATTTATAAAATCTTTGCAAAGCGCCGCTATAACCCATTTTGGGGAACCCGTTCGGGATGGTGCGGATTATCGCACATCCTCGGGCTTAGTAGTGCGAGATTCAGACCTCCGCAAGGAGCATTCGGTCTCGAAAGATTTAAAATACGACATCTTAAGAAAACGAGATTTTTAGAATATAAAATATTTATAAAAATTATTTTTGTATAAATATATGTATATTTATCATTAAAATATCTATTTTGCTATGATATGAATATTCAACCTTTTTTCTAAAAATGTCACAAGAATCGGTTTACACTAAAATACCATGAATTCAATATAATCACCATTTACACATAAATATCTTTATTTATGAAATTATGATATATTCACTAGAAATATCACAAAATAAAATTACACTCATTACAACTATAAAGACGAATATAAAATACTTGGGGTGCATCTTGATTTTAATCGGCTTATGCGCTTTTAAAAGATGAATCAAAAATATTCAGTAACCGCAATCAAGAAAGGCGTCGCTTGGTAGCTAGCCGGTGAGTACGGGTCGGTCCACAGGGATTTTGTGAATTTCCTAATCGCTCTTACGAGTTAATTCCGATGGGTGTCGGATCTTATTGATTAAATCTAAAAACTAAATCTATCTAGATCTAAATCTTGCTAGGGTTAGGTTTAGATTAAGTTAGGAAATGCAAAGATTCTCCACCACTTTCTATACCCAAATTAAGATCTATGAAGAGTTATGGTAATTATTAATAAAGGGGATTAGATCCATCGGGAAGAAACGGTGTTTCTTCCTCTAGGTTCTTGTCCTTCCTTTCTTAATCCTTACCCTAACCTTCATGGAAAACACGCGCAACCGGGCCTTTATACTACGGTATCACCGCTAGCTCATGGGATAGGATGCCGTAGGGAGCGGTGTGTGCATGTATGCATGGAGTCCTATGAAAATATATGACGGGCAAGAAAGGGATGAGAGATCTTCATCTCTCAAGCCTTCCCCAAATCTAACCCTAACAAACGAGTAGACTACTCGCTCATTAGGGAATTGAAAAACATTTATCTAAGGCAGAGAATAAAAGATCTAATTATCTAACTGGGGCAAGGAATTAAATCTTAAACTAGGGTAAGAATAGAAATTACCTACTTTATTGATGGCTCTCTCCAAACATTTACACAAGACTTGTCAGATCTGAATAGATGATATGAAAAGAGGCATCGATGCTCTCCAAAAGAAATCTGAATTTTATTAATGAAATGAGGCATAACCTAATACAAGAGTTAGGGTCTCTATTTATAGAGGATAGAAACCCTAGGGTTACAATTGACTCGCATATCTGCTTTTACAAAAATACCCCCTAAGAAAAAAAACCTAGTCAACGCTCCGCGCACCGCCACAATTTTCTGCACCGACACGGGCATTAGACGGCCGCGGAACCGCGGCCATATGGCCTGTTTGGCCGCGGTTCTGCGGCCAAGTGGGATGATCATGGGCTGATTTTCCTCGGGCTTGGTCTGCTGCATTTTGGCTACTTTTTTCTTTACTTTTTTTCTTCGGAATACCTTCGGGTTCTCTTCCTGATTTCCACAGTGATTAATTGTAGTGGACTTTTACCGTTGCTTCGTGACGAAGTCTTGAACCTTGCACTGCCTTTGTTCTTGTGTGAACTTGTTCATTGATCTTCATTGTTCCTCAAAATGCGGCATGATCAAGATTCCATCATTTATTGGTCGTAGTCTCACTTTTGTATCGTCTTTTGTCTTTTTCACTGTTTTTGTCCCGAGAATCTGTAACCTGCAACTATGTAGCAGACATGGGTCAAAAGCACCTGTTTATTTGTAAAATAACTAGGACTGGGGAATATAATAATGCAATATTATGATATGAACAAATACCCCCAAACTTATCTTTTGCTCGTCCTCGAGCAAACCTAGTTTTATTCTCAACAAAAACCTAACCTCACTTTCGCAGGGAAACGCGATTGCACTGAGCTCGTGCAACAAGCCGTTAAACCTCTAGGTGTCCCTAGTAGGAGGAGTGTTGTCTCCTGAGGGTTTTCAGCGGATACTACCCACAAAATCCTATCAATTCGGCCCATTTTATTCTCCAATTAGGTTTTCTAACAAGGAATTCTATTATCTTCGACTCGTAAATTATCCACCCGTATTCTTCACGCTTGCTTATCATTTAACTTAAGATTATATATGTTCTGTAGACTTACTTAGCTTTTGACATCTCTTAAGTTTTCCTTCTAGAGTTCTATCTCAACTTAGGAATTTTTACTATCTCTATTGAAGATATAAGTCCTATTCTTCATTCCTATCTCTTATCTAAATCCCAATCACATACCCTACGTGTGTGTATAAATCATCCCTACACTTGGAAATTCAAATCAAGCAATCATACTCTTGTCCGTTGTCCAAAACACTTCTTAATTGGTGAATTTTTAGATGAATTTTGCTCACACATCCTTCATGGGATCATTAATACTTCTTGAGGTACCAACAACCGATTACAAAATGTGTATGCACAATAAAGCGTAATTTCTAGTCTTGTAACAACTAAGGCTTTAGCAGTGACTCCCAAACCAGTTGGTCTAAGGCACTAGGTGATGAAGCACCCTTGCTAAATATTTTTATATTTTTGCAGCCTTAAGTAATCACAAAAACCGGTGTTCATTTTTTTATTATCTCTTTATTCACACTTGAATTTTTTTATTTTCTTTTCTTCGTACTAAGGACTTTAAGACAAGAGCATTTCAATGTCTCCTCTACTATTCCAAGTTTCAAGGTTCGTGTTTGTGCAAATTGTAGGGTATAGATTTTCAGAATTTAGACTTAAGCTAGGAACTATTTTTCAAACTTATACTTTAATAAAAATATCAATACTTTTCCCTTGTTTTAACTTAGCCTAAGAAGTCAACTCGAAATTTTTCTATTTCTAAATAAACTACAAAGACATATACTTTCTACCGTTAAACTTTAAGAAAAGTTATTTTTAGGGTTTTTAATTTACTAAGTCTAAGATCTAGTTGTTCCTAGCTAGTTAACCTTTTTGTCAAACTCAAGTCAATTATGGCCAAAATTGAATACTTTAATTTTTATAATTTTTATAATTTTCAATTTTTATGGGTTTTAAAAATAAGTATGCAAATGCAAGAATATACACATGAATGCGAAGGAAGAAAGCTTACCGAGCATACCCCCAAACTTAAACTTGACAGTGTCCTCACTGTCATGCCACACCAAGAGGGTCAAAATGTCGGCACTCCCCTGTTTATTTATTTACAAATTTTTTTTTATTGTTAAAAGAAAAACAAAATATATATACAACAAGGTTCCCCCCAAACTAAACAAGGCCTTACACAGACCAAATATTAGCACCAACCATTCAAAAATCTTATCGTGGTAATGGTAAGTTGGTGAAAGAATGGAGTGGAAAGAAAAGAAATGAGACGCACACGAGACCGAATGGGAAGAAGAGTGGAATATGGTCTCGGCGGAGGAGAAGAATGGCAGAAAAGAGAAAGAAGTGGAGTACGATCTTGAGGGTGTAAATCGAGTGAATAAATTAGCGCAATTTGTGATGACCGATGTGTTAAAAGCGATTGTGCTAATCTATCAACCCGTCGAGAAATGGGGTCAAATCCCTCAAGATTCGCAAGAAAACATGGGTACGTTGAACTTGGTGAACCAAACATTGAAAGTGGAAGCGTGACGAATTCTTGCTCGGTCGAAACGATAGGAAGGACGAAAGGGAGTAATTTAGGGATAGTCTTAATCTCACCTAAGTAATCTGTCTTGAACTTGAAGGATTCCATCAATGGTTCGACATGACTGTAAGCAACCGAGTCTGATGGTTCAACTAACTCATCTGAAAATTTAAGGGACTCAAACTCGGGAGGTGAGTTTTCAACATCGTCCGAAAAAGTGAAACACTCGTAATCATTATCGTCGGTGAGAACAGTGTTAGATTCAAAGAGGAACGCACTAGTGGCGTCAAATGTGCTGTGATTGAACAGAAATTTTTCAAACTCACAGTCCTCCTGCATGATCTTTTGCGTGGTCGGAACGATAGAAAGGATGGAGGGTGATTTAGGAAGTATAACATGTAAAGGTTCAGTAGGATGAACTGGAAAATCCGACACATCAAACAAAAATGGTTCATCCTCAATTCTATCCTCATAATTCTCCTTAAAATTTAGCTTATCCATGCCATTATTATCAAAATCAAGACACATATGAGGTTCGGGAAAAACATTTAATGACTCGGGATGATGAATTGGAGATAAAATTTCAGTCAAATGTACGGGTTCATCATCCAAAATATTCCCGGCGTCTATATCCTCAATCAAGTGAAAATCAATTTTTTCGGACACCTCATCAAAAGCATGGATATTTATCAATTCAGGTTCTAGAGTGGAGGTGTAAAGTTCAAAAGGATTAGGTGTGGTTTCACTCGAAAGGGATTCTTCACAATCTGGCAAATCAAGCACTACAAAGTCACACAACTCATCATTTTGGGCACTTGTTTGAAAACTGGAGTTGTGGAATTCAATTGGTAATGGGTAGGTTTGATTTGAAAGGGCGTACAGCTCACTCTCACCACTCAAATTCTCACTCTGTCCAACCGCCTCCTCATACATTGGAATTTTTGGAGCTAGTTGGAAACTAGCTACCGGTTCACTAGGTTACATAACGGCGGCCATGGACGCATCCACATTCCTCATCATTTTGTTTGTTGCTAAAATATAAGCTTCCAACGACTGTTCCAAACTAGACATGGGTTGTGAAGGGGTTTCGGTAAAAGATTCAAAATTGTTTGGATACGTGAAACTCCCAAATGGCTGTGTCGAAGCAATGTCTAGTGAAGGTGGGAAAGTTAGGTAGGACTGGTAGGAATTGGATGGTTGGACAGGAGTAAGATCAATATTTGGATAAAAAGGTGAATGGATTTGTTGATCCCTAGAACTGGATGTGTGGAGAGGAGTGAAAGATCGGTTACGAGATTGTTCAATATGTTCAGCAATAGACATGGGTTTAGGAGTTACAACAGGACTCGAAAAAGTGGTGTCAACGTGCGAAGGTGGTGAAGGTTGAAATGGTTGACACAAAGTGGATTGCAAAGTCGAACTGTTTCTCCTAAACGCTTCTATTCGATCTTTCAAAGAAATTTTGGGTATGGAGGGGTCGTCCTTAAATCGACCGAAACAATTCGCGTAAGAGGCAAAGTTTGGTTCAGGGTACCAAAGGTCGGCAAGAGATTTATGAGGTGGGGTACCCATGATGTAAGAAAGGAAAAGAAAAAGAAGATGGGGTGCACGGATTTCTTAGCGACATTTTGCAAGTTTTTATAAAAAAAAATTCCTTTTTTTTATTTGGAACTTTTTGCAAAAAAAGATTTTCGATAAAGGGCTTAAGCACACTTTCAATTAACCACAAATGCACAATCAGGCCTAGATCTAGGGTCACCTAGGTCAGCTAGACAGCTCCTAACTGTTCCAAAGGGCTAGAAATAGGACCTCAAACTGCCTCTTCACCACCAATTGCGGCCAGGTAAGTGCCAGGTGAGTGGGAGGCTCTCCACTACAAGTAGTGGCCCTAATTAAGTAACCACTCGCCTTAGACACACTTGCCTAGACACCGCAAAGTCAGGTTAGGATCAACGGCCGATGCCTACGACTAGTCCTCTGTCCTATTGAGCGCGACATCCTTAGGGCTGAGTCTAGTATTTTTTAATTAAATATTGGTCAATGCATATGCCTTATGTGATTTCTGGGGTCCTGGGAAGGGTGATGAAATCCCCACCCAATCTGGATTGGTTTCAATCCCCTTAAAGTCAGATTAAATATATGCAAGACAGTAACAACCACTTGCAATCAAATTTTTATTTTTTAAGCGCGGCACAAAGAATCCTGCACAAGATCAATTATTGAAAGGGAAAAGATTTTTTAAGCGCAAAGAATCCTGCAGGAGATTTTTCAGAGGAGATATCAGAGATTTGCAGAGGAGTAGATCAGAAGACTTACAGAGATTTTTCTTTTTTCTTTTTTTCTTTTTAGGAACCGATCCGTCGCCTCCACCGTGGAACCGCCGCGAATTGCCACTTGCGACCGCTGATCCGCCGCGGGTTGGTCGCTTCGGCAGGTTTTTTTTTTATATCACCAGATCGCCGCGGTTGACTTGTTGACTCGGTCCTCCAAATTTCTTCTGTTGTCTGTTGTGATATTCCTCTGTTTATTCAGATTTGATATTTACTGTTTTGATCTCTGAAGATTTCCAGATCCGAAATCGTATGTCGATCCTGCAAAATTCACACAAAAAATACCCTTCACAAAATAAAAGATGATAAATTTTTATATTTTTTTGATTTTTCAGTTTTTATGATTTTTCAATTTTAGATTAACCCGAAATTGCAAAAAGGAAATAACACGCCATCCCCGGCAACGGCGCCATTTGATTGAATTGATTTTAATCGGCTTATGCGCTTTTAAAAGATGAATCAAAAATATTTAGTAACCGCAATCAAGAACGGCGTCAGTTGGTAGCTAGCCGGTGAGTACGGGTCGGTCCACAAGGATTTTGTGAATTTCCTAATCGCTCTTACGAGTTAATTCCGATGGGTGTCGGATCTTATTGATTAAATCTAAAAACAAAATCTATCTAGATCTAAATATTGCTAGGGTTAGGTTTAGGTTAAGTGTCACGCCCCGCTTCCCTAAGTAAACTAAAGTGGGCACGTGACATAGCCAACCATGCTACCTGTGGATAGAAAAAATCCTTCCACAGTCACATTACGGCTGTGGAGATATCAAGAACAGGAAAGTAGACTAACTATCTAGTACATGTCCATAAGCCAGAGTAAAAGAGTCAAGAGATAATAATATGCGGAAGCCAAAAGATACAATAAATGAAACACCTGGAGTGAAACTACATACCGACAGGAACTTCACCGCTCGTCTAACAGCGGCAAAACTCCTAATCAGTCTGCAACAGGGTAGAAGAATCTGGGCCATGCAAAACCCAGACGTCGGCGTGTTAAGTCATCAAGTAATAACATAATAAACAAGCAATGCGAATATAAACATGAATAAAGCAAGGGTAACAATAATATGAATCAGAGCAGTGCAGGGTAGTGTGCAGTGGGTAAACTAAACTGTACTATCAGGTTCTCTGTTCTAAAGTCTTTGAAACCAATTGATGAATCGTCGATATAACTCAATAGTATCCCATGCATGCCCGAGACCACGGTCTAAGACTCTCGGGCTGAAACCGAGACGTGCCGCTAGGCACTAACAGGGAAAGGATAAAGACCAACGATGTCAGCAGCATCGTCACGAGGCGGGCCTGGCCTCTAAAACTGATCAGTACAGGTAGTGAACTGTTGAGTTACAAGTCAGGTTTCACCTTTGATTTCCCCATACCCCCAAGTTATATGTGCAAGTCAAGTCAGGTATCCCGAAATCAAGAAACTAATTCCAACACAGGATCAGGTAAACAGGTTTGTCTGGATAGACAACAGGAACGGTCCATGAGGACTACATGTCAGGTTTGCTGGCATTAGACACAAGATCGGGTAACGGATCAGGTCATGGTACATCATGTCAAGTCAAGAAGTATACGGTACCATGTCGGGTCAATCAATGTGTAGGTAGCAAGACAGGTCAAGAAGCAAGCGATATCACAGGTGTGCTCACAATCAGTTATATAATCAAGCATGGGTATCAACAGCATGAGATAAGCAATGAAGTAAGCAATAGGCAGTTTCCTCCAATTAGCAAATACCGTTATCAATTGTGTCACAGAGATGTTTTCAAGAATGCAGTAAGATAATTATAGCCATTTATTCATATTAACAAGGTTTAAACACTTTAGAGATGCAATGATTTATATAAAAGTTCGATACAACTATTACAGGTTAAAATGCATACGAGTGTCCGAATGGAACAAAACTATAGAGATAAAAGCCATAAGCTATGTCAATATTAAAAATGTGATTAAACAGGTAAATGTGGTTATTAGGTTCGATTACAAACTGTAGGTTCCAAGTTTAAAGATAAAATGATATATAACACTATTGTACACGAAGAAGTGGGAAATTATAATACCAAAGTTAAATTACGGGTTTTAGGGTGTCATTAATGAATATGTAAATATTGTATAGCATGTAGCAAGGGGTACTTGCCTCGACGGGTCGCGAATCGGGAAAACGGAACATGAAACGTCGGCGGGGAAACTCACGACGGGCGCACGGTTCACGGAATGACCCCAAACGACGAACAATGGAACCACACGGGTCGGGGTACCCAGCTAGAATGTCCGGACGCGTCGTCGGCACGGCCGGATTCCGGCGAGATCAAAAACAGCGAATCTACAAATTTCAAGAATTCATGAAACAATAGAAGAAGAATCAAGAAGAGGGAAGAGAATGAGGATAGAGACGAGTGTGCTCATGAGGATCTGCGGGAAGGGTGGTGACGGTCGACCACGCCGACGGAGCTCCGGCGGTGGCCAACGACGATGGCTAAAGAAATCTGCAGATCAGAAAATAACAGAGAAAAGGAGAAATGAAGAGAGGAGGGGAGGTGAAACTCACCGAGGGGGTGTTTGCGATGCCGGGGACACGAGGACGGGGTCACCGGCGGCGACTCACGGCGGTGCAACGCGCGTGCAGGGGGCGCGCGCGATGGTGGTCGGGGGTGTGCAGGCGCGTGCAGGGTGCCCGGGTGTTGATGCAAGGGCGAGGGAGGAAACGAGATGGTGAAAATGGTGGGGTGAGGCTAGGGTCGCCGGCGATGGAGGAACGGCGACGAGGTGGCGCGGGCGAGAGCGAGGGTGTGCGGGTGGCCACGTGCAGGTGCAGGGAAGAAGGGAGAAAGGAGGAGGGAGGTGCGGTGATGAGGGTGGTGAGAAGTTGTCGGCGACGGCGAGAGGGAAGGCGGCGATAGCTGGGTTGCATGGGATTGGGTTCGGCGTTGTTGAAGAAAAGAAAAGGATGAAGGAGAATTAGGGTGTAAATATATATAGGAGAGAGAGATAGAGAGATGAGAGAAGAGAGAGAGAGAGAGATAGGAGAGAGGAGAGAGATAGAGAGAGACGGTGAGAGAGAGAGATAGAGAGATATGAGGAGAGAGAATGGGAGTGGGGCCCACAGGAAAGGATTTGAGAGCTTTGATTGGCAGAGAAGAAAAATTTAGAAAGATTTAAAAATCTTAAACCGTTTAAAATATATAGGATTGTAAAGGAATTGAAATATACGAATGGTTTGAATATTAAAATTTTGGGATTTTGGCGCAAAGTAAAACATTTCCAAATCGCGCCCGGGTCGGATCCAAAAATTCGAAATTGAAATAATAGGATTTTAAGCGGCATCCAAAATTTAAAATGAAGTGTTTTATGATAAAAAAATATACCCCCAAAACGGACACACGTACGTGCACGTAGCCGTCCAAACTCGCCCGTTTCACTGAACGGGACGAGGACAAGATGCACGGACGCTACAACAGGGTTAGGGGTGTCAAGCAGGCCAAGATGAATATTTTAATTTTATTTTAGATGTCAAAAATTTGTTATATGCAGAAATGAATTTGCCGGGTAAAATTTACAGTAAAATAACAATCAAGCAAGATAGGTGAAAAGAGTACCACACTACGCTCAAACAGTAACTGAAATTAGTAGCACTGGGCTCGGGTGTTACATTAAGTTAGGAAATGCAAAGATTCTCCACCGCTTTCTATACCCAAATTAAGATCTATGAGGAGTTATGGTAATTATTAATAGAGGGGATTAGATCCATCGGGAAGAAACGGTGTTTCTTTCTCTAGGTTCTTGTCCTTCCTTTATTAATCCTTACCCTAAGCTCCATAGAAAACACGTACAACCAGGCCTTTGTACTACGGTATCACCGCTACCTCGTGGGATAGGATGCCGTAGGGAGCGGTGTGTGCATGTATGCATGGAGTCCTATGAAAATATAAGACGGGCAAGAAAGGGGTGAGAGATCTTCATCTCTCAAGCCTTTCCCAAATCTAACCCTAACAAGCGAGGAGACTACTCGCTCATTAGGGAATTGAAAAACATTTATCTAGGGCAGAGAATAAAAGATCTAACTATCTAACTAGAGCAAGGAATTAAATCTTAAACTAGGGCAAGAATAGAAATTACCTACTTTATTGATGGCTCTCTCCAAACATTTACACAAGACTTGTCAGATCTGAATAGATGATATGATAAGAGGCATTGATGCTCTCCAAAAGAAATCTGAATTTTATTAATGAAAGGAGGCATAACCTAATACAAGAATTAGGGTCTCTATTTATAGAGGATGGAAACCCTAGGGTTATAATTGACTCGCATATCTGCTTTTACAAAAATACCCCCTAAGAAAAAAGACCTAGTCAACGCTCCGCGCATCGCCACAATTTTCTGCACCGACACGGGTATTAGACGGCCGCGGAACCGCGACCATAGGGCATGTTTGGCCGCGGTTCCGTGGCCAAGTGGGATGATCATGGGCTGATTTTCCTCAGGCTTGGTCTGCTGCATTTTGGCTACTTTTTTCTTTACTTTTTTTCTTCAGAATACCTTCGGGTTCTCTTCCAGATTTCCACAGTGATTAATTGTAGTGGACTTTTACCGTTGCTTCGTGACGAAGTCTTGAACCTTGCACTGCCTTTGCTCTTGTGTGAACTTGTTCGTTGATCTTCATTGTTCCTCAAAATGTGGCATGATCAAGATTCCATCATTTATTGGTCGTAGTCTCACTTTTGTATCGTCTTTTGTCTTTTTCACTGTTTTTGTCCCGAGAATATGTAACCTGCAACTATGTAGCAGACATGGGTCAAAAGCACCTGTTTATTTGTAAAATAACTAGGACTGGGGAATATAATAATACAATATTATGATATGAACAGGGTGGTAAACGTCAGACCCCAGTAACGTGATAAGTCATGCCGATGTCTGGCCTATAACGGTTCGAGAAACTACTGATAACTCTTATCAGTAAATCTTAGTAGCAGCCCTGTCCAGGGACTTCCAGTTATAGCCAATCGAGCATAGCGCAACATCAACCCCCAATACCGAGAGAGACGAAACCCCTCATATCGCGCATTGCCTCCATGTGACTTGGGACTGTACCCAAAATCCACCTGTTTGCACGTCTCCTATGAGCGTAGTAGGGAGGAACTCAAAGCACAATAGGAGCCACACAAGACTCTATGACGATCTCGGGTCTACAGACTAACCTGTACCAGTGTCACCAGAGGACTTCTATCTGACGATAGGTATACTACCAACTAGGAGTCCTCGACGAGTCTTGTTCGGTATACTCATTCTCCAATGAGCACCTATGTACAATCTTTGATATCACACACCAATGGTTGAGGGATCAACCATCGCCCTCTAAGGGACAAGAAACGTACACGCTAGTCTACTCTGGAATATCGATACCCTTGTCTCGATATTCCCTCAACTAGGAACTGATTAAAGGATGTACTTTTGGACCACCCTGGCTCCACTAGTATGATCTCATCATAATCCTGATAGTCAAGTACATATCCTAAGGGCTTTACCAACATGTGAGAGAAAGACAGTAAAGAATACCAGTCAACATGTTAAGATAAAGAGTAACCAGATAGCATACTATCATGTCAAGCAAGAAAGTGCTCTAGGGCATACATATTCCTAACAGTTAATGCTACTGCCTCTCCTCTGCCCAACAGACGGAATCCTACCCAACAAGCTGGGACACAAATCTGATCAATCATGGTTGTACTTCACAGCAATCACCTCTCCATCTATAGGCAGACCAAACAGCATAGCGACGTCCTGAAGGGTGATAGTCATCTCACCAACTCTAAAATGAAATGTGGAGATCTCTGGTCTCCATCTATCTACCAAAGCCGTAATCAAGTCTCTATCCAGACGTATATATTCTAAGCTGGATAGAAAATGAAAGCTTGCCCGCTGCAGCTCAGCCTGCACACGGGCATCTCCAGCTGGGATTCTGCTACTCTGAACTAAGTGGTCAATGCATGTAATCACCTAATCACTCTGCCAATTACAAAAAGAGAACTTATATCAGTAACGTATAAATAACATATGTAATTAGAGAAAATAATATTACAAAGTTTTACCTGTACTACTGCGGCGTTGGCTGATCTGTGATCAGCCTGCAAGTACGGAACACTCGTATCTATAGGTCCAGGCTCCATAGGTATATCTGCATAATAAAAAAGTCGAGTTATATTATTTTTGAAAAAATGAGCATGTATAACAAAGAACATATGTGTGCGTGTATGCGTTTGTAGATGTATGTTTGTTTTTTGTGTTTAGATGTGTGTGTATGTGTGTATATGCATGTATGTGTATTTCAAAATATAGACGGTTATTACCAATGGCGATGTGGGGCCGGAGGATTTTTACAGCGTGCCTTGTTATCACCATGCTCATTACAGATGCTGCATCTATTTTGCCTACCTCCTTCTCGTGAATCATCCATAACATTTTTGATACGAATAGAACGTGGTCGTCATATTTGTCTCCTACTGATATGTGGCGATATCATTGGACCATTATATACCACCCAATATATAGGGCAAAAAAAATTAAGGGAGGCATTTAATTTTGAAATTGATTGATGATATGTACTCTTATTCTTTCAAACAAATCAAACAAAAAAAATATCCTTGTTTCATATGAAATACATGTAATTAAATGCCGGGTAATCATTATTTTACAAGTGAGATGCACTTAATTAATTTACCACGTCATTATTATTTTACAAGTGCAAAATAAGTACGATGAAGATAGTTAAATTAATAAAGGAATGCTTCATAAAAATTTCTGTAATTAGATGCAAAGACGCACACAAAAGCGCTAGGAGAAAGAGTGTACTTAGTACGTAAAGTGTCTCACGGATATTACAATTAAAAAACCCACAAATTACACTATAGTATCACCTGACATCAGGTAGATTTTACTTTTAAGGCTGAAGAAGAAAAAAAGAAAAATTAAAGCACAAAACAAGAAGCTGAAAGAAAAATTAAAGCACAAAATTTCAATTATATCCAGGCTAATTGTGCGGGAGCGGGTCGAATTTGGGCTCCGGTCGAATTATCCTCTGGTGCAGCAAAAGAAACCAGCTACTCCAGAATCAGCTGCTTTTAGATGTCATTCTCATGCCAAATAAGCTAACTGCAAACTCATGCAATCTACATATAGAAAGTAGTAAATGAACACCTTGTTCCTGGTTTAATCAAAGCCCTCCTAGTCTGGAGTTATGTGGGGATGCTGTCCATTTCTATTGCTATAAATATACATACACAATCATTCAAGTCAGCTAAGAATGTTTTTCTAGTTTTTTAAATTTACCAAGGAACAGTTATATATCAAGGTATTGTTTATACCAAGTTGACAAGTTTTGTATTACATAAAACTAACAACCTAGCATGGTAGCACAATAATCAGTTAAAAATTGTATTATTTGAGTCTGTTTTATAATTTTTTGCTTTTCCTCTTTCTAATAGTTCGATGTTTATTGGATCAACTTCGATCACACGCGTTACGTGTGGAATCGACATTTGTAGTAACCGGCGTTTTCCACAATTATAGAAATTTTATGAAAAAATTCTTTGTTAATTTTAAATACGTGTATAACACTTGTAAAATAATAATGACGTGGTATTAATTTATATGCATTGCATATGAAACAACGGTGTTTTTTTTGTGTGATTTCTATGAAAAAATAAGAAGCCATATCGCTAATCAATTTCAAAATCTAAAGACCCCTTCCTTTTGCCTTATAATAATAGAGATGATAAAGGCTAAAACAATTGCAAACATGAAGATTTCAGTCTCATTAGGTAAAATAGGATATATACATAAGCAAATTCATCATATCTCAACTAATTTTTATCTCAAATTAAATTATTTTTTTATAAAAAAATTACGGTCTATTTGAAATAATCATATGCAAGTTATCATATCAACCATTTCAATTTAAAATCAACCATTCAACTAAAGTTCTCTAAAGTTCTCTTCTCATGGCAGTTATGCAATGACCGGGCAGTTAGTTCTAAGAGCAGCGTTTATAGCTTTCGGGTTTGCACTTCTGGAGCTCTTGACTGGCCGTAAACCTCTGGATCATACATTACCACGAAGCCGACAAAGCCTTGTAACAAGGGTACATGCTTATTATTCTTTATAGAAATAAATAAGTTATTAATTGCATAGAGTTATTCTTTAACCTTGATTATCGAGGGGGACAACATTTTTGTGTCTCGCATTTATTGAATATGTCAGACAACACCTGTTACACCATGACATAGCGAAGACAAGGTAAGGCAATGTGCCGATGCATCAACAGCCTCTACCGAATGCTCGGTCTGGGCCTCCCGGTGAAATCCCTGGCTTATGAACTCGTTCATTCACGATCTTGTTCTCTGCCCTTATTATAAGAGCTCGAGCCTGAGAGCATGTTAGAGCTTGTTTGCTGTTACTTTGTAGGTCAAGGATTGCTTGGATTATTTGAAATTCTATGTATGATTTGAAATGTTTTCGATTGTAAGCGATTGTTTTCTTTTAACCCCTGTTTCTTTTTCACTTCTTCTCTATCAAAGGCGTTGTTTCTGTTTCTGTAACCACATCGTGTGTTTCGGTATGGTTCCTAATACTATAGTACGGAAAGGAACAGGATTGAGCAAAAACTCGAATCTGGCATCTTTAAGGTGTTAGTTATGGTCACCCCTTCAAAATTATTTGGTTTTTAGCACTTTGATTGTTTTTTGTTCTACGCTTGAAAGAATTTGGTTGAAATTAATAACTAAACTTCAATTATGGCAAGGTCATACCCTATGCAAAAACTTCAAAATTATTTGGTTTTAGCACTTTGATTGTTTTATGTTCTACCCTTGAAAGAATTTGGTTGAAATTGTAATAACTAAACTTCAATTATGGCAAGGTCATACCCTATGCAAATTCCCTCTTGTGCCTCCTGTTTTTTTTGCTTTGTTCGCTAGCCATTCGCGGGGATGATAGATCCCCGAAACATTTCTGATCATAGCACAACATCGGAATACAAAGAACTGCAATCTCCTACTTGAAATATCTAGTTCCCCACAATCAATCTAGCAAATCACCAAGTATCATTCATCGGTCATTGGTGCCTTTACGGTTCACATATAGCGAATTACGCTTTCGGATTGTCCCTGTACGCTCTCAGTACTTAGTTCATTGGTGTCAAAAGAATCAACGGCACAAATATGCGACAGGCAGAAACCAACCGCAGCCAACAATCTCAATTCCAAAAGCCTACACATATTGTGCAAATCGCTTCCGATGCATGCATCATAGATACACACAAACTATTCCTTCTTCACAACAAAATAGTAGCATACAAAGATTTTTCCTGCAACAGTTAATCTTGATCCTGCCGGATGTCATGGCCGCGGCTGATGCCTCCACATTCGGTGTTGCCCTCCTAGACTCTAGTCACCCACACCTGATCCATCACCTGGATACTGCAAAAGCTGTTATGATGTATGAGCTATGCAAATCTAACTGCATTCACCGGCACAACCCATACATCTCAAAACAGATTGTACATGCTTTCTGGGCAACGGATCGGGGATGGATGACTAGAAAGAGAACACCGAGACGACTAGCTTCAAAAAATGGCATCACCTTTACCTTTGGTATTGCTATTGTAATTCAGTGGCTATTTGAATCAACACCATTTGGGTCTTTATATAGTTCTGTTATCTCCTAGTCACAAGAATCGTGCGTAGATATGAGATGTGTGACCCAACGTCTCATGAGAAACTACTCTATATTCAAACAAACCATAATTTATGACGCGAAACGCTCTTAGTTACCGAACAAAAAGTGTCTACAAAAATCAAATATTGCAGCTCTGTCTCTTCTCAAGGACACAAACGAATAACATTGTTTCTCAATGCAGATCCAGCATAAAGATGGCATCTAATATTAATGAGGAATCCCACATAGAAGGCATTACAAATCCTAGAGTAGAAAGGTATCCCATCTCAAGATCGTTCCTGGATTCATATCATATATAGAAGAAACCGAGAGAGAAATCTACTGAGGTTTCTAGATTTTCAATTTTAGTTCCGAGTTTACTGGTAATACTCTGCCACGGTGATTGAAGATCATGAAGTCCAAATTGGATGGTAATGAAATAATCCTGCATTTGACAAGGGAGCAAGCAAACAACATGTCACCATTACATACAACGATAAAAATATAATTATATGAACTGTAACTTTTAACAAATCAAAAACATCATCATAAAAGAATTCTTTTGGCTATTCAAGATCGAATCATTTTGCATCCATTGTGAGATAGAAGACAATCATGTTGATAAAATCTTTAATATATTCCCTTTAATCAAACCCATCAATTCACCAAAATTGAGCTTTTCCCAACATTCCTGTACACACAATGCGAGAAATTTCACCTTCATAGGTGGTCACGCCCAAATAATCAATTGTGCATCGAGCAAGATGGATTACCTATCCTAGAGTAGAAGTATATTTTGCACATAGCATGCTAGAGTCTCAAACTTTCAAATTTGAAAGGTCATTTCGGATGAATGCAAAAGGTGGACTTGCTAAGGAAATCTCTAGTAAAAATTAGAATAAGCTTGTAATGTGCTCAGCATACAAGGAACACTAGCGGCCAAAACTTTGATACCACTTATAAGTTAACCAGGAATGGTTCTAAACAACCGACCTGAGACAACATGAACTAAACAAAGTTTAGGACCCAACTTAATGTAAAAGTGCAAACTCCTACTAATTGAGGCTTAGGTCAAAGCTTTACATATACACCTAATCATCTTCGTACTCGATGTGGAACCAAGCCCGCCCTTAGCACACAAGACCCCTAAATCTGATGGCTAACCAAAACCAGGAAAAAAAATTAAATTAAACCTGAAGGCTTATGAATGTGGTTTAAATGTGACATCTACAATCCTAATGTCATATAGGGTTTGTTAACGGACTCGGTAACCTTAGAAAACCCAACCAGATATCCATCTATGACTTGTCATTATGTATCATAACACTACATGAAAGTCTAATTTTTCTACACAAGCATGCTAGTTCTATCTTTCTCCATATTGATGTGGTGTAAATCAGCAGCACATTATTCTAAAATAATACATCTTTCAAGTCCATAATTTTAGGCTCTTAGAGATATGAACTATACAAGAATGAGAAATTGCTATCTAGATTAGGAAACTTCCAACCATGATTGATTGACTAAGTTTATATTTGAGAGAATTAACAGTTAGATAAGACTTAACATGTCTTATGCATGTAAGCATTCGAGTCAAAATTTCCTTATTATTACATGTCTTCCTTAACACAAGATTGGTCAATTGTGTTTGCTTTGTATTGTACAAGAATAATCGCCCAATGTAACATTTCTCGGACCTAGGTTGAATTAAAGCCTTATTTGAGTTATTACTTGTAGCAACGCTTTTTGGTAATTTCTTGAGACCTAGACGCTCAAGTGTCAACTAATATTTAAGTTGACCGGAGTCTTATTTGATTTTTAATGCTTTTTGAATTTCAATTTCTTGAGTCCTAAGGAGTAAGGAGACTACAAATTTTTACCTATGGATAAATACACACGTCTATGTGTTTGTCCCGTTGAAATTTACTAATAAAACCATATGTTCTCGCATTGTGAATTGTTGTTGCTTGATGTGGCTCTAAGCATGGTGGAGGAACTGGGGTGCAACGCTGGAACATGCTTCAATATATATTGTGTGAAGCCTTAGAATTGTGAATGGCAAGGAGGTATTCACTTTTCTAAAGTTAAAGTCGTTCCTTTTCTAACAGTATTAGTGTTTGGAATTGTCTCCGTCGAATAAAGTTGAAGTCTGTTTATATACAAGCTATTTCTAATTACATGTTTGCAAGATCAATTTGATTCTCATACTCAATTGCATAATATTCTCAGTAATAAAAAGAATCCTCTTCGTTGGATCTACTTAACTAGTTGCGTGAAAATATTGTAAGTGATGCAATGCAGATGATAAGATTTAGAACCTTATCTCAAACCATGAGAGCTTAGACGTCATCCTAAAGACAATAAGTTGTACTTAAGAAAGGGAGATAACTAATATGGTAGAATGTACAAATCTCACATCTACCACTTAAGAGTTTTCTAGACCTTTATCATTGTGTTAGCAAGTAAATGGTTATAGATGGCATAATTATGTGGGCCACAGGTCCCAACTCCACAAGATCTTTCTGCTTCTAGTTGAGATTTCAATTTGAATAATAACTAACAACAAACCATCGATATAAACATATATTTTGATTAATTAAATTACCTATTCTCTTCGGAATCGGGAAGAATGGAATGGAATTTGCCGGGAAAAGCCAGCCCTGCCCACATGCAAATACCCAACCCCAAAAGCAACTCCATTGCAACCTGCACAACAAAACCCCCAAAATTTTCTTTCTAAATGTAACAATTCCTCATAATAGTAACAAAGGGTCAGGGTTTTTATCTGATTACATTGAGGGGAGGGCCTGAGAACTCCTCTTCCATGATCTTGAGCATGCCTCTGTCTGCAAGAGAGCAGATCAGTAGAAAAGTTTGGGATTTTGGGAGCGAGAAAAGAAACTCTACTTCAAAAAATTCACTGTGTTATAGATCGGAGCTTACATTGGATCGTAGAATAAGCAGCGTGAGCGAGGAGGAGGCCGCCGAATAAACCTAGAACAATTCCCAAACCCATCTTCGATTTGATGATCGAATCGATTCTTGCTCTGCGATTTCAGCGATCAGAAACTAGAGCAAGCCAGCGACAAAGATGATATTTTTGAGCGTTTTGTAAATTAGTCGGCCAAATAAGGAGCAGCATCATTTTTATGTTAGTTCCCTTAAATCTTTATATTGTCAGATTGGTACCCGAGTTTTACCTTATTATCAAAAAATATATTCATTAACCTTGTTTGGGGAATAATAATCAAGTTACATAGAGCATAATCCACTCTTTATGCCATTTTATATTGTATTTACATATTATGTTCCAAATTATTACAAAACACACATCCTCCCTCCTACTTATTTCCCCAACTAGATACCATTAGTTCAAAAAAAAAAAAGAAGAAAAAAGAACCATTTGTTGAGAAAATGAATTATCGGCTAGCAAATATTAAACCGTCGGCTTGTTTATTACATAGCCTAATTCAACCATCAAATCAACGATCCGCTCCTGCTATCTTGTTCCACATATGGAGTGATCTATGTGTTAAATTTTGATTGATATGATACATTACAGATGATGGATCAAGCATTTAAAAATTGGATGGCTGTTAAACACAATAAAAATGTCATGTATTTGGGACACTTGATCGAAAACATAAATGATGTCAAAGTGATTAAAATTTTATCCACATAGATCACTTTATGTGTAGAACAAGATGACCGGAGCGGATTGTCGATTTGACGGTCGGATTGAGCTATGTAATAGGCTCACTGACAGTTTAATATCAGTCAGTCAGCCAGCTGATAAGCCGTGGTTCCCTCCACTTAGTTTTTACATATCAAAAATGACGCAAAATCATTAGAAAATGAGTCAGAGAGATTTTTTTCCCCTTGCTTGAAAGAAGTTGGAGAAAGTATTGTTCTCGATTTGCTATTCTTTTCCCTCCAATATTGCTTGGTACAAACTTTTCTGCTTATTTCGTATTTAGAATTAGATATTTTGCAGGCTGAACCCATTTTTGTTTTGTTCTGCCACTGTATATAATGGTTATGTTTTGTTCAGTTTGGAGGTGGAGCCGCATGAGAGCCACTGTATACAGCGGTAATGCCTCAGGCCATCAACTGAGAACTCTAGAATTCAAACCCTACTTGTATCTATCCAAAAACAAAAACCAAAAAGTTTAGAACTTGCAGTTGAGTGCTAAGTTTTTGAGGCTCTTGGGGAAAAAAATAAATGTAACATTAATGTAGCTCATTTGACAGCCCCACAAGGGCAGAGAAACATATCTATTGTTAGCATCATGTAGATGGAGCTAAATCATTTTAAATCAACCATTAGGTCTTAACTTTCCCAATATAACACAAACAACAACACGTAATCTCAAGCTTTTTGCAATGCACATGAAATTCAATATATACACAGATAAGGAAAAGAAAAGGCCATATATACAATAATAAATAGTCCGGTTACTTCTCATAATATACAATTCAAACTGCTTGCTCATCCAAACGTCTTCTCGCTGCTGTAGCACATGTACAAGAACCCGTCTTCATCTTTATAGCACTCGTGTATCGAATCCATGAGAGTAGCTGTAAATATATATTAAGGATGCATCGGTGTAGTTCTAATCATCACATAGGTTCATAAAAATAAAAAATATCTTAAACAACATCGATGAATACCTGTTTGGGGTAAAGTGTTCTTAACGAATACAAAGAGTGCTTTCCCAGGAGTAAGATGCAATCTGCTGCTCAAGATGTGAATGAACTGCCCTACCGACATGTCTCGGGGAACCAAATATCTGCAACAGGACAGTACAAAAATGAATATATTGTATTCAATCAACAATTATCTGCAAATGAGGTTTCAAAAAAGCAATAATGGTAAAAATGGGTATAGAGCAGTCACTGTGACAATCATGTAACTACTACAACAACTCATTTCAAAAGATAATCGGCATGTGGTATTTTAGTAAAACAACCAGATAAGTTCATCAAATAGCAAGAGAATCGGTTAATGGATAGCAAAGTCAAAGCTGCGACTCACTTTTTCTTCTCCATCTCAGGAAGATCACTCCTCGCAAATCTTTCCGCAATAACCTTCAAAGATAAAGATGTGACAATTAATTCCAGAGTCCACATATCATCTTTAACAAAACAAAAGTAAAGCATGTTAAGAATCCGAAAAACACAAATTGCAAAAAGAAAACTAAGAGAATAATTTTACATGTGCATTAATTTGTTGGTCACTTGATACAGCATTTATCCTATATAATTCCTACAACATGCCATTTGTTCTCCACGAAGGTGCCAGAACTAAGAACAAAGATTAAAAAAAAGATAGCAAAGTCCAGGGAAAATTACAGAAGTATCAATTGAGAAGAGAGAAGCTTAAACCAAAACTAGCAATTAAAGTCCAAACTCCATAGCACACATTATGAGAACTCTACTAACATTTCTTCAACCGGCTTAAATCAGATAAAATGCAGCTAAAAGAAAAGATATCAAATCGTGAGCTTGAATATGGTATAACTACAAAAAGCACTCTCTTATTTAAATAAATTCATTCAATGGTAGATATTGTTACATCTATTACGGTTTTAAGTGTGCTTCATACATGAGCCCGCTTGCATGGAAGTGATCCCAACTGTTCCCACCTTACTAAGTATGTTAAGCCAGGAACCACGTTGCCAGGTAGCGAATATATACATCCATTACCAGATATAGCCAAGACGATATCTTCAACTTGCTTACCTTCTAAAGAAAATAGCCCAAGCTTATATGCTCATGATCATAACAAGATCATTTAAATCAGACGCAAATACTTTCTGTCTCTAACCCTGATAATATATTCATATCCTACAAAAAACTTCCACAGATTCAACTTGAAACCTCTCATATCCATCCTAGCCAAAATATTCGCATGTGTACTGTACATCCTCTCATTCTAAGACATAATGCCTTCAACTTAATTGCATTTCCCTGTTGAAAAAATTCCCAAGTATCATACAGACAATGTTCAAGGCGACAGGAAGTGGGAACAATATGAAGATGTTGCCAAACTAACAACAAAGTGTACGTAATCAAAAGAACCACCAAGAAATTCATGTGTCATATCTATTGTAACAAGGATGGATAGAAAACATATCAAGGAGTATTTAAGCCTATCAAGGAGTATTTAAAATATGACTTGGAGATGATTGATATTCAGCCTCTTTAGTATTTTATTAGGCTTTGTGATGCCTATAATTATGTGATTATACTTTCAATAAAAATATAAAGCTAGGATTCTCCCTCACTTCCTTAAAAGCTGGTTGAACTACTAATCCTATTGAGTTTCATCAGAAGATGGAACCTTCGCCTAAACAATTGTAACTCTCTGATTCTTCCTGTTTACGCCAGCTTGTAGTGATTATAGTTCATCTATCTCCAAGATGGATATTCCATTTGCGGATTCTTTACACATTTGTTAGTGCTCAATGCAATCCCCATTATTCAATTTTCTTACAACTCATTCACCATCTCCATGGCATTTAGCCGGTGAGTTGCTGTTTCATGCCCCCCTTTGTGCTTTCCTCTACAAATCATCGAAGACTTTAAAGATCATTGATCCTATAAAAGCCATGCATCTTAATTGGCGATCCTCTAATCACTTAGTGCACCAAACAAGTAATATATTGATTTTAATTGACAAGTGAATTTGAAATATTCTCCATGGCAGACACAACTCTCAGGGTCGTTGCGCTCCACCGCTTGGTGACAAATGGGTTTTTATTGCTTCTTGCATGACAACTTAAAAATTGATTCAGATTTCTACCAACATGTTGTTTCGTTAACAGAACAAAAATTTAGCCCATGTATTGCTTAGCGCCATCCTGTCACAGCATCGCCTTGGTAAGTTGTTAAAAAAAAGCCAATGCAGTTTAGTGAATTTCAGCTTCTGGTAGAATATACAACTCATCATGAGTTAGAACGGGGTTCAAATGCATAGTTGGTTATTTACAGACAATACAATAATTGATCAACCCATCAACATAGCAATGGCTTGAGAATGTTGCACATTTCCACTATGGATTTCGCATTTTTCTTTTGTAATATCTTGATAAAATAGAGATACAAATATAAAGCAAGAAAGATAGCATACTTTCACTGTCAACAAAGTACTCTAAACATTCTCTACAAGCCGCATAGATGCAAATATATGTACAAAGAAACATGTATGAGCACGTACACACGTATGCACGCTCATATGCATGTAAGCAAGGTGATAACTATTAGATTTTAAATTAACTGTTATTCTTATGGTTTATTTGCTCGTAACAAGACCAACCTGAAACATCACGCAATCCACCATTACTCCTTTAATGGCGAGGAACCAACAATTAATTGTTAAAAACTGCCTGCTGCTGATACTACTACTATTTTTTTTGTTTTATTTATAATAAAACGACAACAAAAACAATAGTAGTAGCCGTAGAGGTAGTAGCATTAGTTTTTAACAGCTAATAGTTGGCTCCTCGCTACAAGTTTTGATACATGTACAATACTCATTGTCACATCCATGGTTGCAATATTGGACATCACCGTATCTGCAGCCAGCTCTGCATACACTGTGCGTTGAAGAACACATTTGGCAGTATCCAGCCGGTGGTTTGAAGACAAGAAGGGGGTGTGGAACAAGGGTCATTGCTTGGTGGTAAGGTGTTTTCCATAAGTCACCTATCGACCAAGACCACAAGCCCAAAAAAAAAATGCCATCACCTTTGCCTTTGGTATCGCTCTTCTGATTCAATAGTGTGATTTGATTCAACACCATCAGGTCTTTATATAGAAAGGAATTGAGCATAGGCAGGTTACGGATTAGTGTTAACTATTGTCATGAGAAGATGGCTTTATATTTTGTGCCGTTTAGTCATGAAAAGCTTGTATCCATAATTTTTTCGTTCATATCACTAGCGTAACCCAACAACTAACAAAGAAATTTCTAAGAAATAAATAAAGGCGAGAGAAAAACAAGACTAATTGCCACAATATTAAACCTGAATTTAAAAAAAAACTATCCAGCAATTGATGAACAAAGATCAACTTTTTTATATATACCAAATTGATGAAGAAACGTTCAACTACTTGATGGCAACAAAAAAAAATAACAAAAGACCATAAATTAAGAAATTCGAAGAAAAATACTCAAAATTGAGGAGAGATTGCTACTCACAGGCACTCGATCAGGATATTTCGCAATAATATCTCTCGATTCATCGAACCTCTCCTCTGCAATCAGATCAACATACACAATTTTTAAAACCCTAAAATACAAATCAAAACAAAAAAAATTTAATAGGTAACGAACCAAAGGTGAATTCTTCCTTGAAAGATCGCATCTTTTTCTTTGGATTCGAGATCGAAAGCCGAAGAAATGTCGAAAAGAGACCCACACGTAACCTATGGAGCTCTTTTTCGTTTCGTTGCCGTTATCTTCTCTTTTTCATATGGAAAAAGGACGGGGAAATGAGACCTTTTTTAATTAATTATTAATTTTGGGGTTTTGCTGTTGCTGTCTCGCTGTATCTATCGGGTCGGATCGGATCGGATCGAGATAAGACCCTTGTTAAGATGGGCCGGGCCTAAATACTAACCCGGTAATTTTTGGGGTTGTTCGAACACAAGGATGCAAGGTTTTACGGTAAATTACCAAATTGCCCCCGACCCGCTTAAAACCACTTGGGTTTTTGGCTCTTGTTAAAAAAAGGGTAAATTGTCAAAAATCCCAAGCATTTTCTTCAGCCGTCCAAAAAACCCTAGCCTCGAAAGGATGGCCAAAACCCTCTGGAATTTTTTCATGCGGTATCTACGTAGCAGCCAGCTATATCTAACCAATTCATACAAATCATTTAAATATCGCAGCAAACTATTGATATCATATGCAACTGCTTAGGTATCGCTGAATACCGCTTAGATATTGCGAGAAGCTATATATAGCAGGCAACTACTAGATATCACATGTACGGGGGTTTTTAACAACCAAAAACTTTTTTTGGAGAGGGGGAGGCAGGTGTTTTTTGATAACCGAAAAAGTGCTTGGGGCTTTTTGACAATTTACCCTAAATAACAACTGGGACTAATCAAAACCCTTGTATACCAGTTGCATATAATATTTAATCAGTTGCATGTAATATTCAAGCAGTTGGGAAAATACAAGACCTAAATGAAATACAGCGTAGGGATTTTTCACAAATATTTCGAAGATAGGCCTTCCAACAATTTCGAAAATTATAAGGATTTTCAGACAATTCCCGAGTGGGCTTCTTGATAATTTGCCCAAGGTTTTGCTTCAGACGGAAGAAATAAGAATTAGAATACATATAAGTTTTTTTATATATATAAACATTTTAGAATCTGAATAATTACAATGCAAAAATTCTTAGACCGAGTTTGCAAATTCGTTACTTAATATGCAGTTTCAGTTTCACCATGCTAGATTTTAAATACATGCACGGCACATTGAAAAAAAATGAAAAAAGTTCAAATTAAGAGAGAGAGAAGTAGTTATTAAGGGAGAGAAAAGAGAAATTGATATGGATTTTTCTTTCTTTTCCGTCACCTTCATAAAAAAGTTTAAATCCTTTTCTATGCCTCTTCTTATTCTGGTTAAAATAGTCAAGATAGAAATGACATGTTCTTATAAAATTTTAATTATAATAGTGGAGATGTGTACGAATCTAAGAGACGGCTCTAAAAAATAATATAAAAATTAATAAGCGAAATCATAATATTTTTTCTCCTTCATGACTTGCTGCAAATTCCACGGCAAGGATCATGCATGCATGCTTTTAATTCCCGCAATCTTTAATACTACATGCGCCAACTGAATATCTATATATCTATATATATATATATATATATATATTTATTTATTGTCCTTTGTTAGATTTTTCAACATCTAATGGTTTTATTTCAGAAAGACGCCAACAACAAACTTGTGAGTGGTGATGGGAAGCATGAAGATATTAAATAAATCTTAAGAGTTTGTGCAAATAAAGTAAACTGAGATCTCACGTGCGATGGAAATGAACTATGAACTGTTTGATTGCCCCCTCATTCGAAGGGTAGACAGTGATGGATTATTTCGAATACGATGACGGATCATAGAGAAGAAAGAAAAAAGTATAGTTTTGGAAATCTAAATATAATTGGTAAAGAGTTTTCTCTAATTATTTTGCTACTTTATTTACCCCCCATGGCATCAATTCATTGGTAGTGATGAGTAGTTGTGCTACCACCATAAAATTTCTCCATTAATATGTCTATCGATAGTTTATATACTTTCATAGATCCAACTATTGGAGCATCCAAAGGGTAAAAAAGTAAAACCCATCCAATCAGACTAAAATTGTATGATGATGATAATAATAAAGTTAATAAATTCTATGTTCAATTATCCATAGGCCGAATAACGCTTTTTCAAGGGACTAATCATGGAGAAATTATTCGATGTGCCGACTGTAACACATACATTCTGGGAGGAGAAAAAAAGATATGGACAATTTCGGGTATCATTCAGCCAGTTTGGCGTGGTCCGTGTTTTTATTTTTCTCTTTCTTATGATCGAGAACATATACCCAGCACACTGTAAAAATTTTCCTAGTCATACTTGCTTTAAATGAGATTTCATGCTTTCTCATGAGAATTTTACTTTTCAACCTTGTTGGATGTTGTATTCCATCCATCTGTTGGTTTTTCCTTGGTAGTCATGAGGATTGAGCATTTATATCCCTTGATCTTTCATAACAAGCGATTTGATATCTTCCTATTAGAAAATACTTTTTAAATTCTCGTTTGCTTCTTTTTACTATCTCTCTTCAATAATATAATACTCATAACCCTAACTTAAAGTATCATATGAGATGATGACTAATCCCTAACGGATGCAATTAGAGAAAATAACATCGCAATAAAATAGAAGATGCTCCTCATAGAATTCCCCCCCTCCTTTCTTTCCTCAAGAACTAGGGAGAGAGAATTTTAAGCATCATTAAGAATATGATGACAAATTTTATAAAAAAGAAGAAGAAGGTTTAACTTAAGGATTATTGAACAAAGTTAGGAGTTGTGGTTGAGGATAAGAAAAGATGGTTGACCTTATCCCTCAGGATTAAAGATTGGTTTTTTCAAGGGTGAATGTAGAAAGAAGACAAAAAATTAATGGAAAAAATTTAAATGGAATAGGATTTAAATGCTTACTATGACATAAATAATATAATGTTCTCACCTTATTGTTCAATCCACATCATATAGACCAAGTTTTGAAACAAGGTTATCCTAATCGAGTATTCGTTTAAATTAAAATGAAATTGTGTTTTGCATGCACATGCACATCGCGGTTTCGTAAAAATAGGGTTTCGTAAGGTGTAGGATGTAACATAGTCTTGAACTATAAAAGGGTTTCGTTTAAAAATAGAATTTAGAAAAAAGAACGGCCTGAAACTTTGTGAAACTTCAATTATTTTGGAATTTAACAAAATGAGTTTTTAGCCTTCAAAACTTTTTGAAAATGTGGTTTGGAAACTCTATTTTGGCTGTCAAAGAAGACATGGTTACGGCTTTTAGAGTTACGCTTCAAGACCTCACGAAACCGTTGTTTCAAAAACTGTTCCTGGCAGCCCCAAACAATGGAAGGAAATATGTCACTCTCTCTTGGATATGAAATGTATTACCTATGTGGAAAAGTCACCGCTTAAAATCTTTACCAACTTCCTCACCTACCCATTTCGTTATCAGTTTGAACTCAACTCAATGCAAACGTCATTTTGCTGCCTTTTTTATTTTTAAATATGCCTGCCTAAACACTCGAATGATCTTTTGATTGATTCTTTGCAACTATTAAGCAAAATTTGCATTAGAGAGATTGATATTAGTACATCGTAATCACGATATTAATTATTAATTAAATTAACACACAATTATGAATCATATAAATGGGAGTAAGAAATATTTTTGGTTTTTTGTTGCGGTCACTAGCAATACCTACCGCACTCACCTACCACCCCAAGTTGGAGTTTCATCACTAGAGAAGAAATGACAAAATATGTTAGAAATTGTGGAGTTTCTTTCGGGGGAGGCGTGTGCTCAATACAAGAGCAGACGTCTGGACATGACCATGTCAGAAGCACAGAGCAAGGGCAGACGTTTGAAGGCCAACATGACAGACGTCTACAGAAGACCAAATCCCAACCCGAGACTGAAGGCCGGATGTCTGATCAAGTGTGATTCAGATGTCTAGTGAAGAGATGAAGCCCAACCCGAGACTTGAGACCAGACGTCTGGAGACAAGCCAGACATCTGCACAAGGGAAATCAAAATATGCAGATCAGAGGCAGACGCTTACCCAAACGTGGGGCAGATGTCTGTCAAAGGTGAAACTGCAGCGAATCTTTACCTGGTAAATTGAGGTTTATCTTAATTTTGGGTAGGTTTATGATGGAGGTCGGAATCTCCCTCAAATGTCGTCCTCCGTCGATCTTGCAGCAAACGGTTCTGAACCGTTGAGATTTGATATGGGGGTTGATCGTGTGGATCTCAAAGGGTTGTTATTGACGCCTGGCTACCTGCAAGGGAAGTTACCTGAGTCGTCTGGAAGAGAGGGTTTATATAGCGATCGCATGGAGTGAACCGGCGCGATATTCTCGCCGTCCATTACATCCCTGCGTCACGTTCGCGTTGATGGCGGGGTGCGTCCATTAATGGCGGGATATGTTCGTTAATGGAGAGACGCGCCAGCGTGAGACGCGGGACGTGGAGCGGCGGAGATCTCGTTTTGGTGAGATATACAGAGCCATTACGGGGGCGCTTGAGCTCCGTGCTCTCGGTTGAACAGGGAAGCCGAGGAAGCTCAGCTCGGTGGATAGCTCAGAGACGAGCGGGGAGGCCGTGAAAGCTCGGCTGCAGGATTGCTCTGGGGCGAGTTGTTGGCTGGTTGCCAGGCGCACAGGGAAGGTACTCCGGAAAGGTCTCCGAAAGGTCGGATGCAACCTCGGAGACGAGGTGCCGAGAAAAGTCCCCCATGCATCATACTAATTCTACCTCCGTGGCCCCTAGGAATCTAGTAGGCTTGCGTGGATGACACGGCATCTGCTACGTGTCGTAATCTGGGGAATTCTTGTTTATGAGTCTTATCAGTTTAGGACTTGCCTATATAAAGGGGCATCTCATACATGTATTAAATACTGCCAAAATTAATCTAGAGAGAGATCGTTGTATTGAGAGGATGATGGCTAGGGTTTGCGAGATCTAGAGAGATTTGAGAGAAATCTTCTTAGATTGCTCATGCTTGTAATTGATTCAAGAATTCTAGTGGACGTTTGTAGATTCCGCTCTGCCAGGGACTGGCCGTACGGTGGATGAATCTCGTTAACAAAACCTCTCTTGTTTGTATTTGATTTCTTATTTACTCTCGCATCGTTTAATTATTTTATCTTTCGTTGATTAACTGCGTGGTTGTGTTGATTGCGTGATTGTTTTGTCGCGAGTATTGTTCCATGTAACGGCTCCTCCAAATCCCTAACAACCGGTATTAGAGCTTGGTTAAGGAACCTAGGGTTTTTCAATTCTACGATCTAGGTCAACGATGGGTAACGACAATTACGTCATCTTCCCCACTTTCTTAGATCGTCGTTTTGAAGGCGTCGATTCATATCCGAAGGAGAATTTGTGTTTGCTACTACTGTAGTGCGAAAGATGTCGGATGATAAAATAAGGATCGAAAAATTCAATGGTCACAATTATAGTTGGTGCCGCATGCAGATGGAAGACTACCTATATCAAAAGGATATGTATCTTCCGTTGATAGGTGAGAATCCCGAGAAGATGACCGATGAGACGTGGAACCTTTTGGATAGAAAAGTCTCGGTGACAATCAGGTTGCCATTGACTCCGCAGGCGGCCTTTAATATCTCGAAGGAGAAGACAACCATGGGGCTAATGACGACGTTAGCCAAGTTGTATGAGAAGTCTTCTACATCAAACAAAATATTTCCGATGAAGAAGATTTTCAATATGAAGATGGCAAAAGGTAGTTCGGTGACAGAACACTTGAACGATTTCAACAACGTGACGAGCCAATTAGAATCTGTTTCAATTACATTTGAAGACGAAATTCGAGCCCTGCTATTTTTCTGTTCATTGCCGGAGAGTTGGGAAAACCTCATGATAGTGATAGAAACTCTTTTTAGGAAATCTCACATTTAATAATATTGTAAGCAGTATATTAAGCGATGAGATGAGAAGAAAAGCTATGAGTCGGAGTTCGGAAACTTCTGCACTTGCAGTGGAGAATCGCGGTAGAACGATAGAAAGGAGAAAGAGCAAGAAGGGCAAGTCAGAAAGCAGAGGAAAATCTCAAGAAAAAATCTAAGGCGCGTGTTGGAATTGTAGGAAGAAGGGTCACAGGAAAAGTAACTGTAAATCTCCAAAGAAAGGCTTAGATGAGAAGGCGTATGGAAAGGAAGCGAATGTGGTGTCTACACAAGAACAAGGGGAACAAAGGTTTTGTCAATCGGCGAACCAAAGCACAAATGCGGATACTTGGTTTCTAGATTCGGGGGCATCCTTTCATTGCACTTCAGGTCGGCATCATTTCAGCGAGTACGTTCAAGGAGATCTTGGACATGTGACGGTGGGAAACAATTACCCATGCAAGATCGTTAGGAAAGAGTCGATTACCTTGCAACCATCATAAGGAAGTCAATTAAATCTAAAGAATGCGAGATATATTTCAGATTTGAAGAAAGTATTATTTCCATAAGTTAGCTTGACAACGAAAGATATATTACGACGTTTGGAAATTCTCAATGGAAGATTTCCAAAGGGTTGGTGGTGGTTGCCAGGGGCAAGTTGAGTGGTTCGTTGTACTCATTCAGTGGAGCAACGGAGGTTTGGTTGTACTGGCGGTAAGTTCGAAGGTAAATTCGGAGACTTCGTTTTGGTATAGAAGATTAGGGCACCTCAGTGAGAAAAATATGAAAATTCATTAGGGTAGGGGGCTTCTTTCGGGGTTGAAAAAGATGGAGTTGGGGCTTTGCGAGAGTTGTGTTTGCGAAAAGCAAAGTGCACTTAGATTTCAAATTGGAGGTGTTGCTAAAAAGACCAAGAAACTGGAGATGAAGCATACGGACGTATAAGGTTCGGCCTTGGTGGAGTCTTATGGAGGTAATTGGTATTTTGTGACGTTCATTGATGATGCAAGCCGGAGGACTAGGGTGTATGCGATGAAAAAGAAGTATGATGTGTTTGGTATCTTCAAATATTGGATTGCACAGGTGGAGAACCAAATGGGAGCTAAGGTAAAATGCCTTAAGTCCGATAATAGAGAGAAATATTGCAAACAGGAATTCGAGAAGTTTTACTCGCAGAAGGGTATTCGTTGGTTGAAGACGGTACCGGGGATGCCACAGCAAAATGGCATCGCTGAAAGGATGAATAGAACTATTCTAGAGCGAGTGCAAAGCATGACCTTGGATGCGGATGTGCCAAAGTTCTTATGGGTGGCAGCTGTCGATGCTGCTGTGTATATGATCAATAGAAGCCCGGCGAGTGCGCTCGATGGAGATATTCCGGAAGAAAATTGGTCAAGTAAACCGGTTAATTATACGGACCTTAAATTTTTTGGTTGCATAGTGTTTTCTTTAATTGATAAGACAGAAAAGAGTAAGCTTCACTCAAAGTTAAGAAATGTGCTTTTATCAACTATGGTGGAGACGAGTTTGGATATCGGCTGTGGGATTATGCAAGTAAGAAGGTAATAAGAAACCGGAACGTCTTCTTTGATGAGCAACACTTATGCAAAGAAGAGAAGCAAGCCAAAGAAGGTGTAGTATCAGATTTCGTCGAGCAAGACGGAACTCAAGAGAGCAATCAGGTGCTTACAGGTGGTGATCGGAATTTGGAGGAGGCTGCAGTGCAGGATCAGATTCAAGAACAGGATGGTGACCATGTTCAACAATCAGATATACCAGTTCTGAAAAGATTTATGCGAGATAGGTGGCTACCTGAAAGACTTGTGACCAACTTCGTATTGTACACAGATTCGGGGGAGCCCGGATGCCTTGAAGAAGCAACAAGCGACGGTTCTAGTAAGCAGTGGGAGCAAACTGTGAACGAGGAGATGGATTCTTTGAAAAATAACCGTACATGGGATCTAGTAAAGCTACCCAAGGGTCGGAAAGCGTCGTTAAACAGATGTGTGTACATGATTAAAGATGATTCTGGTGGAATGAAGCGGTACAAGGCTCATTTGGTAGTGAAGGGTTACGCACAAAAGCAACGTATTGATTATCAAAAAATATTTTCTCCGGTTGTAAAGATGACATCTATTGGGATGATTCTTAATATCGTGGTGGTGGAGGACTTGCACTTAGAGTAACTGGATGTCAAGACCGCGTTCCTTCATGGAGACTTGGAGGAGGAAACCTATACGATGCAGCCACCGGGATATGAAGTGAAGGGGAAAGAAACTATAATGTGTAAACTGCGAAAGAGCTTGTACGGCCTCAAGCAAGCTCCTAGGCAGTGGTATCACAAATTCGATCAGTTCATGTTAGAGACGGGATTTGTGAGATGTGAATCCAATCATTGTGTCTACATTCAGAGTTTTAAGGACAACGACTACATTATTCTATCACTGTACGTGGATGATATGCTAGTAGCGGGTCTAAATTTCGAGAAGATTCAAAATCTGAAGAAGATGATGGCTGAAAAATTCTCCATGAAGGATTTGGGAGTGGCAAAGAAAATCTTGGGCATGAAGATCGTAAGAGATAAAAAGCAGTAGAAACTGTGGTTATTGCAAAAGGACTACATTGAGAAGGTTTTGAAGCAGTTCAACATGGAAAAGTCAAAGCCGGTGAGTACACCCTTAGCGAAGCATTTCAAACTCAGTAAAGAGTTGTGCCCGACAGCTCAAGAGCAGAAAGATGAGATGGCGAGCGTGCCTTATGCATCTACGGTAGGGAGTTTGATGTATGCGATGGTGAGTACGAAACCTGATATTGCACATGCAGTGGGAGTTGTTAGCAGGTACATGCAGAACCCGGGTAAGGAGCATTTGAATGCGGTGAAGTGGATGTTGAGGTATCTAAGGGGTATATCAAGTCACTGCTTATGTTTCGGGGGGTAAATACATGGTGATCACTGTAGGGCGTTTTTTGTCACCCCATTGAGATGGGAATACGCGTCGCTTGTCAGACGTATACAAATTCCCCCTGCCTGGGATAGGCTGGGGTTTATTAATTGTGGGGATCTGAATCTCCGGCAGCCGTGGACTAAGTTGTTGTCACGCCCCGCTTTCCAGTGTACGGAATCGGTGACGTGGCGGGCCGCAACATATTTACTAAGAAATAAATACGTTAAGCGTAATTAAGCAATATATATAAAATGCACAAGAAAGACAAGTGATAAAATAATATAAACAACAACTTTTATTTACATTCACTTTACATACAACTGTTTGAAAATGAAAAGATATAATAATATAAACAGTGCTTAAATAGTGGCATACAAACTGAAAGTAAATACAATGAGAGCTAGAAGTCCGGCTGGGTAGTGAGCTGGTCCAAGTCCTCCTGGCTAGGCTCGATCTCCTGAGAGTTCGGTCCTCCTGACGAACATTCCAAAGAAAGAAAAGATAGGAACGTCGTCAGCGAACTAGCGCTCGGTAAGTCCCAAAATAAGGAATGGAATATAACAAGTAATGTGAACTGAAACTGGTAAGTTTACAGGTATATACTTGTTATTCTAACGTAGTTGTTTGTACTTTGGTACAGAAGGTATTTGTGTATACAAGAGGAGTCCATCTTACCCCGTGGACTATGGTAACATATAGTACAAGTCCCCGTCAAAACCCACAGGACAATGGCATGAGAGTTCATGTAGGTGTTTTTTAAGTGACTGTCTCGTGCCACGTTAATATATTCTGTATCAATGTATCCCGTTATCCCCGCGTAATATATTGTATAGGTTATATTTACAAGTCTTGCCGAGACCATGGATACAAATTATTCAAGTAATCAGGTTTAGGATGTGATCAAGTAGTCAAGTCAAGTTATAGTCATGGCCCGGTCAAGTCAAGTCAAGTATTTATGTTTAATATTGGTGTTTGAATTCAAGTATTCATGTTCAAGTATTCAGGTTTGATTTTAGATTCAGGTTTAGATAGACTCAGACTTGAGTTTGGATTCAGGTTTGAGATAGATTCAGACTTGAGTCAGATACTTGTAACTGATTTAGATCTTGAATTAGGTTCGGGAGCTATCGATAACTGCTGCACATAGACGGCATGATTTGTGCCTTTTTCCAAGACAATTACTATTGATAACACTGTTATGTTGTCTACCTTAAATAGGCAAGCACTCGTTTTCTCCGGCTCCCTGGGGCTTAAGAGAATTGATCCCGCATAAACCTATATTTACTAAAATCCTTAAATATTGTTTTATATAACTCGAGGGGGTTTATGAAAAATATTTTTAATAAAATTTCAAAATAAACCTCGAGAATTTATTTATATTATTTAGGGTTTTCATAAATATGAATTTTAAGGATTTAAGGTATTTTAGTGATAATTGCTTAGCTTAAAAAGTTCATGGTATTTTATTGTAAAACTTGTCTTTTGTTAGTATCTTAGTGAAACATGTAATTCTTTCATTTTAAAAAAAATGTAAGTTTATTATATTTTGAAAATATATGGATTTTGTAATTTTATATAATTATTAAAAATTAATTTTATTTAATTAGAAAAATTCGTTTTTCTTAAAAACCGTATTTAAAACCTTTCGAGACCGAATGCTCCGTGAGGAGGTCTGCATCTCACTGTACTAGCCTAAGGATGTGCAATAATCCGCACTATCCAATAGCGGGTCCCCTAAAGAGAGTTGTAGAGGCATATTCGCAAAGGAAATAAGAATACTGTTTTAAAAGAAAACCGTTTTTAAAGTGAGTGGTATTTTAATGTAATATTTTCCTCGTAACCAAAATTCACACAAAATGTATCGTGCTATGGAACAAGAGTGTATGTGAGGGGTAGGTCGTTACCTCGTGAAGTTTTCCTAAAGGCATATTTAAGCAAAAACTTAAAGATGTGATATTTAAAGTTCATGATATTTAAATGAAAAAGTACTACTATTGTTATTTCACATCAGAGTTTTAATGAAAATTTGATTTTAAATATTAGGGTTTAAGGTTACAAGTATTGTATAAAAAAAATCTTGATCAAAGATAAAAGGAATTGGAGTTATAGGATTTGGAGAAAGTGATATCGGTATTAACTTCACTTACCGATATACGTTTTAAAATAAATTTTTAAAGAAGAGAAATGAAGATTAGAAGGGACTTACAAGATAGGAGGCTTAAAGAAAGGTTGAAGAAGAGTGGATGAGTTTCTTAGCATTGCGGGAGCGCCGGAATAGCTTCGATTCTTCGCCGGAAGTTGACCGCTTGCTAACTCCTCTTTACTCCACTTGTACTTAGAGAATTTTTGAGAGTTTTGGTTAGAAATTTCAGAATGATACTGAGCCAAAGTGTGGGGTGATATTTATAGTGGAGAATTAGGGTTTTGGAATTAAAAATATGGATTAAAAAGCATTAAAATGTTGTTTAATTATGAAATGAAGAGTCTCTGTTTGATTGTAGGGAAATCAAATAGTGCAGGGGAGTTAGGGGTAGGGGAAGAGTCAAGTGTGTAAAGCCCGGACCTCATTAGCCATGGTTGAACCATTGGTACCAGCCATTATAGGCTTAACGCTAGCCGATCTAGGGCTTCGTGCCTTTGGATTTGTGCCACGTGTACAACTCAGTGTTAGCTCCATTTTCCATATATTTGATTTCTCTAACTTTTCATTTTTCTGTGTATTGCACGTGTAAATTTTTGGGCTTCCAAAAAGTTAAAAAGAAAAATCAGAAAAAAATAACGTGTCTGAAGGGGATCGAACACAGAGGCTATTTCATAGCAGTGCAAAGGCTTTACCAGTGAGCTACAAGTGGTTTCTTGCTGTTATTTAACAAAATTTACTTATAACTCAAACGCAGGTTGTATAACCCATTTTTTGTACATTAAACTGGAAAATTTCCGTACAGTAAATTCAGAGTCGTTACAGCTGCCGTTAATTACCCTTCGCTTTTGGAGTGAGGGAACCTCCGATTGATGGTTAAAATTGGTCATGTGAACTCAATATGCAGTGTGTGTTGTGTTTTAAAGGGGTCTTGGACGTATCGGGAGCCTCGCAGAGTGTACGGGGGTTCAGCTATCCGGATAGCGGGCTGGGGGTCAAGAGGGCTAGCAGCCCCCTTGCGGGGTGTTGGGCAGCGCCCCGTTAGAATTTTTTTCTAACGGGGGATGTGTTTTGAGTGTGGAGCGTGAATAAAAAAGAGAGGTGAGGAGCGTCCTAAGGATGCTTGAGTGGCGCGGGTCACGTGCTCGGCGCATGGACGCCGGGCTATACTCTCTGCACGCAGGCGCTGGGTGCCAACAGGCCACGCGCCCTGCACGCAGGCGCTGGGCGTCTGCGGAAAAAGGGGTTTAGCCCCTAAACTGGGATTTGAACTCCCGAGTGATTTTTGGAGTTAAACTCCTAAAAAAAGGGATCTTTTTGTGGAGTTAAACTCCTAAAAGATCTGGATTTTTGGGGTTCAACTCTTTCGAGAATTTGGATCTTGGAGTTGAGTTTCTCAGAAATTGGTTTGGAGTTAAACACCTAAAAAAGAGATTCTTTTTCGGAGTTAAAATCCCAAGAGATTTTCGAAGATGATGAAAAGGGATCCCTTTCTTCTCTCTTGAGCCCTGGATCTTCTCTTGAGCCTTAGATCTTCCCAAAATGAGATTTTTGGAGATAGGTCTCCTTTTTCCTTCTCTCTGTTGGCTGGATCTTGGAGAAAAAGGGGTGAGACATAAAAATCTCTCCTTTTAGAGATTTGATGGGAGATCCGAGCTTCCCTTCAAGGGTTTTATGGTGAGAAACTATTTATTTTTGGAAAAAGAAGAGTTAAACTCTCGATTTAATTCAAAAAAAGAATTAGGTTTAAAATCTTGAGGAAGGAGAAGGAGGCACATAACCCTAATTTTTTTTGAGGAAAATGAATAATCTATTTCATTTCATTATCATGTTGCCTTATATAGGCTTACAAATTTACACATAGCCCCTTGGACTTTACAAAATGGCATTTCGTTCATCTCATGCCTCATGTGCTTACTTCTTTTCGCACATGAGCCACGGGCTTTATAAATATTTGGCTTTTTGCCCATTTATTTTACATTCATGCACGAAAATTACATCAGACTTATTTATTACATAATTTTCTTCTTGGCATGGGGGAGGCCGGTCTTTTCATATTCGGGTTCTACTTGGGCATGGGCCCACTTGACCGGGGCTTGGTCCCACTTGATTTGGAGTTGACTTTGACTTTGACTTGGTCAACCGGGATTTAATTTTTTACCCCAATAAAGTGCCCCCATCGATAATTGCACACCGCGTATATGGGTTGTGTGCATGAAATTGATGGATCTTATTCCATGGGAAATTTGACTTTGAGGTGGAGCATCATTCTAGGGGCGGAGCATCCTTCCGGGAGCATGATTCCATGGGTCGGAGCATCATTCCGATGTGCGGAGCATAATTCCAAGGTCGGAGCATCATTCCGAAGAGCGGAGCATGATTCCGGGGGTCGGAGCATCATTCCAAGGTGCAGAGCATAATTCCGGGAGTGGAGCATAATTCCGGGATCGGAGCATCATTCCGAAGAGCGGAGCATAATTCCAGGAGGGAATATATTCTGAGACGAAACATAGTTTCGACGCAGGGTTCCGGGGTGAAGCATAATTTCGACACGGGACAGGTGTATCTTGGGACGAAGCTTAATTCCGGCACAGGGAAGACATTCTGAATGAAGCATAGCTCTGATGCATAGGTTGATTCCTAGACGAAGTATAATTCTGACAGGGAAGGCGGCTACTCCGAGGCGAAACATGATTTCGACATGGGGTACATTCTGAGACGAAACGTGATTCCGACGCAGAAATTGTTGGTTGACTTGATTTCGAGATGGAGCATAATTCTGACAGGGAAGACAGATACTCCGAGGCGAAGTATGATTTCGACACGGGGTACATTCTAAGACGAAACATGATTCCGACATAGAGGTTGTTGATTTGACTTGATTCTGAGGTTGAGCATAATTTCGACGGGGAGGTCATTGGTCGACTTGATTCCGAGGCGGAGCGTAATTCCGACATAGAGGTCGTTGGTCGACTTGATTCCAAGACGGAGCTTGATTCCAACATGGCAGTCGTTGGTTGACTTGATTCCGAGACAGAGCATAATTCCGACAGGGAAGCCAGATACTCCGAAGCGAAGCATGATTTTGAAGCGGGGTACATATTGAGACGAAACATGATTCCGACGCAGAGGTTGTTGATTTGATTTGATTTGGGGGTTTCTTATCCGTCCAGCGAGGCTTTTTTGCCTGAGACTTTGAATTTGGATTTTTGTTCGGCGTCAGCATCGCTATACTGAAATATGGTACCAGGAATGAATCATCATTTACTGTGGAGAACATGGGATTTGTGTTGACATCAGTATCGCTACACTGGAATACGGTACCAGGAGCGAATCATTATTTGCCATGAGCGGATTTGGGGATTTTGGTTTTGGTTTGGTATCAGCATCTCTACACTGGAATATGGTATCAGGAGCGAATCATCATTTGCCGTGAGGGGATTTCCTTCGTTCCTAGTTTAACAACTTAGGGGTCATCTGTTTCCATTTTAATGACTTAGAGGTCATCTGTTCCCAGTTTAACGACTTAGGGGTCTATTTGATCGAAAGTTTAGAATTTAGGGTTGGGGTCGGTATCAGCATTGCTAACACTGAAGCACAAGTGCCAGGAGTAATTCATCATTTGCCTTTTTCCTGTTGGGGAGCGATGGCTTAGGAGAGAGGTTTAGGTCCCTATCACCTAAGGCTTTTCAATTTTATGAACCGTAAGGGTCCCATAAAAGTATTTTCTCCCAACAAGTCGAAAGAATCTCGTAAGTGTATTTTCTCCTTAGGGGTCGTAAGGATCCCCAAGTGTGTTTTTTTCCTTGTGAGTCGTAAGGATCCCACAAAAGTGTTTTTTCACGAGTCGAGAGGATCTCGTAAGTCTTGTTCTCTTCATGTATCGTACGAACACACGAATGGGTCTTGCCAAATGAAGTATAATTCTAAGGGCGGAGACCGGCCGCGGGGCTTGTGATTGCGGTGAGGTATGGGTGTGATGAGGATTATTTGAGCCCGTGGATTGTATACGGTAGTCAATTTAGGGACTGGCCGTAGGGCTGGGAGAATTTGGGGGTTTGGAATTTTGTTGGTGTCTGCATCGCTAACACTGGAAAGGTACCAGGAGCGACTCATCATTCGCCGTTGGGATATTCGGGGATTTGAAATTTTGTTGATGTCTGCATTGCTAACACTGAAGTATGGTTTCAGGAGCGACTCATTATTCGCCTTTGGAGGGGTATGAAGTATTTATTTATATACATATTTTTTTACTGCGATTGCTCTATCATTTCAGCTTTTCTTATCGCAAAGGTTGCGATTGCCCTATCATTTCGGGTATTTATTCGCGGTTGCCCTATTATTTCGGCTTTATTTTTATTTTTATTTTATTCGCTGATTTTATTGCTAGTTGCCCCATCATTTCGGTTATTTATTTATTTAGTTACACATTTTTTTACACTCCCAGTTTAACGACTTAGGGTTCGAATGTTTAACGACGTGGAAGTCATATGTTCCCAGTTTAACAACGTAGAGGTCATCTGTGTTTGCTTATCCCAACTCCTCGAAATTTAATCTTGGCGGAACTATGTTGATGACCATAACTTTGTGGCTTGCCGGTACACCCGAGGACTGTGAGGTTTTCTCAACCTTGTATTGATTCTCCACCTAATCTTTGAAAACATAGCAGTTTTCGATGGTATGACTCAACATTCTATGATATGGACAGTATGGGATTGCCGGTCATGTTCATTTCATGTGGCCTCTTTGGAATATGCAGTTGCAGACCGTTGTTCAAGGCGTCCTTGAATATTTTGTGGACTTCATCCCTTCTGAAGGAGTATACATTCTTCTTTCTCTCCATTAGAGTAGATGACTTTCCTGATGCTGGTCCTTGAGGCCGATTGGTCTTTGGTTTGCCTGCTGCCCTCTTACCATGTTCAGTGTATGTATCAGAAGGACTGCAGGCTGATCGTGGCCATTTTTCGCAAAGGTGTTCCACTCTTGGGATGGAGGGGGTATCGGTTGGTTGTTTCAGGATATCAATCCCTGGCTCATGAACTAAATTTTGATTTTACTGCAATTGCAATCGGACGACTTGGGTCGTGAGATTTGCCACGACGTTTACCAGCTCGTCGACTTTGGAATGGACATTGTCCAACTTCTCGTCTATGTCCTGAAGCTGCTTTTGAAGCCATTGGAATAATACTTGCTCTATAGTTCCGGGTATGATGACCGAGCCATCCTTACTGTCTGAGCTCGATTCCGCAGGAACCACGGGCTCTTTTGTCTTAATGGCCTGAGCGGGCTCTTCATCAATTAGACCGAGCCGATGTTGGGCAGCAATAGCCACGTCATCGTCGTAGGTATGAGGCGTAGGAGGACTTGTTCTTCTGGGCTCCACCATGTAGATTGTATGGATTGAGTATCCGTCTACTGCCTCTTCATTGGTAATGTTGCTCGTAGGGCTTTTGGCTTGTTTCCTTGGCCCGCTCCTTTCCAAGAAGGGCAGACGATTGAGAGCAGTAGATTCCCGAAGGGCTTCGGTCTCCGTTTGTATGAAATTGGTGGTCGTAGCTTGATTTTCGCTAACACGCCTTCACACAGTTCTATCTCTCCTGCCTTGTTTTGATTTTCGACCCAATCTTTGAAGACGAAGCAGTCCTTAATGGCATGAACTATCGCTCTGTGATAGAGGCGGTATTTGGGGTCGCAGGTCATATTCGCTTCTTGCGGTCTCTTTAATTTTGGCAATTGTAGACTGTTCCTTAGGGCATTTTTGAATATTTTACGGATTTATTCCCTTCTGAAGGAATATATCTTATCCAGCTTCTCTTTCAGTGGAGATTCTCCTCCCTCACCCAACACTGGCTTCCGAGGCTGGTTAGTATTAGACCCGCTTATCCCTCACCTACTTCGGTCAGCCGAAATGTTAAAAGATTCAGTATCGTCAGAATTTCTGCCTTTGCGATTATCGTCCTTTCGGTTTCTCTAGAGTTTATTGCTATTTTTGGAATCCGAGAAAGATACATGCTTTGAGCGCTCCAACATTTGAACTTTCTTGGTCTTCATGGAACGTCTTAAGACCTGCAGTGTGTAGAAAAGGATTCATCCAGGTACCGAGATTTCCGATGAGGAGATTGACGGATTGGTCTTATTCTAACAGTGGATCACATTTGACGGAGAGATTGCGCTATCGAGTTATAAAATCCGTATTGCTTTCGTTGTCTTTGGCTTGCTCCTTACGAGGTCGGCAATGGTGATTTTATCGCTGACACTTGATTGTTTGATTTTCCGATTGTGTCGGTATTTAGAAAATTGTCTATAGAAATCATAACCAAAAATATTTTGACAGCAATCAATAACGGTGTCGGATGTAGCGCGTTAGAAAGTGTGGATCGTCCACAGGGAAAGTGAGATCCGTTCAATTTTAAAATTAGATGAGTAGAAAATTTAGAGAAAAGAAAACAATTCATGATTTGTAATTGAATATTAAGAATTAGAAAAATCTAAATCTAGAAAAAACATTAAAATCAAGAATTGAGATGTGTGATAATTTCCAACCAACAATCAAGATTCGAAGTGTAGCTCGTAGGAGTAAATCGGATCTATAAATGTGATGAGATCTAATGATTACTCATTCTTATCCATTAACGAATTGATACTAGATCGATGAAAATTTACCGAGGGTTAAGGATCTTGCGGAGAATTTAGGGATTCCGCAACTCATCCTTTGTCCTTTCGATGAATCTCATTCAAATTCTAGCTTCTAGTTAATTAAATGATCAATCGTTATTCCCTAGTTTCGAGTGAACACAATCAAGAAGGAATCATCCCGAAACTAGGTCATCGATCATTTGATTCATAAGAATTTACAAACATTATAGGATTTAAGAATTGTAAAAAGTGTCTAAATCATCATCATCTATCGATCGTCACAACTCCTATACGAGCGGAGTTTTACTCAAATATCATGATAACAAACACAATCACAAATTGAGATTGAATCATAATACTTGAATTAAAAGATAAGCAAGATATAGAAATTTCACCTTTATTTATCGACAAATTTCGGCTTCGCTCGGCTCCTTGAGTCGCGGATCTCATTAGATCTCTTGCTCCGATGAAATCCGGCGTCGCTTTCTAAAGGTTGAAGGCTTCTTGCTTGAATGGTACTCGAGATCTTGATCTTGATTTTGAATTGGAATTAGGGTTAGGGTTTTGAGGCACAAGTTGTGTCACTCAACTTGTGGGTAGAAGATGATGGATGATTCTTGAACAACCTCAACCCTAGATCTAGGCTCCTTTTTATAGATCTCAAAACCCTAGATCTAGGATTTCAAATTTGAATTCCCCCCCCCAAAGTTTGTTAAAGAGAGCCTTCTAGAAATAGTTTGTTAAGCCGAGCCTTCTAGATGCGCCACGTGGAGTTTCTGGGGTCTTCTGGAAGCTTGGGCCGTTAGAGGAGACACGTGGAAGAAATCTGGAGGGTTGGCGCCATCAAGCCAAGCAGGTTCCCGCCGCGGATCCGCGGCGCTTTGGAAGCGTTGGGGCTTGGGCTCTCTGCTACTAGTTTGGGCTGATATGTGGGCCTTTTTCTGATATGTTGATTCTCAAAATTCTTTCTAGATTACTTCCAGATCTGAAGTCATTGAGTTGGCGTATTTTTGATCAGTTCTTTTCCCAATTTTTGTCTTTGCTTCTGGAATTTCCTGCATAATTTCTCGAGACAAGTGTTGCGCTTTACAAGAATGATGCGATGCCATGATAAACGGTCAATTTCCTTTAAAGTGCCGGTTTTCAAGTCTAATACATGAAATCTGGTATTTCAGAGATGCTTTGCTAATATGTGCAATATGAATACCAAACACTTCTAGACGAGTTCAAATGATAGGGAAATTGCCGTGTTTAAAATGCAGTATTTTCGACTGATCAACACTCATAAACCTTTGTCGAAACAGAGATTTCATTTGGACGAAAGTGGTAACGGATGTTGGATATATGTATGCCCTAGAGGCCATTATATGATAGTGGATGTATTTATACATGTATATATATATATATATATATTCAGTGTACATTCTTGCTCGACATGATAGTATGCTATCTGGTTCTTCTTTATCCGACATGTTGATTTGATCATGCTTTTATTCATTCACACATGTTGATAAAGCCCTGAAGATATTGGCTTGACTACTGTGATTATGATAGAGATCATACTAGTGGGACATCTGTAGTTTATAAGCATATCCTGAAATGTCCCTAGTCGTAGGTGCATCGAGACGGGGCATCGATATACCAGAGTAGACTAGAGTATATGATACTATACCCATATGATGGGCGATGGATGTTCCCACATTCATCGATTTTTGACATCGAGATCGTATACGGGTGCTCAGTGGTGACTGGGTACACTAGACGGACTCACCGAGAACTCCTATATGGAATTATATCTATCGTCGGATAGCAGTTCTCAGGTGACACTGGTGCAGGTTAGTCTATAAACCCGAGATCGTCATAGAGTCTTGTGTGTTCTCCCACTGTACTTTGATTACCACCCTACTACGGCTCTACTGAGTCGTGCAAACAGGTGGCCGTTGGGTACAGTCCCGAGACACACGAAGGCGATGAGCGATAGGAGGGGTTTCGTCTCTCCCGGTATTGGGAGTTGGTGCTGTGCTGTGCTCGACTGGCTATATCAGTAAGTCCCTGGCCAGGGCTGTTGAGATTTGCTGGTAAGTGTTATCAGTAGTTTCTCGATCTGTTATAGACCATTCATCGGCACGACTTATTGAGTTATTGGGGTCGACGTTACCATCCCTAGACTCGATATGCAGCATATCTGATGAAGAGACCGGACTGTACGGTAGTGTTACCGGTTGGCTCGACGGGAGTTGTAACAGGTTCGCTTGTTTTCTTCTGATCGCTCAATACCCGGGTGGCCGTTACGTTTAGCTGACCGCTTGCGGCTTGGGGGTGCTTGATATGATCATCACCCACTGCCGGCGTATTGACGAGTCTTAGAGTCCCACAATGGAGTTACCTAGTCCAGGCGAAAAGTTGTGGTGTGCATATGCGATATGCGCGTGGACCCGGTTAAAATGCGCGTATGAGATACCGTATATTAATCGGGCGGCTTGCTTTTGGTCGGGTCGTATGTGATATGACCGGGTTGCTAAATCAAGTGTTGATTTATCATTTGACCATTAGTTTCTCACTAGAAATCCTTTCTTGTCTTTTTGGGTGTATGCATGCATGTATGCATTCATTCTTGTTCATGCACATATGGATGTGCATGCACACATACATGCATACATCATTCTATCATGGTTGTATATATAGTGGATGATGGCAATATAAGACTCACACCTTATGTAAAATTATATATGGATATATATTTGTATTTGTGTTAAAACAAAAGAAAAGAAAAAGATTAATTCATGGTTATCTTCCACACTCTTCTTGGAACCAACCATGGTTCACCCACTTTTTAACCATGAGTTAATTTTCCTTTTGTCTTTTAACTCAAATGCAATAATATCTATATTTTGTAACCATGGTTTGAGATGAAGAGTAGAAAATATATATACTTATCTTTTCTATTATTCATATTAACCTTATCATTCTCTTGAGTTTTCTAGAGCCATCATCTTCTTCCTCCTCTCTCTTGCTCTCTAGATTTTTCAAGTGAGCCAAAGAGTGACCAAGTTAGGATTTTGAAGTGAGAAAACCAACCACAACACCATTCTACACTAGTCTTGCCCACTTGTGAAGAGTGTTAGCTTCCATTTCTTCTCTTGATCTTGTGAAGTTTTCAAGCTTGGACAAAGAGGACTCCGGGTGGATCATTGTGGACCTAGAGGTTCTCAAGCGGACTTTTTCCAACCTTCAAGTAGCCAAGGAGTCTAGCGTAGGGAGCTACAAAGGTTGTACTCTCAAAACCCTAGCTTTATCTACTTGTGATGATGTGTTTGTTATGAAACCCTAATTTTCTAGTGATGATTCTTTGTATGTTCACTTAGCACCATAAAAAATTTGATTTTGTGACATGTGATGCTTCCAAACCCTTCATAAGGTGCTAGGTAAACCTAACATTGGTATCAGAGCCGACCTAGAACTTTAGGCAACACTTTAGCGAAGTTAAAACTCCAATCGAACAAAAAAATACGGATTTTGAACCCTCTCTGGACAATTTTTTAAACTGACATATTTTCAGAATTAAAAATCCTTAAAAAATTCAGCAGGGAAATCTAAGCAACACTGTAAAAAACGTAGCCATGAACAGTAACTTCCACAGCGAAACCGCGGCCAGAGCTTGCTTGGGCCGCGGCTCCGCGGCCGTACAGAGGCAATATTTTATTGTTTTTATACAGTAAAGCTTATAACTGCTTGTATATATTTTTGGGTATTTTTAATCTGATTCAAGTGTTGAATGTTCTGGGGATGGTTTTGGATTCGGTGATTCGATCGGAATTTTAATCTCGTGCCTTTTTCGGATAATTTAGAAAGTATTAAAAAGTTCGAACGGATATCATTAACTCACTTTTTCCCGACACGAAATTTTTTCAAGTGTTGAATCTTTTCTCGAGTTTAAATCTTTCGAAAATAGTGCAAGTTAAGTGGTAGACCCTCTAGAAGACAACAAACCTTAACTCGATTATGTGACCGTCTTGAACTGCTTTTTGAATCTTAGGGTTTGGGGTAGTACGGCGTGCCACATGTGAGGCGTTGGCTTGACCCTTCTATGGCTGGACCGCTATTACTGTGACACATTCCGGGTTTTTTGAACTCCGCTCAAGTGTTGAGCTTCAGGAAATTTTGGGTATTTGATTATTCGATCGAAATGTTTAATACTGTCTATTTATCTGGAATGTGATACAATATGTGGAATTCATATAGTTAGGCATGAAATGCGAAGTATGTGATATTTCGGATTTACGATGTCTAAAGATAATATGGATTCCAAATGTTGTAGTTTTACACTTTCTTTTCTGTGACCGTAAGTGTAGTATGTCGCTTATCGCCGGTTTCGTTGCTATACATCAACGACAATCGGGGTACGCATACTTACTTACGTTGATGATATATGATATTATGTGTTGCTGTGATGTGATGAGCAGGATTGTCGCGATAGAATAGCCGGGTTTTTTTTATATGAGATGAGAGTTTTCTTTTCATTCATGTAAAATTCAAATGTAATGTAATATTCTTTTATTTGGGGCACTTCCGGGTTGAGGTTGATGCCACCAGTGTTGTATATTATTTACTTTTCCGCATTAGGATAGACCCAAGGAGGGGAGCACAAGTGACCGGGTTCTGGGGTTCAGTGGGAGGCCATCTCGAGGAGTCGAGACCGGGTCTCCTAAACTCCAGGATTGGTAGGGTCGCTTGTCGCTCTCGTAGGGGTCTAGGGGTGTCGGCTTGGCTATTCATCGCGACTGTGGAATCCGTATTTTCTATTGTTGGCTAAATACTAAATACGGACGTCCTAGTATATCCCACATTATATCTGTGTTTTTGCTGCCTGTGTTCTGTGATATCTGAGACAAATGATATATTATATATGTGATATATAGTAGACGTTGCTTATGTTTTACACCCGCGCTAGTCCCATCCCGGTATGCCGTTAGTTAAGTAACCTAATGGTGCATAACGGAATATTGCGGCGAATGCGGATGGCATAAGCGTACGTTGTATTTTCGTTTCTTTTCTGTGATTGGCTTAAGGACTTAAATGATGGGACTACATTAATATGATTAATGTAAAGAAAATAAAACTAAAAAGATGTTGTATAATCGGATTTGAAAACCACTCGGCTCTTTATGAAAAAGCGACATTTCAAAACTGTGGAGCACAAGCCACTCCTTTTGAAAACCATTTGATTCTACGACGATATCAAGTTCAAAGCGTTAAAGATTTTCTTAAAAATCATCCGCAACCCTCCGTCATTTTAGGAAGTAGAATACTTAGTATTTGTGCTACGTTTGTTGACTATAGTTAAGGCGTAGTGTACGGTAGCTAAGTGATGTCTTCCTAAACTGCATATGATGCAGATTAATTAGGACATTCATGCGACTTTGTTGACCATAGTTAAGGGTCATATGGGTGGGTCTAATTAATCAAGAAATGATGGGTAGAACTTGACTGGTACTTATGATTTGTTGACCATAGTTAAGGTCATAAGTACTAGGGGTAAAAACCGCATCGGGAATTTCAGGTGTTGAGATTTGCAATGAGATTGCATACCTTCCATATGATGGTTGGATCCCGATCCCACTGTGGGAAATAGTTGCTCCCAGGAGAGTTTTGCAGTTTACAATTAGCTAACTCATTAGGTGTCTAGAAAGGTGTTAACGGGGCTACGCCTCTGGGAAAACGAGATTTACTTTAATTAGGTCCGTGCGAAAGCACGGGGAACCTCCCTCAAGTACCGACACTGGCCTGGTTGAACGGTTAGCGAAGTTGTAGACTGTAATTAATCCTGGCTAGTTTTCTTTTTAAGGTTTGAAAGAAAAACTTGATTAAAGCAGTGGGAGACATCGATTAGACAAGATAATAACCAATCTGATCTTTGCAAGAGCTTTCGCTGAATGTATTCTTTTCTCTCTCTTAATGGCAGATACCAATGACTGGACTCAAGCTTCTACTAGATAAAAATAAACTGAATGGGACCAATTATAAAGACTGGCTGAGGAATCTGAAAATAGCCTTGACTTATGATAAAGTATCATATGTCCTCACGGCTTCAGCCCCGCCCGTCCCAGGTCCAAAATCCTCAGTTGCGGATATTGAAGTCCGCAAGACATGGGACGCTGACTGTGCCACGGTCAAATGCCTCGCGCTTGCATTGATGGACAACACACATCAAAAGCAGCACGAGAATATGGACATTCAAACCATATTCCTCCATACAAATGAGTTGTATGGAGAGCAATCCTGCGTATTACGATACGAAGCATCAAAGAAATTATTTCAGATGCGAATGGCCCCTAGTACACCAGTAGGAGACCATGTTCTGAAGATGATAGCTCTCATAGAAGAGCTTGAGGACCTTGGATGGACGATGGACAATGAACAATATACGGATATTATTCTGCAGTCCCTCCCTTCCACCTTTGCTCAATTCATAGTTAACTTCAACATGCACAACATGGAGAGGGAACTACCTGAACTCTTTAATATGTTAAAGAGTGCAGAGAGCACACTGAAATCAGTGAAAACTCCCGTTTTGACTCTTGGACAATCTTCATCTTCTCGCCCAAAGGCTAAGGCCAAGGGAAAGAAAAAGAAGAAGCCCACCAATCCTAAGGGTGGAGTTAAAAAGGTTAAGGGGAAGGAAAAGTCCAAAGCTGGAGAATCGGGGAAAGGGGAATGTTTTCATTGCCACAAAACAGGACATTGGAAGCGCAACTGTACCGAGTACTTAAATCTCAAGAAGAAGCATGGGGATGCTTCCGCTTCAGGTGTGTTTGTGACAGAAAACTGTTTTTCAATAAACTCTGCTTCTTGTGTATTAGATACCGGTTCAGGTTCTCACATTTGCAATTCTATGCAGGGGCTGAGAAATAGCAAGGTTTTGAAGACAGGTGACCATACTCTCCGCGCTGGAAATGGTTCCAATGTACATACAGTCGCAGTGGGAGAGTATCACTTGGGGTTGCCATCTGGGTGTATATTGGTTTTGAACCCATGTTATTTTGTACCAAGTATACTTTGTAATATAATATCTGTTTCTTTATTAGACAATGAAGGATATAATTTTGTATTGCAGAACAATGTTATGAACATTCACCTGAATCAAATGTTGGTTGGGTATGGTACACTTAATAACGGGATATACGTCCTAAATCAACACACAGTTTTCAGCATACAACAAACTAATAAAAGAAAACTTTCAGAAATAAATGAAGCTTTTCTTTGGCACTGTAGACTTGATCATATTAACGAAACAAGACTAAACAAGTTACACAAAGATGGATATTTAAACCCTTTTGAATATAAATCTTATGCGACTTGCCAGTCTTGTATCAAGGGTAAAATGACCAAAACTCCGTTTACCGGACACGGAGAAAGAGCTACCGAGTTCCTAGGACTCATACATAGTGATGTGTGTGGGCCAATGACTACACAGGCTAGAGACGGTTTTTCTTACTTCATTACTTTCACTGACGATTTCTCAAGATTCGGTCATGTATTTTTATTAAAGCACAAATCCGAAGCTTTCGAGAAATTCACTGAATATAAACAAGAAGTAGAAATACAAACCGACTTGAGTATCAAAATGCTTCGATCAAATCGAGGTGGGGAGTACCTCAGTACAGAATTTGCAAACATCCTAAAAGAGAATGGGATTCTCTCTCAGCTCACTCCTCCTTACACACCACAGCACAACGGTGTGTCTGAATAACGGAATCGGACCCTATTAGATATGGTCCGTTCCATGATGAGTGATGCTGAGTAACCTGTCTCATTTTGGGGGCATGCATTGGAGACTGCAGCGTTTCTTCTGAACAGGGTTCCAACCAAAACCGTGTCTACCACGCCATATGAGATATGGCATGGGAAGAGACCATCTCTTAAGAGAATTAAGATTTGGGGTTGCCCGGCCTATGTTAAAAAGCAGAATCCGGACAAACTCGAGACACGGTCGGTCATGTGTAACTTTATGGGATATCCAAGGAACTCTTATGGATATCTATTCTACCACAAGGAGGAACAAAAGGTGTTTGTTTCTCAGTATGCCACATTCTTAGAAAAAGAGTTTTTCACAGATAAAGATGATGGCAAAGTGGTGGATCTAGAAGAGGTTCTAGAGACACAAACTACAAATGACGACTTGGTTGAACCGGCTGTTGCAATAGAAACTGAGGAACCTCGGTCACTCCGTAGGTCTGGTAGGACTTCTCGCCCACCGGAGAGGTACTACGGTTTCCTCATTGATGGTGACAGAGAAGACTGCATCATGGATGATGATGATCCTACCAGTTTTCAGCAAGCTATCACGAGTAGAGACTCTGTGAAGTGGTTGGATGCCATGAGATCCGAAATGGAGTCTATGTACACCAACAAAGTATGGACTTTGGACGTTGTACCCCCTGGGGTAAAACCTGTGGGGTGAAAATGGATCTTTAAAAGAAAGATTGGTGTAGATGGGCAGGTAGAGACCTATAAAACAAGACTTATGGCGAAGGGTTTTCGTCAAAGACCAGGTTTGGACTATGACGAGACTTTTTCACCCGTAGCCATGCTTAAATCCATTTAGATCCTACTTGCTATTGCTGCTCACTACGACTATGAAATCTGGAAGATGGACGTTAAAACTGCATTTCTAAATGGAGATTTAGAAGAATGCGTTTATATGGATCAGCCGGAGGGCTTCATTGACAGTGGGAGCAGCGGGAAAGCATGTAGATTGCTTAAATCCATATATGGGTTAAAGCAGGCATCACGGAGTTGGAACATCTATTTCAATGATGTTATCAAAGAGTTTGATTTCATCAAAAATCTAGATGAACCTTGTGTTTATAAGAAGGCTGTAGGGAGAGCTGTCACATTCCTCGTATTGTACGTGGATGATATTCTTCTGATAGGAAATGATATTCCTATGCTACAGTCGGTCAAATCTTTCTTATCACTAAGGTTTTCCATGAAGGACCTGGGTGATGCCACATACATTCTGGGCATAAGGATCTATAGGTATAGATCCAAGAGGTTATTGGGATTGTCCCAAACCAGGTACATCAACACCATCCTAAAAAGGTTTAATATGGAAGACTCCAAGCGGGGTGCCTTACCCGCTTGCCACGGGGTCACTCTCTCCAAGGACTCTTGCCCAAAGACCGATGAAGAGAGAGCTCGCATGAGCATTATACCCTATGCTTCGGTAGTAGGATCTATAATGTATGCGATGTTATGTACACGCCCAGATGTAGCTTGTGCACTTAGTGTTGTAAGCAGGTATCAATCCAACCCAGGGGAGAATCACTGGATAGCTGTGAAGAACATTCTTAAGTACTTGCGAAGGACTAAAGAATTGTTCTTGGTGTATGGTAATGGAGATCTCCAAATGGAGGCCTTTACCGATTCGAGCTTTCAGAGCGATAAGGACGACAACAAAACTATCTCTGGGTTTGTAATTACCCTCAATGGAGGGGCGGTAAGTTGGAAGAGTTCCAAACAGGATACTGTTGCAGACTCTACGATGGAGGCTGGGTACATTGCTGCGAATGATGCCGCCAAGGAAGCCGTCTGGATGAGAAAGTTCGCATCGGAACTAGGAGTAGTTCCAACCATTATTGATCCAATACCATTGTATTGTGATAATAATGGGGCTATGGCGTTAGCCAAGGAGCCCAGGTCCCATCAGCGGTCCAGACACATCCTGAGGCGCTTTCATTTGATCCGGGAGATTGTAGATCGCCGCGAGATCGAGATTAAGAGAGTAGACACAAAGAATAACGCCGCAGATCCACTCACCAAGGCCCTCCCTCAGCCGCAGCATGAGCGACTTTTTGAGATGTTGGGTATGAGATACGCCGATAACTGGCCTTAGTGCAAGTGGGAGATTGTTGGATATATGTATGCCCTAGAGGCCATTATATGATAGTGGATGTATTTATACATGTGTGTGTGTATATATATATATATATATATATATATATATTCAGTGTACATTCTTGCTCGACATGATAGTATGCTATCTGGTTCTTCTTTATCCGACATGTTGATTTGATCATGCTTTTATTCATTCACACATGTTGATAAAGCCCTGAGGATATTGGCTTGACTACTGTGATTATGATAGAGATCATACTAGTGGGACATCTGTAGTCTATAAGCATATCCTGAAATGTCCCTAGTCGTAGGTGCATCGAGACGGGGCATCGATATACCAGAGTGTTGGATATATGTATGCCCTAGAGGCCATTATGTGATAGTGAATGTATCTATACATGTATATATATTCAGTTTGCATTCTTGCTCGACATGATAGTATGCTATCTGGTTCTTCTTTATCTGACATGTTTATTTGATCATGCTTCTATTCATTCATACATGCTGATAAAGCCCTAAGGATATTGGCTTGACTACTCTGATTATGATGGAGATCATACTAGTGGGACATTTGTAGTCTATAAGCATATCCTGGAACGTCCCTAGTCGTAGGTATATCGAGACGGGGCATTGATATACCAGAGTAGACTAGCGTATATGATACTAGACCCATACGATGGGCGATGAATGTTCCCACATTCATCGATGTTTGACATCAAGATCATATACGGGTGCTCAGTGGTGACTGGGTACACTGGACGGACTCACCGAGAACTCCTATATGGAATTATATCTATCGTCGGATAGCAGTTCTCAGGTGACACTGGTACAGGTTAGTCTGTAGACCCGAGATCGTCATGGAGTCTTGTGTGTTCTCCCACTGCACTTTGATTGCCACCCTACCACGGCTCTACTGAGTCGTGCAAACAGGTGGCCGTTGGGTACAGTCCCGAGACATACGAAGACGATGAGCGATAGGAGGGGTTTCGTCTCTCCCGGTATTGGGAGTTGATGCTATGCAGTGCCCGACTGGTTATAACAGCAAGTCCCTGGCCAGGGCTGCTGAGATTTGCTGATAAGTGTTATCAGTAGTTTCTCGATCTGTTATAGACCATTCACCGACACGACTTATTGAGTTATTGGGGTCGACGTAACCATCCCTAGGCTCGATATGCAGCATATCTGACGAAGAGACCGGACTGTACGGTAGTGTTGCCGGATGGCTCGACGGGAGTTGTAGCAGGTTCGCTTGTTGTCTTCTGATCGCTCAATACCCGGGTGGCCGTTACGTTTAGCTGACCGCTTGCTGCTTGAGGGTACTTGATATGATCATTACCCTCTGCCGGCGTATTGACGAGTCTTAAAGTCCCACAGAGGAGTTACCCAGTCCAGGCGAAACGTTGTGGTGCGCATATGCGATATGCGCATGCACCCGATTGAAATGTGCGTATATGATACCGAACATTGATCGGGTGAACTACTTTTGGTGGGGTCATATGAGATATGACCGGATTGATAAATCAAGTGTTGATTTATCATTTAACCATTAGTTTTCTCACTTAAAACCTTTCTAGGGTTTGATGGATGTTTGCATGCATGCATGTGTTTCTTTCTTCTTCTTTAGTTTCATGCACATGTAAATGTGCATACATGTACACATACATACATCAAACCATCATGGTTGTTAGCATATGGAAATGGTGGCAATGCAAGACTTACACCATGGATTAAATAATGGATAATTATTTAATTTTGGTTTTAAAGTTAAATGAAAAAGAAAAGGATAATCATGTTAGTTTCCACACTCTTCTTCTAACCTAACCTAGCTCAACTACCACTAACCTATGGTTATCCTTCTCTTTATCATTCTAAACCCAAGTTAAATTAATCATCCACCATTTAATCATGGTTGAAGTCAAGAAGGAATAAAAATATATAGTGATATATATTTCTTTCTCTTGTTTTAACTCAAGGTTATCTTTTTACCTCTTGCAAAAGAAAGGCCACCATCTTCATCTTCCCTCATCTTTTCTTCTCTAGGTTTTTCTAGTGAGTTAAATACAATTAAAGAAAGGTTTTTGAAGTGAGATCCAAAGCCACAACACCATTCTACTCAAGTCTAGCCAACTTGACTAGAGTGTTTACTTCGATTTTACAAAGTAGCGAGCTTGGACGGAGATCTCCGCGGTGGATCGTCGTGGACACAAGGGGAGTTCAAGAGGACCTCGATTCAACACCCAAGACATCAAGGAGTCTTGCAAAGGGGAGCTACAAAGGTTGTAGCCTTCAAACCCTAGTCTTTACTAGCTTAAAGTTTTGATAACCCTAATTTTCTAGGATCTATCCTTTGCATGTTAGCTTAGCACCTTAAAAATTATAACTTTAGGTCATTTGATGCTTCAAAACACTTCATAGGGTGCTATACTAACCTTACATTGGTATCAGAGCTACTAGGCATTGGATGTCGACCTATGGGGGGTTCTCACTGTGTGACAGTGTGGCGAAGCATAGGCTCTTACCCCCAGGGTGTCCCGAGACCGGAAGGTATTCCGGCGGGTTGTAGTCCTCGCGAGGGGGCATGCGTAAAAAGTAGCGGCTGAGGGACCCGTTGGTGCCACGGCGACCCCATTGGATGGGGTGGCTGCCTGACCAACATTGGTATCAGAGCCGACCTAGAACATTAGGTGACCTTTTTGCGAAGTAAAAAATCCGATCGAAACAAAATACGACTTTTAAAGGTGCTCTCTGGAAATTTTTTAAAAAATGACTTTTTTAAGAATTAAAAATTCTCAAAAAATACAGCAGGTAAAAATAAGACAATCTGGAAAATTCGTGGCCATGAACAGTAAGTTTGACCGCGGAAACGCGGCCTAAGCAGGCTTAGGCCGCTCTTCCGCGGCCATAAGAGGGGATCGTTGACCAATTTTTGTACAGTGTTTTTCTTTACCTGCTATAGTATATTTTGAGTATGTTTAATCTGAATCTTCTGTTGAAAAATTCTGGAAATGTTTTTGGACTCGTGGTTTCGATCGGAATTTTCATTTCGTTTTCTTTTCCGGGTAAACTAGAAAGTATTGAAGTGTTTGAACGAATATCATTTACTCAATATTCACGGGGTTTAAATAGTTTGGATATACGTGCAAGTCTTTTTGCGGTGGTCCCTCTAGAAGACAACAAACCTTAACTCGATTATGTGACCGTCTTGAACTGCCCTTTGAACCTTAGGGTTTGGGGCAGTACGGCGTGCCACATGTGAGGCGTTGGCTTGACCCTTCTACGGCTGGACCGCTACTACTGTGTCACACTCCAGGTGTTTGAACCCTGCTCAAGTGTTGGGCTTTAGTGAATCCTGGGTATTTGATAGTTCGTTCGAAAAATTCAATACTGTCTGTTTATCCGGAATCTGATGCAATGTGTGGAATTCATATTACTAGACATGAAATACGGAATATGTGATATTTTGCATTTGCGATGTCTAAAGAGAATGTGGATTCCAGATATTGCAGTTTTACACTTTCTTTTCTGTGACCGTAAGTGTAGTATGTTAGATATCGCCGGTTTCGTTGCTATACATCAACGACAATCAGGGTACGCATACTTACTTACGTTGATGATATGTGATATTATGTGTTGCTGAGATATGACGTGTAGGATTGTCGCAATCGAATAGCCGGGGGGTTTTGTGAGATGAGAGCTTTATATTTTCATTCATGTAAATTCAAATGTATTGTAATATTCTTTTATTTGGGGCACTTCCAGGTTGCGGTTGTGTCACCAGTGTTGTATATTATTTACTTTTCCGCATTAGGATGGACCCAAGGAGGGGAGCACAGGTGACCGGGTTCTGGGGTTCAGTGGGAGGCCATCTCGAGGAGTCGAGACCGGGTCTCCTAAACTCCAGGATTGGTAGGGTCACTTGCCGCTCTCGTAGGGGTCCAGGGTGTGGGCTTGGCTATTCATCGCGACTGTGGAATCCGTATTTTCTATTCTGGCTAAATACTAAATACGGGCGTCCTAGTATATCCCACGTTATATCTATATTTCTGCTGCCTGTGTTCTGTGATATCTGAGACGAATGACATATTATATATATGATATATAGTAGATATTGCTTATGTTTTACACCCGCGCTAGTCCCGTCCCGGTATGCCGTTAGTTAAGTAACCTAACGGTGCATAACGGAACATTGCGGCGAATGTGGATGGCATAAGCGTACGTGTTATTTTCGTTTCTTTTCTGTGATTGGCTTAAGGACTTAAATGATGGGATTACATTAATGTGATTAATGTAAAGAAAATAAACCTAAAAGATGTTGTAGAATCGGATTTAAAAACTACTCGGCTATTTATGAAAAAGCTATATTTCAAAACTGCGGAGCTTAAGCCACTCCTTTTGAAAACCTTTTGATTCTACAACGATATCAAGCTCAAAGCGTTAAAGATTTTCTTAAAAATCATCCGCAACCCTCCGTCATTTTAGGAAGTAGAGTACTTAGTATTCGTGCTACGTTTGTTGACCTTAGCCAAGGCGTAGTGTACGGTAGCTAAGTGATGTCTTCCTACAAAAGCATATGATGCAGATTAATTAGGACGGGCATATGACTTTGTTGACCTTAGCCAAGGGTCATGTGAACGGGTCTAATTAATCAAGAAATGACGGGTTGAGCTTGACTAGTGCTCGTGATTTGTTGACCTTAGCCAAGGTCACGAGTATTAGGGGTAAAAACCACATCGGGAATTTCAAGTGTTGAAATTTGCAATGAGATTGCATACCTTCCATATGATGGTTGGATCCCGATCCCACTGTGGGCAATAGTTGCTCCTAGGAGAGTTTTACAGTTTACAATTAGCTAACTCATTAGGTGTCTAAAAAGGTGTTAACGGGGCTCCGCCTCTGGGAAAAAGAGGTTTACTCTAATTAGGTCCGTGCGAAAGCACGGGGAACCTCCCTCAAAGTACCGACACTGGCCTGGCTGAACGGTTAGCGAAGTTGTAGACTGTAATTAATCCTGGCTAGTTTTTCTTTTTAAGGTTTGAAAGAAAACTTGATAAAAAGCAGTGGGAAACATCGATTAGACAAGATAATAAACCAATCTAATCTGTGCAAGAGCTTTCGCTGAGTGTATTCTTTTCTCTCTCTTAATGGCAGATACCAATGACTGGACTTAAGCTTCTACTAGATAAGAACAAACTGAATGGGACCAACTATAAAGACTGGCTAAGGAATCTGAAGATCGCCTTGACTTATGATAAAGTATCATATTTCCTTACGGCTTCAGCCCCGCCCGTCCCAGGCCCAAAATCCTCAGTTGCGGACATTGAAGTCCGCAAGACATGGGACGCTGACTGTGCCACGGCAAAATGCCTCGCGCTTGCATCGATGGACAACACACATCAAAAGCAGCACGAGGACATGGACATTCACGGGATATTACTCCATACAAAGGAGTTGTATGGGGAACAGTCCCGCATATTACGATACGAAGCATCAAAGAAACTGTTTCACATGCGGATGGCCCCTGGCACACCAGTAGCAGACCATGTTTTGAAGATGATAGCTCTTATAGAAGAGCTTGAGGACCTCGGATGGACAATGGACAATGAACAATATATAGATATTATTCTGCAGTCCCTCCCCTCCACCTTTGCTCAGTTCATAGTGAACTTTAACATGCATGGCATGGAGAAGGAACTCCCTGAACTCCTTAATATGTTAAGGAGTGCAGAGAGCACTATGAAATCAGCAAAGACTCCCGTTATGACCATTGGACAGTCTTCTTCTTCTCGCCCAAAGGCTAAGGCCAAGGGAAAGAAAAATAAGAAACCCACTAATCCTAAGGGCGGAGTCAAAAAGGTGAAGGGAAAGGGAAAGTCCACGGCTGGAGACCCAGGGAAAGGCGAGTGTTTTCATTGCCACAAGACAGGACATTGGAAGCGCAACTGCACAGAGTACCTAAGTCTCAAGAAGAAGCATGGTGATGCTTCTGCTTCAGGTGCGTTTGTGACTGAAAACTGTTTTTCTATAAACTCTGCTTCCTGGGTATTGGATATCGGTTCAGGTTCTCACATTTGCAATTCTATGCAGGGGCTGAGAAATAGCAAGGTTTTGAGGACATGTGACCATACTCTCCGCGTTGGAAATGGTTCCAATGTACATACAGTCACAGTGGGAGAGTATCACTTGGGGTTGCCGTCTGGATGTATTTTGATTTTGAATCCATGTTATTTTGTACCTGATATGCTATGTAATATAATATCCGTTTCTTTGTTGGACAATGAAGGGTATAATTTTGTATTGCAAAACAATGTTATGAACATTCACCTGAATCAAATGTTGGTTGGGTATGGTACACTTAATAACGGAATATATGTCCTAAATCAACACACAGTTTTGAGTATACAACACACTAATAAAAGAAAACTTTCAGAATTAAATGAAAATTTTCTTTGGCACTGTAGACTTGGTCATATTAACGAAACAAGACTAAACAAGTTACACAAAGATGGATATTTAAATCCTTTTGAATATAAATCTTATGCGACTTGCCAGTCTTGTATCAAGGGTAAAATGACCAAAACTCCGTTTACCGGACACGGAGAAAGAGCTACTCAGCTCCTGGGCCTCATACATAGTGATGTATGTGGGCCTATGTCTACACAGGCTAGAGACGGTTTTTCATACTTCATTACATTCACTGACGATTTCTCAAGATTCGGTCATGTATTTTTATTAAAGCACAAGTCCGACGCTTTCGAGAAATTCATTGAATATAAACAAGAAGTAGAAAAACAAACCGGCTTGAGTATTAAGATGCTTCGATCAGATCGAGGTGGAGAGTATCTCAGTACAGAATTTGCAAACTTCCTAAAAGAGAATGGGATTCTCTCTCAGCTCACTCCTCCTTACACACCACAGCACAACGGTGTGTCAGAACGACGGAATAGGACCCTATTAGATATGGTCCGGTCCATGATGAGTGACGCTGAGTTACCAGTCTCGTTTTGGGGACATGCATTGGAGACTGCAGCATTTCTGCTAAACAGGGTTCCAACCAAAGCCGTGTCTACCACGCCATATGAGATATGGAATGGGAAGAGACCATCTCTTAAAAGAATTAAGATTTGGGGTTGCCCGGCCTATGTTAAAAAGCAGAATCCGGACAAACTCGAGACACGGTCCGTCATGTGTAACTTTGTAGGATATCCAAAGAATTCTTATGGATATCTCTTCTACCACAAAAAGGAACAAAAAGTGTTTGTTTCTCAACATGCCACATTCTTGGAAAAAGAGTTTTTCACAGATAAAGATGATGGCAAAGTGGTGGATCTAGAAGAGGTTCTAGAGACACAAACTATAAATGACGATTTGGTTGAACCAACTGTTGCAGCAGAAGCTGAAGAACCTCGGCCACTCCGAAGGTCTGGTAGGACTTCTCGCCCACCGGAGAGGTACTACGGTTTCCTCATTGATGGTGACAGAGAAGACTGTATCATGGAAGATGATGATCCTACCAGTTTTCAGCAAGCTATCACGAGTGGTGACTCTGTGAAGTGGCTGGATGCCATGAGATCCGAAATGGAGTCTATGTACACCAACAAAGTATGGACTTTGGACATTGTACCCCCTGGGGTAAAACCTGTAGGGTGCAAATGGATCTTTAAAAGAAAGATTGGTGTGGATGGGCAGGTAGAGACCTATAAGGCAAGACTTGTGGCGAAAGGTTTTCGTCAAAGACCAGGTTTGGACTATGACGAAACTTTTTCGCCCGTAGCCATGCTTAAATCCATTCGGATCCTACTTGCTATTGCTGCTCACTACGACTATGAAATCTGGCAGATGGACGTTAAAACAGCATTTCTAAATGGAGATTTAGAAGAATGCGTTTATATGGATCAGCCAGAAGGCTTCATTGACAGTGGGAGCAGCGAGAAAGCATGTAGATTGCTTAAATCCACATATGGGTTAAAGCAGGCATCTCGGAGTTGGAACATCTGTTTCGATGATGTTATCAAAGAGTTTGATTTCATCAAAAATCCAGATGAACCTTGTGTTTATAGGAAGGCTGTAGGAAGAGCTGTCACATTCCTCGTATTGCACGTGGATGACATTCTTCTGATAGGAAATGATATTCCTATGCTACAGTCGGTCAAATCATTCTTATCACTGAGGTTCTCCATGAAGGACCTGGGTGATGCCACATACATCCTGGGCATAAGGATCTATAGAGATAGATCCAAAAAGTTATTGGGACTGTCCCAAACCAGGTACATCAACACCATCCTAAAGAGGTTTAGTATGGAAGACTCCAAGCGAGGTGCCTTACCCGCTTGCCATGGAGTCACTCTCTCCAAGGATTCTTGTCCAAAGACCGATGAAGAGAGAGCTCGCATGAGCATTATACCTTATGCTTCGGCAGTAGGATCTATAATGTATGCGATGTTATGTACACGCCCAGATGTAGCTTATGCCCTTAGTGTTGTAAGCAGGTATCAATCCAACCCAGGGGAGAACCACTGGACAGCTGTGAAGAACATTCTTAAGTACTTACGAAGGACTAAAGAATTGTTCTTGGTGTATGGTAATAAAGATCTCCAAATGGAGGCCTTTACCGATTCGAGCTTCCAGAGCGATAAGGATGACAGCAAATCTATCTCAGGGTTTGTATTCACCCTCAATGGAGGGGCGGTGAGTTGGAAGAGTTCCAAACAAGATACCGTTGCAGACTCTACGATGGAAGCTGAGTACATTGCTGCAAATGATGCCGCCAAGGAAGCCGTCTGGATGAAGAAGTTCGTCTCGGAGCAAGGAGTAGTTCCAACCATTATTGATCTAATACCTTTGTATTGTGACAATAATGGGGCAATGGCGTTAGCCAAGGAGCTCAGATCCCATCAGCGGTCCAGACATATCCTGAGGCACTTTCATTTGATCCGGGAGATTGTAGATCGCCGCGAGATCGAGATTAAGAGAGTAGACACAAAGAATAACGCCGCGGATCCATTCACCAAGGCCCTCCCTCAGCCGCAGCATGAGCGACTTTTTGAGATGTTGGGTATGAGATACGCCAATAACTGGCCTTAGTGCAAGTGGGAGATTGTTGGATATATGTATGCCCTAGAGGCCATTATGTGATAGTGAATGTATCTATACATGTATATATATTCAGTTTGCATTCTTGCTCGACATGATAGTATGCTATCTGGTTCTTCTTTATCTGACATGTTTATTTGATCATGCTTCTATTCATTCATACATGCTGATAAAGCCCTAAGGATATTGGCTTGACTACTCTGATTATGATGGAGATCATACTAGTGGGACATTTGTAGTCTATAAGCATATCCTGGAACGTCCCTAGTCGTAGGTATATCGAGACGGGGCATTGATATACCAGAGTAGACTAGCGTATATGATACTAGACCCATACGATGGGCGATGAATGTTCCCACATTCATCGATGTTTGACATCAAGATCATATACGGGTGCTCAGTGGTGACTGGGTACACTGGACGGACTCACCGAGAACTCCTATATGGAATTATATCTATCGTCGGATAGCAGTTCTCAGGTGACACTGGTACAGGTTAGTCTGTAGACCCGAGATCGTCATGGAGTCTTGTGTGTTCTCCCACTGCACTTTGATTGCCACCCTACCACGGCTCTACTGAGTCGTGCAAACAGGTGGCCGTTGGGTACAGTCCCGAGACATACGAAGACGATGAGCGATAGGAGGGGTTTCGTCTCTCCCGGTATTGGGAGTTGATGCTGTGCAGTGCCCGACTGGTTATAACAGCAAGTCCCTGGCCAGGGCTGCTGAGATTTGCTGATAAGTGTTATCAGTAGTTTCTCGATCTGTTATAGACCATTCACCGACACGACTTATTGAGTTATTGGGGTCGACGTAACCATCCCTAGGCTCGATATGCAGCATATCTGACGAAGAGACCGGACTGTACGGTAGTGTTGCCGGATGGCTCGACGGGAGTTGTAGCAGGTTCGCTTGTTGTCTTCTGATCGCTCAATACCCGGGTGGCCGTTACGTTTAGCTGACCGCTTGCGGCTTGAGGGTACTTTATATGATCATTACCCTCTGCCGGCGTATTGACGAGTCTTAGAGTCCCACAGAGGAGTTACCCAGTCCAGGCGAAACGTTGTGGTGCGCATATGCGATATGCGCATGCACCCGATTGAAATGTGCGTATATGATACCGAACATTGATCGGGTGAACTGCTTTTGGTGGGGTCATATGAGATATGACCGGATTGATAAATCAAGTGTTGATTTATCATTTAACCATTAGTTTTCTCACTTAAAACCTTTCTAGGGTTTGATGGATGTATGCATGCATGCATGTGTTTCTTTCTTCTTCTTTAGTTTCATGCACATGTAAATGTGCATACATGTACACATACATACATCAAACCATCATGGTTGTTAGCATATGGAAATGGTGGCAATGCAAGACTTACACCATGGATTAAATAATGGATAATTATTTAATTTTGGTTTTAAAGTTAAATGAAAAAGAAAAGGATAATCATGTTAGTTTCCACACTCTTCTTCTAACCTAACCTAGCTCAACTACCACTAACCTATGGTTATCCTTCTCTTTATCATTCTAAACCCAAGTTAAATTAATCATCCACCATTTAATCATGGTTGAAGTCAAGAATGAATAAAAATATATAGTGATATATATTTCTTTCTCTTGTTTTAACTCAAGGTTATCTTTTTACCTCTTGCAAAAGAAAGGCCACCATCTTCATCTTCCCTCATCTTTTCCTCTCTAGGTTTTTCTAGTGAGTTAAATACAATCAAAGAAAGGTTTTTGAAGTGAGATCCAAAGCCACAACACCATTCTACTCAAGTCTAGCCAACTTGACTAGAGTGTTTACTTCGATTTTACAAAGTAGCGAGCTTGGACGGAGATCTCCGCGGTAGATCGTCGTGGACACAAGGGGAGTTCAAGAGGACCTCGATTCAACACCCAAGACATCAAGGAGTCTTGCAAAGGGGAGCTACAAAGGTTGTAGCCTTCAAACCCTAGTCTTTACTAGCTTAAAGTTTTGATAACCCTAATTTTCTAGGATCTATCCTTTGCATGTTAGCTTAGCACCTTAAAAATTATAACTTTGGGTCATTTGATGCTTCAAAACACTTCATAGGGTGCTATACTAACCTTACACAGAGTAGACTAGAGTATATGATACTAGACCCATATGATGGGCAATGGATGTTCCCACATTCATCGATTTTTGACATCGAGATCGTATACGGGTGCTCAGTGGTGACTGGGTACACTAGACGGACTCACCGAGAACTCCTATATGGAATTATATCTATCGTCGGATAGCAGTTCTCAGGTGACACTAGTGCAGGTTAGTCTGTAAACCCGAGATCGTCATAGAGTCTTGTGTGTTCTCCCACTGTACTTTGATTACCACCCTACTACGGCTCTACTGAGTCGTGCAAACAGGTGGCCGTTGGGTACAGTCCCGAGACACACGAAGGCGATGAGCGATAGGAGGGGTTTTGTCTCTCCCGGTATTGGGAGTTGATGCTGTGCTGTGCTCGACTGGCTATATCAGTAAGTCCCTGGCCAGGGCTGTTGAGATTTGCTGGTAAGTGTTATCAGTAGTTTCTCGATCTATTATAGACCATTCATCGGCACGACTTATTGAGTTATTGGGGTCGACGTTACCATCCCTAGACTCGATATGCAGCATATCTGATGAAGAGACCGGACTGTACGGTAGTGTTACCGGTTGGCTCGACGGGAGTTGTAACAGGTTCGCTTGTTTTCTTCTGATCGCTCAATACCCGGGTGGCCGTTACGTTTAGCTGACCGCTTGCGGCTTGAGGGTGCTTGATATGATCATCACCCACTGCCGGCGTATTGACGAGTCTTAGAGTCCCACAATGGAGTTACCTAGTCCAGGCGAAAAGTTGTGGTGTGCATATGCGATATGCGCGTGGACCCGGTTAAAATGCGCGTATGAGATACCGTATATTAATCGGACGACTTGCTTTTGGTCGGGTCGTATGTGATATGACCGGGTTGCTAAATCAAGTGTTGATTTATCATTTGACCATTAGTTTCTCACTAGAAATCCTTTCTTGTCTTTTTGGGTGTATGCATGCATGTATTCATTCATTCTTGTTTATGCACATATGGATGTGCATGCACACATACATGCATACATCATTCTATCATGGTTGTATATATAGTGGATGATGGCAATATAAGACTCACACCTTATGTAAAATTATATATGGATATATATTTGTATTTGTGTTAAAACAAAAGAAAAGAAAAAGATTAATTCATGGTTATCTTCCACACTCTTCTTGGAACCAACCATGGTTCACCCACTTTTTAACCATGAGTTAATTTTCCTTTTGTCTTTTAACTCAAATGCAATAATATCTATATTTTGTAACCATGGTTTGAGATGAAGAGTAGAAAATATATATACTTATCTTTTCTATTATTCATATTAACTTTATCATTCTCTTGAGTTTTCTAGAGCCATCATCTTCTTCCTCCTCTCTCTTGCTCTCTAGATTTTTCAAGTGAGCCAAAGAGTGACCAAGTTAGGATTTTGAAGTGAGAAAACCAACCAAAACACCATTCTACACTAGTCTTGCCCACTTGTAAAGAGTGTTAGCTTCCATTTCTTCTCTTGATCTGGTGAAGTTTTCAAGCTTGGACAAAGAGGACTCCAGGTGGATCATCGTGGACCTAGAGGTTCTCAAGCGGACTTTTTGAGATGTTGGGTATGAGATACGCCGATAACTGGCCTTAGTGCAAGTGGGAGATTGTTGGATATATGTATGCCCTAGAGGCCATTATATGATAGTGGATGTATTTATACATGTATATATATATATATATATTCAGTGTACATTCTTGCTCGACATGGTAGTATGCTATCTGGTTCTTCTTTATCCGACATGTTGATTTGATCATGCTTTTATTCATTCACACATGTTGATAAAGCCCTGAGGATATTGGCTTGACTACTGTGATTTTGATTGAGATCATACTAGTGGGACATCTGTAGTTTATAAGCATATCCTGAAATGTCCCTAGTCGTAGGTGCATCGAGACGGGGCATCGATATACCAGAGTAGACTAGAGTATATGATACTAGACCCATATGATGGGCGATGGATGTTCCCACATTCATCGATTTTTGACATCGAGATCGTATACGGGTGCTCAGTGGTGACTAGGTACACTGGACGGACTCACCGAGAACTCCTATATGGAATTATATCTATCGTCGGATAGCAGTTCTCAGGTGACACTGGTGCAGGTTAGTCTGTAAACCTGAGATCGTCATAGAGTCTTGTGTGTTCTCCCACTGTACTTTGATTACCACCCTACCACGGCTCTACTGAGTCGTGCAAATAGGTGGCCGTTGGGTACAGTCCCGAGACACACGAAGGCGATGAGCGATAGGAGGGGTTTCGTCTCTCCCGGTATTGGGAGTTGATGTTGTGCTGTGCTCGACTGGCTATATCAGTAAGTCCCTGGCCAGGGCTGTTGAGATTTGCTGGTAAGTGTTATCAGTAGTTTCTCGATCTGTTATAGACCATTCATCGGCACGACTTATTGAGTTATTGGGGTCGACGTTACCATCCCTAGACTCGATATGCAGCATATCTGACGAAGAGACCGGACTGTACGGTAGTATTACCGGTTGGCTCGACGGGAGTTGTAACAGGTTCGCTTGTTTTTTTCTGATCGCTCAATACCCGGGTGGCCGTTACGTTTAGCTGACCGCTTGCGGCTTGGGGTGCTTGATATGATCATCGCCCACTGCCGGCATATTGACGAGTCTTAGAGTCCTACAATGGAGTTACCTAGTCCAGGCGAAAAGTTGTGGTGCGCATATGCGATATGCGCGTGGACCCGGTTAAAATGCGCGTATGAGATACCGTATATTAATCGGGCGGCTTGCTTTTGGTCGGGTCGTATGTGATATGACCAGGTTACTAAATCAAGTGTTGATTTATCATTTGACCATTAGTTTCTCACTAGAAATCCTTTCTTGTCTTTTTGGGTGTATGCATGCATGTATGCATTCATTCTTGTTCATGCACATATGGATGTGCATGCACACATATATGCATACATCATTCTATCATAGTTGTATATATAGTGGATGATGGCAATATAAGACTCACACCTTATGTAAAATTATATATGGATATATATTTGTATTTGCGTTAAAATAAAAGAAAAGAAAAAGATTAATTCATGGTTATCTTCCACACTCTTTTTGGAACCAACCATGGTTCACCCACTTTTTAACCATGAGTTAATTTTCCTTTTGTCTTTTAACTCAAATGCAATAATATCTATATTTTGTAACCATGGTTTGAGATGAAGAGTAGAAAATATATATACTTATCTTTTCTATTATTCATATTAACCTTATCATTCTCTTGAGTTTTCTAGAGCCGTCATCTTCTTCCTCCTCTCTCTTGCTCTCTAGATTTTTCAGGTGAGACAAAGAGTGACCAAGTTAGGATTTTGAAGTGAGAAAACCAACCACAACACCATTCTACACTAGTCTTGCCCACTTATGAAGAGTGTTAGCTTTCATTTCTTCTCTTGATCTTGTGAAGTTTTCAAGCTTGGACAAAGAGGACTCCGGGTGGATCATCGTGGACCTAGAGGTTCTCAAGCGGACTTTTTCCAACCCTCAAGTATCCAAGGAGTCTAGCATAGAGAGCTACAAAGGTTGTACTCTCAAAACCCTAGCTTTATTTACTTGTGATGCTGTGTTTTTATGAAACCCTAATTTTCTAGTGATGATTCTTTGTATGCTCACTTAGCACCATAAAAATTTTGATTTTGTGACATGTGATGCTTCCAAACCCTTCATAAGGTGCTAAGTAAACCTAACAACGGAGCCATCCGGTATGCTCGCGTACCAGTCAAAAACGACATCGGTTAAGCTATTAATGAACTGGCGGAGGAGAAACGCATCTTTGACCCCAGTATTCCCTTTAACGACCCTAAAAGTCCTATACACTTTTATTGATCCAATATTAATAAAAGAGTGAATTTCTGTTATGGTTTCGAGTTATAAGTTATTTTTGAAAACTTATGTACAAGAAGCTCCTTCACTGGTTAAGCCTTTCCTCTACTGTTCCATAGCCTGCAAGTTCGAATCCCATCAGTTCCAATTATTTTTAATATTTTCTTTTTAATTTTTCGGAAGCAAAAGAGTCGCACGTGCATTACACGGAAAAACGAAGAGTTGCAAATAAATCAAACAATATATATGATACATAAATACCAAGATGAATGCATTGCACGAACCCCGAGACCAACCCCCACTTTTGGACAGCCGGTTTCTCCTTTTTGACCGCCACCGGCGGGTGGAAAAGCCCCAAATCCCCCCATTTTTGCCTGTGCATCCATTCAGCTCTCCACTACTCTTTTTTTCTATTTGATTTTCCTACAATTAACCAGAGAACCCCAGACCCTTCATCTACCCTTTTTACTCTCACTTTTAATATATTTTATTATCTTTTTAATTTCCTCTACACATATATTTACCCCTATAAAGACCTAGCCTTTCGCTTTAATTCTTCTCCTAGATTATTCTGAAAATACCACTCAAAATTCTCTCTCTCAAATCTCACTCTAGCAAAGGAAGTTAAGCGCACAAGTCTAAACCAACTCCGTCGCACAAGTTCGTTCTTCCGCGCGTTAGCTACCTAAAGTCCGTTCTTGTGTGCGTAATCGGACCCAAGCTCAAGTCTCCACGCATCGTAGGTCTCGGTTCCCCAACCGAGGCTTCACTTTTTTTCTCTCACTTGTACGAGTACAAGCGGAAACCGCAAGTCTCCATATCTACCTTTTTCCTCTTTTTTCTCCTACACCTAGATTTGTAATTCCCAACCATCTTGACTCTTCCGTTTGTTGCCCTTTTTCACATCACCATCAAAATACGACTTTTGGTGGCTAACTTCACTTATAAATTTATTATTGTAAAACTTTGAATTATCCATTATAATTGCATGTTGATATTAATAAGGAATTTCACTTACCAACATACCATCATTACATGTCATGCTTCACTTTCATATCATATGAATTTAAAATGAATTTTTGTTATTGTTAAAGCTACCATAGAATCTATGTAACGCCAAAATACCATGAACTTTAAAAGTGACATTTTTATCGATACCTAGAAATATATACCTCTAGAAAACTCACGGGGTAATGACCTACCCCATTACATACACTATGGTTTTATACCGGGAGCTTCTAAACATAGGGTTTATTTAAAGAATAAGTTTTACATTAAAATACCACACTTTTTTTCAAAACGGGTTTCTTTTAAATCGATATTTTAAATTCTTGGCAAATACGCATCTACAACCCTCGTTAGGGAACCGGCTAATGGATGGTGTAGATTATCGCACATTCTTGGGATAGTAGAGCGAGATGCAGAACTCCTCACGGAGTATTCGGTCTCGAAAGAAAATAAAAATACGTTTTTTTAAGAAATACGACTTTTCTAAACAAAACTAAACTTTGGAAATTATATAAAACTATAAATTTGTATTTTCAATAAAAACATATTATGAAACTATATTTTTTAAATGAAAGATTAAAAGTTTAATAAAATACCACCAAGTTTCCAAAAGGAGCAGTTTTCATAAAAATACCATAAACTTTTAAAAGCTAGGTTTTATCATTAAGATACAATAACAATTAAAATAAATTTTCATGAAAACCCTAAATATTATAAATCACCATCGAGTTTTATTTTTAAACTATATTGAAGTATTTTTCATAAAACCCTCTCGAGATATGCAAACAATATTTAAGGACTCCAGATTAATATAGGTTTAAGCGGTATCATTTCTCTTGAGTCCCGGGGAGCCGGAGAAAGTGAGTGCTTGCCTATTCAGGTTAGACAAGTTTAACGGAGTTATCAATGGTAATTGTCTTGGAAAAAGACACAAATCCTTCCGTCCATGTGCAGCAGTTTCCCGATTACTCCCGAACTTAAGAAATTTAAAAGCTAAATCCTTTCATAAGATATTTACTTTAACCTGAATAAAAACTCAACCAGGATCCAAACTTTAACATAAACTTGAACCCTTGAACATGAACCAAAGCACTCGAACTTGAATATCCCAAAACTTGAATACTAGAATACTATGATTTGACACGAACTTAACATGAATACCATAACACAATGGCTGCTATTAAAACTGACTTGATTCGAACCATGAATACAACTTGACTTGAATATATGAACACTTGACACGAATACTTGACATTGACATGAACTTAATATTGTAACTTGATGTATTCATGGTTTCAAGTAAGGTTGGTAATTTTAACTGTAACCTAGAATACACGGGGCGTTGGGGGTAGTTCAAGTGCGAATCCAACAAAATCTCAGGAGTCCCCCTAGATCATGAATCCATGTCTACTAACACAAGCACGCTATCATGAGGGCCCGTGTTTCCTTGCTCCTGTATTATAGCCTGTTGAGTTTGGAATACTTCGACACTAGGTTGAAGTCCCGTTACTAACACTTGATTCGAACCCGTGTTCCTTACCCATGGATTACAGCTTGTTGGGTTCGAGAACACTCTTGAGATTGGTTAACATTCACCCTTGAACTTGTGTTAAATTAGTTTACTCATGCAGAGATCTTTTAGGATACTTACATGCACTTCATGTTCACTAAACCTACATTACACGGCCATGCTATACTATACTCATGTTACTTTGCCATGATATATATAGAAATGTATGTTAAATAGAATTGACATGCTTATATTAAATGACATGTTTAAACACCATATCTCATAGTCCATTGATTCATGATATCCATTTTTTCTTTGTCATTATTTTTTATACTTCACCCCCTTTTCTTGGGGACTTACCGAGAGAAAGTTCGCTGACGGGCATTCCACCTACCTTTGTTTCTTGGAATGTTCATCAGATACTGTGGAGACTGAGGAGGTGGACACCACAGAGGAGGAGCACGATCAGATCGCGACTCAGGCCTAGACTAGTTATCATTTTCTTTCAGTTTATGTATGCCACATGTTTAGGCATTTCTTTTCTTGTATTTCCTTTTCAGTTGAACTCATGTATTGTAAATGTATCAAGTTTGAATGTAAATAAAGCTGTTGAAGTTTAAATCTCACGTTAATTTCTTATCATTTTATATTGCTCAATTACGCTTTGCGTATTTATTCCGAGAAATGATTTTCTCGAAATAAATACGTTGCGGGCCTCGTCACGTATCTGCTTCCGTCTACTGGGAAGCGGGTTTTAACATTCCCGCATGAGCCTTAAAGTGGGCGATGTGCTTATTCGCATTTCCCGTCCCATCAAATTTTCCGAATTTAGGGATGATATAGCCACTAGGAAACTCTACCAGATCATACAGATAAGGATATGGATTCCCACTACTGCTGACATCTTTTTGCGCTCCGGCTTTGGTTACGAATGTTTTAACTTTGTCGGTGATCAAATCCATGATTTGATCTTGCGTTAGCGGGTTACTATCATCGGTAGTCAAGACATTTCCCGAGATAGGCTGCGACCGACTTTCATGCGGCTCGCCTACCTTTGGATTTGAGAGAACATGCATTGGCTGCCTCGGGACACTGTTTCCCGGTTCATGAGCAGAGCCTTGCACTTGATTGGGCGGTTGAGAGGCAACTTGGGTCGTGAGCTGTAAGACGACGTTTGTCAAGTCGTCAATCTTTGAGTATAGCTTGGCCATCTCCTTGTCTTTGTTTTTGAGCTGCTTCTGGAGCTCTTAGAGAAGTTGCTGCTCTGCGGTCTTGGGACGGAATATTGGCTCCCCTTCACTTTCCGAACCCGACTCCTCATGAACCGAGGGATCTCTCTGCTTATCGGCATCACTGGGAGGGTTTTCATTATCTTCCAGAGGAGGCTGGTCTTGGAAAGTGGCAGCTACATTCACGCCAGATTGGATTTGAGATGTGGTGGCCCCATCCTTGCTCTTATTTGACGACTGATTTTTCGGACCATCGTCGTAGCCCTTCCTCTTCTGGAAAGGACAAGCGACTGAAGACGGTTGGCCTGACTGGGTCCTTGGGTGGCGCTGTCTGGATCGCAGTTTTCCTGACTCTTGCGATCATGGCATTCTTCTGAACCAATTTTAGCGGTTCAAAAGAGTTAGCAAGCTTTACAGCCGATTCAGCTGTTGTTGCGAGGTAACCATGTTCTTGGAACCTTATGAAGTCCAACATAGCAGGAGCCCTAGCCCTTTTGTTGGCTTTGTATCTAAGCCTTTTTAGTCTTAACTTCTCGATTTTGAGGGCTTGGCGGGCTTCCTTTATCCAGGAAGCCATTGTGAGTCGATTGACAGGGAGCTTAGAGAAGATACCCGATTGAACAGTTGTCAGGAGCACCGCTGGAGCTTGCCCAAAACGCCTTATTATTTTGTTGGTGTTGATGGCCTTGCCCTCAGCTGGAGCAACGAAGAGTCGTTCGGAAACGAATTTGTGCTTGGGCTGAGGTGCTTTCGTGACCATGACAATTGGCATTTTCCCTTTTGAGGCCGGTTTATCTGTTACCGGGGCTTGAGGAGCACGGATGGCGTTAGTTGGCACGAACATAATAGAACCAAATGGTAGCAGCGGCTCCTCCCACTGTCGCCCGAGACTGGCCGGGAGGATCATCCTGGCGTCTATCTTCATCGTGTAGAAGATGAGAGCTGTGTTGAGAGCTGAGCTTGTTCTTGGAGACAATTTTATTGCGTCTGAAGATTACAATTGGAAACTGTTAACCTGCACAAAGAAATATGATTTCAGTACAGGCAATTGATATATATGTTGATTGAATTCGCATGGATATTTAACCCGAAAAATGGGAGGAGAAAAAAGATCCCACCGGGCGTGCCAGAATCTGTAGGATGTTTTTCGTCACTCCATTGAGATGGGAATACATGTCGCTTGTCAGGCATATACAGATTCCCCCTGCCTCGAGTAGGCTGGGCTTTATTGATTGTGGGGATCTGAATCTCCGGCAGCCGCAGACTAAGCTGCCGTTAATTACCCCTCGCTTTTGGAGCGAGGGAACCATCGATTGATGGATAAAACTGGTCGTGCGAACTCAATGTGCAGTGTGTGTGTGTGGTGTTTTGAAGGGGTCTTGGACGAATCGGGGGCCTCCCAGAGTTTATGGGGGTCCCGCTACCCGAATAGAGGGCTAAGAGTCAAGGGGGCTAGCAACCCCCTTACAGGGTGCGGGGCAGCGCCCCGTTAGAAATTTTTTCTAACGGGGGACGTGTTTTGAGTGTGGAGCGTGAGGGGAAAAGAGAGGTGAGGAGCGTCCTAAGGATTCATGAGCGGCGCGTGGGCGCTAGATATCTGCGGGTCACGTGCCCGGCGTGGGCGCCGGCGGGCCACGCGTCCTGGACGCGGGCGCGGGACGCTAGCGGTTCACGCGCTTGGCGCGCGGGTGCTGGGCGCCAACGGGCCATGCGCTCTGCACGTGGGCGCCAGTGGATCACGCGCCCTGCACGTGGGCGCTGGGCGCCCATGGAAAAAGGGGCTTAGCCCCTGAACTGGGAGTAAAACTCCCGAGTGATTTTTGGATTTAAACTCTTAAAAAAGGGGATCTTTTTGTGGAGTTAAACTCCTAAAAGATCTGTATTTTTGGGGTTTAACTCCTTCGAGAATTTGGATCTTGGAGTTGAGCTTCTTAGAAATTGGTTTGGAGTTAAACTCTTAAAGAAGAGATTCTTGATCGGAGTTAAATTCCTAAGAGATTTTCGGTGATGATGAAAGGGGACCCCTTTCTTCTCCCTTGAGCCCTGAATCTTCTCTTGAGTCTTGGATCTTCCCAAAGTGGGATTTTTAACACTGGCGCTGGCGTGTCTGCTTTTGACACGTGGCGCGCAGTGTACGGGATCTGAAGCGTTACTTCAATTTTTGAATTTTGAAATTCAAAACAGAGCTTTGCTCTGATTGGGGGAAACAAATGCCCCCCACCGTTGCGCTCACGTGGCGCACACGTGAGTGCAACGGTGGCAACATCTGAGCCTTTAGATCAACTCAGAAGTTGAGGAGGCGGTTCAGCGCCTATAAATAAGACATTTTGGTCCTCAGATGATTTCCATCTTCTTCTTAAGAATTTTATTCAGAGCCTTGCTCTTTTGTTCAAGAACTTTCAAGAGTTAAAACTCTACTAAATTTAGGTAAAATTAAATTAATTTTAATAAATTAGGGTTTTTACCCATTAACAGAGCCTTGCTCTTCATAGATCTTTGATCTAAAGAAAACCCCTTTAGGGTTTCATAAAAAGAGCCTTGCTCTCATGAACCCATAGATCTAAACAGATTTTTTCTTAGGGTTTCTTAGCCCATGAGTCAGAGCTCTGCTCTTTTGATAATATGTAGATCTTTTGATCTTTTGATGAAGAACTCTTAAGAGTTTTTTCATGGATCTTTAAGATCTCAGAATTTTAATTCTCAAGAATTAATTTTCATTAATCTTTGATGGATTTTCCATCATCATTACAGAGCTAGGCTCTTTAAGGAATTTTATTCCCTCGTGACCAGAGTTTGACAAGTGTCACTCTGTTATAGAGCTTTACATTGAAAGGGAGATTTTCTCCTTCTTCCGAGGGATTTCTCATTCAATGAGAATATTCTTTGAGGATTTCCTCATTAATTGACAGTCTCATCCAATGATGATGCTGTTTTATTAATTTATGCATTGTCATCTGGATTTTTTGGGTCCACCTTTGGTCCCCTTTCCACTGCATTGCAGTGCGGTACAAATTTTAAAGTGTCGCTCAGAACTTTAAGATTAAATTATAGTACTGATAATTGAATTCTGTTCTTTTTCGCAGGCGACATGTCTTCCGATCTTTCTTTCCCGTTTTTCCATTCAGAGGGAGGATTCCCTGAGGCACCGGTGGATCGGGAGGTTCTCGCGCTCATTAGAGATTATGATCCGGAACACAAAAACCTTCACTTGTGGGGTAGGTGGTATGACCAGATAATCAAAGGTCGTCGAAGCTTCTCTTGTGCGACACCGTCGGATCCGATCTCATCGATTTCGTATGCAGATGCACCCCCGGTGAACTATGCCGTGGAGGTTGTCAATTGGACTTCGAAGGGTCTTCTCCAACCTTCGATTGCCGCCATACCCATGCAGCTGCCGGCGGCTTTGGATACTCTGGGGCGACGCATATGCCAGGGCGAGTCACGCCTTTGGGGACAACCTTACAACATCGGGTTGACTCCCCGACATTCGGTCGGATATTTGCAGTGGGCCAGGTACATCTTGTCGGGGAAGAAAACACATTTGCTGAAGCTCGGCCTATATCCTGCAGTTTACGCGTCGTTGTTCCAATATTCCGCTCCTCCGGCGTGGTGGATTAAGGCATTCGTGGAGCAATCGAACATCCCAACCCATACCTTTCTTCTACTGGACAGAGAAGTTTCCATCTCTTTAGAAGAATTAGCCGAGATTTCCGGTCTGCCGCTGGGGGGGAGCACTACGAGGAGCTGCTTCCTCCAGATGAATACGTTTTTGCCACCAAGCCGTTGGTGATGGGCCTAACGCCAGAGAACGCTATTCAGCACCAGTTTCCGAGTCTGATAAAGGTGCTGAATATGTACGTGTCACGCCCCGCTTCCCAGTGTACGGCAAAGGGGACACGACGAGGTCCGCTACGTATGTACTCAGAAGTACATACGCTAAGCGTAGCTAAGCAAAATAATACACAAGAGACAAGAGTATAAAAAGAACAGCAACTTTTATTAATAACATTCTTTTGTACAATGCAATAAAAAGAAATACAACTGAAATAAAAAGCGATGCCTAAACAGTGGCATAACAGGAAATGAAAATACTGGAAAGAATAAGATACAATATCTAGAGCTCGGGGTCTTCGTGGAACTGCTCCAAATCTTCACCGGTGGGCTCGATCTCAGTTTGGTCCAACGCACCTGACGACATTCAAAAAAGAAAGAAATAGAATGTCGTCAGCGAACAGGTCGCTCGGTAAGTCCCAAAGATAAGGAAGAATTAGGAAGACAGTGTAAAAGTATTTTCTAAAATATTATATTGTTGAATATTATGGAATATTATGTTAACGCTGTTGTTTGTAGCTTGGTACAGAAGGATACCAGTGTATACGAGGGGGGTCTCTATACGCTAGAGACCAAGGCAAATGGAAAGTACAATGAACCGTTATGCCACGGTACAACAGCAATAGGATTCAGGTTAGATGTCTTAATCTGACCACCTCGTGCCATCTTTAACACCTTCCGTACAAATCTACCCCTTAAACCCCGTAGTGTTTTAACAGTATTGTTGTATTGTATTATGTGAGTTGGGTGACTGACCAAAACCATGATATCAGTGAACATGTTGTAACTGCATAATCAGGTAAATGGAATAACAGGATAATGGATGTATATCTATGGTTTGATTCAGTCAAAATTGTATAGATTGTTAACTGGATTCTGGGATTCATGTGTTCATATTGAGTTGGAATATTAAAGAATATGGGTTGACTTGAATCATATTCAAGTCCGAATTAGTCAGACTCTAACCCGAGTAAGACTAAAAGAAAGGTAATTTGAAGTTCTGTACTTGTTAGGGTCCTTATTGTAATTTATAAAATTTGAGGGGGATTTTATGTAAAAAGTACTTTTGTATAGTTTTTAAAATACACCTCAAGTATTTATTATTCGTCTTTATAGTTATAATGAGTGTGGATTTTATTTGTGTTATTCTAGTGAATATATCCTAATAAAAGTATTAATTTACAATATTGATTTATTTGAAACTCATGGTATTTTAATGTAACTTTAATCTTGTGAATTTTAGAAAAAAAATGGAAACTTTATCTTATGATAAAATAGGTGTTTAAATGATAATTATATATATATATATTAACACATGAATAATTTTAAATAAATATTTTATTTTCAAAAATCTCATTTTTCTTAAATGTCGTATTTTAAACCTTTCGAGACCGAATGCTCCTTGCGGAGGTCTGAATCGCACTACTAGCCCGCGGGTGCACGATGAACCGTACTATCCCTAACGGGTTCCCCAAAGGTGGGTTGTAGTGGCGCTTTGCATAGGTTTAACAAATACCATTCATTTAGAAAAAATGGTTTTATAAATATAAGGTATTTATTTGTAAAAGGGTATAGATTTCCGTATTTTAGTTTCTAGGGTTTCCTAAGCCAACTAGCCTATTTCTAAGGTCTAAACGATAAGTCATTAGAAGCCTCAAATCGACTCTTCACCGCCAATTGCGGCTAGGTAAGTGCCAGGTAAGTGGGAAGGAACCACAGTAGTGGGCCTAATTAAAAACCACTAGCCTTAACACACTTGCCTAGACACCACAAAGTCAGTTTAGATAAACGATCGATGTCCATGACAAATCGTACTTTCATTTTAAAAGATTTTGTTTTAGAATTGTATACAACTTAAAGCTTTTAGAAAAGGTTTATAAAGAATATGGTATTTTAGCGAAAAGTCTTGTATTTTCGTATTCTAAATTTTAACGATATCATTTAAGGTTATATTTGTGTGTGTGTAGAGGTAGGTCATTACCTCGTGACTTATTTTAAGGTTTAGTGAAGTTTAGAGGTTAAACATGTTAAATTAAAAATAAGGGTATTTAAGTGTAAGAATACGGTATTTGAAAACGTTATCATTTCATGTGTGAAAACTCATTCAAATTGATTTCTACAAGTTTATTTATCAAGATGAACATGTTTAGGAATGAGGGAATTAATTAGAAGAGGAAAAATAAATTTTATGGTATTTTTATGAAAAGAATACGATATTATAAGAAAGTTATCATTTCATGTGAGAAACTTTGTTTAAATTGGTTTTTATGTGATTAATAGTCATCATGAATATGTTTAGATATTATGGATTAGGTGACAAGTGGAATTTTGTAGAAAAACCGAATCGGAAATCGATTTGTTCCGATTTCCGTCGGGTTCTAAAAAGTCGTATTTTCTTTCAAAGAAAAGGAAGATAGAAAGAGTGGGACTTACAAGTTTGGACAAGCTAAGGAGGCTAAGGAAATGGTGGGTTGTCGGTGTGTCGAAACGTCGCAAAGGTTCTAGTACGATCGCCGGAATTCGTTGTCGGTTTCGGCAGCGCTTCGCTTCTCGCTCGTACCGAGTTCTCTTGAGAATTTGAGAGAGTGGACTTAGGTTTGTAGGGTGAAATGGTAGAGGGTAAGGGTGTTTATATAGGGCTAGGCTAGGGTTAGGGTTTTGATTAAAAAAATATATAAAAATATATAAGAAAATCATTAAAAATCATTAAATTTAGGAGTAAAAGTGAGTTGTGGAGAATTTGATAACCGAACAAGAAAAATAAAGTATACAGGAGGGTTGACCAAGTCAACACGGAGAAAATCCGTGTTGACGACTCGGCCGAGTCGGGGCACCGTTGGGTGGGGATTTTCATGGGGGGATTTTTGGTGTATTTAACTTTTTATGTGCAGTATTAATTTTGAGAGTTATGGCTGTTTGACTGTTGACCTTCCAAAAAAATTAAAATAAAATGATATAAAAATATGTGGGGCATGGGATTCGAACTCTGATGGCTTGGTTCAGCAGTGCAAGGTATTACCAATGAGCCACAAGCTCCTTCTTGTAATTATTGTGTTATTTAATTACTTAAAATGATAGCAGCAAGAGTAAATACTCAAAGTATACATTAAATTTTAAAGTAATTTCTTGTACACTAAAAATGGAGTTATTTCATTCTTGTAGCTTGTAATTAAAAACAAAAATAATTACCTAAATCTTGTGCTCAGGCTTAAATACCCCTTTGTGGATTTTTGAAAAAATATTTGAAAAATTTTGTATAGGAAATTTAGGGTTGTTACATTGTCACGCCCCGCTTCCCAGTGTACGGCGAAGGGGACGCGACGAGATCCGCTACGTATGTACTCAGAAGTACATACGCTAAGCGTACCTAAGCAAAATAATACACAAGAGACAAGAGTATAAAAAGAACAGCAACTTTTATTAATAACATTCTTTTGTACAATGCAATAAAAAGAAATACAACTGAAATGAAAAGAGATGCCTAAACAGTGGCATAACAGGAAATGAAAATACTGGAAAGAACAAGGTACAATATCTAGAGCTCGGGGTCTTCGTGGAACTGCTCCAAATATTCACCGGTGGGCTCGATCTCAGCTTGGTCCAACGCACCTGACGACATTTAAAGAAGAAAGAAATAGAATGTCGTCAGCGAACAGGTCGCTCGGTAAGTCCCAAAGATAAGAAAGAATTAGGAAGACAGTGTAAAAGTATTTTCTAAAATATTATATTGTTGAATATTATGGAATATTATGTTAACGCTGTTTGTAGCTTCGTACAGAAGGATGCCAGTGTATACGAGGAGGGGTCTCTATACGCTAGAGACCAAGGCAAATGGAAAGTACAAGGAACCGTTATGCCACGGTACAACAGCAATAGGATTCAGGTTAGGTGTCTTAATCTGACCACCTCGTGCCACCTTTAACACCTTCCGTACCAATCTACCCCTTAAACCCCGTAGTGTTTTAACAGTATTGTTGTATTGTATTATGTGAGTTGGGTGACTGACCAAAACCATGATATCAATGAACATGTTGTAACTGCATAATCAGGTAAATGGAATAACAGGATAATGGATGTATATCCATGGTTTGATTCAGTCAAAATTGTATAGATTGTTAACTGGATTCTAGGATTCATGTGTTCATATTGAGTTGGAATATTAAAGAATATGGGTTGACTTGAATCATATTCAAGTCCGAATTAGTCAGACTCTAACCCGAGTCAGACTAAAAGAAAGGTAATTTGAAGTTCTGTACTTGTTAGGGTCCTTATTGTAATTTATAAAACTTGAGGGGGGTTTTATGTAAAAAGTACTTTTGTATAGTTTTCAAAATACGCCTCAAGTATTTATTATTCGTCTTTATAGTTATAATGAGTGTGGATTTTATTTGTGTTATTCTAGTAAATATATCCTAATAAAAGTATTAATTTATTATATTGATTTATTTGAAACTCATGGTATTTTAATGTAACTTTAATCTTGTGAATTTTAGAAAAAAAATGGAAACTTTATCTTATGATAAAATAGGTGTTTAAATGATAATTATATATATATTAACACATGAATAATTTTAAATAAATATTTTATTTTCAAAAATCTCATTTTTCTTAAATGTCGTATTTTAAACCTTTCGAGACCGAATGCTCCTTGCGGAGGTCTGAATCTCTCACTACTAGCCCGTGGGTGCACGATGAACCGTACTATCCCTAACGGGTTCCCCAAAAGTGGGTTGTAGTGGCGCTTTGCATAGGTTTAACAAATACCATTCATTTAGAAAAAATGGTTTTATAAATATAAGGTATTTATTTGTAAAAGGGTATAGATTTCCGTATTTTAGTTTCTAGGGTTTCCTAAGCCAACTAGCCTATTTCTAAGGTCTAAACGATAAGTCATTAGAAGCCTTAAATAGCCTCTTCACCGCCAATTGCGGCCAGGTAAGTGCCAGGTAAGTGGGAAGGAACCACAGTAGTGGGCCTAATTAAAAACCACTAGCCTTGACACACTTGCCTAGACACCACAAAGTCAGTTTAGATAAACGATCATTGTCCATGACAAATCGTACTTTCATTTTAAAAGATTTTGTTTTAGAATTGTGTATAACTTAAAGCTTTTAGAAAAGGTTTATAAAGAATATGGTATTTTAGCGAAAAGTCTTGTATTTTCGTATTCTAAATTTTAACGATATCATTTAAGGTTATATTTGTGTGTGTGTAGAGGTAGGTCATTACCTCGTGACTTATTTTAAGGTTTAGTGAAGTTTAGAGGTTAAACATGTTAAATTAAACATAAGGGTATTTAAGTGTAAGAATACGGTATTTGATAACGTTATCATTTCATGTGTGAAAACTCATTCAAATTGATTTCTACAAGTTTATTTATCAAGATGAACATGTTTAGGAATGATGGAATTAATTAGAAGAGGAAAAATAAACTTTATGGTATTTTTATGAAAAGAATACGATATTACAAGAAAGTTATCATTTCATGTGAGAAACTTTGTTTAAATTGGTTTTTATGTGATTAATAGTCATCATGAATATGTTTAGATATTATGGATTAGGTGACAAGTGGAATTTTATAGAAAAACCGAATCGGAAATCGGTTTGTTCCGATTTCCGTCGGGTTCTAAAAAGTCGTATTTTCTTTCAAAGAAAAGGAAGATAGAAAGAGTGGGACTTACAAGTTTGGACAAGCTAAGGAGGCTAAGGAAATGGTGGGTTGTCGGTGCGTCGAAACGTCGCGAAGGTTCTAGTATGATCGCCGGAATTCGTCGTCGGTTTCTGCAGCGCTTCGCTTCTCGCTCGTACCGAGTTCTCTTGAGAATTTGAGAGAGTGGACTTAGGTTTGTAGGGTGAAATGGTAGAGGGTAGGGGTGTTTATATAGGGCTAGGCTAGGGTTAGGGTTTTGATTTAAAAAAATATAAAAATATATAAGAAAATCATTAAAAATCATTAAATTTAGGAGTAAAAGTGAGTTGTGGAGAATTTGATAACCGAACAAGAAAAATAAAGTATACAGGGGGGTTGACCAAGTCAACACGGAGAAATCCGTGTTGACGACTCGGCCGGCCGGCCGGCGGCGCCGGCCGACTCGGCCGAGTCGGGGCACCGTTTGGTGGGGATTTTCATGGGTGGATTTTTGGTGTATTTAACTTTTTATGTGCAGTATTAATTTTGAGAGTTATGGCTGTTTGACTGTTGACCTTCCAAAAAAATTAAAACAAAATGATATAAAAATATGTGGGGCATGGGATTCGAACTCTGATGGCTTGGTTCAGCAGTGCAAGGTATTACCAATGAGCCACAAGCTCCTTCTTGTAATTATTGTGTTATTTAATTACTTAAAATGATAGCAGCAAGAGTAAATACTCTAAGTATACATTAAATTTTAAAGTAATTTCTTGTACACTAAAAATGGAGTTATTTCATTCTTGTAGCCTGTAATTAAAATCAAAAATAATTACCTAAATCTTATGCTCAGGCTTAAATACCCCTTTGTGGATTTTTGAAAAAATATTTGAAAAATTTTGTATAGGAAATTTAGGGTTGTTACAGTATGAGAGTCTCTTCTTGGAATCCGGCGGTCGGGGGGTTAGTTTCATAGACTTCTTTGCCCGGTTTCTTCGCCCGGAGATTCTATCGCAACGAGGCGAAAAATTTGCCAAGCTCGACGATCCCTTCGGCTTTGGCTTGGACCATCGACCAGTACTGGAAGATGATCATAAGGGGTTTTATCTTCCTGATGTCGCGATCGTCCCTCTATCGGAAATCGCCGCTCCGGGCATTGACGAGGAGACTTTCTTTATCGGGTTTCTCGGGCTATGGTTGTGTTGGTTCACACTTCCCATGCACCCTCGCTATATGAGGTTGTCCGTCTTCTACCCAGCACATCGAATGGTGGCCGGAATACAAGTGGCCATCGAGATCGCCGGGCTGGCCCACCTGTACCATGGTCTTAGCGTGGCGGCGGATACAACTGAATCGGGGGTGCAAGCTGCCAACTTTCCGATGCACTACCTTACTTCATGGATGGAAATGCACATGCTCGGGGTATTTGGTATTCATAAAAGACCCTCATTTTTCGAGAAGTGCAAATTCCCCAGAATTATGCGGCTGGTTGACGCTTCCATCATGAATCCATCTCAGCGGGAGGCTTGGGGGTTGCTTCTTCGTCCGCGCACTGTCGGAGCCGGTATGTCTTTTACGGACAAAGTCCTGACGATTGGCCAGGAAACTTCCAAGACGGTGCTGGCTCTGCGCGACACTTTTAAGGACGGGGCCTCCGTGTTGAAAGCCCGGGAGATTCTAAACCTATACTCCATCAGGCTGGGCTTCCTCGTATTCAGGCAAAATGATGCGGCGCTTTTTATGAGATACATCCCCCATCATTTTGCCCAGCAGCTAAGTTATAACCAGGGGGTCCCACTGGAGGCGTTTTTAGAAGAACCTGTTGCCACCAGAGAGGGAATACGGGGTGTGCTGCATCACTTTATGCGTTTGAATACGGGCTCCTACTTCTTCATTAGCGAGCCAAGTTGCATCTCGAGGGCCCTTAACGTATACGGGGCCTGGTATCAGCACGCGATGGGTGCTGTCATCAGGGAAGAGAGGCGGTTGCTGCTTGATAGCAAAAGTGCGCCCCCTGCCAGCGATCGCAACATCCCTTTGAAGCGATTGATCGCTGTCCCTCCTCCGCTAAGAGAGGCTGCTGCAGCTGAGCCTCCACGTGTGCTAAGCCCCACGCGTGGATTGCCCCATGATTCTGTGGACGTGCCATCGGTGCCCCGTGCTCCCATGGAGACGGTAACCGTAGCTTCACCCGAATCTGGCATGGGCTCGGATATCGGGACTCACCGTCCCAAAGTGCCCACGAAACGCAAGCTGGTGCTGGCTGGGACCGGAGCTCGCTCACAGAAGAAGAAAAAGTCGCTCTTTTCTCTTGATGTGGTACTTGTCCAGGAGCCTCATGCTCCTTATAGCGAGGGCTTGAGTGAGTACGGGACCAACGACGGCCTATTTATGCTACCAGACGACACTGATCTGGCGGCTGCCATTGCAGCTTCTGAGCGATTGGCGAGACGCGAAGAGGGGTTGGCTAACCTCGCGCGATCAGGTAATCATTAGTTGTATTTTTTGCCATTGCATCATACTTCTATCATTATTTTTTGACTAATGCTTTTCCTTCTTCAATAGGCATTTCTACAGAAGAAGCTCTCGCTGCTTCTCTCAAGACTTTTGAGGAAGAGGAACGACGTCGAGCGTCCTTAGGCCTTGGTACATTTCGGTTCACCATGTTTCTGCTTCCGTTTCTTATGAGTAATCTGATCATTTCTTTGTCTTATCGTAGGAACCACAATGCTTATCCCGCAAGCCGATGTGGAAATTCTCCCCGGGCCAGCTATCGAAGTCCCGGCTTCTTCGGCACTGCCACAAGAGGCCTTACTTAAAAAACCGATGACGGAAGCCTTGACGGCTCCAGAGGTAACCCTGAATGCGGACGATGACGTCCTGTTGAAGGAGACTTCTAAAAGGTCTGTCTTGACGGCTCGGGAGGAAAGGAAACGCCTGAGGTGCGCAGCAAGGGAGCGTAGTGCTGCTTTAGCTGCGGGAGCAGGTTCAAACGCCGTCACCCCTGCTGCTACTCCTTCAGAGGAGTTCCCGGTTGCCTTGTCTACTGCTCACAGATGGGAGGCACGCGCGGCTTGGGAAGCAAACGGCAAATCAACTCCAGGTAATGTGCTTTAAAGCTCCGTTTTCAAAGTTTTAAACCATCAGTTCTCATATATCTTATCTTTGCAGAGCCGAGTCTTCCTGAAGAGGTAGCAGCGACCGCTGAGCCTGAGGGAGCGGTAGAGGAGGTGGCTTCTATTCCCGAACCCAGGACGTCGGTAGGCGATGTGGCTGCAATTGCTGGGCCCGAAGTAGTGGCTGACGAGATAGTCACGATCGCTATGGCCGAGATAGCCACCACTGCCGAGCCCGAGGTGGTGGCTATCGAAACAGGTACAATAGCTGGGCCCGAGATGGCTGCTCTTTCTCAAGAGTCGGGCACTGCTCCGATCATCGCTCTCCCTGCCTACGGTTCTTTGTCATCTTCCGGCATCGCAAGCGTGACGACGGCTCCTGTGGAGTCAGGGGACGAGGCGACGGGAGGTGAGACCACCCCGATGGAGGGGGGAGACGTTGTAGTTGTATCAAGTGACGCCCTCATCACGGTTCCGGCTGGCGATTCATCAGGTAAATTTTAGGTTACCGCCCTTCTTTTTATTCTGCAACTTTTCCTGACAGGGTTTATCTTGTTTCTAATACATGTGCGGCTAGTGCTGATGTCGTGCCACCCAAGGCAACATCACCAGTTGCTGCTTTGACGGCGGCCGCCCCTTTGCCTTCTCTCGTGTCCTCCCAAATGCTGGAAGGTACGGACTTGTGACCCATCGGTTTCATTGTAGGCAATATACTCCATGTACTGACATCGCATTACTACATCCTTGCAGGAGTTCTTTTTGATCACCTGTATCGGGTGCTACATCCGCATGTCTCCTTCCAGTCGTATATTGCCTCATTTAGTGGCGCTGGTGAGTGCAGTCTTTAGCTAATGTCTTTTATTTCATGGGCGGCCGAATCATTTCTAATTCTTCTTCGTCTTGACTGCAGCATTACAGATTGAAGGAGGAAACGAAAGAACAGTTGCGCCACCGGTACCCCAGCTTTGCCTTCTGCCGCAGCTGGTATTGTAAACCCTATTGTTCATGTAGCTTATCTATTTCTTGGACCTTTATTTGACTATGATTTATTTTGCAGCAGTGACACCGACTTAAGCTCCATTCGAGTCCAGAATCATAATGCCAGCGGGCCCCTTTTCCAGACGTCTATCTTCAAAGGGCGCTGTGAATAGTCTGCGCATGTTGAGCGATCACCTTGAGGAACTTGACGCAGAGACTCCTGCCCTTACTGCAGATTTTTCTGCTAAGGTTAATCCTATGCTGGGGACGTTCGTGAACTTTCATAGTGAGGGTGTCGTTGAGTCTTGGGTTAATCACTGCAGAAAAATCGAGGCTTGCCTGCATGAACTCGAGGTCGGATGTCCTGCTCCCGATGTCTTGGCTGTGAATTCTCAACGAGCTGCATGGGTCGAGCAGAGCACTCCCTGCTTCCGCCACCTTGAACAAGAGGCAACCTTAAAGCGTAAGGAGCGCGAAGAGACTTCAAGCGAATCTGCCCGGCTGCACGCTCAGGTTGATGCAAATGCTGCATAGTTGAAAGCTATCTTTGAAGGCCTTCTGCGATGCATTTCTGACGGGCTATCACTGAGGTAGAAGCTTGACATCGTCGAGCGGGATGCGCATAGTCGTGGGGCAGCTCAGCGGGTCATTGACGAGCAACTTTCATCTTACTTGCAGCAACGGGCTCAACTTGAAGCGGAGTTGGTCGCGGCAGCTGACCGCGAAAAAGGGCTGAGCGGAGTGCGTGAGCAACTGATTGGCTTATTGAAAACGCTTCCCTCCCAATAGTTTTTCTTGTACCAATTTGTAAATTTTGAATAACACGTATCCATCTTTTATTCTTCCATATGATGTATTTTGTACCCAATTGAATTGATGAATAAAAGATACATTTCTTTCGTACTATTTGTAGGGTGTTTTTCGTCACCCCATTGAGATGGGAATACGCGCGCGCTTGTCAGGCGTACTACAGATTCCCCCTGCCTAGGGTAGGCCGGGGTTTAATGATTGTGGGGATCCGAATCTCCGGCAGCCGCGGACTAAGCTGCCGTTAATTACCCCTCGCCTTTGGGGCGAGGGAACCTCCGATTAACGGGTTAAAATGGTCATGCGAACTCAATGTGCAGTGTACGTGTGTTTTGTTTTGAAAGGGGGGTTTTGGATATATCGGGAGCCACGCAGAGTTTTTACGGGGGTCCCGCTACCCGGATAGCGGGCTGGGGGTCAAGGGGGCTAGCAGCCCCCTTGCGGGGTTCGGGGCATCGCCCCGGCCCGAAAATTTTTTGGAGGGGGAGAATGTGGCGGAGTATGTATATGTATGAATTTGTATACATATGTATATGTATATGTATGTACATAAAAAGAGGGGGAAAAGGCATCCAAGGGATGCGTGGGGCAGCACCTTGGGCGCTGTGCGCTTAGGTGCTGTGCGCTCAGGCGCAAGCGCGCCACGTGTCGGCACGTGGGTGCTTTGCGCATGAGCGCTGCGCGCAGGTGCACAAGCGCGCGCGCCACGTGTCGGCACATGGGCGCTTTGCGCAAGAGCGCTGCGCGCAGGTGCGCAAGCGCGCGCGCGCCACGTGTCGGCACGCGGGTGCTTTGCGCAATGCGCGTTGGCGCGCAAGCGCGCGCGCGCCACGTGTCGGCACGCGGGCGCTTTGCGCACTTGCGCAAGCGCGCAGGTGCGCAAGCGCGCGCGCCACGTGTCGGCACGCGGGCGCTTTGCGCACTTGCGCTGCGCGCCGAAGAGGACAAGAGGCTTTTAGCCTGAAAAAAGATTTCTCAAAAGAGAAATCAGAGAGGAGTCGGGCTCCTGAATGTGTTTTGGGTTTAATGGAAGTGGTTCTTCTTCTTCCTCCTGTTGCTTGCTGGATCTTGAAGATCAAGAGATGTGAAATCTCAAAATCTCTCCTTTTTAAGATCTGATGGCAGATCCAAGTTTCCCTTTGTGGGTTTTGTGGTGAAAAACTATTTTGTTTTGAAAAAGGAAGTGTAAAACTCTTGATTTAATTCAAAAGAAAGAAGAAGGTTTTGGAACCTTGAGGAAGGAGAAAAGATCTCAGATCTAATTTTTGTGGAGAGAATGAAAAGTATTACTTTTTTATTCATCATGTTGCCTTTTATAGACTTACATATTTACATATAGCCCCTTGGGCTTTACAAAAAATGACATTTTTGCCTATCCCATGGCTCATGTGCCATTTCATTTTTGCACATAAGCCATGGGCTTACAAAAATTTGGCTTTATGCCCATTTTGCATACATTCATGTATAAAAAATTACATGAAAATTATTTATTACATGATCTATATTTTAGCATGGAGGAGGCTGGCCGCGGGCTCGACTTGGGCATGGGCCCGCTTGACCTAGGCTTGGGCCCACTGGCTTGGGGTTGACCTTGACTTTGACTCGGTCAACGGGGGTGTAAATTTTTACCCCAACACTATTTTGTGTCATCTCTTGCTTTCTTCTCTTTTCTTTGTTACCAGCATGTTACTTTAGTAAGCGTAGCCTGTAGTTGATAGAGAGCATTCCGTCTTGAATTCTTCGAGAGGTAGCGATGGCTTAGGAAGCAGGTTCAGATCTGCTGTCTGAGGCTTTTCAACTTCATGAGCCGTGAGGATCTCATAAAGACTTTTATCCCTACGAGTCATGAGGATCTCATAGGTGTATTTTCCCCTTAGGAATCGTGAGGATTCCTAAGTGTGTTTTTTCTTGAAAGTCGTAAGGATCTCACAAGAGAATTTACTCCCTTACGAGTCGTGAGGACCCGCAAGTGATGGATGAAGTTGTCCTTATCCGCATTTCACGGAATCAGGGGTTGCTCTGGATGCTTCCCATGGGTTCACTGTCGTGTTCTGTGAAGACCAGACTCCGCTCTGGACGTTTTCCAGGATACCACAGTTTAAAGACATCGTGGTCGAGGTTAAGGACATCATAGTTCGTGGATTTAAGGACTCCACAGTCCGTTGTTAGTTTTAAGACATCACGGTCGAGATTAAGGACATCATAGTCCATGATTTTAAGGACCTCACAGTCCAATGTTAGTTTTAAGACATCACGGTCGAGGTTAAGGACGTCATAGTCCATGGGTTTAAGGACCCCACAGTCCGATGTTGGTTTAAAGACATTACGGTCGAGGTTAAGGACATCATAGTCCATGAGTTTAAGGACCTCACAGTCCAATGTTAGTTTTAATACATCACGGTCGAGATTAAGGACATCATAGTCCGTGAGTTTAAGGACCTCACAGTCCAATTTTTGCTCTGGATGCTTCCCACGGGTTCACTGCCGTGTTCGGCGAGGACCAGTCTGCTCTGGATGCTTCACACGGGTTCACTGCCGTGCTCTGCGAGGACCAGAATCCGCTCTAGACGTTTTCCACGGGGTCAGAAGTGACATAATCCGCGTTCCACGTATCCAGGAATTTTGCTCTGGATGCTTCCCACGGGTTCACTGCCGTGTTCGGCGAGGACCAAGCTCCGCTATGGATGCTTCACACGGGGTCATTGCCGTGCTCTGCGAGGACCAGGATCCACTCTGGACGTTTTCCACGGGGTCAGAAGTGACATAATCCGCGTTCCACATAGCCAGGAATTTTGCTCTGGATGCTTCCCACGGGTTCACTGCCGTGTTCGGCGAGGACCAGGCTCCGCTCTGGATGCTTCACACGGGGTCATTGCCATGCTCTACGAGGACCATGATCCGCTCTGGACGTTTTCCACGGGGTCAGAAGTGACATAATCCGCGTTCCACGTGACCAGGAATTTTGCTCTGGATGCTTCCCACGGGTTCACTGCCGTGTTCGGCGAGGACCAGGCTTCGCTCTGGATGCTTCACATGGGGTCATTGCCGTGCTCTGCGAGGACCAGGATCCGCTCTGGACGTTTTCTACGGGGTCAGGAGTGACATAATCCGCGTTCCATATAGCCAGGAATTTTTGACTTCATCCGCAGTTCACGGAGTCAGGGTTTGACTCTCGGTTATCTGTGCACCGCCGAGTCATGGAACTGGGAGTTGCCGCTGTTCCACTTTGCTTGATGTTGTGTTTGTTGTACTGAAATGGATGTTGAGATGATCTCCAGGCCATCTGTGAACCGTTGAGATTTGGCTTCTTCTTCTGATGAAACCTGGGGAGGAAAGGCATGATTCCCTCTTTGTTTGAGCCCCTGGATTGTATACAGGGATTGATGTGATATCATCTGTAGGGCATAAATTTCATTTTTTTTTATTTCTTTCCACGATGCTCTATCATTTCAGCTTTTATATCGCGAAGGTCGCGATTGCCCAATCATTTCGGCTATTTTTCGCGGTGCCCAATCATTTCGGCTATTTGTTTTATTTTTACTCGCTGTTTTTTATTGCGAGTTGCCCAATCATTTCGTCTATTTTGCATGCATACATTTTTACTTGCTGATTTTGTTTGCAAGTTGCCCCATCATTTCGGCTATTTCATACGCATGCGTGGCTTGCTGGCTTTCGCTGCAAGCTCGGAATTAGACACCGATTTTGGCATAAGCACCGCTACTACTGGGATATTGCCAGGAGCGAATCATTATTTGCCTCTGTCGATGTCGAACAAAGGTGGCTTAGTAAACAGGGTTAAGATCCTGTCGACTAAGGCTTTTGACTTCACGAGCCGTAGGGGTCTCATGAAGGTATTTCTCCCTACAAGTCGTGAGGATCTCGTAGGTGCATTTTCTCCTTAGGAGTCGTGAGGACTCCTAAGTGTGTGTTCTCCTATAAGTCGTAAGGATCTTACAAGAGCGTTTTCTCCTTATAAGTCGAGAGGACTTACAAGGGTTGCTCACCGTGCGAACATATCCCTAGTCACGGGTGGGACTTTGTTAGGGAAATGTTTATTCACGCCCGTGGATTGTATACAAGGGTCAGCACTGAGCCGCTTGTAGGGCAGTATTGGAGGTTGTGGGGGCTGCTTAAGAACAGGTTCAGATCCCTGTAGCTTAAGACTTTTGACTCTTATGAGCCGTGAGGGTCCCATAAGAGGATTCTCCTTACGAGTCGTGAGGATCTCGCAAGTGTAATTTCTCCTTAGGAATTGTGGGGATCCCTAAGTGTGTTGCTCCCTTATGAGTCGTAAGGATCTCACGCAGGTGGTTTCTCCTTACAAAGTCGAGAGGACCTTGAAAGTGTCTTTTAACGAGATTGCGCCCTTTCGGGTTTTCACAAAACTCGCCGATAGCCCTGCCGTTTTTACTCACGGAGCCCTTTCGGGTTTTCATCCGTGCCCATTTCGCTTATGGACATACCGTTTTCTTTTCCTTTTCTTTTTTCTTCTTTCTTTTTTTTTAACGAGGTTGCGCCCTTTCGGGTTTTCACAAAACTCGCCGGTAGCCCTGCTATTTTTACTCACGGAGCCCTCTCGGGTTTTCATCTGTGCCCATTTCGCTTATGGACATACCGTTTTCTTTTTTCTTCTTTCTTTTTTTTAAAGAAGTTGCGCCCTTTCGGGTTTTCACAAAACTCGCCGGTAGCCCTGCTATTTTTACTTACGAACCCCTTTCGGGTTTTCATCTGTGCCCACTTTGCTTATGGACATACCGTTTTCTTTTTTTTTTCTTTTTTTTCATTTTTGTTTTGTATCAGCTTTTGGATGCTGCAATCCACCGTAGTTTATCGACATCTCGGTCAATAGCTAGTTTTAGGACATAGTGGTTCGTCGTTAGTTTAAGGACGTTTCGGTCCGCTGTTAGTTTAAGGACGTTTCGGTCCGTCGTTAGTTTAAGGACGTTTCGGTCCGTCATTAGTTTAAGGACGTTTCGGTCCGTTGTTGGTTACTACTTATAGAGTTTTGACTTAGGAAGACAGCGAGCGGACATAGGCGTCGTCATTTATCATTGACCTAGGCCATGACTCGTTAGGCGTAGTATTTTTTTCAGGAAGCGACCATTTATTGGCCTGAAGGGCCTTTCGCCATGCATGTCCATGAGTAGATAGGCTCCACCTTGGTAAACTTTGTCTATGATGTACGTGCCTTCATAGTTTGGCTCGAATTTCCCCCGTTTAGTACGATTGGGGATCATAGGTCTTTTGACCACTAGCACGAGTTCGCCTTGGAGGAATGTTCTCGGCCTAGTCAACCTTTCGTATGAGCGCGTCATCTTTGCTTTATAAGCTTCCAGATTTTGCTGTGCTATGAGCCGGGTTTCATCAAGGACGTCGAGCTCCTCAAGCCGAAGGTGAGCATTTTCTTCGTCCGTTAGCTCGTAATGAACTGCCACTCGTAGAGAGGGAACTCTATCTCGAGGGGAAGTACCGCTTCTGTACCGAATACCAATACGTATGGCGTTGTGTTTGTGGCCGTCTTGAACGTAGTCTGGTACGCCCAGAGAGCTTCATGCAGTCTCTCGTGCCAGTCCTTCTTATTTCGGGACACCGTCTTTTCACGATCTTTGTCAAGGTCTTGTTAAAAGCCTCACCTAGACCGTTAGCTCGGGGATTAAAAACTGAGGAGTATCTCCAGTCTATGTTGTGTTGTTGTGCGAAGCGGATGATCTTGTGGCTTCTGTAGGCTGGCCCATTATTGGAGATGATTCGTCTCGGAGTGCCAAACCGATAAATGACGTGTGTCTTGAAAAAATGGAGGATATTCTCTGTCTTTACTTCCCTTAGCGGTACTGCCTCTGCCCATTTGGAGAAGTAATCAGTTGTCGCCAAAATGAACCGATGTCCTCTAGACGATACTGGTTCGATGGGGCCGATTATGTCAGTCCCCCACATTTCGAACGGCCAGCTAGCCACTTTCGGATGTAATGGATTCGGATGCTGGTGGATAAATTCCCCATGGATCTGGCATGAGTGGCATTGCTTCGCATACTCAAGGCAGTCTTGGATCATCGTGGGCCAATAGTAGCCCATCCTTTTGATTTTCAGCTTTATCTTCGGCCCGGCTTGGTGAGAACCACAGAGTCCGTCATGAGTTTCTTGGACGACTCTCTTTGCTTCTTCAGGTCCCAGGCATCTTAACCACAGAGAATCAAATGACCTCTTGTACAGAGTATCATTGATGAAGGCAAAAGACAGAGCTTGTTTCATAAGCTGATGTCTTGAGGACGCATCTTCGGGGGTTCGACGGGATTTGAAGTAGTCTATAAAGACTTCTCTCCAATCCTCAACCGTTTCTTGATCTTTTACTTGTAGAATCACCGGCTTGATCGCTCCCTTTTCCTCGGATGACTCCGGCGATATTTCTGCCGGCGCAAGAACCCGACGGCTTTGCACAACGATCCTCACGTCATCGAGGTTTTCGTCAGCCAGTTCTTTAGGGAGCTTGGCTAATGCATCCGCCTTGCTATTTTCCGCACGTGATATGCTTTCCAACGTGTAGGAAGGAATTTGGATCAGCAGTTATTGTACCCTCTCGCCGTACTTCACCAGTTCTGGTTTGCACGTTTGATAGTCGCCGTTCACTTGACTAACGACCAGTTGGGAATCTCCGTGTATAAGAAGGTTTTCAATTCCCATGTCAATGGCGATCTCGAGACCTGCTATCAAAGCTTCATATTCGGCTTCATTGGTTGTCCTCGGCTCTGTTAAGGAGAAGGCAAAGCGCATTATCCCTCCTTGCGGAGTTACGAAGATGAGGCCTACCCCTGATTTGATTATGGGGGTGTTTTGTTTCTTCATGGAGGATGCTCCGTCGAAGTAAAGTTCTCACCGGGTGCCATTACCGTCGATCGTGTCAAACGCATGCTCATCTGGCAGTTCGTAATTCAAAGGAGAATCGGCAGGTATCGGATGCTCAGCGAGGAAATCGGCGATGGCCTGGCCTTTCACTGCCTTAAGAGGCTGATAAGTTATTGAGAACTCCATCAAGAACAAGGCCCATTTAGCGAGCCGCCCCATCAATATGGCCTTTGACATCAAATATTTGAAAGGATCCACCTTCGATATGAGACGGACTTCATGCGCCAACGCATAGTGCCTGAGCTTCGTTATCGCGAAGATTAATGCCAGGCAGTGTTTTTTGATGGGAGAATAATTGCTTTCTGCCCCCAGTAGAACTCGACTCAAATAGTAGAGCGCTCTCTCTTTCCCTTGGTCGTTCTCTTCTACCCATAATGCTCCTAAGGAACCTTCAAGGGCGGTTGTATACAGAATGAGAGGTTTTCCCTTGACCGGAGCGGCCAGCACTGGCGGATTCTGCAGGTATTGCTTGATTTCGTCCAGCGCGCCTTGGCATTTGCGATCCCAGACGAAAGGGGTTCCCTTCTTCATCAAGTGGCTGTAAGGACGGCACGTGCCCGAAAGATTGGCTATAAATCGCCGGATATACGCAAGCTTCCCTTGGAGGGACCGCAACTGCTTGAGAGTCCTCGGCGGGGCATCTCCATAATTGCCTTGATCTTCGACGGATCTATCTCAATGCCTCGGTGTCGGACGATGAATCCTAGGAACTTTCCTGAGGAAACTCCGAACGCGCATTTGAGAGGGTTCATCTTCAAGTTGTATTGCCGAAGGCGTTGAAACACGATCTTCAGATGCTCTAGATGTTCCTCGTATGATTTTCTTTTCACCACAAGGTCGTCGATATAGCATTCGACGATTTCATGTATGAGATCATCGAAGATCTTCGTCATGGCCCTCTGATAGGTGGCGCCAGCGTTCTTTAGACCGAAGGGCATCACCTTGTAGCAGAATATACCCAAAGGGGTTCGGAAAGCGGTGTGCTTCTGGTCTTCGGGATGCATCTTTATCTGATTATATCCTGACGATCCGTCCATGAAGGAGAAGACTTCGTGGGTGGACGTATTGTCTATCATTAGCTCGGTGACCGATACCGGGAAGTCGTCTTTCGGGCAGGCTTTATTGAGATCCCGAAAGTCCACGCATATGCGCACTGTCCCATTTTTCTTCATCACCGGGACGATGTTGGCGATCCAGTCAGGATACTGAACCTCTTGGATGAAACCAGAGTCGATTAGCTTCTTGACCTCGGCATTGATACTCATCTCAAGCTCGAGCCGCATTCTTCTCGGTGCTTGTTTGATTGGCTTGACGTCCGGAGATATGGCCAATTTATGGACAGCAATCTCTGGATCTAGTCCTGGCATCTCGGAATAGTTCCATGCGAAGCAATCTTTATGCTGCATAAGCACGTCTTTTAGTGTAGCCACCCTTTCTTCAAACAACAATTCGCTGACGAACGTCGGCCGCGGATCACTTGTCGTCCCCAAATCAATTTTCTTGAGATCATCTGCAGTAGTATGTATTCCATCTTCCAGCTCTTTCGGTGCCGGCGGAAACTCCGAGATCACCTCGTTATCATCGTTTTCAAAGCACCAGGGGAGGTCATCCATATTCTTAGGTTCTTCTTTTGATGATATTATCATGTAACAGGTACGAGCTCGCTTCCAAGACCGATGTGGATCTGGCTCTACCCTCGTGGATTTGATTTCATACTTCTGCGGCGGGGTTACCCTCCAGCTGCTGGATAGAGCGAATCTGCCCTGTCGATATTGATCTTCGACCCAGTTCTTTAAGGTGAAGCAGTCTTCAATAGGATGTCCTATTGCCCTATGATAGGAGCAATAGTGCGGATGAGAGACTTCGCCTGCTTGCTCGGGGTGCTTGGACTCCGGGAGTGTAATCGGTTGATGTTTTATGGCAAGATCAAGTATTTTCTTCGTCTTGTCTTGGGCAAAAGAGTATGCTCGACCCATCTTCTTTATAAGAGATGAATCCTGGCCGCTCGATTCCTGATCGCGTGGCTTCTTGGTCCCACTTTGTCTCTCTCGAACACTTTTCCCGCTCTTTGATTTATTTTTGCCTCTGCGCCGGGCCTTTTGTATGACGAGTTGGCAGGGAGGAGCGTTTTCATCATTCGCAGCCTGTTGAAGAAGGCATTGCATCTTGGTTTTCTTGTAGATGGCCATTTCGCGATTGTGGTCGTCTCGGACCTTTTGACCGGCTTCCCATATAAGCTTGTCCATTTGTTCTTCGAACGACGGACTGGGCATTTTAACGTCGGGAGCCCTTTTTGGTTCAGGGTTAGCATCTTCCCATAGAGCATCTCCTTCTTCATCAAAGTCATGTATGACGTAGTAGTCGCGGAGTAACTCCCGTTTCTTGGATTGAACATATCCAAGCCCGATCATTTCCATTTTCCCGTTGGGCAATTTCCGCTGAGTTCCAGGGACGTTCCAGATCCTGTTATAGAACCGTGCTTGTCGCGCAGTTTGCTTAAAGGGTACACCTTAGCGTCTCAAGAGTCTCCTTAGCCCGTCTGTGTAATATCTGGGCAAACGGATGGGCTGGAGCCTGTCGAGTGTGGAATCCGCACCGTGCCAGATTTCTTTTTCCACTTTAGTTTCCCCTGATCGGTAGAATAGGATTGCCTTTTCGCCTTCTCGCTTGGGAGGGATATAGAACGTCTGCAGCTCTTCCACATTGTAGGTATCAAGCGCGTCTAGTTCTTTATGATACTTGGGCGGAACCATGGCAACTTGCAAATTTTGCTCTTCATCAGTGAAGGATTGTATTGAAGGCCGAGCAGAGAATATGGCGTTGACCTCATCTTCTGATTCGCTGCCGAAGATCAACATAGGAGCGGACGGTCCTGGTTGTTGTACTGGGGCGACCCTGAATAAACTATCTCTTTCTCTTCCTCGGTATCACTCCCGAAGACCGGAATGGTGGTGATAGGTTTGTTCTCCGGTTTATGACATCTCTCTGTGTCTTCAAAGTCTAGTAAGAAGTATTTTGCATCTTCGTACTTACGGACTTCGTTCACGGAGAATGGGTTTAGCTCTCCTGTCACGGTATATTTGAGACCATTCTTGAAATACTTCATACACTGGTGTTGTGTAGAAGGGATGATGTTGTACTCATGTAACCAAGGCCGACCAAGCAAAGCATTGTAGCATGTCTTGGCATCGATGACGTGAAATTTAATATCTGTGACGAGTGGTCCGAAGCGCATCGTCAGTATCACAGACCTGAGGGTCCGTGATGAATGGGAATCGAAGCCGGAGATGGTGATTTTATCACGAGCGAGGTGCTGAACGCTCATGCATATTTCCTTCAACACCCTCACGTTAAGGAGGTTGACGGAGGACCCATTATCGACCAGGATTTTACCTATCTTGATATCATGACAGTACCCGGAGACATATAGGGGACGGTTGTGCTCGTACGTCCCGAGGAGGAGATCTTCATCGCCGAAGGTAATATCGGCTGTGTGTACTTCTTCCAGTTCGTCCTTCATCTTTTCTTCGGCGAGAAAAGCTTGGAATTGCTCTGGCTCTTGTAGCGCCTTGATCAACGAATCTCTTGCTTCTTTTGATAGTAAAAGGGCGTCGAGAATGCTGAGCTGCGAGGGTAACTTTCTTAAGTGCGCCAGAATGTTGTAGTCCACCTTACTTTTCTTTGGCGGGTCCTTGGCGGTCAGCTCTTTTATGACTTGGTCATCTAAGGCGATATCCCCAGAGACCTTTTCTTTTCCCTTATTTTTTCTGTTTGTGGGTCCGAGATTCTTTTCTGGAAGTGTACGATTGCGCAGCTGGATATTTTCGCAAATCTTCGACTCTTCCTTTTTCCCCGGGGTGGATTCTTTAAAAAGAGGGTCAAGAGTCATTTCCTCGTCAGAGTCACTTCCGAAGGTGAGCACTTGCGATCCCCCGGCGTTGACCGTGCGACAGTTACCGGTAGCTCTTTTATGATCCTCTGTCGTACTTCTTCGCTCCCGACGAGTTTTGCGTTTCATCCGCTTAAAATGTTGCCGGTGAGCAACATACCCCTGCCACCATCTTTTAAAAGCGTTGCACTCCTCGGTGGGGTGCGCAATCTTTCGATGATATAAGCAGTAGCTAGGATGCATCTCTGCTTCACCAAGAGTGTTCCCTTCGGAGGGCGGTAGCTTCATTCCCACTGATATGGCTTTAGCAAACCTTTTCCTCGTCTTGAACTTGTTTTTATTCGTGACAGATGTCCCTTGGTTCGGCGGGAGTGTCTCGATTCTTTCGTCCAGTCGCCGTCGTTTGGCCTTTTCAAATATGGCAATCTTACGCTCCCGGTCAGCTTTACTTTTCAGGAGAGCTTCGTTTAGGAATGCATCGATCATCTTGTCTGATGGCCCTGGAAGTTCCGGTTCAGGCTCTGCCCCCAGTCTCTTGGTGCAAAGGGCTTCCTCATTGTCTATCAATGAGTGAGAGATCACATGGAAACTTGCCATGTAATCTTCCGATTCATCCGACGAGTCTTCTCCATCATCTCTATCTTCAAGGACGTGGCCGAGGAACTCTTGGAGTGTGATTGGAGTCCGTGCCTTCTGGTTATACTCTTCCAGCGCGTCGATCTGTTTCTGCAGGTCCGTATGCTTGTCGCCAGGCTTCACGGGCTTCTTGGATTTCTTCTTCTTTTTCGAAGATTTCGACGGCTGGGTGTGAGCACTTTGGCTATCACCACCATTCTTTGGAGTTGGGCGCAGCTTCAGCATCCCTTCGATGATCTGGGGTTCTAACGGATTCTTCCACCTGATTGCCGGGCATGTCTGGAGATCATTCAACATCCTTTTGGTTTTGGCCGAAAGAGCCACCTCCCATGGAGCTTCCTCAACAAAAGAGCACGTTGTCCCCGGTGTGTCCGTCTTCTTGGGAGTGTGCGGTTGTAGTGGGTGTACTTTCCACTTCTCAGACAGCGCAAACTTGCCTTGTAGGTACTGATCCTCAATCCATCTCTTAAAGACGAAGCAATCTTCGATTGGATGGCTTACCGTCTGGTGGTAAGGGCAATAATTGGGATTATTCACTTCGCCGGGTTGCAATGGTCGCTTTGGATTCGGCAAATTGATAAGCCTGTTGTGCATCGCTAATTCGAACAGCCTCTTCGTTTTGTCCCGCGGGAATGAGTAAGGGCGCTTCATTTTCTCATTATAATAGTGTCGTCTCTCTTCCAATTGATCCGTTAATCTTGGAGCACTAGGCTGTTGTTGGGTATTTGCAACGAAGGTCGTCTTCCCTTTACCCGTTTCGTTTCGCGGTTCCGGTTTTGGAGGAGACGGTCTATGACCCATCTGGTCCATCTGGGCCAGCTTGTCGATTAAAGCCTGGAATGTGGTCGGTTTGAAGAACATCATGAACTGTGAGATAGTTGCATGAGGGTCTAGGGTGCCCACGAACATGCCCACCACCGGTGCTTCTTCGATGCGTTGTTCGCACTTCGACCACAGATTACGCCATCGAATTGCGTATTGAACCCACGTCTCGCCCGGCTTCACCCTGGCATTGATTAATGCCGTTATTGGGGTGTGTTCACTAGCGCTTGCGAATCGTTGGGTAAACAACAACTCCATTTCCGCAAAAGTCTTGACGGAGTCATTTGGGAGTTCGGAGTACCATTCGAACGCCGTCTCCGATAAACTGCCGATGAATTGGCGGAGCAAGAGCTTATCATCGCCACCAGTATTTCCACAGAGAGCCCTGAACTGAGCGACATGTTGATGGGGATTTCCTGTCCCCTTGTACACATGGAATTTGGGGATCGTGTAGCCCGGCGGGTACTTTATTTGATCATACCAGCCTTGATACGGTCGCCCGGTTCTAAGAATTTTCCCAGCCGCTTCATTCGCCTGGTGAACTCGTATCTGCCGAGCGATATAGTCATCCAGGGCGGCCTTGGAGATTGTCTCTTCCTTGGCTGTTGACAGAGCCGGCAGAGGGTTTGATGTTTCTCCTCTATCATCTTCAATTATCACTGGAAGATCTTCGGCTGGGGGATCCAGCTGGATCATCATGCCCACCATATCTTGGAATAGAAGGGTCATTCATTTTATATTGGCTGCTTGTTCCACAGCCTCTTTGTCCTTCTTCTCAAGTATTCTCCGAAGGAATTCGGCATCAGTTTCTTGCTCAGGGCGTTGCTCCGAGGATGCCTCTGGGCTTTCTTTTGGCCCGGTGAGTGCGGCCATCGCAGTCATCATCTCCTGAAGCTTCTGCTGCTGCTCTTGAGCTTTTGTCACGGATCGCGTAAGCGGTCGATGACCTGTGGAGATACGGCTATCCTATTTTCCGGATGCCATATAGACGGTATGCACCACCATGCCCCCAGACTTAGGGCGTTTAGGCTCAGCGCCTTTGACATTTGTCGAAGGCATGGGGATTTTCTCCGGCCTTCTCCTCTTATGAGCGGTCGAAGTTGAGGGGGCCGTTGCAGTGGGCACCCAAGTAGCCGTCGTCTTTTGTGGCTTAACAGGACGGTTTTCTTCCTGTCGGACCTTCAACTTCTTCTGCCGGCAGGGATAGTCTTGATCAACCACCGACTCTCGGACTTGTCGCCAGATTTTGTAAACTTTAGAAGACAGTCGTTGAGGGGACTGTTCCGGCTTCATTTTTGTGACAAACTCCACCGGCGGTGGAGATCTTTTTAATACGGCGGTAGGCGAATTCCTGCGCACCTTGTTCAGCAGCTCAAAGCTGTTCCTGGTTGGAACAGCAGCATTAATTTCCACCGTTGGAGCCGGTGGAGTTAACCTAGAGGGGGAGTTGCCCCCGGTCTTCCTTACTCGGCGCCAGTGGCGACGTCGAGCATGTCGAGCTGTTGGGGCTGGTCCGGCGATGGGGATGGCTTTGTCTTGCCCCCTGTCCAGATGAGGAACCGCTGGTGCCAGCCTCTTGAAGACTGGCGTCTTTTGAGTAGCGGTATCCAATCTGTCAAAGACAGACCTTCGAGCAGGAACGGGAGCCGGAATAGTTAGTCTTGTAAAGACCGACTCTTTGGCAGGAGAAGCCGCCTTGACGACTTCAGGAGCAGAGATGGCTATCTTCTTTAGGATGGCCACTTCAGGTGTCATGGGCTTCTTGGCAGGCCCATCGGAGTTCAAGCTCAGTCTGGCGAAGACCGAGAAGTTGGAGCTGGACGACCCATTGAGAGGGGCCGTGGTAGTAGCAAGCCGATCGAAGACCGACTTCTTGGGAGCTTCTAGTGCCGGCATAGGAGCGCTGAAGCTCGTTGGCGGGAGCATAGTCCCGAAAAACAATCCTGTGGTGGCTTGGGTGACCCGTTCCACCGGCATTGTGAACAGGAAAGCCGCCTGGGGCTCGTAAGCTATACCCCTAGTTGAGGCAGAACGTGGGTTGCAGTTGCATGTGGAACACTTCAAGCAGGTGAACGCCATTGATCTTTGCTTTCTGTACCAAGCAAAATGCCAAATCTCAGTATCTCGAACCCAAGGGCAACCATTAGAAAACCGCGATTCGTTCGCGAACACGACACACGAAGTGTGGAGTGGAAAGAGGAAAAGGTCCCACCGGGCGTGCCAGAATCTGTTCCCCTCCGAAAGACGCGGCGGAGACGCGGCGGACGTCTTTCCTGAATTTCGGGGCAGATGCTAATTGGTGCTATCCGTCCACCTCTCCGAAAATGCCAAGTTGATTTATGACACCATGTATCGAAGGTTTGAACGGATGCGGCCGATATAGCAGACTTCATCAGATTCCCCCTCGTTTGAGGGGTTTTTGATTGTGGGGACGCTCTTCCCTGCAGGCGTAAGCCCCTGCAGTTAATTACGCTACCGCATCGCGGTAACAACTTTCTCCTTCTCCAGATGGTCACTTCGTGTCGTGGGTGTTTGTTTTGTGTTTGGTTGCCCGTGGATTGTATACGGAGACTAAGTTATGTTGTCGCCCGTAGGGCGTGGACTAGTCCAAATCCGTATCTTTCTTAGATTTGGATTTGGGGGTTGGGTTTAAGGATACGTTAGCCTCATTTGAGACTAAGATCAACTTAAACGTTTGTTAATGATACTTTAGTCTTATTTTAGACTAAGATCAACTTAACGGGACTATTTAGATCCGACAAGAGAGTAATTGGGCTCTGTTGTCTAGTTTAGTGACATTGCGGTTGATTGCCAGTTTAAGGACATGGGGGTCCATTGTTAGTTTAAAGACATCGCGGTCGAGGTTAAGGACATCATAGTCCGTGGATTTAAGGACTCCACTGTCCGATATTAGTTTAAAGACATCACGGTCGAGGTTAAGGACATCATAGTCCGTGGATTTAAGGATTCCACAGTCCGATGTTAGTTTAAAGACATCCCGGTCGAGGTTAAGGACATCATAGTCCATGAGTTTAAGGACCTCACAGTCCGATGTTAGTTTAAAGACATCCCGGTCGAGGTTAAGGACATCATAGTCCATGAGTTTAAGGACCTCACAGTCCGTAGTAATGTGTGGTTGTTGGGACCCGTCACCTCTCTGACGACGTTGAAGGATTACAACGACAGATATCAGAGGAGTAAAGAGATGTACCCTCAAAGCGATGTGAATTGGTTGACAGAGCAGATGTGCTCAGTTCAATATAGATTGAGGACTTATGGCCAGAATTGGGCTAAGTCCAATTAAAATGTTTTAACATTTTATTTTTTTTTTATTTTGGCTATTAAGCCTTCATTTGGGCTCGGCCCTTTTAATAATGCTAAGCATTGGGCTCTGACATTTTTTGTCTTATATTGAATGCATAGCATTCATCAGAACAAAGTGTGTTCTGACAGTACGCCATGTGGCGCGTCAGGCGCTTTGCGCCAGTCAAAAAGCGCATTGCGCTTCTGTTGGGTAGCGCACACGAAGAGGACACGTGTCGCGCTTAGCGCTAAGCGCTAGTTTGTTAGCGCATTGCGCTTTTAGTTTATGAGCGCATTGCGCTAGTCTGTTGGCGCACTAGTGAGTGACACGTGGCGCTCTTGGCGCTGAGCGCCAGCCCATGAGCGCAGTGCTCTGTTTCAGAAGCGCAAAGCGCAAGTAGTGTCTTTGGTTGACACGTGGCGTGTTCTGGCGCCTCGCGCCTGTCCAAGAAGCGCAAAGGAGCAATTCATAAGTGCAAGGCACTTTTCAATAGCGCAGGGCGCATCTGATCAATTTTAAGATCCAAGAACAAAATTATGTTCTTCAAAGGAGGCTTTTTCCTCAAGATCCAAGAACAAAAGTTCTTGTTTTATAAAAGGGCTCTGCCTTTATAGATCAAAGATCTATGAATGAAGTAAAATACTTCTTTTATTTTTAGATCTTTTTGATCTTTTCTTTTTTATTAAAGACCTTGGTCTTTTTCTTAGATCTCTGATCATTTTATTACGAGATGGTTTCATCTCTATTATTCAAGAACATAGTTCTTTTTACCTTAAAGATGAAGAAAAATCTTATTTTTTTCTAAGAGCTTTCTCTTTTTTTGCAGAGGGTTTTTCTCTCTCTTTTCTGTTCCTGAGACTTGAAGTCTAGGGGCCTTTATATAGGGCCAATTGATTTGTTAAATCAGTTTAAGAGATCTTTCTCTGATTGATTTGGGAATATTTCCCACCGTTGGATCTTTGATCCTAAGGCTCCTGTTTTACAGAAGATAATCTTCTTGTTTTAATAAGATTGAAAAATCTTTCCATAACAGAATTTTAATTCTGATTAATTAATAATTTATTATCATTAGATCTTTTGATCTAACGGTAGGGAATTCTTTTAATTCCAGCGCTAGCGCACCTACGTTCGACACGTGGCGCAGAGCGCAGCGCAACTGCGCTAGCGCACCCGTGCTTGACACGTGGTGCGCAACGCAGAGCGCAGCGCAACCGCGCTAGCACAACCGCGCTAGCGCACCTGTGTTAGACACGTGGCACGCAGCGCGGAGCGCAGTGCAACTGCGCTGTGCAATTGCGCTAGCGCACCTGTGTTTGACACGTGGCGCACAGCGCAGAGCACTGGATCTGAAGCGTTGCTTCAATTTTGAATTTTGAAATAGAGCTTTGCTCTGATTGGGGGTGCGCTGCCTAGGGCGCAGCGCTCCTGGCGCTGGCGTGTCTGCTTTTGACACGTGGCGCGCAGCGCACGGGATCTGAAGCGTTGCTTCAATTTTTGAATTTTGAAATTCAAAATAGAGCTTTGCTCTGATTGGGGGAAACAGTTGGTAGTGATGTAATTAGCCTCTATCAACGAGTCTGCTACGGTATATAGCTTGGAACCCTTCCAACATACTGTCCCTCCACTGAGGGCAAAGACAAAACCCGAAACTGACTTTCAGTCGTCTTTATCACTCTGGAAGCTCGAATCGGTAAATGACTTCATCTGGAGTTCACCGTTACCATACACCAAGAACATCTCTTTAGTCCTTCTCAACCACTTAAGAATGTTCTTCACAGCTATCCAGTGGTTTTCCCAAAGATATTTTCGATACTTACTCACTACACCTAGTGAGTAAGCTACATCGGGTCTGGTACATAACATCGCATACATGATTGACCTGTCTGCCGAAGCATAGGGTATCTCTTGTATGCGAGCCCTCTCCAAATCAGTCTTGGGAGACATCTCTTTGGAGAGAGTGATTCCTGAACAAGCGGGTACATTACCACGCTTAGAATCTTCCATACTAAACCCCTTTAGTATGGTGTCTATGTACCTGGATCGGAACAATCCCAAATACGTTTAAATCTATCTCTTTAGATCTATATCCACAAGATGTAGGAGGCATCAGTTAGATCTTTCATGGAGAACTTGTGTGATAAGAGGAGCTTGACCGAGGGTAGCATAGGAACATCATTTCCTATCAAGAGTATGTTATCCACGTACAATACGATAAAGACAATCATACTCTCTACAACCTTCTTATTTATACATGGTTCATCTACCTTTTTTGATGAAGTCAAACTCATTGACAGCTTCATCAAAACAGATGTTCCATCTCCGCGATACCTGCTTTAACCCGTAGATGGATTTAAGCAGCTTGCACATGCTTCCGCTGCTCCCACTGTCTACGAATCCCTCTGGCAGTGTCATATACTCGCTCTCTTCTAAATCACCATTTAGAAAAGCGGTTTTGACGTGCAGTCTGCCAGATTTCGTAGTCATGGTATGCAGCAATGACAAGTAGGATCCTGATGGACTTAAGCATAGTTTTGAAAGTCTCCACTTTTCCATCTACACCAAATTATCTTTCTCAAAGATCCTCTTGTTTCCGATGGGTTTTACCCCTTTAGGAGCAACATGCAAAGTCAACACTTTGCTGGTGTATGTGGATTCCATCTCAGATCGCATAGCATCCAGCCATTTCACATATTCTCCACTTGTGATGGCCAGCTCGAAACTAGTTAGGTCATCATCTCAATGATGCAATCCTCGCTTCCACCGTCTATGAGAAAACCGTAGTATCTCTCAGGTGGATGAGGAACCCTACTAGATCTGCGGAGTGGTTTCGGTTCTTCAGGGACTATTGAATCCTCCGGTTCCAACAAATCGTCAGTTATAGTTTGTGTTTGCTGGAACTACTTCCAGTTCTACCTCATTGCCACTAATTTCTTTGACAAGAAATTCCTTTTCTAAAAAGGTGGCATGTCGAGAAACAAAACATCTTTTGTTCCTCGGTGTGGTAAAAGATATACCCTCGCGAATGGTTGGGATATCCTACAAACTTGCACAGAACTGACCTTGCCTCGAGCTTGTCCGGATTTTAGTTTTCAACATAGGCCGAACAACCCTATATCTTAACTCGTTTAAGAGATGGTATCTTCCCATTCCATATCTCATATGGGGTGGTAGGCAACGGATTTGATCGGAGTCTATTCAATAGATATGCATCTTCTCAAGTGCATGTCCCTAAAAGGAAATAGGCAACTCAGCAGTATTCATCATAGAGTGCACAATATCTCATAGGGTGTGATTCCTCTACCCCGATATACCGTTGTGTTGTGGTGTATACGGAGGAGTAAGTTGAGAGAGAATCTTATTCTCTTTTAAATAGTCCCGGAATTCCGTGCTCCAGTATTCTTCTCCCCGATCATATCGAAGGATTTGAATACCTTTACTCATCTGGTTCTCAATTTCGTACTTATATTCCTTGAAATTCTCAAAAGATTCAGTTTTGTGTTTCAACAAGAACACGTGTCCATATCTTGTGAGAACATCAGTGAATGTAATAAAGTAAGCGGAACCATCCCTGGCATGTGTAGACATAGGACCACATACATCACTATGTATCTGTCCAAGAGTTCAGTAGCTCTTTCTCCGTTTCCAGTAAACGGAGATTTGGTCACCTAGCCTTTGAGACATGACCGGCAAGTTTCATAAGATGTAAATTCGAACGGATTCAAATATGCATCCTTATGGAACTTTAGCTAGTCTTATCTCATTGACATGACCTATCTACAATGCTTCAAGAAGACTTCGTTCATTTCTGAACTGTTCCTCTTGTGTGTGTTCTGTACGTTTAGAACTGTGGTTTGATTCAGAACGTGCACACTGTTATACAACATACCATACCCAATCAACACTTGATTTAGGAAAATATTCACAATATTATTGGTACGAAATAACAGTCGCTCGGAATAATTGTATTACAAGTTGGCAACACTAGGTGATATTTGCCAACCTTTTTGGCTGCAACAATTGCACCATCTCTACTACTAGAAACATATCACCCATTTCCTTTTCTCCACCTTTCTGTAGCCCATGTAACAAATTACATGTGTGGGATCCTCATCCGGAATCCAATACCCAGGACGTAGAGTAAACTTAGAAACAGTTCTTGGTAACGAACACACCCGAAGACAATGCATCAACATACTTTTTCTTCGTTTGGGTGGCGTGGGAATCCGAATATTCCCCTATTCCTTGCTCAGACTTATGACAATTATAAGGTAGAGCAGAACCTAACCCAGTATAATAAGTAGGTTCGGTCAAAACATTTATATTATTATCTTGATTAAGGCATTTCATTGGTCGCTACTAGGAGAGAGAGAAGGATAATCACTTTGTGTGCGCTCTTTGCAAAATTAGATTGCTTATTTTATCTAATCTGGATGGCTCCCACTGTTTTTATCAAACCTTCCTTCAAACCCTAAAAGGTAAGATTAGCCGGGATTAATTACACCCTACAGGTTCGCCAATCGTTCGTCCAGGCAGGTATCGGTACTCCGAGGGAGGTTTCTCGTGCTTTCGCACGGTCCTAATTAAAATAAACCTCGTTTCTCTAGAAGCATAACCGATCAGTCAAAAATATTGCATTTTTAACACATCAATTTCCCTACTATTTGCAATCATCTAAAGGTGTTCGGTATAAATATAGCACATATTAGCAATTCGTCTGTAAAATACCAAATAACATGTGTTATATATTATACCCGGTATTTTGAGGGAAATTGTGTGTTTATTATTGCACGCATGATCTTTGTATATGCAACACTTGTCTCGAGATTTTGTGCAGGAAATTCCAGGAAAAAGAGCCGGAAGTGCTAAAAGTGCTGATAAAAATACACTAAGTCCAAGACTTGTGATCTGGCAGTAAAGAAGAAAGATTTATAAAATTCCAGAGATCAGAAAAGTACTATGAGGCCAACACAATTGAGCACAAGAAAATTCATGCACCAAGCTCCTCAAACGGCCGCGGATCCGCGGCCGATCCAACTCGTCGGCGGTTGGATTCCTTCCTGAGGCTTATCTTTTTACGGCCAAGATTATTTAAAGTCTCCAGAAATCTCCACAAGCTTCACTCCAACATCAAGTCTTCTCATGCAAGCTAGCTAACTACCTTAATCTAGAAGCTTCCTATAACTGCCTAGCTTTCTATGCAAGCCTCATAACAACCAAGCTTCTCTTGTAAGCTAAATAACTAAGTCAATCTAGAAGTTTCTTCTTAACTACCAAGCTTACAAGGGAAGCTAAACCTAGCTTAGCTTCTAAAGGAAGCTAAACTTAGCTTCTAGGGGAAGCTTAAGGAAAACACTATAAAAAAGGACCCAGGGCTTCATTAAAGAGGTTGTTCGGTACTTGATTAGTTGTAGCAAGATCCAAATCAAAATCCACACTAATTGAGAGACACAATTTGATCCAAATCAAGATTCATCAAGTACCGATTCAAGCAAGCATTCAACGAGTCTTTTTGAAGCAACGCCGATCTTCATCCGAGCAAGTGATCCATGACGATCCGCGACTCAAGAAGACGATGCGAAGCTAGTTCGATGATTTAGTTCCTCCTCAATTCTTGAAGTCTTTGAGTGAATTGTAACGAAACGTCGAATAATAAAAGGTGAAAATTCTTGATCTTGCTTTTTTTTACATTTGAGCATTATGAAGAGTTATCGATTCTTGATTGTTATCTTTTTCATGATGTTTGAGTGAAAACTCCGCTTGTGGAGGAATCGAGAAAATAGGTAGATGATGATGAAAAAATTCTTGAACGATTCTTAAGTCTTATGAGTTTTGTAACTTTAGGAAATTGAATCATCGACAATCTAGTTTTGAGCGAGATACTTTCTTGAATGTTTTCGCTCTTAATTAGAGATCAACGATCGATGATTGAATTTCCTAGAGGCTAGAATTTGAATGCAAATTAACGAAAGGACAAGAGATGATGATGGAGAAACCATAGTTTCTTCAAGAGATCCCTAAACCTCGTTAATTGTCATCGATCTAGCAACAAATCATCAATAGATAAGAATTTGTAATCATAAGTATTCATCATCACTATCGATTGGATCGATTCCTACGAGCCTCTTTACAAATCTTGATAATTCATTCGATTTGGATATCTTCTTGAACTTTATTAATTCTTGATTTTAGATCTAGTTTCCGATGATTCTTGAAACTAAATTTCATAAATCTTGAATCAATTTTCTTTTATCTTTTAATTTTCAACTCAACTAAAACAAGATCGAGCAAATCACGCTTTCCCTGTGGACGATCCGCATTCACCGACGAACCTAAAAAAGACACCGTTATTAATTGCGGTTTACAAATTTCTTTGGTTGTGATCTTTACACTTTTCAAAACACGACACGGAAATCGATTATCAATCAATTGGCGCCGTTGCCGGGGATCGTATGCTAATTTGTTCGTTTTTGTAATTTGAGTTGAAAAATTTATTATTCCATCAGTTTTTTAGATCAAAATTCGTAACAAGCGCTTAACGATTTGTTGTGATTTGTTGCAAGGAGATCTGGAATTTGTGGAGCGAGAGAAAAAATATTCAGATCATTCCAGGGAGTTCAGAGAGTCATCAGGAGCATTTGCTAAAATTTTTGTGCAGGGAACTCTCTGTACTGCGGCGGATCCGCGGTATTACTGGCTTATTGCGGTGGAAGCGCGGCAATCTTAGGGTTTCAGTGCACCAAAATTCTCAGGTCCTCTTCTGACTTTCTTATCTCTTTCCTGCTCTGCTCCATTAACCAATTTCTGCAGGTTTCTTCGCAAAAATTCACAGCGCCGCAAAAAGAAAAATTGTTGCGTGTTTGATCTTGGTCGTTTGCATTTTAATACGGAAATTAAGGGGCAAAGACCAAATTCAGATTAGGTGGGGAGTTCATTACCCTTCCTAAACCCCAAAAATCACAAAACTGCATCTGCATCACCCTCATTAACTAAAAAATATCTAGACATGACTCTAAGGACCGTCGCGCTCACTTAGGACAGAAGGAGGTCGTGGGTAATCTATTGCTTATCCGCGTTTCTTTTGTGGTGTCTAAGGTAAGTGTGTCTAAGGCAAGTGGTTACTTAATTAGGCCCACTACTTACGTTGTGGAGAACCTCCCACTTACCTGGCACTTCCCTGGCCACAGGAGAGGTAAAGAGGCAGTAGAGGATCTATCTTGCGACTTATCTTCTGGAAGTCTAGGAGTGGTCTAGAGACTTGACCTAGGTGACCACTAGATTTAGGGTTGCTTGTGCATTGTTTATGATTTGATTTTTTCAAAAATCCGTACTTTTTCAAAACAAACACCAACTCATCTTTTCCTTAATTATCACAACGCTGCCACTTGTGCTAAACCATTTAGTGCATGCTCGGCTGGACACGGGATTTTAGTGCCCGTCTTGTCCGCGTTCCTCCTATCGACTCCGAAGTCGGTATTTTTACGTCTACTTGTTCTTTACCCTCCACCACACCTACTTCGATGGATGGTTCTCCATCAAACTTCTTTAACACTACTCTGCCACCGTCCGCAGGTGCGCAGAATCCGCCCCGCATCTCTCTTCAAGAGAGATGTTACCCTATGCGAGGTCCTCTTTCGACATGTCTTACCATTCTACCAACCAATGGGGACAATTTTGAAATCAAACCACAATACATCAATTTTCTACCAAAATATCACGGTCTCGAGTCTGAAGACGCATATGTCTTTATTACCAAATTTGGAAATGTATGGGCTATGATGGGTACTTCACAGCTTTCTGTGGATGCTATGCGTCTACGTTTTCTCCCATTTACCTTCTGCGATATAGCCGAGAAGTGGCTTTATAACACAGCCGCACATTCTATTTCAAACTGGGAGGAATTCGTCGCAGCTTTCCTAAAGAAATTCTACCCCAATCATAAAACAGCTCGAGTCCGTAGCGAAATAAATCAATTTACCCAGCTTCCAAATGAACCATTCTCGAAGTGTTTTGAACGCTTCAAGGATCTGTTAGTTCAATGTCCACATCACGGAATTCCTAGATGGGATCTGTGCAGAATCATATATGAGGCCATTAATCCTACAACAAAACAGAACCTTGAATTCATGTGTCAAGGCACTTTCATGACTAAAGATGATGGTGAAGCCTGGAGATTCTTAGAAGATTTCGCTGAAAAATCTTTACAGTGGGAGAGTGTAAACCAGTCATCGTCTAGGGGTGGCATTCACCAAATTGATGTTTCCATAGGAGTTAGAGCTGAAATGGCAGCAATGCAAAAGAAACTCGAAGCCATGGAACATAAATTTTTAGCAGCCTCCCTAAATCAGATGTCACTCCCCAAAACTTTCTGTGGATGCTGTTCTGATCCATCTCATCTTACGGAAGAATGTCCTTTAAATTCTCCGTTTCAAGGTCAAGAGTATACCAATGCTGCTTTCCAACAAAGACCTAGAAACAATCCGTATTCTTCTACTTATAATCAGGGTTGGAGGAATCACCCTAACTTTGCTTGGAACCAACAACAAACTCAAAACACGGTTCCAAATCAAAATAATTTTCAAAGGGCTCCTCCACCACAACAACAGTCATTTCAACTGACTCAGCACCCCTATCAATCACAAAACTTTCAAAACCCTGTCAACACACCTGCACCGTATAATCCTTTGCAGTTAACCGGTACTGATATTTCCTCTTCACTCGAACGAACTTTTGAAATGTACATGAAACAAATGTCGGCTGAATTTAGGTCTTCCCTCGATAAATTCCAGAAAAACTCTGACCTCCAAGCTGAGAGTTTAAAATCGACGGAAGCTCAAATTGCTCAATTAAAAGCCGAAATGAGTGCAAGAGAGAAAGGGAAAATTCCGTCTCAACCCCTACCGAATCCTGGACATTCACAACATTACAATGTGAATGCCATCACAACGTTGAGATCTGGAAGAGTGCTGAATAATCATATTGGGGAAGAGATTGATAATCATGAAAAGTTTATCAATAATACCCCGGCTGAGACTTTTCCTTCCACACACACTTCTACATCTGATCCTTGTTCTTCTACCCCATCACCTTCTTGCAAGCCTATTCTTCATTTCCCCCAAGGCTCGACACCTCAACAAACCTCTTCTAGTCCACCAAAGACGATCCCCACTTCTATTCTGGGATCACTTCCACACACATCACCTTCTCCAATGTTGGACACAGCTCTTATTGCTAAAACTTCTTATCCGAATCCGTTAAGGGGAAACTAATCGAGTCCACATATGGAGAAGATTATGGAAATGTTCAAACAGGTTAACATCAACATCCCTCTCCTAGATGATTTCCAACAAGTCCCCTCTTATGCGAAAATTCTCAAAGACTTGTGCACCAGGAAGAGGAAGACTCAAGTGCCCAAAAAGGTTTTCATGACTAATAATGTTAGCACTGCTTTTACCCCACAGTTACCAAAGAAACGTAAGGACCCAGGATGTCCTACAATCTCGATTTCTATTGGGGGTAAAAACATTAACCGTACTTTACTTGACCTTGGCGCAAGTGTTAATCTGCTTCCATATTCTGTTTACGAGCAGTTAGGGATTAGAGAGTTAAAAACAGCTCATTGCACTCTCCAAATGGCAGACCGTTCAATCACCAAACCTAGGGGTGAACTGGAGGATGTGTTGATAAAAGTCGGGGAATTCATATTCCCTGTGGACTTTATTGTTCTCGATACACAACCTGTAGCAAACCCACGGAACCAAATTCCGGTGATTTTGGGTCGACCATTCCTTGCCACTTCCAATGCTGTCATTAACTGTCGAAACGGTTCAATGAACCCATCTTTTGGAAAAATGACAATTGAACTGAACATCTACAAAATTGGAAGTCAGCCGTCTGAACCCTCTGCTCACATACTTGATGTCTGTTCTGTCTACGAGATTGCTCCCGAAAGTTGCGAATTTGATGAACTTTGCTTTGAAGATCTTGATGACACTAGCACATTAATGTTTGATCTTTCACATCTTAATGAGGACACTCTTTCCATTCTTGAGTCTGAAACTCTTGACTCATCACCTTCCGAGTCTGTATCTTTTGCAGGCTACGAGCTTCTTTGTGACTCTGAACATCATTTGATGACCCCACCTTTTATAATTTCTCCGCCAGCATTAGATCTCAAACTTTTACCTTCTCATCTTAAATATGCATATTTAGGTGAGGATGAGTCTTTACCTGTTATCATATCCGCTTCTCTAACCTCAGAGCAAGAGAACGCGCTTTTGACGGTATTGAGATCTAATAGGCAAGCGTTTGGTTGGACTATGGCTGACATCAAAGGGATTAGTCCCTTGATTGTTGAACATCATATACATCTGATGGATGAAGCCAAGCCAACCCGAGAACCACAGAGACGGTTAAACCCCGTCATGAAGGATGCGGTTAAGAAAGAAATCGTCAAATGCCTTGACAATGGTATCATTTACCCAATCTCCGATAGCCAATGGGCGAGTCCAATTCATGTCGTCCCTAAGAAATCTGGCATCACAGTCATTACAAATGAGGCAAATGAGTTAATCCAAACACGCACTCAAACTGGGTGGCGTGTATGTATTGATTATAGAAAACTCAATGCCGCAATGAGGAAAGACCACTTTCCTCTACCTTTCATTGACCAGATGCGAGAACGCTTAGCTGGACGGGAATATTACTGCTTCATGGACGGATACTCTGGCTATAACCAGGTCCCTATTACCAAAAGGGATCAAGATAAAACCATATTTACTTGTCCTTTTGGTACTTTTGCTTATAGACGCATGCCCTTTGGTTTATGCAATGCTCCCGCTACATTTTAGCGTTGTATGATGGGGATATTCTCGGACATGGTCGAGAATTTTCTGGAGATTTTCATGGACAATTTCTCGATATTCGGAGATTCTTTTGCTGACTTCCTATATCATCTTGACGCAGTTCTCACTCGTTGTAAAGAGAAGAACTTAACCTTGAATTGGGAAAAATGCCATTTCATGATCCAAGAGGGAATTGTGCTTGGACATGTTATTTCACGAAAAGGCATTGAGGTTGACAAAGCTAAAATTGATGTCATTCAAAACCTTCCTCATCCCAAATGCGTCAAGGATATACGATCCTTTCTTGGCCATGCAGGCTTTTACAGGAGATTCATTAAGGATTTTAGTAAAATTGCTAGACCTTTAACTCTTCTCTTGGCCAAGGACACAACCTTTCACTTTGACTCGGATTGTGAGGCAGCATTTGACTCACTCAAACACTCTCTCACTATAGCACCCGTTCTATCATCTCCAGATTGGAACCACCCTTTTGAGCTTATGTGTGATGCATCAGATTTTGCAGTTGGTGCAGTCTTAGGACAACACATTGAAAAGATACCACACGTGATCTATTATGCAAGTAAGACCCTGAACGATACTCAAATTAATTGTACAACTACTGAAAAAGAACTTTTGGCAGTTGTATTTGCATTAGAAAAATTCAGGCCTTACTTGATTGGTCCACCTATTGTTGTGTACACTGACCACTCCGTCTTGAAACATCTTTTGGCGAAGAAAGATGCTAAAGGTAGGCTAATACGTTGGATCCTTCTATTACAAGAATTTGATCATGTTATTAAAGATAAGAAAGGATGTGAAAACGTTGTAGCCGACCATCTTTCACGCATCTCTTCTTCACCTGTGACCCTGCCGATCAATGATTCTTTTCTGGACGAACAACTCTTGAATGTATCCGATGAACCTTGGTTCAGGGATATTGTGAATTATCTTGCTACGGGACTTATTCCCCGCGAATGGTCGAAACAGGACAAGCATCGATTTTTATCCCAAGTAAAACATTTTTACTGGGATGAACCATATCTGTTTAAGTATTGTCCTGACCAGATCATTCGTAGGTGTGTCTCTAATGATGAATTCAAGAGTGTTCTATATTTTTATCATGATAAGGCATGTGGGGGTCATTTCGGTCCTCGAAAGACGGCGGAGAAGGTTTTGCAATGTGGTTTTTGTTGGCCGACTTTGTTCAAAAATGCATTTGATCATTGCAAAACCTGTACACAGTGTCAACACACGGGTAGGATTTCCCGGAGAAATGAAATGCCACAGCAACCCATCTTAGTGGTTGAAATTTTTGACGTTTGGGGTATTGACTTTATGGGTCCTTTTCCCAACTCCTTTGGGAATCTGTATATATTGCTTGCAATTGATTACGTCTCAAAATGAGTTGAAGCTATTCCTTGTCGAACTAATGACAAAGGTTCTTAAAAGAAAACATCTTTTCGCGATTTGGACACCCACGCGCTATCATTAGCGATAACGGGACACATTTCTGCAATCGGTCTTTCGAGACTTTGATGCGAAAATATGCAATCAACCACAAACTTTCCACACCCTATCATCCCCAAACGAGCGGGCAGGCTGAGGTTTCTAACAGATAAATCAAACAAATTTTGGAGAAAACTGTTTCTAAAAATCGAAAAGATTGGTCAACCAAATTGACAGATGCTCTTTGGGCATTCCGAACTGCATATAAAACCAATCTAGGTACGTCTCCTTACAGACTAGTGTTTGGTAAGGCTTGTCACCTTCCGGTCGAAATTGAGCACAAAGCAATGTGGGCCATTAGAGAACTTAACTTTGACTTAAATCAAGCCTGCAATTTTCGGAAGCTGCAATTAAACGAGCTAAGCGAACTCCGTTAAGAAGCTTATGATAATGCTGTAATTGTAAAGAACCGGACTAAGGTATTTCACGATAAAAATATTTTGAGAAAAACTTTTACACTTAGTCAACAAGTCCTTCTTTATGATTCACGACTCCATCTTCATGCGGGTAAGCTACGATCTCGATGGAAAGGACCTTTTGTTGTGCGGTATGTATACCCGCACGGGGCAGTTGAGGTTGAAAATGTTGAAAACGGTACAATTTTCAAAATAAATGGACATAGATTAAAACCGTAATTTTCCACTGACCCCACGGAGGAGCTCCTGTTTTTACAGGAGCCATATTATCTTGATTAAAATTCCTCCGTCTCACCTCCATGTCATGTAAAATACTGTATCATCTTTAGAATGGAGGTGAGTGAAAAGAATAAGTTTGGGGGAGGATTTTCACGATCATATTTATTGCCCCCGTTAATAAATTTCCTCCCAGGCTTATAGGTTTTTGTGATCCAGCAGATGGCAACAGTGAGGACACTGTTGAAAATAAGTTTGGGGGAGGTTTGTGCTTATTTACGCATCATTTGCATATCACTTTGCATAAGCACAAAACTTTTAAAACATATAAAAAAATTTAAAAAAAATTCAAAAGATAAAAATATTTAATATTTAATTTTATAATAAAAGACTAGATAGGGAAAAATTACATCCAAAAGATTGGAAAAATTTAAGAAAACCAAGAAAATTAGAAGTTTTCTTAAACGAACTAGTAATAACTAGTTATGAGCCGTTGTCCCAAGGGTTAGTAAGATGAAAGAAGTCACTAATCTGGGGATAAAAATAAGTCTGAAAAATAGTTCCTATTCTGGAAGCCAAACATTTGAATGTTGATATCCTACTATACGCACTTACACACGTCTTGAAACTCGGGATAGTAGAGGATACCTTGAAATGCTCTTGTCTAGAAGCCAAAGTATGAAGGAAATAATAAATGAATAAAATATATAAAATGGTATAGAAAAATGAACACTGGTTTTGTTATCGCCAAGGCAGCAATAAAAAAATATAGCGAGAGTGCTTCATCACCTAGTGCCTTAGACCAACTGGTCTGGGAGTCACTGCTAAGCCTTAAGTGGTGCAAGACGAGGAAAATATTGATACACCTAATAAGCAAGCACAGGAGTAATCGGTCGGTTAGTACCTCAAGAAGTATTAACGGTCGCATGAAAAATGTGTGAGCAATCCCATCTAAATATTAAAAAGTACTGAGGTATATGGACAAGAGTATGATAGCTTGAATTGAATTCTCCGAGTGTAGGGATATCTTTTACACACACGTAGGGGTATATGATCAATGTTTGGAAGAAATGTAGGAATGAAGAATAAAGACGATATTTTATTGAGGGATGATGTGATTTCTAGCATCTTTTCATGACTATTAAGATAGGGCTCATGACAACTGAAAAGCTAGTGTAGTTGGAAACTCTGATTTTCAAAGTATTTCTTTTACAATTCTTATTTTTATATGTAACTTTCACAGTCTTCCTTTTATTATGGGATTTTGTGGGTGCAATCCGCTGAAAACCCTCAGGAGACAACACTCCTCCTACTAGGGACACCTAGAGGTTTAAAGGCTTGTTGCACGTGCTCGGTGCAATCGTGTTGCCTACGAAAGTGTGATAGTTAGTTTTTCTTTTTTCTTTATTTTCTCCTTCTCTTTCTAATAAAACAAGTTTGCTCGAGACGACCAAAATTAAGTTTGGGAGAATTTGATCAGTCGAAAATATTGCATTTTTAACACATGAATTTCCCTACTATTTGCAATCATCTAAAGGTGTTCAGTATAAATATAGCACATATTAGCAATTCGTATGTAAAATACCAAATAACATGTGTTATACATTATAACCGGCATTTTGAGGGAAATTGTGTGTTTATTATTGCACGCATGATCTTTGTATATCGCAACACTTGTCTCGAGATTTTGTGCAGGAAATTCCAGGAAAAAGAGCCGGATGTGCTAAAAGTGCTGATAAAAATACACCAAGTCCAAGACTTGTGATCTGGCAGTAAACAAGAAAGATTTATAAAGTTCCAGAGATCAGAAAAGTACCATGAGGCCAACACAATTGAGCACAAGAAAATTCATGCACCAAGCTCCTCAAACGACCGCGGATCCGTGGCCGAGTTGGCAGATCCGCGGCCGATCCTATAACTGCCTAGCTTTCTATGCAAGCCTCATAACAACCAAGCTTCTCTTGTAAGCTAAATAACTAACTCAATCTAGAAGTTTCTTCTTAACTACCAAGCTTACAAGGGAAGCTAAACCTAGCTTAGCTTCTAAAGGAAGCTAAACTTAGCTTCTAGGGGAAGCTTAAGGAAAACACTATAAAAAGGGACCCATGGCTTCATTAAAGAGGTTGTTCGGTAGTTGATTAGTTGTAGTAAGATCCAAATCAAAATCCACATAAATTGAGTGACACAATTTGATCCAAATCAAGATTCATCGAGTACCGATTCAAGCAAGCATTCAACGAGCCTTTTTGAAGCAACGCCGATCTTCACCCGAGCAAGTGATCCACGACGATCCGCGACTCAAGAAGACGATGCGAAGCTAGTTCGATGATTTAGTTCCTCCTCAATTGTTGTAGTTTTTGAGTGAATTGTAACGAAATATCGAAAAATAAAAGGTGAAAATTCTTGATCTTTCTTTTCTTTACATTTGAGCATTATGAAGAGTTATCGATTCTTGATTGTTATCTTTTTCATGATATTTGAGTGAAAACTCCGCTTATGGAGAAATCGAGAAAATAGGTAGATGATGATGACTAAATTCTTGAACGATTCTTAAGTCTTATGAGTTTTGTAAACTTTAGGAAATTGAATCATCGACAACCTAGTTTTGAGCGAGATGCTTTCTTAAATGTTTTCGCTCTTAATTAGATATCAACGATCGATGATTGAATTTCCTAGAGGCTAGAATTTGAATGCAAATTAACGAAAGGACAAGGGATGATGATAGAGAAACCCTAGTTTCTTCAAGAGATCCCTAAACCTCGTTAATTGTCATCGATCTAGCAACAAATCATCAATAGATAAGAATTTGTAATAATAAGTATTCATCATCACTATCGATTGGATCGATTCCCACAAGCCTCATTACAAATCTTGATAATTCATTCGATTTGGATATCTTCTTAAACTTTATTAATTCTTGATTTTAGATCTAGTTTCTGATGATTCTTGAAACTAAATTTCATAAATCTTGAATCAATTTTCTTTTATCTTTTAATTTTCAACTCAACTAAAACAAGATCGAGCAAATCACACTTTCCCTGTGGACGATCCGCATTCACCGACGAACCTACAAAAGACACCGTTATTGATTGCGGTTTACAAATTTTTTTGGTTGTGATCTTTACACTTTTAAAACACGACACGGAAATCGATTATCAATCAATAACCCTGTTGACACCTTTCTAGACACCTACTTGATTAGTTAATTGTAAAGTGCAAAACTCTTCCAGGAGTAACTCTTAGTCGCAGTGGGTATCGGGATCCAACTATCATATAGAAGCTATGCAATCTCATTGCAAATTTCAACAATTGAAATTCCCGATAATGTTTTACCCCTAGCAGCTTATGACCTTAACTATGGTCAACAAATCATAAGTGCTAGTCAAGTTCTACCCGTTCATTTCTTGATTGAATTAAACCCACCCGTACGACCTTTAACTATGGTCAATAAAGCCATACGAATGTCCTAATCAATTGCATCATATGCTTTATACGAAGACATCACTTAGCTACCGTACATTACGCCTTAACTATGGTCAACAAACGCAGCATGAATACTAAGTACTCTACTTCCTAAAATAACGGAGGGCTACGAATGGTTTTTAAGAAAACCTTTAATGTAATGAACTTGATATCGTTGTAGAAGGTAGTGATTTTGAAAATGAGTGTTTTTTAGGCTTTTGCTAGTTTCTCTAAAGAGGTCACTCCCGGTGAAGGGATCTCGGCTCTTTCCTCATCGAATGAGGTGCTGGATATTCATCAAGGAATACCACTATGCAAAGTAAGAACTAGAGAAGCAATCAAAAATAAAACAAAGTGAGTTGTAGCATTAGCTAGTTATTGTCTCGACCCGGAATGTCACGTAACTGGCACTTGAATCATGTGAAGTCTATCGGACCCACCTAATTCAAGTAAGCCAAAGCCCAGAAATCTAAACCTTTTAGGGAAAATAGTGGAGGTGAAGTTTTGAAATAAGGTTTAAAGAAATCAGGTTCCTTCTTTAATACATAAGTAATATAATATGAAAACAACGTTTTATAACTAATTGAAAACACTTTTCGCCATTGAAAATTTCGGTGTTCACCGCCGAAAACGGGAGACAAAACCGCGTAGGTCGTCTTGCCTGAATTAGGGGGCATATGCTATTTGGTTTTATCCATCCACCTCTCCGAAGATGCCAAGTTGATTTATGACACTGTATATCGAAGGTGTAGACGGATGCGGCCGTTGTAGCAGAATTCGTCAGATTCCCCTTCATTGTGAGGGGTTTTTGATTGTGGGGACGCTCTTCCCTGCAGGCGCAAGCCCCTGCAGTTAATTACGCTACCGCATCGCGGTAACCATTTTCTCCTTCTCCAGATGGTCACTTCGTGTCGTGTGTGTTTGTTTTGTTTTTAGTTGCCCGTGGATTGTATACGGAGACTAATTTATGTTGTCGCCCGTAGGGCGTGGATTAGTCCAAATCCGTATTTTCTTAGATTTGGATTTGGGTTGGGTTTAAGGATCGTTAATCTCATTTGAGACTAAGATCAACTTAAACGTTTGTTAAGGATATGTTAGTCTAATTTTAGACTATGATCTACTTAACAGGATCATTTAGATCCAACAAAAGAGCATTTGGGCTCTATTGTTTTAGTTTAGGGACATTGCGGTCCATAAGTTTAAGGATATCATAGTCCGTGGAGTTTAAGGACATCATAGTCCATGAGTTTAAGGACCTCACAGTCCATAAAGTTTAAGGACATCATAGTCCAGTTTAAAGACGTCATAGTCTGTGGGGGTTTATAGGGACGTTGCGGTCCGTAGGGTTTATTGATTGTCGGGACCTGCCACCTCTCTGAAGACGTTGAAGAGTTACAACAACATATATCAGGGGTGTGAAGAGATGTACCCTTGAACAATGTCAGTTGAGAGATCTGTAGTTGGATTGATTTAAGGACCGTTAATCTCGTTTCATATTAAGATCAACTTAAATGGTTGTTAAGGATACGTTAGTCTAATTTTAGACTAAGCTCTACTTAACAGGGTTTTAGGATCATTTAGATCCAGCAAAAGAGCATTTGGGATCTATCGTTTTATTTTAAGGACGTTATGGTCCGTAGTTAGTTTAAGGACATTACGGTCCACAGTTTAGATGCAAACATGGGTTTGGAAATGCACCAGATAGTTATTAGTCATCAGGGCCTACGACCTTTCTGAAGACGTTGAAGAATTACGACATGTATCAGAGGTGTGAAGAGATGTACCCTTGAACCAAATGCCAGATTGAGAAGCAATGGGATGAACATTACTTTGAATGCCATCTAAGATCAATTTTGAAAGACCTGGGTATAATTGGAACTCGGGTGTTGACTTTGGGAGACTTGTTTGATTTAAGCTAAGGTTAGCCTCTCGTAGTGTTAAACACTAGTGTATGCTCAGCGCTCACGTGCTCCCACGTGAGGCGATTGAAGTAGGGTTAAACACTAAAAATTTGAAGCGCTCATGTGGGTTCACGTGAGGTGTTTGAAGTAGTGTTAAACACTGAGATTTGAAGCGCTCACGTAGGGTCACGTGAGGTGTTTGAAGTAGGGTTAAACACTGAGATTTGAAGCGCTCACGTGAGGTCACGTGAGGTGTTTGAAGTAGTGTTAAACACTGAAGATATCAATCGCTCACGTAGGGTCACGTGAGGTGTTTGAAGTAGTGTTAAACACTGAGATATGAAGCGCTCACGTGGGGTCACTTGAGGCGCTTGAAGTAGTGTTAAACACTGAAGATATGAATCGCTTACGTGGGGTCACGTGAGGTATTTCCAAAGACTGAAAGCTGCCACTGTTTTATTCTCTTTTGAAAAGTGCTAATCACTATTAGGGGGTCACGTGATGTCACGTGAGGCGCCCTAAAGTAGAAACTGCCTTGGATTTATTCCCCTTTTTTTTCTTCTGAAGGGCTTGTTCAGGGGTCACATGAGAACACGTGACCTGATCTCATTTGTTTTCTCTCATTCAACACGGGTGCTCACGTGGGAACACGTGATCATGTTTGGGTACTAATCTTCTTTTCTTTTTTTACGTGCATAGAGATCTTGAGTTAAGTCCCCTGTTTGATAAGAATAAAATTCTTATATAGGATTGAACCCTAATTTTATTTAGAGGAATTAAATTCCTATATGTTGTAAGAATTAAATTCTTTGAACTCAATTCTCCCCCTAGGTTTTGAATCTGCATAACAAATCTCCCCGATGAGAATTAAATTCTCAACTTGTGGGGAGATCTGCTTCTGCAGATCTTCAAGCAGAGGAAGAACTAAGTTCTTTTTAGATAAGTTAAACTCTTGTGAATATGAAGAAGAGGTAAGAGGTTCTGTCTTTCTTTTTTTTCTTTTTTTACCTAGGGTTTCTTTTTGGAGATCTTCTTATCTTTGGAGAATTAAATTCTCTTTTCTTTTGGCTTACGAAGGGTTTTTTTCCTCTCTCTCCTGTATCCCCTTTTTTGTCCCTTTGCTCTTATTTATAGGAGAAAGAAAATAATCAATTTGTTCAAAAAATCTCTCATTGAGAGATTTTGATCAACCAAAATGATCTTTTAGATCAATCGGTGAATTTTATTCACCGTTGGATTTTTATCCAAAAGCTCTCTGTTTAACAGAGAAGATTTCAAGATTATGAATATTTTGTTAGTTTTAATAAGATTAGAATTTTATTCTATCAAATCATTTTAGTTTAACAAGATCAGAAATATATTTTCTTAATATGGATATCTTGTTAACATAGAATTTTATTCTTGTTATAAGATTAGGAAAATATTTTCCTATAATAGATTTTTATTCTATCATATGATCACCGCCGGATCTTTGATCCAAGGGTTCTTTGTTTGACAGAGAAGATTTTTCTAGTTTAAGGAAGATCAAGAAAATATTTCCCAAATAGAATTTAATTCTAGAATTTGATAGGAACATTTTAAGTTGGGTTGCTCACATGCTTTGCATGTGAGAGGCAAGAGAACTCATGTGTTTAACACGTGACCCCTGCTGTGGGTTTTACCTGTTTATGTTCAGTGCTTATATGCTTGGCATATGAGCGCTCACGTGTTTTACACGTGAGGCCTGTTTGGCCATTGGTGATTTATGTTCAGCGCTCATATGCTTTGCATATGAACGCTCACATGTTTAACACGTGATGCCTGTTTGGCCCTTTAATTGTTTTATTCAGCGCTATTGCGCTTTGCATATGAGCGCTCACGTGTTTTACACGTGATGCCAAATTTTGAGAACTCTCCCCCTTTTTTGTAAGGGAACCAGTAGCTCTTGGCCGAAAATTTTGGCGGGAACAAATGCCCCCTACTACTTTGCCCCCGTATGTATGTACGTGGGTGAAGTAGTGCAAAGTAATGTGTGACCGTAGAATTGAGGGCTTAGGAGACAAGTTTGGAGTCCTTGTAGCCTAAGACTTTCCAACTTTATGAGCCGTGGGGGTTTCATAAAGACTTTTCTCCCTACGAGTCGAGAGGATCCTGTAAGTGTATTTTCTTCCTAGAAATCTTGAGGATTTCTAAGTGTTCATCGCCTCCATGAGTCATAAGGATCTCACTCGGGTATTTTTCCTTACGAATCGTGAGGATCCGTAAGTAACTTCTTTATTTCATTGGCGAATGTTGTTTTGGCAACTGTGGCCCGTAGATAGTCCATCTTGACCTCCTTGTAGGGCAGCGATGGCTTAGAAAACAGGTTCAGGTCTGCTACCTAAGACTTTTCAACTTTATGAGCCGTAAGGGTCTCATAAAGACTTTTCTCCTTACGAGTCGAAAGGATCCCGTAGGTGTATTTTCTCCTTAGGAATCGTGAGGATTCCTAAGTGCATTTTCTCTTGAGAATCGTAAGGATCTCACAAGAGCATTTTTCCCCTTTAAAGGTCGAGAGGACTCGTAAGTAGTTGTTTCCCTCATTGTCGATATTCGACTTGGGAGAGTATGGCCCGTGAATAGTCCATCTGGAACTCCTTGCAGGGCAGTGATGGCTTAGGAGACAGGGTTAGGATCTGCCACCTAAGACTTTTCAACTTTATGAGTCATGAGGGTCTCATAAAGACTTTTCTCCCTACAGGTCGAAAGGATCCCTAGGTGTATTTTCTCCTTAGGGGTCGTGAGGACTCCTATGTGCGTTTTCTCTTAAAAGTCGTAAGGATTTCACAAGAGAATTTTCTTTTCATGCGCGGGGACATTAATTTCCCTGCCGGTCGAGACGAATCGAGAGGTTCTCGTCAAGGACGTTGATTTCCCTGTATCGAGATAGTTTGGCCAAGGACACTGATTTCCCTGGAGTTCAGACGAATCGAGATATTCCTGCAAAGACACTGATTTCCCTGCGGGTTGAAACGAATCGAGAGGTTCTCGTTAAGGACGTTGATTTCCCTGAGTCGAGAAGTTGAACCAAAGACATTGATTTCCCTAGGGTTGAGACGGATCGAGAGATTCCTGCAAAGACACTGATTTCCTTACGGATCGACGCGAATCGGGAGGTTCTTGTCAAGGACGCTGATTTCCCTGAATCGAGATATTTTGCCAAGGACGCTGATTTCCCTGGGGTTGGGACGAATCGAGAGATTTCTGCAAAGACACTGATTTCCTTGCGGGTCGACGCAAATCGAGAGGCTCTCGTCAAGGATGCTGATTTCCCTGAATCGAGATATTTTGCCAAGGACACTGATTTCCCTAGGGTTGAGACGAATCGAGAGATTCTTGCAAAGACACTGATTTCTTTGCGGGTCAATGTGAATCGAGAGGTTCTCGTCAAGGACGCTGATTTCCCTGAATCGAGATATTTTGCCAAGGACGCTGATTTCCGTAGGGTTGAGACGAATCGAGAGATTCCTGCAAAGTCACTGATTTCTTTACGGGTTGACGCGAATCGAGAGGTTCTCGTCAAGGACGCTGATTTCCCTGAATCGAGATATTTTAACAAGGACGCTGATTTCCCTGGGGTTGAGACGAATTGAGAGATTCCTGCAAAGACACTGATTTCCTTGCGGGTCGACGCGAATCGAGAGGTTTTCGTCAAAGACGCCGATTTCCCTGAATCGAGATATTTTGCCAAGGAAGCTGATTTCCCTGGGGTTGAGACGAATCGTTCTGCTTTTCGCGGCGTCTGGTTTGACTTGCTCCGCTTTCTGCGGTGTCAGGGTTGACTTGCTCCGCTTGCGACGGTGTCAGGGTTGACTTGCTCCATTTTCTGCAGTGTCAGGATTGACTTGCTCCGCTTGCGACGGTGTCAGGGTTGACTCTAAGTTGTCTGTGAACCGTAGAGTCTTGGAACCGAAGACTTTGCCATGGCTCCGAATGGTGATGTCGCGTCCGTATCCTGCTGGAATGAGGAGGACGCCGTTGTCGGTCTCCAGGCTGTAGATGTTGTCGTTGAGATCTGACCCTCTCTTTGACAGAGTCTGTCGAGAAATGTGGTTCCCTTTTTGTTTATGCCCATGGATTGTATATAGGGGTCAGTATGGACTTACCTGCAGAGCAATGATGGCTTATGAGACAAGGTTAGGACCTGCCACCTAAGACTTCTCAACTTTACGAGCCGTGAGGGTCTCATAAATACTTTTCTCCCTGCGAGTCGTGAGGATCCCGTAGGTGTATTTTCTCCTTAGGAGTCGTGAGAATTCCTAAGTGCATTTTCTCTTGAGAGTCGTAAGGATCTCATAAGAGAATTTTCTCCCTTACAAGTCGAGAGGACTCGTAAGTGATTGTTTCCCTCCTTGTCGATGTTCGACTTTGAAGAGGGTGGCCCGTGAATAGTATACAACAGTCCATCTTAGACTGACTTGCAGGGCCTCAGTGCTTAGGAAACATGTCCTTATCCCCATTGCCTAAGGCTTTTCTCTACGAGTCGAGAAGTTCTTACAGGAACATTATTTTTCCCACGAGTCGAGACGAATCGAGAAGTTCTCCCGAGGATGTCCTAACGTCACAGTTAACTCCTGCTAATAGAAGTCCGTTAGGGTCTGTGTGTAAGTCTATGTCACGCACCCCACGTGTTTGCGGGGAGGCGGAATATATGAAAAACAATTATCAAAGCTTCGTAACACGGACTTGAGCACACGGATCGTGTCTAAACCATTACTAACAAACTACGAGAGGTTTAACTACTTGGATTCGAAGTTATACCTCACGTTACTTGTACTTCGGGTCTTCATCGCTGTCCTCCGCACCTCATAGGCTCTATGGAACGTGGGCACCTCAACGGCCTTCTCGAGTCAAAGACGATCTACCCGAGAGTCTATAGTCCGAGCTCCTATCTCGAATCTGAGATAACTAGGGTTTCTAGTTTGCTAATCTAGAAGTCCTAAATGGTGTAGAGTATTTAGATGGATTATTTAGTCACTTAAACCCTAGGATTCTCAACTCATGAGAGCTATTAGGGTTTGAGGAAGAAGATGAAGACTTGAGCAGAGAGAAATGTTTTGTGATAATGAATGAACTATTCTCATTTATGAATATCATGAAGCATAATAATATTATAAAAGTAAATATCTAGCTAATATTCATCATGCTTCATTTAATTCACTAGATGAATCATCTAATGAGTCATCTAATGAGTCATCTAATGAGTCATGGATCATTTAATGAAACTTACACCCCATCCTCCGCCTCATTTAGTTTAAATCACAAAAGAAATAAACACAAATGAGTCACCTCCTTCTAGAAGCTTCTCGACAAATTACGAGACTGCCCTTCCCATCCGTATTTCCGAAAAACATGGATAATCTTTGACTGAATAAATCCATCTATATAATACTAGAATCTGGCTTAAACCAAAGCCCGCTAGTATTATCTGCCCGATCATAGTACGTGCACAAATGTACGTAAGTGATCGCGGCCCTGCCGTAAAACCATACGGCCTCTACACCTTTTTCCCGGTGCAGGGAAACTCTCTGTGTGGGACTCTAAAGACTCGATACTACGCTGGAAGTGGGTTTAACCACAGACCGCAAGCGGTACTGGCTGTACATAACGGTCCCCAGGTAGATGTCGATAAGAAGGATGATGAGGAAACCCATCCAAACTCCTACTGAGCCTGTATGTGACAATCTCCGTACAGTCCGGTCTGTTCGTCTAGGACTATCGCATATCGGGCCTAGGGGGCGGTAAACGTCAGACCCCTAATAGCGGTATAAGTCGTGTCGGAGTGAAGCCCATTACACCTTGAGAAACTACTGGAACCTACCAGTAAATCTCGCTTGCTCTGGCCAGGGACTTTGCGTAATGGCTCTCCATACACAGCGCGATATCAACCCCCAATACCGGGAGAAACGAATCCTGTCTAACCGCCACTGCCTCCAAGTGCTTCGGGACTGCACCCAACTACTACCTGTTTGTACGACTCCTTTGAGCCATGGTAGGGTAGTAATCTAAGTACAGTGGGAACACACCCGAGGCGAAGTAGCAGTGTCAAGTCGACGAACTAAGCTGTACTCAAGTCACCTGGGAACTGCTATCTGACGATGGGTATAGTACCAACCTACAGTTCCCAGCGAGTCCTGTCTGGTGTACCCGTAACCTAACGAGCACCTGCATACTATCTCCAGTACGACGTACTGATGGCTGTAGAACAGACCATCTCCCCAACTGGGATGAGAAGCGTATACACCAGTCTACTCTGGAGTATCGATGCCCCATCTCGATAATCCTACGACCAGGGACCTGTATAGGATGTTGCTTATAGACTACCCAGCCCCCACTAGTGTGACTGCCATCACAACGCTGGTAATCAAGCAAAGATCCTAAGAGCTCTACTAATATGTATAAGCGATATGTTAAAAGAAACATATGCATATATTAAAGTAGAAACAAACCAAGTAGTATACTACCATTTTTAGCAAGACTGTCAATACAACTGTGAATATCCCAAGCTTTTATTAAGTAATATACAAACTAGTATGATACAGTAATAGCCTCTAGGGCATAAACACTAACAATCACCCACTTGCACTAGGGCCATGTACTGGCATATCGCAGACCTATCATCTCGAATAGCCTCTTGAACTGCGTCTGAGGAATGGCCTTTGTGAATGGATCAGCAGTATTATTCTCCGTATCTACTCTCTTCACCTCGATTTCCCGGCGATCTACGATCTCTCTGATCAGGTGATACCGCCTTAAGATGTGTCTGGACTTCTGATGGGACCTGGGTTCCTTCGCTAAAGCTATAGCGTCGTTGTTGTCGCAATACAGAGGTATTGGATCAACACTGGTAGGAACCACCTGAAGTTCTGTGAGGAACTTCTTCATCCAGACAGTTTCTTTTGCGACATCGCAAGTAGCTATGTATTCTGCTTCCATCGTCGAGTCAGCAACGGTGTCCTGCTTGGAACTCTTCCAACAGACCGCCCCTCCATTGAGGGTAAAGACATAACCCGACATAGACTTGGAGTCATCCATGTCACTCTGGAAGCTGGAATCAGCAAAGGCCTCGATCTGGAGGTCTTTTCCGCCATACACCAAGAACATCTCCTTAGTCCTCCTCACGTACTTGAGAATGTTCTTTACTGCTATCCAGTGCTTCTCCCATGGGTTTGCCTGATACCGGCTTACAACGCTCAATACGTATGCTACATCTGGTCTGGTACATAACATCGCATACATTATAGAGCCTACCGCAGAAGCGTAGGGTATAATCGACATGCAAGTCCTTTCCAAATCAGTCTTGGGAGACATCTCTTTGGAGAGGGTGATTCCGTGACAAGCCGGTAGGTTACCGCGCTTAGAATCTTCCATACTGAATATTTTCAATATGGTGTCTATGTACCTGGACTGTGAAAGTCCCAACATTCTCTTTGATCTATCACGATAGATCTGGATCCCCAGAATGTAGGTGGTATCACCCAGGTCCTTCATGGAGAACTTGTGTGACAAGAATCCTATGACTGACTGTAGCATAGGAATATCATTTCCTATTAAGAGAATGTCATCCACGTACAAGACGAGAAATACTACAGTTCTCTCTACAATCTTACTATATATGCATGGTTCATCTGGATTTTTGATAAAGTTGAATTCTTTAATAGTATCATCAAAACAGATGTTCCAACTCCGCGATGCCTGCTTTAGTCCATAAATGGACTTAAGTAATTTGCACACTTTACCGCTGCTCCCACTCTGAATGAATCCCTCTGGCTGATCCATATAGACGCATTCTTCCAAATTACAATTTAGAAAAGCCGTTTTTACGTCCATCTGCCAGATCTCATAATCTGGAAGGCAGCAATGGCAAGAAGGACCCGAATGGATTTGAGCATAGCCACTGGAGAAAATGTTTCGTCATAGTCCAAACCAGGTCTTTGACGAAAGCCCTTTGCAACAAGTCTAGCCTTATAGGTTTCAACCTGTCCATCTACACCAATCTTCTTTCTGAAGATCCATTTTCATCCTACGGGTTTTACCCCATCTGGAGCAATGTCCAAAGTCCATACTTTGTTAGTGTACATGGACTCCATTTCGGTCCGCATAGCATCCAGCCATCTTACTGAGTCGCCGCTCTGAATGGCTTGCTGGAAGCAAGTAGGGTCATCATTGTCAATGATGCAATTTTCTCTATCCCCGTCTATGAGAAAACCGTGGTATCTCTCGGGCGGATGAGATTGCCTACTACTTCTGCGGATAGGCGCTGGGATGTCCTTTTCTTCTGAAACTTCTGGTTCTACCATACTTTCAGTAACAGCTTGTGGTTCTGGAATTTCTTCCAGTCTATTGCGCTCCCACTCTTCTGATTTTCTAAAAATTCAACTTCCAAGAAGTGGGCATGATGAGAAACAAAAACCTTTTCTTCCTCTGCGTAATAGAAATAATACCCCTTGGAGTTCTTTGGATATCCCACAAACTTACACTGTATTGAGCGTGCCTCGAGCTTGCCCGCATGCTGCTTTTTAACAAAAGCCGGGCATCCCCAAGTCTTCAGGTACTGAAGATAGGGTTTCTTCCCACTCCACATCTGATATGGTGTGGTAGGCACAGTCTTGGTTGGAACCTTGTTCAAAAGAGATGCAGCTAATTCTAGTGCATAACCCCAGAAAGATCGCGGTAACTCAGCTTTACTCATCATGGAACGAACCATATCCAATAGGGTTCGATTCCGCCTTTCCGATACACCGTTGTGTTGTGGTGTGTATGGAGGAGTAAGCTGAGAGAGAATTCCATTCTCTTTTAAGTAACCCAGGAACTCGGCACTTAAGTATTCACCACCTCGATCAAATCTCAGTGTCTTGATACTTTTGCCTGTTTGGTTTTCCACTTCATTCTTGTATTCCCGGAATTTCTCAAAGGCCTCGGATTTATGCTTCATCAAGAAGATATGTCCATACCTAGAGAAATCATCCGTAAAAGTAATGAAGTAGGAATAACCACATCTTGCATGTGTAGACATTTGATCGCACACGTCACTGTGTGCGAGTCCCAAGAGCTCGCTCGCTCTTACTCCGTGTCCAGTAAACAGAGTCTTTGTCATCTTTCCCATGAGACAAGATTCACAAGTAGCATAAGATTGATATTCGAACGGATTCTATGTAACTTAGTCAACCGTGTTTCATTGATGTGACCTAGTCTACAATGCCATAAGAAAGCCTGGTTTATTTCTGGAGACTTTCTTTTAAGTGTGTTCTGGACATTGAAAACCTGAGCTTGATTTAATACGTATATACCGTTATCTAATGTACCGGACCCAATCAGAACTTGATTTAGGTGGATGTTTACTACATCTCTTATGAATGTAAAATCATATCCCTCTCTAGAAAGTGAGGATACTGATATGTTATTACAAGTCAAACTAGGTACATACAAACAGTTACGTAGAATCAATATCTGCCCACTTGTCAAACCTAGGCGATATTCTCCCACGGATTCAGCGTCCACGCTCATTCCGTTCGCAACTCTGAGAGATAAATCGCCTACCGTAATAACTCTACGGTTTCTCAAAGCATGTAATGAATTACAGATATGAGATCCTGCTCCGGTATCTAGTACCCAGGAAGTAGAGTTAATTGACAAACAGTTCTTAATTACAAACACACTCGAGGCCGAAGCCACAACATGCTTCGAATCCTGGCTACTAGCTTCCGAAGCCCTGCAACCCTTCTACCAATGCCCCTTCCCATAACAATAGGAACATCCCTCCTTCCCTACACCAAGTCCCGAAACTTTTTCTCTTCCCTTTCCTTCTACTTCACTGACACCGTATATCGGCTTTGTGGAGGTCTTCTTCTTTTCACCCTTTGCTATCGCCCTGGATGCAGAAGAAGAAGATCCCCAATTAAGCAGAGCGGGTGTCTCCCTGGTTTCTTTCAGGGTGTAAGTAGAGGGTAGGGACTGTAGAAATAAGTCAGCATATGACCGGTTTCCAACGTGATCTCCAGGTCCGTGAGCTCATCAATATAGCTATTCATCGTAAGGACGTCGTCCCCTACAGATGACCCGACAACCAACCTCGCTTGAAGCAATTCATTCGAGGTCTCATATGTTGCAATACGAGATTGCTCTCCATATAAATCTTTGTTATGGAGGAAGATGGAAACTAAGTCCATCTTCTCGTGCTGCTTCTGGTATACACCATCAACTGAAGCCAACACGAGGCACTTGGCATTCGCACTTTTCTTTTCCCTTGTCTGATGGATATTCATATCCGCGACGGTGGAAACTGGACCTGGGACGGTGGGGGCTTGAGTACTAATAGGGTGGTCCAGCTTGTCATAGGAAATGGACATCTGGACAAACCTTTGCCAGTCATAAAAGTCAGATTCAGTCAACTTGTTATCTAGATGTAACCTAGTCATGGTCACAGGGTCACTGCAGTTGAGAGAGAGAAGAAAACACTTTAGCATGATGCTCTTACAAGCTTAGATTGGTTTTTAGTTTATTTAAATTGGATGGCTCCCACTGTTTCTCGAATCCTTCCTTAAACTATAAAAGAAGAATTAGTCAGGACTGATCTCATCGTACAATACTTGCTTAACCGTTCAGCCGGGCTAGTGTCGGTACTTCGAGGGAGGTTTTACGGTGCTTTCGCGAAGTTCCTTAATTAAATAACCTCTTTTTCCTGGAGGCGTAGCCCCGCTGACACTGTTCTAGACACCTACTTGGTTTATAGCATTGATCGTTAAGTGACAAATCTCCTGATGAGTAGCATATACTCACAGTAGGATCAGAATCCAAATATCATTGTGTGATAATGCTAAAGGAATCCTACCAACATTATCAAACTCCAAATGGTATCAACACTAGCAAGTTTCAGTTTCTTTAGAAACTCCCGATGTAGATTTTTGCCCCATGCTCTTATGACCTTGACGAAGGCCAACAAATCATAAGTTGCATGTCAAGTTCTTCCCATCATTATCCTTGTTAATTTGAACCAACCCGTACATATCCTTGACGAAGGACAACAAAGTAATACGACTGTCCCAAACCAACGCATCTATCTATGCTACATATGAATACCCCAGCAGCTACCAAACACTATGCCTTGACGAAGGCCAACAAACATAGCTTGAATACTATTGACCATCCATATGAAATGACGGAGGGCTACGACTGGTTTTGGCGAAACCGTAAACGTAGTGAACTTGATATAACCGAAAGAACCTGATAGCTTTTTAAAAGGAGTGGTTAAAGCTCCGCAATTAAAAATTATGCTCTTTTAAAATAACCGAGTGGTTTCTTTTAAATTTGTTCCAACGATTCAGCTTTGGTTTGTTTTCTTTGCATTAATATAATGCGTCCCATCATTAATCCTATCATTGCATAAAACAACGAAAATACAACGTCCGTTTATGCCATCCGCATTCGCCACTGGGTTCCGTCATTCACCCGTTAGGTTACTTAACTAACGACAGAGCGGGGGCTGGGCTAGCGCGGATGCAAAACATAAGCAACGCCTACTAGATATCATATATAGATATTGCATATTCATCAGACGCAATAATAGGCATTCCAGATCACAGATGAACATATTAGATATTCTAGGAATACGCGTTTCGTTTGAGCCTGCAACAAAAGATGGATTACACGGTCGTGATGAATAGCCAAACCCCACCCTAGACCCCTACGGGTACGGCAAACTACCCGCCAAGTACCCAAAGTGAAGCGGTCTCCCTCAACGACATGAGTAGGCCACTAAGCACATCAAAATACCCGGTAGTTTGTGCACCCCACCTTGGGTCTATCCTAGGAGCAGAAAACAGTAAATGAAATAATACAACGGTGGCTACAACCTCAACCCGGATGTGCCTCGCAAAAGAATATTACAACATAATACAATTTAAGTATACTTGGAGTATTTAATGTTGCTGATATCACTTTAAGTATCTATTTTCCTACAATAATTACAAGAAAGAGCTTGTAGCTCATTGGTAATACCTTGCACTGCTGAACCAAGCCACCAGAGTTCGAATCCCATGCCCCACATTATTTTTAAATTATTTTTCTTTTAAAATTCTTGGAAGCCCAACAGTCCACAGGCCATAACTCCCAAAAGATGAACTGAACCCTAAAAACGGAGTATACCAAAGTCTACATCAGAGACCCCGCACCCGACGGTCGCCGGACTCGGCCGAGTCGGCCGGCGCCGCCGGCCGGACTGGGTCGGACGGCCGAGCTCCCAAAACCAAAAATGTGACTTTTTGCATTCCATAACCCCCTGTTCACTCCATTTTAATAGATCAGTTCCAGAATTTTAAATACACCCTAATTACTACAAATTTTAATGTTTTTCTTTAAATTTTTACAATTTTTTTTAATAAAGAAAACCTTTCATCTACCCTACCCTAGCTACCCTATAAATAGACCCCCCTACCCTCTACCCACTCATCCCAAAACACTAGGTTTACTCTCTTGAAATTTTCACAAGAAAGGTGTGCTTTGAAACCGAGTTCACGGCGAAGCGCCGACGGATTTCCGGCGATGTTCTTTGAAACAACCGGAGACGAAACAAAGCCTCGACCACTCACCTTGTTCCTCTATACTCTTTAGTATAGATCGAAGCCTGTAAGTCCCGTTCTTTTCTTCTTCTACTTCTCAAAAAAAAATACGAATTTATGAAACCCGACGGAAATCGGAACAAACCGATTTCCGATTCGGTTTTTCTACAAAATCTCACTTGTCACCCATACCTTAATACCTAAACATATTCATGATGATCATTAATCACATAACAATTAATTTGGACAAAGTTTCTCATATGAAATGATAGCTTTCTTGTAATATCGTATTCTTTTCACAATAATACCATAATGTTTATTTTTCTTCTTCTAATCAATTCCATCATTCCTAAACATGTTCATCTTGATCACTAAACTTGTAAAAATCAATTTGAATGAGTTTTCACACATGAAATGATAACTTTTGCAAATACTGTATTCTTTCACCTAAATACCCTCATGTTTAATTTATCATATTTAACCCCTAAACTTCACTATACCTTAAAATAAGTCACGAGGTAATGACCTACCTCCACACACACGCAAATACAACCCTAAAATGATATCATCAAAATTTAGAATACGATAAAACGAAACTTTCATTAAAATACCATAATCTTCATAAAATCATTCTTAAAGGTTTTAGATTGTTACACTTTTAAGTAAATACTTCTTACTAGAAAAATACGATAAGTTGTGGACATCGATCGTTTATCTAAACTGACTTTGTGGTGTCTAGGCTAGGCAAGTGAGCTTGGGTAACTTTAAATGGCCCGCCTCACGATTCGTGAGCGGATCCCTCCCTCCTCACTTGTACTTACCTGGCCACAATTGACGGTGAAGAGGCGATTTGAGGCTTCTAACGACTTGTCGTTTAGACCATTTAGAAATAGGCTAGTTGGCTTAGGAAACCCTAGAATCTAAAATACGGAAAACTACACTTTGCGAATAAATACCTTTTATTTTATAAAACCGTTTTCTAAAGGGTTAGTATTTTACAATCTTTGCAAAGCGCCGGTACAACCCATCTTTGGAGAACTCGTTAGGGATTGTACGGTTTATCGTGCACCCTCGGGCTGAGTAGTGGGAGATTCAGACCTCCGTAAGGAGCATTCGGTCTCGAAAGGTTTAAAATACGATATCTTAAGAAAATGAGATTTTTGGAAAATAAAATATTTATATAAAATTATTCTTGTATTAACATATGTATATTTATCATTTAAACACCTATTTTATTATAAGATAAAGTTTCCACCTTTTTCTAAAAATTACAAGATTAAAAGTTATATTAAAATACCATGAATTTCAAATAAATCAATATTATAAATTAATACTTTTATTAGGATATATTCACTAGAATAACACAAATAAAATTTACATTCATTATAACTATAAAGACGAATAATAAATACTTGAGGCGTATCTTGAAACCTATACAAAAGTATTTTTACATAAAACCCCCTCAAGTTTTTATAAATTACAATAAGAACCCTAACAATTATAGAACTTCAAATTACCTTTCTTTTAGTCTGACTCGGGTTAGAGTCTGATTATTTCTGACTTGAATATAATTCAAGTCAATCTATATTCTTAATAATCCAACTCAATATGAACACATGAAACCCTGAATCCAGTTAACAACCTATTCAACTTGACTGAATCAAACCATGGATATACATCCATTATTCCGTTGTTCCAATTACATGATACAATCCGTTTACTGATATCATGGCTTTGGTCAGTCATCCAACTTACATAAAACAATACAACAATACTGTTAAAACACTACGGGGTTTAAAGGGGTAGATTGGTACGGAAGGTGTTAAAGGTGGCACGAGGTGGTCAGATTAAGACACCTAACCTATATTCCGTTGCTGTTGTACCGTGGCTTAACGGTTCCTTGTACTTTCCGTTTGCCCTGATCTCTAGCATATAGAGACCCCCCTCGTATACACCTGCATTCTTCTGTACCAAGCTACAAACAACAGCGTTGACATAACATTACAACAATAGTTTACACTTTAAAATGTATCTTCTTATTCTGTCTTCTCTACTTCCCTCTTACCTTTGGGACTTACCGAGCGATCTGTTCGCTGACGACATTCTGTTTCTCTCTTCTTTGAATGTCGTCAGGTGACTTGGACCCGGCAGAAGTTGAGCCATCACAAGAAGACTTGGAGCAGTTTACTTAAGACCCTGCAGTATAATTTCATTATACACTTTTCTTTCCAGTACTTTACATTTCCTGTTATGCCACTGTTTAGGCATCTTTATTTCAGTTGTATTTCCTTTTCATGTATTGTACAAAGAATGTTAATAAATAAAACTTACTGTTCTTTTTATACTCTTGTCTCTTGTGTAATTATTTCTATATTACTTAGCTACGCTTAGCGTATGTACTTCTGAGTACATACGTAGCGAACCTCGCCGCGTCCCCTTCGTCGTACACTGGGAAGCGGGGCGTGACAGGTTTTGTTGGTGGCCCATGCAGGTCAGAGCTGTATGAATCCCTGTCATACAGTTCTAGTCTGCGTGAACAACCTAAGCAATATAACACAAGAACCAGCAACTAAAACATTCTTTACAATCATGTTCCTTGAATCCCATCATTTCTTATTCTTTGAATCATATACCTTGAATCTGTCCTAACCCAAAATTCCCTCATCTCTTTTACAATTTTACCAAAATCTTCGCATTCTTTCGTTCCTTCACACATCCTTCACATTTCTAAAACCCTTGCACCACCTTGTTATTTATCGCATATTGTTAGTACACCAGCACCAAACTTTCCTTGGATTGTTACACTTTCCTTTTACAAATTTCGAGGACGAAATTTTTATAAGGAGGGTAGAATGTAACAACTCTAATTTTCCTATACACTTTTCTATTCAATTTTTTTTTAAATCTTTAAAAGAGTATTCAAACCTGAGCACAATATATATATAAGTAACTATTTTGTTTTTAAATAACTCCAATTTTTGTATACATAAATTTGATAGTTAAATTTGAAGTATACTTGGAGTATTTAATGTTGCTGATATCACTTAATGTATCTATTTTCCTACAATAATTACAAGAAGGAGCTTGTAGCTCATTGGTAATACCTTGCACTGCTGAACCAAGCCATCAGAGTTCGAATCCCATGCCCCACATTATTTTTAGATTATTTTTCTTTTAAAATTCTTGGAAGCCCAACAGTTCACAGGCCATAACTCCCAAAAGATGAACTGAACCCTAAAAACGGAGTATACCAAAGTCTACATCAGAGAACCCCGCACCCGACGGTCGCCGGACTCGGCCGAGTCGGCCGGCCGAATTGGCCGGCGCCGCCGGCCGGACTCGGTCGGACGGCCGAGCTCCCAAAACCAAAAATGTGGCTTTTTGCATTCCATAACCCCCTGTTCACTCCATTTTAATATATCAGTTCCAGAATTTTAAATACACCCTAATTACTACAAATTTTAATGTTTTTCTTTAAATTTTTACAATTTTTTTTAATAAAGAAAACCTTTCATCTACCCTACCCTAGCTACCCTATAAATAGACCCCCCTACCCTCTACCCTCTCATCCCAAAACACTAGGTTTACTCTCTTGAAATTTTCACAAGAAAGGTGTGCTTTGAAACCGAGTTCACGGCGAAGCGCTGACGGATTTCCGGCGACGTTCTTTGAAATAACCGGCGACGAAACAAAGCCTCGACCACTCACCTTGTTCCTCTATACTCTTTAGTATAGATTGAAGCCTGTAAGTCCCGTTCTTTTCTTCTTCTACTTCTCAAAAAAAAATACAAATTTATGAAACCCGACGGAAATCGGAACAAACCGATTTCCGATTCGGTTTTTCTACAAAATTTCACTTGTCACCCATACCATAATACCTAAACATATTCATGATGACCATTAATCACATAACAATTAATTTGGACAAAGTTTCTCACATGAAATGATAGCTTTCTTGTAATATCGTATTCTTTTCACAATAATACCATAATGTTTATTTTTCTTCTTCTAATCAATTCCATCATTCCTAAACATGTTCATCTTGATCACTAAACTTGTAAAAATCAATTTGAATGAGTTTTCATACATGAAATGATAACTTTTGCAAATACCGTATTCTTTCACCTAAATACCCTCATGTTTAATTTATCATATTTAACCCCTAAACTTCACTATACCTTAAAATAAGTCACGAGGTAATGACCTACCTCCACACACACGCAAATACAACCCTAAAATGATATCATGAAAACTTAGAATACGATAAAACGAAACTTTCATTAAAATACCATAATCTTCATAAAATCATTCTTAAAGATTTTAGATTGTTACACTTTTAAGTAAATACTTCTTACTAGGAAAATACGATAAGTTGTGGACATCGATCGTTTATCTAAACTGACTTTGTGGTGTCTAGGCTAGGCAAGTGAGCATGGGTAACTTTAAAAGGCCCACCTCACGATTCGTGAGCGGATCCCTCCCTCCTCACTTGTACTTACCTGGCCATAATTGGCGGTGAAGAGGCGATTTGAGGCTTCTAACGACTTATCGTTTAGACCATTTAGAAATAGGCTAGTTGGCTTAGGAAACCCTAGAATCTAAAATACGGAAAACTACACTTTGCGAATAAATACCTTTTATTTTATAAAACCGTTTTCTAAAGGGTTAGTATTTTACGATCTTTGCAAAGCGCCGCTACAACCCACATTTGGGGAACTCGTTAGGGATTGTACGGTTTATCGTGCACCCTCGGGCTTAGTAGTGCGAGATTCAGACCTTCGCAAGGAGCATTCGGTCTCGAAAGGTTTAAAATACGACATCTTAAGAAAATGAGATTTTTGGAAAATAAAATATTTATATAAAATTATTCTTGTATTAACATATGTATATTTATCATTTAAACACCTATTTTATTATAAGATAAAGTTTCCACCTTTTTCTAAAAATTACAAGATTAAAAGTTATATTAAAATACCATGAATTTCAAATAAATCAATATTATAAATTAATACTTTTATTAGGATATATTCACTAGAATAACACAAATAAAATTTACACTCGTTATAACTATAAAGACGAATAATAAATACTTGAGGCGTATCTTGAAAACTATACAAAAGTATTTTTACATAAAACCCCCTCAAGTTTTTATAAATTACAATAAGGACCCTAACAATTATAGAACTTCAAATTACCTTTCTTTTAGTCTGACTCGGGTTAGAGTCTGACTATTTCTGACTTGAATATAATTCAAGTCAATCTATATTCTTAATAATCCAACTTAATATGAACACATGAAACCCTGAATCCAGTTAACAACCTATTCAACTTGACTGAATCAAACCATGGATATACATCCATTATTCTGTTGTTCCAATTACATGATACAATCCGTTTACTGATATCATGGCTTTGGTCAGTCATCCAACTTACATAAAACAATACAACAATACTGTTAAAACACTACGGGGTTTAAAGGGGTAGATTGGTACGGAAGGTGTTAAAGGTGGCACGAGGTGGTCAGATTAAGACACCTAACCTATATTCCGTTGCTGTTGTACCGTGGCTTAACGGTTCCTTGTACTTTCTGTTTGCCCTGGTCTCTAGCATATAGATACCCCCCTCGTATACACCGGCATCCTTCTGTACCAAGCTACAAACAACAGCGTTGACATAACATTACAACAATAGTTTACACTTTAAAATGTATCTTCTTATTCTGTCTTCTCTACTTCCCTCTTACCTTTGGGACTTACCGAGCGATCTGTTCGCTGACGACATTCTGTTTCTCTCTTCTTTGAATGTCGTCAGGTGACTTGGACCCTGCAGAAGTTGAGCCATCACAAGAAGACTTGGAGAAGTTTACTCAAGACCCTGCAGTATAATTTCATTGTACACTTTTCTTTCCAGTACTTTACATTTCCTGTTATGCCACTGTTTAGGCATCTTTATTTCAGTTGTATTTCCTTTTCATGTATTGTACAAAGAATGTTAATAAATAAAAGTTGCTGTTCTTTTTATACTCTTGCCTCTTGTGTAATTATTTCTATATTGCTTAGCTACACTTAGCGTATGTACTTCTGAGTACATACGTAGCGGACCTCGCCGCGTCCCCTTCGCTGTACACTGGGAAGCGGGGCGTGACAGAAACAAAATCTAAGTACAACGGGTGTGCACGAAAACACCTGTCAAGGGCAACGGGTGTGCCTGACAACAATATCAGGTGCATCTGATGTGCACGAAGTATCCTAATTTAGTGCATCTGGTGTGCACCAGAATCGCATCAAGCGCGCCAAGTATGCGCAAGAGTCCAAATCAAGTGCACAAGGTGCACGAAAACAAATATCGAATATCACAATCGAAATCGACGGTATACAACATACCTCAATCCAAATCAGGTATACCGTGGTATATAATCTCACAACCACGTGCATCAGCGTGCACAAAATCGAATCAAAGTACTAAAAGTGCATGAAAACTACACTGAAAGCACAAGTCAAATCACAAACATACTCTAGGCATGAAAAATTAAAATCAAACATCTCGAACGACATCAAATCGAAACCGAGTGCAACTGTGGTGCACAAAATCTCAATCATGCAAATAAATTGCCCAAAATACCGAAATCCAAAATGACGGACACGTGATATTCAAATCACCAAATCGCAAATCGTAAATACTATCATCGATATGTCCTTCCTTCAAAGTCGAGAAGGTGTCGGTGCATCCAAAGCTAGCAGAGCAAGATATCTCCTTCCCTCCTGTTCATGGTCTGGCGCCTAATGCCCTTAGGCTCTCGTCTCTCACTGCGGATTGCCAGTTACATAACTCCTCGGCTCAATGGCCCAATATGGAATGATGACGGAAACAGTTCCGCTCTGGCACATCCTCTAAAGATCTCTGGCCAACTATCATGGTCACTCATAATAAGTCTCGTCGATGATGCCGAACTCTGGCCTACTGGGTGTGCGTGATACGACCGATCCTGGGTCCAAGTCTTTTCGTTTAGTATTCCAGAAAGATTCTGTCGGGCCTCTCCCAAATCTCGTTTCTGCCGAACTGTCCGAAAGTTATCACCCTTTACTAAATCCATTTCTTGTTCCGGAACAGCTGCATACTCATCACGACTTCTTCTAAAAGATATATCCATATTCAACACCTCTGCATGCGTGTCACATCTCTGATGTTAACGGAGTGGAATGTCATCTCGTCAAAATCTCGTACGAACCTCTTACTCCACTTTTCTCTAATGTCGACTGATTCGGACTCGTCTCTTCGTAGCTGTATGGACTGCGCTACAAACGGCTATACTCATATCTAGAGTCTCCCTTCCGAAACTATGAACTCGACAGCTCAATATCTTGTGGTAGGTATCTGGACAACTACGCTCTCGGAAACTCTTCCAAATCGTCGGAGGAATACTCTTCATTCGTCTGTTTTCTATCGACTCTCAACGTGCATGTATGAAGCCATTCTCTAGCTGAAATCAATCAATCTGATGACCTCGCATCGTGGTATGCAAATGAACCACATGTCCTAGTCATTCCTCCATGGGTGACTAGCGATCTTCTATCGTGTCCCTAAGTACAACTCGTGCTGCAATTGCTTCAAACATCTGGGGCGATATCTTGTCAGTCACAGCAACAACTAGCTCATTCGTCCGCACGCTAAACAATGCCTCAATCCTCAAGAATAGACGATATATTAACGGTGATCACATTCTAGCCGGCCTCTAACAGTGGCCCAATCCTTTGGTGCTGATCTGAACGTTCGAGAAATCTTAGTAAAAACAATCCATCAAGACGCTCATGTCGCGAAAAACACAATAAAACGACAAATCTATGCAATCGTGTGTCACCGGAATTACGCCCTGGTCATTCCTCGTCTAAGACGAGCTCATGCTGACCGTAACTCTAGCCGCAGCTCTCTCTGCCCGTGCAACCGTGGTAACAAAAACCACCATCCGACATCGATGAGGATAGATCAAAGGAACGAATAGAATACAGTGCAAAGAAATGTACATCCTAAGGCTTACTTAAGCGGAGTAACGTATCGTAAGTATGCCGTGGAACATACACACGGTACGTCACTCTACTTAAGTCACCTACTCCATCAACCAAAGTCAACCCACACGACAAAAGTTCGGGTCTAATACCCCCTCGACCAAGTCTTAGTTCTGTAAGGTCAAGCCTAGGTTCCGAATATATATATACGCCTTAGACTCCGCATAGTCAAACCTACACTCGAACCAAGATTAAACCTAACGCTCTGATACCAACTTTGTCACAACCCGGAATGGCACGTAACTAGAACTTGAATCATGTAAAGTCTATAGGACCTCGCCTAATTCAAGTAAGCCAAATCCCATAAATCTAAACCTTTTAGGAAAAATAGTGGAGGTGAAGTTTTGAAATAAGGTTTAACGAAATCAGGTTCCTTCTTTAATACATAAGTAATATAATATGGAAACAACGTTTTATAACTAATTGAAAACACTTTTCGCCATTGAAAATTTCGGCAGCACCTCCTTTGTATATTTTAACTCGAAAACGGTACAAGCAATATAATAAAGGCATCCCTAAGAGGGAGCTAGCTCTTCGCCAAATGACGGAATAACCACGCAAGATAAAAAGAACATACAACGCCGAAGGGCGGGGATCAAGACTCAGAAAGAATGTAAAGAACTCAACATCATCAAGGAAGCTAGAAAACCATAATAATACAAGCGCGCGACTCTAAGGTCGAAAGAATAAACAACTAGTTTTCTAAGTCTATCAAATAATACAAGTCTGGTTGATAGAGGTTACTAGATACAACTGAAATAAATAAAAGTACAACGGTGGTCATGATACAAGTGAACCCACCCTCCAAAGCAATCACCCGGAAGGAAGTAGTGTGCCAACGAAGCCGCCATGGAACCTATACGGCTAAACCTGCAAGAAATTGTGGCACAACGGGGGTGAGTTGCCAACTCGTGAGTAGAAGACATCACCGAGAAGAAATCGAAAGTATGACTATCTCCTAGGTCATACAGTAATGTCCTCATAATATACCCTGAAACATCTAATAGTGGCAAGGGCAATCATCTAAACATAAGTGTAATACCAAGCGCTCATGTCAGTGCCTCAGGTAGAAACATGTCACATATATGATGTACGAATACATTAGGAATGAAAGCGGAATACATCTTGTACGAGAAAACTGTTTTCTTATCTCAGTAAGATTTTTGTGTAAAAACCGAAGTATCATCAATGAAATCGACAGAAAATCCGTGTCAAGTATCGACACAATATGTGTGTGTGTGTGTCCCCCAATATTTCAATGTCTCAATATCTCAATATCTCGGGCTCCGTCAGTCCGGATCGACCCATATCATCAAATCTCACGACTACGTCGGTATCCTCCGGATATCCGCCGCGTCAAAATATAATCGGTTGGTAGTGCTCCTCTGCCGGGCTCAACGTCATCATCTGCGACCATCTTGCCCCGAGGTACCGTACCAGGTCCATCATGCACCCGCAGATGGTTCCTCCTCCTCCTTGAATCGGGTATATGATACCGCACAAGAACCGAGAAAACTTATGGTGGACACCTCTAACATCATATCACGAGAAAACCGCAATTTCTATCTTTAGAAATGATAATGAGTTTATAAAATCCTTGCGGTTTCTCCAAATTCAGAAATCTCATGGAAAATCCGAAATCCCAAACTCGAGAGTCAATAAACAGTGAATTACCGACATAAATCCCCAAAATATTGCATGACAAATGAATATATACATGCATGGGTATCTAAGTAAAGAATGCAATATCTAAACTATCATAGTAATGATATATTGGAACTATCAGCTAGCAAGTTATATCAATAAAGTAATATTCTCTAAAGTGTACGTGACATGGAAATTACCGATGATGATGTGTGTGAGCCGACAAGCAAGTGTACGTGGAGCATACGCATCATCGATAATGGTGCTGGTGTCCTGATAACAGGGTTCATAATAACTAAAGAAAACACATTTATAAGCATGCAATGCGATGAGAACAACATGAATATAAGGAAAAGATGTAGTAACCTCAACATTGAAAAATATACCTTTCTATATACGGGTCATACGGTTTTTAGTGTTTGAAATAGCACGAATCGTGGTTTAGAAAAATAGGGGCTATGGGGTCCTTGAGAAAAGATACGTCCTTTTTTGAAAAATCCGTAGTATCACTCGGCCTGTCTTTAAAAATACTCACGATTCATTAGATTTGAAAATAGGTATGACTCGAGCCCAATCGAAAGGGTAAGGAAATCCACCTAAAGTCCGAGTCGATATATCTAGTAGTCGGCGATCCCGCCTCAATAGCGTCACGTACGGTAAAATACATAATACGACATCCTCGAGTCAAGAGTGCGGATCAATCATCATATATGTATCCCGTACGGTAAAATCCATCGTACGGCATCCCAAAATCGCGGTACGGGTCAAATATCACATATACCTCATTATTCATATGGTATCATATCATAATATCCTGAATTAGGGGTACCGTTCTAAAGTCTAGTACATTCCCATATCATCAACATATATCCTCGTGTGTATGAAAATACATCGCCCAACGATCCACTATAATATCATGTCGTATATCATATCATGACTCAATCATATAACCGATCTCACGGCATCATGCCCGATCATATCGACTCACCTCCAAGTATCATTTATTATCCTCATCATCCGTGTCTACGTATATGTGTGTGTGTATGTGTGTATACATGCATACATACATACACACATATATACATATAAACATATACACCCAATATCATGTCACGTGTGTGCGCGTGTGTGTGTGTCAACCTTTACTCTAGGGTTTCGCAACTAAGAACTAAACTAAACACACTTTCTTCCAATTACGCTAAATTTAACACATGATCTCCTAAAGCCTTCTTGCTAATTATTCACGTCTCACAATACACATATTTATATATATAACATATTCGCATGCTACACTACGAAACTGCGGGGGTGCTATACGCCATCCACCCGACTTCCCCCGTAGATATACATCTACCCACCTTGATCCTTGCTTGCCGAAGTCGATGTCGCCATGCTCTTCCTTGTTATCCGAAGTCCACATGAGGGTGCCTACATATAAACACATAGTATCGTAAACAAAATCGCGTACGAAAACCAAAACGGCACATGAATCGCACATAGGTTAAAACCTATGGTCTACGCATGCAAAAGAACCAAATAACACTCGATATCGACGTACAAACGCCAATCGATCGAGATAAAACACCCATATCAGAACTTACACCATGAACAATCATGAAACCAAAACAGAAACTCAAAAAACTTGTTCCAGATTTTTGGTCAGGTGAATTGGGGAAAAACTAGCAGTACAGTGGGGTAGTCTATGGGGTATGTGAGCTACAGAACCAATATTAACACCATCACCCATAAGTCATTCGGTGAGATCAACGAAAATTCCGGCGAGGCCGGTTTTATATGCTTGGTTTGGGTTCGTCTTCTCAGGGTGGTCTTCTAGTGTTAAATCTAGGTCAATAGAGTTGCTAGTTTTTCTGGTAAAGGTCTCAGGTCACTCCAGATTTCCTATAGGCACAAAATATTCACAAAACCGACATTTTGAAATACCTAACTTAAGTTTTAGGGTTTAGTCACTGGTTTGATCTAGGTTTTAACACCAAAGGAGGTTGTAGTCACCAATTACACCTCAATTGCACCATCACAACTCAAGAATTCCCTAAATATCATCTTGGAATTTTCAAACATCACCAAACTACAACAACTTCACTCTAAACTTCACTAGATCATTAGGAAATCTAAAAACTACACTAGAAGTTTAGGATTTACCTCATTTGGCAACTCAAGAATTTTCTTGAGTTGCCCCAAGTGCTCAAAATCATAACTTGTTTAGTACACCATGCTTGTAGTGAGCTTGTGCACAATTTTAATGACTGGGATATAAGGTTTTGAGGTGGATTTGAGGGTGTTGTGAGGAGGTAGAGGAGGTGGAGGGAAAGGGCAGCCATGAGGAGAAAGAGAAAAAGAATGAAGAAAATGAGATGAAGAAATAATGAGCTAAGGTCAAAGAAGCCCCCCCACCCTCTCTCTCTCTCTCTTATAAGCTCATACCTCATGGTCTCAAAATATCTCTCTTAATTCTTTTAATTTAAATCAAAAACAAAAACCCAAGTAATAAAAGACATGAAGCATGGTTTTGCAAACAAATTAAAAAGTGTAACAAGTGTTATGCAATATATCATGTTGCATACCATGTACATATTATACTTAATGAAAAATTAGTAAACACTAATCGAGTTTAGTAATAACCCATACCCAATTAATTGTTTAATAGCTCATCAAAAGCCCAAATCACATAAATACCTTCAAAACTAATAATTTATATCAATTTTCCCAAACTATCGGTATATAGTTATACCATATCATTAAAACTAATCTCCATACTTTAAATATTCATAATATTTATTACTTAAATTGTTTAACTTCCAAAAAATAATATTATATTTTTCTGAAATGTTACAATTTTGCTAAAGAGGTCACTCCCGGTGTAGGGATCTCGGCTCTTTCCTCATCGAATGAGGTGCTGGATATTCATCAAGGAATACCGCTATGCAATGCAAAAACTAGAGCTGCCCTTTTTGAAAATTTGATTCTACAACATTTTTAGGTTTCTTTCTTTTCATTAATCTCATTAATGAAGTCCCATCATTTAATGTTTCCTAAATATTACAGAAAAGTGAAACAAAAATAGAACGTACGCTTATGCTATCCGCATTCGCCACTAGGCCCCGTCATGCACCGTTAGGTTACTTAACTACCGGCAGAGCGGGGGCTGGACTAGCACGGGTGCAAAATATAAGCAACGTTTATTATATATCATATATATAATACAACATTCGTCTCACGCAGTTAAATGATCAACATCACAGAACCAAGCAGCAGAAGCAACATATGAAATATTGGATATACTAGGATTTCCGTGTTTTAAATTTAGCCAGTAATATAAAACACGGATTCCACAGTCGTGATGAATAGCCAAACCCACATCCCATAGACCCCTATGAGAGCGGCAAATAACCCTACCAATTCTAGAGTTAGGAGACCCGATATCAACTCCTTGAGATGGTCTCCCACTGGACCCTAGAACCCGGTTACTTGTGCTCCCCGCCTTGGGTCTATCCTAATGCGGAAAAGTAAATAATATACATCAGTGGTGAAATCATCCTCAACCCGGATGTGCCCCAATAAAAGAATATTACATACAAATTTTACATGCATGAAAATTGAAAAACTCTCATCTCACATAAAACCCCCGGTTATTCAATCACGACGATCCAATAAAATATATCAGCGACACATAATATCACATATCATCAACGTAAGTAAATACGCGTATCCCAAATTCCATTAACATATAGAAACGATATTTGGGATACCCCACGTATTACACTTACGGTCGCAGAAAAGAAATATAAAACTGCAATAATTAGAATCCGCAAATTCTTAGACATCATAAACCCGGAATATCTTATATTCCGAATTTCATGCCTAACCCTATAAATCTCGCATTTTAGTCTCATATCAAAAACTCTTTTCAATAATTTAGTCGGGTAATTCAACAAGATTCCCGACTACCCAATCGAATACACGTTGGAAACTATAGTAGATGGCCGCACCCCCGATGCCGTCGACCAAGTGCACTTATGCGGAACACCGTGGCCGAGAGCACCCGAGTGGGTGCTATTGGCAACAGGGTTCTCCTACAGTCACTTGGTTGGGGCAATGGGGTGTGGCTACCTAGTACAGTTATTCGGCGAGTATTCGTGTACGATACGCGATTGCGACGGAGTTTCGATCCGAATCGAAACTTCGTGGAAATCGATTTACCTAGACTAAAACGCTAGATTTATAATCATTAATTAGTTTTCACAAAACCAATTAAATGCGGATTCTCACTACTGCATCCATATCAAACTAAAACCCAAAATGATACAATAATTACCATTACGAAACACTCCGTATTAGTCCCTTACCAAATTAACATCTCATGAAATTTTGGACTAATCAAACAATACCTAAAAACCCAAAATCCAAACAGCAAGAACACCCAAAAATACGAGACCAAATGGGGCATGGGGGACCGGCCAGGCCGGGTTTTCTGGGTATTTCACCGGGTCAAAAACGGTGAAACGGTCTCGAATTTTCTTAGTGTTCTTATTGTATCCCATACAACACTCTGCAGTTGTTTAAAAGATTTTCAGAGGAAGTTTTAAAATCGACAGAAACTGTGATATTAGGTTTTGGTGTTTCGGAGTTTTTCAGTTTCGTGATTCTAATTACATCGTCTAATCTTCTAGCTTAGATTCTGATACCATGAAAGTCTACCCTAGCACCACCATGAGGTCCAAGTGTCATAAAGCATGCCAAATTCAAATTTTTATGGGTGCTAAGCTATACTATTCAAGATCGTTAGCAAGTTGATTAGGGATTAAAGTTTGATATCAAGTAAACTATAAGAAGTGAAAGATGGCTATACCCTAAAAGATCGAGTCCTTCACTTCACATGCTCCGTTTAGTAGTCCCGCGACTCCACTAGGCTCCACTTGAGGATTTGGACGAGCTTCCTCCGATGACCTTCATGCCGAAGATGATCCACACGAAATCCCTCCAACTCAAGCTACCTCTACACTAAACTCTTTAGCGTAGTAAACACGCTACACTCAATCGCTGGTCAAGTGTAGGATGGTGAAGTAGGGGATGTTAAAACTCACAAGTTTGTGTTCAAACATCATGGTTCACATCACATGTGAGGGTTGAAGCTTGAACCATAACATTGAGGAAGAAGAAAAGGCTTGAGAGCATGAGAGCAAAAATGGGAGCAACTCAAGAAAATGGCTAAGTGTTGAATGAGGAAGTGTATGGCTAACCCCTTGACCTCACACATTTAAGCATGGAATTATTGCAATATAAAATTGCAACCATACTTGAATAGTGAGTCAAGATGAATAAACAATAATAAAAGCCCGTGCTTGCAACCATGCTTCCAAAGTCTTCCCATTTTCCACCTCATTTCTATTTTCAGAAATTTATGTCATGCTACATATATATATTTATATATATATCATATATATATATATATATTTATTTATATATATATCATATATATATATATATTAATACATATAATAAAATATTTAGTGAGCTAATGATATTAGTTAAGATATAATTATATCAAATATAATATATATCACATTATTAAATCAACACTTGATTTAATAATCTGGTTATATCACATATGACCGACTAATATCATTTATCTGTATATCACATTATCAAATCAACACTTGATTCGACAATCTGGTTATATCGCATATAACCGAATCGATACAACTAACTGCCAGATTACAATACGGTATCACATATACATATTTAATCAAGCCTACACACATATCACATATGTGTCCTACTTCGTTTCGCTTGAACCAGGGAACTTCTGTGTGTGACTCTAAAGACTCGTCAGTACGCCAGCAGTAGGTGATGATCACATCAGTCGCCTACAAGCCGTCAGCGGTACTAGCTGGACGTAACGGCTACCCGGGTATTGAGCGATATGAAGATCAACAAGCAAGCTTGTCCATACTCTCCATGAAGCCTATCAGTAACACTACCGTACATTCCGATCTCTTCGTCTGATATGCCGCATATCATGTCTAGGAGTGGTAAACGTCAGACCCCAGTAACGTGATAAGTCATGCTGGTGTCTGACCTATAATGGTTTGAGAAACTATTGATAACACTTATCAGTAAATCTCATAAGCAGCCCTGGCCAGGGACATCCAGTTATAGCCAATCGAGTATAGCGCAACATCAACCCCAAATACCGGGAGAGACAAAACCCCTCCTATCGCTCATTGCCTCCATGCGACTCGGGACTGTACCCAAAATCCACCTGTTTGCATGTCTCCTATGAGCATGGTAGGGACGAAATCAAACCACAGTGGGAGACACACAAGACTCTATGACGATCTTGGGTCTACAGACTAACCTGTACCAGTGTCACCAGAGGACTGCTATCTGAAGATAGGTATACTACCAACTAGGAGTCCTCGGCGAGTCTGTTCGGTGTACCCATTCTCTAATGAGCACATGTGTACAATCTTTGATGTCACACACCAATGGTTGTGGGATCAACTATCGCCCTCTAAGGGACAAGAAATGAACACACTAGTCTACTCTGGAATATCGATGCCCTAGTCTCGATATTCGCTCGACTAGAAACCGATTAAAGGATGTACTTTTGGACCACCCTGGCCCCACTAGTATGATCTCATCATAATCCTGGTAGCCAAGTACATATCCTAAGAGCTTTATCAACATGTAAGAGACAGACAGTATAAATACCAGTCTACATGTTAAGATAAAGGTAACCCGATAGCATACTATCATATCGAGCAAGAAAGTCCTCTATATATATGTTCAAGCATCCACTATATCAATAATAATGGCCTCTAGGGCATACATATTCCTAACAGAAGTAAGACTTCGATAGCTTGTGGAGCGACAGCCAAAGTGCGATACATTTGGCAAAGAACGCGGCTTATCACTCGAGAATGAAGCACATCAAGGTGCGGTATCATTTCATTCATATTGCTGTGGAAGAAGGCAAGTTGACATTCCAAAAGATCGCGGGAGAAAAGAATTCGGTGGATATGCTCACCAAAGTTGTAGACAGAGACAGGTTGGGGCTCTGTTGCGAGCTGGTGAAGCTCTCCATGAAAATTTAATAAGGAGAGAGTAGAGCGGAGTCATCTAAAGTCCACTAGCGTTGGGAATTAAGGTTGAAGAATCTACAAGTGGGAAATTGCTAGAAATTGTGGAGTTTTTTTTTCATGTCAGACGTACCTAATACAAGAGTAGACACCTAGACATGCCAATATCAGAAGCACAGAGCAATGGCAGACGTCTGAAGGCCAGCACGATAGACGTCTGCAGAAGGCCAGGCCCCAACCCGAGACTGAAGGCCAGACGTCTGACCAAGCGTGGTTCAGATGTCTAGTGAAGAGATGAAGCCCAACCCGAGACTTGAGACTAGACGTGTGGGGACAAGCCAGACGTCTGCACATAGGAAATCAAGATGTGCAGATCAGACGCAAAGGTCTGCCTAAATGTTGGTCAGACGTCTTTCGACGGTGAAACTGCAGCGAATCTTTATTTGGTAAATTGAGATTTAACTCAATTTTGGGCAGGTTTAGGGCTTTCCTATATAAGGGGACCACTCATACATGTATTAGATGCTGCCTAAATTGATCTAGAGAGAGATTATTGTATTGAGAGGGTGACGGCTAGAATTTGTGAGATCTAGAGAGATTTGAGAGAATCTCCTAAGATTGCTCGTGCTTGTTATTGATTCAAGAATTCTAGTGGACGTTTGCAGATTTCGCTCTGCCGGGGACTAACTATACGGTGGGTGAATCTCGTTAACAAATCCTCTCTTGTTTGTGTTTGATTTCTTATTTATACTCGCGTCGTTTAATCGTTTTATCTTTCGTTGATTAATTGCGTGGTTGTATTGATTGCGTGACTGTGTTGTCACGGGCATTGTTCTGTGTAACGGCTCCTCCCATCCCAGCAAAACAAATAATGGTCTAAGGTTGTGGAATTTTGTAATTGCACTTGAATCCAAATTCTATATCTTCCAACTTCCTTGGTCAAACTAATAGGAAGTACAAATGTTACATAAGTTGGTTGTTTGGTACGAAAGAAGAAATTATAAATTTCAACTTGCAATCATGAACTATACGCACTTTTCCCAAATGATACCGTGAGCTTTCAAAATGATAGATTGATACAATAAACTTACAAAAGTATCAAAAAACCCCTAGGAAAAATACAAATTTACCAAAATACCCTTCTCATATAATAAAAAAGACTATATTTGCACAGAGGGGTATTTTGGCAACGTTGTAATTTTCCTTAGGGTTTTTTTGATACCTTTGAAAGTTCACGGTATCAATCCATCATTTTGAAAGTTCATGGTATCATTTGCGAAAATTACCTATGGTTCATGATAGCAAGTTGAAATTTAGCCAAGAAGAAAATGCCACAATTTAATCGATTTTAATGGAGCATATATTGGAATTCTCAATTGGATGAATCAAAAGCTAATAATCATTTGCAATTTTATGCAATCATTTGTTGCTTAGATTTTCCACTCCAAATATGTTTGTCACGAAAAAATTGAATCAAGTCACACCACACTTCAAACTGAATAGGGTTATATTACTCTTATTTCGTATTAACTTGATATCATATATCTTCAAAAATCTCTAATGTTAAGCCGAAGAGGTATATAATACTATAAATTTATTTATTTATGCTTTGGTCTACTTAAATTTTGCTTGCAAAATTGAAACCAAGTGAAGAAAATTATTGAGAATTACAAAATCTTATCTCGTTCTGTAGGGGGCGGAGCCCACAAGCGACGGATACACAACACAACTTGAGTGTCCATTCTAACCCAAAAACCCAAGCTGATAGATAAAGGTCCAAGTTATATTATATATCACATCAACTTCTTATAAACACCCGATGTGGGACTAAAGATACGAGCGAGTCACAACCCAACACGTTCCAATTCGATTGTCCCGAAGTTTAATCAAACCATATATTTGTTAAAGGGTTACTGGCCCCGCAATAGCCAATCAGCTGCAGTCTGCAGAGAATAGTATAGGATATCCGGGTCCTATACCTGACTCCAGTTCAAGCCGTAGACTAATGGTATTCCACATTTACACACTAAGATAAGAATTTTTCCCTAACTACAACATGATTATATTGAACCAAATAAATTAAGGCATCTCTATTGCCACATCCAAAATGGTTATGGTCACACTCTCATAAATGAAGCCAATACTTGATTTCCTTATTTGCTCTACCTCCTTTTTTAATCTAGGCATAATTAGTTTGTACATCTTTCTCTCTCTTCATGTGAGCTGTAAACATTTATCGGTTTGTATTTTTCAAGGCAATGCGGAAAATTTTTCACATTCTATGGACTTTATATTTTACAACAATTATTTAGTTTTTTACTAAGAATAAATACACATCTCATCAAAAGTTTCTTTAGAAAGCGTGTATTTATTGTCATCACATCTTTGATCATAACAATACCCATCTAATTGCATTTTCAATTCAAGGTACCATTTTCTGTCAGTGATTAAATTTTTTAAGTATTTGATCTTGTGTTTGGTGATCTTGTGCGGTAATTTACGGTTTGTCTTTCATTTAATGTTTAATTTCATTTATATTTGAATATATATGTCATATGATTATGCAGTTGTTGTTTTTTTGTTGATTTATTGGGTTCATATTTGGTTCATTTATTTTTTTAATAACTAAATTAACAAAATTATATTTCACTAGCAAAGTCCTTTTTTCAATCACTTCATACTTTCATGAAATCTCTTGGAGTACACGCACTAATCCAGCTCCATCTTGATTTAGTTTTGATGTACTCGGTCCATCCTCTAATATCAGAGGGCATGCACAATACAAAGTGTCATTGAACATTCAAAGATGTTTTAGCGATTGTCAAACCTCCATCCTGATTCAGTTCAGATTTACACTAATTTCATTTTTCTTTGATATCGACTGGTCTGCACGACTTATTATGAATCTAATAGTGCAATAGATGGCTCCATAAAACATTAGTATATGTGATGGGAACCATTAAACTTTACGATCTTATTAGCACAAGCACTCTTCAGGATGGCATTGTGGCGTTATGTGTCTCTATATATATATATATAGAGAGAGAGGTTAATGGAGTAAAGGTGTCATCCATGATTTTTTTCGACGATCGGCATACACCACCTCCATTTTTATCATCTAAGATGTGGATACACTAAATATCATATGATTATACCATTTTTTTCACCGTTGATTTAGTTGGTGCAAAATTAATGGTTTACCGACAATATAACTTTTTACATTGCTAAATCAACGGTGAAAAAATTGTAGAATCGCATGCAATTTGGCGTACCTACATCTTAAATGATAACGATGAAGATGACGGATTCCGATCGTCGGAAAATATGATGGAGCGCGTATTTTTTCGACGTCATAGGAGGAAATCCCCTCCTATGGCCTCTTTCCTCCTATGGCGTCGAAAAAATACAACCTATACAACCTTGATCATTTTTTCCGACGATCGGCATCCATCTTCATCATCGTTATTATCTGAGATGTGCATATACCAAATTCCATGTGATTCCACCACGTTTTCACCGTTTAATTAACAATGTAAAAAGTTCTATTGTCGGTAAACCATTAATTTTGCACCAACTAAATCAACGGTGAAAAAAATGGTGTAATCACATGATATTTAGTGTATCCACATCTTAGATGATAAAAATGGAGGTGGTGTATGCCGATCGTCGAAAAAATATCATGGAGAGCGTATTTTTCCGACGTCATAGAAGGAAATTCCCTCCTATGCTATCTTTCCTCCATTAACCTCATATATACATATATATATATATATATATATATGAACCAAATCTTGGTGACCTTGTATTTTTACACTAAGAACATGTGCTTGTTTCTGCAATTTGATTAGCTACTTGTTTATTTGGATGGATTTGGTTAGAATATTTTTTAGATTTTTTTGTCCAAAATTTATATAACTTTGTATAAAGATGTAAAAAGAATATATTCATACTATTTTATTTTATTTGATAGATTGATTTGGGTATTGCGTAATGGATGAATCTCATAAAGTGGATAATATTGAAGTTTATGATATATAAGATGAAGAGAAGTGGATAATATTGAAGTTTATGATATATCAGAAGATGATATATTAGAAGATGAAAAACAAGAAGAAATAAACATATAAAGTGAAAAAGCAATGTTGGATGAAGAAATGGCTTAGTTACCGCGACAATATCAAGCCTGGGATGAATTTACAAAGGCTATTCAAATTTTTGCTTATGCTCAAGGTTACACGACATTTATCAAGAAATCTAAACGTGATAAATTTGTTTTCATCGATTGTGATAGGGGTGGTCAATACCGGAATCGACATAATATATCTATGGAGGATCGAAAAAGGAAGACATCATCAAGATTGATAGACTGTCAATTTGAAGTTCAATGTTATAAAAAAATGGTGCATGGACAATTGTGAAAGAGAATTTATCACATAACCATGATCCTTACGTGGATATGCCCGCACATTCTTATTATCGTCGATTTACAAAAGAAAAAGTTGTGCGCATAAAGGAAATGGTTAGAGCCGGTATTACACCTCGTCAAATTCTTTTTTCGCTCAAACAGAGTAATCATGATCTTCAAGCCATTTCTAAAACTGTATATAACATGAAAGCGAAGCTTTTCAATGAATATTTGGGTGGTCGCTCAATAATTCAAGCTTTATAAGATGATCTCAGCAAAGGTGGTTTTACTTACGACATGAAGTATGATTCTACAACTCATCATTTGTCTCACTTGTTCTTTACTCATCCTATATCTATTGCATTAACAAAATGTTACACAAATGTTTTCGTAATGGATTGCACGTACAAGACTAACAAATATAAAATACTATTGCTCGACATTGTTGGAATGTCAAGTTTTAATACATCGTTTACCTCTTGCTTTGTCTTTATGCAAAAAGAAAGGGAAGGAGACTACATTAGGGCTTTGAACATGTTCAACAAAATGTTAGGTGATACTTATCAACCCTAGTCATTGTTTCTGATAGAGAATTAACTCTTATGAAGGCTATTCAAGTTGTATTTCCATCAACTATTAATTTTCTTTATGTGTGGCATATAGAGAAAAATATTGTAGAAAGGTGCAAACCTTATTTCATAAAAGGAGAAGATTGAGACTTATTTATCTCATATTGGACTACAATTGTAAATTCTGTAATAGTTTCAGAGTTTAATGAGCGTTGGTAAGATTTTGAACTTCAGTATTGATGGAGGTCCTTTTCGGGTCTCCTTCAGATGTTATTTTCCGTCGATCTCCCGGTGGATTTTGGAGGTGATCTCCTGTTGCGTGTGGGTCTCAATGGGTTTTGAGGAGATTGGTGATTTGAGAAGTTTAGCATCGAGTACATGCAAAGAAGTCCCGGGATGGTTTGGTACCACTGAGAACCCTCCGACGATCAAATTAGCATGAGATCCGAGCAGAGTAATGGCTAAGTGGAATAAAAAATGGCTTACTTGACCCCTCTATGATGGGGGTTTATATAGTGGCGGCAGCACGCAGCGAGAATCTCGCCGACAGTTACGATCCCGACGTCACGCCCGCGTAAAGAGTGGATCGCCCATTAATGGGGATCGTGATGGCGTGGGACGTGGGATGTTGCTGGCGGAGAATCTGCGCATGGCGAGATTTGCGGAGCGGCGGTTACACCTGCGAGTGGTGGAGTTGGTCGGTCGTAGGACCGAGGAAGATGGCCTCGGCTGGGGAGCTCGGAGACGAGTGAGAGGGCCGAGAAGTCTTGGTCCTGTGGCAGCTCGGGGCGAGCTGAGAAGCCGAGGAGGCCAATTTTCAGGGGGCTCTGAGGTGAGCCAGTCTGTGCTTGCAGGTCGGGTACAGGGGTGGCCTGGTTGGCCCCTGTGGGCCCTTTCTTCTGAGTTCTGGGACACGTCATCTGCCACGTGTCCTGATCTTGGAGATCGCCAATATTGAGCATCATCATTAGCCCCCCACTCTTGTCCCGATCAGCTAGCGGGTCGGGTCAGGAGTAGACTGCTGGGCCGCCCGGGGTGAGCTCCCTCCTAAGGTTTCATCGGGACGCGTCCCCGGGCTATCAGCTGTCTTTTCTGCCAGCGAATCAGGGCGAGATCTCTGCATTTAAGGAAGGTACACCGGTTTGTGCATCCTACCACTGAAGCGACAGTCCACGTGTCAAGCGTCAGTTGGCCGACGCGACGTGTGCAGAACTGCGACGCCTGATGGGGTGTGGTCCAGTATGGGAACAACAAGTGGAGCAATCGGAGCCGTTGGACGCGAGGAGGCGTTTTGGCCGGAGATGAAGGACGCCGTTGGATGAGGTCGTTGGCAGTGCTAAGTAGAGGTGGGGCCCACTCCAGGCCCCTACTCTTTCATATTTCCTTTCTTCTAAGTCTTGGCTGCCCGGCGCTCTTCTCCTTTCTTCTGCTTTCGTTTCTCAAGGATCCATCTTCTTCAGGTTAGATGTCTTCTTTCGGGGAATCTGTAGATGTCGTAGGAGTAGGTTCTAGGGACCCTTTAGTTGAGCCCGAGTCTTCCCGAGGAGCAGGGGTCGGATCCTTTTCTCGGGATCGTGTGGCGGGGGCAGCCCCCAGGGAGGAGGCGGTAGACGCTGCCCCCGGCTTGTCGTGTTGGGTGAGGCATGAGGACGAGCTCGCCAATGCTCGGGCTCGCTTCCATATCCCCTCACGTTATACGCTTCGTCTGACCAAGGAGGGAGAGAAGGCAGACCAAGTACGGGATAGGGAGATCGCCCTGTACTTGGAAGCTTTTTGGGGTAGAATGCGCTTGCACTTCTCTCCCGAGGTCGTCGAAGCGCTGAACTTCTTCGGGTTAGCCCCTGGCCAGTTAGTGCCGAACTCGTGGAGGATTCTCCTCGGGTTCCTGATCCGCCTGAAGTTACAGACGGTTCTTTTTAGCCTCTCCCTCCTTGATTCTTCCCCCGTATTTAAAAATCATCCTGGGGGCCGAGCGGGCGACCCGAGGTAGGTTTACCTCTCTTTTAGAAAGCGACAGGGGGATGCCGCCGGGACAGGGGTTGTGGCCTTGCCTTCTTCCATCCACAACTGGAAGAAAAAGTTCTTCTTCGTTTCCCCTCCCGAGGGCGAGGACTGGCCCGTGCCTACCGAGTGGTCGAGGGAAAAATGCTTGCCGGGGAACCAGTCCAATGACCTCGCCGCGGTGAGAAAGGCGTCGTGGGAACCCATCCCCCGATTCGACGTGCTGCTGTCTGAGAGGTTCCTGAGTTGGGCCGGGCTCAGCCCCGTTGAGTTCGTCGGTAAGTTTAGGCTTGCTTTTCGGCTTGTATATTGCTTGTGTCTTTGACTTCTTTGCATTTGGTTTTGTGCAGGACCCATGGATCTGGACGAGCTCCGAGCCTCCATGCGCCAACCGAGGAAGGCCACGAAGGCTAGGGGCGCCATCACTTCTCGTGCGAAGCCTGCCCCGGCTCCCTCTCCTTCGGTGGTCGCGTCCCGTGAGCGTTCGGAGGCGGATCCCGCTCCGGGGCCTAGCAGAGCGTCGGGCCGGAAGCGGGCTCAGATTCCGGAAGGCCCGGCCTCGGAGGAGGAGATCAGCTCTCTATCGGAGCCGCTCAAGAGGGGTTCCCGGAGGTCTTCCCGGGGCCCGCCCTCGCCAATCATGGTGGAGGAAGGAGGCCTCCAGTTTGCGGTGCCTTCGGGGCTGTCCGTCGCGGATAGCTTGCTTCATTAGATAGAGAAATCGGCGGGGTGTAGGGTCCCCGGGGGGACCTTCAGGACCCAAATGGAGTCCATCGCCCAGGAGTCCGTGCAGGTAAGTGTTTGTTTTTTTGTGAGATTCGGTGCCTCCTTCATCTTTCTGATCTTTTTCCTATCTTTCAGGTTCTCCGGCACGTTGCCATCGCCTTACGCATGGAGGCCGAGGTGATAGCCCCGGCGATGAAGGCTGCGGGCCAGCTCGCCTCGCTGGAAGAGAGCTCCAAGCGGGAGCTGGAGGAGGTGATGGCGAGGGTTGCCGCCGTGGAGGGCGAGGTGGAGGCCGGGAAACGGGAGGTTGCCCGGTACCGCGAGGCCGCTGTGGCTGCCGAGGCCAAGCTTGAGGACGCTCAGGTGCTCGCCGGCAACCTGAAGAAGATGGTGAAGACCCTCCAGAAGGAGCTGGGGGCAGCGGCCGAGTCGGCGAAGTCGGCCGACCTAAGAGCGGCGAAGTTAGCCGACCTCTCGGTGGCGAAGGCGGTGGAGGGCTACAAGAAGTCAAAGGACTTCTATGATGACCTGGCCGTGGCCACAACCCTCATCTGGCACGAGGCCATCGACGCCGTTAAGGCTCGGATGCCGGAGTTCACCGACGAAGAGCTCCGGGCCGAATACCCCCTCACGGACGCTGATGAGCAGGGGGAAGAGATTCCTGACGAGGAGGTCACCGAGGACCCTGCTCGTCCCATGGTGGATGTCGAGGACCCCGAGGTCGCGCCCGACCCCGAAGCCTAATGCCCCCATCTTCCTCCTTTTATTTTGTTGCTTTTGGAATTTTTGTAAGCCTCCAGGCAGTTTGTAAGGCTGGGGAGCCCAAAATACCTTTTGTAAAGACTTTGCCTTTGGTAATAAGAATTTTTTTTTTGGTTTCATCGGTTTGCACTTTATCTTCTGTTTGTGAAGAATGCTCGTAAAATATCTCTGCTTGCACTGTTGGGCTTCCATGTCAGGTCGACTATCTGTAGCAGTCGTTCGTCGAGTTGATTTCGATCACTTGCCAAGCGTGCCAAGCGCTGCTGAGAAGGAGGCATCTCTATGGCCCCAAAGTCGAGGGGGGATCGCTCAGACTTGGATAGACCTGATGCCCCCTATTGGGGCCTCGGATCATCTGCATGTGATGGGCAGAGGGCTGTCAGCCGTATTTATGCCGAGCATGAATGGGCCTAAGGGATGAGTGAGCATGAATGGGAAGCTGCTCGGTTGCCCCTTGGCGAGGCCCTTTGACTTATGGTGTTGCTAGCAACGATCACTAGCTGGGGATGGTCGAGCGAGGGTCGGGCTCGACTGCCTCTGGGAAGACTTTGGATCCTTAGCGTTGGAGGGGCTGTAAGAAGCCTGCTAAGGATGACTGGGCAGTGAAGCTGCGCGGTTGCCTCTTGGCGAGGGCTTTGATCTCTGGCGTCGTGGGTAGGCAACTACCAGCCTGGGATGACCGAGTAGGGTAGCCATTCGGATGACTCTTGCGAGGGCTTCGATCCCCGGCGTCATGGGTAGGGAGCTACCAGCCGGAGATAGCAGAGCAGGGTAGCTGCTGAGCTGCCTGTAAGGAGGACTTTGATCTTTAGGTTTGGAGGGGTTGTAAGAAGCCCACTAAGGATGACCAGGCAGTGAAGCTGCGCGGTTGCCTCTTGGCGAGGACTTTGATCTCTGGCGTCGTGGGTAGATAACTACCGGCCTGGGATGACCGAGCGGGGTAGCCGCTCGGATGCCTCTTGCGAGGGCTTCGGTCCCTGGCGTCATGGGTAGGGAGCTACCAGCCAGAGATGACCGAGCAGGGTAGCTGCTCGGTTGCCTCTTGCGAGGGCTTTGATCCTTCAGGATGGGGACCGAGTAGGGTTACTGCCCAGTACCTCTTGGTGAGGACTTTGATCCCTATTGGTTGTGGTAGGAAGCTACCAGCCGTGGATAGCCGAGCAAGGGCCCGACTGCCTCTGGGAGGACTTTGGTCCTTAGCGCGGGAGGGACTGTAAGAAGCCTACCAAGGACCCTTGGCCGGGCAGGGTTACTGCCCGGTGCCTCTTGGCGAGGGCTTTTGTCCTGAAGGATAGCCGAGCGAGGGACCCTCGGGCTCGACTGCCTCTGGGAGGGCTTTTGATCCCTGTTGGTCGTGGTAGGAAGCTACCAGGTGAGGATAGCCGAGCAGGGTAGCTGCTGAGCTGCCTCTAAGGAGGACTTTGATCCTTAGTGTTGAAGGGGCCGTATGAGGCCTGCTAAGGATAACCAGACAGTGAAGCTGCGCGGTTGCCTCTTGGAGAGGGCTTTTATTCCTGGCGTTGCGAGTAGGGAAGCTACCGGCCACGGATAGCCGAGCAGGGGAGCGGCTCGGCTGCCTCTATGGAGGACTTTGATCCTTAGCGTTGGAGGGGCCGTATGAGGCCTGCTAAGGATAATCGGGCAGTGAAACTGCGCGGTTGCCTCTTGGCAAGGGCTTTGATCCCTGGAGTTGCGAGTAGGGAAGCTACCGGCCAGGGATAGCCGAGCAGGGGAGCCGCTCGGCTGCCTCTACGGAGGACTTTGATCCTTAGCGTTGGAGGGGCCTTAGGAGGCCGACTAAGGATAACAGGGCAGTGAAGCTGCGTGGTTTCCTCTTGGCGAGGGATTTGATCCCTGGCATTGCGAGTAGGGAAGCTACCGGTCAGGGATAGCCGAGCAAGGGAGCCGCTCGGCTGCCTCTACGGAGGACTTTGATCCTTAGCGTTGGAGGGGCCTTAAGAGGCCGGCTAAGGATAACCGGGCAGTGAAGCTGCGTGGCTGATTCTTCATGAGGTTTCGCCCGACCATCCAGTTGCAAGTATGGGGAGCAGGAACGGTCGCGGCGGGCGTGCGCGTAGCATGCGCATTGAATGTGGGGGGAGGCGAAGTGCCAAGGTCGCGTCGCTCTGATTCTGCCAGAGAAGGCTCGATAATTGCCGCGTGGCAGCGACTTCTTGGGCGAGAGCGAGCGACCGTTGAGTTCCGTTGGGGCACAGTGGGCTATATAAGGCTGAAGGAGCACTGGTCCTTTCTTTCTTCATAAACAGATCGTCGAGAATGCAGGACTTCTTCTTTACCATCCCCGAAATCGTCCACTTCGAAGACGTATACCTCTACGACCAGAACTGCACCGAGGACACGGTGCAGTTGGTCTATGGGAGTATCGAAGACCACTTCGGCCGACTCCTCCCTGCACGCTCCTCCCTGCTGCAGCTGCTGATGTACTCCATCTGGAGGGCGTCGTCGGGGCTCTACAACCCCTTGTCCGAGCAACTCTATGACGAGGCCGTGGGCAAGCTGCGGTCTCTGAGGCGCTTCGGCCTGATCTCCACGAATCGGATGACTCGCTCAGTGGTGCTCGTCCGTGAGTGCTATGAACTGAGGCGTGCGCGGGGGGAATCGAGGGCCGAGGTTGGATCTCGCGAGGCCTCGGCTGGCGGAGATCTTTACCGAGTACCATGAGCAGTGCTCTCTGCACCCCTTTCCCCCGCTGTTGTAATTTTCTTTTTCTTTTCTATTGGACGGCTGAGGAGCCTATAATACCTTGTGAATAAATGAGACATTTCCTTCTTTTTCGTAATGCTCCATTGATCTTTATTAAATTAACAACAGACCCTAGGAAGAGTTTACATTGCCTTAAAAGAAAAGTACAGGCTAATAGATGACCTTATTAGCATGGCCCGAGCCCCCCGGAGGCTTATTTGTCTCCGTGCTCGGCACCGGGTACGGGGCTCCCTGAGTGCCGGACTGGTCATCTGCCGAAACGAGCATGATCTGGCCGATGGTCAGCTCGGCGGGTGGGGGACGCTGCTCCTACTCGCGGTCGGTCTACCGTTTGTCCCTCAAGTAGGCGGTGGGGTGCCTCGATCGGATGAGCTCCTCGATGTAGTCCCGAAGTTGCATACAATCCTCCGTGGCGTGGCCCAGCGTCCGGTGGAAGGCGCAGTAAGGGCCCCGGGTTCGCTTCGAGGCCTGACGCGGGATTGGAGGGAACTTGAAGAACCCCTCGCCCTGTGCCTCCTCTAGTAACACTGCGAGGGAGATGTTGAGCGGGGTGTACTACTGGAACTTCGGGTGATAAGGCTGCTGACGCTCCGGACTCTCTTCCTGAGCCCTCTTTTTCTGGTCGGACCGTTCTGCTCGGGGGAGGTTCGCGTTCACCTCGGACTCCAGCTGAACCTCGCGCTCTGTCCACGCCTTGACCTCGGCCATGGTCTTAGGCTGTGCCAACGCAAAGGAGCGCAGCCACTCCTTGTGCCTAAGCCCAGATCTGAGCGCCGTGATGACGGTCTCGTCCCGGTGCTCGGGGACCTCGAGGAGGGCGTTGTAGAAGCGGGTGATGTAAGCCTTGAACGTCTCCTTATCCCCGCTCTTAATTGTAAAGAGGTAGTCGACCGTGCGCTTCTGCCGAAGGTTCCCAACGAAGTGGCCGAGGAACTGAGTAGCCAGCTCGTCGAAGGTGGAGATTGAGCGAGGCTCGAGCCTTCGGAACCAGTCCCGACCTGCGCGGATGAGGGTGGCTGGGAAGGCCCTGCACTGGCCGGCGTCGGAATGGTCCTGGAAGCTCATCCCCATGGTGAAAGCATCCAAATGGACTTTCGGGTCGGTTTTCTCGTCGAACAGAGAGACCTTCGAGGGCTTGTTGCACGAGGAGACGTGGATAGCAAGCAGTCCCTCGTTGAACGGCTTGGTGAGCGAGTCGGCGGCGTACTTAGCCCCGTCGCCCGAAATGTGACCTTCCCGGCGCATGCCCTCGATCTTCTTCTCGAGGGCGTCGAGTCAGCCGTGGTACCCCGAGGATTCGGCGCCTTGTGATCCCTGACCTCTGTTGTGGGAGACCTGAGTCTGGGCGCGGCCCCGGTTCCTCTCGATGAGGCCCCTCAGATACCCGAGCGAGGTGGCCCTCGAGCCGTCGTGGCGAGCCCCTTCTGTGCGACCCCGTCGAGGGAGGGGGTATCGATCGTGCCTGTAGATAGGTGAGGTGACCGACATTTCCTCAGGGGGGTAAGGGTCGCGAGGAGGCTCGAGGCGAGGCGCTCTGGCGGCAGATCTTGGTGTGGAGCCGTGTGGCGCCCAGCGGGCCTAAGAGAGTATCGGCCCGTGAGATTTGTGGCCAGGAGTCGTAGCCTGCCGGTGGTCAGCCGTGCCGACGAGGGCAGAGCCTTCTGGAGGTGGAGGAGCGGCGATCTGGGGCCCAGGCCCGGCCGTTTGGATGCGGACGAGCGCCTCCACGAGGGATTGTAGCCGATCTATTCGGCTGGCGAGGACGTTGATGATGGTCGCCGGAGGAGGTTCATCCGCTCCTCCGGTGAGGGGGAGGCGGCGGCTGGTACCTGGATCTTCAAGATGGTTGCTTGCCATGTGGATGGAGATCGGAAGGCTAACTTTGTTTTTTGTGGAGTTTAGTTCCCACAAACGGCGCCAACTGATGGAGGCCCTTTTCGGGTCTCCTTCAGATGTTGTCTTCCGTCGATCTCCCGGTGGATTTTGGAGGTGATCTCCTGTTGCGTGTGGGTCTCAATGGGTTTTGAGGAGATTGGTGATTTGAGGAGTTTAGCACCGAGTACCTGCAAAGAATTCTCGGGGTGGTTTGGTACCACCAAGGACCCTCCGACGATTAAGTTAGCACGAGATCCGAGCAGAGTAACGGCTAAGTGGAATAAAAAAATGGCTTACTTGACCCCTCTGTGATGGGGGTTTATATAGTGGCGGCGGCACGCAGCAGCACGTAGCGAGAATCTCGCCGGCAGTTACGATCTCGACATCACCCCCGCGTAAAGAGTGGATCGCCCATTAATGAGGATCGTGATGGCGTGGGACGTGGGATGTTGCTGGCGGAGAATCTGCGCATGGCGAGATTTGCGGAGCGGCGGTTACGCCTGCGGGTGGTGGAGTTGGTCGGTCGTAGGACCGAGGAAGATGGCCTTGGCTGGGGAGCTCGGGGAAGAGCGAGAGGGCCGAGAAGTCTTGGTCCTGTGGCAGCTCGGGACGAGCTGAGAGGCCGAGGAGGCCAATTTTCAGGGGGCTCTGAGGTGAGCTGGCTTGTGCTTGCAGGTCAGGTACATGGGTGGCCTGGTAGGCCCTTTCTTCTGAGTTCTGGGACACGTCATCTGCCACGTGTCCTGATCTTGGAGATCGCCAATATTGAGCATCATCAATTATGAAGAGAAGTATGTTGTTAGTTATATTAAGACTACTTGGCTTCCTTTTAAGGAATCTTTTGTTCGTGCATGGGCGGATATATACATTCATTTTGGTGATCGTATCACTTCAAGAGTAGAAAGTGCTCATGCCGTGCTCAAGAAATATTTACAGGTATCAACTGGAAATTTTGTTGAATTGAAGAACACGATATGCCTCGCCATTGAAAACCAATTTCAAGAAATCAAGACGCGACTTTCAAGCGAGAATGTTAGAATTTATCATCGTTTTAAGATTCCTTTACTTAAGAATATTATTTCACATGTGTCAACATTTACCATGGATGAGCTGTTGAAGCAATATAAAATGATTAATTTTATGAGTAAATTGCTTCCATGCAAGAAGGAATTTACAAAGAGTATGGGTATGCCATGTACACATAAAATGCTTTCAGAAAGTGTGCTGGATCTTGAGCAAATACACCTCAATGGACATCTGATACAAGGTCTTTTATGGACGGTGATATATTACAAAGTAGTGAAAAAGATAAATCCAAGGCATTACTTAATGAGCTCCAATTCCAATATCAATCGCATCCCATCGAGCGTAAGGAAGCTGCTCAAGAGAATTTACAATAACTTGTGCATTCTCATCTTCCTTTCGTTCAAGAGCCAATATTGCACCTTACAAAGGTCGTCCTTTAGGATCCAAAAGTAAGAAAATGACAACTTCTACAAGACGCGATCCGTCTTCATTTGAATTCATGGAGGGAGCTAAAAAATGTGGCGTGTGCAAAGGTTAAGATTACAATGGTCGAACATGTTTTAAAAATAGAAAGGAAGATGTTGGATCGAGCAAACATCATAATGTCGGGATCACATATTTAATTGATTTGAATGAACCACCCAACTCTTTTTGGCTTTAAATATTCGAAGGTATGAATATAAGTTAAATTAATACGTAATTATAAAAGCAAGTTTACATGTATGGTATACTAGAATAACTGAATTAATTAGGTGTTAATTTTTCTTTGCAGGTTTATACAAGCCAATTGCAGGATATTCAACTCAAGCATACCGCTTCACTTGGATTTTGCATTATTATGTTGAAGAGCATTTTTTTTGTTTGTATTTTGCTAATTTTGATGGAATATTTTGGATACTTGATATGTTTTTCATATTCCATGGATATCTTTTGGCAATTTTATTGGTTATTTTGTGTGCTATTTCGAATGATGTCAACGAAACTTTTGAAAATTTTGCTTGTTGGCGTTTTTAGAATTTCTGATGTCAGCAGAAAAGCAGGCTTTCGAACACTTATTTTATTAAATTTTTTGCAATTTATGTGCTTTGTATTATCCTTTCATGACCAATGAAGTAAACCTTAGACACCTTTTAGGTCGGAGAATATACGTATTTAAGAAAAAAAATTATGGTGGTGTGTGAAACGATAAGTACCATCTAATCTTGAATTGAAAATGAAATTAGATGGGTGTTGTTGTGATCAAATATATGATCCCAACGAACACATGCTTTCTAAAGAAAATTTTGATGAGATGTGTATTTATTCTTAATGAAAAACTAAATAATTATTGTAAAAAATAAAGTCCATGGAATGTGAAAAGTTTCCTGGGCATTACCTTGAAAAATAAAACCATTAAATGTTTCCTGTTATTTTAAAGTGAGAGAAAGATATACATATATACGTCTAGAATAAAAAAAGAAAAAGAAAGGATATATAAGGAAATAAAATATTGGCCTAAATTAATCATTCAATGTATAAGCAAAAGGCTGTAGCATGAATATGTGAAGCCAGGTGATGAGAGACCAGATGAGAGACCAGCTCCCAAGGGAAAGAGGAAAAAACGAATCTAGACATGAAAAAGGAGAAAAGGGGGAGTCGGTGAGATCCCAAATTCCCATACCTTTTATGCTCTATGCTATCCCACCTAAAATGACCGGCTACAGCCGGTGGACCTCCCGCCGGACCAGATCCAAGGGGACCGGACGCGCCGGTCGCCACAAACAGGGGCCGTCAGATCTTACCCTCTCGTCGACTATAAATACGGGCTGTATGCGCAGCGGAGAAACCGGAAAGGCGTGAAAGGAGGTCTCTCTCTATCTATTAAGGTCGTCTTCTCTTTTGACTGCTTGGAGGTTATCTCTGGAGCTAGGGTTTCGTGATCTAAATCCAAAGGTGAGCTCTTTCATCATCTTTCATTTTATCCCTATCGATTTCGACGTGTTTTTGGCTTATGTTGATTGGATCTGAGAAGAGATTCTTAAATTAGGGTTTTCGAAGAGTGAATCTCAGTAGTCTCTCTACTTTTGTTTTTTTTTTCCTTTTATAAAGGATTTGACCTCATTTTTAGGTGGATTTTACCTTCTCTTGATTGGATCTGGAGTTTTTTCTCTCTCTCTCTTAAGATCTAGATCTAATCTTAGTTCCTTCATAAGATTTGAGCAGAATTATGGAAAATGGAACCATGCTTTATTTGATTTGTGCCAATTTCAACGGTACGGTATTAGACCCTTGGTCGTCGAGATCTCTCAATCTAGAAGTAGGCGGATCTGATTGATGCGTCACTCTCTCTGAGTATATTTCTCTTTTAACTTCTTTAGATCTTTTTCGATTTTGTTCTAGTGCGTGAGCTAGTGAGTTTGCTAATAAGATGACTTTGAATTAGATCTATCTATTCCTTATGGGAGCTCTGCCTCAGTAGATTCTTATCAATTCCTTGCCAGATCTGCTTGGCTTACACATTTTTCAGCTATTGAAGTCTTAGATCTAAATTTTCCATGCAGAGGAATCGTCGATAATGTTCCATTCCCAAAACATGGAATGGAGTTAAGTTTAGATAAACGGAGTTTCATTAAATTATCTGAACTTAACTCCAAAATCTTAATTATGCCATCTTTGGCATGGATTTTGGAGTTTAGAAAACTATGGTCCTCTAAACTCCAAATTCGAGATAACCGGAGTTTACAAAGCTCTAATCCAACCAAAGTTTTCTAAACTCCAAAATTTGTGAATAAAACATCCATTTTGGAGTTTCAATAGCTCCAAGATAACATCTTGGAATTTAGGAAACTCCAAATCCAAACACCCATCAGATTTAAGTTTTTAAAATGGAGGTATGACTAGTTTGCATACCATCTACCTTCACTAAAAATAAACTCCAGTTTTTCTAACTCCGTGGCCAAACAGGGCCTTAAACCTTGAATTGTCTTTATCATCTCTTTTTATTTTATTTTTATTGTATATGAATAATATCCTATGTATATTTTTTTTTGGGGGGGGGGGGAATTAGTCACTGAAGATAGCAGGAATGTATTTATGTTGCCAACTTCAAAAATTTGAGACGGAGGCTTGTTATTTTTGTTGATAAACAGCACCTGAATCTTGCTCGTGTGAGAAATTCAGTCAAGTGATATAACAACCAATCCAGTTAGATGTTCTTATTCATATCTAGGAAACCTTAGATTTGTTAATAATGTTTTGACTTTTGACGTGTTAAATTTCATTATTATATGCTTTATTATATTCTCCAAAGCTTCATGCTTTAGTATTGTTCCCTTTGTTGTTTGAGAGGGTTTTTATTCGTTATAAATAACTGTAAAGTAAGATCTCTCTTATATCTTCATGGTTGCCTTTATTCTTTATGTCCTTTAGCACATGAATTTATTTTATGATCTTTTACCTTTTTAAAAAGGAAATATTGATGCTTTGGCTTTTTGTGTTTTTACATTATTCACACGTGCCATTTGTAAACCGTATAATTTGGTACAGTGTTTAACAAAGTCGCAATTTTATTATGTGTTATCACCAGAGATAGTTAGTTCAAGGGGCTGCAAAATTACAGCGTATTTAAGTTATAATTGAAGAATTTGAAGTAAATTATTACCGTATTTTGTTTAGATAAGAATTTGAATATTAGTGGTTCCAGCTTGATAGATTTGAATTAAGAAATTATAGCTTGCTTTAGGAGACAAACAACCAATGGGAGATGGCATTTGGTAGGGTTTTCCATGGCCATATGTACCATGGTGTGCCATTTGTGAGCTTCAAGTCTCATTTAGCTATACAAAGCTTTTGATCTTTTTGATAACCAATGAAACAAATTATTTCAATAACCAATTTCTTCACTTAATTCTCATGTTCTAAGCAAACTTTTTATTAATTTATTCTCTTCAGCTCTAAGAAATGGCCGACACCTTCCTTTTCACCTCTGAGTCAGTCAACGAGGGCCACCCCGACAAACTCTGCGACCAAATCTCCGACGCTGTCCTCGATGCCTGCCTTGCCCAGGACCCCGACAGCAAGGTCGCCTGCGAGACCTGCACCAAGACCAACATGGTCATGGTCTTCGGTGAAATCACCACCAAAGCCAACGTCGACTATGAGAAGATTGTTCGTGACACCTGCCGTGCCGTCGGATTTGTCTCTGATGATGTTGGTCTCGACGCTGACAACTGCAAGGTGTTGGTTAATATCGAGGAGCAGTCGCCTGATATCGCTCAGGGTGTCCACGGCCATTTCACCAAGAGACCTGAAGAGATTGGTGCTGGAGACCAAGGTCATATGTTTGGGTATGCCACTGATGAGACTCCCGAGCTCATGCCCCTCAGCCATGTCCTTGCCACCAAGCTCGGGGCCCTCTTGACCGAGGTCCGCAAGAACGGGACATGCCCATGGCTAAGGCCAGATGGCAAGACCCAGGTAATGTTCGATAATTCCTATTAACTCAAATAATAATGTAAAAAATACCTTTCATTAAGGGATGTAACCGATCGAGGAACAAACACGTCTGTCCACTAGACATCCGACTTAAGGATACCCGCCAAAAAAACGCTTGTTTTCTTTCCTTCTCCTTTGTAAATTTAAATCACTATTACGCATGCCGCCCCTTACCCAAGCCCAATAAATTGATTCTTGTCTTTCTAATTTCTATCGAAATCCCCAACAGGTCACCGTCGAATACCGCAATGAGCAGGGTGCCATGGTTCCGATCCGCGTCCACACCGTACTCATCTCCACCCAGCATGACGAAACAGTCACCAATGATGAAATTGCTGCAGACCTCAAAGAGCATGTCATCAAGCCTGTCATCCCTGAACAATACCTTGATGAGAAGACCATCTTTCACCTAAACCCATCGGGACGCTTTGTCATCGGCGGGCCCCATGGCGACGCTGGCCTCACTGGCCGTAAAATCATCATCGACACCTACGGCGGATGGGGAGCCCACGGCGGTGGTGCTTTCTCCGGCAAGGACCCCACCAAAGTCGATAGGAGCGGGGCCTACATTGTTAGACAAGCAGCAAAAAGCATTGTTGCCAATGGGCTTGCCCGCCGCTGCATCGTGCAGGTTTCGTATGCTATCGGTGTGCCTGAACCATTGTCGGTGTTTGTGGACACATATGGGACTGGGAAGATTCCTGACAAGGAGATATTGAAGATTGTGAAGGAGAACTTTGATTTCAGGCCAGGGATGATCACCATCAACCTCGACTTGAAGAGAGGTGGCAATGGCAGGTTCTTGAAGACGGCAGCGTATGGCCACTTTGGCAGGGACGACCCGGACTTCACCTGGGAAACTGTCAAGCCTCTCAAGTGGGAGAAGCCAGCCGCTTAAATCAAAAGCGAGGTTATACGTGTCTGGAGTTTATATCAACCGGTCATTACTATTGTTTGATGAATGTCGTTGAAGCTTACTGTTATCATTTTTCCTTTTCCTTTTTTTGTTTATGCTGTTTTCGGCTTGTGATTTAGTTGAAACTTTGGATTGTTTTGTTTGAACTGATGTGGGAAAGCCTAATGTAATGTATGCTTCGTCTTTTATGGTTAATCTAAAAGACTATTTACTATGTCCTTTGTCTTCAGTTTGATAGTTTGGTGCTTTTCATCTTTACATATATTGAATAAGTTTCAGATACTTGCATGCACCCTGAGAGTCTTGAACCCCAGCTTGTCGAAGAAGTGCTGACATAAGCAAGTGTGTTTTTTTCTTAACAAATATGAACCTGGATATCCTTTTAGTATTTTTTATTATAAAATAGTAATGCCCATATAGATATGTTTACATGTGGCAAACTCTCCAACAATTCATCCACAAATGCTGAATATTAGCGACAAAAGCTATATTGCGCGGATCGAGTTCAGATGACATCAATAATAATAAGAAGAAAACTAATATTCAGCTTTGTTTACTTTTATTATAAATGAAAGCAGATTATGCACACAAATTGATTGTTAAGAGTTCCCTTAAATACAATGGCTGCGAGAATTCATTCCCAAGCTGACACCAGATTATCAGCAATTTTCAATCAAAGTCATTAGTCAGCCGTATATTTTCACTGCACATAATAACCCACCACAAATTCTCGATGATCAACATCCATGAGATGCGGTTAACCGTTGTAATTCGAAAAGATATATTTCAAAACTCCGTTGTAATTCGAAAAGATATATCGTTCGAGCATCTTCTTCAAAAATCCTTGATGCGTAGAAACCCCGCCTGGGAAAAACATATTCAATCAGTATTCAATCGCTCTGCTATTGAATCAACCGGTAACGACCCATATGGTACCGAAGTACCCACCTCCTCGAAAGAATCGCCGATATCAATCTCACAGTCTTCAAAATCCTCGCTGCTTTTATCAGTGTCATCAAATCCATCAGCACTGGATCTTTCTCCACTAGATAGAATTAGGGCAGGATATGAATGTTCAGTTGCCTGCGACAAACCTTGAAATTCCTCAACCCTTTCAAGAAGCGAATCAGGAGTGAGCTCTATATTTTCATCCAAAAGCAATGCTTTGTGTGAATCTATTGCTTTCTTCCACAGCAAGAACATTTTTGGGGGAGTCACTTCCTCATAATTGCCATTCAATGATCCTGTGTTCAAGTAGTCTCGGGTCAGATAGTAAATCCAATAAACTTATCATCAATGTGCATTATTAAGTCACATGAGATATAATAGGTGATGGACTCAAGTGTCAAGAACAATCCGTGACCTGTTTGGCATGTAGGTCGACCCGCAAAACACCGGTTATGGGTCAAAGATTTACAACCCGTTTAAAAATTACCTGTACCCGACCAGTCCGTTTAAAAGTACCACCGGGTCGACCTGACCCACGGGTTCGTGGGTTTATCCGTTTGTTGACCCGACCCGCGGGTTCATAGGTTTTACCCGGTCCGTGTCGAAAATAAAAAATCAAGCAACTTATCATGTTACTTTTCTAGTCATTTTCAATAAATTTTCATGTTAAAGTTATATCATGAATATTAAATCGTTCTTAAAATGTACATTTAAATGCAATTATCATATTTAGTTATGATAGTTAATCTATTTAAACCCAAAAACTCTGAAATCATATTTCTTTTATTAAATTGTAAACCACCTTGAAAACAAACATAAAAAACAATATAAGTTATATATTAACCCGTTAACATGTTCATGGATGACCCGTTTATCCATAAACAGGTTACCCACACCCCGCCAGCCGTATACGGGTCGGATGCCGGACACAAATTATGACCCGTTTAAATAAATCTGGGTATTTTTACCCGCATCAATTTTACCCGCTGCCCGCAATGGCTTGCCCGCGGGTGGCCCGGCCCGACCCACCCGTTTGACACTTAAGCTAGAAAGTTCTTCCCCCGAACCCCAAAAAAGCTAGAAAAAGAATTTACCTTGCACGTTCATGAATGGAGAGGAAGAAAAAGAAAATATGTTTCAAGTTCATGTTACAAGTATACAGCTATTTAGCACATGCAATGCAGGCGTACATAAATAGGCATCAAGATGCGAGACGTTTTTACCAGATTTTAAAGAAGATTTTAAAGGATTATATATATTTTTAAAAAAAATCAGCAGAAATTTTAAAAAGTTTTGAACAAGTAGAAATAAATGTTTTTTAGAATTACTTTTTTCCTCAAAATTGTGTGGATTTTTCATGCCATGAATAGAAGAATATTGGAAATTCAATTTGAACCTGCCACCCTTATGAGTTAAAATGGGAAGAATCACATGTACAATGAATGCATGCGTGTGTCTTAGGTTTATCTTCCAATATTACTTATAATAAATTAGAGGTGAATGTGCGGGTAAGAGATGAATCTAATCCATAACCAGCACTAGTTTTCTACAAATATTTCAGTATAGTTTGCTTGTTAAATGCAGTACAACAGATGCAGTTCACCATAACCATAACTACAAAGTACAAGCCATGCCTTCATCCTCTCAGAAACAAAATTAATGCACAATTTCTTATGACATAAAAATAAATTACTAACAGTGCATCGCAAGCATAAAAAGAGTAGTCACTTTCATTATACATACCTTTTACTTCTGAGGAAGTGCTTGTATCATTTATGTCGAGCTTCGAAATGGAAAGTATATTTTTCGGTGTTGGATATCTTGGTTTCCAATCGTTACCTCTCCACATCAATATCTGCTCCTGATCAAAAGACAGCAGTACACAGGGGACCAATTCCTGTCATAATCCAGGGAAACAAAAAGAACTTTTGAGTTCATCACTAGGAGAAAATTTACTTGATATCAGATAACAGGAACTAAAAGCTTCATGGACCTTCAGTTTTGCACCTATCTTTTTGTAATCACTTGCATGCATCCCTTCACAGTCAACTTTTACCAAAGGGCTCCCTTCAAAAGCATCTCTGACATCTTTAACAAGAGTAAGGTATATTCCATTCTTTGCTGCAAGAGAAAAATATACAGAATTAAACCACAATCTAAGTTAAATCTAAATATACAACGTTATATTCGAAAGAATAATTTAGAACTTACCTAATTTACAAATTGGCAATAGGTTCTGCCCTTTTCTTCTTAGCTCGTCTGCTTCTATTTTTGTTAATCCTTCAGGAGCATCTTGAATGAGTTTTGGGTAAACTGGAGCAGCTGGTTTCCAAAGCATTAGAGGATATCGCGGTCTTGTGCGTGGATTATAGTTCCTGCCGCGAAATAAATAGACAACCCCACCAATTCGATGTACAATCTTTCCCCCGCTTTTCTCCTGTCAAAACAAGAGTAATGTTTTTTATAGCTCATGAGAAGTTTTCTATACGGAATAGGAACTAGATATTCTTCAAAGTTTTACAGTAATAATGTGATAATATTCGAGTAAGGAAGAAAGTGATGCTGACGAAGAACGACAATGTCTTATGATTTCGAGTTAGTTTATATAAACAGTTGTAGAATAAAAAGAAAAAAAAATTCACCTAAGTTTCCATAAATGTTGAAGAATATAACCTCGAGATGATAGCAGACATTGTCCATGTCAACAGTTGGAACACCTCTACATCGAACCTTACAGATTTCTTGACGCTTCCAATGTGTATGAATCATCTCTAACATGTTATGGGTTAGCCCATCCCTTCCTGCAGATTCCATGTATTGTTGGATTGAGTCAGCGGCAAAAAGTTATCATGGAGTGACTTTTTATGAACCAAAGTAGTATGAATATATATTTATTTTGTTCAAACATATGCATAGCTCACCGTGGTAAGTATCGGTCAATGTTTGGTAAACAGGTATACGGTAATGGTCTAACTAGAGACTATGAAGTTACCAATTCATTGTAGCTTATATGGTGTCTATCATTGGAAAGTGAATGTGGGGATAAGTTATGTTCCATTTTTGGGTTTTATCTTTGTCGAAGGCATAAACATAATTTTCCTATAGCAATTATATCATATTGTTCTTCTAGATATTCCCTCCTAGATTAATATTAGGCTTGCGCCATGGTTTCCTCAACCATAAATGTACTACTAATTAAGGGAGGATTGACTTCAGGTTCACAGTTTAGGCTTCGCTTCATTTCAATGACCAAAAGGCTTAGATGATGATAATTGACATCAAAATCGAACTACAAATTTGTTGTTTTTTTAAAATACATCTAACATTTGCATGAGTTCGTAACATCAAACAAGGTATCTTACCAAGATTGACCTGCCGATTCTTCGACAGCAACGGCTTCACCATCTCCTTAACCTCCCTCCTCGTCAACGGCTTCCCCAATATCTCCGCCCTACTCCTACCATCTCCACCTCCACCACCAATATTCAGCCTCCTCAAATCCCGACCCGCAATCATCTTTAACCCCTTCTCCTCTTCATGGTCGTCTTCATCATCATCCAATTCAACCGGCTCGAACAACCTGATCTTCTTCTTCCTCTCCTTGTCCTTCTTCGACACCAGCGGCGCCTTCCCCGTCCACGGCCGGTTCATGGTCCTCGGCCCGAACGGCAAGAACGCCGGCTCTCTAATGGCCAAAGGCTTCGCCTTTGGCATTTCGGAGTACGAGAACTGGAACTCGAAGGGCGCGTCGGGGAGCAGGTAGGAGATGCCGGACTCGCCGACGACGACGGCGCGGTCGCCGTCGGCGGAGATGACGGCGCCAGAGGTCTTGGGGATGGGCTTGAAGTACTTGGTGCGTGTGTGGACCGATTGCTTTAGGGTTTTTGGAGGGGCATTTTGGGGAGGCTTTCTAGGATTAGGGTTAGGGTTAGGGTTTCGCTTTTTCGGGAGAGGGGGAGGGGTATTTTGGGGAGAGGGGTCCTTGATGCGGGGGTTAGGGGGAGGAGAGGAGAAGAGGTTGGGGCTTATGGCCATTATCGCCATTGTCGAGAGGAAAGTGAAAGAGTTTTTGTGGGGGGCACAGGATAGAGAAAGAGATATTTCGGCGATAATTTTTTAAGGTAAACCCAATTTAAATAATAATTATACAAAAAAAAAACACTTTAAAAAATAATTAAAAAAAGAGACCACTTTTTGCATCGTAGACGCAGCGCTGGCGCTGGCATGAAATAAATTTTTTTGGGTGCAGTTTGAAACTGCATGCATAGCATTTGTATGGGACGCAGTTCGAAAATGCGCCCCATACATTTTCTCTTTACATTTGTATGAGACGCGGTTTGAAAATGCATCGCATACATTTGTTATGGGCGCAACAACTACACCCTTTACATTTGTATAGGGCGCATTTTGAAACTGCGCCCCATACAAATGTTATGAGCGCGGTTTGAAACTGCGCCCCATACAAATGTTATGGGCGCTATTTCAAATTGTGCCCCATACAATTAATAAAAACAAAATAATATGGATCATTGTCATTGTAAGGACTTTGTTTTTTTTGGCGCGGTTGCAAACCGCGTCCCAAAAATAAACATACTTATTCACAGGTGTGTGTTTTTCTATGGCGCGATATGAAGGTGCGCCCCAAAAAGATACACAATCATTTACGGGTATGATTTTTCTGAGGCGCGGTTGCAAACGTCGCCCAAAAAAAGAAACATACTCATCCACGGATCTATATTTTTTTATGGCGCAGTTTGAAAGTGCATCTCCAAAGGAAACACAATAATTTACGGGTATGTCATTATATTAAGAGTTAAATCTCTTCCTCTCTATCTCGAATCTCATAATCTATGTTGAGCTCTCTCACACGGTCTCAGATCTCATCGCCATCACATTTTCTGTCTTTCTCCCTCTCAGTTCTTAGCCTCACTCTCTCTCAATGTCGGGATTTTCATCTGTAGGATTTCCATCAATCAATGAAATTAAGAGGTGGATCCCTTACACTGTAGTGAAATCTGTATATACGATGATAGACTACTCTGGTAATGAAGGCATTCTCTATCGATTACGAGTATGAACTGGCCGATGAAGATCGATCGTGAAATCCTGTGGCTCTTGCACTTAGCCTTATTGGATGCGCTCCCGTCTCCCTCTGAAGAAGTAACCCATGATCATCATGGGGAAGAAAATCGTCGTTTCCACACATTTCATTCTATGGGTTTTCTTTCAGGTCGCAATATCGAGTACTCCGCAAACTCTTTACCGTATTTTTATGCACCGTCGGATTTTGAACCACCTTTAACTCACTTGAGATACCACGCTAGGTGATGAGGCCATTGATGCAATTACAGAGCGGATTAATTCCGTTGCTGCGGAGCTAAGTAACGTAGAGAATTTATTTTTGAAATTTTAGTAATGAATTATGACATTATTGCCGTTTTTTATATCTATTTTGTTTGCGTCATTCTCGTGTATGTTGTGGATGTGTGTACCATGTGTGTATAATATATCGTGTATGAATACGTGTTTGTGTGAGAGAATCAATATTTGAATTAAAATGAATTAAAGTGTTGTTTTGTAAAGAAATAATTGGGGGAAATCGGACAGCACCTCCATTGTAAATTTTGAATAAAATTTATGTACAAGCATAGTAAAATAATAGCATCCACAGACGGAGCTAACTCAACGCTCAAACGGTGGAGACTCAACGCCCAAACGGCGGAGACATAATCCACGCACAATATATGACGCTCAAACAGCGAAGAATAATAAGCTGAAAATAATAAATAATGTAAAATAAATAACGAATTCATCGCAACACAATACAATACGAACACTCATGAAAATCTAACGAAATCGTCGCACCATCCCAGGTGTCCTCCTCTTAGCTACAGGACGTCGAGACTGTGACGGTCCGGCTTTGTCGGCGGTAGGCGGCTGAGACGGCTCTGGCTGTGATGGTCCATGCTTGTACTCATCGGGATGCTGAGACGGTGCTGGCTGTCTCCGTCTACGTCGCGCATACGTGATAAGAATGGCAGGTGCGGACATAGCTGGTGGAGGCACGGGTGGCAGGGACACGAGTAGTGCAGGGACGGGTGGCGGAGGCACGAGTGGTATAGGCACGGTCGATGGACGTGTGAATCTGTGCCTCTTCATCACACTTCTGATCATGGACTTGATATTCATAAAGTAGCTCGTTGAGTCCCTGGTGTTACTAATACTCTCATCAGCTATATCCTCCAACGTGTAAATGGTATGGACCTATATTGATGATAAATAAAATAATGAATTTCATAAAAATAAGATTTTAGTTTTAAAAGGTTTGTATAAACTTACCAAATCTTTCTCTATCGGCCTTCAAGGCGTATATGAGGTGGGTGGAGGGGCGGCTGTGATGACGAATCTGCAGGTAATCATCCAATATCAAGAAAGGTACTGATCTATCGGTATATCTGGCTGTATTTCTGTCACGCCCCGCTTCTCAGAGTACGCTAATTACGGTATGTGACAGAACCAACCATGCTACCTGTGGATAGGAATCATCCCTCCACAGTCACATTACGGCTGTCTATACGATACCAAGAACAGTAAAATATAAAATATATCTAGTACATGTCCATTTGCCAAAATAAAAGAGTCAAGAAAATGTATAAGCGGAAACGATAGTAATATCCAATAAACAACATCTGGAAATACGTCCCAATATGGGCTAACATCAAGAAATAAAAGTGCGGAAAAATAAGCTAAGAGTCTAAAAGCTAAGCATCTCTAAACCACACATAATCAATTTCTCACTGCTCGGCTTGACGACTAAAGTACTCATGTTCAGCCTGCGATAGAGATAGAGGAACCGGGCCATAAAAAACCCAGACGTCGGTGCGTCATAATACCAAAATAGCAGTAATAATCAGGATGTAACGATATAGGTAAACATGAATATAACGAATAACACGGATATGAACAGTGAGGTATGTATGTGTATGTGAAGTGCGATGAGTAACCTAAAACTGTGCTACTAGGTGATCTACTCTAAAGTCTTTGAAATCAATTTATGTAATCCTCATCATAACCCATCGGTCTATGTCCCATTCATTCCCCACGGGACCACGGTAACAGGATTATTCCGTAACGCCCGAAAAAACGGCAGATAAGATATTCTGTAATGCCCGAAAAAACGGTAAACATGTAGGTATTCCTTAACGCCCGGAAAAATGGCAAACATGATTATTCCGTAACGCCCGGAAAAATGGCAAACATGTAATGATAGCCTTTTGAGTTACGTTTCGGTTACATTCTTGATTTTCCCTTTACCCCCAGGTTTGTGTTCAAGTTAGGTATTGCCAATATAGATCTAATACCAACACAGGATCAACCAGGTACAGGTTTTCGTCTATGCAAACAACAAGTAACGTCCGTCAGGACAACACGTCAAGATTGTTGGCATTAGTAACTAGATCCAAGTAATGAGTCAAGTAGTGGGTCGAGAACATGTTATATGATGCATATGTGTCAGATAAATACCCAAATGTGAAACTGTAACGAATATCTGAACACTGTAACCAAACTAATATCAGGATGCATATATGTCTATCTGTAATAACCAGTATACGTATCCATACCTGTGTATGATACAACCAGATAGCATGTTGCGCTAATATAGAAGTAATATGATATAATTATGTCCGGCATGCAACTGGATATGCAATTATCAGTACGGATACGAACGGATATTGAAAAACGGTAAATCTATAACATTTTCCGCATACTATAACACATGTATTATTTTTATTTATATAAATAGATATATTATAATATAGCATGTTGCAAGATAAACTAACCTGATCGGATCTTACGTCGGGGTACGTATATCACGTTCGACGTCGGGTAAACGTCGCGATACACACGCGCACACATGGCTGGACCTGGCTAATCCAAGACGCGACCACGCTAGATGATGACGACAACTGGGTCACTCGGATCGTCGGCGACGTGCGCGACTCCGGCGACGGCCGGAAAACCAAGAATGAAGAAAGAAAAGAAATGAAAGACTGAAGATAAGAAAGAGAAGAAGAAGAATGGGTTGGCTTCTGGTGTTGGTTCTGGACTCCGGGGATAGAGGGGACAACGACGGGGTCAGGGTGATCGGCGGTGAGGAGTTGCAGGCACGGGCGTCGGGTTTGCAGTGTTGGTCGGGGTTGTGGTGTATGGGTGCAGGTACTGCTCGGGAAAGGAGGAGGAGAGAGGAGTGGAGATGGTTAGGGTGAAGTCGGGGTGGTGAGACAAGGGCAGTGATGGCGGTCGGCGAAGAGGTCGACGGTCATGGCGAGTCGGGGTTTGCAGGTGGTTGTGGGTATGGGGTTGCTGGGTGTTGGTGGTGGTGTTGGGAGGTCGGGAGACGAGAGAGGGATGAGGAGGTGAAGGCGGGGATGGCGACGACGATGATGTCGTTGGTGATCGACGGCGAGGGGTTTGTAGGGTTTCTGGGCGATGGGTTCTCAGGGTTGTTCCCTTATAAAAAAAAAAGAAAGAAAAAGAAAAGAAAGAGAGAAAAAGTGATGGAAAAATTTCCACCAATAAAACATCACGTGCCCCACACGTGAGCGCATATATAAAGATTATAAGCGCCGGGTTTAAACAATTGACAAGCTGAAATAGAGACTCACGTGTAAGCACGTGACGTCTATATACAAAGTAAAGAAGTGCCATATTAAAACAACTGACATGCCAGAAAGGCTCATGTGTCATCACGTGATGCCCTCTTTTGACTGTTGCACATACGAAAATGAGTTTAACTCTGTGGGGTCACATGCTACACGTGAGTGGTCTCAAAAGCCTTATGAGCCGATAGAATTAAATTCTAAGTAAAGGGATCAAAACCCTATTTGGAAAATATTTTCTTAAATCTTTCTAAAAAAGAAAAATCGCGCTCTGTAAAACAGAGCACCATTGGATTAAAAATCCAATGGTGATTAAAAATCACTAAGCTACAGAATAAGCTCTGTATGGGAAATTATTTCCCTAGTCTAGTTAAAAACAAGAAAAATATCTTCTGTAAAACAGAAGTCTTTGGATCAAAGATCCAACGGTGGATAAAATCCCCAAATCAATTAAGATCTCTCAATGAGAGATTTCTTTAACTAAATCAATAAACTTGTCTCTACTATATAAAGGACCCAAGACTGCAAGTCTTGAAGAGAGGAAACCCCCCATAAGATTGGAGAAAAAAAGAAAAAAGAAGAGGAGTTCACTTTTAGAAAAAGAAATCCTAGGTAAGAAGAAAGACATAGAGATTATTTTATCTTTTCTTCGCCATTCCAAGAGTTTAACTCTTCTAAAAAGAACTTAGTTCTTCCTCTGGTTGAGCTCTGCAGAAGCAGATCTCCCCAAAAGTTGAGAATTTAATTCTCACCGGGGAGATTCTGTCATGCAGATTCAAAACGTAGAGGAAAGAACTAAGTTCAAAGAATTTAATTCGTACAAAAAATATAGGAATTTAATTCATCCGATAAAATTAGGTTTTAACCCTGCATAAGAATTTAATTCTTATAAAAATAAAGGACCTGAAATTCTCAAAACTCAGATCAAGATTTCCATGCACATAAAAGAAATGATTAGCATTCAACGCTATCACGAAAGATCACGTGTTCCAACGTGAGCACCTCTGAGGGAAAAAAAGGAAAAACTAAGATCGAGTCATGTGATCCCACGTGACCCCCTAATAGTGCTTAGCACTTATAAAAGAAAAGGGAATAAACCCAAAAACAGTTCCTATTTTTGGGGCGCCTCACGTGATCCCACGTGACCTCCTAATAGTGCTTAGCACTTATAAAAGAAAAGGGAATAAATCCAAAAACAGTTCCCATTTTTGGGACGCCTTACGTGATTCCACATGACCCCTTAATAGTGCTTAGCACTTATAAAAGAACAAGGGAATAAACACAAAGAAGCAGTGCCCAATCCTCAGGCGCCTCACGTGCCACATGTGAGCGCTCCAAATTTCAGTATTTAACACTGCTCTAGAGCCTCACGTGGGAGCACGTGAACGTCGAGCAAATTTTATTGTTTAACACTATGATATGCCAACCTTAGCCTAAACTAGACAAGTCTCCTGAGGCCAAAACTCTTTGATCACCAATTAACCGAGCCTTCCTATGCCCAGGCCTCCCCAAATCGATCTCAGTTCCAAAGATGACTAATGATACCCTAACAGATGGTATCTAAAATGGTGTTCATTCCACCATGATCTCTCCCTTCAATCCGGAGTTTGGTTCAAGGGTACATCTCTCCATACCTCTGATACATGTCGTTGTAATTCTTCAACGCCTTCAGAGAGGTGGATGGTCCCGACAACCAATAGCTCTTTGGTGCACTCTTAAATCCATGGGCACATCTCTGTGGACCGTAATGTCCTTAAACTAGTTATGGACCATAACGTCTTTAAACTAAACCCTCACCCAAAAAATGGTGATCTATGGGCCGTAACGTCCCTAAACTAAAACGATAGAGCCCAAATACTCTTTCGTTGGATCAAAAATGATTCTGAACCCCCGGTTAAGTAGATCTTAGTCCAATATCAGATTAACATATCCTTAACAAATATTTAAGTTGATCTTAATCTCAAACGAGATTAACGATCCTTAAATCAAACCAAACCCAAATCTAAGAATATACGGATTTGGTCCAATCCGCGTCCTACGGGCGACAACATAAATTAGTCTCCGTATACAATCCACGGGCAGCTAAAAATAAAACAAACATACATGACGTGAAGTGGCTTTCTGAAGCAGGAGAAAATGGTTATCTCTACGCGGTAACGTAATTAACTGCAAGGCTTGCACCTGCAGGGAAAAGCGTCCCCACAATCAAACCCCCCTCACAAACGAGGGGGAATCTGACGAAGTCTGCTACGACGGCCGCATCTGTCCAAACCTCCGATATACGGTGCCATAAATTAATTTGGCATCTTCGGAGAGGTGGACGGATAAAACCAAATAGCATCTGCCCCTAAATTCAGACAAGACGTCTGTCTTCCCGGCTTTCGGCAGTTAACAGATTCTGAAACGCCCGGTGGGACCTTTTCCTCTTTCCACTCCACACTTCGTGTGTCGTGTTCGCGAACAAATCGCGGTTTGATATGGTTGCCCTTGGATTCAAGGTACTAAGATTTGGTGTCTTGCTCCTATGCAAAAAAGGTGATATCGATGGCCTCCAGCTGCACTAACTGCAACAGCAACTCCCACTCTGTCCCCGCCAGAGGAGTGACTTACGGGCCCCAAGCGGCCTCCATCTTTGCAATGCCAGTAGAGCAGGTGACTCAGTCCACCACTGGATTGTCCTTCGGGACCATGCTCCCGACAATGAGCTTCAATACTTCAATACCATCACAAGAGGCTCCAAAGAAGTCGGTCTTCGATCGGCTTGTAACTACCACGGCCCCTCTCAACGAGTCGTCCAATTCCAACGCGTCGGTCTTTGACAGACTGGGCCAAAGCTCCAGTAGGCCCGCAAAGAGGCTCTTAATACCTGAAAGGGTTATTCCGAAGTGGATAGCCATTCCTGTTCCGACAGAAGAAGTCGTCAAAGGGGCTTTGATTGAATGAATTTCTCGTAGTGTAGTTGGAAAAATGTATAGAAATCACAACCAAAAATATTTTGACCGCAATCAATAACGGTGTCGAATGTAGCGCGTTAGTAAGTGCGGATCGTCCACAGGGAAAGTGAGATCCGTTCAATTTTCGAATTAGATGAGTCGAAAATTTAAAAAAAAGAAAAGAAACAATTCATGAATTGTAAAATTGAATATCAAGAATTAGAAAAATCTAGATCTAAGAAAACATTAAAATCAAGAATTGAGATGTGTGATGATTTCCAAACCAACAATCAAGATTCGAAGTATAGTTCGTAGGAGTAGATAAGATCTATAGATGTGATGAGATCTTATCCATTAATGAATTGATATTAGATCGATGAAAATTTATCGAGGGTTAAGGATCTTGCGAAGAAACTAGGGATTCCTCATGTCACGCCCCGCTTCCCAAAATACGGAAAACGAGGGATGACTAGGCCAGCCATGCTCCTACGGTCAAGGAATCATCCCGCCGTAGTCACACTTCGGCTTCTAGCATTACATGGTAATCAGTAAATAAAGCACAGTAGTAAAGAAATCACATCACTAATTTATTACATTAAAATCCATTGTTCACAATTTTACAAATAACAAGAACAGTTACTAACCAAGTTCAATCTCACGATCACTTTTATGAAAAGCAGTAAAGAAAGAAAGTACACCGACTATATCTCCGTGAACTCGAAAGGCAGATCCGTCTCCTGTGCTGGTCCTTCCACGGAATCTGAGCATGCATACTCAGGTCGTCAGAGCGACACAATAACAATATTACTATATTAAGATGAAACAGGTAAAATAGGTAATACTAATGAAAGAACAATACGAGTATTCACTATATCACTATATGATGCAGAATATGATCTGTGTCCGTGACGGTCTCTAGGTCATGTTTGAAATCGCATAGTGGAAGGAGGATCATGTTTAACAGGAGTCTCGTACATACCCGAGACAACGGCCCACATGCCCGGGACATAACCCTGTCAGCCGGATCGCTAGATCCTACCTAATATATATATCGCTGCTCGAATGATCATCCTCTAAATACGGTCCCGCTAAATACGATTCTCTTTCCACTTCGATTTCCCCTTTATCCCCAAGTTTACACTATATATATGATCTTGATTTAGTCGTGTACAAATATACCAATGGCACGGTTTTATCACTGTTCACTGTATCAATCACTGTCACGAATATTCACTTCCCATTGGTGTACTTGTCACTTCTAAACCAACATTAATCACGCACGATAATGCAATGTCCACTGACTCTAACACGCACTAACACTAAGTATATGGCAAATGGGGTATGATATATGTATGTATGCCATCAATAAGCTAAGTATGTTATGAATCCATATGCATGTCATTGACTTACAAAAATTGCATAAATTCATCTGTTTAGAATTCAACAAAATAATACAAGTACGATAAATAGAACATTCAATCAGCGATTCATCGAAATTAGTTTCAGTTCAATCGGATTTCCAGTATTCAAGATACAGCTGTTTCATTTTAAGTGCTCGCGGCTGGAAATTCAGTTTCAGAACTGAATGTCCGTTTCGCGACACGGATTGCACCCAGTTGGGTTCAGAATTTAGCGATGTTACAGTTGAATAAAATCTAGGGTTTTCGATAGAGTATTCAACGCAATAGACGGATCCTCAATCGGGTCTGTACGCCGAAAGTTATACACAGTTTAACATCAGTGTGTCACTTCTGAATCTGCTCTGGACAGCTATACGTTCTGCCCCTTTTATTTACAATTTAAATAGCAAACGGCAATGAAACGGAATGAAACCACTTATTTTGTTTAGCTAACAGATCCATCTTTAATCCACTGTAGAGTTTCTTAACATACGAATTCAGGAAACAAAGTGGCACACATTTTGGGACAGTACACAGTAATCAGAGTCGCTCTGGACTGCAGTCCAGAGTCGCACTCCGATCTAAATATCATCGCAGTTACAGAACAGAAATCATTAGAAGTTTACATAGGGTTAAAGTTCGTCGAGTCGGCTTCGATTTAAGCCCTCTAACGCATCATTCCAGTATGTACATAATTTACAGTGATTTTTACCATTTTCAGATACAGAGAATTTCTAGTTTTAACGGTATATTTGGGGGTATCAATTTTAGTCACTAACAATCGTATTTTCCAGTGAGATTCATACACGATATTCGTCATCATATGGGCCAACAGAAAAAATCTGTTTCCGTCAAATTAAACAAGTATTTTCATTGGGGTCTAGCATCGAACACATAGGTCGCATAATATATTGGAAATCGGTAAATTATAAACTAAATGATTTAAGTTTGTATCACACTTATTTTAGCATGCAGCAAGTAAAACACTTGCATGGAAACGTCTCGGGGTCGCACGGCAGCAGCGGCGTCACGAACGCGCAATGCACGCCGTGAAACGATTCGCGCGAGTTTGGCTCGCGATACGGAATGGTGTCGGAATTTCCCGGAGACTTCTTGTGCTCACTGGAAGGGTGAAGGAGGCTATGTGGATCTCCTGAGTAGCGCTGGGGTTGCCGACGGTCGACGGCGTCGCTCCGGCGATGGGCAGCAGCAAAGGTGTTTGGGGTGTGTGTGGTTTTGTATATTTTGAAGAGGGAGAAAAGTGGGGCTCGGGTTCTGGATTTTTGGAGGAGGAGATGCTGAGTGTGTAGAGGTCGACGGATGCTTCAGGTCAGCGGGGCTCGCCGGCGTCGAGGGGACAGGGTGGTGGTCGGCTCGGGTGTGACGGGTTGGGTGTACAGGGGATTTGTGTGCAGGGAGCTCGGGTGTACTGGGTCGGGGGAGTCGTAGAGGACAAGGGAGAATGAAAGGGGGTCGCCGAGGGGTTGTCGAGGAGTTGTCGAGGGTTGTCGCCGGCGGTGGAGTGAGGGACAATGGCGCTCGGTGGGTTTTCGTGAATGGAGAGAGGTGAGGAGATTTTTGAAAATGAAGGAGAAGAGAGAGGTGAGGGCATGAGGAAATGAATGAGGGTTGAAGTCGTGGGTGAACCGTTGCAAGAACGGGGCATGGGCGTGGGCGCGAGCTGCGGCGGAGGAGGCGGGGCGCGAGCGGGAATGGAGGAAGTTACTGTTGGAGGAAAAGGGAGATGAACATGAGCGGGTCGGGTGTTGAGGAGGCGGGCTGGAGAAGTGTGCTGGGCTTGGGAAAGGTTTTTTTTAAAAATTCATTTTAATTTTAAAGTTTTGTGTGTGTGGGCTGAGGAGAGGGAACGGGCTGGGCCGAGGGATTTTTATAAAGAATTTATTTAAAAATGGTGAGTGGGCTGAGGGTTTTAATAAGTGGGCTAAAGTAAGGTTGGGATTTAAATTTAAAATGTTTTACTTGTTTTAGTTTTGGTATTAATTTAATTTGGCTTTGGTTTTAAATCTTGGGTTTTGGCTTTTAGGGTTTGGACTATGATTTCAAAAGAGTTGGAAAAATAAAGTTTAAATATTAAGCTTGAACAACCAATTAAAATACGAGGGGAAAAAGAAAGGAAATCACTGGAATTTAGAAAATAGGAAACTTTTATTAAGATGGAAACGGGGATTTACATCATACCCCCCTTAGCAAAAATTTCGTCCTCGAAATTTAACAAGGATACAAGGAAACAATGTACTAAACAAGGAGATGTGGATAACGATCACGGATATCTTCCTCCCGCTCCCAGGTGGATTCTCCTGGGGAACGACCGCCCCAAGACACTCGGACTAAAGAAATGACCTTATTTTTCAGCACTTTCTCTCTGCGGTCGAGGATGGTAGTAGGCTGCTCCTCGTACGATAGATCGGTACTCAAAACTAGCTCCGAATGGTCCAGGACATGGCTTTCATCTCGAACATAACGCCGCAACTGTGACACGTCGAAGGTATTGTGCACACCAGCTAGCGATGGAGGCAAGGCAAGTCGATAGGCCACCTCTCCTACTCGCTCTAGCACCTCAAAAGGTCCGATAAAACGGGGACTGGGCTTTCCCCGGCCTTCGAACCTGATAACTCCACGGGTAGGGGAAATCTTCAAGAACACGTGATCTCCGACTTCGAATTCTAGTGCCCTCCTGCTGGTATCTGCCCAACTCTTCTGTCGATCTTGAGCCGTCTTAATACGCTGCCTGATCATTTGGACCTTGTCGACTGTCTGAACAAAGAGTTCGGGGCCCAGTAATCTTCGTTCTCCCACATCATCCCAACCTACTGGGGATCGACATTTCCGCCCGTATAGTGCTTCAAAAGGAGCCATCTGAATACTAGTTTGATAACTATTGTTGTACGAGAACTCGACTAGATGCAGATGGTCCTCCCAGGAACCCTGAAAGTCCAACATACAGGCTCTCAACATATCCTCGAGCGTCTGAATCGTTCGCTCGGATTGTCCATCCGTCTGTGGGTGATAAGCTGTGCTGAATTTAAGGCGGGTATCCAAGCTCTCCTGTAAGCTCTTCCAAAAGTGCGACAAGAATCTCGTGTCCCGGTCTGACACAATGCTGACTGGAACACCGTGAAGTCGTACAATCTCTTGCATATATCTTTCTGCCAGTGATTCTGTCGACTGTCCCACTCGGAAAGGTAGGAAGTGTGCAGCTTTTGTGAGGCGATCGACGATAACCCAAATGGCGTTATTGCCCCTAGGGCTTCGTGGTAAGGCCGTCACAAAATCCGTAGTAATGTGCTCCCACTTCCATTCAGGTATCGGCAATGGTTGTAACAATCCTGCTGTCCTCTGATGTTCCGCCTTCACCTGCTGACAAACCAAACACCAGGATACGAACCTCGCAATTTCCCGCTTCATCCCGTTCCACCAAAAATGCTGCTTTAGGTCCTGATACATTTTTGTACCTCCTGGATGCACAGAAAAAGATGAACTGTGTGCTTCAGCCAATACTTCTTCTCGAACATCTCCCTTGGGTACGCAGAGTCTGCTACCGAATCTCAGAGAGCCATCTTCATGTATAATCAAGTCCGTTCTCAGTCCGGCTTCCACTTGCTCTCTGAACTTTTGCAATCGGGGATCATCCGCTTGTGCAATCTTGATGCGATCCACCAGAGAAGATTGCACCTGTAGTTGCCAAAGTTGACTGAGTGCGTTCGGCGTAACGACTTCAAGTTCGAGTCTCTGAAAGTCCTCAATAATGCTCCTCTGATCGGTCAACAACATGGCCGCTGGTTTGCGACTGAGCGCATCTGATACAACATTCACCTTCTCCGGGTGATACTGAAGGTCTAAATCATAATCTGCCATCAGCTCTAGCCATCGGCGCTGCCTCATGTTTAGTTCCTTCTGAGTGAAAACATACTTCAAACTTTTGTGTTCATTGTACACCTCCACTTTCTCACCCAATAGATAGTGCCTCCAAATCTTCAACGCAAAGACTACCGCAGCCAACTCCAAGTCATGCGTAAGGTAGTTCTTCTCGTGGTTTCTCAGTTTTCGAGAGGCGTAAGCAACCACTCGGCCGTGCTGCATTAGAACACAGCCTAAACCCTTCCCTGAGGCATCACTGTGTATCACCAAACCACCGGAATCATCTGGTACTATAAGAATAGGCGCCGTGGTTAACTTCTGCTTCAGTGTGTCAAATGCCTGAGTTGACTCCTCTGTCCACGTAAACGGTACGTCCTTCCGTGTCAGCCTCGTCAATGGTTCAGCGATTCTTGAGAAATCTTGGACGAATCTCCGAAAATAACCTGCCAATCCCAGAAAACTCCTGATCTCGGCCACTGATTTCGGCGTTGGCCAATCTCTGACAGATTCTATTTTTGCCGGGTCCACCGAGATGCCTTCGCCCGAAACAATATGTCCCAAAAACTGAACCTTGTTGAGCCAAAATTCACACTTGCTTAGCTTCGCATACAACTTCTCTTCCCGAAGAATTTGTAGGACCGTGCGCAAATGTTCAACATGCTCTTCCCGGGGCTTCGAGTAGACAAGTATGTCGTCGATAAACACAACGACAAACATGTCCAAGTACTTTGCGAACACCCTGTTCATCAAGTCCATGAATATTGCTGGGGCATTGGTAACACCGAACGGCATCACAAGGAACTCGTAATGTCCGTATCGGGTCCTGAAAGCCGTCTTGCATACATCCTCGACTGCTACTCTGATTTGATGATATCCAGAACGGAGGTCCAACTTCGAGAATACCTTAGCTCCACTTAGCTGATCGAATAGGTCGTCAATGCGCGGGATTGGGTACTTGTTCTTTATTGTGACCTTGTTCAGCTCCCGATAATCTATACACATTCGCAGCGATCCATCCTTCTTCTTTACTAATAGAACTGGTGCTCCCCACGGTGAAGCGCTTGGCCGAATAAATCCCTTCTCCAATAGTTCTTCAACCTGCTTCTTCAATTCCGCCAACTCAACTGGTGCCATTCTGTATGGGGCTCTGGATACTGGGGCTGTACCTAGAGTCAAATCGATTGACAACTCCAAGATTCGAGGAGGTGGTAAACCTGGTAGATCTTCAGGAAATACATCCAGAAAGTCCCGAACAATTTCTGGGACTGGGCTCTTATCAATCTCCATAGCTGTCAGCTCCTTAGGCTTTGCTCTGTACTTAGCTGGCTCCAAAGATTCGCTTCCTCCCTCGAAAGTAAACTCCGGGTGATTGGGAATGTGGAAGATCACCTTCCTTGCACGACAATCGATAACTGCATGGAAAGTGCTCATCCAATCCATCCCGAGAATTGCGTCGTAACTGCCTGTCCCAATCAGAAGGAAATTCGCATAGAATTCCCTGCCACACACTACAACCGGGCATAACCTACATTCTTGACTAGATATTATAATGCCGTTACCCGTATGTATTTCCCATCCCTTGGTTAATGGTTCATGTGGTATTGAGTGTGTATCAGTGAAATGCTCAGACAAGAAACAATGCGATGCTCCCGAATCAAATAGTACTCTAGCTGGCAAGGAATGTACGAGTAGAGTACCTGTAACAACGTCTCCTGACGCCTCTGCCTGCTCGGCGGTTAAGGTGAAAGCCCGTCCCTGACCGCAACCTGTAAAGGGTTGCCTCTGCTCCTGTGGCCTCTGCTGTGGCGGTCCAGAACCTCCCTGTATCTCTGCTCGCTCAGGGCAACTGCTAATCTTGTGCTGACTGGATCCGCAAATCAAGCATTGTCCCTTGGCACGTCGACAGTCCTTCTGGGTATGCCCACCTCTACCGCAATATCCGCAAACTACGCCCTGTCTCTGGGGGCGATGCTGTGGTATGAACGGGCGCTTCATTTGTGTCGTTCCTGGCCTGTGAACCGGTATGGCTCCTCGAGAAGGCGCGTGGGTACGTGCTGGAACGACTGGGGGTCTCCTGAACTTGTTAATCAATTGCTCCTGAACTCTCGCCGCATTGAGTACCTGTGCGAAAGTCTGCAAATCCAACGATGCAATCAACAGCTGCAACTCGAAATCTAACCCCTGAAGGAAGCGTCTGGCCCTGGCGGCCTCTGATTCAACCATGTATGGAGCAAAGCGGCTCAGACGGTTGAACTCTGCCGCATATACGTCCACTGGGCGTCCATTCTGCTTCAAAAGAATAAATCTTTCCTCCATTTCTGCCTTGGCTGTTGAAGGGAAATAATGATCTAGGAAACATTCCTTAAATTTGCCCCATTCAATCGGCCCGTCAAGCCTGCTTTCTTCCACCGACCACCATGTACGGGCTTCATCTTCCAATTGTATCTTTATCACGTTCACCCTATCTTCCTCTGGAACCCTGGCGGCTGTCAGTAAGTTCTCCATGTTCACCAGCCATTGCTCGGCCTCAAGGGGTTCAGCTAGCCCTATGAATGCACCTGGATGTAACCGTCGGAAGTCGGATACGGTACCAGCCCTAGCATGATAAGCTGGTGTAGTAGCGCCCTCGGGGGCGGTAATGAGTGCGGAGGGTCCTCCTGCGGCGGTAATCGCCCTGAGTCCCTCAGCGAGTAAATCTGTCTTCCTTTCCTGAGCTTTCGCGAGAGAGGTCAGTGCACTAAGTATTCTTTCCGTGCGGTCCTGAGTGCTGGAGTCCGAGGAGGGGTCGTTCGGGGACGTCATATCACTGGAAGATTCAAAGGATAAGATTAGATTCAAGGATGAAAATCAAGAGTAGTGAAACAAGAATAACATAATACAGTATAGTTAATGTTATCCCTTGATACTAAACACGCCTCTGATACCAACTAAACCATGTCACGCCCCGCTTCCCAAAATACGGAAAACGAGGGATGACTAGGCCAGCCATGCTCCTACGGTCAAGGAATCATCCCGCCGTAGTCACACTTCGGCTTCTAGCATTACATGGTAATCAGTAAATAAAGCACAGTAGTAAAGAAATCACATCACTAATTTATTACATTAAAATCCATTGTTCACAATTTTACAAATAACAAGAACAGTTACTAACCAAGTTCAATCTCACGATCACTTTTATGGAAAGCAGTAAAGAAAGAAAGTACACCAGACTATATCTCCGTGAACTCGAAAGGCAGATCCGTCTCCTGTGCTGGTCCTTCCACGGAATCTGAGCATGCATACTCAGGTCGTTAGAGCGACACAATAACAATATTACTATAATAAGATGAAACAGGTAAAAGAGGTAATACTAATGAAAGAACAATACGAGTATTCACTATATCACTATATGATGCAGAATATGATCTGTGTCCCTGACGGTCTCTAGGTCATGTTTGAAATCGCATAGTGGAAGGAGGATCATGTTTAACAGGAGTCTCGTACATACCCTAGACAACGACCCACATGCCCGGGACATAACCCTGTCAGCCGGATCGCTAGATCCTACCTAATATATATATCGCTGCTCGAATGATCATCCTCTAAACACGGTCCCGCTAAATACGATTCTCTTTCCACTTTGATTTCCCCTTTATCCCCAAGTTTACACTATATATATGATCTTGATTTAGTCGTGTACAAATATACCAATGGCACGGTTTTATCACTGTTCACTGTATCAATCACTGTCACGAATATTCACTTCCCATTGGTGTACTAGTCACTTCTAAACCAACATTAATCACGCACGATAATGCAATGTCCACCGACTCTAACACGCACTAACACTAAGTATATGGAAAATGGGGTATGATATATGTATGTATGCCATCAATAAGCTAAGTATGTTATGAATCCATATGCATGTCATTGACTTACAAAAATTGCATAAATTCATCTGTTTAGAATTCAACGAAATGATACAAGTACGATAAATAGAACATTCAATCAGAGATTCATCGAAATTAGTTTTAGTTCAATCGGATTTCCAGTATTCAAGATACAGCTGTTTCATTTTAAGTGCTCGCGGCTGGAAATTCAGTTTCAGAACTGAACGTCCGTTTCGCGACACGGATTGCACCCAGTTGGGTTCAGAATTTAGCGATGTTACAGTTGAATAAAATCTAGGGTTTTCGATAGAGTATTAAACGCAATAGACGGATTCTCAATCGCGTCTGTACGCCGAAAGTTATACACAGTTTAACATCAGTGTGTCACTTCTGAATCTGCTCTGGACAGCTATACGTTCTGCCCCTTTTATTTACAATTTAAATAGCAAACGGCAATGAAACGGAATGAAACCACTTGTTTTGTTTAGCTAACAGATCCATCTTTAATCCACTATAGATTTCCATAACATACAAATTCAGGAAACAAAGTGGCACACATTTTGGGACAGTACACAGTAATCAGAGTCGCTCTGGACTGCAGTCCAGAGTCGCACTCCGATCTAAATATCATCGCAGTTAAAGAACAGAAATCATTAGAAGTTTACATAGGGTTAAAGTTCGTCGAGTCGGCTTCGATTTAAGCCCTCGAGCATCATTCCAGTTTGTACATAATTTACAGTGATTTTTACCATTTTTAGATACAGAGAATTTCTAGTTTTAACGGTATATTTGGGGGTATCAATTTTAGTCGGTAACAATCGTATTTTCCAGTGAGATTCATACACGATATTCGTCATCATATGGGCCAACAGAAAAAATCTGTTTCCGTCAAATTAAACAAGTATTTTCATTGGGATCTAGCATCGAACACATAGGTCGCATAATATATCGGGAATCGGTAAATTATAAACTAAATGATTTAAGTTTGTATCACACTTATTTTAGCATGCAGCAAGTAAAACACTTGCCTGGAAACGTCTCGAGGTCGCACGGCAGCAGCGGCGTCACGAACGCGCGATGCACGCCGTGAAACGTTTCGCGCGAGTTTGGCTCGCGATACGGAATGGTGTCGGAATTTCCCGGAGACTTCTTGTGCTCGCTGGAAAGGTGAAAGAGGCTCTGTGGATCTCCTGAGTAGTGCTGGGGTTGCCGACGGTCGACGGCGTCGCTCCAGCGATGGGCAGCAGCAAGGGTGTTTGGGGTGTGTGTGGTTTTGTATATTTTGAAGAGAGAGAAAAGTGGGTCTCGGGTTCTGGATTTTTGGAGGAGGAGATGCTGAGTGTGTAGAGGTCGACGGATGCTTCAGGTCAGCGGGGCTCGCCGGCGTCGAGGGGGCAGGGTGGTGGTCGGCTCGGGTGTGACGGGTTGGGTGTACAGGGGATTTGTGTGCAGGGAGCTCGGGTGTACTGGGTCGGGGGAGTCGTAGAGGACGAGGGAGAATGAAAGGGGGTCGCCGAGGGGTTGTCGAGGAGTTGTCGAGGGTTGTTGCCGGCGGTGGAGTGAGGGACAATGGCGCTCGGTGGGTTTTCGTGAATGGAGAGAGGTGAGGAGATTTTTGAAAATGAAGGAGAAGAGAGAGGTGAGGGCGTGAGGAAATGAATGAGGGTTGAAGTCGTGGGTGAACCGTTGCAAGAACGGGGAGTGGGCATGGGCGCGAGCTTCATCGGAGGAGGCGGGTCGCGAGCGGGAATGGAGGAAGTTACCGTTGGAGGAAAATAGAGATGAACAGGAGCGGGTCGGGTGTTGAGGAGGCGGGCAGGAGAAGTGGGCTGGGCTTGGGAAAGTTTTTTTTTTAAAATTCATTTTAATTTTAAAGTTTTGTGTGTGTGGGCTGAGGAGTGGGAACGGGCTGGGCCGAGGGATATTTATAAAGAATTTATTTAAAAATGGTGAGTGGGCTGAGGGTTTTAATTAGTGGGCTTAAGTAAGGTTGGGGTTTAAATTTAAAATGTTTTACTTGTTTTAGTTTTGGTATTAATTTAATTTGGCTTTGGTTTTAAATCTTGGGTTTTGGCTTTTAGGGTTTGGACTATGATTTCAAAAGAGTTGGAAAAATAAAGTTTAAATATTAAGCTTAAACAACCAATTAAAATACGAGGGGAAAAAGAAAGGAAATCACTGGAATTTAGAAAATAGGAAACTTTTATTAAGATGGAAACGGGGATTTACACCTCATCTCATCCTTTGTCCTTTCGATGAATCTCATTCACAAGCTAGCTTCTAGTAAATCTATTGATCGATCGTTGATCTCTAGTTCCGAGCGAAAATAATCAAGAGAGCATCTCGCATCGAAACTAGATCGTGGATCATTCGATTTACAAGAATTTACAAACATTATAGGACTTAAGAATTGTAAAAGAGTCTAAATCATCATCATCTATCGATCGTCACAACTCCTACACGAGCAGAGTTTTACTCAAACATCATAATAACAAACACAATCACAAATTGAGATCGAATCATAATGCTTGAATTAAAAGATAAGCAAGATATAGAAATTTCACCTTTATTTATCGAAAAATTTCGTTACAACTCTCTTGAAATTTACAAAAGGAAGGAACTAGATCGTCGATTTCGGCTTCGCTCGGATCCTTGAGTCGCGGATCTCCTTGGATCTCTTGCTCCGATGAAGTCTGGCGTCGCTTTCTAAAGGATCGAAGGCTTCAAGCTTGATGTGGTACTCAGAATTCTTGATCTTGATTTTGGAATTGGAATTAGGGTTAGGGTTTTTGAGGCACAAGTTGTGTCACTCAACTTGTGGGTGGAAGATGAAGGATAATTTCTTGAACAACCTCAACCCTAGATCTAGGCTCCTTTTTATAAGCCTCATAACCCTAGATCTAGGATTTCAAATTTCAAATTTCCCTCCAAAAGTTTGTTAAAAAGAGCCTTCTAGAAATAGTTTGTTAGGCCGAGCCTTCTAGATGAAACCACGTGGAGAATCTGGAGTCTTCTGGAAGCTTGTACCGTTACAAATAGGCACGTGCAGAAAACTAAGTTGCTGATGCCATCAGAGCGCCGCGGATCCGCGGCGCAAGCCGGCTCCCGCCGTGGATCCGCAGCTCTTTTGAAGCCTTGGGGCTTGATCTTTTCTGGTGTTTCTTGGGCTGACATTTGGGCCTTTATAAAATATATGAAATCTCATTTGGCTCTCTGTATCACTACCAGATCTCAAATCTTGGAGTTGGTGTATTTTTAGCAGCACCTTTCATTAATTTAGCTTCTTCTCCTGGAATTTCCTGCACAGACTTCGAAACAAGTGTTGCGCTATACAAGGATGATGCGATGCCATGATAAACACTCAATTTCCCTCATAAATGTCGGTTTTAATATATAACACATGTTATTTGGTATTTCAGGGGTGTTTTGCTAATATGTGCAATATGAATACCAAACACTTCTAGATGGGTGCAAATGATAGGGAAATTGACGTGTTAAAAATGCAGTACTTTTGACTTATCAAATTCCCCCAAACTTATTTTCGGTCGTCTCGAGCGAACTGGTTTATTAAAAGGAGAAGGAGAAAATAAAGAAAGAGAAAAACTAACTAGCACACTTTCGTAGGCAACACGATTGCACTGAGCACGTGCAACAAGCCTTTAAACCTCTAGGTGTCCCTAGTAGGAGGAGTGTTGTCTCCTGAGTGTTTTCAGCGGATTGCACCCACAAAATCCAATAATAAAAGGAAGATCATGAATATTACATTTAAAGAAAAGAATTGTAAAAGAAAAGCCTTGAAAATTAGGGTTTTCAACTAAGCTAGCTTTTCAGTTGTCATGAGCCTTATCTTAATAGTCATGAAAAGATGTCAGAAATCACGTCCTCCCTCAATAAAACATCGTCTTATTCTTCATTCCTATCTTTCTTCCAAACATCGATCATATCACCCTACGTGTGTGTAATAAATATCCTTACACCCGGAGAATTCAATTCAAGCTATCATACTCTTGCCCATCAGCCTCAGTACTTTTTAATTAATGAATATTTAGATGAGATTGCTCACACACTTTCATGCGACCGTTAATACTTCTTGAGGTACTAACCGAACGATTACTCATGTGCTTGCTTATTTGGTGTTTTTTTTCCTCGTCTTGCACCACCTAAGGCTTAGCAGTGACTCCCAGACCAGTTGGCCTTAGGGCACTAGGTGAAGAGGCACCCTCGCTATATTTTTTATTGCTGCCTTGGCGATAACAAAACCAGTGTCCATTTTTCTGCACCCTTTTATATTTTCTTCATTTTTTTTTATTTCCTTCATACTTTTGGCTTTTAGACAAGAGCATTTCAAGGTATCCTCTACTATCCCGAGCTTCCAGACGTGTGTAAGTGGGAATAGTAGGGTATCAATGTTCAAAATGTTTGGCTTCCAGAATAGAAACTATTTTTCAGACTTATTTTTATCCTCAGATTAGTGACTTCCTTCATCTTACTAACCCTTGGGACAACGGCTCATAACTACTTATTACTAGTTCGTATAAGAAAACTTCTAATTTTCTTGCTTTTCTTAAATTTTTTTAATCTCATGGATGTAATTTTTCACTATCTAATCTTTTATTATCTTATTTATGTACAAAAATGTTTAAATATTAAATATTTTTATATTTTGAATTTTTTTAAAAATATTTTTATATTTTGAAAAATTTTATAGGTTTTGATTTTTTTTATAAATTTTTATAGGTTTTTAAAGAAATGTTTTGTGCTTATGCAAATGATATGCAAATGATGCAAAAATAAGCACAAACATCCCCCAAACTTGTTTTCAACAGTGTCCTCACTGTTGCCAACCACTATATCTACAAAACCTGTAAGCCTGGGAGGAATTTATTAGTGGGGGCAAAGATATATAAGTGAAGATCCTCCCCCAAACTTATTCTTTTCACTCACCTCCATTCAAAAGATGATGCGGTAATTTACAGGACATGGAGGTGAGACGGAGGAATTTTAATCAAGATAAAATGGCTCCTGTAAGAACAGGAGCTCCTCCGTGGGGTCAGTGGAAAAATACGGCTTTAGTCTATGTCCATTCACCTTGAAAAATGTGCCGTTTTAAACATTTTCAACCTCTACTGCCCCGTGTGGGTATACAGACCGCACAATAAAAGGTCCCTTCCACCGAGATCGAAGCTTACCAGCGTGAAGGTGTAGTCGTGAATCATAAAGAAGGACTTGCTGACCAGGTGTAAATGTTTTCCTCAAAATGTTTTTATCGTGAAAAACCTTGGTCCTATTCTTTACGATTACAGCGTTATCATAAGCTTCATCGCGGAGTTCGCTTAGCTCATTTAATTGCAGCTTCCGAAAGTTGCAGGCTTGGTTTAAGTCAAAGTTGATTTCCTTAATAGCCCACAATGCTTTATGCTCAATCTCGACTGGCAAGTGACATGCCTTCCCAAACACTAACCTATATGGAGACATCCCTAGATCGGTTTTAAATGCAGTTCGGAATGCCCAAAGAGCATCCGTCAGTTTGGTCGACCAATCTTTTCTATTCTTAGCAACAGTCTTCTCCAGGATTTGTTTGATCTGTCTATTCGAAATCTCAGCCTGCCCGCTCGTTTGGGGATGATAGGGTGTAGAAGGTCTGTGGTTGATTGCGTATTTCCGCATCAGAGTCTCGAAAGACCTGTTGCAGAAATGTGTCCCGTTATCGCTAATGATAGTGCGTGGGTGTCCAAATCGCGAAAATACATTTTCTTTTAAGAACTTAATGACAACCTTTTTGTCATTAGTGCGACATGGAATGGCTTCAACCCACTTCGAGGCGTAATCAACCGCAAGCAGTATGTACAAATTCCCAAAGGAGTTGGGAAAGGGACCCATAAAGTCAATGCCCCAAACATCGAAAATTTCAACCACTAAGATGGGTTGCTGAGGCATTTCATTTCTCCGGGAAATCCTACCCGTGTGTTGACACTGTGTACATGTTTTGCAATGATCAAATGCGTTTTTGAACAAGGTCGGCCAATAAAATCCGCATTGCAAAACCTTCTCCGCCGTCTTTTTAGGACCGAAGTGACCCCCACAGGCCTGATCATGACTAAAAGATAGAACACTCTTGAACTCCTCATTCGGGACACACCGGCGAATGATCTGATTAGGACAATACTTAAATAGATATGGATCATCCCAGTAAAAGTGTTTTACTTGGGATAGAAAATGGTGTTTGTCCTGTTTTAACCAATCGCTGGGTATCAGTCCCGTGACAAGATAGTTCACAATATCCCTGAACCAAGGTTCATTGGATACGCTCAAGAGTTGTTCGTCCGGAAACAAATCATTGATCGGCAGGGTCACAGGTGAAGAAGAGATGCATGAAAGATGGTCGGCTACAACGTTTTCACATCCTTTCTTATCTTTGATAACAAGATCAAATTCTTGTAATAGAAGGATCCAACGTATTGGCCTACCTTTAGCATCCTTCTTTGCCAGAAGATGTTTCAAGGCGGAGTGGTCAGTGTACACAACTATTGGTGAGCCAATCAAGTAAGGCCTGAATTTTTCTAATGAAAATACAACCGCCAAAAGTTCTTTTTCGGTAGTTGTATAGTTAATTTGAGCATCATTCAGGGTCTTACTTGCGTAATAGATCACGTGTGGCATCTTTTCAATGTGCTGTCCTAAGACTGCACCAACTGCAAAATCTGATGCATCACACATAAGCACAAAGGGGTAGTCCCAATTTGGAGACGATAGAATGGGGGCTGTAGTGAGGGAGTGTTTGAGTGAGTCGAATGCTGCCTCACAATCCGAGTCAAAGTGGAAGGTCGTATCCTTGGCCAAGAGAAGAGTTAAAGGTCTAGCAATTTTGCTAAAATCCTTAATGAATCTCCTATAAAAGCCCGCATGGCCAAGAAATGATCGGATATCCTTGACGCTTTTGGGATGTGGAAGGTTTTGAATGACATCTATCTTAGCTCTGTCAACCTCAATGCCTTTCCGTGAAATAACATGTCCAAGCACAATTCCCTCTTGGACCATGAAATGGCATTTTTCCCAATTCAAGGTTATGTTCTTCTATTTGCAACGAGTAAGAACTGCGTCAAGATTCGATAGGCAGTCAGGAAAAGAGTCACCGAAAATCGAGAAATCGTCCATGAAAATCTCCAAAAAATTCTCGACCGTGTCAGAGATTATCCCCATCATACACCGCTGAAAGGTAGCGGGAGCATTGCATAACCCAAAGGGCATGCGTCTATAAGCAAAGGTACCAAAAGGACAAGTAAACGTGGTTTTATCTTGATCCTTTTTGGCAATGGGGACCTGATTATAGCCAGAGTATCCGTCCATAAAGCAATAATACTCACGTCCAGCTAAGCGTTCCAGCATCTGATCAATGAAAGGTAGAGGAAAGTGATCTTTCCTCGTGGCGGCATTGAGTTTTCTGTAATCAATACATACACGCCACCCAGTTTGGGCGCGTGTCTGAATTAACTCATTTGCCTCATTGGTAATAACAGTGATGCTAGATTTCTTAGGGACGACATGTATAGGACTCACCCATTGGCTATCGGAGATTGGGTATATAATACCATTATCAAGGCAATTGACGATCTCTTTCTTCACCGCTTCCTTCATGACGGGGTTCAACCGTCTCTGTGGTTCTCGGGTTGGTCTGGCATCATCCATCAAGTGTATATGATGTTCTACAATCAAGGGACTAATCCCTTTGATGTCCGCCATGGTCCAACCAAACGCCTCCCTATTAGATCTCAATACCGACAAAAGTGCATTCTCTTGCTCTGATGCTAGAGAAGCGGATATGATAACCGGTAAAGACCCATTCTCACCTAAATATGCATATTTGAGATGAGAAGGTAAAAGTTTGAGATCTAATGCTGGCGGAGAAATAGAAAGTGGGATCATTGACTGATTTTCGGAGTCATAAAGAAGCTCATAGCCTGTAAAAGATACAGACTCGGATGGTGATGAGTCAGGAGTGTCGGACTCAAGCGTGGAAATGGTGTCCTCACTAAGATAGTGTGCAAGATCAAACAGTGATGTGGTAGTGTCGTCGAGATCTTCAAAGCAAAGTTCCTCAACTCCGCAACTTTCGGGAGCAATCTCGTGGACAGAGCACACATCAAGGATATGAGCAGAGGGTTCTGATGGCTGACTTCCAATTTTGTAGATGTTCAGTTCAATGGTCATATTTCTAAATGATAAGTTCATTGAACCATTTCTACAGTTAATGACAGCATTAGAAGTGGCAAGGAATGGTCGACCCAAAATCACCGAAATTTGGCTCCGGGGGTTCGCTACAGGTTGTGTATCGAGTACAATGAAGTCTACAGGGAATACAAATTCCCCGACCTTTATCAACACATCCTCTAGTTCACCCCTAGGTTTGGTGATTGAACGGTTTGCCATTTGGAGAGTGCAGTGAGCTGGTTTCAACTCTCCAATCCCTAACTGCTCATAGACAGAATATGGAAGTAGGTTAACACTTGTGCCAAGGTCTAAAAGAGCACGGTTGATGTTTTTACCCCCAATAGAAATCGATATCGTAGGACATCCTGGGTCCTTACGTTTCTTTGGTAGCTGTGGGATAAAAGCAGTGCTAATGTTATTAGACATGAAGACCTTCTTTGGCACTTGAGTCTTCCTCTTCCTAGTGCACAAGTCCTTAAGAATTTTCGCATAAGCGGGGACTTGTTGAATAGCATCTAGGAGAGGGATGTTGATGTTAACCTGTTTATACATTTCCATAATTTTCTCCATATGTGGACTCGATTTGTTACCCCTTAACCGATTCGGGTAAGGAGCTTTAGCAATAAGCGCTGGGTCCATCATAGGAGAAGGAAGTGGGGGTAGACGTGATCCCAAAAGAGGAGTGGGGATCGTCTGTGAAGGACTAGAAGAGCTGTGCTGAGGTGTCGAGCCTAGTGGGAAACGGAGAATAGGCTCGTGAGAAGGCGGTGGGGTAGAAAAACAAGGATCAGAAGTAGAAGTGTGTGTGTGAGGAAAGGTCTCAGCCGGGGTGTTATTGATAGGATTTTCAATATCATCAATTTCTTCCCCAACATGGTTATTCAGCACTCTTCCTGATCTCAACGTTGTGACGGCATTTACATTGTAATGCCCAGGATTCGGTAGGGGTTGAGACGGAAGTTTCCCTTTTTCTCTCGCACTCATTTCGGCTTTAAGTCATGCAATTTCTGCTTCCATCATTCTGATACTCTCAGCTTGGGAAGCTGAGTTTTTCTTTATCTCACTGACGGAAGACCTAACCTCAGCCGACACTTACATGAAATTTGACAAGAGTGACTTCATGGTTTGTGTAAATTGAGAGAACTCGTCAGAACAGGTCAACTGCATAGGATTAAACGGTGCAGGGGGGTTGACCTGGTTTTGAAAATTTTATGACTGGTAGGGGTGCTGAGTGAGTTGAAGTGGTTGATATTGTGGTGGAAGAACCCTTTGGAAATTATTTTGGCTTGGAACCGTGTTTTGATGTTGTTGTTGTTGGTTCCAAGCAAAATTCGGGTGATTCCTCCAACTCCGATTATACGTGGAAGAATATGGATCGTTTCTAGGTCTTTGAAATGCGGCATTGGTATGCTCTTGACCTTGAAACGGAGAATTTAATGGACATTCTTCCGTCAAATGAGAAGGATCAGAACAACACCCACATACAGTTTTGGGGAGCGACATCGGATTTAGGGAGGCTGCTAAAAATTTGTGTTCCATAGCCTCGAGCTTCTTTTGCATTGCTGCCATCTCAGCTCGAACACCTATGGACACATCAATTTGGTGTACGCCACCACTAGACGATGACTGGGTTCCACTCTCCCACTGTAAGGATTTTTCAGCGAACTCTTCTAAAAATTTCCAAGCTTCCCCATCATCCTTGGTCATAAAGGTGCCTTGACACATGTTTTCAAGGTTTTGTTTAGTGGTAGGGTTAATGCCCTCATATATGATTCGGCAAAGATCCCATCTCGGGATGCCGTGATGTGGACATTGAACCAAAAGATCCTTGAAGCGTTCAAAGCATTTAGAGAATGGTTCAGTCGGAAGCTGGGTGAATTGATTTAGTTCGCTACGGATTCAAGTTGTCTTTTGCATAGGGTAGAATTTCTTAAGGAATGCCGCAACGAATTCTTCCCAATTCGTAATGGAATGTACGGTAGTGTTATACAGCCACTTCTCGGCTATATCGCACAAGGTAAATGGAAGAAGACGTAGACGCATAGCATCCACTGAAAGTTGTGACGTACCCATCATTGCGCATACATTTTCAAATTTGGTGATAAAGACGTATGCGTCTTCAGTCTCGAGACCGTGGAATTTGGGTAGAAGGTTGATGTATTGGGGTTTAATCTTAAAATTATCCCCGTTGGCTGGTGGAATGGATAAGCAGGTCGATAGAGGACCTCGCAAAGGATAGCACCTCTCTTGGAGAGAGATGCAGGGTGGATTCTGCGCACCAACGGACGGTGGCAGAGTAGTGGTAAAGAGGTTCGATGGAGACGGATCCATCGGTGTAGGTGTGGTGGTGGGTAAAGAAGAAGTAAATGTAGAAATACCGACTTCGGAGTCGATCGGGGGGACGCGGACTAAACGGGCACTAGAATCCCGTGTCCAGCCTATCTTGCACTAAAAAGGGTTAGTACAAGTGGCAGCATGACTTATAATTAGGAGAAATGAATGAATGTGGTGTTTGTTTTGAAAAATGATACAGATTTTTGAAAAAATGATGCAAATCACAACAAATACAACAAGCAAAACCCTAAAATCTAGTGGTCACCCAGGTCAAAGCTCTAGACCGCTCCTAACTGCCAAAAGACAAGTCGCAGGATCAATCCTCCACTGCCTCTTTGTCTCTCCTGTGGCCAGATAAGTGCCAGGTAAGTGGGAGGTTCTCCACTACGTAAGTAGTGGGCCTAATTAAGTAACCACTAGCCTTCGACACACTTGCCTTAGACACCACAAAAGAAACGCGGATAAGCAATGAATTACCCACGACCTTCTCTTGTCCTAAGTGAGCGCGACGGTCCTTAGAGTCATCTCTAGATATTTTTTTAGTTAATGAGGGTAATGCGGATGCAAGTTTGTGATTTTTGGGGCTTAGGAAGGGTAATGAACTCCCCACCTAATCTGGATTTGGCCGTGCCCCTTAAATTCCGTATTAATACGCAAACAACCACAAAAAATCAAAACACGCACAATTTTTATTGCTTTTTGCGGCGCTGCGAATTATTTGCAAAGAAACCTGCAGCAAATTGTTAATTGGAGCAGATTGAGAAGGAGATAAGAAAGATAGAATTTCACCGAGAAATTTTCGTGCAGCGATGCCTCAACCCCGCCGCGGTTCCGCCGCAATGATCCCCTTACGCCGCGCTTCCGCCGCGGTTCAACAAGAACTCTGCACAAAAATTTCACAGAAGGCTTATGTTCACCCCTTGAATCCTCTGGAATTCTCCAAATATTTTTCCAATTGCACAGCAAGCTCCAGATTTCCTTGCAACAAACCACAACAAATCGTTTAGTGTTTTGCGCGAATTTTGATCTAAAAATTATGATGGAATAAACTTTTCAACTCAAATTTCAAAAAAAAAATGAACAAATTAGCACACGATCCCCGGCAACGGCGCCATTTGATTGAATGAATTTCTCGTTGTATAGTTGGAAAAATGTATAGAAATCACCACCAAAAATATTTTGACCGCAATAAATAACGGTGTCGAATGTAGCGCGTTAGTAAGTGCGGATCGTCCACAGGAAAAGTGAGATCCGTTCAATTTTCGAATTAGATGAGTCGAAAATTTAAAGAAAAGAAAAGAAACAATTCATGATTTGTAAAATTGAATATCAAGAATTAGAAAAATCTAGATCTAAGAAAACATTAAAATCAAGAATTGAGATGTGTGATGATTTCCAAACCAACAATCAAGATTCGAAGTGTGGCTCGTAGGAGTAGATCGGATCTATAGATATGATGAGATCTAATGATTACATACTCTTATCCATTAATGAATTGATACTAGATCGATGAAAATTTATCGAGGGTTAAGGATCTTGCGAAGAAAATAGGGATTTCTCATCTCATCCTTTGTCCTTTCGATGAATCTCATTCATAAGCTAGCTTCTAGTAAATCTAATGATCGATCGTTGATCTCTAGTTCCGAGCGAAAATAATCAAGAGAGCATCTCGCATCGAAACTAGATCGTGGATCATTCGATTTACAAGAATTTACAAACATTATAGGACTTAAGAATTGTAAAAGAGTCTAAATCATCACCATCTATCGATCGTCACAACTCCTACACGAGCGGAGTTTTACTCAAACATCATAATAACAAACACAATCACAAATTGAGATCGAATCATAATGCTTGAATTAAAAGATAAGCAAGATATAGAATTTCACCTTTATTTATCGACAAATTTCGTTACAACTCTCTTGAAATTTACAAAAGGAAGGAACTAGATCGTCGATTTCGGCTTAGCTCGGATCCTTGAGTCGCGGATCTCCTTGGATCTCTTGCTCCGATGAAGTCCGGAGTCGCTTTCTAAAGGATCGAAGGCTTCAAGCTTGATGTGGTACTCGGAATTCTTGATCTTGATTTTGGAATTGGAATTAGGGTTAGGGTTTTTGAGGCACAAGTTGTGTCACTCAACTTGTGGGTGGATGATGAAGGATAATTTCTTGAACAACCTCAACCCTAGATCTAGGCTCCTTTTTATAAGCCTCATAACCCTAGATCTAGGATTTCAAATTTCAAATTTCCCTCCAAAAGTTTGTTAAAGAGAGCCTTCTAGAAATAGTTTGTTAGGCCGAGCCTTCTAGATGAAGCCACGTGGAGAATCTGGAGTCTTCTGGAAGCTTGTACAGTTACAAATAGGCACGTGCAAAAAAATAAGTTGCTGATGCTATCAGAGCGCCGCGGATCCGCGGCGCAAGCCGGCTTCCGCCGCGGATCCGCGGCTCTTTTGAAGCCTTGGGGCTTGATCTTTTCTGGTGTTTCTTGGGCTGACATTTGGCCCTTTATAAAATATATGAAATCTCATTTGGCTTTCTGTATCACTACCAGATCTCAAATCTTGGAGTTGGTGTATTTTTAGCAGCACCTTTCATTGATTTGGCTTCTTCTCCTGGAATTTCCTGCACAGACTTCGAAACAAGTGTTGCGCTATACAAGGATGATGCGATGCCATGATAAACACTCAATTTCCCTCATAAATATCGGTTTTAATATATAACACATGTTATTTGGTATTTCAGGGGTGTTTTGCTAATATGTGCAATATGAATACCGAACACTTCTAGATGAGTGCAAATGATAGGGAAATTGACGTGTTAAAAATGCAGTATTTTCGACTTATCAGGCTTCTCTTGCTAGAGGATCGGTTTTCGCAAGACTGGCCGTTCCAACTCCTACTGCAGGCGAGGTCGTTAAAAATGCTTCCCCTGCCAGAATGTCTGCCTTCGACAGATTGACCGTTATCTCTCAGCGGACGTCAGTCTTCGACAGGCTGACACCGACATCAGCCTCTTATCAAAGCAGGGGGCATAATGAGTTCGCTTCCACAACAGTGGTGGTCCCGTCTGTACGATATGCTCGACGTCGCCACTGGCACCGAGTGAGGAAAGCTGGAGGCAGTTCTCCCTCTGGACTTACCCACCAGCTCCAATGGTGGAAATTGACGCTTTTGTTCTAACTGGGAACAATTTTGAGCTGCTTAGGAGGGTGGACAAGAACTCTCCAACCGCTGTACTAAAGAAGTCTCCTCCGCCTGTTGAAAAAACAACTCAGGCAAAACCGGAACAACCTCCTCAGCGGTTGTACTCCAAGATCCACAGAGTCTGGACAAGAATTGTTCTAACTGGGAACAATTTTGAGCTGCTTAGGAGGGTGGACAAGAACTCTCCAACCGCTGTACTAAAGAAGTCTCCTCCGCCTGTTGAAAAAACAACTCAGGCAAAACCGGAACAACCTCCTCAGCGGTTGTACTCCAAGATCCACAGAGTCTGGCGGAAAGTCCAAGACTCTGTAATTGACAAAGATTACTCTCGCTGGCTGAAGAAGACGAAGGCTCGGCAAGAGGAAGACCATCCCTCCGTCGTACCACGGAAGGTATCAGCTGTGTGGGTGCCTGCTGTTCATATCAGATTTATGCATTTTTATATCACCCGTTCTTAATCACATTGCATATAAGTAGGTACTTTTGATCCATGTCTGCTAAATAGTTGCAGGTTACAGGTTCTCAGCTCGTTACAGTGAAATTCATGAAAAGTCACTACAAATGTGAGACTACGACCAACAACAGATGAATCTGTATGATACTGCCTACCAGTTCAAGGAACAAATGAAAAATCATTTAGACACTTTAATGCATAAAGCAAAAGGCAACACAAGATCCAAGACTTCAATACGGAGCTCAAAGCAAAAGTCCACATCATTCTGCACTGTTGGAAATCTGGAAGGAGATTGAAGAGATTCTGAGAAACCAAGTGAAGAAAACAGAATATAAAAGCAACATGAAGAAACACTGAAGAAATAGGCCCATGAATCCACCAAATGGCCGCGGAACCGTGGACAAACAGGCATTTCTGCCGCGGTTCCGCGGCCATGCTCTGCACGTGTCGGTGGGGTGTCGGTGCTTTGACTCGGTTTTTGGGGTTGTTTTGTAATTTCATGTATGGATCAGAATGTAAACCTAGGGTTTTTCCTATTTATAAATAGGAGAGTTCAAAACCAAATTAGGTATGCCTCTTTTAGGGTGCCTCTTTCTTAGGATACCTCTCTTTACTTTTATGCCTCTTTTTAATTTCTAGATCTAAATTTCAATTCCATTGTAATGCATTTTTTAGAGGTCATCAATAAAGTAAGTTTTTATTTTTTTTTATCTCGTATTCTTTTTTTATCGTATTTTAAATACCTGCAATTTTAATTTGTTAAATTTAGTGATAGAAATTTATCTGCTTTTTCCTTATAATGAATTTTATTGTTATCTCTCTAATGAGTGAGTAATTCCTTACTTGTTAGGGTAGGAGAGGGAAGGTTTGAGAGAAGGAAATCTCTCTCACTCCTTTCTTTGCCCAAGTAATTTTAAATACGGACTCCCTTTTATTCAACCATAATCCGCTCACTACGGCACCCTATCCTACATGATAGCGGTGATTCCCTAGTTAGACCGGTTGTGGTTGAATTAACTGGAGGTTAGGGCTAAGAGCCAAGAACGGACGGACAAAGACCAAAAGGAAGAAACTAAGTTTCTTCCCAGTCGTGCTAATCCCCGTTGTTGCCGATTACCCTAACACCTTTATTCACAACTAAGGCATTGAAAGAAGTGAGAAGATCCCTATTTCGAACTAACCTAATCCTAACCCTAACAAGCTTTTTATCAACTTATTCTCATTCATAGATCTTAAAACAAAACAACCAATTTCTTGGACATAACTCGTTATAACATAAATAAAAAGATTCCATCTTCCTGTGGATCAACCCGTACTCAACCGGCTAGCTACTGAGCGACACCGTCTTGATTGCGGTAAATTTAAACACAGAAAATCTCTACCAATCAAATGGCGCCGTTGCCGGGGAGACGATAGTTTATTTTCTTTGTGTAATTTCGGGTTAAAAAAATTAAAAATTATAAAAATTGAATTTTTTTTAAACAAATAAAATAAAATCATCTTGTTATTTGTGATTGGTTTTGGTGCAAATTGTGCAGGAAAGGAAGAAGGACTGGTTCGGATCTGGAGTAACTCAGTGAACAACTCCAGAAATATGGGATCTAAACAGAAAGAGGAGAACCAACTCAGCACTGGGAAAAATTCAGAAGATCTAAATCAACTGTTTAGCCGCGGAACCGCGGCAGAATCAAGGCTTTGACCGCGGAACCGCGGTCCATTGGTGACGTCAGCAGTTGAATTTTCTGTAAGTATCTCTTTTCTCCTTTCATCTTCTCTGCACTCCACCCGAAATTTTTTTCCTGCAGGTTTTTTTGCACAGATTCTCTTTCTCCTATCCAATAAATTGTTTTTGTGCAGGATTCTTTGCGCTGCCAAATAAAAAAAATTTGCAAGTGTTTTAGATTTTTGGTGTGTTACTGCTTTGCATAATTAATACGGAATCTAAGGGGCTATAACACCAATTAAGATTGGGTGGGGATTTCATTACCCTTCCCAAGACCCCAAAAATCACTAAAAAGCATATTCATCACTCTTGAGTTAATTAAAAAATATCTAGACTCAGCCAATTAAGGAGTGTCGTGCTCATTAGGAAAGAGGAATGTTGAAGGCATTCATTCGTTTATTTAAACCTTACTTTGTGGTGCCTAGGCTAAACAAATGAGAAAGGTAATTTTAAAAGGCCCGTCTCACGGTGATTCGTGAGCGGAATTCTCCTTTCTTCATTTGTGCTTACCTGGCCACAATTAGCGGTGAAGAGGCGATTTGAGAGATATCTCACAACTTGTCACTTTGGAATAGTTAGGAGCAGTCTAGTGGACTTATAAGACCATAGCTCTAGGTTTGATTGTGCATATTTTAACTGTGATTGTTTGAAGTAAGTCCGTATACATTCTTGCAAAACTCTTTTAAAAAAAACACACTTTCAAAAAGTTCTAAACTCCAAAAACAAACATTTTTTTACAAAAAAAAAATCACATTCTTTTTCTTCTCCTTTCTCTCATTACATCATGGGTACCCCACCTCGCAAAACTCTTGCCGAACTTTGGTACCCACAACCAGACATTATTTCCTACAGTTCTTGTTTTGATCGAATTTCGAACGACCCCTCCATGCCCAAAATTTCTTTGAAAGATCGGATAGACGCGTCTAGGACAACTAATTGGACTTCACAATCCACCTTGTATCAACCATTTCAACCTTCACCGCCTTCTTACGTTGATACTCCTTTTTCGATTCCTGTTGTAACTCCGAAACCCATGTATATTGCTGAACATATTGAACAATCTCGTAACCGATCTTTCACTCCTTTCACCACTGCGAATTCTTTGGATCAACAATTCCATTCACCTTTTTATCCAAATGTTGATCCTACCCCTGTCCAACCATTCTATTCCTATCCATCCTACCCAACTTTTACACCTTCTCTGGGCATTGCTTCTACACAGCCATTTGGGAGTTTTCAGTATCCAAACAAATTTGAATTTTTTACTAAAACTTCTTCACAACCCATGTCTAGTCTGGAACAGGCATTGGAAGACTTTAGGGTAGCGTCATGCCAACAGATGATGGATTTGAATGCGTCCATGGCCGCCCTCATACAACCTAGTGACCCGGTAGCTAGTTTCCAACTAGTTCCACATTTCCCAATTTATGATGAGGCGGTAGGACAAGTTGAGAATTTGAGTGGAGAAAGTGTGTTGTACACCTTTCCAAATCAAACCTACCAATCCCCAATTGAATCCCACAACTCCGGTTTTAAATGTCCATCGAGCGTCCCACGTGATTCATCAATTGAAGATAGAATGAGTAATGAGTTGTGCGACTTTGTAGTGTTTGATCTGCCTGATTGTGAAGGGCCCCTTTCGAGTGAAACTATCACCAATCCTTTTGACCTCTACACCTCCACTCTAGAACCTGATTTGATTAATATCCATGCTTTTGATGAGGTGTCTAAGAAAATTGATTTTCACTTGATTGAGAATATCGACGCTGGGAATATTTTGGATGATGAACCCGCAAATTTGACCTAATTTTTCTCTCCAATTCATCATCCCGAGTCATTAAATGTTTCTTCCGAACTTCATATGCGTCTTGATTTTGATGAGAATTGCATGGATAAGCTAAATTTTGATGAGAGTATTGAGAAAATTATTGAGGATGAAGCAATTTTACTTGAGGAGTCGGATTTTCCAATTCATTCTATCCCTTTCATTGACTGCGCACACCCTCCTGAATCTTTAACCGATACCCTTCCTCACTCACTTCCCTCCATCCTCGCTCCAACCTTGCAAGAAACCGTTACACTTTCATTTTCAATGTCTGGCTTACCAAGTTCGACGTACCCATGTTTTCTCACGACTCTTGAGGGATTTGACCTCATTTCTCAGTGGGTTGATAGATTAGCACAATCACTTTTTACACATCGGTCGTTACAAATTGTGCTAATTTATACACTCCATCTCCACCCTCAAGTTCGTATTCAACTTCTTTCTCCCACTTTCTCTTGTTCTTCTTCTAATCTTCCTTTAATGATAGCGAGTGTTAATGAATCACAATCCGATATTTTGAGTTCGATAATTCTAGAAAAACAACTTGATTTATACTCTTTTGAGAATAAGGTAGATGAGCCTTACGAGTCTCCTACCTCCGTAATTCTTGAAAAATCAAGTGTTGAATTCTGGCGCGACACTTATTGACATTGAAACGTTCAATCAGACCATCGATGAAAGTTTCGAAGATATTTTCGCCGACGAACTCGCATTCTTAAACGACACGGATTTTGTGATTAATCAACCCCCACCTGAAGAAGTCGAACCACCACCATTTCTTCTTATCTCATACGAGAATGTGACCATTCTTCCCATTCCTAATTATCCACATTCTCGTTTCTGTTCACCATTATTGTTTCGTCTCTACAAATCGAGACGTAAACCTTTTCCACTATACCACTTATCTTTACCCCATTTCTTCCCGACTCTATACAACATGTTCTTTCACCAACCAACACACTACAGAGATAGAATATTTGAATGGTTGGTGCTCACCTTTGGCCTGTGTAAGGCCTTGTATAGCTTGATACTGTGTTTTTCTCCCCCTTAACTCTGAACTTTAATGCTTAAACAGTGGAAACACTGTTTCACTTAAGTTTGGGGGGGCCTTTTTGTGTATATATATATTTTGTTTTCTTTTTATGTTAATAATAATAAAAAAACAAGGGAGTGCCGACAATTTTGACCCTCTTGGTGTAGCCTGACAGTGAGGGCACTGTCAAGTTTAAATTTGGAGGTGTGCTCGGTAAGCTTTCTTCCTTCGCATTCATGTGTATATTTTTTGCATTTGCATACTTATTTTAAAATCCATAAAAATAAAAAAATTTAAAAATTTTAAAAATTGAAAAGTTCAATTTTAGCCATATTTCACTTAAGTTCAACATGACGGTTGACTAGTTAGGAAAAACTAGATCCTAAATTTAGTAAATTAAAAACCCTAAAAAATAACCTTTCTTAAAATTTAATTGTAGAAAATATACGTCCATGTAATTTATTTAGAAATAGGCAGATTTTGAGTTCAGTTCTTGGGCTAAATCGAAATAAGGGAAGAGTATTGAAAGCTCTATTTGAAGTATAAGTCTGAAAAATAATTCTGAATCTTAAGTCCAAATTCTGAAAATATATACCTTATTATACACACTTACACGCATCTTGAAACTTGGGATAGTAGAAGATACCTTGAAATGCTCTTGTCTAAAATCCTTAGTATGAAGGAAAATGAAATTAAAGTATAAGTGGTGAATAAAGAGATAAAAAATGAACACTGGTTTTGTAATTACTTAAGGCAGCATAAATAAAAAATATAGCGAGGGTGCTTTATCACCTAGTACCTTAGACCAACTGGTTTCGGAGTCACTGCTAAGCCTTAGGTATTGCAAGACGAGGAATTACGCCTAAATGCGTAAGCACATTTTGTAATCGGTCGTTTAGTACCTCAAGAAGTATTAACGGTCGCATGAAGGATGTGTGAGCAATTGCATCTAAAATTCACCAACTAAAAGTATTTTGGAAGATGGACAAGAGTATGATAGCTTGAATTGAATTTCCAAGTGTAGGGGTGATAATTACATACAAGTAGGGCTATATAATTGAAGTTTGGAGGAGAGATAGGAATAAAAGATAGGACTTATATCTTCAGTAGAGATGATAAAAATTCTTGAGTTAAGATTGCACCTTAGAAGGAAAACTTAGGAGATGCCGAAAGCTTTATAAACTTGCAAAACGTATATGATCTTAAGTTAAATGAAAAGAAAGCGTGGAAAATACGGGTTGATGATTTCTAAGTTGAAAATAATAGAATTTCTTGCTAGAGTACTGAATTGAAGAATTAGATCAATGGCCAAATTGATCGGATTTTGTGGATAGTATCCGCTGAAAACCCTCAGGAGACAACACTCCTCCTACTAGGGACACCTGGAGGTTTAATGGTTTGTTGCACGAGCTCAGTGCAATCGCATTCCCTGCGAAAGTGAGGTTAGGACTTTTTGAGAATAAAATTGGCTTTGCTTGGGACGAGCAAAAGATAAGTTTGGGGGTATTTGTTCATATCAAATTTTTGCATTTTTATATCGCCCATTCTTAATCACATTGCATATAAGTAGGTACTTTTGATCCATGTCTACTAAATAGTTGCAGGTTACAGGTTCTCAGCTCGTTACAGTGAAATTCATTAAAAGTCGCTACAAATGTGAGACTACGACCAACAACAGATGAATCCGTATGATGCTGCCTACCAGTTCAAGGAACAAATGGAAAATCATTTAGACACTTTAATGCACAAAGCAAAAGGGCAACACAAGATCCAAGACTTCAACACGGAGCTCAAGGCAAAAGTCCACATCATTCTACACTATTGGAAATCTGGAAGGAGATTGAAGAGATTCTGAGAAACCAAGTGAAGAAAACAGAATATAAAAGCAACATGAAGAAACACTGAAGAAATGGGCCCATGAATCCACTAAATGGCCGCGGAACCGCGGCCAAACAGCCGTGCTCTGCACGTGTCGGTGGGTGTTGGTGCTTTGACTCGGTTTTTGGGGTTGTTTTGTAATTTCATGTATGGATCAGAATGTAAACCTAGGGTTTTCCTATCTATAAATAGGAGAGTTCAAAGCCAAATTAAGCGTGCTTCTTTTGTGGTGCCTCTTTTAGGGTGCCTCTTTCTTAGGATGTCTCTCTTTACTTTTATGCCTCTTTTTAATTTCTAGATCTAAATTTCAATTCCATTGTAATGCATTTTTTAGAGGTCATCAATAAAGTAAGTTTTTATTTTTTTATCCCGTATTCTTTTTTTTATCGTATTTTAAATACCTGCAATTTTAATTTGTTAAATTTAGTGATAGAAATTTATCTGCTTTTTTCCTTATAATGAATTTTATTGTTATCTCTCTAATGAGTGAGTAATTCCTCACTTGTTAGGGTAGGAGAGGGAAGGTTTGAGAGAAGGAAATCTCTCTCACTCCTTTCTTTGCCCAAATAATTTTAAATACGGACTCCCTTTAATTCAACCATAATCCGCTCACTATGACACCGTATCCTACATGATAGCGGTGATTCCCTAGTTAGACCGGTTGTGGTTGAATTAACTGGAGGTTAGGGCTAAGAGCCAAGAACGGACGGACATGGACCAAAAGGAAAAAACTAAGTTTCTTCCCAGTCGTGCTAATCCCCGTTGTTGCTGATTACCCTAACACCTTTATTCACAACTAAGGCATTGATAAAAGTGAGAAGATCCCTATTTCGAACTAACCTAATCCTAACCCTAGCAAGCTTTTTATCAACTTATTCTCATTCATAGATCTTAAAATAAAACAACCAATTTTTTGGTCATAACTCGTTATAACATAAAGAAAAAGATTCCATCTCCCTGTGGATCGACCCATACTCAACCGGCTAGCTACTAAGCGACACCGTCTTGATTGCGGTAAATTTAAACACAGAAAATCTCTACCAATCACCTGCTGCAACGGCCCCCTCAACTTTGACCTCCCACAAGAGGAGAAGGCCGGAGAAGATCCCTATGCCGGCGGCAAATATCAAAGGCAGTGGACCCAAACGCTCCAAGTATGGGGGCATGGTAGTACACACGGTGTACATGGCTTTCGGGAAAGAAGAAAGTCATACTTCCACGGGTCATCGACCACTCACACGATCGGTGAAAAAAGCTCAGGAGCAACAACAAAAGCTTCAGGAGATGTTGACAAGGATGACCGCACTCACTGGGCAGAAAGAAAGCCCGGAAGTATCGTCGGAACAAGCCCAGAAAGAAATCCAGAAGATGTTAACGTAAGTTCAAGGGTGAATGTCAACCAATCTTAAGAGTGTTCTCAAACCCAACAGGCTCCAATCCAAGGGTAGGGAACCACGAGCCCGAATCAAATGTTAGTAGTGGGACTTCGACCGTCGTCGAAGTATTCCAAACTCAACAGGCCACAATCCAGGAGCATGGAAACATGGGCCCTCATGATTTCTTGCTTGTGTTAGTAGACATGGATTCATGATCTAGGGGGACTCTTGAGATTCTGCTAGATTCACGAATGAAGTACCTCAATACCCCGTATATTTATTGTATTGATAGTAATGATTGTACTGATGGTATTGTATTGTATTGTATTGTATTGAAAATTGAATTTTATAGATGACTTGCCGAAACCATGATATCAGTAAATGGATGTAACTGGAGAATCATGTAAATGGAAGTATATCCATGGTTCGGTTCGGTCAAGTTGTATAGATTGTATAGATTGAATAGTTTGAATATATGAATTTATGTTGAATTGTAGTTTGTAGATTGTACTTGAATCATATTCAAGTCAGATTATTAAAGAGACTCAGTCTAAGTCAGACAATTAGAAAGGTAAATTGAAGTCCTGATTGTTTTGATGTTATCGGTAACCGCTGCACATGGGCGGCATGATTTATGTCTTTTTCAAAGACGATTACCGTGTTGATAACACCGTTGTTAAGTTGTCTACCTTAAATAGGCAAGCACCCAATTCTCCGGCTCCCTGAGGCTCAAGAGATTGGTCCCGCTTAAATCTATATTTACTAGGGTCCTTATTGTAATTTATAAGACATGAAAGGGTTTTATGTAAAAATAATTTTGTATAATTTACAAAATACACCTCAAGTATTTAATTATCGTCTTTAGTTTTGTCATAGATGTAGATTTTATACTTGTGATATTTCTAGTAAGAATAACCTATTTTTCATAATACATGGTATTAAATTGTAATATTGCATTTGTATGGAATTCATGGTATTTTAATGTAAAGTGATTCTTTGATTTGGAAAAGTTGGAATATTTATATTATAACAAAAATAGATGTTTTGATATTACATATATATATATTTTTATAAAAATAAATTTTAATATATATTATAATTCTAGAAATATCATTTTCTTAAGATTTTTCGTATTTTAAATCTTTCGAGACCGAATGCTCCTTGCGGAGGTCTGTATCTCGCACTACTAAGCCCAGGGATGTGCGATAATCCGCACCATCCCAGTCGGGTTCCCCAAAATGAGTTGTAGCGGCACTTTGCAAAGATTTATAAAAATACTTAATCCTTTAGAAAACGGTTTTATTAATTCATGGTATTTATTTGAAATGTTTCATTTTCCCGTATTCTATGTTCCCGAAAGGTATTATGCTATATTGCATATGAGTGTTGTGAGAAGGTAGGTCATTATCTCGAGATCTACTTAAAGGTATAGCAAGTTTGTGATGTTTAAATGTCGAAATGAAACTATATGGTATTTTAGTGAAAAAGTACGGTAAAAGTAACAAAATGAATTATATTGTCATGAAACTTGATCAACATGTTTGTTAATATTTTATAGTTAACATGTAAGAGTTTTGTGTGAATATATTTATGAAAATGTTGGATTTTTAGAAAGAACCGAATCGGAAATCGGTTTAACAACGATTCCATCGGGTTTTGAAATTTCGTATTTTTAGAATAAGATTAGAGAAGAGGGAGGGGGACTTACGGGTTTAGAAGTTAGGGATGAAGAAGAGGAGACGGGAGGAGGCGCCGGTGCGTCATTTCGTCGCCGGGAACTTCTAGGGTTGTCGTCGGAAAAATCGCCGAAGCTTTCTCTTTTCGCTACTCCAAAAGTACACTAAGATTCTAGGAATTTCCTTGAGAGTTTTGTTCAGAATTTTGGAGTGAGAGGTGTGTGTGTTGGGGTTGTATTTATAGGGTAAGGCTAGGGTTAGGGTAGGTGAAATGTTGAAATGAAAAAATATGATAAAATGTAATAAAATGTAATAAAATGGAGTAATTGGTGTTTTAAAGGGTTTCTATTACTGGTTTGCACATTTAAACTATACAGGAGTACATGAGAGATAAAAAGACACCACTTTGATGTTGATGACTCGGCGGTCCAGCCGGCGGCGGCGGTCCGGCCGGCGGCGGCGGCCCGAGTCGGCCGAGTCCGCCCCAGTCAGGTGGCCGGAGTGCTCCTTGTCGGTTCATTAGTCCCCTGGTACAGTTAGGTTTTCATGTGTAGTGGGGGTTTTGTGAGTTATGCACGTGTAAACCCTTGGTATTCTAAAAATTCAAAATAAAACAATATTAAAAATAATGTGGGGTATGGGATTTGAACTCTGGTGGCTTGGTTCGGCAGTGCAAGGTCTTACCAATGAGTTACAAGCTCCTTCTTGCTATTAAAAAGAAAAAAAACTTATAACTTGTGCTTAGGCAAAAGTACCCATTTCTGTAATTTTGAAAAAATTGTACATAAAGTTGTACAGAAAGTTTGGGGTTGCTACATTCTACCCTCCTTATAAAATTTTCGTCCTCGAAATTTGTAAAAGGAAAGTATAACAGATTCAAGGAAAGTTTGGTGACTGAAGTACCGATAGTGTATGAAAATTAATAAAGTGATACAAGGGTTTTAAAAATGTGAAAGAGACTTACTATTGTTACCTTGACCTACAGCCTCGACTTCTAGGGCTGCTAAGGTGGAGGCTTGGCGTCTCGGCACATTTTTCTGTGTATACTGGTACATCGATGCCTGACTGGGTAGCGGTGGTCCAGGTGGAGGTGATGCTGGGAGTGCAAGACGAGGTGCAGAAGCCTGGATAGCTGGCCGCTGCAGGTAGTTGGCGGGTGTGTGAGCTGAGTTGCGTCTATAGGGACAGTTTCCAATTCTATGATCGGATGCGCCACAAACTAGGGACAGACCTTTTGCGCGCCTACAGTCCTTCCGCAAGTGTCCATCCCTATGGTAGTAGTAACAAAAACCTGGACTTGACTGGTTAATTGTTTCTTTCTGTCTCTTGGGTTCAGAAGGTTGTATAAGGTAGGCTTCTCCTGCCATCTGGGTGGCAGAGCGCTTTATACCGGTTGCTTCTGCTTGTGATCGGTTCACTAATATAGCAGTCTGCTGCTGCAGTCCAACCAGGAGGCTTCGGATTTCCTCAAGCAGAACCGTCTGCTCGTTGAGCGGAGCAAGGACGGTAGGTGTGATTAGTAGTAGAGGTGGAGTGTTGTTGAAGTTGGTGGTGTTGTTGTTTGGGGAATCCATAATCTTGAAGAAAATTTAGGGTTATGACAGATTCAAAATATATGAAATGATAAGATTCAAGGAACATGAATTGTAAAGAATGTTTTAGTTGCTGGTTCTTGTGTTATATTTCTTAGGTTGTTCACGCAGAAGCGAATTGCATGGTAGTGTTCCATATAACTCGGACTTGCATGGGCCACCAAAAAAACCTGTCACGCCCCGTTTCCCGGTGTACATCGAAGGGGGCGCGACTAGGCCGCTACGTATTTACTCTGAAGTAAATACGCTAAGCGTATCTAAGAAATATAAAAATAAATGCACAAGAGACAAGATATAATTGTAACAATCTTAAATTTCCTGTACAACTTTCTGTAGAATTTTTTTCAAAATTTAAAGAAAGGGGTACTTTTCCCTGAGCACAAGTTAAATATTTGTTTTGCTAATTAATTACAAGAAGGAGCTTGTAGCTCATTGGTAATACCTTGCACTACTGAACCAAGCCACCAGAGTTCAAATCCCATACCCCACATTATTTTTAATATTATTTTATTTTGAATTTTTAGAATACCAAGAGTTTACACGTGCATTTTGTTTCCCCCAATCAGAGCAAAGCTCTGTTCAAAATTCAAATTTTGAAAATGAAGCAACGCTTCAGATGCAGCGCCAAGTGCGCTGCGCCCTAAACAGCGCACCACGTGCAAAGCATGTGTGCGCTAGCGCTAGGTGCGCTGCGCTCTAAGCAGCGCACCACGTGTAAAGCAAGGATGCGCTAGCACTAGACGCGCTGCGCTCTAAGCAACGCACCACATGCAAAGCACGGGTGCGCTAGCGCTAAGTGCGCTGCCCTTTTAAGCAGCGCACCCCGTGCAAAGCACTGGGTGCGCTAGCGCTGGAACTAAAAGCTCCCCACCGTCAGATCAAAGATCTAATAATAATGATAAATCATTAATTAATCAGAATTAAATCTGTTAAGGAAAGATTTCTTAAATCTTTCCAAATAACAAGATTGTGCTCTGTAGAATCAGAGCAACCGTTGGATCAATGATCCAATGGTGATTAAAATTACCAAAAGACAGAATAAATTCTGTATGGAAAGATTTATCAATCTTGTTAAAATCAAGAAGATTGCCTTCTGTAAATCAGGAGCCTTTGGATCAAAGATCCAACGATGGGAAATTCCCCAAATCAATTGGAGAAAAAAATCTCCTTAACTGGTTGAACTGATCAGCTTGCCCTATAAAACTGCCCCTAGACTTCAAGTCTCAAAAGAGAGAGAAATATAGAGAGGAACCCCCCATAAGCTTTGAGAAAAATCTCAGGAAGAAGAGCTAGGCTCTCGATAGAAGACTTCTTTTCTTCAAGGTAAAACGATGATGAACAGAGAGATGAAATTATCTCATAATTGAAAGAAGAACTCACTTCTTTAAAGATCATAGATCTATAAGACCTGAGGTCTTTTACAAAGAGATCAAAAGATCTCATCATAAAATAAAAAGTAAGAACATAACTCTTCTCACATCTATAGAGACAAATTGTCTTTTACAAGAAGAGATCATGAACATCTCATTGTAAACAGAGGGGGAAAGAATAATTCAACTCTCTTAAGGATCATAGATCCATAAAGGCAAAGCCTTTCATCAATACAAGAGATTGAAGCATCTCCTATAAAAATTAAGAACCCTTGTTCTTAGAATCTTGAGACAAAATCTCTTTTCGGATCAAAAGTTGATCAGTTAGCGCTTGCGCTCATAAGATAGCGCTCTGCGCTTAAGACTGGCGCACAACGCCAAGCGAAACACGTGCTCCTCACATGTGCGCTACTTAACAGAAGCGCCTCAGCGCTCAAAGATTAGCGAAAAGCGCTACAGAGCCTTAGCGCTCCAAATATAGCGCACTGCGATTATGGACTGGCGCTCAGCGCCAAGCGCACTACGTGTCCCTTACGTGTGCGCCACTAAACTAATAGCGCAATGCGCTCATGAACTAGCGCTCTGCGCTCATGAACTGGCACAATGCGTCCATCATCAGGCGCTTAGCGCCAAGCGCAACACGTGCCCCTCACGTTGTGCACTACTTGGCAGAAGCGCACTGTGCTCTTTGACTGGTGCAAAGCGCCAAGCGCACCATGTGCTGCGCTGACAGAACATAAGTTGTTCTTTAATAAACCCCAGAGCTATGATTGAGATGCTCAGCATTCATAAAAGACAAAAATATTGTCAGGATACAAATCAATGCTCAGCATTGTTAAAGGGGCTAATCCCAAATAAAAGCTCAACAGCCCAAAATAAATATTAAAACATTTTAACTTGATTGGACTTAGCCAAGATTGGCCATAAGTTCTCAACTCATATCAATTGAGCCCGTCTGGCTCATAAATATTTTAACAGATCTTAGTCCCAATAGGACTACAGGTCTCTCAACCCACATCGGTTTAAGGGTACATCTCTTTACTCTTCTGATATTTGTCGTCGTAATCCTTCAACGTCTTCATAGAGTGACGGGTCCCGACAACCATACATTTCATAGACTATGACGTCTTTAAACTGGACTGTGGGGTCCTTAAGTCCATGGACTATGATGTCCTTAACCTTGGACCGAGATGTCCTTAAACTAACATTGGACCACCATATCCTTAAACTGGTAATCGACCGCAATGTCCCTAAACTAAGCAATAAAGCCCGAATGCTCTTTTGTTGGATCTAAACGATCCCGTTAAGTTGATCTTAGTCTAAAAATTAGACTATCGTATCCTTAAAAAACGTTTAAGTTGATCTTAGTTTCAAATGAAACTAACGTATTCTTAAACCCAACCCCCAAACCCAAATCTGAAGAAAATACGGATTTGGACTAATCCACGCCCTACGGGCGACAATATAAATTAGTCTCCGTATACAATCCACGGACAACCAAAAAAAAAAACAAACACTCACGACACAAAGTTACCATCTGGAGAATGAGGAGAAAGTGGTTAACGCGATGCGGTAGCGTAATTAACTGAAGGGGCTTGCGCCTGCATGGAAGAGGATCCCCACAATCAAAAACCCCTCAACGAGGGGGAATCTGACGAAGTCTGCTTACATCGGCGTTATCCGTTTAAACCTTCGATACATAGTGCCATAAATCAACTTGGAATTTTCAGAGAGGTGGACGGATAGCACCAATTAGCATCTACCCCGAAATTCAAGCAAGACGGACCCGCGCGGTCGTGTCTCCGTGTTTCGGAGGGGAACAGATTCTGGCACGCCTGGTGGGGACCTTTTCCTTTTTCCACTCCACACTTCGTGTGTTGTGTTCGCGAACGAATCGCGGTTTAATATGGTTGCCCTTGGGTTCGAGGTACTAAGATTTGGTTTTTCTCTCGTGCAGAAAAAAACTCTAACTCCTCCAGCTGCAACTGCAACTCCCGTTCCACCTCATCTGGAGGTGTAACCTACGGGCCCCAAGCGGCCTCCCTGTTCAAGATGCCGGTGGAGAAAGTAACTCATGCTACCACTGGGTTGTTCTTGGGGACCATGCTCCCACCGATGAACTTCAGTGCCCCAATGCTGTCGCAAGAAGCCCCAAAGAAGTCGGTCTTTGATCGACTTACCACTGCTACGGCCCCTCTCAATGGGTCACCCAACTCCACTGCCTCAGTTTTCAACAGACTGGGCCAGAACGCCAACAAGCCCGCAATACCTGAAGCAGCCATCCCTAAGCGGATAGCCATCCTGGCTCAAGCAGACGAAATCATCGGAGAGGCTTCTTCTGCCAAGAAGTCAGTCTTCACAAGGCTGGCCATTCCGGCTCCTGCTCCAGGTGAAGTCTACAAAGCTGCTTCCCCTGCCCATAGGTCTGTCTTTCACAGATTGGACATCGCTTCTCAACGGACATCGGTCTTTAAGAGGTTGACGCCGGCGACAACCCTTCGCCAAAACAGGGGGCATGACGAAGTCACCCCTATAGTTGAGACGATCCCATCCACATGACACGCTTGACGTCGCCACTGGCGCCGAGTAAGGAAGGCTGGGGGCAGTTCCCCTTCTGGACTTACTCCGCCAGCTCCCATGGTGGAAATCGATACTGCTGTTCCAACTGGGAACAACTTTGGACTGCTAAGGAGGGTGCACAAAAACTCTCCGACTGCCGTGCTGAAGAGATCTCCTCCACCTATGGAGAATGCTACAGAAAAGAAGCCGGAGCAGCCCCCTCAGCGGCTGTCCTCCAAAATTTACAAAGTCTGGCGACAGGTCCAGGAATCGGTGATTGACCAGGACTACTCTCGTCGACAAAAGAAGATTAAAGCTCGGTGAGAAAGGAGCCATCCCGTGGTACCACAGAAGATGTCATCCGTCTGGGTGCCCGCTGCAATGGCTCCCTCAACGTCAATCGCTCACAAGAGAAGGAGGCCGGAGAAAGCCCCCATGACCGCGGCGAACCGCAAGGATGCTGAATCTAAACACCCCAAGTCTGGGGGCATGGTAACACATACCGTTTATATGGATTTCAAAAAAGAGAAAAGCCGTGCTTCTATGGGTCATCGACCGCTTACCCGATCGATAACAAAGGCTCAGGAGCAACAGCAGCAAAAACTTCAGGAGATGCTAACTGCAATAGCCGCACTCACTGGGTCGAAAGAAAGTCTGGAGACCTCAGAGCAGCGTCAGGAACAAGAAACTGATGCTGAATTCCTCCGAAGAATGCTCGGGAGAAAAGAAAAAGAGACCGCGGAACAGGCGGCCAACATAAAACAAATGGCTCTTTTGTTTCAAGACATGGCCGGGATGATGTTACAGCCGGAACCTTCAGCTGAAGACTCCCCGATTATCATTGTAGACGACAAAGGGGAGACATCGAACCCTCCTCCGGCTCTTTCAGTAGCTAAGGAGGAGACCATCTCCAAGGCCGCTCTGGATGATTACATCGCTCAGCAAATGTAAGTTCACCAAGCAAATGAAGCAGCCGGGCAGATCGTTAAGACCGGACGACCCTATCCAGGATGGTACGATCAGATCAAGTACCCGCCAGGATATACGATCCCTAAATTCCATGTATATAAGGGACGGGAAATCCACATCAGCATGTCACCCAGTTCAGGGCTCTATGTGGCAACATCGGAGGCGACGATAAACTGCTACTTTGCCAGTTCGTCGGCAGCTTGTCGGAGACAGCGTTTGAATGGTACTCTGAACTCCCGAACGACTCTGTCAAGACATTTGCGGAGATGGAGCTGCTGTTTACGCAGAGATTCGCGAGCGCTAGCGAGCGTACCCCGATCACCGCATTGATTAACGCCAGGGTAAATCCTGGAGAAACATGGGTTCAATACGCGATACGATGGCGGAATTTATGGTCAAAGTGCAAGCAGCGTATCGAAGAAGCGCCTGCGGTAGCCATGTTTGTGGGCACTCTTGACCCTCAAGCGACCATCTCCCAATTTATGATGTTTTTCAAGCCGACCACTTTCCCGGCCCTGATTGACAAACTAGCTCAAATGGACCAGATGGGCCATAGGCCTTCTCCTTCGAAGCCGAAGCCGCGGAATGAAAAAGGGAAATGGAAAGCGACCTTCGTCGCCAATGCTCAACAGCAGCCCAGTGGTCCAAAATTAACGGATCGACTAGACGAGAGATGGTGATACTATAATGAGAAAATAAAGCGCCCTTACTCGTTCCTCCGGGACAAAACGAGGAGGTTGTTTGAGCTAGCTGTGCGCAACAGGCTCATTAATTTACCGAATCCAAAACGCCCATTGCAACTCGGTAAGGCTAATAGTCCCAATTATTTCCCCTACCATCAAGCAGTAAGCCATCCAATTGAAGATTGCTTCATCTTTAAAGGCTGGATCGAAGACCAATACTAACAGGGTAAGTTCGCACTGTCCGAGAATTGGAAAGTAAGCCCGCCGCAGCCGCACGCTCTCAAAAAGACGGACACTCCGGGGGCATCATGCTCTTTTGTAGAAGAAGCTCCATGGAAGGTCGTTCTTTCAGCCAAAACGAAAAGAATGCTGAAGGATCTCCAAACATGCCCGACGATCAGGTGGAAAAATCCACTGGAACCCGAGATCATAGAGGGAATGCTGAAGCCGCGCCAAACTCCAAAAATTGATGGTGATAGTCAAAGCGCTCGCACCCAGTCGTCAAAGTCTTAGAAAAAGAAGAAGAAAACCAAAAAGCCCATGAAGCCTGCTGACAAGCGCACAGACCTGCAAAAAAAGATTGACGCGCTGGAAGAATATAACCAGAAGGCGCGAACTCCAGTCACACTTCAAGAATTTCTCAGCCACGTCCTTGATGACGTAGTTGATGACAATGAAGAAGACTCATCGGATGAGCCTGAAGATTATGTGGCAAGCTGCCATGTGATCTCTCACTCGTCGATAAACGATGAAGAAGCTCCTTACGTAGAGAAACTGGGGGCAGATCCTGAGCCGGAACTTCTAGGGCCATCAGACGAAATGATTGACGCATTCCTGAACGAAGCTCTTCTGAAAAGCAAAGCTGATCAGGAGCGCGAGATGGCCATATTTGAAAAGGACAAACGCCGACGACTGGACGAAAGGGTCGAAACACTCTCACCAGATCAAAGTACATCCGTCGCCAATAAAATCAGGTTCAAGACGAGGAAAAGGTTCGCCAAAGCTATATTGATGGGAATGAAGCCGCCACCCTCTGATGGAAACACTCCTGATGAAGCGGATGTGCATCCTAGCTACTGCTTATATCATCGAAAGATTGCGCACCCTACCGAGGAGTGGAACGCATTTAAAAGCTGGTGGCAGGGATATGTTGCTCACCGACAACATTTCAAACGGATGAAACGTAAAACTCGTCAGGAGCAAAGGAATACGACTGAGGAGCGTAAAAGAACTATCGACAGCTGTCACATGGTCTGCGCTGGGGGATCGCAAGTTCTCATCTTTGGGAGCGATTCTGATGAAGAAATAGCTCTTGGCCCTCTTTCCAAAGAATCCACCTCAGGAAAAGAGGAAGAACCGAAGAGCTGCGAGAACATTCAGCTGCGTAGTCGCACATTACCTAAAAAGAATCTCGGACCTGCGAACAAGGAATCAAATAAAAAGGATAAGGGAAAAGAAAAGGTTTATGAGGATATCACCCTCGATGATCGATTCGTAGAAGAGCTAGCAGCCAGGGACCCGCCCAAGAAAAGTAAGGTGGATTACAACGTTCTGGCATACTTTAGGAAGATACCCTCGCAGCTGAGCATTCTCGATGCCCTCTTGTTAGCAAAAGAAGCGAGAGATTCTCTGATCAAGACGTTACAAGAGCCCGAACAATTCCAAGCTTTTCTCGCCGAAGAAAAAATGAAGGACGAGCTGGGAAAAGTACACACAGCCGATATCACTTTCGGCGATGAAGATCTCCTCCTCGGAACGTGCGAGCATAACCGTCCCCTTTATGTCTCCGGATACCGTCATGATATCAGGATAGGCAAAATCCTGGTTGACAATGGGTCCTCCGTTAATCTCCTCAATGTAAGAGTGTTGAAGGAAATTTGCATGAGCGTTCAGCATCTCGCCCGGGATAAAATCACCATCTCCGGGTTTGACTCCCAGTCATCACGTACGCTCGGGTCTGTTATATTGACATTACTCTTTGGGCTGCTAGTCACGGACATCAAGTTTCTTGTCATTGACGCCAAGACTTGCTACAACGCTTTGCTCGGCCGGCCTTGGTTACATGAGTACGACATTATCCCTTCTACACAACATCAGTGTATGAAGTACTTCAAAAATGGTCTTGAGTACACTGTGACAGGGGAACTAAACCCATTCTCCATGAACGAAGTCCGCAAATATGAGGATGCCAAGTACTTCCTGCCATATTTTGAAGACATGGAAAAATGTCACTGTTCCCCGCCGAAAACGCGGGAAGACACGATAAACTTCTCGCCTGAATTTCGAGGCAGATGCTAATTGGTGCTATCCGTCCACCTCTCCGAAGATGCCAAGTTTATTTATGGCACCATGTATCGAAAGTTTAAACGGATGCGGCCGATGTAGCAGACTTCGTCAGATTCCCCCTCGTTGAGGGTTTTTGATTGTGGGGACGCTCTTCCCTGCAGGCGTAAGACCCTGCAGTTAATTACGCTACCGCATCGCGGTAACAACTTTCTCCTTCTCCAGATGGTCACTTCGTGTCGTGGGTGTTTGTTTTGTTTTTGATTGCCCGTGGATTGTATACGGAGTCTAATGTATGTTGTCTCCCGTAGGGCGTGGATTAGTCCAAATCCATATCTTCTTAGATTTGGGTTTGGGGGTTGGGTTTAAGGATACGCTAGCTTCATTTGAGACTAAGATCAACTTAAACGTTTGTTAAGGATACGTTAGTCTCATTTTAGACTAAGATCAACTTAACGGAATCGTTTAGATTCCAACAAAAGAGCATTTGGACTATATTGTTTAGTTTAGGGACATTGCGGTCGATTAGTTTAAGGACATTACGGTCCAATGTTAGTTTAAGGACATCTCGGTCCAGGTTAAGGACATCATAGTCCGTGAGTTTAAAGACATCACATCAAGGTTAAGGACATCATAGTCCGTGAGTTTAAAGACCTCACAGTCAAGGTTAAGGACATCATAGTCCGTGAGTTTAAAGACCTCACAGTCAAGGTTAAGGACATCATAGTCCGTGAGTTTAAAGACCTTACAGTCAAGGTTAAGGACATCATAGTCTATGGGATTAAGAACCCCACAGTCCGTAGAGTGTTTGGTTGTCGGGACCCGTCACCTCTCTGAAGACGTTGAAGGATTACAACGATAAATATCAGAGGAGTAAAGAGATGTACCCTTGAACCGGTGTGAGTTGGTTGAAAGATCTGTAGTCCAATTTGGGACTAAGATCTGTTGAAATATTTATGAGTAGATGGGCTCAATTAATATGAGTTGAGGACTTATGGCCAATCTTGGGCTAAGTCCAATAAATGTTTAACATTTTATTTTGGGCTGTTGAGCCTTTATTTAGGCTTGGCCCTTTTAACAATGTTTTTGTCTTTTATTGAATGCTGAGTATTCATTAGAGCTCTGGGCTTATTAAAGAAAAAATTTTGTTCTGTCAGCGCAACAAGTGGCGCGCTAGGCGCTTTGCGCCAGTCAAAGAGCGCAGTGCGCTTCTGCCATATGGCGCACATGTAAGGGACACGTGTCGCATTCAGCGCTAGGCGCCAGATGATGAGCGCATGATGCCAGTTTATGAGCGCTGAGCGCTAATCCATGATCACATTGCGCTTTTAGTTTAGTGGCGCACACGTGAGTGACGCGTGGTGCGCTTGGCGCTGAGCGCCATCCCATGAGCGCAGTGCGCTATTTCAGAAGCGTAAAGCGCAAGTTGTCAATTGGCGCATACGCGATTGACACGTGGTGCATTTGGCGCTGAGCGCCAGTCCAGAGAGCGCAGAAGCGCAGTTTAAGAGCGCAAGGTGCATCTGATCAATTTTATGATCTGGGAAACAAATTTATGTTCTTTTAAAAGAGACTTTGTCTTAAGATCTAAGAACGACAGTTCTTATTTTGCAGGAGAGATTTCCAATCTCTTATGATGATGAAAGGCTTTTCCTTTATAGATCCATGATCTGTAAGAAGAATTAATGTTCTTCTTCTTTTATCTCATGATGAGATCTTTTGATCTCTTTGTGAAAGACTTTTTGTCTTTGTAGATCTATGATCTTTTTAAAGAAATGAATTCTTCTTTCTCTGAGATGATTTCATCTCTATGTTCATCATTATCATTTTTACCTTGAAGAAAGATCTTCTTGCAAGAGCTTGCTCTTTATCTTTGAGTTTTTTCAAAGTTTATGGGGGGTTTCTCTATATCAGACTTGAAGTCTTTGGGCCTTTATATAGGGCAAGCTGATTTGTTGAATCAGTTAAAGAGATCTTTCTCTGATTGATTTGGGGATGTTTTCCATCATTGGATCTTTGATCCTAGGGCTTCTGTTTTACAGAAAGCAATCTTCTTGTTTTTAACAAGATTGGAAAATCTTTCCATAACAGAATTTAATTCTAATTAATTAATGATTTATCATTATTATTAGATCTTTTGATCTAACGGTGGGGAGTTTTTTAATTCCAGCGCTAGCGCACCCGTGCTTTGCACATGGTGCGCTGCTTAGAGCGCAGCCCTCTTAGCGCTAACGCACCTGTGTCTTACACGTGGTGCGCTGCTCAGAGCGCAGTGCATCCTGCGCTAGCGCACCCGTGTTTGACACGTGGCGCGCTGCTTAGAGCGCAGCGCATCTAGCACTAGCGCACACATGGTGCGCTGCCTAGGGTGCAGCACACTTGGCGCTGCATCTGAAGCGTTGCTTCAATTTTTGAAATTTGAATTTCAAACAGAGCTTTGCTCTGATTGGGGGAAACAAATGCCCCCCCACCGTTGCACTCACGTGGCCCACATGTGAGTGCAGCGGTGGCAGCATCTGCGCCCTTGGATCAACTCAGAAGTTGAAGAGGCATTTCAATGCCTATAAATAGGACCTTTGGTCCTTTAGATGATTCTGTTCATCTTCTTCTTGTTTTCTGAGAATTTTTATTCTCCCACAGAGCATAGCTCTTCATCTCAAGAAATTTTAAGTGTCAAAACTCTGCCAAAACTTAGGTAAAGATTAAATCTTTTTAAAGTTCTAGGGTTTTACCCATTAACAGAGCCTTGCTCTTTATAGATCTTTGATCTAAAGAAAACCCTTTTAGGGATTCATTGACAGAGCTTTGCTCTCTTGGAATCATAGATCTTAAAGAGATCTTTTTCATGGTTTCTTAACTCATTAACGGAGCTTTGCTCTTTTGATAACATGTAGATTTGTTAATCTCTTATGAAGAACTCTTAAGAGTTTGTTCATGGATCTTGAAGATCCCAGAATTTTTAATTCATAAAAAAATGATTTCAATTTTTTCTGATGGATTATTTCATCATCATTTTTTCCAGAGCAAGGCTCTTGAGGAATTTTTATTCCTTCATGATCAGAGTTTGACAAGTGTCACTCTGTCACAGAGTGTTGCTCTTAAAGGGAGATTTACTCCTCTAACCGAGAGATCTCTCATTTAATGAGAATTTCTTTTGAGAATTTCCTCACTTAATGACAGCCTCATCAAATGATGAGGTTGTTTTATTAATGATGAATTTTCATCTAGATTTTGTGGGCCCCCTTTGGTCCCTCTCCACTGCATTGCAGTCCGGTACAAATTTTAAAGTACCAAATGTCGGAATTTAAGCACCGACAATTGACTTTTGTCCCTTTTTGCGCAGGCGACATGTCTTTCGATCCCTTTTTCCCATTTGTTCGTTCAGAAGGAGGATTCCCTGGAGCACCTGTAGACCGGGAAGTCCTAGCTTTGATCAAAGATCATGACCCGGAATATAAGAATTTTCACCTTTGGGGGACATGGTATAATCAGATTATTAAGGGTCGGCAAAGATTTTCGTGCACGGTACCCTCAGAGCCCATCATGACGATCCATTACATCGACCCACCCCCGGTGAACTATACCGTGGAAGAAGTCAATTGGAATTCGGGAGGTATTCTTCAGCCTGCTATGGCTTCGATACCCGTTCAGCCTCTAATGGCTTTGGATACCCTGGGGCAACGTATTTATCAAGGCGAGGCGCGACCGTGGGGATAACCATATATGATTGGCCTAATTCCTCGTCATCCGACTAGTTATCTGCAATGGGCCCGTTATATTTTGTCGGCGAAGAAGTCATAATTGCTAAGGCGTAGGTTGTATCCTGCAATTTATGCTTCTCTCTTCCAGTATCCTACGCTTCCCGCCTGGTGGGTTAAGGCCTTTCTTGAGCAGTGGAATATTCCTACCCATACCTTCCTTTCGCTGGATCGAGAAGTATCGATATCCTTAGAGGAATTTGCAGAAGTTTCTGGCTTACCGGTTATGGGGGAGCACTATGAGGAACTGCTTCCTACAGATGAATACATTTTTGGTACCAATCCAGTGATGACAGGCCTTACCCCGGAGAACTCCATTCAACACCAGTTCCCTTGCTTAATCAAAGTGTTGAATATTTATGAGGGCCTTTTTCTCGAATCTGGGAGCCGTGGGGTTACTTTCGAGGATTTCATTGCTCGTTTTCTCCACCCGGAAGTCCTCTCGAAGGGTGCTGCTAAATTCGCCAAACTTGACGACCCTTTCGGTCTAGGGTTAAACAACTTCCCAACGGTGGAGGCAGATCAAAAGAGTTTCTTCCTTCCCAACACTCTTGTTGTTCCTTTTGCGGAGATCGCAGTCCCTGGAATTGATGAGGAAACGTTCTTCTTGGGGTTTCTTGGGCTATGGCTGAGCTGGTTTGTGCTCCCGATGCACCCTCGCCGTATGAGGCCGTCTGTCTTCTATCCGGCTCACCGAATGATTATTGGGGTGAAAGTGGTTGTCGGGGTCGCCGGGTTAGCTCATCTGTATTACGGCCTCAGCCAAGCGGCGGATACTACCGAACCCGTAGTGCAGCATGTGAACTTCTCGATGTATTACTTCATGTCATGGCCGAGCTACATGCACTTGGCGTTTTCGACATCCATAAGAGGTCGTCCTTCTACGACAGGTGCGGCATCCCCTGGATCATGCGATTAGTCGATGCATCTATTGTAAATCCATCGCCGCGGGAAGCCAGAGGTTTGCTTATTCGTCCTCGCACTGTTGGAGATGTCATGACTTTCACCGACAAGATCCTGACTATCGGCAAAGAGTCCGCGACAGCGGTGCGGCCATTGCGAGACATTTTTAAAGATGGAGCCTCTGTTTTGAAAGCTCGGGAAATCGTTCATTTATATTCCATCAGACCGGGCTTTCTAGTGTTTAGGCAAAATGATGCGACGTTATTCATGAAATACAACCCACACCGTTTCGCCCAGCAGCTGAGCTACAATCAGGGAATCCCGCTTGAGGCTTTTTTTAGAACCTGCTGTCACTAAAGAGGGAATGCGAAACGCGCTACATCATTTCATGCGCATGAACACGGGGTCCAACTTCTTTATCAGCGAACCGAGCTGTGTCCCGAAGGCCCTTAGTGTGTACGTGGTGTGGTACCAGCATTCAATGGGCACCATTATCAGGGAGGAGAAGCGACTGCAGCTCGATCTCAAAGGTGCACCCCCTGCTGGTGATCGGAACGTCCCTCTGAAGTGACGAACCATTGTCCCGCCTCCCTTAAGAGAAGCTGCCGTGATTGAAGTCCCGCATGACAAGCCCAAGCTACCGATACCCTGGGCTCCTGTAGAAAAGGTGACTATAGCTTCCCCCGATTCTGGCGTGGGTTCGGATATCGGGACTCGTTGCCCCAAGGTGCCCGCTAAACGTAAACTTGTGCTTGCGGCGACCGGAACTCGCTCGCAGAAGAGGAAGAAGAAGTCGATCCTCTCTGCCGACGTTGTATTTGGTCAGGAGCCTCATGCTCCTTATACTGAGGGCTTGGGCGAATATGGGACCAACGAGAGTCTATTCGTAGCACCGGACGATACCGACCTCGAGGCTGCTATTGCAGATTCTGTGCGATCAGCAAGCCACAAAGCGGGACTGGCCATCCTCGCGCAATCAAGTAAATATCAGCCGTACTTTTTGTCATCGCATTATATCTTTATTATCATGTTTTGACTGACACTTTTTCTTCTTTAACAGGCATTTCCACTGAAGAGGCTCTCGCGGCTTCCCTTAGGACCTTTGAGGAGGAGGAGAGGATTCGCGCTTCGCTGGGCATTAGTATATTTCGTCTCACCGCGTCTTCATTCTCTTTTCTTATGGACAATCTGACCCCCTCCTTATCTTATCGCAGGGACTACAATGCCAATCTCGCAAGGTGATGCAGAGATGCTTCCACGGCCAGCCATCGAAGTCCCGGCCTCCTCAGCACTGCCGAAAGAGGCCTCGCTCAAACGAACGATGATGGATTCCATAACGGCTCTAGAGGTAACCCTTGGCGCAGATGATGGCGTCCTATTGATGGAGGCTTCTAGAAGATCTGCTCTCACGGCCCGAGCAGAAAGGAAGCGTAGAATGCGCGCGGCAAGAGAGCGTAGTGCCGCCTTGGCCGCGGGTGCAGGTTCGAGCATCGCTACCCCTACCCCTACTCCTTCAGAGGATGCTCCGGGTGCCTTGTCCACCGCCCACAGACAGGCAACACGTGCCGCTCGGGAAGCGATCAGAAAATCGACTCAAGGTAACGTGATATTGGGTTCTTCTGTCAAAGTTTTAATTTTCAGGTTCTTATATATCCTATCTTGCAGGGCCGAGTCTTGCCGAGGAGGTGGTGGGTGTCGTGGCGGAAACCACCAAGCCTGAGGTAGCGGTATGTGAGACGGCTACAATCGCCGAGCCTGAGGTAGCGGTAGGTGAGATGGCTACAATTGCCGAGCCCGAGGTAGCCGCTCCCTCTTAAGAGTCGGGCACTGCTCCAATCATCATTCTTTCTGCCTGCGGTTCTTTTCCATCTCCTGGCGTCGCGAGCGTTACGACGGCTCTCGTAGAGTCAGGGGATGAGGCGACGGGAGGGAGACCATTTTGTTGGAGGAGGGTGAAGCAGTCGCTGCATCCAGTGATGCCCTTGTTGCGGTCTCGACCGGCGACTTACCAGGTAAATTTCAGGCTATTGCTTTCTATTTTATTCTGCAATCCCTTTTTCGACCTTTTCTGACAGTACTTTTGTTTCGAATGCAGCTGCGGTGGGCGTTGAGGTTGTGCCACCCGAGAAAGCGCCATCAGTTACCGCTTTGACGGTGACCGCTCCTCTACCTTCTCTCGTACCATCTCAAATGCTGGAAGGTGCGGATTTGTGACTCATCAGTTTCATTACAGGAATTATATTTCATGTACTGACATTGTATTACTACATTCTTACAGGAGTCCTTTTTGATCACCTGTATCAGGTGCTACAGCCACACTTCTCCTTTCAGTCAGAGATTGCCTCTTCTAGCGGAGCTGGTGATTGCAGCCTTTAGCTAACGACTCTTCTTTTCTTTGATGGGTAGTCAAATCATTTCTAATTCTTCTTTGTTTTAATTTTAGCCCTAAAGTTCGAAGGAGGAGACGAAAGAGTAGCTGCATCACTGGTGCTCCCGGCCTTGCTACCTGCTGCAGCCGGTATAGTAAACTCCATTGTTCATGAACCTCCTCTATTTCTTGAACCGTCATTTGACTGTGATTTTTTTTTGCAGCGGTGATACCGACTTCAGTTCTGTTCGAATCTCGAGTCGTAATGCCAGCATGCCCCTTTTCTCGACGTTCATCTTCCAAAGGCGCTGTGAATAGTCCGCGCATGTTGAGCGACTACATTGAGGAGCTTGACGTGGAGGCTCCCACATTCGCCGCAGATTTTTCCACGGAGGTTAATCCTATGCTGGCGATGCTCATGAACTTTCATAGTGAGGGCATTGTTGAGTTTTGGGTTAATCACTGCAGGGAAATTGAGTCCTGTCTGTACGAGCTCGAATTCGAACGTCCTACTCCTAAGGTCTTGGCTGTGAACTCTCAATGGACTGCATGGGTTGAACAGAGCACTCCCTACTTCCGTCATCTTGAACGAGAGGTGGCCTTAAAGCGTAAGGAGTGCAAAGAGACTTCAAGCGAATCTGCCCGGCTGCACGCTCAGGTTGATGCAAATGCTGCACAGTTGAAAGCTAACTTTGAAGGCCTTCTGCGATGCATCTCTGACGGGCTAACACTGAGGCAGAAGCTTGACATCATCGAGCGAGATGCACAGAATCGTGGGGCAGCTCAGCGGGCCATCGAAGAGCAACTTTCGTCCTACTTGCAACAACGAGCCCAGGTCGAAGCAGAATTGGCCGCGGCAGCTGACCAAGAAAAAGGGCCGGGGGAAGTGCGCGAGCGGCAGATTGGACTATTGAAAACGCTTCCCTCTCAATAATCTTTTTTGTACCATTTGTAATTTCGAATAAAATGTATCCATTTTTTATTCTTTCATAAGATGTATTTTGTACCCAATTGAATTTATGAATAAAAGATACATTTCTTTCGCAATGTTTTGTGTCATCTCTTTGCTTTCTTCTTTTCTTTGTTATCAGCATGTCACTTTAGTAAGCATAGATGCAGATGATAGAGTGAGCATTCCGTTTCGAATTCTTCGAGAGGTAGTGATGGCTTAGAAAGCAGGTTCAGATTTGCCGCCTAAGACTTTTCAACTTCATAAGCCGTGAGGGTCTCATAAAGACTTTTCTCCCTACGAGTCGAGAGGATCTCGTAGGTGTATTTTCTCCTTAGGAATCGTGAGGATTCCTAAGTGCGTTTTCTCTTGAGAATCGTAAGGATCTCACAAGAGAATTTTCTTCCTTACAAGTCGAGAGGACTCGTAAGTGATTGATGAGTTGACCCATTCCTGAGTCAAAGCATTGCTTCAACAGGGAGTTCGAGGGTTGACTTTAGTTTGTCTGTGCACCGCCGAGTCATGGAACTGGGAACTTTGCCGCGGCTCTGCTTTGCCGACGTCGTATATTCCTGCAGAGACACTGATTTCTCTGCGGGTCGGTGCGAATCGAGATGTTCTTGTCAAGGACGCTGATTTTCCTGAATCAAGGTATGTGCCAAGGACACTGATTTCCTCGGAGTTGAGACGAATCGAGGTATTCCTGCAAAGACACTAATTTCTTTGCGGATCGACGCGAATCGAGATGCTCTCATCAAGGACGTTGATTTCCCTGAATCGAGGAGGTTGTCAAGGACACTGATTTCCCTGGGGTTGAGACGAATCGAGATATTCCTGCAAAGACGTTGATTTCTCTGCGGGTCGACGCGAATCGAGATGTTCTCGTCAAGGACACTGATTTCCTTGAATCGAGGAGGTTTCCAAGGACACCGATTTTCCTGGGGTTGAGACGAATCGAGGTATTCCTGCAGAGACACTAATTTCTCCGCGGGTCGACGCGAATCGAGATGTTCTCGTCAAGGACGCTGATTTCCCTGGGGTTGAGATGAATCGAGATATTCCTGTAAAGACGCTGATTTCTCTACGGGTTGACACGAATCAGGATGTTCTCATCAAGGACGCTGATTTCCCTGGGGTTGAGACGAATCGAGATATTCCTGCAAAAACGCTGTTTTCTCTGCGGGTCGACGTAAATCAAGATGTTCTCGTCAAGGACACCGATTTCCCTGAATCGAGGAGGTTTCCAAGGACACTGATTTCCCTAGGGTTGAGACGAATCGAGGTATTCTTGCAAAGACATTAATTTCTTTGCGGGTCGACGCGAATCGAGATGTTCTCGTCAAGGACGCTGATTTCCCTGGGGTTGAGACGAATCGAGATATTCCTGCAAAGACGCTGATTTCTCTGCGGGTCGACGTGAATTAGGATGCTCTCGTCAAGGACGCTGATTTCCCCGAATCGAGGTATTTGCCGAGGACACTGATTTCCTCGGAGTTTGTTGAATTGTTTCCGAGACGGAGTCATTGGATGACTCCAGGTTGTTTGTAGACTATAGAGTCTTGGAACTGGGGACTTTGCCGTAGCTCCGTTTGTTGATGTTGCGTCTGCATCCGACTGGAGGGAGGAAGAACGCCGGTGTCGTTTTCTAAGTTTTCGATGTTGACGTTGAGACCCTGAAGCTAAGGATCTTCCTTCGCTTCGTTTGTTGACATTGTGTCTACAATATTGCGATGAATGTTGAGATTGTCTCTAGGTTGTCTATGAACCGTCGATATTCGGCTTCGCTGCGACGAAGCCTGGCGGGACGATATGGTTCCCTTCTTGTTTGTACACCTGGATTGTATACATGGATCGATGTGATCTCACCTGTAGGGCAAAAAGTTTCATTTCATTTCATTTTTTTAATTCTTTCCGCGATGCTCTATCATTTCAGCTTTTTACATCGCGAAAATCGTGATTGCCCAATCATTTCGGCTATTTCTCGCGGTGCCCAATCATTTCGGCTATTTTTCTTTTTACTCGCTGCTTTTTATTGCGAGTTGCCCAATCATTTCGGCTGTTTTTGTATGCATACATTTTTACTTGCTGATTTCGTTGCAAGTTGCCCCATCATTTTGGCTATTTCATATGTATTTTTGGCTCGCTGATTTTTATCGCGAGTGTGGAACTTGGAATCTGGTGCCAATCTCAGCATCAGCATCGCTGCGACTGGAATATTGCCAGGAACGAATCATCATTTGCCGTGAAAGGACTTGGAATTTGATACCGATTTAGGCATCAGCATCGCTACAACTGGGATATTGCCAGGAGCGAATCATCATTTGCCTCTGTCGATGTCGAACAAAGGTGGCTTAGCAAACAGGGTTAGGATCCCGTCGACTAAGGCTTTTGACTTCATGAGCCGTAAGGGTCTCATAAAGGTGTTTCTCCCTATGAGTCGTGAGGATCTCGTAGGTGCGTTTTCTCCTTAGGAATCGTAAGGATTCCTAAGTGTGTGTTCTCTTATAAGTCGTAAGGATCTTACAAGAGTATTTTCTCCTTGTAAGTCGAGAAGACCTATAAGTGTTTGTTCGCCATGTGAGCACATCCCTAGTCGCTGGTGGGACTCTGTTAGGGAAATGTTCATTCGTGCCCGTGGATTGTATACAAGGGTCAATATTGAACCGCTCGTAGGGCAAAATCGGGGGTATGACTGCTTAAGAACGGGTTCAGATCCCTGTAACTTAAAGCTTTTGAATCTTATGAGCCGTGAGGGTCTCATAAGAGGGTTCTCCTTACGAGTCGTGAGGATCTCGCAAGTGTAATTTCTCCTTAGGAATCGTGGGAATCCCTAAGTGTGTTTCTCCTTTGTGAGTCGTAAGGATCTCACGCCGGTGGTTTCTTCCTACAGGGTCGAGAGGACCTTGCAAGTGTCTTTTGACGATATTGCGCCCTTTCGGGTTTTCACAAAACTCGCCGGTAGTCCCACTGTTTTTACTCACGGAGCTCTTTCGGGTTTTCATCCGTGCCCATTTCGCTTATGGACGTACCTTTTTTTTTACCACATTAGCCTGGGGACGCTGCGGGTTTGTATTAGTTTAACGACGTTTCGGTCAGACGTTCATAGGTCCGAGATTTTTTGGGCAACGTATGATTATGCAGCTAGATTTTCTCGCGAATCTTCCCATCTTTGTGTCGGGGGTGGATTCCTTGAAGAGAGGGCTGAGGGCGATTTCTCCGTCAGAGTCGCTTCCAAAGGTGATAACTTGCGATCCCTTAGTGTCGATTATGTGACAGTTGTCAGCGGCTCTTTTGCGCTCATCTGTTGTACTTTTTTGTTCCCGATGAGCCTTACGCTTCACCCGTTGAACGTGTTGTCGTTGAGCACCATATCCCTGCCACCAGTTTTTTAAAGGCTAAGCACTGTTCGGTGGAGTGTGTAGTCCTCTAATGGTATAAGCAGAAGTTAGGATGTATGTCCGCTTCATCAAGATGTATACTGCCATGAGAATTTCCTCTGAAAGAGGGCAACTTCATTCCCATCGATATGGCGTTGGCGAACCTTTTCCTTGTCTTAAACCTGCTTTTATCTGTCACGGGCATGCCTCGGTCTGGTTGGGGTGTTTTAATCTTTTCGTCCAGTCGCCGGCGTTTGGCTTTTTCAAATATGGCCATTTCGCGCTCTCGATCAGCTTTGCTTTTCAGAAGAGCTTTGTTCAGGATCAATTATTTCGTATGATGGCCTTAGAAGTTTCGGCTCAGGATCTGCCCCCAATTTCTTTGCATCAGGAGCTTCTTCGCCGTTTATTAACGAATGAGAGATCACATGGCAGCTTGCCACATAATCCTCAGGTTCATCCGACGAGTCTTCTCCATTGTCGTCATCTCCGTCCTCAAGGACGTGGCTGAGAAATTCTTGGAGTGTGATTAGGGTCCACGTCTTCTGGTTATATTCTTCCAGTGCGTCAATCTGTTTTTGCAGGTCCATGCGCTTGTCATCAAGCTTCACGGGCTTTTTGGTCTTCTTCTTCTTCTTCTTCGAAGACTTTGACGGCTGTGCCTGGGTGTTTTGCCCATTGCTATCAATTATCGGTGTTGGGCGTGGTTTCAGCATCCCATCAATGACCTCGGGCTCTAGCGGACTTTTCCACCTGACGGCCGGGCATGTGTGAAGATCTTTCAGCATTCTTTTCGTTTTGGCTGAAAGAGCGACCTCCCATGGAGTTTCTTCTATAAAAGAGCACGATGCCCCCGGCGTGTCTACCTTTTTAGGGGCGTGATGTTGTGGCGGGTTCACCTTCCAATTTTCAGACAACGCGAATTTGCCTTGCTGGTATTGGTCTTCAACCCAATTTTTGAAGACGTAGCAATCTTCGAGTGGATGGCCCAATACTCGATGGTAGGGGCAGTAATTGGGATCATTGACGTCATTCGGTTGCTGTGGGTGTCTCGACTCTGGTAAAGTAATGAGCCCATTACGTACTGCTAGTTCAAACAGTCTCCTTGTTTTATCCCAGGGAAAAGAATAGGGACGCCTCAACTTCTCATCGAGGGATTGCCGCATGTTGCTTTGGCGAACAACCGGTCTCGGGCCACTCGGTTGTTGTTGAGCGTTGGCGACGAAGGTTGCTTTCCCTTTGACCTTCTCGTTTCGAGGCTCCATCTTCGAGGAAGACGGTCTATGGCCCATCTGATCCATTTGGGCCAGTTTTTCAATCAAGGCCTGAAAAGTAGTTGGCTTGAAAAATATCATGAACTGCGAAATGGTCGCCTACGGGTCAAGAGTACCCACGAACATGCCAACCGCAGGTGCTTCTTCGATGCGCTACTCGCACTTCGACCATAGATTTCGCCATCGTATCGCGTATTGCACCCATGTTTCGCCTGGCTTCACTCTGGTGTTAATTAACGTGGTGATCGAGGTAAAGAGGATAGGGTGGAATTGCGCTCACTAGCGCTCGCGAAACGTTGGGTAAACAACAATTCCATCTCCGTAAAAGTTTTGACGGAGTCGTTGGGAAGCTCCGAATACCACTCAAAGGACGTTTCCGCCAAGCTGCAGACGAATTGGCGAAGTAGTAGCTTATCATCTCCTCCAGTGTTGCCGCATAGAGCCCTGAACTGGGCGACATGCTGGTGGGGATTGCCCGTCCCTTTATATACATGAAATTTAGGGATCGTATATCCCGGCGGGTACTTTATTTGGTCATACCAGCCTGGATATGGTCGCCCAGTTTTAACAATTTGGCCGGCCGCTTCATTCGCCTGGTGAGCTCGTATTTGCTGAGCAGTGTAGTCATCCAGAGCGGCCTTGGAGATGGTTTCCTCTTTGGCTGTTGAAAAAGTCGGAGGAGGGTTCGATGTCTCCCCTCTGTCGTCTTCAATGATGATCGGGGGGGATTCAGCTGGAGGTTCTGGCTGTAACATCATCCCAGCCATGTCTTGGAATAAGAGAGCCATTCTTTTTATATTAGCCGCTTGTTCTGCTACTTCTCTGTCCTTCTTTTCGAGGACTCTGCGGAGGAAGTCAGCATCGGTTTCCTGTTCATGACGCTGCTCTGATGACGCCTCCGGGCTTTCTTTTGGCCCAGTGAGTGCGGCCATTTGCGTTAGCATTTCCTGAAGCTTCTGCTGCTGTTGTTCTTGAGCCTTCGTTATTGACCGGGTAAGCGGTCGATGTCCCGTAGAATCACGGCTTTCCTCTTTTCTGGAAGCCATATAAACAGTATGCACCATCATGCCCCCATACTTGGCGTGTTTAGGTTCGGTGTCTCTGCGGTTCGCCACGGTCACAGGGGTTTTCTCTGGCCTCCTTCTCTTGTGAGCAGTTGAATTCGAGGGGGCCGTTGCAGCGGGCACCCAGGTAGCTGTCGCCTTTTGTGGCTTGACAGGATGGTCCTTTTTTTGCCAAACTTTTATCTTTTTCTGTCGGTGAGAGTAATCTTGATCAATTACCGAGTCCTGAACCTGTCGCCGGACTTTGTAAATTTTGGAAGAAAGCTGCTGAGGGGGTTGTTCTGGCTTCGCCTTCGGTGCATTCTCCACGGATGGAGGAGATCTCTTCAGCACTGCAGTAGGAGAGTTCCTGCGCACCTTGTTAAGCAGTTCAAAGCTGTTCCCGGTTGGAACAGCAGCATCGATCTCCACCGTTAGAGCTGGTGGAGTAAATCCAGACGGAGAGCTGCCCCCAGCCTTCTGTACTCGGCGCCAGTGACGACGGCGAGCATGTCGCGCAGATGGTGTTGGTTCAGCTATGGGGATGGCTTTGTCATGCCCCTTGTTCTGGTGAGGCGCTGCTGGTACCAGCCTCTTGAAGACCGACATCCGTTGAGCAGCAGTATCCAATCTGTCAAAGACAAACCTTTGAGCAGGAACGGGGGCCGGAGTGGCCAGCCTCGTAAAGACTGATCCTTTGACGGGAGAAGCTTCTTTAGTGACCTCGAGAGCAGGAATGGCTATCTGCTTTGGGATGGCCGCTTCAGGTATCGTGGGCTTCTTGACGGGCCCATTGGAGTTCAGGCTCAGCCTATCGAAGACTGATGTTGTTGGCTTGGCATTGGATGACCCGTTGAGAGGGGCCGTGGTGGTAGTGAGCCGATCAAAGACCGACTTCTTCCGCGTTGCTTGCGGCAGCGGGATGTTAATGCTCACTGGTGGGAGCATGGTCCCGAAGAACAACTCGGTGGTAGCCTGTGTTACCTGCTCTACCGGCATTGTGAAAAGGGAGGCCGCCTGGGGCCCGTAAGTTACACCTCCAGATGAGGCGGAACGGGAGTTGCAGTTACAGCTGGAGCATTTTGTGCAGGTATACGCCATTGATATTTCGTTTTCTGCATGGAGAAAGACACCAAATCTTAGTACCTCGAATATAAGGGCAACCATATCAAACCGCGATTCGTTCGCAAACACGACACACGAAGTGTGGAGTGGAAATAGGAAAAGGTCCCACTGGGCGTGCCAGAATCTGTTCCCCGCCGAAAACGCGGGAAGACGTGATAAACGTCTCGCCTGAATTTCAGGGCAGATGCTAATTGGTGATATCCGTCCATCTCTCCGAAGATGCCAAGTTGATTTATGGCACCATGTATTGAAGGTTTAAACGGATGCGGCCGATGTAGCAAACTTCGTCAGATTCCCCTCGTTGAGAGGTTTTTGATTGTGGGGACACTTTTCCCTGCAGGCGCAAGCACCTGCAGTTAATTACGCTACCGCATCGCGGCAACAACTTTCTCCTTCTCCAGATGGTCATTTCGTGTCGTGGATGTTTGTTTTGTTTCTGGTTGGCCGTGGATTGTATACGGAGGCTAATGTATGTTGTCGCCCGTAGGGCGTGGATTAGTCCAAATCCATATCTTCTTAGATTTGGGACTAAGATCAACTTAAACGTTTGTTAAGGATAAGTTAGTCTCATTTTAGATTAAGATCAACTTAACGGGATCGTTTAGATCCAACAAAAGAGCATTTGGACTCTATTGTTTAGTTTAGGGACATTGCGGTCGATTAGTTTAAGGACATTACAGTCCAATGTTAGTTTAAGGACATCTCGGTCCACGTTAAGGACATTATAGTCCGTGAGTTTAAAGACATCACAGTTAAGGTTAAGGACATCATAGTCCGTGAGTTTAAAGACTTCACAGTCAAGGTTAAGAATATCATAGTTCGTGAGTTTAAAGACCACACAATCAAGGTTAAGGACATCATAGTCCGTGAGTTTAAAGACCTCACAGTCAAGGTTAAGGACATCATATTACATGGGCTTAAGGACCCCACAGTCCGTAGAGTGTTTGGTTGTCGGGACCCGTCACCTCTCTAAAGACGTTGAAGGATTACAATGACAAATATCAGAGAGTAAAGAGATGTACCCTCGAACCGGTGTGAGTTGGTTGAAAGATCTGTAGTCCAATTTGGGACTAAGATCTGTTGAAATATTTATGAGAAGATGGGCTCAATTAATATGAGTTGAGGACTTATGGCCAATCTTGGGCTAAGTCCAATAAATGTTTAGCATTTTATTTTGGGTTGTTGAGCCTTTATTTGAGCTTGGCCCTTTTAACAATGTTTTTGTCTTTTATTGAATGCTGAGCATTCATCAGAGCTCTGGGCTTATTAAAGAACAATTTATGTTCTGTCAGCGCAACACGTGGCGCGCTAGGCTCTTTGCGCCAGTCAAAGAGCGCAGTGCGCTTCTGCCACATGGCGCACATGTAAGGGACACGTGTTGCATTCAGCGCTAGGCGCCAGATGATGAGCGCATGATGCTAGTTTATGAGCGCTGAGCGCTAATCTATGAGCGCATTGCGCTTTTAGTTTAGTGGCGCACACGTGAGTGACACGTGGTGCGCTTGGCGCTGAGCGCCAGCCCATGAACGCAGTGCGCTATTTCAGAAGCGCAAAGCGCAAGTTGTCAATTGGCGCATACGCGATTGACACGTGGCGCATTTGGCGCTGAGGGCCAGTCCAGAGAGCGCAGAAGCGCAGTTCAAGAGCACAAGACGCATCCGATCAATTTTATGCTCTGGGAAACAAATTTATGTTCTTTTAAAAGAGATTTTGTCTCAAGATCTAAGAACGACAGATCTTATTTTGCAGGAGAGATTTCCAATCTCTTATGATGATGAAAGGCTTTGCCTTTATAGATCCATGATCTGTGAGAAGAATTAATGTTCTTCTTTTATTTCATGATGATATCTTTTGATCTCTTCGTGAAAGACTTTTTGTCTTTGTAGATATATGATCTTTTTAAAGAAATGAATTCTTCTTTCTCTGAGATGATTTTGTAAGTCCATGTCACGCACCCCACGAACTTGCGAGGAGGCGGAATATATCAAAAACAATTATCAAAGCTTTGTAACACGGATGTGAGCGCATGAATCGTTTCTAAACCATTGCTAACTATATACTAGAGGTTTAACTACTCGGATACGAAGTTATACCTCACGATACTTGTCCTTCGGGCCTTCATCGCTGTCCTCCACTCCTCGTAGGCTCTTTGGAACATCGGCACCTCAACGACCTCCTCGAATCAAAGATGATCCACCCGAGAGCTCCTACGCCAAACTTTATCTCTAACTTGAGATAACTAGGTTGCTCAAAGTGCTAATCTAAGCTACCTAGGGGATATAGAGTAAGGTTATGGATGTATTAGTCTATCTAATCCTTGATCTCAATACATGAGAGGGGAGGATTAGGGTTTCAAGAGAGGATGAGCTTGAGGAGAGAGAAGGTGAGCATAAGAATGAGAAGAAAAATGAACTCACTAGAATATAACAACCATAAAAATTAATCAAATAAATAATATATATGATTAATCATCATGGTTGATACATTCATCTTGTGTGATTCATCATATGACTCATTAAATCATTAATGAATCATTTAATACAAAGGATGAATCACACAAATGAGTCATTAAGCTATAAATGCTCATGCTACCTTAACCCCTTAGTCACCACTCATCTAGAAGCTTCCCGGAAAATTACGAGAACGCCCCTCCAATCCGTGAAAACACGGAAAAACTTTAGACTGTATAAATCCAATAACCCGATACTAGAATCTGGCTTAAACCAAAGCCGGCTAGTAAAAACTGTCCGAAAAGTCGTACGTGCATAAACACACGTACGCGTCCGAACCCTTGTCGTAAAACCATACGACCTCTATATCGTTTCGCCTGGAGCAGGGAAACTCTCTGTGTGGGACTCTAAAGACTCGACACTACGCTGGCAGTGAGTTTAACCACAGACCGCAAGCGGCACTAGCTGTACGTAACGGTCCCCAGGTAGATGTCGATAAGAAGGTCGATGAGGAAAACCATCCGAACCTCTACTGAACCTGATGTGACAATCTCCGTACAGTCCGGTCTATTCGTCTAAGACTATCGTAGATCAATCAAAGGGGGCGGCAAGCGTCAGTCCCCTAATAGCTGTATAAGTCGTGTCGGAGCGAAGCCCATTACACCCTGAGAAGCTACTGGAACCTACTAGTATATCTCGCTTGCCCTGGCCAGGGACTTTGCGTAATGGCTCTCTGACACAGCGCGATATCAACTCCCAATACCGGGAGAGACGAATCCTATCTAACCGCCACTGCTTCCAAGTTCTCGGGACTGCACCCAACTGCTACCTGTTTGAACGACTCCTTTGAGCCGTGGTAGGGTAGCAATCTAAGAACAGTGGGACACACTCGAGGTGAAGTAGCAGTGTCAAGTCTGCGGACTATGCTGTACTCATGTCACCTGGGAACTGTTAACTAACGATGGGTATAATACCAACCAATCAGTTCCCCGGCGAGTCATGTCCGGTGTACCCGTAACCTAACGAGCACCTGTATACTATCTCCAGTACCACGTACTGATGGCTGTGGGACAGACCATCTCCCCAACTGGGATGAGAAGCGTATACACTTAGTCTACTCTGAAATATCGATGTCCTATCTCGATAATCCAACGACCAGGGACCTGTATAGGATGTTGCTTACAGACTATCCAGCCCCCACTAGTGTGACTGCCATCACAACGCCGGTAATCAAGCAAAGATCCTATGGGCTCTACTAATATGTATAAGTGATACGTTACAAGAAACATATGCACATATTAAAGTAGACTCAAACCAAGTAATATACTACCATTTTTAGCAAGACTGTTATATACAACTGTGAATATCCCAAGCTTCCATTAAGTAATATACAACATAGTATAATACAATAATGGCCCCTAGGGCATATACACTAACAATCTCCCACTTGCACTAGGGCCATGAGCTAGCATATCGTAGACCTATCATCTCGAATAGCCTCTCGAACTGCGTCTAAGGAAGGGCCTTTGTGAATGGATCAGCAATGTTATTCTCCGTCTCTACTCTCTTTACCTCGATCTCCCGGCGATCTACGATCTCCCTGATCAGGTGATACCGCCTTAAGATGTGTCTGGACTTCTGATGGGACCTGGGTTCCTTCGCTAAAGCTATAGCGTCGTTGTTGTCACAATACAGAGGTATTAGATCAACACTGGTAGGAACCACCTGAAGTTCTGTGAGGAACTTCTTCATCCAGACAGCTTCTTTTGCGGCATCGCAAGCAGCTATGTACTCTGCTTCCATCGTTGAGTCAGCAACGGTCTCCTGTGTGGAACTCTTCCAACAGTCCGCCCCTCCATTAAGGGTAAAGACATAACCCGACATGGACTTGGAGTCATCTTTGTCACTCTGGAAGCCGGAGTCAGCAAAGGCCTCAATCTGGAGGTCTTTTCCGCCATACACCAAGAACATATCTTTAGTCCTCCTCAGGTACTTGAGGATGTTCTTTACTGCTATCCAGTGCTTCTCCCCTGGGTTTGCTTGATACCGGCTTACTACGCTCAATGCGTATGCTACATCTGGTCTGGTACATAACATCGCATACATTATAGAACCTACCGCAGAAGCGTAGGGTATAATCGACATGCGATCCTTTCCAAATCAGTCTTGGGAGACATCTCTTTGGAGAGGGTGATTCCGTGACAAGACGGTAGGTTACCGTGCTTAGAATCATCCATACTGAATCTTTTCACTATGGTGTCTATGTACCTTGACTGCGAAAGTCCCAACATCCTTTTTGATCTATCATGAAAGATCCGGATCCCTAGAATGTAGGTGGCATCACCCAGGTCTTTCATGGAGAATTTATGTGACAAGAATCTTTTGACTGACTGTAACATAGGAATATCATTTCCTATTAGGAGAATGTCATCCACGTACAAGACGAGGAATACTACAGCTCTCCCTACAATCTTACTTATATGCAAGGTTCATCTGGATTTTTGATGAAGTCGAATTCTTTGACAGCATCATCAAAACAGATGTTCCAACTCCGCGATTCCTGCTTCAGTCCATAAATGGACTTAAGCAGCTTGCATACTTTACCGCTGCTCCCACTCTGAATGAATCCCTCTGGCTGATCCATATAGACGTTCTCTTCCAAATTACCATTTAGAAAGGTCGTCTTTACGTCCATCTGCCAGATTTCATAATCGTGGAAGGCGGCAATAGCAAGAAGGACCCGAATGGATTTAAGCATAGCTACTGGAGAAAAGGTTTCGTCATAGTCCAAACCAGGTCTTTGACGGAAACCCTTTGCAACCAGTCTAGCCTTGTAGGTTTCAACCTGTCTATCTACACCAATCTTCTTTTTGAAGATCCATTTGCATTCTACGGGTTTTACCCTATCTGGAGCAAAGTCCATACTTTGTTAGTGTACATGGACTCCATTTCGGTCCGCATTGCATCCAGCCATTTTACTGAGTCACCGCTCTGAATGGCTTGCTGGAAGCTAGTAGGCTCATCATAGTCAATAGTGCAATCCTCTCTATCCCCGTCTATGAGAAAACCGTAGTATCTCTCGGGCGGATGAGATTGCCTACTACTCCTGCGGAGTGGCGTCGGGATGTCCGGTTCTTCTGAAACCTCTGGTTCTACCAAGCTTTCAGTAATAGCTTGTAGTTCTGGAATTTCTTCCAGTTCTATTGCGCTCCCACTTATCTGATTTTCTAAAAACTCAGTTTCCAAGAAGCGAGCATTATGAGAAACAAAAATCTTTTGTTTCTCTGCGTAATAGAAATAATATCCTTTGGAGTTCTTTGGATATCCCACAAACTTACACTGTACTGAACGTGCCTCTAGCTTGTCCGCATGATGCTTCTTTACAAAAGCTGGACATCCCCATATCTTAATATGTTTAAGATAGGGTTTCTTTCCACACCACATCTGATATGGTGAAGTAGGCACAGTCTTAGTTGGAACTCGGTTTAAAAGGTATGCAGCCGATTCTAGTGCATATCCCCAGAATGATCGTGGTAACTCAGCTTTACTTATCTTGGAACAAACCATATCCAATAGGGTTCGGTTCCTTTTCTTAGATACACCGTTATGTTGTGGTGTGTATGGAGGAGTAAGCTGAGAGAGAATTCCATTCACTTTTAAGTAACCTAGGAACTCGGCACTTAAGTATTCACCACCTCGATCAGATCTCAGTGTCTTGATACTTTTGCCTGTTTGTTTTTCCACTTCATTCTTGTATTCTTTGAATTTCTCAAAGGCCTCGGATTTATGTTTCATTAAGAAGACATATCCATACCTAGAGAAATCATCCGTAAAAGTAATGAAGTAGGAATAACCACCTCGCGCAAGTGTAGACATTGGACCGCACACATCACTGTGTATGAGTCCCAAGAGCTCGCTCGCTCTTACTTCTTGTCCAGTAAACGGAGTCTTTGTCATCTTTCCCATGAGACAAGATTCACAAGTAGCATAAGATTGATATTCAAACGGATTCAAATATCCTTATCTATGTAACTTAGTTAATCGTGTTTCATTGATGTGACCTAGTCTACAATGCCATAAGAAAGCCTGATTTATTTCCGGAGACTTTCTTTTAAGTGTGTTCTGGACATTGAAAACCTGAGCTTGACTTAATACGTATATACCGTTATCTAATGTACCTGACCCAATCATAACTTGATTTAGGTGGATGTTAACTACATCGCTTACGAATGTAAAATCATATCCCTCTCTTGAAAGTGAGGACACTGATATGATATTACATGTCAAACTAGGTACATACAAACAGTTACGTAGAATTAATATATGCCCACTTGTCAAACCTAGGCGATATTCTCCCACGGATTCAGCGTCCACGCTCATTCCGTTTGCAACTCTGAGAGACCAATCACCTACCTTTATAACTCTACGGTTTCTCAAAGCATGTAATGAATTACAGATATGAGATCCTGCTCCGGTATCTAGTACCCAGGAAGTAGAGTTAATTGACAAACAGTTCTCAATAACAAATACACTTGAGGCTGAAGCCACAACATGCTTCAAATCCTGGCTACTGGCTATGCTAGCCCTGCAATCATTCTGCCAATGTTCATTCCCGTAACAATAGGAACGTCCCTCTTTTACTATATCCAGTCCTGAAACTTTTGCCCTTCTCTTTCCTTCTACTTCCCTGGTTTCCTTCAGGGTAGGAGGCAGAGACTGTAGAATCAAGTCAGTTTCTGACTCGTTTCCCAACGCGGTCTCCAGGTCCTGGAGCTCATCAATGTAGGGTGTTTTTCATCACCCCATTGAGATGGGAATACGCGCGCGCTTGTCAGGCATACTACAGATCCCCCCTGCCTAGGGTAGGCCGGGGTTTAATGATTGTGGGGATCAGAATCTCCGGCAGCCGCGAACTAAGCTGCCGTTAATTACCCCCCGCCTTTGGGGCGAGGGAACCTCCGATTGACAGGTCAAACTGCTCATGCGATCTCAACGTGCAGTGTACGTATGTTGTTGTTTAGGAGGAGGAGTTTGAATATATCAGGAGCCACGCAGAGTTTTTACGGGGGTCCCGCTACCCGGATAGCGGGCTGGGGGTCAAGAGGGCTAGCAGCCCCCTTGCGGGGTGCGGGGCAGCACCCCGTTAGAAATTTTTTCTAACAGGGACAGTGTCATGGAGTATGTGTATGTGTACATTTGTATACATATGTATATATATAAAAAGGGGGAAAAAGACATCCAAAGGATGCGTGGGGCCAGCGCCTGGGCGCTTGAGCGCAAGCGCGCCACGTGTCGGCACGTGGGCGCTTTGCGCTCGAGCGCAGAGCGCTGGAGCACAACGCGCCACGTGTCGGCACGAGGGTTCTTTATGCTCGAGCGCAGAGCGCTCGAGCGCAAGCGCGCCACGTGTCGGCACGTGGGAGCTTTGCGCTCGAGCGCGGAGCGCTGGAGCGCAAGCGCGCAGCGCTGAAGCGCAAGCGCGCCACGTGTCGGCACGTGGGCGCTTTGCGCTCGAGCGCGCAACGCTGGAGCGCAAGCGCGCCACGTGTCGGCACGTGGGCGCTTTGCGCTCGAGCGCGGAGCGCTGGAGTGCAAGCGCGCCACGTGTCGGCACGCGGGCGCTTTGTGCTGGAGCGCGAGGCGCTGGAGCGCAAGCGCGCCACGTGTCGGCACGTGGGCGTTTTGCGCTCGAGCGCAAGCGCGCCACGGTCGGCATGTGGGGCTTTGCACTCGAGCGCTAGCGCACCAGCGACTTGGACGGTCGGTTCTGCCCTTTTTGCGACTTGGACGGTCGGTGCTGCCCTTTTAGCGACGTGGACGGTCGATGCTGCCCTTTTTGCGACTTGGACGGTCGATGCTGCCCTTTTAGCGACGTGGACGGTCGGTGCTGCCCTTTTAGCTACGTGGACGGTCGGTTCTGCCCTTTTTGCGACTTGGACGGTCGGTGCTGCCCTTTTAGCGACGTGGACGGTCGGTTCTGCCGTTTTTGCGACTTGGACGGTCGGTGCTGCCCTTTTTGCGACTTGGACGGTCGGTGCTGCCCTTTTTGCGACTTGGACGGTCGATGCTGCCCTTTTTGCGACTTGGACGGTCGATTCTGCCCTTTTTTCGACTTGGACGGTCGGTGCTTGATTTGACTTGCTCTGCTTCTTGCAGTGTCAGGGGTAGACTTGACTTGCTCCACTTCTTGCGGTGTCGAGATTGGATTCTGACTTGCTCCGCTTTCTGCGGTGTCGGAGTGGAAGTTGACTTGTTGATTTTGATTTGGGTTGACATCAGCATCGCTATACTGGAATATGGTACCATGAGCGAATCATCATCTGTCGTTGAGAGGATTTTGGGATTTTGGTTTTTGTTTGGCATCTGCATTGCTGCACTGGAATAGTGCCAGGAGCAACTCATCATTTGCCCCGGGAGGATTTGGGAATTGGTTTTTTTATTTATTTATTATTATTATTTTTTTTGTGGGACTTTGAATGTGGTCTCACCGGTAGGACTTGGGAGAGGTTGGGATTGTTTTACGCCCGTGGATTGTATACGGTTTTGCAGGATGTATGATCCAGACCGTAGGGCCGGAAAAATTTCGGGACTTTGTCGGCGTCTGCATCGCTGCACTGGAATATGGTACCAGGAGCGATTCATTATTCGCCGTTGGGGTATGGGATTTGGAATTTGGTTGGCATCTGCATCGCTGCACTGGAATATGGTACCAGGAGCGACTCATCATTCGCCATTTGGGGATTGGGGAGCGATGGCTTAGGAGACAGGTTTAGATCCCTATCGCCTAAGGCTTTTCAATTTTATGGGCCGTGAGGGTCCCATAAAAACATTTTCTCCCTACGAGTCGTAAGGATCCCGCGGGTGTATTTTCTCTTTAGGAGTCGTGAGGACTCCTAAGTGTGTTTTTCCTTTATGAGTCGTAAGGATCCTGTTTCCTGATTTAAAATCAGAAAAGCTTATGGAAAAGGCTTCAAAAAAGGGTCACGTGCTTACACGTAACCAGCAGTCACGTGTTGGCACGTGACATCTAAAAGCATCAGCAAGGCAAATTCAGCTTCCCGATTACGTCAAAGAAAAGGGCTTCAGAAAGGGTCACGTGCTCCCACGTGACCTGGGTCACGTGTTGGCACGTGACAATTAAAAGCGGCTTCAAAGGCAAACCGGTTCCCTGATCAAATCAAGAAAAAGGCTTCAGAAGAGGTCACGTGCTCCCACGTGACCAGGGTCACGTGTTGGCACGTGATACTCAAAAGCAGCAGACTTGTTCTCCGTTTAAATCAAGAGAAAGAGTCCAGCCGAGGGTCACGTGCTCACACGTGACCAGGGGTCACGTGGTGGCACGTGACAGCTAAGCAGCGACTAGAAAGCAGAGCGCAGAAAGAAAGAAGAAAGCTCGTTCCAAGGGGGTCACGTGCCCACACGTGACCAAGGGTCACGTGCCCACACGTGACCAAGGGTCACGTGGCCACACGTGACCGGTTTTCAACGCCTATCTTTTAACAGAATCAAATTCTGAGGAGAGATCACTTAAATCTTTCCAAAGGAAAAAGATTATAAGCAACCGATTAAATTAAAGATTTAAAGGCGATTAAATATCATCTATCTATGGGAAAATCTCGAATTTGGAAAGATTTCCCCTTAAAATCTAACCGAAATAACAAAGGAGAATCTCTGGATTTAAAATCCAATGGTGAATAAAATTCACCTAATAATCCAAAGATCCAAAACGAATGATGGATGCAAATCAAATCTCTCAATGAAAGATTCATCAAAAACTAATTGACTCGGCTGCTTCTCCTATAAATAGGAGCCAAGAGACACACAAGAAAAAAGGAGATGTGCAGAGGGAAGAGAAGAGAGAGAGCCTTGATACTTTAGAGGAATTTGGATCTTCTGCAAAAGAAAACCCTAGGTAAGAAAGGGAAGGTTTCATTGAAAGAAAAGAGAATTTAATTCTCAACAGAGTTTAACTCTGATATAAAACAGAAGGACATATTTCTTCTCTCTTTGATGGAGGATATGTAAAGTGCACATCTCCTCTTGAAGTTGAGAATTTAATTCTCAATGGGTTGAGATCCTGCCATGCAGATCCAAAGCATAGAGAGGGAATGGAAGCACGAGAATTTAATTCTCACAGAACTATAGGAATTTAATTCCTTTAAAATAAAATTAGGGCTTGACCCTGTGTTATGGGAATTTAATTCCTTCAGAACAAAAAGAAACAGGGTTTAACCCTAGTTAAGAACTTAGTTCTGTTGAAACAACGGGAATTTAGTTCCCTTAATCATAATTCTTTAACAGAGAGTAGGAATTTAATTCCTCTGAAATTATTGTCAGGGTTCAACCCTACGAGGAATTTAATTCCTGAAAGGGATTAACAGATCTTCTAAACAACATACATAGAGGCAGGGTCACGTGTCACCACGTGACCCCTAAAAAGATCTACAGAGAGCCCCTTTTAGGCAGTGCCTCACGTGACCCACGTGACCCTTGGCAGAGGCTTTAACATACTTCATTTAAACACCCGTCACGTGATGACACGTGATGCTCCAAAAGACGCGATCTTCTCAGCAGAACGAACGAAGGGAGGGCGCCCTCACGTGCTACCACGTGACCCCTCTTGCCTCAGCGTCTAACGCTAAATTGGAACCCCTGAATCCAGTGTTAAAATATTGTTTGGCCTTAGTGTTCAACACTAAGCAAAGAACTTTATTTGCAGTGTTCAACACTGATTACCTTAGTGTTCAACACTAATTTGGGATTTCTGTTGCCAGTGTTTAACACTGGTCTGTTTTAGTGTTCAACACTAATCTGAAAGCCTTGTTGCTGGTGTTTAACACCAACTATCTTTTAGTGTTAAAACACTAACTTATCAATCTCATTCCCAGTGTTCAACACTGATTGGTCTTTAGTGTTTAACACTAGGCATTGGTCCAATTGGCTAAATGGCCAGAGGCAAAGTCTCTCCTTCAATGGACCAACAGGAAGCCAATATTCCAGACCTGATTGGACTTAGCCCAAGATGGTCATAAGTCCTCAATTCGTAATTAACTGGGCTAATGGGCTCATAACATAATTAATTGGTCTTGATCCCAAATTGGGCCAAAGACTATTTAATCCACTCCGGTTCCAGGGTACATCTCTTCACTCCTTTGATACTTGGCGTTGTAATCCCTCAACGTCTTCAAAGAGGTGACGGGTCCCGATGACCACGCATTGATACGGACTGTGGGGTCCTTAAACCCATGGACTACGACGTCCTTAACCTTGACCGAGATGTCTTAAAACTAACAACGGACTGTGGGGTCCTTAAACCCATGGACTACGACGTCCTTAACCTTGACCGAGATGTCTTAAAACTAACAACGGACTGTGGGGGTCCTTAAACCCATGGACTACGACGTCCTTAACCTTGACCGAGGTGTCTTAAAACTAACAACGGACTGTGGGGTCCTTAAACCCATGGACTACGACGTCCTTAACCTTGACTGAGATGTCTTAAAACTAACAATGGACTATGGGGTCCTTAAACCCATGGACTACGACGTCCTTAACCTTGACCGAGATGTCTTAAAACTAACAAAGGACTGTGGGGTCCTTAAACCCATGGACCGCAATGTCCTTAAACTACCCATGGACCGCAATGTCCTTAAACTAGCAATGGACCACCATGTCCCTAAACTGGAACAATAGAGCCCACGTCTGCTCTTTTGTCGGATCTAAACGATCCCGTTTAAGTTGATCTTAGCTTTAAATATGACTAACGTATCCTTAAACCTTTCAAACAGACTTTAGTCCCAAACTGGACTATAGATCCCCCCAATTAACTCTGGTTCGAGGGTACATCTCTGAACTCCTCTGACATTTATCGTTGTAATCCTTCAACGTCGTCAGAGAGGTGATGGGTCCCGACGGTCATACATTCAATGGACCACTATGTCCCTAAACTGGAACAATGGAGCCCAAATGCTCTTTTGTCGGATCTAAACGATCCCGTTAAGTTGATCTTAGTCTCAGGCTAGACTAACGTATCCTTAACAAACGTTTGAGTTGATATTGGCCTCAAATATGGCTAACGTATCCTCAAACCAAACCCCCAAACCCAAATCTAAGATAATACGGATTTGGACCAGTCCACGCCCTACGGGCGACGACATAACTCGGTCTCCGTAAACAATCCACGGGCAACAAAACATAAAATGAACACACACGATACGAAGTGACCATCTGGAGAAGGAGAAAGCTGTTACCGCGACGCGGTAGCGTAATTAATTGCAGGGGCTTGCGCCTGCAGGGAAGAGCGTCCCCACAATCAAAAAAACCCCTCAAGCAAGGGGGAATCTGACGAAGTCTGCTACATCGGACGCATCCGTTCAAACCTCCGATGCACGGTGCCATAAATCAACTTGGCATCTTCGGAGAGGTGGACGGATAACACCAATTAGCATCTGCCCCAAACCCCAGGCACAGACGTCCCCGCGTCTCGGCTTCCGTTCGGAGGGGAACAGATCCCACAAAGGTTTGTTCTCCTCATGTATCGTGAGGAAACATGAGTGTGTCTTCTCAATGGAGCATCATTCCAAAAGCGGAGATCAGCCGCGTAACTGGTGATTGTGGTGGGGCATGGGTATGACGAGAATTATTTGAGCCCGTGGTTGTATACGGCAGTCAATTTGGGGACTGGCCGTAGGGCTGGGAGAATTTTGAGAAATTGGATTTTGGTTGGCGTCTGCATCGCTGCACTGGAATGTGGTACCAGGAGCGACTCATCATTCGCCATTTGGGGACTTGGAATTTGGATCTTGTTTGGCATCAGCATTGCTGCACTGGAATAATGCCAGGAGCAACTCATCATTTACCTTGGGAGGACTTGGGATTTGGGTTTTTGATCGGCATTAGCACCGCTAACACTAAAGCGAAATGCCAGGAGCGACTCATCATTTGCCGTTGCCCGTTGGGGAACGATGGCTTAGGAGACAGGTTTGGGTCCCTATCACCTAAGGCTTTTCAATTTTATGGGCCGTGAGGGTCCCATAAAAGCATTTTCTCCCTACGAGTCATAAGGATCCCGCAGGTGTATTTTCTCCTTAGGAATCGTGAGGGTTCCTAAGAGTGTTGCTCCTTTGTGAGTCGTAAGGATCTCATGCAGGGGTTTTCTCCTCACAAGATCGAGAGGACTTTGCGAGTGTATTTCATCTCTTTTCACGAGTTTGCGCCCTTTCGGGTTTTCATAGACTCGCCGGTAGTCCTGCTGTTTTTACTCACGGAGCTCTTTCGGGTTTTCATCCGTGCCCGTCTTGCTTGTGGACATATCGTTTATTTTTTATTTCTTTTATTATTTTTTTCTTTTTCTCTTTTTTTTTGCCGCAGGTGGGACTTTAAAAGTAGTCTCACCGGCAGGATTTGGGAGAGATAGGGGTCATTTACGCCCGTGGATTGTATACGGTTTTGCAGGATGTATGATCCATCCCGTAGGGCTAATGTGCTCAATTCGCCTGCGACTTGGAGCATTCACGTGTAGTATTTCTTGAGATATCGGCCATTGATGGGTGGCATGGGCCTTTCTCCCTCGGCACTTATCAGTTGGTAGGATCCCCCGTCGAACACTTTCTCGATGACGTATGGTCCTTCCCAGTTTGGCTCGAATTTTTCCCTTGGCATGTCGATTGAGGATGATCGGTCTTTTGAGGACCAACACCAATTCACATTTCTTGAAAGCGCGGAGATGAGTTATCTTGTCATAGGCCCGTGACATTTGGGCTCGGTATAGCTCCAGATTTTGTTGCACCGCGAGCCTCTTTTCTTCGAGGGCATCGAGTTCTTCAAGTCGAAGGAGCACGTTTTCCTCTTCCGTCAACTCATGCTGAACGGCCATTCTTAAGCTTGGAACTTCGACTTCGAGGGGGAGGACTGCCTCCACTCTGAAGAGCAATGAGTATAGAGTGGACTGAGTTGGAGTACGGTGCGTGGTATGATATGCCCACAATGCCTCGTGAAGCTTGAGATTCCAGTCTCTCTTGTTGGCTGAAGCATTTTTCCTCAGGAGCTTGCATAGAGTCTTATTGAAGGCTTCGGCTAGCCCATTGACTCTTGGATTATAGATGGAGGAATATCTCCAGTCTATCTTGTGCTGAGTAGCGAACCTTGAGACATTGAAGCTCTTGAAAGAAGGCCCGTTGTCAGAAATGATTCTTCTTGGTGTACCAAAACGGTATAGAATATTATGCTGGAAGAATGTCAGAATATCTTTTGTCTTGACTTCTTTTAGCGGGACAGCTTCAGCCCATCTAGAGAAGTAGTCTGTCGCGGCCAGTATGAACCGGTGGCCTTTAGATGACGGAGGATCAATTGGGCCAACAATGTCGATGCCCCAAACTTCGAAGGGCCACGACGCCACTGTAGGATGCAATGGGTTGGGATGCTTGTGAATGAAATCACCATGGATTTGGCAGATCTGACATTTCTTTGCATGCTCTCCGCAATCCCGTATCATGGTGGGCCAATAATACCCAAGCCGTTTAATTTGAAGTCGCATCTTGGGGCCAGATTGGTGGGCACCGCAAACGCCCGAGTGAACATCTTTCATGACCTTTTGGGCTTCGGCCAATGACAGACACCTGAGCCAGAGTTGGTCATATGACCTGCGGTATAACGTGTCATTTACAAACACGTATCGGAGAGCTCTTTTCTTCAGCTGAATCCTCGCAGATTTTTCTTCGGGCAGCTTGTCGTATCGGAGGTACTCTAGGAAGGTTTCTCTCCAATCGGGCTCGTCTTGGATGATTGAAGCTTCTTCGGCGGGACTGCTCTTCTGTTCCGCGCTTTCCTCTTCTCGTAGAGAGACTGGGGGTAGAATTTGCCGGCTCCTGACTGTGATCAGAATTTCGTCCATGTCAGGATCAGCCAGCTCCTTGGCTAAGCGAGCGAGTATGTCGGCTTTTCCGTTCAACGCTCTGGGGATTCTCATTAGTTCAATATGAGTGAACCGTTTCATGAGTTCCACCACCCGGCCTCTGTACCGAGCTAACTCGGATTTGTATATCTTATAGTCGCCGCTTACTTGGTTGACGACAAGCTGGGAATCACCGTAAACCCCTAGCCGAAGGATTTCCATTTCTATGGCGAGTTCCAAACCAGCTATCAGAGCTTCATACTCAGCTTTATTGTTTGTCCGAGGCTCGGTGAGAGCAAAAGAACGTCGTAGGGTTCCCATTGATGGTGTGATGAACACCAATCCTATCCCCGCTTTTACCTCCGGGACGCTTGATCTGCCGGAGCTCCTTATTGATGAGGCTCCATCAAAGTAGAGCTCCCAACATGGCCCATCTTCCTCAAGGTGCAGCACTTATTCGTCGGGTAACTCACAATTTAGCGGCGACCCTTCTGGTATGGAATGAGCAGCGAGAAAGTCTGCAAGAGCTTGACCTTTTACTGCTTTCTAAAGAGTATAAACTATGTCAAACTCAAGTAGCATGACAGCCCATCTTGCCATTCTGCCGGCTAGGCTTGCTTTGGTCATCAAGTGTTTGAGCGGGTCGGCCTTGGAGATCAGCATAACCCGATGAGCGAGCAAATAGTGCCTCAGCTTCTTCACAGCAAATATTAGAGCCAGGCATTGCTTTTCGATTGGGGAGTAGTTGTGTTCCACCCCGACTAGAGTTCGACTGAGGTAGTAGAGTGCATTTTCTTTTCCCTCCTCGTTATTCTGGGCGAGGAGCGCACCGAGTGACTCATCTAGTGCGGCAGTGTAGAGAATCAACGGTTTATTTGGAATGGGAGCGGCCAGTACTGGAGGGTGCAACAAGTATTGTTTGATGCTTTCGAACGCTGCTTGACATTCGGCATCCTAGATAAAAGGAGCTCCTTTCTTCATGAGCTTTGAGAAGGGCCTACATCTCCCCGATAAATTTGAGATAAACCTCCGTATATAAGCAAGCTTGCCTTGAAAAGATCTTAGCTGCGTCAGACTCTTCGGAGGGGGCATCTCCATGATGGCCTTTATCTTTGATGGGTCAACTTCGATCCCTCGATGCCGGACTATAAAACCCAGGAATTTTCCCGATGACACGCCAAAAGCACATTTCAGAGGATTCATCTTCAGATCGTATTCCCTCAGTCTGGTGAGAACGGTCCTGAGATCTTGGATATGATCGGCCTTGGTTTTAGTCTTGACGACCAGATCATCAACATAGCATTCGACGACTTTATGGATTAGGTCATCAAAGATATTAGTCATTGCCGTTTGATATGTAGCACCTACGTTCTTCAGTCCGAATGGCATTACCTTGTAGCAATATATTCCGATCGGGGTTCGAAATGCTGTGTGCTTCTCATCCTCAGGCAACATCTTGATCTGATTATATCCAGACGAGCCATCCATAAAGGTGAATAATTCGTAATTTGAGGTGTCATCGACCATCATTTCCATGACCGGTAGCGGGAAGTCGTCTTTAGGACATGCCTTGTTGAGGTCCCTGAAATCGACACAAACTCGGATCTGCCCATTTTTCTTCTTCACTGGGACTATGCATGCGATCCAGTCCGCATATTTCTCTTCCCTGATGAAGCCGGCATCGATGAGTTTCTTGGTTTCCTCGATGACCTTTTCTTCCAACTCCCTTCTCATTCATCGAGGAGCTTGTTTGACTGGCTTAGCATCAGGAGATATAGCTAGCTTATGCACGGCTACCTCGGGGGAGAGGCCAGGCATTTCTTTGTACGTCCACGCGAAGCAGTCGACGAACTCACGCAGCAGGGCAATTATCTGCTCTTTCATTTCCTCCGATATGAGTGAGCTGATGTAGGTCGGCCTTGGATTATCGGGCGTTCCTAAGTCAATCTCGGTTAGCTCATCAAAGGTTGCTTGTCCGCCATCTTCGAGCTCTTGAGGAGCTTCTTCTGGCTCGGCTATCTCGTCATCATCATTTGATCTTTCGCTGGCCTCACCAACACGGATCATGTAGCATGCTTTGGAATCAGGTTGAATGTAGCCTATGCCCCGCCTATCTGGAATTCGTCCATCGATAAGTGCTCGGACCTGAGGTGGATGCCATAGCCCTTCGTAAAACTTTGCTTCAGACTCCGTTTGATATAACCGGCATCCGCACTTTTCGAAGTATTCCCGTAAATCGGGCGCATAGTACCTGGGATTATGGACGACCCTTATGCCTCTTTCGTATGGAAGGCATGCGACAGACAAATCGTCCGGGTGCACAGCGGGGTTTGAGCCATAAAACAGGATGCCTTTCTGTCCACTTTTCCTCCCGGGAACGTAGAAAGTTTTCAGCTGGTCCACGGTGGAGACTGACAACGCATCAAGCTCTTTGCACATTTGCTCTGGTACCCTTGTGACAGTTAGGTACCCTTCTGCAATTTCGAAGGTCTCTCGTAGTTTCGCTTGTTGCATGGGGGGCGATCTGCACAGCTGTTGCACGGCAGGTCCTCTTCTTCTGACTCTTCAGTATCACTGCCAAGATGAGGGCGGACTTTGCTGCTAGATGGGCCTTCAGTAACAGATTCGTCCGTATCGCTGCCGAAATGAGGGCGAGTTTTGCGGGAGGACGGGCTTCCAGCGTCGGACTCATCAGTGTCGCTGCCGAAATGCGGGCGCACTTGGGTATTTTTGCTTTTGAAAGTGACAGCCGGGGCAGATTTGCTTTTGAGTCTTGGGGCCGGTCTATCCTCAGTCAGTTGTGGCTTAGCATTTTGGTGGTTCATAAAGTACCGAGAATCTTCATATCGGACTTCATGCACACCGAACGGCTGGATGTCTCCGTCAATGCGTCTTTCTTCGCCATTTTTAGTATACTTCATGCATTGATGGAGAGTTGACGGAATGATGCCATAATCGTGGAGCCACGGCCGCCCCAAGAGAATCTTATAAGACGTGTCAGCGTCGATCACGTATATCTTAGCTTCAGTTTGCAGATCCCCAAATTTGATTGGCAAAGCTATAGATCCCAGAACTTGCTGGCAATTTTGGTTGAAGCCTTGAATGACAATCCTTTCCCTTGACAGGTGTCGGACGTCCATTGACAAATTCTTCAGAGTTCGCAAGTTCATGATGTTCACTGAGGACCCCGGATCAATCAATATGGGATTAATTCGATCTCCGTCGCTGTACCCGGTCACGTAAAGTGGCCGATTATGCTCAGCCGTTCCCAGTAGCAAGTCTTCATCCTTAAATGTGACTGCAGCGGCATGCAGAGCGTGCTGGGCTTCTTTCATATTAATTTCCGCAAAGTGAGCCTGATACCGCTCGGGGTTTTGTAGAGCGTGAATGAGAACATCTCTAAGCTCCTTAGATAGGACCAAGGCGTCGTAGATGCTCAGGAGAGACGGAAGCTTCCGGAGATGTGCCAAGACATTATAGTCCACCGAGGAAGGACTTATGTTTTCATCAGTCGGTTCTCTGCCATCTTCTTCATTAGCGACTTGTTTTTCCTTCCCTTTTGGGGCGTTGCCTTGATTTGGCGGTAGAGCCCTGCCGCTTCTGAGCTGGATTTGATTGGCCTTTGTGGAGAGCTCCTCGTCCTCTTCGGGAAAACAGAGATCATCCTCGGAGTCGCTGCCAAGATGGATGGCATAGCAGGTCACTACTGGGATCTCTTCATTGGAGTCTTCTTCTAACTCCTCCAGAATTTCAGCCGCTTGTACAGGGAAGAACTCCTTTAATTGAATCAATGTTCTTTCCTTTTGTTCATATTCTTCGAGGGAATCGATATATTTTTGAATGGTCGATCTCCCTGCAGACTCTTTTTCGCGCCGAGCTGCACTTTTCTTCTTCTTGAGCTTCTTGGATTTTGAGCCTGATGGAGCCGCATTGGCAGCTGGACTGGTAGGCCTCTTCTGCCCTTCCCATTCCGTCCTGGGTTCTTTCCGAAGTAGCTTTATCATCTTCTTCGTCTTATTAGATATGTGCGTACTCCACGGAGGCCGCGATGATTCCGTTTCATTTCTCGGGGCAACGGGTTCGGCTGTCTGCTCCCAGAAGGCTTCAACTTCTGTCTGTATAAAGTTGGTGGTTGCAACTTGATTGTTCACCAACACACTTTTGGACAGCTCGATCTCTCCAGCCTTGTACTGCTTCTCGACCCAGTCCTTGAAGATATAGCAATCCTCGATCGCATGGCTCACTACTCGGTGGTACGGGCAATACAGGGGATTGTCGGTCATTTTTGCTTCTTGGGGTCTTTTCGACTCCGGCAATTGTAGGCCGTTGTTTAAGGCATCTTTAAATATCTTGCGGACCTTGTCCCTTCTGAAAGAGTAAACCTTGTTCTTTTTCTCCTCTAGGGAAGGCCCATCTCCTCCCAGCAATGGCTTTCGAGACCGGTTGGTTTTGGATTTGCCCGTCCTTCGCTTTTCTTCATTGTCGGACGCATTGAAGACGTTGGTACTGCTGGAACTCCCGCTTCTACGGTTGTCGTCCCGCTTGCTTTTCCAGGTTTTGTCTCTCTGAGAGTCCGGCGGGGACTCTTGCTTCGAGCGTTCCAGCATTTGGACTTTCTTGGTTAGCTCCTGAAATGTCTTGAGGCCCGCTGTACACAAGAATGTGACCATCCAATTGCTGAGGTTCCCAATGAGAAGGCTGACGGACTGGTCCTGCTCCAGCGGCGGTTCGCACTTGACTGTGGGATTACGCCATCGGGCGATAAAGTCGGTGTTGCTTTCATTCTTCCCCGGCTTGGTCCTCACAAGGTCGGCAATGGAGATTTTATCACTGACACTCATGAACCTTTGCCGAAACAGGGACTCCGTTTGGGCAAAGGTAATGACGGACCCGTCCGGTATACTCGCATACCAGTCGAAGGCGACGCCGGTCAGGCTGTTGACAAACTGACGAAGAAGGAGCGCGTCATTGCCCCCTGTATTTCCGCACGATGCTTTGAAGTGGGCGACGTGCTGATTTGCATTCGCCGTTCCATCAAATCTTCCGAACTTAGGAATGATGTAGCCGCTTGGGAACTCAATCAGATCGTACTGCGCGGGATATGGCCGCCCACTACTGCCGATTTCTTTCTGAGCTTCAGCTTCGGCCACCAATGTTTTAACCTTGCTGGTGACCAAATCCATTGTCCGATCATGTGTTAGCGGGATAGTGCTATCTAGGGCCAAGGCATCCCCAGAAGCGGAATGTGGCCAGCTTTCATTCGGCTCGACCAGTCTTGGTCCCAAAGGAACAGGCATTGGCTGCCTCGGATTGTCATCACCCGGCTGATTAGTAGCGGCTTGTGCCTGATTGGGAGGCGCTCGAGCAATTTGAGCCGTAAGCTGCATCACCACGTTCGTTAAGTTATCAATCTTCGAATAGAGCTTGGCCATCTCTTTATCTTTACTCCTGAGCTATTTTCGAAGCTCTTGAAGCAGCTCCTGCTCCGCAGTCCTGGGGCGGAAAGCCGGCTCTTCCTCGCTGTCCGAGCTTGACTCTACATGGACCGAGGGGTCTATCTGCCTATCATCCTCATCGAGAGGGTTTTCTTCATCCAGTGGGGGCGGTTGTTCTTGGGCGGCGGCAACCACATTCAGGCTAGATTGGGCTTGGGATGTGGTGGCCCCGTCCTTGCTTTTGGTGCGAAGGTTGTCGCTGGGGCGCCCGCCCGCCATATATACCTTATGGATGATATATCCGTCCGTCTTTCTATCATTGGCGGCTGATTTCACGGATCGCTGTCTTGACCCCCATGCTTCGGTAGCTGGTAGTCGATTGAAGACGGCTGGCCTAACCAGGTTCTTGAATGGTGCTGGCGCTTCTTTTCTGGATTTGCCCTGCTGCTTTCGTTCGGCACAGAGCGCCTGATAGACCCTTGAAGAGACAGTGTCATACTTTTTCTGTTGGGGCCGGGACACGTCTCTTTGTAGCACTATTCGGACCTCTGTCTTCTTGATTCTGGCAGTCATGGCATTTTTCTGAACCCACTTCAGAGGCTCGAAGGAATTGTTGATTCTTACGTCCGACTCATCCGTCGTCGCAGTGCAACCCTGCACTTGGAACTTCACACGATTCCATTTGGCCGAAGCCTTGGCCCTCTTATTGGCTCGATACCTGAGCCGCTTCTGCCTTAACTTCTCTGTTCTAAGCACCTGGCAGACTTCGGCTCTTTAGGAAAACGCGGCAGACCGGTCGATGGAGGGCCTTGGAGATACGCTCGATTGTGCATTTGTTGGAGTCATCGCCTGAGCTCGTCCGCAACATTTGATGTTGCCCTTTGTACTGAAGTTCTTGCCCCCCGCTGGAGCACCAGGGAGTCGTTCAGACACCATCTTAAGTTTCGGTTGTGGTGCCTTGGCGATCACGACATTCGGCCTCTTACCCCTTGAGACCGGCTTGGCCACCTGTTCCGCCGGGATCTCCGCCAGATGAGCGCTTCCGGCAGGGTAGATGATGACGGAGCCAAACTGGCGGGGCGGTTCCTCCCACTGTCGACTGAGGCTTGCAGGGAGAACCACACGAGCGTTGATCTTGACCACGTACGGAATCGGGGTCACGTTGGAAGCTGAATTCATCTGGTGAGACATTGTCGTCGAAGGTTGATTGCTGCACGGAAAAAAAAGAACATCATTTCAGTATAGGCAATCGATATGTATATTTCTTGAGTTCGCATGAACGTTTAACCTGAAATATGGGAGGGGAGATTAGTCCCACCGGGCGTGCCAGAATCTGTAGGGTGTTTTTCGTCATCCCATTGAGATGGGAATACGCGCGCGCTTGTCAGGCGTACTACAGATGCCCCCTGCCTAGGGTAGGCCGGGGTTTAATGATTGTGGGGATCAGAATCTCCGGCAGCCGCGAACTAAGCTGCCATTAATTACCCCCCGCCTTTGCGGCGAGAGAACCTCCGATTGACGGGTCAAACTGGTCATGCGAACTCAACGTGTAGTGTACGTGTGTTGTTGTTTAGGAGGGGGGTTTGAATATATCGGGAGCCACGCAGAGTTTTTACGGGGGTCCCGCTACCCGGATAGCGGGCTGGGGGTCAAGGGAGCTAGCAGCCCCCTTGCGGGTTGAGGGGCAGCGCCCCGTTAGAAATTTTTTCTAACAGGGACAGTGTCGTGGAGTATGTGTATGTGTACATTTGTATACATATGTATATATATAAAAAGGGGGAAAAAGACATCCAAAGGATGCGTGGGGCCAGCGCCTGGGCGCTTGAGCGCAAGCGCGCCATGTGTCGGCACGTGGGCGCTTTGCGCTCGAGCTCGGAGCGCTGGAGCGCAAGCGCGCCACGTGTCGGCACGCGGACGCTTTGCGCTGGAGCGCTAGGCGCTGGAGCGCAAGCGCGCCACGTGTCGGCACGTGGGCGTTTTGCGCTCGAGCGCAGTGCGCTGGAGCGCAAGCGCGCCACGTGTCGGCACGTGGGCGCTTTGCGCTCGAGCGCTAGCGCACCAGCGAGGAAAAGGGGGGGGTTTAGCCCCGGAAATTCTCTAAAGAGAAAATAGGGTGGAGTTAAACTCCTAAGATGCTTTGGGTTAAGGAAATGGGTCCTTCTTCTTCCTTTGCTGGCCGGATCTTGGAGATAAAGAGATATGAGATTTAAAAAATCTTTTCTTTTTGAGATCTGATGGCAGATCTGAGTTCCCCTTAATGGGTTTTGTGGTGGAAAACTATTTAGTTTTGAAAAAGGAAGAGTAAAACTCTTGATTTAATTCAAAAGAAAGAAGAAGGTTTTGGAACCTTGGAGAAGGAAGAAAGATCTCAGATCTGAAACTTTTTTTGGAGAGAGAAAAGTTCTTAGGATTTTTTTCATTATCTTTAGCTTTATAGGCCATACACTTTACACATAGCCCCTTGGGCTTCACAAAATGGCATTTTGCCTATCCCATGGCTCATGTGCCATTTCTTTTTGCACATAAGCCATGGGCTTTACAAAAATTTGGCTTTATGCCTATTTCTCTTACATTTATCCATGAAATAAAATAAAAGAAATACAACAAAATTGTTTATTACAAAATTTTTATCTTGGCGTGGGGGGAGGCCGGCCGCTTCATGTTCGGGCTCGACCCGGGCATGGGCCCACTTGGCTTGGGGTTGACTTTGATTTTGACTTGGTCAACCGGGGTGTAAATTTTTACCCCAACAATCAATACAGCTAGTCATTGTAAGGACGTTGTCCCCTACAGATGACCCGTCAGCCAACCTCGCTTGAATTAATTTGTTCGAGGTCTTATATCTTGCGATATGAGATCGCTCTCCATATAAATCTTTGTTATGGAGAAAGATGGAAACTAAGTCCATCTTCTCGTGCTGCTTCTGGTATACACCATCAACTGAAGCTAACACGAGGCACTTAGCTTTCGCTTTATCTTTTTCCCTTGTCTGACGGATATCTATATCCGCAACAGTGGAAACTGGACTTGGGACGGCGGGATTTTGAGTAGTAATAGGGTGGTCCAGCTTGTCATAGGTAATGGACATCTGGACAGACCTTTGCCAGTCATATAAGTCAGATTCAGTCAATTTGTTATCTATATGTAACCTATGTGTGGTCACAAGGTCGCTGCAATTTAAGAGAGAGAAGAAAATACTATTAGCATGATGCTATTGCATGTTTAGATTGGTTTTTAATTTATCTAAACAGGATGGCTCCTACTGTTTCTCGAATCCCTCCTCAAACCATAAAAGAAGAATTAGCCAGGACTATTCTCACCGTACAATTCTTGCTTAACCGTTCAGCCAGGTCAGTGTCGATACTTCGAGGGAGGTTTTCCAACGCTTTCGCGAAGTTCCTTAATTAAATAACCTCTTTTTTCTGGGGGCGTAGCTCCGCCGACACCTTTCTAGGCACCTACTTGGTTTATAGCATTGATCGTTAAGTGACGAATCTCCTGATAAGTAGTATATACTCACAGTAGGATCGGGTTCCAAAATATCATCGTATGATAATGTTGAAGGAATCCTACCAACATTCATCAAACTCCAAAATGGTATGCATCTCTCTGCAAATTTCAGTTACTTTAGAAATTCCCGATATGGATTTTTGCCCCATGCTCTTATGACCTTGACTTTGGCCAAACAAATCATAAGTCACATGTCAAGTTCTACCCGTCATTATCCAGGTTAATTTGAACCCATCCGCACATACCCTTGACTTTGGCCAAACAAGGCAGTACGACTGTCCCAAACCAACGCATCTATCTATGCTGCATATGAATATCCAATAGCTACCAAACATTGTGCCTTGACTTTAGCCAAACAAACACAACTTGAATACTATTGACTATCTATATGAAATGACGGAGGGCTACGACTGGTTTTGGCAAAACCGTGAACGTAGTGAACTTGATATAATCGAAGGAACCTGATACTTTTTAAAAGGAGTGGTTAAAGCTCCGCAATTAAAAATTCTGATCTTTTAAAATAACCGAGTGGTTTCTTTTAAATTTGTTTCAACGATTAAACTATGGTTTATTTTCTTTGCATTATAATAATGCGTCCCATCATTAAACCTATCATTGCAGAAAACAACGAAAATACCACGTCCTCTTATGCCATCCGCATTCGCCACGGGGTCCCGTCATCACCCGTTAGGTTACTTAACAAACGACAGAGCGGGGGCTGGGCTAGCGCGGGTGTAAAATATAAGTGACGTCTAATAGCTATCATATATAGATATTGTACATTCGTCAGACGCAATAATAAGCATTCCAGATCACTGATGAACTTTATTGGATTTACTAGCAATCCGCATTTGCTTTGAGACTGCAATAAAAGACGGATTACGCAGTTGTGATGAATAGCCATTACCCCACCCTAGACCCCTACGGGTACGGCAAACTACCCGCCAAGTACCCGAAGTGAAGCGGTCTCCCTCAACAAAGTGAGTAGGCCACTAAACACTTCAAAGCACCCGGTAGTTTGTGTACCCCGCCTTGGGTCTATCCTAGGAGCAAAAATAGTAAAAAGAAATAATACAACGGTGGCTACAACCGCAACCTGGATGTGCCCCGCAAAAGAATATTACATCATATTACATTTACATCGAATGAATGAATATTAAACCCATCTCAAACTCCGGCTAATCATCACAACATTCCAATCAAGTCCATATACACAAACAATAAACATTACAGAAATGTGCAACCCCCTGCCAACCGACATACTAGCAGTTGGGGAAGGTTTACGAACACATTAAACATTACAGATAAAAACCCAATTAGCAAATATCTTAGAATATCGATCGATCACCATGTTCCGTGTCTACCCTGAAAGCAAAGCAGCACTGAAGTAACCTGGGTATAAACAGAACAAACAGAGAACCAAAACACCAAAAAACAATAATTACAGAGCAAATCCGAGTCAACTCGGAGTTGACTCGGCGGCGGATCCACGACACAAGCACTCTATTGCCGCGGATACGCGGCCGTTCTACCGAGTTACTGGCTCGTATTTTCCCAGTATTCTTAAAATACCCTGCTGTGAATTTTAAGGTATGTCAAATATTTTTTCAGACTCTTTTAAAATTAACAGAAACTTAGGGTACGGGGTGTTTCGTTTTCGTGTTTTCCGTCGATCGAACTTCTAACTAGTTGCTAACAAGCTAGTAATGGTTTAGCTGGCTCTGATACCACTGTAAGTCCATGTCACGCACCCTACGAACTTGCGGGGAGGCGGAATATATCAAAAACAATTATCAAAGCTTCGTAACACGGACATGAGCGCATGAATCGTTTCTAAACCATTGCTAACTATCTACTAGAGATTTAACTACTCGGATACGAAGTTATACCTCACGATACTTGTCCTTCGGGCCTTCATCGCTGTCCACCACTCCTCGTAGGCTCCTTGGAACATCGGCACCTCAACGACCTCCTCGAATCAAAGACGATCCACCCGAGAGCTCCTACGCCAAGCTTTATCTCTAACTTGAGATAACTAGGTTGCTCAAAGTGCTAATCTAAGCTACCTAGGGGATATAGAGTAAGGTTATGGATGTATTAGTCTATCTAATCCTTGATCTCAACACATGAGAGGGGAGGATTAGGGTTTCAAGAGAGGATAAGCTTGAGGAGAGAGAAGGTGAGCATAAGAATGAGAAGAAAAATGAACTCACTAGAATATAACAACCATAACAATTAATCAAATAAATAATATATATGATTAATCATCATAGTTGATACATTCATCTTGTGTGATTCATCATATGACTCATTAACTCATTAATGAATCATTTAATACAAAGGATGAATCATACAAATGAGTCATTAAGCAATTAATGCTCATGCCACCTTAACCCCTTAGTCACCACTCATCTAGAAGCTTCCCGGAAAATTACGAGAACGCCCCTCCAATCCGTGAAAACACGCAAAAACTTTAGACTGTATAAATCCAATAACCCGATACTAGAATCTGGCTTAAACCAAAGCCGGCTAGTAAAAACTGTCTGAAAAGTCGTACGTGCGTAAACACACGTACGCGTCCGAACCCTTGTCGTAAAACCATACGACCTCTATATCATTTCGCCTGGAGCAGGGAAACTCTCTGTGTGGGACTCTAAAGACTCGACACTACGCTGGCAGTGGGTTTAACCGCAGACCGCAAGTGGCACTAGCTGTACGTAACGGTCCCCAGGTAGATGTCGATAAGAAGGCCGATGAGGAAAACCATCCGAACCCCTACTGAGCCTGATGTGACAATCTCCGTACATTCCGGTCTGTTCGTCTAAGACTATCGCATATCAAGCCTAGGGGGCGGCAAGCGTCAGTCCCCTAATAGCTGTATAAGTCGTGTCGGAGCGAAGCCCATTACACCCTGAGAAGCTACTGGAACCTACCAGTATATCTCGCTTGCCCTGGCCAGGGACTTTGCGTAATGGCTCTCTGACACAGCGCGATATCAACTCCCAATACCGGGAGAGACGAATCCTGTCTAACCGCCTCTGCCTCCAAGTGCTCGGGACTGCACCCAACTGCTACCTGTTTGCACGACTCCTTTGAGCCGTGGTAGGGTAGCAATCTAAGAACAGTGGGACACACTCGAGGCAAAGTAGCAGTGTCAAGTCTGCGGACTATGCTGTACTCATGTCACCTGGGAACTGTTAACTGACGATGGGTATAATACCAACCAATCAGTTCCCCGGCGAGTCCTGTCCGGTGTACCCGTAACCTAACGAGCACCTGTATACTATCTCCAGTACGACGTACCGATGGCTGTGGGACAGACCATCTCCCCAACTGGGATGAGAAGCGTATACACTTAGTCTACTCCGGAATATCGATGCCCTATCTCGATAATCCAACGACCAGGGACCTGTATAGGATGTTGCTTACAGACTACCCAGCCCCCACTAGTGTGACTGCCATCACAACGCTGGTAATCAAGCAAAGATCCTATGGGCTCTACTAATATGTATAAGTGATACGTTACAAGAAACATATGCACATATTAAAGTAGACTCAAACCAAGTAGCATACTACCATTTTAGCAAGACTGTTATATACAACTGTGAATATCCCAAGCTTCCATTAAGTAATATACAACCTAGTATGATACAATAATGGCCCCTAGGGCATATACACTAACAGATTTCATCTCTATGTTCATTATTATCATTTTTACCTTGAAGAAAGATCTTCTTGCAAGAGCTTGCTCTTTATCTTTGAGTTTTTTCAAAGTTTATGGGGGGGGGTTCTCTATTTCAGACTTGAAGTCTTGGGGCCTTTATATAGGGCAAGCTGATTTGTTGAATTAGTTAAAGAGATCTTTCTCTAATTGATTTGGGGATGTTTCCCATCATTAGATCTTTGATCCTGGGCTTCTGTTTTACAGAAGGCAATCTTCTTATTTTTAACAAGATTGGAAAATCTTTCCATAACAGAATTTAATTCTGATTAATTAATGATTTATCATTATTATTAGATCTTTTGATCTAACGGTGGGGAGTTTTTTAATTCCAGCGCTAGCGCACCCGTGCTTTGCACGTGGTGCGCTGTTTAGAGTGCAGCGCTCTTAGCGCTAGCGCACCTATGTCTTACACGTGGTGCGCTGCTCGGAGCGCAGCGCACCCTGCGCTAGCGCACCCGTGTTTGACACGTGGCGCGCTGCTTAAAGCGCAGCGCGCCTAGCACTAGCGCAATTGGCGCTGCATCTGAAGCGTTGCTTCAATTTTTGAAATTTGAATTTCAAACAGAGCTTTGCTCTGATTGGGGGAAACAGTCACAAACCGAAGAACAAAACAATTACCACTATTCCGGTCTTTGGGAGTGATGCCGAAGAGGAAGAAGAGATAGTTTATTCAGGGCCGCCCCAATGAAACAAGCCGGGACCGTCCACCCCTATTTTGATCTTTGGAAGCGACTCGGAAGATGAGGTCAATGCCGTATTCTCTGCTCGGCCATTGATACAAGCCTTCGCTGATGAAGATCAAAGTTTCCAAGTTGCCATGGTTCCGCAAGAGCATTACAAAGAGCTCGATGCACTTGAAACTTATAGTGTGCAAGAACTGAAGACATTCTATGTCCCCCCGGGGCGAAAAGGTGAGAAGGCGATCCTATTCTACCGATCCGGGGAAACCAGTGGAAAAAGAAATTTGGCATGGTGCGGATTCTACGTTTGACAGACTCCAGCCCATCCGTTTGCCCAGATACTACACAGACGGATTAAAAATACTGTTGAGGCGCCAAGGTGTACCCTTCAAACAGACTACTCGACAAGCTCAGTTCTACAACAGGATCTGGAATGTCCCCGGAACTTAGCGAAAAGTGCCCAATGGGAGAATGGAAATGATCGGGCTTGGATATGTTCAATCTAAGGAACGGGAGCGATTCCGCGGCTGCTACGTCATACATGATTTTGATGAAGAAGGAGATGCTCTGTTGGAGGATGTTAACCCTGAACCAAAACGAGCGCCCGTCGTGAAAATGCCAAGCCCGTCATTCGAAGAACAAATGGACAAGCTTATAAGGGAAGTGGGTCAAAAGGCTCGAGACGACCATAATCGTGAAATGGCCATCTACGAGAAAGCCTGAACGCAGCGCCTCTTTCAGCAGGCTACGGAAAATGACGATGCCCTTCGTCGCGAGCCCGTCATACAAAAGACCCAACGCAGAGGCAGAAATAAACCCAAGAACGGAAAAAGCGTTCGACAGTGACAAAGCGGGACCAAGAAGCCACGAGGTCGAGAATCGAGTAGGCGGGATCCACCTCTTATAAAGAAGATGGGTCAAGCATATTCTTTTTCCCAAGACAATACATAGAAGATATTCGATCTTTTCATAAAACATCAGATGATGACACTTCCGGAGTCCAAGCACCCCGAGCAAGCAGACGAGGTCTCTCACCCAGACTATTGCTCATATCACCGGGCAATAGGACATCCCCTCGAAGACTGCTTTACATTCAAAGAGTGGATAGAAGACCAGTATCAGCAAGGCATGTTCACTCTATCCAGCAGTTGGGGGGTAACCCCGCCGCAGAAATATGAACCGAAAGCCATGAGAGCAGAGCCGGATCAACATCGGTCTTGGAAGCGATCTCGCACCTGTTACGTGATAACGATGTCAGGAGAAGAACCCGAGAGTATGGATGACCTCCCCTGGTGCTTCGAAAACCATGATGACGAGGTGATCTCAGAGTTTCCACCGGCGCCAAAAGAGCTGGAAGATGGAATACATACTACTGCAGATAACCTCAAGAAAATTGACTTGGGGACGGCAAGTGACCCGCGGCCGACATTCGTCAGTGAGCTGTTGTCTGAAGAAAGGGTGGCTACGCTAAAAGACGTGCTCATGCAGTATAAATACTGTTTCGCATGGAACTATTCCGAGATGCCAGGATTGGATCCAGAGATTGTTGTGCACAAGTTGGCAATATTTCCGGACATCAAGCCGATCAAACAAGCACCGAGAAGAATGCGGCTCGAGCTTGAGATAAGCATCAACGCCGAAGTCAAAAAGCTAATCGACTCCGGTTTCATCCAAGAGGTTCAATATCCTGACTGGATCGCCAACATTGTCCCAGTGATGAAGAAAAATGGGACGGTGTGCATATGTGTGGACTTCCGGGATCTCAACAAAGCTTGCCCAAAGGACGACTTTCTAGTACCGGTCACTGAACTGATGATAGATAATACGTGCACTCATGAATTTTTCTCCTTTATGGACGGCTCATCAGGATACAATCAGATAAAGATGCATCCCGAAGACCAGAAGCATACCGCTTTCCGGACTCCGCTGGGCATATTCTGCTACAAAGTGATGCCTTTCGGTCTGAAGAACGCCGGCGCTACTTATCAGAGGGCCATGACGAAAATTTTTGATAAACTCATACATGAAATCGTCGAATGCTATATCGACGACCTCGTAGTAAAAATCAAATCATACGAGGAGCATTTAGAGCATCTGAAGATCGTGTTCCAGCGCCTTCGGAAATACAACCTGAAGATGAACCCTCTCAAATGTGCGTTCGGAGTCTCTTCGGGCAAATTTCTAGGATTAATCGTGCGACATTGGGGTATCGAAATAGACCCTTCGAAGATCAAGGCGATCATGGAAATGCCTCCGCCCAGGACTCTCAAGCAGTTGCGGTCTCTCCAAGGAAAGCTCGCATATATCCGGGGATTCATAGCCAATCTCTCCGACAAGTGCTGTCCTTACAGTCACCTAATGAAGAAAGGGACTCCTTTCGTCTGGGATCGCAAATGCCAAAGCGTGCTGGACGAAATCGAACAATACCTGCAGAATCCGCCAGTGCTGACTGCTCCGGTCAAGGGAAAGCCCCTCATTCTGTATACAACCGTCCTTGAGGGTTCTCTAGGCGCATTATGGGCACAAGAAAACGACCAAGGGAAGGAGAGAGCCCTCTACTATTTAAGTCGAGTTCTCCTGGGGGCAAAAAGCAATTACTCCCCCATTGAAAAACATTGCCTGGCGTTAATCTTTGCGATAACGAAGCTCAGACACTATGCGTTGGCACACGAGGTCCACCTCATATCAAAGGTGGATCCCCTAAAATATTTGATGTCAAAGGCCATATTAACAGGACGACTCGCTAAATGGGCCCTGCTCTTGATAGAGTTCTCGATAACTTACCGTCCTCTCAAGGCAGTGGAAGGCTAGGCCATCACCGACTTCCTCACTGAGCATCCGATACCCGCTGATTCTCCTTTGAACCGTGAATTGCCAGATGAACACGCGTTTGACACAATCGACGGGGAGAGAAGAGAGAATGATACCCAGTGGGAACTCTACTTCGATGGAGCATCTTCCATGAAGAAGCGCAAACAAAGCACCCCCATAATCAAATCTGGGGTAGGCCTAATCTTCATAACTCCACAAAGAGGGATAATGCGCTTCGCTTTCTCCTTAATAGAGCCGAGGATGAATAATGAAGCCGAATAGGAAGCTTTGATAGCAGGTCTTGAGATCGCTGTAGACATGGGAATCGAAAACCTCCTCATATACGGAGACTCCCAGCTGATCGTTAGTCAAGTAAATGGCGATTATCAAACGTGCAAGCCTGAGTTGGTGAAGTACGAAGAGAGAGTACAGCAACTGCTGACTCAAATTCCTTCCTACACCCTGGAAAGCATACCGCGTGCGAAAAATAGCAAAGCGGATGCACTAGCCAAGCTCGCTAAAGAACTGGCTGACGAAAACCTTGACGATGTGAGGGTCGCCGTCCAAAGCCGCCGGGTTCTTGCACCGGCAGAAATATCTCCAAAGGCGTCTAAAGAAAAAGGAGCGACCGAGCAAACGGCCCTACAAATAAAAGACCAGGAAAAGGCTAAGGATTGGAGAGAAGTCTTTATAGACTGCTTCAAGTCCCGTCGAACACCTGAAGATGCATAGTCAAGACATCAGCTCATGAAACGAGCTCTACCTTTTGCCTTTGTCAATGATACTCTGTATAAGAGATCATTTGATTCCTGTAGCTAAGATGCCTGGGACCTGAAGAGGCAAGGAGAGTCATTCAAGAAACTCATGACGGACTCTGCGGTTCTCACCAAGCCGGGCCGAAGATGAAGCTGAAGATCAAAAGGATGGGCTACTTTTGGCCCACGATGATCCAAGACTGCCTAGAATACGTGAAGCAGTGCCACTCGTGCCATATTCACAGGGACTTTATCCATCAGCATCCAAATCCACTACATCCAACGGTGGCTAGCTGGCCGTTCGAAATGTGGGGAACCAACATAATCGGGCCTATCGAACCAGCATCGTCCAGAGGACATTGGTTCATACTGGCAACAACCGATTACTTCTCCAAGTGGGCGGAAGCAATACCGCTAAGGGAAGTGAAGACGGAGAATATCCTCCATTTCTTCAAGACACACGTTATTTACTAGTTCGGCACTCCGCGACGGATTATCTCCGATAATGGGCTAGCCTACAGAAGCCACAAGATCAGCCGCTTCGCACAACAACATAACATAGACTAGAGATACTCTTCGGTCTATAATCCCCGAGCTAACGGTCTAACTGAGGCTTTCAACAAGACCTTGACGAAGATCGTGAAAAAGACGGTGTGTCGAAATAAGAGGGACTGGCACGAAAGACTGTATGAAGCTCTCTGGGCATATCGAACTACGTTCAAAACTGCCACAAACACAACGCCCTATGCATTGGTATTCGACACAGAAGCAGTACTCCCCCTCGAGATAGAGTTACCCTCCTATGAGTGGCAGTCCACTACGAGCTAACAGACGAAGAAAATGCTCACCTTCAGCTTGAGGAGCTAGACGCCCTTGATGAAACTCGTCTTATGGCGCAACAAAATCTGGAAGCTTATAAAGCAAATATGACGTGCTCATATGAAAGATTGACTAGGCCGAGAACATTCCGCCAAGGCGAACTCGTGCTAGTGATCAAAAGACTTATGATTCCCAATCGTGCCAAATGGGGGAAATTCGAGCCGAACTATGAAGGCCCGTACATCATAGACAAAGTTTACCAGGGTGGAGCCTATTTACTCATGGACATGCATGGTGCAAGACCTTTCAGGCCAATAAACGGTCGCTTCCTAAGAAAATACTACGCCTGACGAGTCACGACCTAGGTCAACGATAGATGACGACGCCTATGCCCGCTCGCTATCTTCCTAAACCCAAACTCTATAAGTAGTAGCCAGCTTGCGGACTGAAATGTCCTTAAACTAATATTGGACCACTATGTCCCAAAACTGGCAACGGACCGAAATGTCCTAAAACTAACAACGGACCGAAACGTCCTTAAACTAACGATGGACCACTATGTCCTAAAACTGGCTATTGACCGAAACATCGATAAACTACTACGGACCGCAGCATCCCAAGGCTTAAAAAAAAGGTATGTCCATAAGCAAAAAGGGCACGGAGGAAAACCCGAAAGGGCTCCATGAGTAAAAACAGCAGGGCTACCGGCGAGTTTTGTGAAAACCCGAAAGGGCGCAATCTCGTTGAAAGACACTTGCAAGGTCCTCTCGACCTTGTGAGGAGAAACCACCTGCGTGAGATCCTTACGACTCACAAGGGAGCAACACACTTAGGGATCCCTACGATTCCTAAGGAGAAATTACACTTACGAGATCCTCACGACTCGTAAGGAGAACCCTCTTATGAGACCCTCACGGCTCATAAGATTCAAAAGCCTTAAACTATAGGGATCTGAACCTGTTCTTAAGCCATCACAACCTCCAATTTTGCCCTACAAGCATCTCGATATCGACCCTTGTATACAATCCACGGGCGCGAATAAACATTTCCCTAACAAAGTCCCATCAGAGACTAAGGATATGCCGCACAAGTGGACAACCCTTGTAAGTCCTCTCGACTTATAAGGAGAAAACACTCTTGTAAGATCCTTACGACTTACGAAAAGCCATACACTTGGGAATCCTCACGATTCCTAAGGAGAAAACGCACCTATGAGATCCTCATGACTCGTAGGGAGAAATACCTTTATGAGACCCTTACGGCTCATGAAGTCAAAAGCCTTAGTCGATAAGATCTTAACCCTGTTTGCTAAGCCACCTTTGTTCAACATCGATAGAGGCAACTGATGATTCACTTCTGGCAATATCCCAATTGTAGCGATGCTGATGCCTAAATCGGTATCAAATTCAAAGTCATTTCATGGCAAATGATGATTCTCTCATGGAAATATTCCAGTCGCAGCGATGCTGATACTAAGATTGGCACCAGATTACAAGTTCCATACTCGTGGAAAAAAGTCAACAAGCCAAAAATGCATATGAAATAGTCGAAATGATGGGGCAACTTGCAACGAAATCAGTAAGTAAAAATGTATGCATACAAAATAGCCGAAATGGTTAGGCAACTCGCAATAAAAAGCAGCGAGTAAATAAAATAAACAGCCGAAATGATTGGCACCACGAAAAATAGCCGAAATGATTGGGCAATCACGACTTTCGCGATATAAAAAGCTGAAATGATAGAGCATCGTGGAAAGAATAAAAAAATGAAAGAATGAAACTTTTTGCCCTACAGGTGAGATCACATCGATCCCTGTATACAATCCAGGGGCGCAAACAAAGAAGGAATCACATCTCCTCTCCCTAGGCTCCATCCGAAAAAGAGCCAAGTCTCGACGGTTCACAGACAGTCTGGAGATCATCCCAACATTCGTCTCACTACCACAGATGCAACATCAGCAAAACGAAACCGCGGAAACTCCCAGTTCCATGACTCGACGGTGCACAGACAACCGAGAGTCAACCCCTAACTCCGTGAAATGCGGATAAAGTCAACCCTTCCTGGTCTAGTGGAACACGGCCTATGTCAATCCCGACCCCATGGAAAACGTCCAGAGCGGATTCTGGTCCTCGCAGAACACGGCTATGTCAATCCTGACCCGTGGGAAGCATCCAGAGCAAATCACGGTCCTTGTGGAACACGGCCTATGTCAATCTTGACCCTGTGGAAAACGTCTAGAGCGGATGCTGGTCCTCGTAGAACACGGCTATGTCAAACCTGACCCCGTGGGAAGCATCCATAGCAAATCCTGGTTTCGCAGAACACGGCTATGTCAATCCTGACCCGTAGGAAGCATCCAGAGAAAATCCTGGTTTCGTGGAACACGGCCTATGTCAATCCTGACCCCGTGGGAAACATCCACAGCGGATCCTGGTCCTCGCAGAACATGGCTATGTCAATCCTGACCCCGTGGGAAGCATCCAGAGAAAATCTTGGTTTCGTGGAACATGGACTATGTCAATCCGGACCCCGTGGAAAACGTCCAGAGCGGATCCTGGTCCTTGCAAAACACGGCTATGTCAATCCTGACCCGTGGGAAGCATCCAGAGCAAATCCTGGTTTTGTGGAACACGGCTTATGTCAATCCTGACCCCGTGGGAAGCGTCCAGAGCGGAACCTGGTCCGAGCGGAACACGGCCTATGTCAATCCTGACCCCGTAGGAAGCGTCCAGAATGGAACCTGATCCTTACGGAACACGGCCTATGTCAATCCTGACCCCGTGGTAAGCATCCAGAGCAAATCCTGGTCCCGTGGAACATGGCTAAAGTCAATCTTGACCCTGTGAGAAACGCCCAGAGCAACTCCTGACTCCGTGAAATGCGGATAATGTCAACACTATCAATCACTTACGGGTCCTCTCGAATCGTAAGGAAGAAAATTCTCTTGTGAGATCCTTACGACTCTCAAGAGAAAACACACTTAGGAATCCTCATGATTCCTAAGGAGAAAATACACCTGCGAGATCCTCTCGACTCGTAGGGAGAAAAGTCTTTAGAGACCCTCACGGCTCATAAAGTTGAAAATCCTTAGGCAGCTGATCTGAACCTGTTTCCTAAGCCATCACTACCTTTTGAAGAATTCAAGACGGAATGTTCTCTATCATCTACAGGCTACGCTTACTAGGGTAACATGCCGGTAACAAAGAAAAGAGAAGAAAGCAGGAGATGACACAAAATAGTACGAAAGAAATGTATCTTTTATTCATAAATTTAATTAGGTACAAAATACATCATATGAAAGAATAAAAGATGGATACATGATATTCAAAATTTACAAATTGGTACACGAACAACTTGTTGGAGATAGTACCCTCAGAGTCAATTATTAAATCACAGGCACGTGATTGCAATGATTGAGGGAGGACCTATACCGGTAGGACAGTCTTACTCAAGATGATTGTATGCTATCTGGTTTATCTTTATCATCGTGTACTGCTTTAGGTGACTTTACGAGTCGCTATTACACGTTGATAGAGCCCCTAGGATTCTTGCTTGACTACCAGCAGTATGAGGGCTATCATATACTTGGGAGCTGGGGTCTATAAGCACATCCTTAAAAGGTCCCTAGTCGTGGGAGTTTCGAGACAGGGCATCGATACTCCAGAGTAGACTAGTGTATACAGTCGAGACCCCGACGAGGGGCGGTGGCCGGTCTCACAAGCCACTGGTGTCAGTTGGTTCACCTAAGATGTATACAGGTGCTCATTGGGTTATGAGTACACCGGACAGGACTCGCCGGGAACCTGATAGTTGGTATTATACCTTACGTCAGATAGCAGTTCCCTGGTGACATGTGTATAGGTTAGTTCATCGACCTGAGATCGTCATTTGTCTCGTGTGAGTTCCCACTGTACTTTGATTACTACCCTACCACGCTCAAAGGAGACATGCAAACAGGTTTTAGTTGGGTACAGTCCCGAGTCACATGGAGGCGGTGAGCGGATCTGCAAGGGTTCTTCTCTCCCGGTATTGGGGGTCAGGTCGTGCTGTGTCTAGGAGAGCCAGTACATGAAAAGTCCTTGGCCAAGGCAGGAGATTTACTGGTAGGTATTCCAGTAGTATCTCAGGGTGTTCTGGGCTGCACTCCGACACGACTTGTACCGCTTTTGGGGGTCTGACTTTTACCAACCCCCTAGGCCCGCCATGCGATGCTCATACACGAACGGACCGGACTGTACGGGTATTGTCACTGACAGGCTCAGTAGGGTGTCAGGATGAGTTCGCTCATCGACGTCCCTTTTGGTCAATAGCTGGTGGCCCGTCACGTATGGCTAATACCTCTGACGTGCTAGTGGTTAAATCCACAGCCATAGTATTGACGAGTCTTTAGATTCCCCCACACACAGTTACTCAAGTTTCGGGCGAAACGCTGTAGAGGCCGTATGGAGATATGGCAGGGTTCGATCAGATATGCGCGGTATTGCACGGATCATGATCGGACGGATTATACTAGCGGGCTTTGGTTTAAGCCAGATCCTAGTATTGTACAGTGTAGATTTTGTCTCTTTGCATTTGTATTCAGTGGGAATACAAATGCGGTTATGTATATGCAGTCACGGGGTTTTCTTGTAATTTATTACGAGATCAGTTTTCTGAAGTTGCCAGTTTGCATTCCGTTCCGGCCAGTTTTCTTTTGTTCCTCCGCGGCCGGACTTTCCGATGGAGGGGTTATTTGCAAGTGTGCAAATAAGTTTTGTGGAGGGGTTTTCTTGCATTTTGTGGCATTATGATAAGACTATCATCATTAGATCCCTTTTCCATCTCTTCCCTTGCATTTATTGGATGGTTATTGATTTGGCTTTGGATTTGAAATGGAGGTGACTTTTTTTATCATTATCTTCACACATTTCTCACTTGCATTATTCCATTCCTTTTCTCCTCCATTTTGGAGGTGAGGCCGGCCACTTTGAGTGAAGAGAGAGGTTCATTTTATTTGGTGAGGGAAATTGATACATCCAATTTTGCTTGCTCACAAAATCCTTAACACCTCTCCAAAGTTCATTCCTTCTCTCCTCCATCATCAAAGGCAACTTCAAACCCCTTGAGACAATGTTTTCTACACTAGCCTACAGCACTCTTAGACGCGTCGACTTACCAACTTCGCGCCCGAGTTGCCTCGGTCCAGAGGTGGGAGCCCGTAAAAGAATTCGGCTACGTGGTGCCCTTTCCGACGAGGAGGTGACGAACGGAGATTCCGCGGGAGATCGAGACGACGACGAGAAGACCGAAGGACACGGATCGCTCGGTATATCTCTCTACCCATCTTTTAGTTTGCTAGTAGCTAGGTTAATGGCCTGATCCGGGATTTTTGTGCGTGGTGGTGCCGGTTTCTAGTTGTTAGAAAATTTTCGTTTCCGCATTCCGGCGTCGGATTGACGGCCGGGGTGCCACCGTGCACTTACACTGGTATCAGAGCCACGCCATTAACCTAGTCTAGCTTGCTCTAGTATATTTAGAACTCGATCGAACAAAAGATCCCAAAATCGCATTTTCATTGCACATGTTTCTGTCGAAATTTTTTTTGGGCTCTAAAAATTTTTCAGGTTGTTTCAGAATAATGTGCAGGAAATTTTAAGCGTTCTGCAAAAATTTGGTGACGTGACGCTTCAGTACGACCGCGGAAACGCGGCCAAACCCCTGGTTTGGCCGCGGTTCCGCGGTGGAAGAAAGTCAATACCGTACCAAATTTTTCCAGAGGGCTTTCTATATGGAAATAGGGGTTTTGGAACATTCTTTTTGGGCCCAGATTTTCTGTGAGTGCTACAGTAGTGATTGGGGCCCACTTGGGTATATTTGATCGATCGAGAATTTTAAACATGTTAGTTCACAGTATTTACATTACGTCTGCGACCGTGAATGTCATTCGATCGGTAAATCCAGTCTATCTGCTATAGCCCTTTTAGACGGATTTGCGAACGTGACATTCACGTTGATGTTATGTGTTGTGCTGTGATGTTGCGGATTGGTCGTGGGGGATAGCCTGGATGCAATGGTAGTACAGTTTTGTTTTATATGTACATTTGATATTGCGGGGCGAGCGTCCGACATGTGGACTGCCGTCACTGCCTGTTTGTATATTATTCTTTTGGGGCACGACCGGGGTGAGGTCGATGTACCCGTTGTATGTATATTTTACTTTCTATACTAGGATTACCCCGCGGAGAGGTGCACGGATAGCCGGGCTCTAGAGAGAAACGGGCCCGCATCTCATGGCGTTGAGACGGAGGGGGCTTTACTCTAGAATTGGCAGGGCTATCGCCGCACTCATAGGGGGTATAGGTTGACCCAAGGAGGGGTGCCCAAGTTACCGGATTCCGAGAAGTGCTGGGTGGTCCATTCAAGTTGCTGAAGGGGGCTGCCTCGCTTCAGGTTTTGGCGGGTAACTTGCCGCGCCCGTAGGGGTCTAGGATTTCATTGCACAGGCTATCCACACGACCAGGGGAACGTCGGGTTTCAATAACGGCTCTGTGAAACCCGGGGATCCCAGATATCTGTATTGTTCTGTGATGCTGTACATTTCTGTGATGTTGCATTTTATCACGCCTTGAGCGAAATATTATATATTGATATATACTAGTAGATGTTGTATATGTTTTGCATCCGCGCTAGTCCAGTTCCGCTCTGTCATTAGTTAAGTAACCTAACGGGTGATGACGGGACCTAGTGGCGAATGCGGATGGCATATACGTACATCATTATTTTTGTTCTTTTGTGGTGTGATCAATTGATGGGACTGCGTTGATCCGGATCAATGCAAGCTAAACAAACCTATTCTGATGTTGTTGGAACATTTTTCAAAAAGCTGTTATTGCAAGGACGTTCTCTTTTATTTTGCATCGTGGTATTCAGTTGGAATATCCTGCTCCTCAGTCGACGAGGCATGGGCCGAGATCCCTTCACCGGGAGTGACCCCTTGGACAAAAGTTTGCGTCAGGGCAATAACTTCACTATAGCCGATTACTTTTGCTTTGCGTCGTGGTATTCAGTTAGAATATCCTGCACCTCATTCCACGGGGAAAGAGCCGAGATACCTTCACCGGGAGTGACCTCTTTAGCAAAGGTTTTCGTTACTATATTTTTATAAAAGCTATCTGGTTCCTTCAACGATATCAAGTTCATTACGTTAAAGGTTTTCGCCAGAAACCATTCGTAGCCCTAAGTCGTTTCATATGGATAGTCAATAGTATTCAAGCTGTGTTTGTTGGCCAAAGTCAAGGCACAGTGTTTGGTAGCTGTTGGGTATTCATATGCAGCATAGATAGATGCGTTGGTTTGGGACAGTCGTATAGCCTTGTTGGCCAAAGTCAAGGGCTTGTACGGGTGGGTTCAAATTAACCTGGAGAATGACGGGTAGAACTTGACATGTGACTTATGATTTGTTGGCCAAAGTCAAGGTCATAAGAGCATGGGACAAAAATCACATCGGGAGTTTCTAAAGAAACTGAAATTTGCCAGCTATGCGCATACCTTCTGGAGTGTGATAACGTGAGCGGATTCCGTCACATTATCATGCGATGATAGTTGGATCCCGATTCCCACTAATGAGTTGGTTTACTCCTCGGGTGATCCTGACTAATTCTTCTTTCAGGTTTGGGGAAGAATTCGACGTTACAGTGGGAGATTTCCAGATTAGATAAAGTGATAACCATTCTGATCTAGGTTAGAGTGCACGCTGAGTGTTTCTTTTCTCTCTCTCTTTGGCAGCGACCATGACCCGACCCTAGACTATGACTCAGTGACCAAAATTAACCGAACCTTCTTAACACTGGCTTTTGGATTGTCAGAGTTGCATACCTCATTGCCACTCCTATTTTTACCCTTTTCTCCAGGACACCCCGTATTACTACGAACGTCCACTTCCATTGGACAAAACCATCGTATGGTTATATACGAACTCGAAGGAATTTATTCGAGGATGGTTTCTGGTTCTGGAGAAAACGAATAGGACTATTCAGTTGTCTTTTCCTTTTACCTTCTCTCAGGTTGCGAGTACTCCTTGGTTTAGGAGATAGTACACCTATTACGCAAATTGGATAGTCTTCTTCCAAGCTTTAGGCTGGTGCCGAATGGTGGGGAATGAAGAAAACCAATTAGCCTAACGATGGTGTACAGAAGGTATTAAGTAAAGACATATCAAGGGATTAGTAAGAGGGCAAAGTAAATTGCGACTGCTATTCAAGACCAAACCAAGTATTTCTTCGCCAATCCTAAATCACCTTTGTATTTCTCCAGGACACTCCGTATCACTACGAAAATCCACAGTTTATTGGATACTCCATCGTATGGTTATATACGAACTCGAAAGGAACTTGTTCCAGTTTGGGGATGGATTCTGGTTTAGGAGAAATAAGAATAAGGTTTATTCGGTTGTCTTTTATCTTCACCTTCTCTCGCATTGCGAGTGCTCCTAGGATTGGGACAGTACACCCATTATGCTTATTGGATAGTCTTCTTCCAAACCATAGGCTGGTGCCGAACAGTAGGGAAGGAAGAAAACCATTTGGCCTAAAAGGGTGTGCAGAAGGTAACGACTAAAGACATATAAAGGGATTTAAAAAGGTGGAAAAGAATTATACGGTTACAGTTGTGAATCTGGATAATGGAAGAGGCATTACTAGGAATACCGAGATACCCCATCGAAACATTTCAATGTTTCAGTTTCACTGTGTACTGTTAAAAGAAAACTGATTTCCCAATTAGACACTTGCTCCATGGTATGTATTTACCAGATTAGATTCTCACATCTGTATGGTTTTACAGATGATGAGTGGGAGTAAGTTATTGGGAATTAGGTGATCATCCTCATTATATCGGGATTCGTTGTAATTGGTGATATTTGAGGAAATCACCTGGGTTGTTTGTCGGACGACAAATATTTGGTTTTGAATATCCGTTGTTATGCACCAATTTCAAATTGATATATCTGTACGTCTATTTTTATAGAGTGAGATATACCTTTTTGAAATTATGTCTATGACATTTACCTATATCAGTGGATGGTTAGGTAAGGAGCAATGAACAGCGGTGTAATTCTTCTTAACCATAAGTACAGTTTTCGACCTACGACACACAGGGAATGAGTTATTAGAGTCAGGGGACTTATACAGAGTATTGTATGTTGTCCAGTGTCCATGAGGACAGAGGGGTTGGTCCTCGCACTATATTCTGTTTACTTGTGACTTCTCTAGTTCTTAGACATGTGTTTCGTGGAAACACAAGGTCTGAGTTTTGAGAAGTTATAGGTATAAGAATAGAGTAGAGAACCAGGTGTTGCAAGTATCGGGATTCTTCAAGGTGATCGAAGATGTAGATACTTGTGTATGGTATTCAATTAATAGTAATGATCAAGAGAACTTGCTTCTCTTTCAGGTTACTCATAATTGGAAGCATTCCTAAGTTGAGTAACGCTGATCGGCCTCCTTCCATTTAGTTGACATGCACTGGAGACAGCTGCATGATTTGAATCTGGTTCAATTAAATCAGTGCCTCTGTTTCTATATTGGATATAGAACAGTTCATATCTTGACATTGTTAAGGTACGGAGAGTTGTCCAGCTTATGCTTAAAACCAGACACTGGACAACTCAAGGCACGTTTCTGTAATGGCTGTTTGTGGGTTGACCCGAGCTATGACGAGGGTTGATTTTCTACCATCTGGAAGATCAATAGTGATATTGTTCTTAACTCGCCACAGTTTTAACAAAAATGGATTTTTTCAGAAAATAGTAGTGGGAGTATGGTAGAACTGGAAGTGATTCCAGAACCGCAAACGATTACTGAAGATTTGATAAGAACCTAAAGATTCAATCTGGTTTGACATTCCATTGGCCACTCCGCAGATATGGTGGGTAACCTCAGGCGCTCGAGAGGTACTCCGGTAGCCTCAAGGACGGTGACAGGGAGGTTCTTGTTTACCCAGACTTGCCATTGCTGTTGTTCCAGACTGTAAGACCCGGCAGGAGGATGAGTATAGCGTCGTTCTAAACTGGCTTTAGAAGTGTACGTCTATATGACTCTGCCAGAGGGTTGTCGTGATCAGTGGGAGCAGCGGAAGCATGGTGGACAAGTGGCTTATGTCTATTTATAGACTAAAGCAGATATAGCGGAGATAGATCATCTATTTCTGATGTGACAGTCATAGGTTTGACTTCATCAGAATAGGGGATGGATCTGTTAAGAAGGTAGTAGGGTGTGATGTCCTGGTATTTGATGACATATACGGAGTAGGAAGTGATATTCCTATACTACGATCGGTTATACTTTGGTTGTCACACAGTGGTTTCTCCACATGGGACTTGGATATTATATCAGACATTCTGATCACTAGATCTATGGTTTTAGATCTAGATTTGGGTGGTTTCCCAATCTGGGTACTTAGACAACATTCTAAAGGTTTTTAGAATGGACGACTCCTGGAACGGTAGTATACCTGCAGGTGATGGAGTCACCCTCTCTAAAGGTGTCTTACAGACTAAAGGGGAGAGGGATGTGCATGATTGGCAAATCACTTGCTTAGGTAATTGAGTCAATCATGAGATGTCAAGTACCGCACCAGATGTTGTTCTTGCAGTAGATGCAATAAGTTGATATTAATCCAATCCTGGAGAAACAATCGGAAGCAGTTTTAGAACATAAGTGGATGTTCTAGGGAAATGATAACGGCAGCCTCCTTTAGGAGACGGTTATCATTCCAGGCTTCCAAGGTGACCTGGATGACAGAATGACTGTCAGAGTTATATTTTTCCCTCTGACGAGGGGCAGTGTTTTGGACAGGTGGTCCAGGCGGATACTGAGGGAGGCATGGCGCAGGATACTGATTAAGTTCAGTTGACGATACAGTCTAAGAAGTTTGGATTTGGAGTTCATTTATGAGCTAGGTCCCATCAGATATCCAGACATATTCTAAGACAGGTATTGCTCATTTCGGGAGATGGATTTCTCCGCGAACTTGAGATAAAGAGAGACATAGAAAGAAACACTACAGCGGATCCACTTACTGAGGCTATTCCTCGAACGCAATAGTTTCGCAAACGAGCTTTGTGAGACTGACTAGTAGAGGAGTTGGGTGTTCGGTATCACACGGGCTGTGAGTATGCGACATCGTAATAATTAGCCTTGAGTGCAAGTAGGAGATTGTTGGAGATAGTACCCTCAGAGTCAATTATTGGATCACAGGCACGTGATTGCAATGATTGAGGGAGGACCTATACCGGTAGGACAGTCTTACTCAAGATGATAGTATGCTATCTGGTTTATCTTTATCATCGTGTACTGCTTTAGGTGACCTTACGAGTCGCTATTACACGTTGATAGAGCCCTTAGGATTCTTGCTTGACTACCAGCAGTATGAGGGCGATCATATACGTGGGAGCTGGGGTCTATAAGCACATCCTTAAAAGGTCCCTAGTCATGGGAGTTTCGAGACAGGGCATCGATACTCCAGAGTAGACTAGTGTATACAGTCGAGACCCCGACGAGGGGCGGTGTCCGGTCTCACAAGCCACTGGTGTCAGTTGGTTCACCTAAGATGTATACAGGTGCTCATTGGGTTATGAGTACACCGGACAGGACTCGCCGGGAACCTGCTAGTTGGTATTATACCTTACGTCAGATAGCAGTTCCGTGGTGACATGTGTATAGGTTAGTTCATCGACCTGAGATCGTCATTTGTCTCGTGTGAGTTCCCACTGTGCTTTGATTACCACCCTACCATGCTCAAAGGAGACGTGCAAACAGGTTTTAGTTGGGTACAGTCCCGAGCCACATGGAGGCAGTGAGCGGATCTGCAGGGGTTCGTCTCTCCCGGTATTGGGGGTCAGGTCGCGCTGTGTCTAGGAGAGCCAGTACATGAAAAGTCCTTGGCCAAGGCAGGAGATTTACTGGTAGGTATTCCAGTAGTATCTCAGGGTGTTCTGGGCTGCACTCCGACACGACTTGTACCGCTTTTGGGGGTCTGACTTTTACCAACCCCCTAGGCCCGCCATGTGATGCTCATAGACGAACGGACCGGACTGTACGGGTATTGTCACTGACAGGCTCAGTAGGGTGTCAGGATGAGTTCGCTCATCGACGTCCCTTTTGGTCAATAGCTGGTGGCCCGTCACGTATGGCTAATACCTCTGACGTGCTAGTGGTTAAATCCACAGCCATAGTATTGACGAGTCTTTAGAGTCCCCCACACACAGTTACTCAAGTTTCTGGCGAAACGCTGTAGAGGCCGTATGGAGATATGGCAGGGTTCGATCAGATACGCGCGGTATTGCACGGATCATGATCGGACGGATTATACTAGCGGGCTTTGGTTTAAGCCAGATCCTAGTATTGTACAGTGTAGATTTTGTCTCTTTGCATTTGTATTCAGTGGGAATACAAATGCGGTTATGTATATGCAGTCGCGGGGTTTTCTTGTAATTTATTACGAGATCAGTTTTCTGAAGTTGCCAGTTTGCATTCCGTTCCGGCCAGTTTTCTTTTGTTCCTCCGCGGCCGGACTTTCCGATGGAGGGGTTATTTGCAAATGTGCAAATAAGTTTTGTGGAGGGGTTTTCTTGCATTTTATGGCATTATGATAAGACTATCATCATTAGATCCCTTTTCCATCTCTTCCCTTGCATTTATTGGATGGTTATTGATTTGGCTTTGGATTTGAAATGGAGGTGACCTTTTTGATCATTATCTTCACACATTTCTCACTTGCATTATTCCATTCTTTTTCTCCTCCATTTTGGAGGTGAGGCCGGCCACTTTGAGTGAAGAGAGAGGTTCATTTTATTTGGTGAGGGAAATTGATACATCCAATTTTGCTTGCTCACAAAATCCTTAACACCTCTCCAAAGTTCATTCCTTCTCTCCTCCATCATCAAAGGCAACTTCAAACCCCTTGAGACAATGTTTTCTACACTAGCCTACAACACTCTTGGACGCGTCGGCTTGCCAACTTCGCGCCCGAGTTGCCTCGGTCCAGAGGTGGGAGCCCGTAAAAGAATTCGGCTACGTGGTGCCCTTTCCGACGAGGAGGTGACGAACGGAGATTCCGCGGGAGATCGGGACGACGACGAGAAGACCGAAGGACACGGATCGCTCGGTATATCTCTCTACCCATCTTTTAGTTTGCTAGTAGCTAGGTTAATGGCCCGATCCAGGATTTTTGTACGCGGTGGTGCCGGTTTCTAGTTGTTAGAAAATTTTCGTTTCCGCATTCCGGCGTCGGATTGACGGCCGGGGCGCCGCCGTGCACTTACACAACTATTGGGAGGGAAGCATTTTCAATAAGCCAATCAGTTGCCCGTGCACTCCCCTCAGCCCCATTTCGCGGTCAGCTGCCACGGCCAACTCTTCTTCAACCTGAACCCATTGCTGCACGTAAGATGAAAGTTACTCATCAACGCCCCGCTGAGCTGCCACACGACTCTGCGCATCCCACTCAATGAGGTCGAGCTTCTGCCTCAGCGTTAGCCCATCGGAAATACATCGTAGAAGGCCCTCAAAGATAGCTTTCAGCTGTGCAACGTTTGCATCAACTTGAGCATGAAATCGAGCAGATTCGCTTGAAGCCTCTTCACACTCCTTACTCTTTAAGGCCGCTTCTTGTTCAAGATAACGGAAGTAGGGAGTGCTCTGCTCGACCCACGCAGCCTGTTGGGAGTTCACAGCCAGGACCTCGGGAGCAGGACGTCCGACCTCGAGCTCATGTAAACAAGCCTCAATTTTCCTGCAGTGATTAACCCAAGAATCAACGACGCCCTCGCTAAGGAAGTTCACGAGTGTCGCCAGCATAGGATTAACCTCAGCAGCAAAATCTGCAGCAAATGTAGGAGCTTCCGCGTCAAGCTCCTCGATGTAATCGCTCAACATGCGCAGACTATTCACAGCACCTTTTGAAGATGGACGTCTGGAAAAGGGGCCCGCTGGCATTATGATTCGAGACTCGAACGAAGCTGAAGTCGGTGTCACGGCTGCAAAACAAATCATATTCAAATGAAGGTCCAAGAAATAGAGAAGCTACATGAACAATAGAGTTTACTATACCGGCTGCAGCAGATGGCAAGGCCGGGAGTACCGGAGGTGCAACTGTTCTTTCGTCTCCTCCTTCAATCTGTAGTGCTGTAGTCAAAACAAAGAAGAATTAACAACGACTTGGCTACCCATAAAAAAAAGACATTAGCTAAAGGCTGTACTCGCCAGCGCCACTAGATGGGGCAATCTCCGACTGGAAGGAGAAATGTAGATGCAACACCTGATACAGGTGATCAAAAAGGACTCCTGCAAGGATGTAGTAATGCGATGTCAGTACATAAAGTATATTGCCCACAATGAAACTGATGGGTCATAAGTCCGTACCTTCCAACATTTGGGAGGACACGAGAGAAGGCAAAGGGGCGGCCACCGTCAAAGCAGCAACTGGTGATGCTGCCTCGGGTGGCACGACCTCAACGCTCACCACACCTGCATCAGGAACAAGAGAAGTACTGTCAGAAAAGATTGAAAAGGGATTGCAGAATGAAATGGAAAGCAATGAACCAAAATCTACCTGGTGAGTTGCTGGTCGGAACCGCGACAAGGGCGTCACTTGATGCAGCGACTGCTTCACCCTCCTCCATCGGAATGGTTTCGTCACCCATAGCTTCATCTCCCGACTCCACGAGAATCATCGTGACACTCGCAGCGCCCGGCAACGGCAAGGAACCGCAAGGTGAGAGAGTGGCAATTGGGGCAGTTCTAGATTCTTGAGAAAGAGTGGCTACCTCAAGCTTGGTGGTCGCCGCCATCTCTCCCACCACTTCCTCATCAAGACTCGGCCCTACAGGATAGAATATATGAGAATCTGAAAATTAAAACTTTGACAAAAGAACTCAATGTTACGTTACCTTGGGTCGGTCTTTCAATTGCTTCTCGGGCCGCACGTGCTGCCTGTCTCTGAGCGGTAGACAGGGAGGCCGACACACCCGCTGAAGGAGTAGGGGCAGGGGTAGCAGCGCTCGAGCCTGCACCCGCGGCCAGGGCGGCGTTACGCTCCCTTGCTGCTCGCATTCTGCGCTTCCTTTCCGCCCGGGCCGTGAGAGTCGATCTTCTCAAGACCTCCGTCTAGGGGACGTCATCGTCCGCGCCAAGGGTTACCTCTGGAGTCGTTATGGCATCCGTCATCATTCGCTTAAGTAAAGACTCTTTTGGCAGTGCAGAGGAGGCCTGGACTTTGATAGCCGGTCCTGGAAGCATCTCTGCATCATCCTGCAGGATTGGCATTGTAGTCCTTGCGATAAGATAAAAAGGGGTCAGATTGTCCATAAGAAAGGCGAATGAAGGCGCAATGGGCCGAAATATACCAACGCCCAGCGAAGCGCGAATCCTCTCCTCCTCATCAACAGTCTTGAGGGAATCCGCGAGAGCCTCTTTAGTGGAAATGCCTGTTAGAGAAAAAGTGTCAGTCAAAACATGATAATAAAAACATAGCAGCAAAAAGGTACGATTGAAGCTTACTTAATTGCGTGAGGGCGTCCAGTCCTGCTTTGTGGCTTGCTGATCACTCAGAAGCTGCAATGGCAGCCGCTAGATCAGTATTGTTCGGCGCTATGAATAGACCCTCGTTGGTCCCATATTTGCCCAAGCCCTCACTATAAGGAGCATGAGGCTCCTGACCAAATACAACGTCGGCAGAGAGGATCGACTTCTTCTTCCTCTTCTGCGAGCGAGCTCCGGTCGCAGCTAGCACAAGCTTACGCTTGGTGGGCACCTTGGGACGACGAGTCACCATTTCCACAGGAGCACGGGGTATCGGTAGCTCGGGCCTGTCATGCGGGACTTCGACCGCAGCAGCTTCTCTTAAGGGAGGACGGACAATGGTCTGTCGCTTCAGAGGGACGTTTGGATTACCGGCAGGGGGTGCACCCTTGCGATCGAGCAACAATTTCTTTTCCTCCCTGATGACAGCATCCATTGCGTGTTGATACCACGCCACGTATACGTTTAGGGCCCTAAGAACACAACTTGGTTCACTAATGAAGAAATTGGACCCTGTGTTTAGGCGCATGAAGTGGTGCAAAGCGCTCTGGATACCCTCCTCGGTATAAACTGGTTCTGTCAGGTTGCCTCGAGCGGGATGCACTGATTATAACTTGATTGCTGGGCAAAACGATGGGGATCATATCTCATGAACAAAGCCGAATCGTTCTGCCTGAACACCAAATACCCTGGCCTGATGGAGTATAGATGGAGAATTTCCCGAACTTTCAAGGTAGAAGCTCCATCCTTAAAAGTGTCCCGCAACGGCTGCACCGTCTTAGCGGACTCCTTACCGATGGTCATAACCTTATCAACAAAGGTCATGCCATCCTCGACGGTACGTGGGCGATAGATTACACCTTGAGCCTCTTGCTGACTTGGCTCCACAATGGAAGCGTTGACAAGCCGCATGATCCGTGGAAAATTGCAAGTTTCATAGAAATGAGGCCGCTTGTGCATTCCGAAGGCACCGAGCATATGCAATTCAAGCCATGAGGTAAAATAATGCATCGGGAAGTTCACAGGCTGCACCCCCGGCTGAGTGGCATCGGCCGCCGAACTAAGGCCGTAATACAAATGAGCCAGCCCGGCAATACCAACAGCAACTTGTCTCCCTTCAACCATCCGATGAGCTGGGTAGAAGACTGACAGCCTCATATAGCGAGGGTGTATGGGAAGCGTGAACCTGCTTAACCACAAACCAAGGAACCCTAAAAAGAACGCTTCTTCATCGATGCCCGGGGCAGCAATTTCTGAAAAAGGGATGATCGCGACGTTTGGAAGAAAGAATCCCTTTTGATCAGCTTCCAATATTGGCTGGCGATCCAAGCCGAAGCCGAAGGGATCATCGAGTTTGGCAAACTTTTCAACTTGTCGCGACAAAACTTCTGGGTGAAGAAAACGGGCGATGAAATCCGCAAAGCTAACCCATGGCTTCCAGATTCAAGAAATAGGCCTTCGTAAATGTTAAGCACCTTAATCAAGCTAGGGAATCGGTGCTGAATGCCATTCTCAGGGTTTAAACCCGTCATCACCAGTCGGGTAGCGAAAACATATTCATCAGGGGGCAATATCTCTTCATAATGCTTCCCTCTGACAGGCAAGACGGAGATATCCGCAAACTCTTCCAGAGAGATGGAAACTTCCCGATCTAGTATAAGGAAGGTATGAGTTGGAACTTTCCATTGTTCCAAGAAGGCTTTGACCCACCATGCGGGAGGTGTGGAGTACTGAAACAGAGAAGCATAAATTACAGGATACAACCCAAGCTTCAGCAGTTCTGACTTCTTTGCCGATAGGATATATCAGGCCCACTGCAGGTATCCAGCTGAGTGACGGGGAGTCAGACCTATATTGTAGGGCTGTCCCTAAGGGCGCGACTCACCTTGACATATACGCTGCCCTAGAATGTCCAAAGACATCGGCGGTTGTACAGGTATTGCAGCCACAGAGGGTTGAAGACAACCCTCTGAAGTCCAGTTAACCACCTCCACAACATAGTTCACCGGGGGTACGTCAGCATAGTGAATCGCCGAGATAGCCTCTGAAGGTGTTGCGCAAGAGAAGCTGCGTCGACCCATGATGATCTGGTTATACCATATTCCCCACAAATGAAGATTCTTGTGTTCCGGGTCATGGTCTTTGATCAGCGCAATAACCTTCCGGTCTACGGGCGCTTCAGGAAATCCGCCTTCTGAGCGAACGAATGGAAAAGAAGTGTCGAAAGACATGTCACCTGCGCGAAAAAGAACAAAAGTCAACCGTCAGTGCTATAATTTAAATTCTGACACTTGGTACTTTAAAATTCGTACCGCACTGCAATGCAGTGTAAAAAGGGGACCAAAGGGGGACCCACAAAATCTAGATGACAGTTCATCATTAATAAAACAGCCTCATCATTTGATGAGACTGTTAATTAAATGAGAAAATCCTCAATTGATTCTCATTTAATGAGAAAACCCCTCGGGCTAAGGAGTAAATCTTCCCTTGAGAGCAGTGCTCTGTGACAGAGTGACATCTGTCAAATTCTAATGATGAAGGAATAAAAATTCCTCAAGAACCTTGCTCTGGAAAAAATGATGGAATAATCCATCAGAAAAGTTGAAATCAATTTTTATATATGAATGAAAAATTCTGAGATCTTCAAGATCTATGAACAAACTCTAAGAGTTCTTTATGAGCAAAGCTCTGTTCATGGGCTAAGAAACCCCAAGAAAAGATCTCTTTAGATCTATGGGTTCAAGAGAGCAAATCTCTGTTGATGGAACCCTAAAAGGGTTTTCTTTAGATCAAAGATCTATGAAGATCAAGCCTCTGTTAATGGGTAAAATCCTGGATTATTAAAAGGTCTTTTAAAAAGATTTAATCTTTACCTAAGTTTGGCAGAGTTTTGACTCTTGAAATTTCTTTAAATGAAGATCTATCTCTGTGGGAAAATGAAAATTCTTAGAAAACAAGAGGGAAGATGAACAGGAATCATCCTAAGGGCCAAGGGTCCTATTTATAGGCACTGAGTGCCGTTCAACTTCTGAGTTGATCCAAGGGCGCGGATGCTGCCACCGCTGCACTTACATGTGGGCCACGTGAGCATAACGGTGGGGGGGCATTTGTTTCCCCCAATCAGAGCAAAGCTCAATTCAAAATTCAAAATTTGAAAATGAAGCAACGCTTCAGATGCAGCGCCAAGTGCGCTGCGCCCTAAACAGTGCACCACGTGCAAAGCACGTGTGCGCTAGCGCTAGGTGCGTTGCGCTCTAAGCAGTGCGCCACGTGTAAAGCACGGGTCCGCTAGCGCTAGACGCGCTGCGCTCTAAGCAGCGCACCACGTGCAAAGCACGGGTGCGCTAGCGCTAAGTGCGCTGCCCTTTAAGCAGCGCACTACGTGCAAAGCACGGGTGCGCTAGCGCTGGAACTAAAAACTCCCCACCGTCAGATCAAAGATCTAATAATAATGATAAATCATTAATTAATCAGAATTAAATTCTGTTAAGGAAAGATTTCTCAAAATCTTTCAAAATAACAAGATTGTGCTCTGTAAATCAGAGCACCGTTGGATTAATGATCCAATGGTGATTAAAAGTTACGAAAAGACAGAATAAATTCTGTATAGAAATATTTATCAATCTTGCTAAAAACAAGAAGATTACCTTCTGTAAATCAGGAGCCCTTGGATTAAAGATCTAATGATGAGAAATTTCCTAAATCAATTGGAGAAAAGATCTTCTTAACTTATTGAACTGATCAGCTTGCCCTATAAAAAGGCCCCTAGACTTCAAGTCTCAAAAGAGAGAGAAATATAGAGAGGAACTCCCCATAAGCTTTGAGAAAAATCTCAGGAAAAAGAGCTAAGGCTCTCGATAGAAGAACTTCTTTTCTTCAAGGTAAAATGATGATGAACAGAGAGATGAAATTATCTCATAATTGAAAGAAGAACTCACTTCTTTAAAGATCATAGATCTATAAGACCGAAGTCTTTTACAAAGAGATCAAAAGATCTCATCATAAAATAAAAAGAACATAACTCTTCTCACATCTATAAGACAAATTGTCTTTTACAAGAAAAGATCATGAACATCTCATTGTAAACAGAGGGGAGGAAAGAATAATTCAACTCTCTTAAGGATCATAGATCCATAAAGGCAAAGCCTTTCATCAATACAAGAGATTGAAACATCTCCTATAAAAATTAAGAACCCTTGTTCTTAGAATCTTGAGACAAAGTCTCTTTTGGGATCAAAAGTTAATCAGTTAGCGCTTGCGCTCATAAGATAGCGCTCTGCGCTTAAGACTGGAGCACAGCGCCAAGCGCAACACGTGCTCCTCACGTGTGCGCTACTTAACAGAAGCGCCTTAGCGCTCAAAGATTAGCGCAAAGCGCTACAAAGCCTTAGCGCTCCAAATATAGCGCACTGTGATTATGGACTGGCGCTCAGCGCCAAGCGCACCACGTGTCCCTTACGTGTGCGCCACTAAACTAATAGCGCAATGCTCTCATGAACTAGCGCTCTACGCTCATAAATTGGCACCATGCGCCCATCATCTGGCGCTTAGCGCCAAGCGCAACACGTGTCCCTCACGTGTGCGCTACTTAGCAGAAGCGCACTGCGCTCTTTGACCGGCGCCAAGCGCACCACGTGCTGCGCTGATAGAATATAAGTTGTTCTTTAATAAACCCCAGAGCTATGATTGAATGCTCAGCATTCAATAAAAGACAAAAATATTGTCAGGATACAAATCAATGCTCAGCATTGTTAAAAGGGCTAAGCCCAAATAAAAGCTCAACAGGCCAAAATAAATGTTAAAATATTTTAACTTGATTAGACTTAGCCCAAGATTGGCCATAAGTCCTCAACTCATATCAATTGAGCCCGTCTGCTCATAAATATTTTAACAGATTTTAGTCCCAATTGGACTACAGGTCTCTCAACCCACATCGGTTTAAAGGTACATCTCTTTACTCCTATGATATTTGTCGTTGTAATCCTTCAACGTCTTCAAAGAGGTGACGGGTCCCGACAACCATACATTTCATAGACTATGACGTCTTTAAACTGGATTGTGGGGTCCTTAAGCCCATGAACTATGATGTCCTTAATCTTGGACCGAGATGTCCTTAAACTAACATTGGACCACCATTTCCTTAAATTGGTAATCGACCGCAATGTCCCTAAACTAAGCAATAGAGCCCGAATGCTCTTTTGTTGGATCTAAACAACCCCGTTAAGTTGATCTTAGTCTAAAAATTAGACTAACGTATCATTAACAAACGTTTAAGTTGATCTTAGTTTCAAATGAGACTAACGTATCCTTAAACCCAACCCCCAAACCCAAATCTAAGAAAATACGGATTTGGACTAATTCACGTCCTACGGGCGACAACTTAAATTAGTCTCCGTATATAATCCAAGGGCAACCAAAAACAAAACAAACACCCACGACACGAAGTGACTATCTGGAGAAGGAGAAAGTGGTTACCGCGATGCGGTAGCGTAATTAACTACAGGGGCTTGCGCCTGCAGGGAAGAGCGTCCCCACAATCAAAAACCCCTTAACGAGGGGGAATCTGACGAAGTCTGCTACATCGGCCGCATCCGTTTAAACCTTCGATACATGGTGTCATAAATCAACTTGGCATTTTCGGAGAGGTGGACGAATAGCACCAATTAGCATCTGCCTTGAAATTCAGGCAAGACGGACCTGCGCGGTTGCGTCTCCGTGTTTCGTAGGGGAACACATATCTCACAAAAAACCCACTACACATAAAAACCTAACAGTACCAGAGGCCATGTGAAGCGTCGAGGGCGATTCCGGCCACCTGACTCGGCCGGAATCAGCCAAATCGACCGGCGGACCGGCCGACTCGGGCCGCCGCCGCCGGCCGGAGTAGCCAATTCCGGCGAGTCACCAACATGGAAGATTTGTCTTTTCACCTCCCCTGCACACATGTATAGTTTAAATACCTAGACCAATAACAGAGCCTTCTTAAAACCTCAATTTCTCTATTTTATTACATTTTATTACATTTTTTTCAATTAAAGCTTTCATCTACCATAACCGTAGCCTAACCCTATAAATACAACCCCTAAACGCTATCCCCTCACTCCAAAATTCTGAGAAAACTCTCAAGAAATTCCTAGAAACCCTAGTGTGCATTTGAAGTGAACAAAGAGGCGAAGCTCCGGCGATTTTTCCGACGACAACCCTAGGAGATCCCGCGACGAAACGACGCACCGGCGCCTCCTACCGTTCTCTCTTCCTCTCTTCTAATATCTAAACCCGTAAGTCCCACTTCCCCTTTCTCTATTCATTTCTAAAATACGTATATCTAAAACCCGACAGAATCGGAGCAAATCCGATTTCCGATTCGGTTCTTCTTAAAACTCTCACTTTTCTTTAATACAATCATGTTAAACCATTGCATGTTGATTATTAAACATTAACAAATATGTTGAACAAGTTTCATGATAACCTATCTCATTTTGTAACTTTTACCGTACTTTTTCACTAAAATACCATATAGTTTCATTTCGACATTAAAACATCATAATTCTTGCTATACCTTTAGTTAGATCACGAGGTAATGACCTACCTCTTCACAACACTCATATGCAATATAGCTCAATACCTTTTGGGAAATATAGATTTGGGAAATATCGTTTTACACAAAACTACCTTTAACTTATAAAAACCATTTTCTACAAGATTACGTATTTTTAAAAATCTTTGCAAAGCGCCGCTACAACCCATTTTGGGGAACACAACTGGGATGGTGAGGATTATCGCACATCCCTGGGCTTAGTAGTGTGAGATGCAGAACTCCGTAAGGAGCATTCGGTCTCGAGAGATTTAAAATACAAATATCTTAAGAAAATGAGATTTCTAGAAAATAATAAATTAAAAAGTATTTTTATAAATATATAAATATATATGTATAATCAAAATACCTATTTTTGATATAATATAAATATTCCAACTTTTCTAAATCAAAAGGATCACTTTACATGAAAATACCATGAAATTCCATACAAGTTCAATATTACACTTAAATACCCTATATTATGAAAAATAAGTTTATCCCCTAGAAATGTCACAAATATAAAATCCACAACTATGAAAACTCTAAAGAAGATAATTAAATACTTGAGGTGTATTTTGTAAATTATACAAAATTATTTTTACATAAAACCCCCTCAAGTTTTATAAATTACAATAAGGGCCCTAGTAAATATAGGTTTAAGCGGGACCAATCTCTTGAGCCTCAGGGAGCCGGAGAAGTGGGTGCTTACCTATTTTAAGGTAGACAACTTAACAAACGGTGTTATCAACACGGTAACCGTATTTGAAAAAGACACAAATCCTGCCGCTCATGTGCAGCGGTTACCGATAACACCAAAACCTAATTCAGGAATTCAATTTCTTTTCTAATTGTTCTGACTCAGACTGAGTCTCAGTATAAATAATCTGATTTGAATATGATTCAAGTACAATCTACAATATTACAATTCAACATGAATCCATGAATCCATATATTCAATATATTCAATCTGTATTGACCGAACCGAACCATGGATATACTTCCATTCACATGATTCTCCAGTTACATCCATTTACTGATATCATGGTTTCAGCAAGTCATCCAATTATACAATCTATATTACAAGACAATACAAGTTACAATACAACACAAACAATACAATCAAGACATCGCGGGGTTTAAGGGGTAGATTGGTACGGAATGTGTTAGAAGTAGCACGAGACTGCAACCATAAGACACCTAACCTATATTCCGTTGCTGTTGTACCGTGGCATAAACGGTTCCTTGAGTTCCTGATACCTTAGTCTACGGGGCAAGTGAGACTCCTCTCGTATACACTGGCATCCTTCTGTACCAAGCTACAAACAACAGCGTTAATACTAAATACAAAATTATAACAATATAAGACAACTTTAAAAGCTACACTCTCTCTCTTACTCTCTGTCTATTCTATTTCTCCCTCATCTTTGGGACTTACCGAGCGATTTGTTCGCTGACGACATTCTCTTTCTTTCTTTGAATGTCGTCAGGTGTTTCGGACCTTCCAGAGATCGAGCCCAGCACTGGAGACTTGGACCAGTTTACTGAAGATCCCGAGCTGTAGTTTCACTTGTACATTTTCCATTTCATTTCAGTACTTTCCATTTCTGTTATGCCATTGTTTAGGCATTGCTTTCATTCAGATGTATTTACTTTTCCATGCATTGTACAAAAGAATGTTAATAAATAAAGTTGTTGTTTCATTACATTTGTCTCTTGTGTACATTTCTTTTAGATTGCTCAGTTACGCTTAGCGTATTTACTTCAGAGTAAATACGTGGCGGCATCATCGCGTCCCTTTCGTCGTATACTGGGAAGCGGGGCGTGCAGGTTTTGTTGGCGGCCCATGCAGGTCAAAGTTGTATGGAAAACTGCCATGCAATTCTGTTCTGCGTGAACAACCTAAGCAATATAACACAAGAACCAGCAACTAAAACATTCTTTACAATTCATACTTCTTGAATCTCATCATTTCATATACTTTGAATATGTCCTAACTTAAATCTTCTTTCAAAGGTTATGGATTCCCCAAACAACACCAGCACCAACTTCAACAACACTCCTCCACCACTACCACTCACACCTGTCATCTCCGCTCCGCTCAACGAGCAAACGGTTCTGCTTGAGGCAATCCACAGTCTCCTCGAGGGACAGCAGTAGCAGACTGCTCTTTTAATGAACCGCTCCGAGGCAGAAGCACCTGGGGTGAAGCAATTCAGGGCTTTGCACCCCAAACAGTTCTCAAGAAGGGAGAGCCCACTGGATGCTGAGGAATGGGCTCAGAGTATAGAAGATGATCTGGCAGCAGCACAAGTGCCAGAAATAGCTTGGCTTCGTGTTGCAAAATTACAGCTCACGGACAATGCACGGAACTGGTGGAAGGCGGAAGAAAGCCGTCTTGAACAACCCATCGAATGGAAGACTTTCCGCGACATGTTCGACGCAAAGTACTTCCCTGAGACTGCCAGGTTCGACATGGAACAACAGTTCATCCATATACAATAAGGTTCGATGTGGACTAAGTCAGTAGATGAGTATGACACTGAGTTCACCATGCTCAGTCGGTAAGATATGTCTCAATGTTCGATTTTATATCACATTCTACACAGCTAACACAAGACCGTAACAGGTTTGCGGCCCATCTCATACCGACTGCTGAGATCAGAGCTAGAAGATTTCAGTAAGGGTTGGACCCAAAAATCCAAGCTGCATTAGCTACAGGGGATTTCCCAACCCATGATATGGCTTTGAAAGCTGGCCGAAAATATAAGGCAGTGGTGAAGAAGAAGAGCAGACCTCAATCTGCCGGAGTGAAGCGCCCTGCCAACCAGATGGCAGGAAAAGCCGCATCAGGACCACCATTTGTACCAAGATGACCGGGAGAACCAATCAACAGGCCCGGCCCAGCCTTTTGTACCTACTGCAAGAGAGCTGGACATCTGATGGAAGTTTGTCGACGAGCAAACGGTCTTTGCCTGATATGTGGATCATCCTCACATATCATTGGAACTTGCCCACACAACCGAACTAATCCTAATTCTGCAGCTAGACCAGCTATCCAAGCTCCACCTACTCGGTTAGCTCTTCCTGCACCACCTTCACGTGGACCACCTTTACCTCGACAATCAGCAATGTACCAGCATGCATGAAGAAACGTGCCGAGACGCCAGGCTTACAATTTGGCATCCGTAGAAGCTGAGACTGTTGACCAAGGTAACACTGGTAAGTCTATTTAACATTTTTAAACCCTTATATCACTTTGTTATTTTTTTCATACACTATCAGTACTTCAGTCACCAAATTTTCCTTGAATCCGTTACACTTTCCTTTTACAAATTTCGAGGACGGAATTTTTATAAGGAGGGTAGAATGTAACAACCCTAAATTTCCTGTACAACTTTCTATAGAATTTTTTTCAAAATTTAAAGAAAGGGGTACTTTTACCTTTGCACAAGTTAAATATTTATTTTGCTAATTAACTACAAGAAGGAACTTGTAGCTCATTGGTAATACCTTGTACTGTTGAACTAAGCCATTAGAGTTCAAATCCCATACCCCACATTATTTTTAATATTGTTTTATTTTGAATTTTTAGAATACCAAGAGTTTACACATGCATATCTCACAAAAACCCCACTACACATAAAAATCTAACAGTACCAGAGGCCATGTGAAGCGTCGAGGGCGATTCCGGCCGCCTGACTCGGCCGGAATCGGCCAACTCGGCCGGCGGACCGGCCGACTCGGGCCGCCGGCCGAAGTAGCAGATTCCGGCAAGTCACCAACATGGAAGATTTGTCTTTTCACCTCCCCTGCACACCTGTATAGTTTTAATACCTAGACCAGTAACAGAGCCTTCTTAAAACCTTAATTATTCTATTTTATTATCTTTTATTACATTTTTTTCAATTAAACCTTTCATCTACCCTAACCCTAGCCTAATCCTATAAATACAACCCCTAAACACTACCCCCTCACTCCAAAATTCTGAGCAAGCTCTCAAGAAATTCCTAGAAACCCTAGTGTGCATTTGAAGTGAACAAAGAGGCGAAGCTCCGGCAATTTTTCCGACGACAACTCTAGGAGATCCCGGCGACGAAACGACGCACCGGTGCCTCCTACCGTTCTCTCTTCCTCTCTTGTAATATCTAAACCCGTAAGTCCCACTTCCCCTTTCTCTACTCATTTCTAAAATACGTATTTCTAAAACCCGACGGAATTAGAGCAAATCCGATTTCCGATTCGGTTCTTCTTAAAACTCTCACTTTTCTTTAATACAATCATGTTAAACTATTACATGTTGACTATTAAACATTAACAAATATGTTGAACAAGTTTCATGACAACCTATCTCATCTTGTAACTTTTACTGTACTTTTTCACTAAAATACCATGTAGTTTCATTTCGACATTAAAACATCATAACTCTTGCTATACTTTTAGTTAGATCACGAGGTAATGACCTATCTTTTCACAACACTCATATGCAATATAACACAATACCTTTTAGGAAATATAAATTTGGTAAATATCGTTTTACACAAAACTACTTTTAACTTATAAAAACCGTTTTCTACAAGATTACGTATTTTTACAAATTTTTGCAAAGCGCCGCTACAACCCATTTTGGGGAACCCGACTGGGATGGTGCAGATTATCGCACATCTCTGGGCTTAGTAGTGCGAGATGCAGACCTCCGCAAGGAACATTCGGTCTCGAGAGATTTAAAATACAAATATCTTAAGAAAACGATATTTCTAGAAAATAATAAATTAAAAAATATTTTTATAAATATATATATATATATTATCAAAATACCTATTTTTGATATAATATAAATATTCCAACTTTTCTAAATCAAAAGGATTACTTTACATGAAAATACCATGAAATTCCATACAAGTTCAATATTACAATTAAATACCCTATATTATGAAAAATATGTTCACTAGAAATGTCACAAATATAAAATACACAATTATGAAAACTCTAAAGACGATAATTAAATACTTGAGGTGTATTTTGTAAATTATACAAAATTATTTTTACATAAAACCCCCTCAAGTTTTATAAATTATAATAAGGACCCTAATAAATATAGGTTTAAACGGGACCAATCTCTTGAGCCTCAGGGATCAGAAGAAGTGGGTGCTTACCTATTTTAAGGTAGACAACTTAACAAACGGTGTTATCAACACGGTAATCGTTTTTGAAAAAGACACAAATCCTGCCGCCCATGTGCAGCGGTTACCGATAACACCAAAACCTAATTCAGGACTTCAATTTCTTTTCTAATTGTTCTGACTCAGACTGAGTCTCATTATAAATAATCCGACTTGAATATGATTAAAGTACAATCTACAATATTACAATTCAACATGAATCCATATATTCATTATATTCAATCTGTATTGACTGAACCGAACCGTGGACATACTTCCATTTATATGATTCTCCAGTTACATCCATTTACTGATATCATGGTTTCGGCAAGTCATCCAATTATACAATCTATATTACAAGACAATACAAGTTGCAATACAACACAAACAATACAATCAAGACATCGCAGGGTTTAAGGGGTAGATTGGTACGGAAGGTGTTAGAAGTAGCACGAGACTGCAACCATAAGACACCTAACCTATATTCCGTTGCTATTGTACTGTGGCATAAATGGTTCCTTGAGTTCCTGATACTTTAGTCTCCGGGGCAAGTGAGACTTCTCTCGTATACACTGGCATCCTTCTGTACCAAGCTACAAATAACAACGTTAATACTAAATACAACATTATAATAATATAAGACAACTTTAAAAGCTACACTCTCTCTTACTCTCTGTCTATTCTATTTCTCTCTCATCTTTAGGGCTTACCGAGCGATTTGTTCGCTGACAACATTCTATTTCTTTCTTTGAATGTCGTCAGGTGTTTCGGACCTTTCAGAGATCGAGCCCAGCACTGAAGACTTGGACCAGTTTACTGAAGATCCCGAGCTGTAGTTTCACTTGTACATTTTCCATTTCATTTCAGTACTTTCAATTTCTGTTATGCCATTGTTTAGGCATTACTTTCATTCAGATGTATTTACTTTTCCATGCATTGTACGAAAGAATGTCAATAAATAAAGTTGTTGTTTTATTACATTTGTCTCTTGTGTACATTTCTTTTATATTTTTTAGTTACGCTTAGCGTATTTACTTTAGAGTAAATACGTAGCGGCCTCGTAGCGGCCCTTTCGCCGTATACTGGGAAGCGGAGCGTGACAATAATAAAACAACAATTTTATTTATTCACATTTTTTTGTACAATGCATGGAAAAGTAAATACATCTGAATGAAAACAATGCCTAACAGTGGCATAACAGAAATGGAAAGCACTGAAATGAAATAGGTACAAGTAGCTACAGCTCAGGGTCTTCGATGTACTGCTCAAGGGCCTGCTCCGAATGCTCCTGAATGGTCTCGTGCTCTAGTGCTTCCGATCCACCTGACAACATTCGAAGAAGAAAGATAAGGAATGACGTCAGCGAAGAATTGCTCGGTAAGTCCCAAAGGTAAGGGAGAAGTAGAATAGGCGGGGGGAGAGAGAGAGTATAGCTTTTAAAGTTGTATTATTTGTTATACTGTTGTATTTAGTATTAATGCTGTTGTTAACGTAAGTTCAAGGGTGAATGTCAACCAATATTACAAACTCAACAAGCCACAATTCAGGAGTATGGAAACACGGGCCCTCATGATTGCTTACTTGTGTTAGTAGACATGAATTCATGATCTAGGGGGACTCTTGAGATTCTGCTGGATTCACGAATGAACTACCCCAATACCCCATGTATTTATTGTATTGATAGTAATGATTGTACTGATGGTATTGTATTGTATTATATTATATTGTCTTGAAATTGAATTGTATAGATGACTTGCCGAAACCATGATATCAGTAAATGGATGTAACTGGAGAATTATGTAAATGGATATAACTGGAGAATCATGTAAATGGAAGTATATCTATGGTTCGGTTCAGTCAAGTTGTATAGATTGTATAGATTGAATAGTTTGAATAGTTTGAATATATGGATTCATGTTGAATTGTAGTTTGTAGATTGTATTTGAATCATATTCAAGTCAGATTATTAATGAGACTCGGTCTGAGTCAGACAATTAGAAAAGTAAATTGAAGTCCTGATTGTTTTGATATTATCGGTAACCGCTGCACATGGGCGGCAGGATTTGTGTCTTTTTCAAAGACGATTACCGTGTTGATAACACCGTTGTTATGCTGTCTACCTTAAATAGGCAAGCACCCACTTCTCCGGCTCCCTGAGGCTCAAGAGATTGGTCCCGCTTAAACCTATATTTACTAGGTTTCTTATTCTAATTTATAAGACTTGAGGGGGTTTTATGTAAAAATAATTTTGTATAATTTACAAAATACATCTCAAGTATTTAATTATCGTCTTTAGTTTTGTCATAGATGTAGATTTTATACTTGTGATATTTCTAGTAAGAATAACCTATTTTTCATAATACATGGTATTAAATTGTAATATTGCATTTGTATAGAATTCATGGTATTTTAATGTAAAGTGATTCTTTGATTTGGAAAAGTTGGAATATTTATATTATAACAAAAATATATGTTTTGATATTACATATATATATATTTTTATAAAAATAAATTTTAATATATATTATAATTCTAGAAATCTCATTTTCTTAAGATTTTTCGTATTTTAAATCTTTCGAGACCGAATGCTTCTTGCAGAGGTCTGCATCTCGCACTACTAAGTTCAGGGATGTGCGATAATCCGCACCATCCCAGTCGGGTTCCCCAAAATGGGTTGTAGCGGCACTTTGCAAAGATTTATAAAAATACTTAATCCTTTAGAAAACGGTTTTATTAATTCATGGTATTTATTTGAAATGTTTCGTTTTTCCGTATTCTATGTTCCCGAAAGGTATTGTGCTATGTTGCATATGAATTTTGTGAGAAGGTAGGTCATTATCTCGAGATCTACTTAAAGGTATATCAAATTTGTGATGTTTAAATGTCGAAATGAAACTATATGGTATTTTAGTGAAAAAGTATGGTAAAAGTTACAAAATGAATTAGATTGTCTTGAAACTTGATCAACATGTTTGTTAATGTTTTATAGTCAACATGTAAGAGTTTTGTGTGAATATATTTAAGAAAATGTTGGATTTTTAGAAAGAACCGAATCGTAAATTGGTTTAACACCGATTCCGTCGGGTTTTGAAATTTCATATTTTTAGAACAAGATTAGAGAAGAGGGAGAGGGAATTACGGGTTTAGAAGTTAGGGATGAGGAAAAGGAGACGGTAGGAGGAGCCGGTGCGTCGTTTCGTCGCCGGGAATTCCTAGGGTTTTCGTCGGAAAAATCTCCGAAGCTTTCGCCCTTCGCTACTCCAAAAGTACACTAAGTTTCTAGGAATTTTCTTGAGAGTTTTGTTCAGAATTTTGGAGTGAGGGTGTGTGTGTGTGTAGGGGTTGTATTTATAGGGTAAGGTTAGGGTTAGGGTAGGTGAAAAGTTGAAATGAAAAAAATATGATAAAATGTATTAAAATATAATAAAATGGAGTAATTGGTGTTTTAAAGGGTCTCTGTTACTGGTCTGCACATTTAAACTATATAGGAGTACATGGGAGATGAAAAGACACCACTTTGATGTTCCTGACTCGGCCGGCGGTCCGGCCGAGTCAGGCCGGCGGCGGCGGCCCGAGTCGGCCGGTCCGCTGGCTGAGTCAGGTGGCCGGAGTGCTCCTTGTCGGTTCATTAGTCTCTTGGTACAGTTAGGTTTTCATGTGTAGTGGGGTTTTTGTGAGTTATGCACGTGTAAATCCTTGGTATTCTAAAAATTCAAAATAAAACAATATTAAAAATAATGTGGGGTATGTGATTTGAACTCTGGTGGCTTGGTTCAGCAGTGCAAGGTCTTACCAATGAGCTACAAGCTCCTTCTTGCTATTAAAAAGCAAAACAAACTTATAACCTGTGCTCAGGCAAAAGTACTCATTTCTGTAATTTTGAAAAAAAATGTACAGAAAGTTTGGGGTTGTTACACCCCCTACACTTTGGCCCTCCTCATTCGGAAATCTATTGCCAAAACTCTCTAAAATTCCTAAGTCCAAAGTTGTACAAGTGAAGTTAGCCAAGGTCAAAATTCCGGCGATATTTCGAGAAGAATCCGGCGACACCATGGCTCCCCGACACCTTCAAAAGTTCCCTCTACCTCTCCCCCTTCCTTTCAACCAGTAAGTCCTCTCTTCCCTTCTCCATTTCTAATCTGAAACAATTTCTTTTCAAAACTCGTCGGAAGCGGAGTTATTCCGACTTCCGATTCTCTTTTCTTTAAAAATTCAACTTTTCTTAAACAAAAAATTAACCATCTCTTCTTATATTGTTTAACAAACATAAAACAACAATTTGACCAAGTTTCAATTCAAAACTTAATATTAAACAAATTCTATTTCACTTTTTCGGTAAAATACCATTAAGTTTACATACGACATTATTTTATCGTTTTGCTCATATTACCTTTAGAAAACTCACGAGGTAATGACCTATCTCATCACAATATTCATCTTGACATAACACGATAATTTTTGTAACAATTTTTGTGGGACAAAATACAATTTACATTAAAATATCTTAAACTATCAAAACCCGTATTCTTTAAATTGTTTTAATTAATTCCTTGCAAATTAGCCTCTACAACCCATTTTGAGGAACCCGATCGGGATGATGCGGGTTATCGCACGTCTTCGGGACTAGTAGAGCGACATGCAGACATCTTCACGGAGCATTCGAATTCGATGGAATTTGTATCACAATTTCTAAGAAAACGTGATTTCTATTAATAAATAAATTCTATTTTTTAATAATTATATATATATATATATATATATTATCAAAATATCTATTTTAAATATATAATATATTCCATGTTTTCTAATCAAAAGAAAAGAATCACAAAAGATCATGAAAATACCATCACATTCAATACAAGTCAAATTACAAGAAAATACCATATACTATTCAAAGTTAGGTTTATATCCACTAGAATATTTCATTTTATAAAAATTACAACTATGAAAACCCTAAAGATGATAAATAAATACTTGAGATTTATTTTGAAAATATATCAAAACTATTTTTCATAAAACCCTCTCAAGTTATATTAATTTACAATAAGGACCCTAGTAAATATAGGTTTAAGCGAGACCAGTTCTCTTGAGGCTCAGGGAGCCGGAGAAAATGGGTGCTTGCCTATCTAAGGTAGACAACCTAAAAACGGTGTTATCAATACGGTAATTGTCTTGGAAAAAGACACAAATCTTGTCGTCCATGTGCAGCAGTTACCGATAACTCCAAAACTAATTCAGGACTTCAATTCTGTTTAAGTGTCCGACTCGGGCAGAGTCTCAGTCTAATCTGAAATCAATCCATCTATTTTTGAATATGATTCAAGTATAACTCCAATTCAACATGAATCCATTTATACCAGAATTCAATTTATATCAACACGAACATGATTTGACTGAACCATGAATATACATTTGAGTGGTCTACATGACTGTCCGTCTATATCCTTTCTATTTACATGAACTACTGATATCATGGTTTTGGCAAGTCGTACATCTATTAAACAAAATAATATACATCAATACATAAGACATTACGGGGTTTTAAAGGAATAGACTGGCACGGAATGTGTTAAAGTGGTACGAGATGGTCATTAAAAGACGTAACTATGCCTCCATTGCCGTTGTTCCGTGGTTTTATCGGCGAAGCCTTTTACTACGGGTTACCATAGTCCACGGTGTAAGTTAGACTCCTCTCGTATACACTAGCATATTTTGTACCAAGTTACAAACAACTGTGTTAGTATAACAATCAAATATTATACCAGTTACATCCTCTTATCTGTCTATTCTATTTCTATCTCTCTTTGGGACTTACCGAGCGATTGTTCCCTGACGGCATTCCTATTTCTCTTCTTTCTTTGGAATATTGTCAGGAGGACTCGACTCTGAGGAATTCGAGACCAGCCAGGAGCAATTGGAGCGGACCATTGAGCAACACGACCACTAGGCTTCACATGTACTCACTTTTCTTTCAGTTCTTGCCATTGTATAGGTATTGCTTTCCATTCTTATATTTACATTTTCAGTTGTATTGTAAAGAAATGATTAATAAATAAAAGTTGATCATTTGCGTTTCATGTCTTCTTATGTATATTTACATTATATTGCTTGGTTACGCTTAGCGTGTTTACTTCTGAGTAAATATGTAGCGGGCCCGCCACGTCCCCTTGTTCGTACACCGGGAAGCGGGGCGTGACATATTTTCGAACTGCGTCCTATACAAATGCTATGGACGCAGTTTCAAACTGCGCCCATAATTTTATTTATTTCAGGCCAGCGCCAGCGTAAAAAAGTGGTCTCCTTTTGTAATCATTTTTTAAATGGTTTTTTAATAATTATTATTTAAATTTGGTTTACTATCAAAAATTGTTCATTTTTCGGAGGGGGGAGATGGAGTTTTTTTCACATTACCCCTTGGTTATTTTATTTTTGTTCAGAGATTTTCTACCAAAAACTTCGGAATTTCTATAAGAACCCTCCAACAATCCATTTTGTTTAAAAAGCCCTCTAAGTACTACCATCGACTAAAATGGCCCCCGCCTATTTTTTAATTAGATTCAGGATTTGGGGTAGGTTAGTGAAATATTGTTAGTTTATTCCGACTCTTTCTCTAATCCAGCCTACCAACTGTACCAAGATACACCAACTGAGCTTAGCTCAGTTGGTACCAATTTCCTCTTCGATGTAAGAGTTCGCAAGTGCGATTATCAAAGTGGGTTGTTTTTTATTTAATAAATAAATAAAGAAATAAATAAATAAATTATAAAAAAAACTCCACCAGGATATGTAGTAGCCCCCGGGCCCCACATTGACTTTCGATTTCTCCTTCAAAGGCAAGGGACCACGAAGATGGAAGATGCATGCATGGTTGATGGAGGTTTGAGGATTCGAAATAACACTTCTCTTTGTATTAAAGATGATCCTTTGCTATAGCTCATCTCAATTGAACCGTTGTAGGAACTGCTAAATTGATAATGTTTGCGCTGCTATTGAAACTGTTGCAAAGAATGGAAAAAGTTGATGAAGACCAACAGGTGAGTGATGTCTATTTGTAGTTGATTCAACTAGCGGCTGGAAGAGGAGAAGGGTTTAAAGGAGAAGCAATGAGGTCAAATCACTTGGTCAACTGTCGATTTTAAAAACAATTAGATGAAAAGATAACCAAGGGTCTGAAATTGTTTGCTTAGAAGATTTTTTGGGGTTTTAATTAGTTTTCCTTCCTTCTGTTTTTTTACATGAACCTAGGAGGGCTTTAGAAAGAGCAATATCGTAAGATCCCATTTGATTAAGATATGGAAATATAAGATTACAAGCATACAAAGTAACCTTTTTGTGTTTTCACAACCGAATGTTTCAGATATTTACCATAGAGTTCTGTAGATAAATTTCTCAGAATTCTACATTATAATTTTATCCATTAAAAAAGATAATCAATAAAATGTGGAGATAAAGATAGTTTTCAGAAAAGATGCATATAGTTGGCAAACAATAAACTAGGTCTGCATACACAGCATAAGTGACTGATGAAAGCTGGAAATTGAAATAGGATACTGTATTGTAACCCATAGGACACAAGAAAACCATTTGTAATAACACCACAAATTATTATCCATCACTTTGATGAAAGTTTTCTGCATAGTAGTTTCAGTTCACCGATATATTTTGCTTATTTTTCTTATTGAGGCAACAGCTGCAACCACAATTGAGCTCCCAAGTTCCCACACAGAGAATTAAGATTTAAAGGGAAAATTACAACAGAGGAAAATGAAAGTAATGATTATATTATGCAGCTGACATGATACAATCAATAGCTTGCTTGCAGATTCCAGTCATTGTAGCCTCTGGCCCATAAACCTGAAACAAAATATTCCATTTCGTCAACATTTAGATAATCCATCGCATTATTAAGGAAACAATAATGTGTATTCATCCATTTCAGATCAAAATGGCAGAAATCTTCAAAATACAGAACAGGTGTAATTTGAAATAGAAAGAAGCTACATGTTTCACAAACCAGTTCTCTTCTAGGATCTACTAATAAGGTCTTAATGTAACTTTCTCCAAAGGTTATTTTGTTAGCACTTATTCAATGGCCATTTTTTTTTTATTCTCATTACTTTTGATGCAATTTCTTTTTTCTTTTTTCCTTCTCAACGGCAGTTCACTCGATAAAAATCTTCTTGTCAAAGTGTGGTGTTAGCTTGATATACATTGTTAGCCCACAATCCAAAGGGTAAGCTTTTAGTGAACTGGTTTTTGACATGGTATCAAGGAGGTCTAGACTACAGAAGCCTCGATATATACTTCATCAAATTCATCTGATGATATACTTTTCTACCCTAAGTTATTCTGCCTTCATAAATGAGTGCATCTGCCCTACCGGCCCAAAGGCTCACGCAAGGGGGCAGGAGAGTGTTAATGTTATGTCTGCTTGATATATCATAAGCCCCCAAAAGCTAAAGCAGCAAATTGGTTCTTCACACCCGTAAGTTGTTTCATTAGTAATGGATCTTTTATAGATTACTGCAAATAAAAATATTATTGAGTCGGGTATCAAGGTTTGATTCAGTAAAAACCTAAACCCCACCATTGAGTCTTACATGCAAAGATGCACAACATTGGAACGTTTTCATATGTGAAGCTAGTAATTTAGCTATTGAGCATCATTTGCAACTCCATCAATCAATGCAAGCACTACGTAATCCCGACCATGTAAAAATAAAAAAGGTAAATTTCATAAAGTATCATCTAACTTTCAAGTTATTTGAGATAGCACCATTGAACTTTAAAAATGCCATAAACCACCACTTGAAGGGTATTATTGTAAGGATATTTTCCCCAAAAATGTCATATTCAGTTCATTTTGGGCTATTCAATTCACGTACAAGGTAATTTTGGGGTTGTCTAATCTACTCATGCCTTAAATGAGTGAAAGAAACTACTTTTTCATACAATATTGCCTAGTTCAAGGGGGGTTCATGACATTTTTATAGTTCAATGGTGCTATCTCAAAAACCATAAAAGTTCAATAGTGCTTTACAAAATTTACCCAAATAGAAACGACTAAGGTTTACATAAAAGCTAATTATCCAAAGGTTCCTGTCATGCACCATTGTCTTTATACATGTCAAGATTTACCTCTAGGGGAACACCAAGTTCGTCACCAAGAGCTCTCATCTTTGCCAAACCAGTCTGATAATTAGGGCCACCTCTTCGAACATAAATGTGCATCCTTGCTGCCTTTAGTTTCGACTCCTGCATGCAAAGTTGGCAAATTAAACATGCAAATAACTGGAAATAGTAGGAACAAGCAGAATGGTAGGTATTTGAGCAAATTTACTTTCTCTCTTAAGGCTTTTATGATCCCATTGAAAGTAGCAGCAACATCAGTGAAGTTAGCAATCCCGCCACCAATGAGAAGAGCTCTCCTTCGACCATCAGGGTCAGCAGTAGCACACTGCAACATCAGAAGTGAACCTAACAGTTAAGAGTATATCAAAGAGTGTGCATCGTCCGCACTATACATTCGAATGCGCTCTGTTACAAATCTGAAAATTGTGTGGTGTTCTGGGTCTATGACTCCTGACATGACAATGTTGTTGACACCATAACTGAAAAAGAGAATAAATCAATATGCAAATTTTTTGCTTCTGCATATTATGCTCTCTCTCTCTCTCTCTCCCTCCCTCCCTCCCTCCCTCCTTTATCAAGTACTCTCTCTCTCTCTCTCTCTCTCTCTCTCTCTCTGTCACGATTCTCTCATTCTTTATCCTTTATCAAGGACTCTCTCTCTCTCTCTCTCTCATGATTCTCTCATTCTTTATCCTTTATCAAGGACTCTTACATATTCAATCTATTTTCTGCATATCTCACCTATCGATTGCCTATATTGACAGGTCTTTCAACTTGGCTGCATATTTTGTTGAGTCGTGGGCTGCCTGCCTTCTCAGTATCTCGTTGTTGTATACTCATTCTATAATTACATTATAGATGACCATCACCGATTTATTTGTAACGATAAACATTTAAAAAAAATAGGCTACAGCCTACCTACCACAAGAGAGAGAGAGAGAGAGGCAACTGGTTGGAAGTCTTACAATATTTAGTTAAATAATGGGCATTGCAGATCCTAACCTTCTCAATTGGCTATTGATCCAATATATGCAATAAATCTTCCCATTTAACATGTCTTGCCTTTAAGATCACTCTAAAGGATGATGTTTTGGCAGATAAACCAAGAGTTCAAACAAATTTGTATATATATTTTCTTCACAAGCATTACACATGAAAAGATAAGAGGTAAAATAACAGCTGAAGGAAACAAAATCTTACATCAAGAACAACTCTAGCATATTGCAAGACCTCCTCCTCGTTTGGAGCGCCACTATATTCTGCATAGTTTCCAAGCTCTGATGCATAGCCCAAGTCTCCAACCTGATGAGTTCAAGTCATTAGAGGAACACTCTCACTAATTGATTTACTTTAAGGGCTTGTAAGTCAATTGAGATTTTTCGATAAAAATAGAACTTTTAAAACTAGAACATTTTCGTACCTTTCTTTATAGGATTCAAGAACTAAACTAGAACTAAAATTTGAAACCATATTAGATTATTTTATTTTTACCGGTGAAGTCCAAATTATACGTATAAGCTCAATTAGAAAATATTTAATTGTTTCTAAATGGTTTTGTAAGATAAAAAATTAATTTACCGTTTTAATTATAGAAAATGAGATTTTTGTATACTGATAAAACATAATTAAACCTATCTTTATTTTAGTTTGATCAAATTAGGGTTACATACATGTTTAATAATTTTTATATTTTCTGATTAATTTTGGACGTCTTTAAATTAGATGGATTAAATGAGATATAAAAGTTTTGTGTTGAATCAATTGGATTTGGTCGATAGAAAAGAGGAACAAAAAAGATTTGAAAGCTTAAAGAAAGAAAATGGAGGCGAAGGGGAAAGGAAGAGGGAAGGGTTTGGTAGTTTTGTTTTTTAATTTTTGTTCCATCCAAATAGATGGGATAATTTTTAAGGATGGAACATTCATTTTATATATGAAAAAGTTCTAATTAGAACATGTTTTCTTCTAGTTCCAGTTCCATTCATAACTAACACCAAATTTAGAACTTTAAGTTCCAGTTCTAATTAACTAATACTAACTAATATATTGTCCCATTATGTTCTAGTTCTAACTGTTTGTTCCAATTGACTAACCCCCTTAAAAGAACTGACAATGATAAAAAGCCATGCTAAATAATGAGTTCGAGTAGAAAAGTGGACAATATCATTATCTTATCATCTAAAAAAAGAATAGGTGGAAGATGAAATATGCTCACTGTATCAGCGTATATCACACTGGCACCGCCGCCGGCCACCATTGTCCATATTCGTCCTTTGGGGTTTAGAATAGTGAACTTCAGAGAGGCACTTGTCTGAAATTACAAGATATGTAAGCTTTTAGGTAAAGTCTATGCAATAGTAAATTCAAAAGCATATATCTTATTAATTCTCATAATGCATCCTTTTTCAATTTCCCTAAATACATATAAGAAGGCAAAGGACAACCATAGCGGCATGCAATACAACCAAATTTATGTGTGATGAAAACAGTTAACACGATTCTTCCTTTTTTGCATTGTTTAGCATTTTAAAAAGGCTTATTTACTAAAAACTCCCAACAGATTTGGATCATTTTAACAAAACTTCCATTACCTTTAAAACTATCAAGAAACTATCATGAGTTAACGGTTCAAGTTAACGATGTTAAATTTCCCAGTAAAAGACAAGTTTGCCCTTCTCACAAAACAAATAATTAATTATCAACTAATTTAATATTACTTTTTATACAATTATTAACTATTAATTAAATAGATAAGGTTTTTTTTGGCCAGGGTATAGGGGTTCGGAGATGGCACTAGAGGTCAAGAGAGGGCTCGGAGATGAGGCAGGGGAGGTCGAGAGATGGAGGGGGATGGAGGGAGGGTGGGCTAGCGGTGGTGGTTGTGATGATGATTGTGGCGGTGGTGTTTATGGCGAAGGTGATTTTTGGGGGCTGGAGGGAGGGGACGGGGTTGAGGGTAGGGTAGGGGCTGGAAGGAGGGGCATGGAGGGAAGAAAAGGGGCCAGAGTGTGGAAAGGGGAGGGGAGGAGGATGCCGGCGGGAGAGATGGTGGTGGTGTGAAGAAGATGAGGAAGAAGATGGTGGTGTGGATGCTGATGATGCTGATGGTGGTGTGGATGATGATGATGTTGATGGTGGTGGCGGGTTGAAGAATGGTGGTGTTGATGATGGTGTTATCGTCGACAATGGTGGTGGTGATGGGGGTTGCAGCGGGAGGAGGAAGAAGGAGCTAGTAGCGTTGTTGTTGTTGATGATGGCGGTGGCGAGGTGCCACCAATGCCGGCGGTGATAATCGGGAAGGATGAGGAAGTGGGGGCTTTTTTTAATTATGTATTTTTATTTTTATTTTATTTTATTGAAATTAGGATTTGGGTTAGAACAAGGGTAATTTGGGGGTTTTATAAAAAAAATGCTGACGTGGCATAGACGGTGTTGACGTGGCGCCATTAATTTTGGTATTGTCTTCATAGTTTTAAAGGTAATGGGAGTTTTGTTAAAATGACCTAAATTTGTCGGTAGTTTTTAGTAAATAAGCTTTTAAAAAACCTTAAGAGGTAACATATAAGTCATTTTCCTAGCTGAGAAACAAGCTGCCACCTGATGAGGTAAAATTCAAGTCCTTAATTGTCAACATTTTAAGAAAGTTAGGCAGGTTGTACAATACGATATTAATTGTAAATAAATTAATGTTTGTTACCAACCTTCTCGTCCAGTCCATGAATAAAGCTTTCTGTAGGGCTCAAAACTCTACCAAAAGGAAGCGGAAATTCTACCTCTCCCCACCTGTGCATTTTATAAGAACAGTAAGTATGGAGCTTCTCAGATATAAACAGCTCAAGAAAAAAAAACCACTGAAGCGAGGAAACTACTTATTGAAATTCTTGAAAGCAGCTGTATCATCTAGTTCTCCTCGCATATCTAATGGATATGGTTCCCCATTCACCAATGTAAACGGGTTCATCTCGAGAAAAGTAAAATCCAAATCTGCAAAAAATGCACTTCTTAAATTTCCAGCCATGTATTGCAAAAATAAATTATGTAGCAATGGTCACTAAGTTTTGCACATACTAGATTAAGAAATAATAAGATAAACTCTAAAAGCAGATTACCTACATGGATGGTAATTTTTTGGAAGTAATTCTGAAGGCATACCTTGGAATACAGCAAACACTCCTTTAATGAAATCACCGATTTTCCCTCGTACCTGCACCAGTGTATAGTAATTATTAATTATCTAGTAGCAATTTTATGTTCCACTAAAAGGTGATAAAACCATCATCATTCTAGTAAAAGATACTGACTTTGGATAAGTCATTAAATAAAACTTTGTCATAAGAACTTGTCAAGCATCCAATTTATATACAAGCAAATGCTTAGATTAAGGTTAACAATATGTAGACTCACCTCTAGAGGAAGAGTTGCGATCAAAGGAGCACACGTGTCGGATGTCATGGGTTTCTCAACAGGTAGAAATATGGTCTTCACCTGCAAGGCCAAAATTCATCTGAATATCACGGAATTAAACTAATAGACAGCGAAGAAGAATTTCTTCGTACCTTGTCCCAATTCTCCTCGATTTCGATTCCACCGCACTCCGAGAAGCAAACGGTGCAGCCAAGTCTCTCCGAAACGATGGAGAGGTAATATTCCTGGTCATGGGGAACGAAAGGCTCAACAATGAAGGTCGTGATGGGTGCCTTGCATCCGCCCATCTCAATCTAAGACGACAAAAGTACGATACCGCTGTTACATATATAGTTGAAATAAGTAAGATAAGCTAACATCAAATAGAATTCTAACGTCGTAGCAGTCACCTCAACTCCGAGCCGTTGTTTCACGAATTGAGCCACCTGGGCCATATCCAAGTTCAGGGACACCAGACCACTCTTCCCACGCTTTCCAAACAACATGTCGGGCTTTACGACCAGTTTCATTGAAGAAAGCCATGGTTGCTTGTTCACTAATTCCGTAAAATCAGTAGATTGTGTAACCTTTCATTACAATCAAAACACAGTTTTTAATCTTAGTGAAAATTTACATAATAAGGGATAAATTTATTATTGATTGATTGAATGTGTTGTTCTTGTTTCACATGAAAATTATTATTATTATTATTATTATTATTATTATTATCATCATCATATCAGCATGAGTTTTAGAATAATACCACATATTTTTGTGAATTACAAAGAATTGGGATGAACTTCGAGGATTCATCAAATTGAAGAAATGGATACCTGAGCGGATTGGATCTGGAGATCGATACCGGCGATCCGCTTGAGATGCTCCTTGAGGATCCGCTTGGAGTCGTACTCTCGGATCTTCTTCCTCGCCATCCCAAGTAAACACCCGATATCCTTATTGGATCCTAGCGGATTCGGACTGCAAGAAAAAAGATCCGATAAGGAGCGGCTTTGAAGCGAAGCAAGAAGACGACGAGTAATAAATAGTGAGCAGATGCGATAGGAATCAGGAGGGGGAGGATGAGACATTCCACCAACCGTACTTTGGCTGCTGGGCCCCACTGCAGCTCCTTATCGGGTACGGGTCTTCAAGTTTGTTGTTGGATCCGCAGCAGATGGGAGGTAGATGAGGAGAGTCCAACTAATATACAGGTCTGTGTCAAATCTTTGGAAAGCCGCTGCCAACAACATTTTTAGTTGGCAAGATTAACCGCATTTCCATGGGATAGGCAACCGCAACCCCATTAAAGTCATTGATATAACATGATACCGTATTTAGCAGAGTATTGAATATATGAAGATCGATGAATGATGGGATTTTAATTTTCACCTTTATTTCGACATGTTTTACTGTTATCCTGAAGCACTGTATTAATGTTAGGTGGAGTATTTTGTTTATAAATTTTAAGAAAACATAGTGATATTTGGAGTTGAAAAAATTTCTTCAAATAAATCATTGCGACCAAACATATCGATATACACAAGGGGCCAAGAGGTTCAGAGAGTTTCGTATCGTTCATCCTTTGCCATCTGAATGCTAGTGCACAAATTTTTGAAAACACCATAACTATTTTTCATGCTATTATCAGATTTGTAAAAATGTGGCAAGCTTGTCAATTGATTACATCACAATGCATCTCAAGTTGTTACAAACTGACAAGGCTTTACAGTTCAGCAGGCCCAGGTACATCAAAAGGTACAGAATTGTCGTATAATATCGGAGTTTCAACCAGTTCCATGTTTTTGTCGGGGCAAAGAATGAAATGCTGCATCGCATGTGACAATTTTTTTTCAAGGGAAAAAATTGATCTACGGGTTCAAACTACATTTTGCAATCAAGAGATGATTTTCAGGAGAAATATTTGACGGGACATATTTCACAATTTGCGCATCTAATCCATGATCCCTAAGCCAAAAAAGTCTCCCAATGTCAATTATATCTTTGCACATGAAACCTATGGCGTCCCTCTCTGCCGAGTGCATGTTTCTGATAGCTGCTTCGACTCCTTTGGGTTCTGAATCAGACTGTTCCGCCCCACTGCATTATATACACCCAAAAATGCTCAAATCGGTAAGCAGATAATAGCTCAGCAACCAAAACTACCTTAAAAGCGTGTATATGTCAAGTAGGCTAATTTTGGAGGATAGAACCTTAAAATTTCTTGGTGTTGGGCATATGATAAAACAGTTCTATTAGTGTTCATCATTCAGGGGTTTATTACTTGTTTGCGGAATTACAAACAAAGCATAAATAAGCGAGAGCTTACAAGGTGTTCAGATGTATTCTCTGATCTTCAGAACTGTGATCTCCATCTACAGCCCAGCTGCTGAACCATGTAATAGCGTTAAAATCCTCCTTTGTGATCCCCATTTTGGACATAAAAGTTGTATCTACAACAAATTGGAGCCATCAAGAAGATATTATGAAACCATTCATTCAATACTTCAGGCTGACAAAAGCAATGAAACAGATTCAAGATGGCACTCTTAGACGTTACAAATACCAAATTGTTTAGATACTGGTACTATTATAAAAATATGTGATGCAAATTATTGATATTTCAAATGATATGCAGGGAAGTAAGAGTATATGTTTCCAGAATTCGGGTAAATTTATAGATTGCATATATAAATGATTATAAAGTTGACGACGGAAGGCGAATAATTATTGTAGGCATCCTATGTACACCAGAAGAAAATATCTAGGGGCAAGCCCTTAAATATAACATGGAACATTAAAAGTCAACAGGTTGTAAACCAGATACGGCATCACTCGCAATTTAATGGGTCATCTAGGAAAATGGTGGCAAGCATTTCAAACGTCTCCAATAAATAAGATTATTAACTTTCCATGGAGTCGGATATTTTCTCTAATTCAACACATTATTTTTATGCAGCTCAATTAGGACATCTGAGCGAAAATAATGCAGTATGAAGTAAACCAATGTCATACTACTTGAGCAAATTGAAGCATCAAGTTTCAAGCAGTGCTTGAGTAAATTTGCAATAGCAGTAGAAGAAGCATCAAATACATCGTGAGGTCTTTTTTAGATTGAATTAAAAGGGGAAAGACATCCAAAGTCAATTAATCAAGGAAATTACTTATGTAAAGATTCCATTGGCAAAGATGGTGGCAGCATGTTGCTATGGCAATGCCTTGTAGATGACAACTACTACGTGAAAGAAGCTGCTCGTCTATACCATGTTGTTCAGAAAGACAGCACCTTATGGCCATATCTGCAGGAAACATTGAATTTCAGAAATCGTGGGCTTAAAATATAGAAAGAGCTATTGTATGGATTATGATAGCATGTTAGCTTTAGATGGTTGCACTGTATTAGTAACATTCACCTGTTGCCGGACCACATAAATGTTTACCAATTGCCACGTATTGACGTCCCTTCAAAGATTCTATTCCATGTAGATCCAAATCCTCTACTGCAAATGTTTGAGATTCCTAGTGATTAGATAAACGAAAAAGATGCATTTAGAATGGAAAACAACAAATACAGAGGATATACATCACTTCATAACAAAATTACTAGATCTAAACATCATTAAAGAAATCCCTAATTCTTTATTAATCACCTCTGCACTTCATACATAGGCACAATGATATCATATACAGTCAAAGAAAAGGACAGAAAGGCACTCCTAATTTGAATTATGGAATAACATGGAAAAACTTATGGTTGCAAGTCAAAAGAGTCTAGAGCTTAACTCTATTTGAAGAAAAGTTATCCTAACTCTGGTGAATGAAATAGCAGGGAAGAATTTATAATTGCATGTCTCAAGTGTCGAAAGGCTTACTGTCAATTCTCAATCGCTCTAAGCTTATATTCTCCTGCTTTCGCAAACTTCGATCGGCCTAGATTAATCCAGAAAAGCTTATAATATCAGTATACATCCAAGATGGTATTGTTGGGTGAATGGCTATTGCAGAACAAACATTATAATGAAATTCTGTCAGTGTCAGACACCAAGGACATGTCCCCAACATTTCTAAGCGCACCATCAATTTTATATTATATAACTATTAATTTAGCGCACTTTTGGACACTTCTAGCACATGCCTCGGGCACATGGTCAGATGTACTACATCTTCCTGAAACTTCTTTATCCTCGTTAGACATCGGAAAGTTTATTTAATTCCATTTATAGATTATATGGATTTTGGAAATCAAGATAGTGACTATAAAACTAAAATAAGTATAGAAATGCTTACATATAAGAATTGCTATATATTTAAATTAGAAAGCTGAATATCCAGAATCTGTTATAAACATATAATGCTAGTTTTTAGCATATCTACAACCAAGATTTTTAATATGTCCTGATGGGCACAATTAGATCGAATTTAGAGTGGTCGGAGATGAAAGAAGGTAAGAGAACTCAGGTCCTGCCAACTGAGGCTGAACCTCACCGACATTTTTAGGGTAAACGGTCATCTCAGCCATGCATTGACCATACTACATATTATTAAATTATCAGAATACGTGTGTCGGCAGCCGACTGCACATGCGCGCGCGCACACATTCTCTCTTTATTATATATATGTACTTTCTTTAATCACTTTGGCCCATCATTTTTAAACACATTATTAACTTTCACCGATTTTCTTCTTCGGATGAAATGCTTGTGTAGAAAGAGCATGATATTTCACTAAGATCCTCACCAGGACTCTATGGACACAGAGAACAACAGATTAACCCACACTGGCCTTAGGCACTAGAATACCATAGAGCTATACAGTTGTTGGATTTTATCTTAAAAGACTACAATTATCCCTGGATTCCCTACAATGTTAGCCCTAGACTTGGGGGTTTAAATCATTAATATATCAAATCGACCAATCTATATGGCCTGCTCTTTTCCTTGTACGATTCAATCGTAGGCCAGCCTTCATCATGCAGAACAGATTTGAAGAATATTAGGTAACTGCAATTATAATAACTGAAAATCTTATTAAGTATGAAGATATATGCTAACCTTGAGCTTATAAGACCTGCGCTCGACCAAATATATCTTTTTCATCTCATAACAATCAGCGAGCATGTGGGTCAAATAACCTCTTCCTGCACCAAATTCAATCACGGCGGGATCCTCACTCTCATATCCGCACGATGTACCGTCCGATGACTCGTTTGGCTTCTTGAGGATACCAAATGATTCCATGTTCCCAATGATCGACACCTGCTGCATCACATGCTTCTCTTGATATGGCACTTGCCTACCGAAGAGCATAACCAAATTATTCAACCGGAGATTTTGAACTATTCCCATGCCTTTTAATTAAATGATTTCCAATCCCAGCTTATTCATGGATGTATCACAACTTTATACATAAACTATAAAGTATTAACAAACTCTCATTGTAAATTTGTAATATGCATATATATTTGATACTGATCCTCAAAAGCTAAACTTTAGCTTTGTGCATCCTAGTTAGTTCCAATGCATTAACTTCTAATTCTCATCTAGTTATTCTTTTTATGCTGAGTACCACAAGAAAAGAACCCATCTCAACAAACAAAACTCCAATTTCACCCAAAATTTTACCTGTCTACCTGCTGATTCATCCATTTCTTGCAAGCATCAGGCTCCACAAAAGACTCCTTCAACTCCACTTCCATCGCAGAATGCACATCCCTAATCTTTGTAACAAGCTCATTGAATTCACCCATGCAAATATTGTAAATTGCCCTCCTCTTCGCTTCGGAGCTAACAACGCCCCTTTCTAAAACCCTAATCCCCCCATTGATCCCTTTGGAGTAATAGGGCTTTGCTTCTAAGGCTTCCACTTGCTTCTTGAAAGGGCATCTCTTTACATGCGAATCCAAGTTCTCTACAAACACAAAACTGCATGAAACTGTCAACAATTTACAGGCAAAATCAAAATGAGTGTAGCAAAATTTAGGGTTTCAGAGAGAAGGGGGTTTAACTGTGAAGAATCGATGGGGCATGGGATCCTGCGTGATTTGGAGGAAGGATCGTGATTTCCACAGAATCTGATAATAAGATAAACAAATTAGGGTTTTGTGAGAATGAGATTGAGAAGATTAGGGTTTAGGGTTTTTTACTTCGAATTAGGAAGTGCGGAGTTTGCGCAGTAGCGGCGCTTGTTTTGGAGATAGAATTGGCATCGACACACTGCGTCTGCTTCTTCTCCGGCGCCGGCGCCGGAGCCGGCGGAGAGAGAAGGAGAGTCGGTCATTTTCATGGAGAGGGAAAGGAGAGACCTGCTCGGCGTTTGGAACTAAAAGATGGTTTTTTTGGATAAATTTTGGGATTTGGCACGTTTTTTGAAATATTTAACCAAATTGTGTTGAATTACTGGGAGGACAATTTTTGGGAATTATGATGTTTTTAAAATTAATTAGGGATTTAGTTGATTTTTTAAACTAATTATGAATTTAGCAAGTTTGGATCGCATCAAGACCATGTGCCCACGAGCAGTTGGAATGAGACGAGTTCGAATCAGTGCTTTAAAAGTGTAGATTTAATTCTAGTAATGCCTCCTGTCCTGAGAGTGTTTGGTTGAATCCCACACCTTATAACTCTTCGCCCTCTCTTTTTTCTCTCCCCACGTGAACCATTTCTCGGCTTCCTCTCTCTCTCTCTCTCTCTTCCCACGCGACAGAGGGGACAACTCGCAGAGCTCGAAGGAAAGGGCAAATATTTTTCTCAGGAATTCCCATTGTGTGCAAGCTTTTTCTCTATTTTGATCAATTATCTTAGCAAGCCTTCTTCTCACTTTTTAATGTTATGGGTTCTAGTTTAAAATTATATTTAGCTCTTGTTTGGATAGTACCTATGAGAAAAGCCCAGATGCCATTTTTCTGCCGTATTGATCCAATCATACAAAATGGGCCGTTTGAATGAGTTTTCGATCTTTGATCCAGAGGAAACAACTCTCTGCTTTAGCCCTATCCACTAGATAAAAAAATTGAGTCAAAGTCAATTTTTCCCCAACTTTCACTCGCGTCTCTTTTTTTTTTATCTCCGCTCCCCCCCTCTCTCTTCTTCCCTTCTCTCAAAATATCTTGATCCCTCTGCTCTCTCCTCGACGTCAGGATCCAATCCAACGAGCTCCCCGACGTCGTCTCCATCCTCGAAGCTCCGGCGGTGTCGCACCTCCCCTCCCCTCACTGACGATCTCATCGCCAACATCCTCGTCTGCCTCCCCGCCAAATCCATCGGCCGCCTCCGCTGCCTCTCCAATCGATGGATCCTCTTCACCTCCTCCCAGCAATTCGTCCTCGCCCAACGTCACCCTCGCCTGAGCCTCGAGCTTCTTTCTCTTCACATCCAAACAGAACCGTGCCGAGCACGTGCCCCTCGATCCTTCCGCCTCCATCTCCGATCCTTCCTACTCCTTCCTTGATTTTTATGCCGTGTTTCGTATGCTCTGGCTCGTTGCTGAACATTCTTTGGCTGAAGAAGCTCTGCAGAAGATTGGGTTTGGGAATTTGAAGGATTTTTGTGGGATTTTCTGGGAGTTTTTAAGGATCTCTGTTGCTTGCGAGAAGTGGATCAATGGGCTCCAATTCTCGTCGTTGTTCTGCGCTCTGTCGCAAGATGAGCAGCGGCGGCGGGTGAGGGAATTGATCCGAAATTTATGTTTGGTTTATTTTGTGATGCTGAATGTTTGCTTAATTTTGTTGGATTGTATTTGATTTTGGAAAATTATACCAAATCTGTTTAAATGATGATAAAGTTTTAATTTTGATGCTAGATTCAATGCTTCTCATAACCAATTTTTGGTTAAAAACGATAAAGTTGGATATAACCACAGGTTATTCAAGTTGAAAAGCCTTATCCCAACATATCCAAACACTCATTCAAGTTGAAAAACAGCTACATTTTCACCCAAAAAGAATACAAGTGCATTCTTGGATATTCTAATCCTTAAGTAAATCCTATGGACTTTAACCCTAACTATCCAAACATGGCCTAACTATCTAAACATGGCCTTAGGATGCAATTTTGTTAGGGTTAGGGTTTTATATGGTTAGGTTAGGAATTGAACTTTGGTGAAATTTGTTAGTATTAAAAATTTGGGTTAATGTTATGGTTTAAAATTTATTTCTTTATAAGGTTAGTTTTAGGGTTATTATTAGTGATTGTTAGTGTTATATGTCCTAAAGGCCATTATTGTATTATACTGGTTTGTATATTATATTCTGGAAGCTTGGAATATAGACAGATATATTAACAGTCTTGCTCAATATGGTAGTATGCTACTTGGTTTGATTCTACCTCAATATGTGCATGTGTTTCTTTTAGCATATCGCTTATACATATTAGTAGAGCCCTTAGAATCTTTGCTTGACTACCAGCGTTATGATGGCAGTCACACTAGCAGGGGCTGGATAGTCTATAACCACATCCTTACACAGGTCCCTAGTCGTAGGATTATCGAGACGGGGCATCGATACTCCAGAGTAGACTAGTGTATACGCTTCTCATCCCAGCAGGGGAGATGGTCTGTCCCACAGCCATTAGTACGTCATACTGGAGATAGTATGCAGGTGCTCATAGGTTATGAGTACACTGGACAAGACTCGTGGAGAACTGCTGCTTGGTACTGTACCTATCGTCAGGTAGCAGTTCCCAGGCGACATGAGTACAACATAGTCCATTGACTTGATATCGCTACTTCGCCTCAAGTGTGTTCCCACTGTTCTTAGATCACTACCCTACCATGGCTCTAATGAGTCGTGCAAACAGGTAGTGCTTGGGTGCAGTCCCGAAACACTTGGAGGCAATAGCGGTTAGATAGAATTCGTCTCTCCCGGTATTGGGGGTTGATATCGCGCTGTGTTCGGAAAGTCATTACACAAAGTCCCTGGCCAGGGCAAGCAAGATTTACTGGTTGGTACTCCAGTAGTTTCTCAGGGTGTTTTGAGCTCTGCTCCGGCATGACTTATTGCGCTATTAGGAGTCCGACGGTTACCGCTCCCTAGGCCCGATATGCGATACTCTTAGACGAACAGACCGGACTGTACGGAGATTGTCACAGATAGTCTCAGTAGGAGTTCGGATGAGTTTGCTCATCGGCCTTCTTATTGACAGATACCTAGGTAGCCGTTACATGTGTAGGGTGTTTTTCGTCACCCTATTGAGATGGGAATACGCGTCGCTTGTCAAGCGTACTACAGATTTCCCTTGCTTATGGTAGGCGGGGCTTTATTGATTGTGGAGATCCGAATCTCCGGCAGCTGCAGACTAAACTGCCGTTAATTACCCCTCACCTTTGGAGCGAAGGAACCTCCGATTAACTGGTCAAACTGGTCATGCGAACTCAATATACAGTGTGCGTATGTGTGTCTTGAGAGGTTTTGGATATATCGAGGGCCCCGCAGAGTTTACGGGGGTCCCGCTACCCGGATAGCGGGCTGGGGGTCAAGGGGGCTAGCAGCTCCCTTACGGGGTGCACGGCAGCGCCCCGTTAGAATTTTTTCTAACGGGGACAGTGTTATGGAGTGTGTGCGTAAAAAAAGGGAAGAATAGTGTCCAAAGGACGTGTGGGTGCCAGCGCCTCACGTGCCTAGCACTTGGACGGTCAGTGCTGCCCTTTTTGAGACTTGGATCTTCCGAAGGTAGGATTTTTGGAGATGGGTCTCCTTCTTCTTCCTCTCGGTTGAGCGGATCTTGGAAAAAAAAAGGAGGGGTGAGAATTAAAAATCTCCCATTTTTAAGATCTGATGGAAGATCTGAGTTCCCCTTCAAGGGTTTGATGGTAAAAAACTGTTTATCTTTTTGAAAAGGAAGAGTTAAACTCTTGATTTAATTCAAAAGAGGGGAGAAGGTTTTAGAACCTTGAGGATGGGGAAAGAAGCATAAACCCTAATTTTTGAGAGAGAAAAAAAAGTTGTTGGGATATTTTCATCATCTTTGCTTTTATAGATTACACACTTTACATATAGCCCATTGGGCTTTACAAAATGGCATTTTGCCCATCCCATGCATCATGTGCTCATTTCTTTTGCACACGAGTCATGGGTTTTACAAAAATTTAGCTTTATGCCCATTTTTCTTACATTTATTCATAAAAAAATACACCAAAATTATTCATTACAAAATTTTTATTTTGGCATGGGGGAGGTCTATCGCTTCATGTTCAGGCTTGACTCAGGCATGGGCCCACTTGACCTGGGCTTGGTGTTGACATTAATTTTGACTTGGTCAACCGTGGTGCAAATTTTGACCCCAACAAATTGTCCCTCATTAATAAGTGCACACCACATATGTGGGATGTGTGCATGAAATTGACGGATCTTCTTTCGCGTAGAGGTTGATTTAATTTGGTTCCCATTTTGACGACATGGAGGTCGTTTCTACCATTTTAGCGACGTGGACGGACGGTTCTGCCTTTTTTGCGACTTGGACGGTCGGTGCTGCCATTTTTGCGATATGGACGGTCGGTGCTGCCCTTTTTGCAACTTGGACGGTCGGCGCTGCCCTTTTAGCGACTTGGACGATCGGTGATGTCTTTTTAGTGACGTGGACGGTCGGTGCTGCCCTTTTTGCGACCTGGACGGTCCGTGCTGCCCTTTTAGCGACTTGGATGGTCATGCTGCCCTTTTTGCGACTTGGACGGTCGGTGCTGTCCTTTTAGCGACTTGGACGGTCGGTGCTGCCCTTTTAGCGACTTGGACGGTCAATGCTGCCCTTTTTGCGACTTGGACGGTCGGTGCTGCCCTTTTAGCGACTTGGACGGTCGGTTCTGCCCTTTTTGCGACTTGGATGGTTGGTTCTGCCATTTTAGCGATTTGGACGGTTGGTGCGGCCTTTTTTGCGACGTGGATGGTCGGTGCTGCCCTTTTAGCGACTTGGATGGTCGGTGCTGCCATTTTTGTGACTTGGACGGTCGGTGCTGCCATTTTTGCGACTTGGACAATCGATGACTTGCTCCGCTTCTTGCGGTGTTAGGATTTGATTTGACTTGCTCCGTTTTCTACGGTGTCGGGATTTGATTTGACTTGCTCCGTTTTCTACGGTGTCGGGGTTGAAGTTGACTTGCTCCACTTTCTACGATGGCAAAGTTGATTTGTTTGATTTGATTTATTTTAGGAGTTACCTACACGTCCAGCGGGACTTTTGAGCTAGGAAGCGCTACCGGATGGGACATTAATTTGATCTGTTTGATTTCTGCCTTATTTGGCGGGACTTTTGAATTTGAGAGGAACTTGGGATTTGGATTTTGTTTGGCATCAGCATTGCTGCACTGGAATAATGCCAGAAGCAACTCATCATTTGCCCCGAGAGGACTTGGTATTTGGTTTTTGGGTCAACATCAGCATTGCTGCACTGGAATAATACCAGGAGCAACTCGTCATTTGCCACGGGAGGACTTGGGATTTAGTTTTGGGTCGGCATCAGCACCGCTAACACTGAAGCAATGCCAGGAGCGACTCATCATTTGCCGTTGGGAAAACTTGGGATTTGAGTTTTGGGCCAGCTTCAGCACCGCTAACACTGAAGCGAAATGCCAGGAGCGTCTCATCATTTGTCGTTGCCCGTTGGGGAGCGATAGCTCAGGAGACAGGTTTAGATCCCTATTATCTAAGGCTTTTCAATTTTATGAGCCGTAAGGGTCTTAAAAGCATTTTCTCCCTACGAGTCGAGGGGATCTCGCAGGTGTATTTCTCCCTAAGAATCGTGGGGATTCCTAAGTGTGTTGCTCCTTTGTGAGTCGTAAAGATCTCACGCGGGGATTTTCTCTTTACAAGGTCGAGAGAACTTTGCGAGTGTATTTTATCTCTTTTCACGAGTTTGCGCCCTTTCGAGTTTTCACAAACTCGCTGACAGTCCTGCTGTTTTTACTCACGGAGCCCTTTCGGGTTTTCATTCGTGCCCGTTTTGCTTGTGGACTTACCGTTTTTTAGGCCGAGGGGACTTTAAATGTAGTCTCGCCGGTAGGACTTTGGGAGAGATAGGAGTCGTTTACATCCGTGGATTGTATACGGTTTTATAGGATGTATGATCCAAATCGTAGGGCCGGTGTGCTCAATTCGTCTGCGACTTGGAGCATTTACGTATAATATTTCTTGAGATATCGTCCATTGATGGGTGGCACGAGCCTTTCTCCCCCGGCACTAATTAGTTGGTAGGATCCTTCGTCGAATACTTCTCAATGACGTATGGTCCTTCCCAGTTTAGCTCGAATTTCCCTTTGGCATGTCGATTGGGGATGATCGGCCTTTTGAGGACCAACACCAATTCTACTTTCTTAAAAGCGCGGAGACGGGCCATCTTGTCATAGGCCCGTGACATTTGGGCTTGGTATAGCTCCAGATTTTACTACACCGCGAGCCTCTTTTCTTCGAGGGCGTCGAGCTTTTCGAGCCGAAGGAGCACGTTTTTCTCCTCCGTCAACTCGTGCTGAACGGCCATTCTTAAGCTTGGAACTTCGAATTCGAGTGGGAGGATTGCTTCCACTCCGAAGAGTAGTGAGTGTGGAGTGGACTGAGTTGAAGTGCAGTGTGTGGTACGATATGCCCACAACACCTTGTGGAGCTTGAGATTCCAGTCTTTCTTGTTGGCTGAAGTATTTTTCCTCAGGAGCTTGCAAAGAGTTTTATTGAAGGCTTCGGCTAGCCTATTAGCTCTTGGATTATAGATGGAGGAATATCTCCAGTCTATCTTGTGCTGAGTAGTGAACCTTGAGATTTTGAAGCTCTTGAAAGAAGGCCTGTTGTCAGAAATGATCCTTCTTAGTGTACCGAAGCGGTATAAAATATTATGTCTGAAGAACATCAGAATATCTTCTGTTTTGACTTCTTTTAGCGGGACAGCTTCAGCCCATCCGGAGAAGTAGTTTGTCGCAACCAATATGAACCAGTGGCCTTTCGATGATGGAGGATCAATTGGGCCAACTATGTTGGTGCCCCAAACTTCGAAAGGCTACGACGCCACCGTAGGATGCAACGGATTGGGATATTTGTGAATGAAATCACCGTGAATTTGGCAGAGATGGCATTTCTTTGCATGCTCTTCGCAATCCCTTATCATGGTGGGCTAGTAATATCCAAGCCGTTTGATCTGATGCCGCATTTTGGTGCCGGACTGGTGACCCCTGCAGACGCCCGAGTGAACTTCTTTCATGACTTCTTGGGCTTCCGACGATGACAGACACCTGAGCCAGAGCTGGTCATATGATCTACGGTATAGCGTATTATTTACAAACACGTATCGGAGAGCTCTCTTCTTTAGCTGAGTCCTTGTAGATTTTTCTTCGGGCAGCTTGTCGTATCGAAGGTACTCTAAGAAGGGTTTTCTCCAATCGGGTTCGTCTTGAATGATCGAAGCCTCTTTGACAGGATTGTTATATTGTTCTATACTTTTTTCTTCACGCAAAGAGACTGGAGGCAAAATTTGCCGGCTTCTGACTGTGATTAGAATTTCGTCCATGTTAGGATCAGCTAGCTCTTGTTGGGTTACGGCAGCGCCCCAGCCATCAATCCGTGACCAAATGCGGAACAAAAACTTATAAAACTTGGCGCTACCACAACCAATTACCCGGATCTACCCATAATCCCTAGATAACAAAACATGCAAAGGAGTTAGAATGGTTATACCGAATAGATTCGTATCCTTTGGTCTTCAACCATCATCCCAAGCTCCTAGGGGTTCCTTGATCAAGCTTAATACCGGTCTCCTTCCATCGAAGATGATCCACCCGAGAGTCTATGCAACGAGCTCCAACCTCATATTTGAGGCAATTAGGGCATTTAGATCGCTACTCTAGATACCGTAGATGAAGTAGAGAGTGATGAAGGATTAATTTGTCTCAAGATACCCAAGGATTCTCAACTCATGAGAGGGTTTGGGTGGAGCTAGAGAAAGAAGAAGATGCCATGAGAATGAGGTGTTGAGAGCAACTCAAGAAAGAGAAAAAGAAATAAATAATGACTTGTGTTTTTGTTTGTTGTGTGAGTGTAATAAGAAATAATGGAGCCATCACATAAATGTCCATGTCTCTAAAATATCTTAGCCGACAAAAAATATCACAAGTCAATACAATCTCACAACAAACAAAAACCCTAAGCATGCTAGAATAGTAACCATGGGTCATTAATTAGACATACCACAAAAATGCAATAAACACCTCATCCTACACCTCAATAACCTTTTAATCCAAAAAGGTTTAAACCATAATGATGTGTAATCTTCTAAAAGTAATCTTGTAAGAAATTACAAGAATACCTCTAATCCGTAAATACATATCCGCATCCGTATTCCGAAGAATACAAATACAAAGAGACAAAAATAATCCAACAAATATAATACTAGGATCCGGCTTAAACCAAAGCCCACTAGTATTATCCGTCCGAACATCATCCGTGCATAAGTACACGTATATGATCGAACCCTGCCGTAAAATCATACGGCCTCTATATCGTTTCGCCCGAAGCAGGAAAACCCTCTGTGTGGGGCTTTAAAGACTCGTCAATACGCTGACAGTGGGTTTAACCACAAGTATGTCAGCGACACTAGCTGTACGTAACGGCTACCCAGGTATTGAGCGAAAGGAAGGACGATGAGCAAACTCATCCTGAAACCCCTACTGATCCAGACAGTGATAATATCCGTACAGTCCGGTCCGTTAGTCTATGAGTATCGCATATCGAGTCTAGGGAGTAGATAAAGTCAGACCCCTAATAACACGATATTTAGTGTCGGTATGAAGCCCATCACCACCTGAGAAACTACCGATCCTAGATTAGTAATTCTCGACTACTTTGGCCAAGGATTTCTGGTGATGGCCACCCGTGCACAACCGCGACATCAACCCCCAATACCGGGAGAGACGAATCCCCCGACGATCCGCTCACTTCCTCTATGTGGCTCGGGAGTGTACCCAACTAAAATCTGTTTGCACGACTCCTTTGAGCCGTGGTGGGATAGTAATCAAAACACAATGGGAACTCACACGAGACAAATGATGATCTCGGGTCGATAGACTAAACCTGTACACATGTCACCTGGAAACTGCTATCTGACAATATGTATAATATCAACTAGCATGTTCCCGGCATGTTCGTTCGGTGTACTCATAACCCAATGAGCACTTATATACATCTTAGATGAACAAACTGACAACAATGGCTTGTGAGACCGGTCACCGCCCCTCGTAGGGGTTTCGATCAGTATACACTAGTCTACTCTGGAGTATCGATGCCCAGTTTCAAAACTCTCTCGACTATGGACATTTAAGGATGTGCTTATAGACCACCCAGCTCCCACGTATATGATTGCCATCATACTGCTAGTAGTCAACCAAGAATCCTATGGATTCTATCAACATGTAATAGTGATCTGTAATACCACCTAATGTTGTACATGATGATAAAGACAAACCAGATAATATACTATCATCTCGAGTAAGACTGTTCTACTGGTATAGGTCCTCCCTCAATTATCATAACCACCTGCCCGCGACTATGATAATTTCCTTGAGGGCACTATAGCCAACAATCTCCCACTTGCACTTAAGGCTAATTATTGTGATGTCGCATACTTACATCCCGTGTGATACCGAACACCCAACTCCTCTACTAATTAGTTTCACAAATCTCGTTTGTGAAACTATTGCGTTCGAGAAATAGCCTCAGTGAGTGGATCCGCTCTAATATTTCTTTCTGTATCTCTCTATATCTCAACTTCGCCGAGAAAGCTATCTCCCGAAATTAGCAATACCTGTCTTAAAATATGTCTTGATATCTGATGGGACCCAGTTCATAATGAACTCCAAATTAAGCAAACTTCTTAGACTGTATTGTCCACTGATTTTAATCAGTATCCTGCACTATGCCTTCGTCAGTACTCGCTTGGACTACCTGTCCAAACTACTGCCCCTCAAAAGAGGGAAAACTAAAACTCTGACAGTTGCTCTGTCATCAGGTCACCTTGGAAGTCTGGAATGATAACCGTCTCCCGGATGAGGTTGCCATTATCATATCCCATAAACATCCACTTATGTTCATAAACTGCTTCCCAACGTTTCTTCAGGATTGGATTAATATAAAGTTATTGCAGCTAGTGCAAAAATAGTATCTGGTGTGGTACTTGACATCATATAATTGACTTAATTGCCTAAGTAAGTGATATGCCAATCATGCAAATCTCTCTCTCCTTTAGTCTGTAAGACACATTTAGAGAGGATGACTCCATCACCTACAGGTACACCACCATGCCAGGAGTCGGCCATTTTAAAACACCTTTAGAAAAATGTCAAAGTACCCAGATTGGGACACTTCCTAAATCTAGATCTAAAACTATAGATCTAGTAACCAGAAACCCTGATATTATATCCATATCATATGTGGTGAAACAACTTTGTAACAACCACAGTATAACCGATCGTAATATAGGAATTTCACTTCGTATAAAGTGCATGTCATCCAAATTCTAAGACATCACACCCTCCTTCATACCAGATCCATCTCCTATTTTAATGAGGTCAAAGCCTATGACCACAGCATCAAAAATAGATGCTCTATCTCTGCTATAACTGCTTTAATCTATAAATAGACTCAAGCTACTTGTTCATTACGCTTCCGCTGCTCCCACTGACTACAACAACCCTCTAGCAGAGTCATATACACGTGCACTTATAAAGCTAGTTTAGAACGACGCTATACTCATCCTCCTGTTGGGTCTCGTAGTCTAAAATAGCAACAATGGCAAGTCTGAGTAAACAAGAACCTCCCTGCCACCGTTTCTGAGAAGACCGAAGTATGTCTCGGGTGCCTGAGGTTACCTACCATATCTGCGGAGTGGCTAATGGAATGTCAAAACCGGTTGAATCTTTAGGTTCTATTAAATCTTCAGTAATCGTTTGTAGTTTTGGAATCACTTTCAGTTCAACCATACTCCCACAAAAATCTATTTTACTAAAACTATGGCGAGTCAAGAATAATATTTCTATTGATCTTCCAGATGGTAGAAAGTTAACCTTCGATATAGCCAGGGATAACCCACAAACAGCCATTACTGAAACGCCCATTGAGTTTATCCATAGTCCGGTTTCAAGCATAAGCCGGACAACTCCATATACCTTAACATCGTTAAGATATGAACTATTCTATATACAATATAGAATCAGAGGCACTAATTTAATTGGAACCAGATTAAAATTATGTAGTTGTCTCCAATGCATGTCAACTAAGTGGAAGGAGGCCAAGCAACATTACTCATCTAGGAGTACATCCACATATGAGTAGCCTGAAAGAGAAGAAAGTTCTCAAAACCATTACTATCAACGGAATACCTAGCACAAGTATCTACATTTTTTATCACCTTGAAGAATCCTGATACTTTGCAACATATGGTTCTCTACTTTATTCATATACCTACAACTTCTCAAAATATGGACTTTGTATTTCAACGAAATACTTGTTTAAAAATTAGAGAAGTCACAAGTAAACAAAATATAGTACGGGTACCAACCCCTTTGTCCTAATGGACACTAGACAACATACAATATATTGTATAAGTCCCCTGAGTTAAATAACTCATACCCTGTGCGTCGTAGGTTGAAAACTGTACCATGGTTAAGAAGAATTACACCATTGTTGAATGCTCCTTACCTAACCATCAACTGATATAGGTAAATGTCATAGACATAATTTCAAAAAGTTATATCTCACTTTATAAAATAAACGTACAGTTATATCAGTTTGAAACTGGTGCAGAACTACGGATATTCAAAACCAAATATTTGTCGTCCTGCAAAAACCCAGGTGATTTCCTCAAATATCACCAATTACAACGAATTCCGATATAATGAGGATATAATCACTTAATTCCCAATATCTTACTCCCACTCATCATCTGTAATACCATACAGATGTGAAAATCAACCCTAGTAAATACATAACCTGGAGTAAGAATCTAATTGGGAAATCGGTTTTCAATTAACAACTCACAATGAAACTGAAACATGAAAATGTTTCGAAGGGGTATCCGGGTATTCCTAGTAATACTTCTTCCACTATTCATATTCATGACTGTAACCGTATATTTCCTTGCCATCTCTCTAATCCCTTTATTTGTCTTTACTTATTACCTTTTGTACACCGTACTTAGGCTAAATGGTTTTCTTCCTTCCCTACCTTTTGGCACCGACCTAAGGTTTGGAAGAAGATTATCCAATAAGCGTAATAGGTGTACCATCCTAATCCTAGGAGCCTTCGCAACCTGAGAGAAGATAAAGGGAAAAGACAACTTCTATTTCTCCTAAACCAGAAACCATTCTCGAACTGGAACAAGTTCCTTCGAGTTCGTATGTAATTATACGATGGCGTATCGAATAAATGTGGATTTTCATAGTGATACAGAATGTTCTGAAGAAATGCAAAGGTGAAGTAGGAGTGGCGATGATATACGCGGTTTCGTCATGAATGATAGCAGTCGCAATTTACTTCGTCCTCTTTCTAATCCCTTTATTTGTCTTTACTTATTACCTTCTGTACACCTCACTTAGGCTAATTGGTTTTCTTTCTTTCCTACCTTTCGGTACCAGCCTATGGTTTGGAAGAAGACTATCCAATAAGCGCAATATGTGTACTCTCTCCTAATCCTTGGAGCCCTCACTACTTGAGAGAAGGTAAGGAAAAGACAACTGAATAGTCCTATTCAATTTCTCCCGAACCGGAAACCATTCACGAATCTGAAACAAGTTTCTTCGAGTTCGTATGTAACTATACGATGGTCATATCCAATAAATGCGGATCTTCATAGTGATACAGAATGTTCCGGAGAAAAGTAAAGGGTAAAAGTAGGAGTGGCAATGAAGTATGCAACTCTGACAATCCAAAAGCCAGTGTGTTTTAAAAAGGTTCGGTTAACTTGGTTTATGTGTTCTAGTCTAGGGTCGGGCCATGGTCGCTGCCAAAGAGAGAGAGAGAAAAGAAACACTCAGCGTGCACTCTAACCTAGATCAGAATGGTTAATCGCTTTATCTAATCAGGATGGCTCCCACTGTTTTCTCGAATCCTTCCCCAAACCTAAAGGAGAATTAGTCGGGATCATCTAAAATCACCCGAGAAGTAAACCAACTCATCAGTGGGATTCAGGATCCAACTATCATCGCATGATAACTTGATGGAATTCAGTCAAGGTATCACACTCCAGAAGGTATGCGCATGCCTGACAAGTTTTGGTTTCTTTAGAAACTCCCGATGTGATTTTTACCCCATGCTCTTATGACCTTGACTAAGGCCAATAAATCATAAGTCACATATTAAGTTCCACCCGTCATTGTCCAAGTTAATTTGAACCCACCCGTACTCGCCCTTGACTAAGGCCAACAAGGCTGTACGACTGTCCCAAACCAACGCATCTATCTATACAACAGAAAAGAAACAAATAGCTACCATACACTATACCTTGACGAAGGCCAACAAACATAGCATCAATACTAAGTGCTACCCGTTTGAAATGACGGAGGGCTACAAATGGCTTTTGGCGAAAAACCTTTAACGTAATGAACTTGATATCGTTAAAGGAACCGGATAACTTTACAAATATATAGTGGCGAAAACTTTTGCTAAAGAGGTCACTCCCGGTGAAGAGATCTCAGCTCTTTCCTCGTCGAATGAGGTGCAGGATATTCCTAACTGAATATCTCGATGCAAAGCAAAAAAATAATCGGCTATAGTGATGTTATTACCCCGACGCAAACTTCTGCCCAAGAGATCACTCCCAGTGAAGGGATCTCGGCTCTTGCCTCGTCGAATGAGGTGCTGGATATTCCTAACCGAATACCGCTGTGCAAAATAAAAGAAAACGTCCTTATAATAAAAACTTTTGAAAATTGTTCCAACAACATCAAATAGATCTATTTTCCTTGCATTGATCAGAATCAATGCAGTCTCATCAATTAATCACACCAGAAAAGAACGAAAATATGATGTACGTATATGCTATCCGCATTCGCCACTGGGCCCCGTCATCACCCGTTAGGTTACTTAACTAACGACAGAGCAGGGGCTGGACTAGCGCGGGTTTAAAACATATACAACATCTACCAGTATATATATAACAATATATTATAATCGTTCCAGGTATGATATATGTAACATCACAGATAAGTGATACGCATCACATAACAATACTGATAATCTGGGAGCCCCAGGTTTCTTTGAGCCGCAAGTGAAACCTGACGTTCCCCTGGTCGTATGGATAGCCTGTGCAATGAAAACCTAGACCCCTACGAGCACGGCAAGTTACCCACCAATCCCAGAAATGAGGCAACCCCAAACAACAAAGTGAATAGGCTACCCAGCACTTCACGGAATCCGGTAACTTGAGCAACCCACCTTGGGTCAACCTATACCCCTTACGAGTACGGCAAATCGCCCACCAATTCTAGAGTAAGGTCCCCTCCGTCTCAACGCCATGAGATGCGGACCCGTTGCCTTCTAGAACCCGACTATTCGTGCACTCCACCATGGGGTAATCCTAGTACAGAAAAGAAAATATATATAAGGGCGACATCGACTTCAACCCAGTCGTGCTCCAAACAAATAATATACAAACGGGCAGTGACGGCAGTCCACATGTCGGATGTTCGCCCCGTAATATCAAATATACAAATGAAACTAAACTGTACTACCATTGCACCTCTGGCTATCCACCAAGAAAATCCAACCATAACCATAGCACAACACAGAACATCAACGTGAATGTCACGTTCGCAAACCCATCTAAAAGAACATATAGCAATTAGACGAGTTGTACTGCTCGAATGACATTCAAGGTCGCAGATAGTAATCTATGTATTGAAAACTACGACATTAGAATTCCGTACGCAATTAGCAAACTAAACCAATTTCCAAAACCATGAAAAAAACAGCGAGCTAAAGTTCCAAAAACCGACCGTTTAAAGCCAATTCAGAAGTCCGAATCCAAACGAAACATGCCCTAACCTTCACGGGGAGTTAGAGCATGAAATTAACTTCGAGTTGGGGGCCTAGAAGGGATACCCTACCTCTGAGGCCACCACGAGGTGGCCAGGGGGTGAGGCAGACCACCTTGTGGTGGTCTTGAGGAGTGGGCCTAGCCGTTTGGTCTCCCGGGGATTCCCTGGGGTGCCCATGCACCACCCCATGGCTTCTCAGTTCAAACCGTGAGCCCGCGGGGTGTGCAAACATCTCAAACTTTCAGTTTTTGGAACTGTTTTTGTCGGCAGTTTTTGCACGATAAAAACGACGGATTTATAATGTCGCAAAGAGTTAAATAAGACTTATGGAGTGGCTCTGATACCATGTTGGGTTACGGCAGCGCCCTGGCCATCAATCCGTGACCAAATGCGGAATAAAAATTTATAAAACTTGGCGCTACCACAACCAATTACCCGGATCTACCCATAAGCCCTAGATAACAAAACATGCAAAGGAGTTAGAATGGTTATACCAAATAGATCTGTGTCCTTCGGTCTTCAACCATCATCCCAAGATTCTAGAGACTTCCTTGATCAAGCTTGATCTTCGATCTCCCTCCATCGAAGATGATCCACCCGAGAGTCTATGCAACGAGCTCTAACCTCATATTCGAGGCAACTAGGGCACCTAGATCGCTACTCTAGATACCGTAGATGAAGTAGAGAGCGATGAAAGATTAATTTGTCTCAAGACACCCAAGGATTCTTAACTCATGAGAGGGTTTGGGTGGAGCTAGAGGAAGAAGAAGATGCCATGAGAATGAGGTGTTGAGAGCAACTCAAGAAAGAGAAAAAGAAATGAATAATGGCTTGTGCTTTTGTTTATTGTGTGAGTGCGATAAGAAATAATGGAGCCATCATATAAATGTCCATGTCTCCAAAATATCTTAGTCAACAAAAAATATCTCAAGTCAATACAATCTCACAACAAACAAAAACCCTAAGCATGCTAGAATAGTAACCATGGGTCACTAATTAGCCATACCACAAAAATGCAATAAACACCTCATCCTACACTTCAATAACCTTTTAATCCAAAAAAGTCCTATAATGAGGTGTAATCTTCTAAAAGTAATCTTGTAAGAAATTACAAGAATACCACTCATCCATATATACATACCCGCATCTGTATTCCGAAGAATACAAATATAAAGAGACGAAAATAATCCAACAAATATAATACTAGGATCCGGCTTAAACCAAAGCCTACTAGTATTATCTGTCCGAACATCATCTGTGTACAAGTACACGTATGTGATCGAACCCTGCCATAAAACTATACGGCCTCTACATCGTTACACCCGAAGCAGGGAAACCCTCTGTGTGGGACTCTAAAGACTCGTCAATACGCTGGTAGTGGGTTTAACCATAAGCACGTCAGCGGCACTAGCTGTACGTAATGGCTGCCCAGGTATTGAGCGAAAGGGAGGCCGACGAGCAAACTCATCCTGAAACCCCCACTGAGCCTCACAGTGACAATATCCGTACAGTCCGGTCCGTTCGTCTATGAGTATCGCATATCGAATCTAGGGGTGGATAAAGTCAGACCCTTAATAACACGACATTTAGTGTCGGTATGAAGCCCATCACCACCTGAGAAACTACCGATCCTAGATCAGTAATTCTCGACTACCTTGGCCAAGGATTTCTGGTGATGGCTACCCACGCACAATCGTGACATCAACCCCTAATACTGGGAGAGACGAATCCCCCGACGATCCGCTCACTGCCTCCATGTGGCTCGGGACTGTACCCAACTAAAACCTGTTTGCACGACTCCTTTGAGCCATGGTAGGGTAGTAATTAAAGCACAGTGGGAACTCACATGAGATACATGAAGATCTCAGGTCGATAGACTAACCTGTACACATGTCACCTGGGAACTGCTATCTGACAATAGGTATAATACCAACTAGCATGTTCCCGGCGAGTCCTTCTAGTGTACTCATAACCCAATGAGCACCTGTATACATCTTAGGTGAACAAACTGACACCGATGGCTAGTGAGACCGGCCACCATCCCTCACCGGGGTCTCGATCAGTATATACTAGTCTACTCTTGAGTATCGATGCCCAGTCTCGAAACTCCCTCGACTAGGGACATTTAAGGATGTGCTTATAGACCACCCAGCTCCCATGTATATGATCGCCATTATACTGCTGGTAGTCAAGTAAGAATCCTATGGGCTCTATCAACATGTAATAGTGATCTGTAATACCACCTAATGCTGTACATGATGATAAAGACAAACCAGATAGCATACTATCATCTCGAGTAAGACTGTTCTACTGGTATAGGTCCTCCCTCAATCATCATAATCACCTTCTTGCGACCATGATAATTGTCTTGAGGGTACTATAGCTAACAACTCTTTAGCTAGGTGAGCGAGTATGTCGGCTTTTCCGTTCAACGCTCTAGGGACTCTCATTAGTTCAATGTGAGTGAACTGTTTCATGAGTTCCACCACTCGGCTTCTATATCGAGCTAACTCAGGTTTGTATATCTTATAGTTGCCGCTTACTTAGTTGACGACAAGCTGGGTGTCACCGTAAACCCGTAGCCGAAGGATTTCTATTTCTATGGTGAGCTCCAGACCAGCTATCATAGCTTCGTACTCAGCCTCATTGTTTGTGTGAGGCTCAGTGAGAGCAAAAGAACGTTGTAGGGTTCCTATCGATGGCGTGATGAACACCAATCCTATCCCTGCTTTTATCTACGGGATACTTGATTTGCCGAAGCTCCTCATTGATAAGGCTCCATCGAAGTAGAGCTCCCAACATTGCTCATTTTCCTCAAGGTGCAGCACTTGTTCATCGGGTAACTCGCAATTGAGCAGTGACCCTTCTGGTATGGGATGAGCAGCAAGGAAGTCTGCAAGAGCTTGCCCTTTTACTGCTTTCTGAGGAGTATAAACTATGTCAAATTCAAGTAGCATGACAGCCCATCTTGCCATTCTACCGGCTAGGCTTGCTTTGGTCATTAAGTGTTTGAGCGGGTCGACCTTGGAGATCAGTATAACTAGATGAGCGAGCAGATAGTGCCTCATCTTCTTAACAGTGAACATTAGAGCCAGGCATTGCTTTTCAATCGGGGAATAGTCGTGTTCCGCCTCGACTAAAGTTCGACTGAGCTAGTAGAGGGCATTTTCTTTTCCATCCTCATTGTTCTGGGTAAGGAGCGCACAGAGTGACTCATCTAGCGTGGCAGTATGGAGAATCAACGGTTTATTTGAAATAGGAGCAGTAAGCACTGGAGGGTGCAACAGGTATCGTTTGATGCTTTCGAACGCTTCTTGACATTCGGCATCCCAGACAAAAGGAGCTCCTTTCTTCATGAGCTTTGAGAAGGGCCTACATCTCCCCAATAAATTTGAGATAAACTTTCGTATATAAGCAAGCTTGCCTTGAGAAGATCTTAGCTGTGTCAGACTCTTTGGAGGGGGCATCTCCATGATAGCCTTTATCTTGGATGGGCCAACTTCGATCCCCCGATGTCGGACTATAAAGCCCAGGAATTTTCCCGATAACATGTCAAAAGCGTACTTCAGAGGATTCATCTTCAGATCGTATTCCTTCAGTCCAGTGAGAACAGTCCAAAGATCTTGGATGTGATCGGCCTTGGCTTTATTCTTGACGACCAGATCATCAACATAGCATTCGACAACTTTATGGATTAGGTCATCAAAGATACTGGTCATTGCCCTTTGGTATATAGCACCTGCGTTCTTCAATCCGAACGGCATCACTTTGTAACAGTATATGCCGATCGGGGTTCAAAATGTTGTATGCTTCTCATCCTCAGGTGACATCTTGATTTGATTATATCCAGACGAACCATCCATGAAAGTGAACAGCTCATAATTTGAGGTATTGTCGACCATCATTTCTATGACTGGAAGCGGGAAATTGTCTTTAGGGCATGCCTTATTGAGATCCCTGAAATCGACACAAACTCGTATCTGCCCATTCTTCTTTTTCACTGGGACGATACACGCGATCTAGTCCGCGTATTTCTCTTCCCCGATGAAGCCGGCATCGATGAGTTTCTTAGTTTCCTCGATGACCTTTTCTTCCAGTTCCCTTCTCATTCTTCGAGGAGCTTGTTTAAATGGCTTAGCATCAGGAGATATAGCCAGCTTATGCACGGCCACTTCAGAGGAAAGGCAAGGCATTTCTTTGTACGTCAACGCGAAGCAGTCGGTGAACTCATGCAGCAGGGCGACTATCTGCTCTTTCATTTCTTCTGACAAGAGTGAGATAATGTAGGCCGGCCTTGGATTATCGAGCGTTCCCAAATCAACCTCGGTTAGCTCGTCGAGGGTTTCTTTTCTACCATCTTCGAACTCTTGAAAGGCTTCTTCTGGCTCGGCTAGCTCGTCTTCGTCATTTGACTCTTTGCTGGATTCACCAATATGGATCATGTAGCATGCTTTGGAATCAGGTTGAATGAAACCTATGCCCCGTCTATCTGGAATTCGTCCATCGATGAGTTCTCGGACCTGAAGCGGATGCCATAGCCCTTCATAAAACTTTGCTTCGGACTTCGTTTGATATAACTGGCATCCGCACCTTTTGAAATATTCCCACATCTCGGGTGCATAGTATCTGGGATTGAGGACGGCTCTTATGCCTCTCTAATAAGGAAGGCACGCGACAAACAAATTTTCCGGGTGCACAACAGGATTTGACCTATAAAACAGGATGCCCTTCTGTCCACTTTTCCTTCCGGGAACGTAGAAATTTTTCAGCTGGTCCACGGTGGAGACTGACAATGCATCGAGCTCTTTGCACATCTGCTCCGGCACCCTTGTGACATCTAGGGACCCTTTTGTAACTTTGAAGGTCTCTCGTAGCTTTGCTTGTTGCGTGGGGGCCCAATTTGCACAGATGTTGCAAGACGGATCCTTTTCTTCCAATTCTTCAGTGTCACTGCCTATACGAGGGCGAATTTTGCTGTCGGATGAGCCTTCAATATCGGATTCGTCCGTATCGCTACCGAAATGAGGGCGAGTTTTACGGAAGGACGGACTTCCAGCGTAGGACTCATCAGTGTCACTACCGAAATGCGGACGCACGCGGGGGTTTCTGCTTTTGAAAGTGACAGCCGGCTCAAACTTGCTTTTGAGCTTCGAGATCGTTCTGTCGTTGGTCAGCTGTGGCTCAGCACTTTGGAGGTTCACAAAGTACCGAGAATTTTCATACCGGACTTCATGCACACCTAACGGTTGGATGTTTCCGTCAATGCGTCTTTCTTCGCCATTTTTAGTATATTTCATGCATTGATGGAGAGTTGACGGAACGATACCGTAATCATGGAGCCACGGTCGTCCCAAGAGAATTTGATAAGATGTGTCAGTATCGATCACGTATATCTTAGTTTCGGTTTGCAGATCCCCAAATCTGATTGGCAGAGTTATAGAGCTCAGAACTTGCTGGCAGTTTTGATTGAAGCCTTGAATGACAATCCTTTCTCTTGACAGGTGTCGTAAATCCATTGATAAACTCTTCAGAGTCCGCAAGTTCATGATGTTCACTGAGGATCCCGGATCAATCAATATGCGATTAATCCGATCTCCGTCGCTGTACCCTGTCACGTAAAGCGGCCGGTTATGCTCAGCTGTTTCCAGCAGCAGGTCTTCATCCTTAAACATGACCACGGCAGTATGCAGGGTGTATGATTGTTAGGGATTCTGCGTGTTCAAGTTTAAGTTAATTACCGCAATCAAGACGGTTTCGCACGTAGCTAGCCGGTTGAGTACGGGTCGTCCGCAGGGAGATGTGAGTCTTTTTCTATGTGCTTTAACGAGTTAAGTCCAGTTTTTCAGATTTTGTTGTGATTAATTAAGCGGTAAAATGATATGTAAAGAGAGCTTGTTAGGGTTAGGATTAGGTTAGTTTGAGTTAGAAGTCTCCCACATCTTTCGTTGCCCCTCTTAATCTCGGTGTTACGGTAATTGGCAACAACGGGGATTAGCACGACTAGGAAGGAACTTGCGAATATAAGCTAGGCTTTCCAACGCATAAGTTCTTCCTTTTGGTGCTTGTCCGTCCGTTCTTGGCTCTTAGCCATAACCTCCGGTTAATTCAACCACAACCGGTCTCACTACGGAATCACCACTATCTTGTAGGATAGGGTGCCGTAAGGAGCGGATTGTGGTTCAATTAATGGGATTCGAATTAAGCTGTTGGGCAAGGAAAGAGTGAGAGAGATTTCCTTCTCTCAAACTTCCCTTATCCTACCCTAACAAGTATGAAACTACTCACACATCATGATACGGAAAAATAAAACAAAACAAAAGAGGAAGATAGAAAGAAAGAGATTAGAAGATAACAACTAGCTATTTGTGACCTCACCTTGGCAAGGATCAAGCGTAAGCATCATGGTTGTGTTAAGGATAAAGAAAAAGAAAGAAGAAAGAAACAACAAGAAATAACAACAACTAGTTAACAAATGAAAATTACAATAATTAACAAGAGAATGAGACAAGCAAAATAATAAACGGTTCTTCTTTATTCATCATTCTTCACTCATAAGCTCACTACAAGTTTAATGGAGAAGAGATGAGAAGAGGAAGAAGAAACACACTAAACCTAGAAAATAAAATATAAGATTATGGACCCCCTTCCTTCACAAAGTTCTGGGCTATTTATAGGCTGAAAAATGAAAACCTAGGGCAACCACCAGAACACAAATGAAAAGACAATTCTACCCCTGAAAAATCTCTGTCTGCGACGCCAGTACGGCCGCGGAACCGCGGCCTTGCTTAGGCCGCGTTTCCGCGGCCATATAGATGATTTGGAGGCTCTGTTTTTTTGTGCTTCCCTGGTCTTCATTGTACTTAATTCTGGTATATGTATTTTCTCAATTTGTCTTCACGATTTTTCCAGAATTTCTGTTGAGGGAAAGGTGGACTTTTTGTCAAGATTTTCTTGAGCTCCGCGTAGATTTCTTGGAACTTGTGTTGCCATTGAGCCTTGTGCATGAAGGCGACAATCGATTTGCCATTTTGTCTCCTAAACTGGTGTGTGGCAACAGACGGATAAAGAGCGGAGACCCGTGTTTTATCTGTGGTTGGCAGGAACCCGGATTTTGTCGTGTTTTTCCATGAATTTCACCGTTTAGAGCCGAGAACCTGTATCCTGCAATTGACTAGCAAACACGGCTCAAGAGTACCTACCGATAAGCAATGTGATAAAAATTGGGCGGTATGAAAATGCAAAAATCTGATATGAACAAATACCCCCAAACTTATCATTTGCTCATCCCGAGCAAAGCCAATTTATTCACAAAAAATTTCCTAACCTCACTTTCGCAGGGAACGCGATTGCACTGAGCATGTGCAACAAGCCGTTAAACCTCTAGGTGTCCCTAGTAGGAGGAGTGTTGTCTCCTGAGGGTTTTCAGCGGATACTACCCACAAAATCCGGTCAAGCTAGTTTTGTAAAATAACTAAGATTCAAACCCTAAAGTTTTGTTTCAGAAAATAACAATTCTATTATCCTAAGTCTAGACTATCGAACCTTTATTTTTCACACCTCGCTTTTTATTTAACTACAGATTTTATATGTCTTTACGTGCAGTGCAAATAGTGTCGTTAAGTTCCCGAAAGATCGAATAAAGTCATTATGTCACACAATAAAGCCCAGATAACAATTTTAAAAGGATCACATAAGTTTTATAAAGAGTTAAGCATTTTTCAAGTTTTTTTTTCCAGTAAGGTTTCAACTTCAGAATTTCTATCTTCCTTAACAGGAAACTAAGTCGTATTTTTCACTCCACCTTTTTCTTATTTTCATTTCTTACACACTTCTGTGAACGTGCAATAGTCTTTATCATAGAATAAAACCTTCATATCTCCGTTAAAATTTTTTATAAAAGCCTGTCTCTTATCAAGATTATTCTCACACAAAGAACCGTTAGGAATTTTAACTCGGAGAGAACACTTACTTGACTTTGTTTTAATCTGGACTTTCTAGGCTTCTTAGCGAGCTTTGGACCAATGCACCCAAACCAGTTGATTTTAGGGCATTAGGTGTAGAAACACCCCAGCGGACTTAATTACTCAAGTTACCTAGGTCCAAAAACAAAAGACAGTTTGGCGTGAAAATCAGATGATTTAATACGAACGGAGATATAACCGGCAATTCAATTATTTTTTTTTTGATAAAAGACGTGTTTAGTGGGTTTGGTGTGTAATCATTCCAATCAAGTTTCAGATGGGTTGTTTTTCAGACTTAGCTCCAATTACGGCATCAATAACATTCCTTCATATTCGCTTTACTTCATAAACTATTCTTGACATTACTTATTTCAGAACAAACCTATTTGATCCTCAGAAAATCATTTATCTGTTTAAAAGTTTTTAAACATAAAGGACTTGTCATCTAATTCCCAAAAACTCACGACACGTGTAGTGTGATGTAAAGACGTATATCAGCTATAGTTAACTTCAAAGGAGAGTTATCTTTCAGGTTCTCAAAATCTAAACATAAGATTTAGTTATTCCTATTGTTTTTCAAACAAAAACCGTCGAAATTTTGAATCAGAGTTCTTCCACAAGCTAACTTGACAGAAAAGTTTTTATGTTTTTAGAAAATTTTCAGATTTTTATGGTTTTTATCTTAATATGCAGATGCAAAATATACATATGAATGCGAAGGTAAGAAATGCGTACCGAGCGTACCCCCAAACTTAAACTGGACAGTGTCCTTACTGTCGTTGCATGAAGAGATTATTTGAAGGGTCAAAATTGTCGGTCAGCGATACACAATTTTTTTTTTTGTTTTTGTTTTTAAAGAAAAAGAAAAAGAATATACACAAGTATATACAAAAAGGTTTATACATACCTCCAAACTTATTTGGAACAATGTCCACTGTTCCTGGCTGGATAACCGAAGTTTGGAGGTAGGCAGAGGAAGATCAGGCAGGGTAAACCGGCTCCTGTAAGAACAGGAGCTCCTCTGTTAGTTCGGCGCTAAGGTACGGTTTGCATCGGTGTCCGTTTACTTTGAAAAATGAACCGTCCTTTGGATTCTCCAAATCCACAGCGCCCTGCGGATACACATTCCGCACAAAATACGGTCCTTTCCAGCGAGATCTGAGCTTTCCTGGATGGAAGTGAAGTCGGGTGTCGTAAAGCAGTTCCTGCTGACCAGGTATGAAGGTTTTCGCAAAAGGTGTTTATCGTGAAACACCTTCGTTCGATTCTTAACGACAACCGCGTTATCGTAAACCTCATCCCTAAGCTCGCTTAGTTCGTTCAACTGCAGCTTCCGATGGCTGCCCGCATCCTCGAGAGACAGATTCAGCTCCTTTATCGCCCAAAATGCGCGATGCTCTATTTCGACAGGTAGGTGGCAGGCTTTTCCGTACACAAGCCGATAGGAAGACATGCCAAGGTCGGTCTTATAAGCGGTTCAAAATGCCCAAAGGGCATCAGTGAGTTTCAGCGACCAATCCTTACGGTTCTTGGAAACCGTCTTCCCCAGTATCTGCTTGATTTTCCGATTTGAAACTTCGGCCTGCCCGCAGGTTTGGGGGTGGTAGGGCGTAGAGAGCTTATGATTAATGGAGTATTTCCGCATCAAGGCTTCGAAAGTTTTGTTGCAGAAATGACTTCCATTGTCGCTAATGATCGCTCGGGGGTGCCCAAACCGGGAGAAAATATTTTCTTTAAGGAACCTAACGACAACCTTGTTGTCGTTAGTCCAGCTGGGCACAGCCTCGACCCATTTAGAGACGTAATCAACAGCGAGAAGGATGTACAAGTTCCCGAAAGAGCTGGGAAACGGCCCCATGAAATCTATCCCCCAAACATCGAAAATCTCCACAACCAAGATTGGTTGGAGCGGCATCTCGTTCCTCCGAGATATCCGGCCCATGTGTTGGCACTGGGAGCAAGTCTTGCAATAGTCGTGAGCGTCTTTGAAGAGTTGTGGCCAGTAGAAACCACATTGCAAGATCTTCTCAGCTGTCTTTCTGGGCCCAAAATGCCCGCTACACGCTTGATCGTGGCAAAACGACAGCACACTCTTGAATTCCTCGTCAAGGACACACCGACGAATAATCTGGTCGGGACAGTACTTGAACAAATAGGGTTCGTCCCAGTAAAAGTGTTTTACTTGGGATAAGAAGCGAAGTCTGTCCTGACTTGACCATTCAGTCGGTAGTAATCCTGTGGCCAAATAGTTCACAATATCTGCGAACCAGGGTTCGCAAGATACGGTCAAGAGTTGTTCATCCGGGAAAACGTCGTTGATCGGAATTGGAAGCGAAGGCGAAGAAGGAAGTCGTGAGAGATGGTCGGCAACTACGTTTTCACATCCTCGTTTGTCCTTAATGACAAGGTCAAACTATTGAGGTAAGAGGATCCAACGTATTAACCGAGATTTTGCATCTTTCTTCGCAAAAAGATGGCGCAGAGCAGAATGGTCAGTGTAGACAATGACTGGAGAGCCGATGAGGTAGGGCCTGAACTTTTCTAAAGCAAATACAACAGCCAAGAATTCCTACTCAGTTGTTGTATAATTGAGTTGGGCGTCGTTCAGGGTTCGGCTCGCATAATAGATTACGTGCGGCATCTTGTTGATGTGTTGTCCAAGGACAGCACCAATGACAAAGTCGGATGCATCGCACATAATCTCAAATGGGTGCGTCCAGTCAGGTGAAGAAAGAACGGGAGCAGAAGTGAGTGAGCGTTTCAATGACTCGAATGCAGTCACACAGCTCGAGTTGAAGTCGAATGGCGTGTCCTTGGCCAGCAAAAGAGTCAAGGGCCTAGCAATCTTGCTAAAGTCCTTGATGAACCGTCTATAAAAACCGGCATGGCCAAGGAAGGCTCGGATATCTCTGACGCATCGGGGAGGAGGCAGATTGGAAATGACCTCAATCTTTGCTTTGTCAACCTCTATGCCATTTTGCGAGATGATATGTCCTAAGAAAATACCTTCGCGCACCATGAAGTGGCATTTCTCCCAATTCAAAGTGAGATTCTTGTCCTTACATCGGGTAAGGACAGCGTCAAGATGCAGCAAACACTCGTTGAAGGAATCGCCGAAGATGGAGAAGTCATCCATGAAAATCTCCAGAAATTTTTCCACCATGTCTGAGAAGATTCCCATCATACACCGCTGGAAGGTAGCGGGCGCATTGCATAACCCAAAGGACATGCGACGATATGCAAACGTGCCGAAAGGACAAGTGAAAGTGGTCTTGTCCTGGTCTTTTTCGGCGATGGGAATTTGATTATAGCCAGAGTAGCCATCAAGAAAGCAGTAGTACTCGTGTCCGGCCAATCGTTCAAGCATTTGGTCAATGAAAGATAGCGGAAAGTGGTCTTTCCGCGTTGCGGCGTTGAGTTTTCTGTAATCGATGCATACTCGCCACCCAGTTTGGGTGCGAGTAGGGATTAACTCGTTCGCCTCATTAGTGATGACCGTGATGCCCGACTTCTTGGGGACAACATGAATGGGGCTAACCCACTGGCTATCAGAGATAGGGTAAATGATACCACTATCTAGACATTTTACGATCTCCTTCTTCACAGCCTCTTTCATGACTGGATTGAGACGTCTTTGTGGATCCCGGGCTGGTTTGGCATCATCCATCAGATGAATGTGATGCTCAACGATCAGGGGACTAATCCCCTTGATGTCCGCCATGGACCAGCCAAAAGCTTGCCTGTTGCTGTGCAAGACCGCGAGAAGGGCTTTCTCTTGCTCGGGAGCTAGAGAAGCCGAGATGATGACAGGGAGGGTCTCGTTCTCACCTAAGTAAGCGTACTTAAGGTGAGACGACAAAGGCTTGAGTTCGAGCGTTGGAGGTGAAACGATGGAAGGCAAGATTGGTGCAAAGGTCTCAAACTCAAAGGACTCCAGCAAAGGTTCAAAACGAGTGTAGGCAACCGAGTTGGATGGTTCAGGTAACTCATCCGGAAAGTCGAAGGATTCAAACTCGGGTTGTGCGCGGCTAAGATCGTTTGAAAATGTGACACACTCGTAGTCGTTGTCGGGCGCAGAAACAGCAGCAGGTTCGAAGAGAAACGCACTAGTGGCGTCAAGATTATCGTGATCAAACAGAAACTCCTCGAATTCACACTCTTCTGGGGTGATCTCCTGGATCGAGCAGACGTCCAGTATATGAGCATTAGGTTCGGCGGGCTGATTCCCCAACCTAAAAATGTTGAGTTCAATTGTCATGTTTCCAAAAGAGAGGTTCATCGAACCGTTGCGACAATTGATAACAGCATTTGAGGTTGCAAGAAATGGGCGACCGAGTATCACCGGAATTTGATTCCGGGGGTTAGCTACAGGCTGTGTGTCTAATACAATGAAGTCAACGGGGAATATGAAGTCCCCGACTTTGATTAACACATCCTCTAGCTCACCCCTAGGATGGGTGATCGATCGGTCGGCCATTTGGAGAGTGCAGTGCGTGGGTTTCAGCTCTCCGATGCCTAATTGCTCGTATACTGAATACGGAAGCAGGTTAACACTGGCACCAAGATCTAATAGTGCACGGTTGATGTTCTTATCCCCAATAGTAATAGAAATCGTAGGACAACCAGGGTCCTTCCGTTTTTGTGGTAAAGATTGGGTAAGGGCATCACTCACAGCACTAGCCAAGAAAACTTTCTTGGGTACCTGAGACTTCCTCTTTTTTGTGCACAAGTCCTTTAAGATTTTCACGTAAGACGGGACTTGTTGGACAGCATCTAAAAGAGGGATGTTAATGTTAACTTGCTTAAATAACTCCAGAATCTTCTCCATTTGTGGATTTTGTTTGTTAGACCTCAACCGGTTTGGAAATGGAACATTTTGAAAATTGGTTGAGTCTAATGCAGGAGGAGGAGATTGCGGAGTTGGAACGGATCCCAGAACAGGTGTTTTCGTGGAGTGAGAAGTGGGTCCGTTCAGAGCAGAAGAAGAGGAAGGAGAGCCTTGTGAAGAACGGAGAATAGGCTCAGAAGACGAGGAAGAAGAAGAAGAAGAAGCGGCCGGGGTATCATCGTTGATTCGTTTGCCAATGTTGTTTTGCAGCATCCTTCCCGATCTCAGTGTGGTCACGGCACTCACATTATGGTTCTGTTGTTCAAGAGCAACATGTGCATTATATGGGTGACCAGGATTTGGGAGTGGCTGGGACGGGAGCTTCCCCTTCTCTCGCTCGCTTAAGGCCGCGTTCAGCTGTGCAATCTGGGCCTCTATGGTCTTGATGCTTTGCCCGTGAGCGGCAGTGTGTTGCACTAAGGACTGAATCGAAGACTGGATGTTGGCAGTGGATTGAGTCGATTGTTTAACGAACGCCTCCAGACTTCGTTCGAGCGAGGAAACCTTATCGTTGTTTGACGGAACAAAGTTGTTTGGTGGAAAAGAATTGTTGGGTGCAAAGTTGTTCGTCTGATTTTGGAATGGTTGGGGTTGGAAGGGCTGCTGAAACTGAGTTTGTTGTTGCGCTTGTTGTTGCGGCGGAGGGGCCCTTTGAAAATTGTTGCCTTGGAATTGATTCTGATTCTGATTCCAGGCGAAATTGGGGTGGTTCCTCCAACCGGGATTGTAGGTGGAAGAGTATGGATCATTCCTCGGTCTTTGCTGGAATGCAGCATTAACCTGATCCTGTCCTTGCGAGGGTGGATTGTAAGGACACTCTTCGGTCAAGTGGGAAGGATCGGAACAACAAGCGCAAATGGTACGAAGGGGGAGAACAGGGGCAGGAGCAGGAGCAGAAAATTTGCTCTCTATCGCTTCAAGCTTTCTCGTTATTGCAGCCATTTCAGCTTTCATCGCAATAGAGATATCAAGTTGGTGAATTCCTACCCTAGACTGACCGGTAGAAGTGGAGGTAGAAGAAGAAGACGTCGGTCTGGTGCTCTCCCATTGTAGCGTTTGCTCCGCAAGGTCGTCAAAGAACTGCCACGCTTCCTCGTCAGATTTCGATAGGAAGTGGCCCTGACAGATGGTTTCCAACAACTGCTTCGTTGCTGGGTTCAGGCCTTCGTATAAGGTTTGGCAAAGTTGCCATTTCTCTATACCGTGGTGAGGACACTGAACAAGAAGGTCTTTGTACCGGTCAAAGCACTTCCAGAAGGGTTCAGAAGGAAGCTGAGAGAATTGGTTGATTTCATTTCGAATTCTTGCGGTTTTATGATTTGGATAGAATTTTTTTAGAAACGCTTTAACAACCTCGTCCCAGCTGGTGATTGAGTGGAAAGCAGTGCTATACAGCCATTTTTCAGCAAGATCGCATAAAGTGAACGGAATGACCCGTAGATGTATAGCATCGTCCGACAGCTGGGTGGTTTTCATCATGGCACAGACGTTTTGAAATTTATTGATGAAGATATAGGCATCTTCAGATTCAAGCCCAGGAAATCGTAGGAGCATGTTGATGAAGTGGGGCTTAATTTCAAAGTTATCCCCATTGGCCGGTGGAAGAGAAAGGCATGTGGGAAGTGCAGAACGGGTGGGATAGAAACGATCCTGGAGCGCGATTCGCTGCGGCGCTACAACAGGCGGTGGTGGTGGGATATTGGTCTCCGTAGGAGGTGGGGCCAATCCAGGGGTAGTCAAAGAGATGTTCGGATTAAATCCTGACATCGCGGAAGAAGAGGTTGGTGAAGGTGAAGGCGAAGATGTATGAACAGAATTCCGGTCAACGTCGGAGTTGGCCGGCAAAGGAAGGGGTGAAAGAGGAGTGGACGAAGTATCGACGTCTGAGTCGATCGCGTAGTCGGTAGCGACTAACGTAATGCGGACTAGACGGGCGCTAGTGTCCCGAGTCCAAGCGGACATACACTAAACGAGTTTAGTATAGTCAAAGCGGAGAAGGTGAGGGTAAGAAAACGTCAATGGAGAAAACGATGGCTGGTGGGTGAAAAATGGATTTTGGCGACAAAGGGCAAGTTTTTATAAAAGTTTTTTGATTTTTTCTTTTTTTTTTTTAGAAAGACCTTTACAGAAATATGTACGGACTTACGGCTTTAAGCAATCACAAATAAGATATGCTCAATCTCACCTAGATCTATGGTCACCTAGGTCTACTAGACCTGCTCCTAATTGTTCCAGAGGGCTAGAAAAAGGACCTCAAACCGCCTCTTCTCCGTCTAATGCGGCCAGATAAGTGCCAGGTAAGTGGGAGGTTGTCCAACGCTTTCGCGAAGTTCCTAAATTAAATAACCACTTGCCTTCGTCACACTTGCCTAGGCACCGCAAAAGTCAGATAGGATAAACGGCCGATGCCTATAACTAGTCCTCTGTCCTAATGAGCGCGAAGTCCTTAGGGCTGAGTCTAGTATTTTTTAATTTTAACAATGGTCAATGCATATGCTTTTTGTGATTTTTGGGGTCCTGGGAAGGGTGATGAAATCCCCACCCAATCTGAATTGGTTTCAAGCCCCTTAAGTCCGTATTAAGAAATGCAAAGCAGTAACAAATCAACTGCAAACAATTTTTATTTTTTAGCGCGGCGCAAAGAATCCTGCACAAGAACAGTTTATTGGAAGGGGGAAGAGAGTTTGTGCAAAGAAATCTGCAGAAAACACAGTTTATTGGAGTTCAGAGGAGTGGAGAGGAGAACAGGGAAACTTACAGAGAAATTTGGGGCCCTGAAGCCACCAAGTGGCCGTGGATCCGCGGCCTAAGCCAGCTTATGCCGCGGATCCGCGGCAGTAAGGTGGAATTGGGCTTTCATTTTTCTTGGGTTTGCTGCTTTGGGTGTGCTCTTCTGTTTTTAAGACCCTGAATCTGGATTTGCTCACTGGTTCTGTTCCAGATTTTTACAGTAGACCGTTTGCTTTGTTTTGATCCGTCGCGGTGTAGCCGCGAAATGTGGGTCTATCTTCCCACGTCTTTGGCACTGAACTTGAACTCCGTATTTTCCTGCACACTTGCACAAAAACTAATCAAAAATAACAAAATGATTTTTTACAAAGTGTATTTTTTTTTGTTGTTTTTCGGTTGTTTTTATATTCACAAGTTAACCCGAAATTACACAAAGAAATAAACTACCGTCTCTCCGGCAACGGCGCCATTTGATTGTTAGGGATTCTGCGTGTTCAAGTTTAAGTTAATTACCGCAATCAAGACGGTTTCGCACGTAGCTAGCCGGTTGAGTACGGGTCGTCCGCAGGGAGATGAGAGTCTTTTTCTATGTGCTTTAACGAGTTAAGTCCAGTTTTTCAGATTTTGTTGTGATTAATTAAGCGGTAAAATGATATGTAAATAGAGCTTGTTAGGGTTAGGATTATGTTAGTTTGAGTTAGGAGTCTCCCACATCTTTCGTTGCCCCTCTTAATCTTGGTGTTACGGTAATCGGCAACAACGGGGATTAGCACGACTAGGAAGGAACTTGCGAGTATAAGCTAGGCTTTCCAACGCATAAGTTCTTCCTTTTGGTGCTTGTCCGTCCGTTCTTGGCTCTTAGCCATAACCTCCGTTTAATTCAACCACAACCGGTCTCACTACGGAATCACCGCTATCATGTAGGATAGGGTGCCGTAAGGAGCGGATTGTGGTTCAATTAACGGGATTCGAATTAAGCTGTTGGGCAAGGAAAGAGTGAGAGAGATTTCCTTCTCTCAAACTTCCCTTATCCTACCCTAACAAGTATGAAACTACTCACACATCATGATACGGAAAAATAAAACAAAACAAAAGAGGAAGATAGAAAGAAAGAGATTAGAAGATAACAACTAGCTATTTGCGACCTCACCTTGGCAAGGATCAAGCGTAAGCATCATGGTTGTGTTAAGGATAAAGAAAAAGAGAGAAGAAAGAAACAACAAGAAATAACAACAACTAGTTAACAAATGAAAATTACAATAATTAACAAGAGAATGAGACAAGCAAAGTAATAAACGGTTCTTCTTTATTCATCATTCTTCACTCACAAGCTCACTACAAGTTTTAATGGAGAAGAGATGAGAAGAGGAAGAAGAAACACACTAAACCTAGAAAATAAAATACAAGATTATGGACCTCTTTCCTTCACAAAGTTCTGGGCTATTTATAGGCTGAAAAATGAAAACCTAGGGCAACCACCAGAACACAAATGAAAAGACAATTCTACCCCTGAAAAATCTCTGTCTGCGACGCCAGTACGGCGGCGGAACCGCGGCCTAAGCATGCTTAGGCCGCGTTTCCGCGGCCATATAGATGATTTGGAGGCTCTGTTTTTTTGTGCTTCCCTGGTCTTCATTGTACTTAATTCTGGTATATGTATTTTCTCAATTTGTCTTCATGATTTTTCCAGAATTTCTATTGAGGGAAAGGTGGACTTTTTGTCAAGATTTTCTTGAGCTCCGCGTAGATTTCTTGGAACTTGTGTTGCCATTGAGCCTTGTGCATGAAGGCGACAATCGATTTGCCCTTTTGTCTCCTAAACTGGTGTGTGGCAACAGACGGATAAAGAGCGGAGACCCATGTTTTATCTGTGGTTGGCAGGAACCCGGATTTTGTTGTGTTTTTCCATGAATTTCACCGTTTAGAGCCGAGAACCTGTATCCTGCAATTTACTAGCAAACACGGCTCAAGAGTACCTACCGATAAGCAATGTGATAAAAATTGGGCGGTATGAAAATGCAAAAATCTGATATGAACAGTGTACTGGGCTTCTTTCATATTAATTTCCGCAAAGAGAGCTTGGTACCGCTCGGGGTTTTGTAGAGCATGAATGAGAATATCTCTGAAATCCTTGGACAGGACCAGAGTATCATAGATGCTTAAGAGAGACGGAAGCTTCCGGAGATGAGCCAAGACATTATAGTCTACTGGGGAAGGACTTGAATCTTCATGAGTAAGTTCTCTGCTATCTTCTTCATTAGCGACTTGTTTTTCCTTCCCTTTTGGGGTGTTGCCCTGATTTGGCGGTAGAGCCCTGCCGCTTCTAAGCTGGATTTGGTTAGCCTTTGTGGCGAGCTCCTCATCCTCTTCTGGAAAACATAGCTCTTCCTCAGAATTGCTACCAAGGTGGACGGCATAGCAGGTCACTATAGAGATCTCTTCATTGGAATCTTCTTCTAGCTCCTCCAGAATCTCAGCCACTTCTACAGGGAAGAACTCCTTCAATTGAATTAGAGTCATTTCCTTTTGTTCATAGTATTCAAGCGAATCAATATATTTTTGAATGGTCGATCTCCCTGCAGACTCTTTTTCACGCCGAGTTGCACTTTTCTTCTTCTTGAGCTTTTTGGATTTTGAGCCTGATTGAGCCGAATTGGCAGCTGGAATGGTGGGCTTCTTCTGCCCTTCCCATTCTGTTCTGGGCTCTTTCCGAAGTAGCTTTAATATCTTCTTCGTCTTATTAGATATGCACGTACTCCACGGAGGCTGCGGTGAGTCAGTTTCATTTCTCAGGGCAACGGGTTCGGCTGTCTTCTCCCAGAAGGTTTCGGCTTTTGTCTGTATATAGTTGGTGGTTGCAACCTGATTGTTCACCAACACACTCTTGGATAGCTCGATCTCTCCAGCCTTGTACTGCATCTCGATCCAGTCTTTGAAGATATAGCAATCCTCGATCGCATGGCTCACTACTCGGTGGTACGGGCAATACAGGGGATTATCGGTCATTTTTGCTTCGTGGGGTATTTTCGACTCCGGCAATTGTAGACCATTGTTCAAGGCATTTTTGAATATCTTGCAGATCTTGTCCCTTTTGAAAGAGTAAACCTTGTTCTTTTTCTCCTCTAGGAAAGGCCCTTCTCCTCCCAGCAATGGCTTTCAAGACCGGTTGGTTTTAGAATCGCCTGCCTTTCGCTTGTCTTCATTGTCGGACGCATTGAAGATATTGGTACTGCTGGAATTCCTGCTTCTACGGTTGTCGTCCCTCTTGCTCTTCCAAGTATTGTCTCTCTGAGAGTCCAGGGTAGACTCTTGCTTTGAGTGTTTTAGCATCTGGACTTTCTTGGTCAGATCCTGAAACGTCTTGAGGCCTGCTATATATAAGAATATGACCATCCAATTGCCGAGGTTCTTAATGAGATAGCTGACGGACTGGTCCTGCTTCAGCGGCGGTTCGCACTTGACCGTAAGATTATGCCATCGAGCTATAAAGTCGGTGTTGCTTTCATTCTTCCCCGGCTTGGTCCTCACAAGGTCAGCAATGGAGATCTTATCACTAACACTCATGAACCTTTGCTGAAATAGAGATTCCATTTGGGCAAAGGTAATGACGGACCCGTCTGGTATACTCGCGTACTAGTCGAAAGCAATACCCATCAGGCTGTTGACAAACTGACGAAGAAGGAGCGCATCATTGCCCCCTATATTTCCGCATAATGCTTTAAAATAGGCGACGTGCTGATTTGCGTTGCTCGTCCCATCAAATCTTCCGAACTTAGGAATGACGTAGCCGTTCGGGAACTCGATCAGATCGTACTGCATATGGCTGCCCACTACTGCCGATTTCTTTCTGAGCTTCAGCTTTGACTACCAATGTTCTAACCTTGCTAGTGACCAAATCCATTATCCGATCTTGTATTAGCGGGATAGTGCTATCTGGGGACAAGGAGTCCCCAGAAGCGGAATGTGGCCGGCTATCGTGTGGCTCACTCAATCTTGGAACCAAAGGGACATGCATCGGTTGCTTCGGGTTGTCATCACCCGGCCCATGAGTAGAGACATGTGCCTGATTGGAAGGTGCTCGAGCAATTTGAGCCGTGAGCTACATCACAACATTCGTCAGATCGTCGATTTTTTAGTAAAGCTTGGCCATTTCTTTATCTTTGCTCCTAAGCTGTTTTCGAAGCTCCTGAAGCAGATCTTGCTCTGCGGTCTTGCGGCGGAAAGTCAGCTCTTCCTCGCTGTCCGAGCTTGAATCTACATGGACTGAGGAATCTTTCTACCTATCTCCTCATCGAGAGGGTTTTCATCATCTAGCAGAGGTGGCTGTTCTTGGGAAGCGACAACCACATTCAAGCCAGATTGGGCTTAGGATGTGGTGGCCCCATCCTTGCTTTTGCTGCGAAGGTTGTCGCTGGGGCGCGTGTTCGCCATATAGACCGTGTGGACAACATATCCGGCCATTATTTCATTATTGGTAGTTGACTTTGTAGACCACCGTCTTGGCCTTTCTGTTTTGGTAGTGGACAATCGATTGAAGATGGCTGGCCTGATTGGATTCATGAATGGTGCTAGCACTTCTTTTCTGGATCTGCCTCTCCGTTTTCGCTCAGCACAGAGTGCCTGATAGACTCTTGAAGAGACAGTGTCATGCTTTCTCTGTTAGGGCTAGGATACGTCCCTTTGTAGCATTGTTCGGACCGATATCTTCTAGATTCTGGCGGTCATGGCATTTTTCTGAACCCACTTCAGAGGTTCGAAGGAATTGTTGACTTTTACGGCCGACTCAACCGTCGTCGCAGGGTGACCCTGCTCTTGGAACCTCACAAGATTCCACTTGGCCGAAGTCCTGGCCCTTTTGTTGGCTCGATACCTGAGCCGCTTCGGTCTTGACCTTTCTATTTTAAGCATTTGGCAGGTTTCGGCCCTTCAGGACGACGTCGTAGACCGACTGACAGAGAGTCCAAAGAATATGCCTACTCGCTCGATCGTCAAGGGCAACGTCTGAGCTTGTTGGAGCTGCTTTGTGGCCCCATTGATGTTGATGGCCTTTCCCCCAGTTGGAACAGTGGAGAGCCATTCGAATACGGATTTGCATTTGGGGTGGGATGCTCTGGCGGCCACGACGTTCAGCCTCCTGCCCCTTGAGGTCAGTTTAGCCGCTTGGTTTGTCGGGACCTCTGCCGGATGAGTGCTTTCAGCAGGGTAGATGATGACTGAACCAAATTGACGGGGTGGCTCTTCCCGTTGCCAGCTGAGACTGACAGGGAGAACCACACGAGCATTGATCTTGACCACGTATGAGATTGGGGTCGCATCAGTAGCTGAATTCATCTTGGAAGACATCGTCGTTGAAAGTTGATTGCTGCATGAAAGGAACATTACTTCAGTACAAACGTCAGTATATATGTTAAATGAGTTCGCATGAACGCTTAACTCGAGATATGGGAGGAGAGAAAGGTCCCACCGGGCGTGCCAGAATTTGTAGGCTGTTTTTCGTCACTCCATTGAGATGTGAATACACGTCGCTTGTCAAGCGTACTACATATTCCCTCTGCCCAGGGTAGGCGGGGGTTTATTGATTGTAGAGATCCGAATCTACGACAGCCGCGGTCTAAGATGCCGTTAATTACCCCTCGCCTTTGGAGCGAAGGAACCTCCGATTGACGGATCAAACTGGTCATGCAAACTCAATGTGCAGTGTGCATATGTGTGTCTTGAGGGGTTTTGGATATATCGGGGGCCCCGTAGAGTTTACGGGGGTCCCGCTACCCGGATAGCGGGCTTGGGGTTAAGGGGGCTAGCAGCTCCCTTGTGGGGTGCGGGGCAGCAGCCCGTTAGAATTTTTTTCTAACGGGGACAGTGTTGTGGAGTGTGTGTGTAAAAAAAAAGGAAGAATAGCGTCTAAAGGACGTGTGGGCACCGGCGCCCCACGTGCCTGGCATGCGGGCGCTGGGCACCGGCGCCCTACGTGCCTGGCATGCGGGCGCTGGGCACCGGCGCCCCACGTGCCTGGCACGCGGGCGCTCGGCGTCAGCAGGAAAAAGGACTTGGTCCCCTGCGCTGGGAGCTGTACTCCCGATTTGACTTCCGGAGTTAAACTCTTAAAAGAGATTAATTTATGGAGTTGAACTCCAACAGATCTTGAATGGAGTTAAACTCCTAGAAATCCTTGGAAATGATCAAAAAGGGACCCTTTTCTTCTCCCCTTTTGCCCTGGACCTTCCCAAGGTAGGATTTTTGAAGATGGGTCTCCTTCTTCTTCCTCTCGGTTGGCCGGATCTTCAAAAAAAGGGGGGGGGGGTAAGATTTAAAAATCTTCCCTTTTTGAGATCTGATGGAAGATCTGAGTTCCCCTTCAACGGTTTGATGGTAAAAAACTGTTTATTTTTTTTGAAAAGAAGAGTTAAACTCTTGATTTAATTCAAAAAGGGGGAAGCAGGTTTTAGAACCTTGAGGAAGGGGAAAGAGGTACAAACCCTAATTTTTTAGAGAGAAAAAAAGTTGTTGAGATATTTTCATCATCTTTGCCTTTATAGGCTACATACTTTACATATAGCCTCTTAGGATTTACAAAATGACATTTTGCCCATCCCATGTCTCATGTGCTCATTTATTTTATACATGAGCCATGGGTTTTACAAAAATTTAGCTTTATGCCCATTTTTCTTACATTTATTATAAAAGGTACACCAAAATTATTCATTACAAAATTTTTATTTGGCATGGGGCAGGCCAGCCGCTTCATGTTCAGGGTCGACTCGGGCATGGGCCCACTTAGCTTGGGGTTGACTTTGATTTTGACTTGGTCAACCGGGATGCAAATTTTGACTCCAACAATGTGCAGCTAGTACCGCTGACGTGCTTGTGGTTAAACCCACTGTCAGCGTACTGTTGAGTCTTTAGAGTCCTACACAGAGGGTTTTCCTGCTTCGGGCAAAACGATGTAGAGCTTGTATGGTTTTACGAAAGGGTTCGATCATATACATGTACTTGTGCACGGATGATGATTCGGACGGAAAATACTAGTGGGCTTTGGTTTAAACCGGATCCTAGTATAATATCCTTGGATTATTTTCGTCTCTTTGTATTCGTATTTTTCAGAATACGGATACGGGTATGTATATATGGTGATGGGTATTCTTGTAATTTACTCAAGAGTGCTTCTAGAAGAAGACACATCATTTCTTGTATAATCATTTTGTTAAATGATTAATGAGGTGGAGGTATGGGGTGTGGATTATCATTTAATGAGGCATGGCTACTTGGTGACTCATGGGGCGACTCATGCTTTAGTTACTATTGAAGCATGCTTGATTCATTGGCTGTGAATTATTGTATGCTTCATCATTCACAACACTTAGCCATTCTCATCACAATAATTATCACTACACTTTCATCTCCTCAAGCTTCTCTTCTTCTTCCTCAAGCCTAAAAGTCTCATGTGTTGAGAAACTTAGGGTATTTTGAGACAAATCAATCCATCATCACTCTCTACATCCTCTAGGCTATCTAGTTTAGTGAACTATATACCCTAGTTATCTAGGTATTGAGGTTGGAGCTCCAACTATAGACTCTCGGATGGATCATCTTTGACTTGAGGAGGCCGACCTAGCAAGCGCGATTTGTACACTTCGAGGAGCTTAAGACGAGGAGGAGGAGAAGAAGAAGACCCGAAGGACTTGATACTAGGAGGTATAACTTTCTTCATAGTAGTTAAACCTCATGGTAATTTAGCTAGTTAGGGTTCAGTATCGATCCTGGAGTTCAAGTCGGTGTTGCGAAGCTCGTAAAAATCGTTTTTCGCGTATTCCACCTCCACGCAAACCCACGGGGTGCACGACATCAACTTACAGTGATAGTGTTAGTAATTGGGTTAGTGTTATTGTTATTGTTATTGTTAGTGTTAGGGTTAGGATCTGTAGAATGTATAAGTTTGTTTCTTGAGTTTTGGATAATTTCACAATTATTGTTAATATTAGGTACGATGGAAAGTGCAAATATTGTGTTGATTTGTTATTATAATGGAACCTTAAACATTGAAGCGAGTGGTCGGCCGAACTACATTGGTGGAAAAAGTAAAATGATAAGAGTAAATAATTCGTGCACATACAATGAGTTGAAGCGAAAGATTTATGCAACCACGCGGATAAATCCGAAAGAGTATAAGATCACTTTGGTATGCAAGATTCCGATCACAAGTCAAGTCTACATAAGTGTTGAAGTAGCCGATGACGAGCATATAAGCGTGATGCTTAGCTTGTATTCTGAAAATCTATCGATATAAGTGTTGGTGGTGAAAGAAGCAGTATAATCGCATCAAGCTTCCAAACCACAAGGGGAATTTACAAACACGCTCAATATGGCTATGTGCAGTCCCGGAGAGCCGAACGTACCTGATGAAGGATTCAATTTCATGCAAGTTCCATTCTATGGCACGTATGTTGAAGCAAATATGTATAATTATGGTTGGGATTTGTATGGTCAGACAATATCAAATCCGTACAATATGGATTGGACAATGGGGATAGTTGGAGAAAATATGTAATATACTATCAAAGCTAATTTCTCAAAAACATTTAGAGGCGAAGCATTACAACTTTTGTTGTGGGAAGCCGCCCATGCTTCGGATCCTCTCATTTATGCTCAAAATTAAATATCTCGTCTGAAAAAAATAAATCCATTGGTGGATGCTTGGATTAACAGAAGTTTAGGGGGATACGAAAATCGTTGGGTGTTATGTAAGGACGGCGGTGCAAGGTTTTTATTATGACCACGAATTGCTCCGAGAGTTTTAATGGTGTTCTTAAAAGAGCTCGTACATTACCTATACAGGCATTATTTGCTAGAACTTTCTACCGTCTCAATAAGTACTTCGTCACACGTCGTGAAGCAATGGCTAAATAGGAAAAACCGTTCACTCCGAAAAATGATAGCATATGGACAACAAGAAATGACGATGCGAGACATCGCCAACTTCGTCGATTCTCTATTAACCGTTGGGAAATGGTAGATAATAATAGAATGACGTATGACGTCGGTATAAATGATGATGGATATCGTTGCAGTTGTAATATACCTTTATTACAACATATTCCATTCAAACATGTGATGGTAGCTTGTTTACGAGCCTTTAGGGAGCAAACCTATCATACGAGCACTTATGTGCCTCATAGTATTTAGCATAATATTATCGAAAGTCATATGCCTATCTATTATCCCTGTTCCAGATAATCGACACTGGGAGGAATATCGTGGCTCTACTCTGGGGCTGTAAGTTTGATTCCGCACTTTGCAAGTGGGTTGAATCCGCACTTTACAAGTGCGGATTCAACCTTAAGCCCTCTGGCCCAGCCAAATGCTGGAGCTCGAGAGCTTAAGTTGAATCCTCCCTTCTAAAGAGCGGATTCAACCATGGGGAAGGTTTGAATCTGCACTTTAGAAGTGCGGATTCAAACCCGCCAAGTGTGGATTCAACCAAACACTCCCAGGACAGGAGTTGGTTGAATCCGCACTCCTAAAGCACGATATCAAATCCGTCCAATTCCAATCACTCACGCGTCTACATGGCCTTGATATGATCCAAATTCGCTAAATCCCTAATTAGTTTATGTAACGACCCCAAAATTCCTATACCTTCATATAATATTTCTTTAATAAAACATTGTTTTTCTTTGGAAATCTGTCCTATATTTAATATTTGTTGAATATATGCAAGAATCAGCTTATAGCCATTGGTTAAGTCTTTACACTGCTATCTTTCAGACCACGTGTTCAAATCCTTTCAGCCTAATTCTTTTATTTTATTTTATTTTTTTCATTTTCAAGCCCTGGAGACTTCACGAGCAATGTACGGAGTTTAGAAACATTAGAAAAAAAATAAAATATATTTTTGGACCACAAATACCGACCCGAGCCTAGCATTCGAGATTGGAGCCCATCGCACGAGACGAGACTGCCTGGGGCGGCCAGGTGGGACCCACACGTGTGCAGCCCATGAGCACGTGTCCTTTAATCTCCCGTCTGTTCATTTTCACATTCCAAACATTCCAATTCTTCCTTTGTCCCCTTGAGCTGGCTCAAGAGTAGTTTTTGTCGTCTCAAAACTTGGCTGAAAAGCTATTTTTATTCTCTGTTCTCGTGAGCCGGCTGTTCATCACGAATAATTGCATTTAATACCAGCCATTCTGTATTATTTTGTTAATAAACAAGTGCTATTAATCCATGACTGCTACATAAGTAAATGTTTCAGGTACTCGAGGCAATTAAGTTGAAAACAAGGCACATTTTGTACATCTGCAACGAATTTAGGCCAAAACTGCAACCGGACAGACAAATGATCAAGACACGAGTTTTTGCAATCAAAATAATCACTTTATGCAACATGGAACAACAAGTGGACAGCCAAGTGGGTGCACAATCTCATGATTGGTGCACAAAAGATCTAAGTGAAAAGGTGATGATGTGATGTATACTTTTGAGATGGAAAAGTCATCACCTTAGACTTTAAAACTCCAGTGTGCAAACGAGAGATTGATTTAGAAGAAAAGAGAGGTTCTAAAAATCAAGTTGAGATGTTAGATGATCACTGTATGAAGCTAGATCCCAGAATCATCATTTATGTGAAACAACTCTGAATTTACTGTATAAAAATTTTCAGTTTAAAGTACAGAAAGAAGTTTACAAGCCCGAGTACAATTTATAAGTTAATTTTTGTTTAAGAACACCAAGAAACAACTTGTAGCTCACTGGTAAAGCCTTCCACTGCTATGACGTAGCCCCTGTGTTCGAATCCCATCAGACATATTAGATTTTTTTTTCTTCTGATTTTTCATTTAAACTTTTTGGAAGTCCAAAAGTTTACACATGCAATGCACATAAAAATGAAAAGACAGAGAAAACAAATATATGCACAATGTTGTAAATACTGGCGTGAACACGTGACACCAATCCTATGGCCCCACTCCAAAAATCAACCGGCCAAAATGGCTTTATAGCCGGCACCGACGGTCCCCCCCGTAGCCAAATGTCCACGGGTTTTGCACACTCGACTCTTGGCCTACCCCTAACTCCCCTGCACTGTTTGATTGCTCTACAATCAAACAGAGACCCCTCAATTCCTCATTTATCATCTTTTTAATGCATTTAAATTCATCTTTTTAATTTCAAAACCCTAATTCCATACTATAAATATTACCCAATACCCTAGCCCTTCATCATTCTGAAAATTATAGCCAAAATTCTCAAAATTTTCTTAGTATAAGAGAAGTAGAAGAGGAGTTAACAAGTAATTGAGTTCTGGCGAGGAACAAAGAAAATTCCGGCGACTCCGCGATACCACGACGACAACCCTCCCTCCTTCTACCTTCTCTTCATTTATCTAGCTAGTAAGTCCCTTCCAAACGCTCTCCTTTTTCTATGAAAGTCTCTTTTCAAAACATATGTCGGAAGTGGAGTTAACACCGACATCTTCTTTTAAACCTTTAAAATTCCATTTTCTTACATATTCCTTATGCATATTCCTACACCATATTTGTTAACATAAAACCAATGCTTGAACCAATTTTTAATCAAGAATATCATGCAAAATAGCTTTAACTTAACTTTTACACTAAAATACCATGAACTTCACATATCTCACTTTTAGTATTTTTGTAAATTATACCTTTAGAAAACTTCACGGGGTAATGACATACCCCTCACAAATACACATGGTTCCATAGCACGATAACTTTTTCATGTAGATTTGTGTTTCGAGAAAATATTTCATTAAAATACCATTTACTATAAAAAAACGGTTTTCTTTGGAATTGTATTTTAAAATTCTTTTGCAAATAAATCTCTACAACCCTTTTTAGGGGACCCGCTATTAGATGGTGCGGATTATCGCACATTCTTGGGCTAGAAGAGCGAGATGCAGACCTCCTCACGGAGCATTCGGTTTCGAAAGGTTTTTAAATACGTTTTAAAGAAAAATGCATTTTTCTATTTAAATAAAATTAATTTTTTATAATTATATAAATATTACAAATCCATATATTTTCAAAATATGACAAACTTATATTTTTCTAAAATATGAAAGTTCACAAGTTTCATCAAAATACCATCAAGATATCAATACAAGACAAGTTTTACAGTAAAATACCATGAACTATCCAAGCTAAACTATTATCACTAAAATAACTCAAATCCCTACAATTCACATCCATGGAAACCTTAAAATATTTAAATAATTTCTCGAGGTTATTTTGAAACTATATATTAAAAGTATTTTTCATAAAACCCCCTCGAGTTATATAAAATTATATTTAAGGAGTTTAGTAAATATAGATTTAAGCGGGATCAATTCTCTTGAGCCCCAGGGAGCCGGAGAAAGTGAGTGCTTGCCTATTTAAGGTAAAAAATTTAACGGTGTTATCAATGGTAATTGGCTTAGAAAAAAACATAAATTCTGCCGTCCATATGCAGCAGTTACCGATAACCCCCGAACATAATTCAGGATCTAAATCAGTTATAAGTGTCTGACTCAAGCCTGAGCCTAAATCAAGATAGAATCCAAACTCAAACTAGAATCCAATTCAAACATGAATCCAAACTCTAACATGTATACTTGAATATGAACCTGAATATCAAACCTGAATACAAGATGTAGCGACTTGAAAAGTCGTTTTGGTGTTTTCCTGAAATTCGGTGAAAATTCGGTATTTTTCCGAAAACCGTCTTTCTTATTATTTTGCAGTTTAGGGCTAATTATACCTAAAATGGATAGGTAATTGCTTGTTTTTAGTAGCTAATGAGTTACTTATGAAATTCTGGTCGTTTAAAAATTTTCCCTAATTTTTCAATTTTTTTATATTATTTTAAGCCAGTAAGAAAATACATTAAATAAGCGATAAATACAAATTTTTCCGGGCTAATTTTAATCTCTAAAACTATGATAATTAAAATCTAGTGGTAACATAAATTTTTAGTAATTTATTTTGATTTTTAACAAATTTTTATGATATGAAACGAATTTATTGAATTTTGAGCTAAAACTTGCAATTTTTGAGTTGTAGGGGGCCTTTTTGCATAAAATTTCTTTTGTAAAACCCCTCTCTCTTTTCCCTCAGCCCTAGGATAGCCCCATCTTGTGCAAGTCCAGAAATTTCTGGCCTCATTTTCTTGGGTTGCTTTCTTGTGTTGAATTGTTGTTTTATTGAATTATTTTAAATATAGTTAATAAGGTATGGTGTATTGACTTTTGTGGACTTGACCATTGACTTTCCCCACTTGCCCACACCCTCCCCCTCACCTCTTGCTGGCCGAAACCTGCACACCCCTCCTCTTCATCTCTTTTCTTCTCATTTCTTCAAAGTTCTTTAAGTTTAATTCAAAGAAAATTGCAAATTAAAGCTTGCAAATTTAAAACCATCCTTCATCCTTCTTTTCCTTCACCTCCCTAGCTTGGATCTTGATGCTTGAGGCCATCATTTGGAGCAAAATCCATTCTTGCTAGATCTCTAGTGAGGTATAATCCCTTGCTAATTGAATTCTTTTGTTTAAGATTCTTAAGTAGATTGTTGTAGTGTTAAATTTAGTGTAGTTCTAATCTAGTTTTTCTTAGGTTATGCTTGAAAAATTTAACTAGGGTTTTGAAGCCATAATAGTTAATTAGATTGTTTTATAGTTAATCTAGTTGTTAATTAACAAATCTATATGGTCACCTTGTTTATGTAGTCTTCAATTTTGCTAAATTAGTTAATTTTAGAAGTGTGAAATTGTTGTTTTAGGAAAATCTAGAAAGGGGTTTATGTATGGAAAATGGTATTTGAAGCTTGATAAATGAGTTGATTAGGGTTTAGAAAACATTATTTAGTTGATTAAACCTAAATTGTTATCTAGTTATTTTGCTAACCTAATCTAAGAGATTAATTTTCTTATGTGGGCTTTTGTTGTGTTAATTTAAGTTTTCAAGTGTGGAAATTGATTTGGAATTTGCTAGGTTATAAATTCAAGAAATGGTTGTTTATGGAAAATAGGATTGGAATCATTGTTATTGTGTTGTAATTAGTGTTTGTAGATTGCTAGTAGTGTGGTTGGGTGTTCAAGCTTGATAGTAGTCTTTTGTAGCCAATCGGCGATTTTTGCACCGATTTTGGAATGCAAATGCTTACTAGTTTTGTTATAAATTATGTGATGAATTAATTTTAATATCTTGATGATTGTAATGGCTTGTCCTACGACTTTTAGGATGCGTGAGTGCGGATTTTTGGGTAGTCGGGTTTTAGTTTTGCCGGGCGACCAAATCGGCGTTTTTTTGGCAGTTTTTGCGATTTTCGCGTGTGTTCCGCGCACTTTGTGCACGTTGTACCTAGCTAGAGAACGTTAGTAGTTTCGTTGGGGTGTTTTGTCGTTCTTACTATGTAACCTTATGTTGGTATTGATGTAAATTCCAGGTTCGGTCGCGGAGACGTCAGACGCGGCGCGAAAAGGAAAGGCGGTGATTGGACACAGCTAGCCAGGGATTCCGGTGAGTAGATGTAACATCTACGGGGGACTATCGTTGGATGGCGCAAGCCGCCCGATAGTTTTAGTAACTTACAAGATCCTTAGTAATGTTAGTAATTAGGGGTGAAATGCGTAATTGACTATTTGCTGCATCCATGCATTATTGACATACCTATACGAAACCATTTTATAGGACACCTGCACCATTGCCAGGGTTTTTATATGCAGCACGAGCACTATTCATGCTTACACACACACCCTGGTAATTGCCATGCCACCACACTAGATAACCTTTAAATTTAAACCTTTTACCAATTGATACTTAAACTTGTGCTATTGCTTTTAATTCCTTAAAAATGAAACCGTAGAATTGCTATTCATGTGCATGTACTTCATCATATTAATTGCTCATGCCTAATCCATTAATTTACACATCGCAACTTGATTATCGACACCATATGCATTCATTATCATTGATATATGCACTTATGAGGACTTCTTGAGATTTTATGATATTTCTGGATTTCGGGGGAAAGCCGCAAAATTTCTAAACTTATTATATTTTTAAAACATGTAAATTGCGGTTTTCTAGTGATGTAAGTGTCGTCCACTATGAGTTTGCTGTGGTTTTTGGAGACCCGTTTCGAGGAGTTGGATGAACCGTTTCGGGTACATGGTGGGCCCGGTAGGGTACCCCGGGGCAAGAAGCTCGTGGTGCTGACGATGAGCCTGGCAGGGGACGGATTACCTACCGGTGACTTCATTGGGCACGGCGGATATCCAGAGGATACCGACCGGGGCCGCGAGAGGATGAGATATTGATACTGAGATGGGTCAGCCGGATGGCTGAGGCCAGAGACACTATGACATGGATTTATGAGATTTGAGACAGCTTTTGGGTGTCGTTGCTGGACACCGATTTTCGTCGATTCATTGACATTATGCTGGCATTCTAAAAGAGTTTCAAAAACAAAAAGAGATAAAATATTTCTTATATATACCTATTGAGACCTCAGATATTCATGTTGCATACATATTCGTACACTGATGTTGTATACACACCTGCTAGTGCATCCAGTCATACCTGTATTATAGATGCTAGGATGCTTGTGTGCATGCATACGATAGCCTTTGTAGGTGTTATTTATTACTCACGAGTTGGCAACTCACCCCCGTTGTGCCACAGTCTTTTGCAGGTCCGCTCCGTCAGTTCAGTAGCGGCGGGCGCACTTGTTCTTTTGCCTCTTTTGCCTGAGCTCGAGATTTGCTCATAGGTGGGTTATGTTATTATTTTTGTACCACCTTGTATATTCTTTGTATCTAGTGTACTCCATCTACTGTTTCTACCAGATTTATTGTATATTGACCTAGAGATGAGACTGTGAGATTTGTGGACTTTATGCTGTATTTTGGGGTCGAGCTCACTTGAGCCGACATGCTACTTTTCTCATGCTTCCTTATGATTATTATGCTTGTTGTCATTTTACATTGCGTGGGATTTATGACCGCCTTGTGGCGAAGAGCTAGCTCCCGCTTGGGGATGCCCTATTTTGTTGGATTCATGTATATTTTTTTGTTGTACCCATTTTGGGGGCCAGTATTTACAAAGGAGACTCTGCCGAAATTTTCGGAAAAATTGGTATTGTTTTTAAAAAGGGTTTTACATGACTTATTTGATAACTTGCTTTCAAATGTTTGGGTTTTCTTCACTCTTTTGCTTAATTGGTTTTGGTTTTCTGGGCTTTGGCTTACTTATTTTACGGGCGTCTTTAGACGTTTCGTAAACTTAAGTGCCAGTCACGTTCCGTACTCTGCGGGTCGTGACAAAGTTGGTATCAGAGCGATAGGTTTTACCTTTGTGAGTGTAGGATGACCCTTGGTAGATGGAGTAAGTGACTTAAGTAGGGTAACGTAGCGTGCGTATGTCCGCGGCATACTTACGATACGGTACTCCGCCTAAGTGACTTTAGGATATACTTGCTTGAAAAAAATTCCTTCTTCAATTCCGTGTATCCTATGATCCTATTGCACTGTTCTTACTGCCCTGTTTCCTGTAACAGCCACTATGCCGCCGAAGGCTACGAGGGCACAGAGGGCTGCCGCTAGAGACGAGATTCGAGCTGGCTCGTCCGAGACTAGGACTGAGCAGGGTGGTATGCCTACGCCACAGGGACAGACCGATCCACCTTCCCCAGGCCGTATGGATAGGCTCGAGACTGGTATGGAGGAGTTGCGACAGATGATGGGAGGCATGCAGGAGCTACGTCAGATGGTAGGATCCCTAGTTGCAGCCAGTCGTACACCGAGGCCGGATGACGTACCTACTACATCACAGAAGACCATGATACCTGCTCCTACTACTACCACCATGGCCATTCCGGTTTCACTACAGGATTTCATGAGGCTGAAACCTCCAGTATTCACCGGCACCGAGACAGCGGAGGACCCACAGACGTTCCTTGACAGTTTAGCCAGGATCTGCCGTTCGCTGAGATGTTCGGATGATCGATGGGTAGAGCTTGCGAGTTTCCGACTAGAGGGTCTCGCGCAGACATGGTGGGAGTCAGTCTTGAGAGGTCGAGCTGCAGGTCTACCGCCTATGACTTGGGCCGAGTTTACAGCTGTCTTTCTAGCCCGTTTCCTTCCAGAGAGCGTTCGTGACGCCAGAGCTCGTAGCTTCGAGGCCTTAGTCAAGACACCTGGGATGACGGTGTCTGAGTATGACATCCAGTTTACACAGTTATCCCGATATGCTCAGTATTTGGTGGATACCGAGGAGAAGATGGTGAAGAGGTTCGTACAGGGACTTGATGCCCAGCTATATCTTGCCATTGGCGCCCAGCACTACGACACTTATTCAGCTGCTAGGGATACGGCATTGCGGATGGAGGCACGCATATCACAGACTTCGGCCGTTTCTGGGCCGAAGAGGATTCGCACCGAGGTACCGTCTCAGAGGCAGCGCGCCAGATTCTTTCCGAGAGATAGGCCTGGCAGAGGATTTGGGCGGGGACAGTTATATGGTTCTTATCCCCAGGGGCAGCAGCCGTCGCCAGGGTGTTTTGGGTGCGGGAGTTTGCACCATCTTGTCAGAGACTGTCCGGTGAGACGACAGGGAGCAGCGACAGTTCCGCACGTGACCCTACCACCATCACCACCCCCTCCTCAGAGAGCCCTACTTCCTACCCCAGGCGATGCTCCACGCCAGTTAGGTGCACCGAGAGGCTTTGGACGCGGCGGTCCTGTTCAGAGAGGACGAGGAGGCAGAGGCCGAGGTCGAGGTCAGCCCGCTATCGGTGGAGGACAGGCCCGAGTTTTTGCTTTGACACCGCAGGATGCGCAGGCATCCAATGCCGTTGTGACAGGTACCTTGCCAGTTTGTTCTTTCGATGCACGGGTATTATTCGACCCAGGTTCCACACATTCGTACGTCTCTACACACTTTGCACCGATGTTGGGCCGTGAGTCGTCGTCGTTAGATCAGCCGCTTGTTGTGGTTACTCCGGTAGGCGAGTCGTTTGTCGCTCGGTTTGTATTTCGTTTGTGTTCCGTTCGTATCGGGAAGAGGGATTCATCAGTTGATTTGATACTCCTCGATATGTTGGACTTTGATGTGCTTCTGGGCATGGATTGGCTAGCCACTTGTTATGCTTCGGTGGACTGCCGTGAGAAGGCAGTCAGATTTAGCTTTTCGGGAGAGCCAGTCCTTGTTATTCAGGGAGACCGCAGTGTCACCCTTCTCAGCTTAATTTCGTCTCTTCGCGCTGGTCAGCTCTTGCGGAAGGGATGTCAGGGATTCTTAGCGTGTATTTGTGATACTCGAGCTGCAGAGGTTCTGTTAGACCGGGTCCCGGTAGTTTGTGAGTTCCCTGATGTTTTCCCTGATGAGCTACCTGGGCTACCGCCTGAGCGCAATGTTGAGTTCTGCATTGATTTGATTCCCGGTTCGGGGCCTATTTCTATACCGCCTTATCGGATGGCCCCGGCAGAGCTTCGAGAGCTGAAGGATCAGTTGCAGGATTTGTTAGATAAGGGGCTTATTCGACCGAGTGTTTCTCCGTGGGGTGCTCCGGTCCTGTTTGTCAAGAAGAAGGATGGAAGTTTGCGCTTATGTATCGACTACCGCCAGCTGAACAAAGTTACCGTTCGGAACAGATATCCGTTGCCGCGCATTGATGATTTGTTCGACCAGCTTCAGGGTGCGGGGTATTTTTCGAGGATCGACTTGCGATCAGGATACCATCAGCTGCGAGTTCGACAGGAGGATATACCGAGGACAGCTTTCCGCACGCGCTACGGCCACTACGAGTTTTTGGTGATGTCGTTCAGACTCACCAACGCCCCAGCAGCATTCGTGGATTTGATGAACCGTACATTCAGGCCGTATCTTGACTTGTTCATCATCGTGTTTATCGACGATATCTTGGTGTACTCCCGGAGCAGGGAGGAGCACGAGCAGCACTTGCGGATTACGTTACAGACTCTGAGGGAGCACCAGCTGTTCGCAAAGTTCTCCAAGTGTGCTTTCTGGCTGGACAGCGTCGGATTCTTGGGTCACGTGGTTATGAGAGACGGCATTTGTGTGGACCCGAAGAAGATTGAGGCTGTTCAGCAGTGGCCCCGACCTACATCGGTTACTGAGATCCGTAGTTTTCTAGGCCTGGCGGGCTACTACAGGCGTTTTGTTCAGGACTTCTCCCGTATAGCTGCACCGTTGACCGGTTTGACCAGGAAGGGAGTTCCTTTCGTTTGGACAGAGGAGTGCGAGCGCAGTTTTCAGCAGCTACGGACTTGTTTGACTACGGCGCCGGTATTATCTTTGCCTTCGGGATCAGGCGGATTTGTTGTCTACTGTGATGCTTCGCGAGTGGGATTAGGATGCGTATTGATGCAGCATGGCCGGGTGATCGCTTATGCTTCTCGGCAGTTGAAGAAGCATGAACAGAACTACCCCACTCATGATTTGGAGATGGCTGCAGTGGTCTTTGCACTGAAGATTTGGCGACATTACCTGTACGGCGAGTCGTGTCAGATATTCACCGATCACAAGAGCTTAAAGTACATATTTCAGCAGCGAGACCTGAACCTCAGACAGCGTCATTGGATGGAGTTGGTGAAAGTCTACGACTGCGAGATCTTATATCACCCCGGCAAGGCGAATGTGGTGGCAGATGCGTTGAGTAGGAGGCCCGGGGGTAGTCTATCCTTTTTGCGCGCAGTGCAGAGGCAGTCGTCAGCAGATTGGCAGATGTTATGCGACAGTCGAGTTGAGTTCGAGTTCACTCAGACAGGGGGACAGCTCGCGCATGTTCGTGCACGCCCACAGTTGCTTGACCGTATATATGAGGCACAGCGCAGTGACGACCGTTGCTCAGAGATCATGGCACAGATGGGACATGGCAGATTTTCCGAGTTCGTGATTGACGATCAGGGGATTTTACGATATGGATCTAGACTGTGCGTACCAGATGCTGATGGATTGCGGCGCGACATTCTTGAGGAGGCACACCGATCAGTGTATAGTGTCCACCCCGGTTCCACCAAGATGTACCATGATATGAGAGAGACCTACTGGTGGGACAGGATGAAGAGGGACATTGCGGAGTTCGTTTCGAGATGCCTGACTTGTCAGCAAGTCAAGGCCGAGCACCAGAGGCCCGCAGGAGAGCTACAGCCGTTACCCATTCCAGAGTGGAAATAGGAGCAGATTTCGATGGATTTCGTTGTGGGTCTACCCAGGACCAGTCGAGGGTACGACTCCATCTGGGTGATCGTGGATAGATTGACGAAAGCGGCTCACTTCCTTCCAGTGAAGACGACTTTCAGCTTCGCTCAGTATGCTCAGCTCTATATTGATGAGATCGTGCGACTACATGGCGTACCGACTTGTATCGTGTCAGATCGAGGCACTCAGTTCACCAGCCGACTTTGGCAGAGACTTCAGGAGGCTTTGGGCACTCGTTTGAGCTTCAGCACAGCGTTTCATCCGCAGACCGACGGACAGTCAGAGCGGACCATTCAGACTCTCGAGGACATGCTCAGAGCGTGCGTTTTAGACTTTGGTGGTAGCTAGGATCGTCATTTACCTCTAGTGGAGTTCTCCTACAACAACAGCTTCCAGGATACTATTCAGATGGCACCTTTCGAGGCATTGTATGGGAGGAGATGCAGATCGCCCGTCTGTTGGACAGAGCTCAGCGAGAGCAGCATTTTGGGGCCGCAGCTTGTTGAGGAGACGACAGCGAAGATACAGTTGATCCGAGACCGGATGAGAGCGGCTCAGAGCAGGCAGAAATCCTATGCAGACAGGCGCCGTCGCAGATTAGAGTTCGCAGTTGGCGACCATGTTTTTCTGAAAGTCTCCCCGATGAATGGCGTGATGCGTTTTGGGCAAAAGGGGAAGCTTAGCCCTAGATTCGTAGGTCCCTTCGAGATCCTCGAGCGGGTTGGCACTGTTGCTTATCGTTTGGCTCTTCCTCCCAGCTTTCCTGATGTTCACCCCGTCTTCCATATTTCGATGCTCCGCAAGTACCTTCACGACCCTTCGCATGCGATTCAGCACCCGACAGTCCAGCTAGAGCGCGACCTTTCTTTTGCAGAGCAGCCGGTGGCCATCCTGGATCGGCAGGTGAAGAAGTTGAGGTCAAAGATTATACCAACCGTCAAGGTCCTTTGGCGTAGCCCGAGCAGCGAGGAGGTTACCTGGGAGACCGAGGGCGAGATGAGGAAGAAATATCCCCATCTCTTCGAAGGTACGCGTAGCTATATTTTTTAAATTCGGGGACCGAATTTCTTTAAGGGGGGAAGATTGTAGCGACTTGAAAAGTCGTTTTGGTGTTTTCCTGAAATTCGGTGAAAATTCGGTATTTTTCCGAAAACCGTCTTTCTTATTATTTTGCAGTTTAGGGCTAATTATACCTAAAATGGATAGGTAATTGCTTGTTTTTAGTAGCTAATGAGTTACTTATGAAATTCTGGTCGTTTAAAAATTTTCCCTAATTTTTCAATTTTTTTATATTATTTTAAGCCAGTAAGAAAATACATTAAATAAGCGATAAATACAAATTTTTCCGGGCTAATTTTAATCTCTAAAACTATGATAATTAAAATCTAGTGGTAACATAAATTTTTAGTAATTTATTTTGATTTTTAACAAATTTTTATGATATGAAACGAATTTATTGAATTTTGAGCTAAAACTTGCAATTTTTAAGTTGTAGGGGGCCTTTTTGCATAAAATTTCTTTTGTAAAACCCCTCTCTCTTTTCCCTCAGCCGTAGGACAGCCCCACCTTGTGCAAGTCCAGAAATTTCTGGCCTCATTTTCTTGGGTTGCTTTCTTGTGTTGAATTGTTGTTTTATTGAATTATTTTAAATATAGTTAATAAGGTATGGTGTATTGACTTTTGTGGACTTGACCATTGACTTTCCCCACTTGCCCACACCCTCCCCCTCACCTCTTGCTGGCCGAAACCTGCACACCCCTCCTCTTCATCTCTTTTCTTCTCATTTCTTCAAAGTTCTTCAAGTTTAATTCAAAGAAAATTGCAAATTAAAGCTTGCAAATTTAAAACCATCCTTTATCCTTCTTTTCCTTCACCTCCCTAGCTTGGATCTTGATGCTTGAGGCCATCATTTGGAGCAAAATCCATTCTTGCTAGATCTCTAGTGAGGTATAATCCCTTGCTAATTGAATTCTTTTGTTTAAGATTCTTAAGTAGATTGTTGTAGTGTTAAATTTAGTGTAGTTCTAATCTAGTTTTTCTTAGGTTATGCTTGAAAAATTTAACTAGGGTTTTGAAGCCATAATAGTTAATTAGATTGTTTTATAGTTAATCTAGTTGTTAATTAACAAATCTATATGGTCACCTTGTTTATGTAGTCTTCAATTTTGCTAAATTAGTTAATTTTAGAAGTGTGAAATTGTTGTTTTAGAAAAATCTAGAAAGGGGTTTATGTATGGAAAATGGTATTTGAAGCTTGATAAATGAGTTGATTAGGGTTTAGAAAACATTATTTAGTTGATTAAACCTAAATTGTTATCTAGTTATTTTGCTAACCTAATCTAAGAGATTAATTTTCTTATGTGGGCTTTTGTTGTGTTAATTTAAGTTTTCAAGTGTGGAAATTGATTTGGAATTTGCTAGGTTATAAATTCAAGAAATGGTTGTTTATGGAAAATAGGATTGGAATCATTGTTTTTGTGTTGTAATTAGTGTTTGTAGATTGCTAGTAGTGTGGTTGGGTGTTCAAGCTTGATAGTAGTCTTTTGTAGCCAATCGGCGATTTTTGCACCGATTTTGGAATGCAAATGCTTACTAGTTTTGTTATAAATTATGTGATGAATTAATTTTAATATCTTGATGATTGTAATGGATTGTCCTACGACTTTTAGGATGCGTGAGTGCGGATTTTTGGGTAGTCGGGTTTTAGTTTTGCCGGGCGACCAAATCGGCGTTTTTTTGGCAGTTTTTGCGATTTTCGCGTGTGTTCCGCGCACTTTATGCACGTTGTACCTAGCTAGCGAACGTTAGTAGTTTCGTTGGGGTGTTGCGTCGTTCTTGCTATGTAACCTTATGTTGGTATTGATGTAAATTCCAGGTTCGGTCGCGGAGACGTCAGACGCGGCGCGAAAAGGAAAGGCGGTGATTGGACACAGCTAGCCAGGGATTCCGGTGAGTAGATGTAACATCTACGGGGGACTATCGTTGGATGGCGCAAGCCGCCCGATAGTTTTAGTAACTTACAAGATCCTTAGTAATGTTAGTAATTAGGGGTGAAATGCGTAATTGACTATTTGCTGCATCCATGCATTATTGACATACCTATACGAAACCATTTTATAGGACACCTGCACCATTGCCAGGGTTTTTATATGCAGCACGAGCACTATTCATGCTTACACACACACCCTGGTAATTGCCATGCCACCACACTAGATAACCTTTAAATTTAAGCCTTTTACCAATTGATACTTAAACTTGTGCTATTGCTTTTAATTCCTTAAAAATGAAACCGTAGAATTGCTATTCATGTGCATGTACTTCATCATATTAATTGCTCATGCCTAATCCATTAATTTACACATCGCAACTTGATTATCGACACCATATGCATTCATTATCATTGATATATGCACTTATGAGGACTTCTTGAGATTTTATGATATTTCTGGATTTCGGGGGAAAGCCGCAAAATTTCTAAACTTATTATATTTTTAAAACATGTAAATTGCGGTTTTCTAGTGATGTAAGTGTCGTCCACCATGCGTTTGCTGTGGTTTTTGGAGACCCGTTTCGAGGAGTTGGATGAACCGTTTCGGGTACATGGTGGGCCCGGTAGGGTACCCCGGGGCAAGAAGCTCGTGGTGCTGACGATGAGCCTGGCAGGGGACGGATTACCTACGGGTGACTTCATTGGGCACGGCGGATATCCAGAGGATACCGACCGGGGCCGCGAGAGGATGAGATATTGATGCTGAGATGGGTCAGCCGGATGGCTGAGGCCAGAGACACTATGACATGGATTTATGAGATTTGAGACAGCTTTTGGGTGTCGTTGCTGGACACCGATTTTCGTCGATTCATTGACATTATGCTGGCATTCTAAAAGAGTTTCAAAAACAAAAAGAGATAAAATATTTCTTATATATACCTATTGAGACCTCAGATATTCATGTTGCATACATATTCGTACACTGATGTTGTATACACACCTGCTAGTGCATCCAGTCATACCTGTATTATAGATGCTAGGATGCTTGTGTGCATGCATACGATAGCCTTTGTAGGTGTTATTTATTACTCACGAGTTGGCAACTCACCCCCGTTGTGCCACAGTCTTTTGCAGGTCCGCTCCGTCAGTTCAGTAGCGGCGGGCGCACTTGTTCTTTTGCTTCTTTTGCCTGAGCTCGAGATTTGCTCATAGGTGGGTTATGTTATTATTTTTGTACCACCTTGTATATTCTTTGTATCTAGTGTACTCCATCTACTGTTTCTACCAGATTTATTGTATATTGACCTAGAGATGAGACTGTGAGGTTTGTGGACTTTATGCTGTATTTTGGGGTCGAGCTCACTTGAGCCGACATGCTACTTTTCTCATGCTTCCTTATGATTATTATGCTTGTTGTCATTTTACATTGCGTGGGATTTGTGACTGCCTTGTGGCGAAGAGCTAGCTCCCGCTTGGGGATGCCCTATTTTGTTGGATTCATGTATATTTTTTTGTTGTACCCATTTTGGGGGCCAGTATTTACAAAGGAGACTCTGCCGAAATTTTTGGAAAAATTGGTATTGTTTTTAAAAAGGGTTTTACATGACTTATTTGATAACTTGCTTTCAAATGTTTGGGTTTTCTTCACTCTTTTGCTTAATTGGTTTTGGTTTTCTGGGCTTTGGCTTACTTATTTTACGGGCGTCTTTAGACGTTTCGTAAACTTAAGTGCCAGTCACGTTCCGTACCCTGCGGGTCGTGACACAAGACTTAACTTGACCGAACATGGCTATAATTTGACATGACTTCAAGCTTATATCCTGAACTTGACTACTTGAACAACTTGTATCCATGGTCTCGGCAAGCCATATAATCTATACAAAACATTATGGGGTTAATGGGGTAGATTGGTACGGAATGTATAGCGTGACACGAGATGATCACTAAAAGACACTTATATGAACTCTCGTGCCGTTGTCTCTTGGGTTTTAATGGGGCTTGTACTACATGTTACCATAGTCTATGGGGAAAGATGGACTTCTTTTGTATACACAAATATCTTCTGTACCAAGCTACAAACAACTACGTTAAAATAACAATCTTATACCTGCACATCTTACCAGTTAAATTCTCATTGCTTGCTATATTCCTTTCTTTCTTTTGGAACATACCAAGCGCTAGTTCGCTGACGACATTCCTGTCTATTTCTTTCTTTGGAATGTTCGTCAGGAGGAAAGGACTCTCTCGAGATAGAGCCTAGCCAGGAGGACGTGGACCAGCTCACTTCCCAGCATGACTTCTAGCATCTTGTACTTACTTTTCATTTGGTATGCCATTGTTTAGGCATTGCTTTATATCATTGTACTTTCCTTTTCAAAGCAGTTGTATGTAAAAATGAATGTTAATAAAATTTGCTGTTCATTTTATATCTCTTGTCAATTCTTATGTATTTTATACATATATTGCTTAATTACGCTTAATATATTTATTTCTTAGTAAATACGTTCCGGGCCCGCCACGTCACTGCTTCCGTACACCAGGAAGCGGGACGTGACAGGTTTTGTTGGCGGCCCATGCATGCCAGTTTTGCATGAAATATTAAGCAATATATCAGAAGAATCATAAACTATACATTCTTTAAATTTCATATTCCTTGAATCTATCTTAACCTTTCTTTTTCTATCAAGGTTATGAATTCTCCCAACAACACGAGTACCAACGTCAATGGAAACACCCCACCATCCACTCTACCACCACTACCTACCGTTGCAGCTCCCATCAACGAGCAAACGGTACTGCTTGAGGCAATCAAGAGCCTTTTGGAGGGTCAGCAGCAACAGACCGCTATCCTCATGCACCGCCTAGAAATCGAAGCACCCAGAGTCGAGAAATTTCGGGCACTGCACCTTAAACATTTCTCTGGGAAAGAGAGCCCACTGGAGGCAGAGAAATAGGCTCAGTCTATTGAAGATGATCTGACAGCAGCACAAGTGCCATAGATTGCTTGGGCGAGAGTTGCAAAGCTGCAACTAACAGATAACGCCAGAGTCTGGTGGAAGGCTAAAGAAATCCGACTCGCCTAACTGATTGAATGGAAGACGTTTCGCAATATGTTCAACGCGAAATACTTTCCTGAGAATGCCCGTTTCAACATGGAACAACAGTTCATCCACTTACAATAAGGCTCGATGTAGAGTAAATCCGTGGATGAATACGATGCTGAGTTTACCATGCTTAGCAGGTAAAATATTGTCTCAAAATTCAATTTCCTGATATCCCTTATTACACTGATAATACAAGACCGTAACAGGTGTAAGCCGATGTTTCGCACCCCGCGGGTTTGCGGGGAGGTGGAATTTTCAAAAAAACGATTTTAACGAACAATGTAACACCGGCTAACTCCGGATCTATTCGAAAACCTTAACTAACTAAACTATCTAGGATGTTTAGCTACTCGGTAAGAGTGTTATACCTCTGTGTACTAGTCCTTTGGGTCTTCTTTTCCTCTTCTCCATTGCTCCTCGAAGAAAGGATCGAGCTTGCGATGTCGGCCTCCTTGTGTCAAAGATGGTCCACCTGAGAGTATGCGCTTCAAGTTCCAACCTCTAAACCGAGGTAACTAGGGTAAATGGTTCGCTAATCCAAGTAGCCTAGGTGATGTAGAGAATGCTAATGGATTGTTTTATCTCTTGAGATCCTTTATTTCACAACACATGTGAGGGCAAGGATTTCACTTAAGGAAGAAGGGAAAACTTGGAGAGAGAAAGCCAAATGAAAAATGAGGTAGGGTTCTCATGACTAAGTGTGGAGAATGGCTAATATCATATACCTCACTCATTGAACCATGGATTAAAAACCAATACAATATATCACCCATGCTTCTATAGTGAGTCAAGATGAATAAACTAATCAAAATAGCCATGCTTCACCATGCCAAGTATGTCTCTCCAAATATTTACCTCATTAATCTATTTTACAAAAATAGATAATACCAAATAATGAGGTGTCCCTTTCTAAAAGCATACCATGTATGCCCTCACCGTATATACATACTTGTAATCGTATTCCGAAAAATACGAATACACTGAGACGATAACAATCCAATAATACAATACTAGAATTCGGCTTAAACCAAAGCCCACTAGTATTTTCCGCCCGAACATCATCCGTGTATAAGTACACGTATGTGATCGAAGTCCTGCCGTAAAACCATACGGCCTCTACATCTTTTGCCCGAAGCAGGGAAACCCTCTGTGTGGGACTCTAAAGACTCGACAGTACGCTGGCAGTGGGTTTAACCACAAGCATGTCAGCAGCACTAGCTGCACGTAACGGCTACTCAGGTATCTGTCGATAAGAAGGTCGATGAGCAAGCTCATCCGAACTCCTACTGAACCTATCTGTGACAATCTCCGTACAGTCCGATCTGTTCATCTAAGATTCTCGCATATCAGGCCTAGGGGGATGGTAAACGTCAGACCCCTAACAGCCCAATAAGTCATGCTAGAGGAGAGCCTAATACACCCTGCGAAACTATTAGAGTGCCTACCAGTATTTCTCGACTGCCATGGCCAGGGAATTTGTGTGATGGCTTTCCGAACACTGCGCGGTATCAACCCCTAATACCGGGAGAGACGAATCCTATCTGACCGCTACTGCATCCAAGTGTTTCAGGACTACACCCAACCACTACCTGTTTGCACGACTCCTTTGAGCCGTGGTAGGGTAGTAATCAAAGTGCAGTGGGAACGCACTCGAGATGAAATAGCGATTGCAAGTCAACGGACTAATCTGTACTCATGTCACTTGGGAACTGCTTCTTGACAATAGGTATAATACCTACCAGCAGTTCCCTACGAGTCCTGTCCAGTGTAACTCATAACCTAATGAGCACATGTATACTATCTCCAGTACGATGTACAAATGGATGTGGGACAGACCATCTCCCCTGCTGGGATGAGAAGCGTATACACTAGTCTACTCTGGAGTATCGATGCCCCGTCTCGATAATCCTGTGACTAGGGACCTGTATAAGGATGTGCTTATAGACTACCCAGCCCCCACTAATGCGACTGCCATCACAATACTGGTAGGCAAGCAAAAATCATAAGGGCTCTACCAATATGCATAAGCGATATGCTAGAAGAAACACATGCACATATTAAGGTAGAATCAAATCAGGTAGCATACTACCATTTTGAGTAAGACTGTTATTATAACTGTGAATATCCGAAGCTTCCAATATATAATATACAATCCAGTATGGTACAATAATAGCCTCTAGGGCATATATCACTCATAACAAGTTCGCGGCACACTTTATCCCGACTGCTGAGATCCGGGCATGGCGATTTCAGCAAGGGTTGGACCTGGAAAGCCAAGCTACACTAGCTACAGGGGATTTCCCAACCCATGATCTTGCTCTGAAGGCTGCCTAGCGTTATGAGCTCGTTGTGAAGAAGAAGGACAGATTTCAGGCTACCGGTGTGAAATGCCCTGCCACTTAAATGGCAGGAGGAGCCTCTTCCAGGCCAACTTTTGAACCAAGGAGTCCGGGAGTAACATTTAACCGGCCCAGTCCAAACTTTTGCTTCTATTACAAGAGGAATGGATACTTGGTGAAGGACTGTAGGCGTGCAAATGGCATGTGCTTATTTTGTGGCGCATCCACTCATTCCATTGGAGCATGTCCATATCGCCTCAACCCAGCTCCAGCACCTAGACCCGCAATCACAGTTCCGCAGCAGCCAGCTATTCAGGCTCTTGCACCTCGTTTAGCCCTACCTTCTCCACCTCCACGTGGCTGCATAGCCTCCTCGTCCGTTCCATCAGGCACAAAAGAACATGCCTCAAGGACAGAGTGACATGCCCCAAGGACAGAGGAATGTGCCTCCAGCAAGGAGGAATGTACCCCGACGTCAGGCTTTTACAATGACGGTTGAGGAAGCCGAAGCCACTGGAGAAGTTATCACTGGTAATTCCCAATCTTTTCATCTTTTCAATCCTTGTATATCTCTATATTTTTCCTGTATATAAAACCAACCTCACACAACTTATGTATTATACTAGTAGCCAACCTGCACCAGCACTGTTCAACACTGTAGCATCACACTACTTCATGTCCCAACGATTTGTGAGAATACATGCGATTACTGTGAAGCCACTCATTCCAAGATGGAATGTCAGTTCCGGGAATGGAGTATTGAAGGCAACTATGGGATTGGATCAGTGTCCAGTTGTACTTTGCGGACGAGAATTCTATGTGAATTTTAAAGTACTGGACATCCCAAACTTTGATGTTGTGTTGGGAATGGACTGGTTGGGAGTTTTCTATGCTACGATTGACTGCCGTAAAAGAAGGGTAGTATTTGAGATATCAGATCACCCAGTCTTCTACTTCAAGAGTGGAGATAGATGTCACGACCCAAATGTGGCACATGACCAGCACTTAAATCATGTGACATCTAAAGACGCCGACACGGTTCAAGTAAGCCGAAACCCGGAATCTAAACCTTTTTCTTTTGAAAACATTGGAGGTGAAGTTTGAATAATCATCAAAAGGAATCAATTTAAAAAATAACCATTTTATTTTCACTAAGTATGTTTAAAGGACATATATGAAATTTTGAAATTTGACAACACCTCCTTTGTAAATTTTGCATAAACCCGATACAAACACAATAATAAAATAGCATCCCAATGGGAGATACCTTCCACGCCCAAACGGCGGAGCAACCAAACAAACAATATAAAAAGTCGACTCCAATGAGAGCGACATTACAACACACAAACTCTAAGTCTTGCTTGTAAATCCACAATATTTTTTTTCTAAGTTGATGGAGTTTTACTAGATATAAGAAGACATGAAAATAAAAATGTGAGTACGATACAACAGTAACTCACTTACTAAAACAATCACCGAAAGGAATGTGTGCCCCAAGCTGCTGAAAATCCAAACGGTAACACCTGCAAGAAACTGTGGCACAACGGGGGTGAGTTGCCGACTCAGTGAGTAAAAGTACATAACAAGGTAGAAATCGAAATGCACAACGATACTTAGGTCATAAATATAGTACTATCATATCCTGTACTAATATAATATATGAAATGTATATGTATCATAAATGCAAGTCTATCTATCATATGATCCCAATATAAAATATATCAAATACAAATGATCTATATCTAGGTATACGCATAGTCACAAATTCGTGATTCGGAGAACTATTCGGAAAAAATCGGCAGGTATTCGGAAAAAATCGGCAGGTGTTCAAGAAATGTTCGGGAAGGATTTCGAGCAAAAAATTAATATAAAATTAATATATGAGATGCTAGATTTTGATTTCATGAATTATTTGCTGTTTTTTGAATAATTCGCTTTTTTTGAATAATTCGTGAATAATTCGGGAATTATTCGCGAATAATTCGGTAATAATTCGGCGCGTTCGGTGTTCCGTGGGATTTCTCCCTTTGTCGTTGGCGGTGGCGAATAATTCGCAGATTTAATCGGCAGTCACATAATTCGCGAATTATTCGCGAATTCCCCGAATAATTCGCGAATTATGTGATTATGGGTATACGCCCATAAGTAGCCGAAAATATATGTATATAAACCTCTTCTTTAAAATAGCCGCTGAATAGATATGTCACAGCATACAAGCAGACGTGATGGTATGAAATATAATAGATATCTTATTTTAGAAATATGTCATGCTGTTTTAATAAAGAAGGTTTAGAGATTTATAATTTAAAGATCTCAGTGTCATATCAGACATATGTAAAAATACGGAGGCTATAGCTCGCTTTTGAATTCCTTTTTATATGCAATTTCTTGAAAATGATATGCAGGTACTGTCCTCCGGATCATTCCTGGACGGCTACAATAACTATAATCAAACTTTGTACCTCATGATATCAACATATCAATTTATATATGGATGTCCAGTATCGACACCCGAAATCAGAAATCTCTCGTGTCCATCATTGACACATAAATCCTCAAATCTCTTGTGTCCATCATCGACAAGTAAATGCAGATATTGTCGACACCATCTCAAAGATGATCGCCACCCGATATCCCTGGCCTCGGTCGGTATCCCCTGGATATCCTCCGTGCCCAAGTCGAACCCCGGTCAGTATCCCCTGGATATCTGCCGTGCTCATCTCCATCTCCGGTATCGAGTATTCTTGCTAGGCTCCCCGCCTTAACTGCGGCTATCCTTCCCCTCGGTTTCGATTCGGGTCTACCATGTATCCGACTGAATAGCTACCCCACTCAGACCGGATAAGTAACAAGTCCGAAACCGTATAGCTACCCCACTCGGTTTGGAATAAAACAATCAAAAAACATCAAGCTCATGGTGGACGCCAACTCATCATATCAAAAAATATCAAGTAAATAATGAGAATATTTGCATAGATCATTCTAATGATATATTATATATATACATATATAACAGTGTCCCATACCACTGATATATATCATCAGGAGTAAAACATCCAGAAAATCCATAAGAATCAAATATCAACATCTATAGTACTGGTATTCGAAATGTGCAACCGGAAATAAAGTAAGACCGCGTATATAAATCATACAGGCATAAAGATATCAATCCTACTGTGTCATGGCACTACTAATGATGTGTAGTGTAACATATGCGTCTGTATTCATGCAGCATAGCAATCATTAGTATTTGTGCAAGTGTTTTAACGGTGTAATAAGCTACCCATATCAACATCTACATATGTATTACATAACATAACGGTCCTACAGTGACATGGCAGTACCAATGAGGTGTAGTGTAATATATGTATATGTGCTTGTGCAGCATAGTACTCATTGGTAGTTGTACAGTGTTCTATCAGAGTGTTTGTATTACGGAAACGTATAATATCAATAATCGTAACGTAAACAAGTAAAGTAAATATTAACATTATTTTACGAGTCTAAAGAGAACTGGGCCGTTATTCGGCATACTAATCTCATAATCATCAATACAGTAATAATATCTAGTACAATATCTTAAATAATTACTAAAACTACTATATACCATACTGCTATTTATAAGGTTGCGGGGGTGCTATACGCCATCCTCCCGACTTCCCCCGTAGATGCAAATCTACTCACCAACTTGATGAGCTCGCTGAAATCCACGCTGCTATGTCCGCCAACTCCATTTCGGAAATCTTCGCAATCGTACCTATAATCGTAGTTATATCATATCGATGTGAAAATCATATCAAAACTCAAAATAACGAGATAGGCACCCATATGTTAGAACCTACATCATACTTAACCCAAAAACAATAATATGCTATTGAAATCTACGTATGAACGTCAATATTTCAGTCGCAGTACAGAATACGCAAAACCCGTATCAGAATATCGGAAACTTTGATAAAACCTTTACTAAAACATTACCAGATTTTTCTGTGTAATTATTGGGAAAAATCAAACAATACAGTAACTTACAAAATACCATGATAAGCCTACAGAACAAAAATTCAACACTAAAATCCCTAGGGGACCCGGCGACTTCGGATGAAATAGGAATCTCGCCGGTCAAAAATTGAAGATAGGATCTCGAGCTTTAGGTGAAGTCTCCTAGTGATCTTATTATTCTTTTGGTCTTGCTAGATTTACTATTGATTTCACCTATTGGTTCCAGATTCAATTACAGTAGGCTAAATATCACAAAATACACTATTTTCACTAAAAACAGATATGTGAAATATACCGAAAATATAATACAAACTAACTATACTAAACACCTTAATATATAAATAGAGAGTTACCCTAAAAAACTAACTCCTAACTCTATTGAAAAACCGGCGAGCTCGGAATTTGGGCAGTTATCGCCGGCCAATTGTGCAAGTAATGGGTTCGTGTTTCTGGTGTGTATTCTAGGTCCAATCATTATGGCTAAGGTACTGTTTGATTTTGTTAATTATCATCTAAACTATAGCAGATTCAAAACAGAGCTTATACTTATCAAAATACGATATTTCCGATATCCGGTTTCTATACTAAAACAGTACTGAATTAAAATTTGCAGGGTTGAAATTTATACCTACAGAAAGATCACTGAAATAGCTTCCTCTAAGATGCACAAGTTCAAAGATCCTAGCTAGAGGGTGGTGGTAGTGATCCTTAGTACTTAGTCTCTCTTCTCTTCTCTTTTCTTTTCTTTGTTGTTCTAGGATTTCTTTTTCTTTTAAGATAATTAACTTATTTAAAAAATGATATATGAACTGAACTAATTTGAAAAGATAATGAGTATGAGTGATGAGTTGTAGGAGGAGGTGTCACCTAAAAAGAGTGTGGTATATCCATGCAAGTAGGAGGTGTAGCATAGAAGGTTCATACAAGAAGGATGTGTCATCATGAATCATGTCATGCAAGCATGAAGTGCCATCTAGGTTATGCTATACCATGAGTGTAGTTTAAGCTTAACCATGATCTTATCCTTTTACACATAAACCCTCACAAAACTTCCAACTTTCACAAATGATTAAACTTTTCAAAAAAAAAAACCCTCATGATACTTATTATTACATAAACAAACTATTTCTTTACTAATTTAACCTACTATATAAAAATGTCTTTTATTACAATTAATTTTAATTTAAATTTTTTAATTTAATAAATAAATAAATAAATTAATTAAATATTTCAAATTGTGACAATACTTCTCCCTTAAGAAAATTCGGTCCCCGAATTTAATTTAAACCCCCATCATAAAAACATTTTTCTCATTAACTCAACTCTTTTCAAATCATTTTGTCGGGGTCCAAGATCTAAAAAACATCGTCCGCTCAATACAACGGAACTTCGAAATCCCACACGAGCTAAGACGTAACATAACGCAACTGTATGCGTGAAAACTCAAAAAGATATAAAACTCTCATAACTGTAACTCTAGCGGTTGTTATGAGAATTACTCCAGTTATGATGCAAATTGCCAAATATGAAAACCGTTGTGTATCCTAAGTACACGATCAATTCCATAATCGTAGTGCAATATCGGTGCACACGACCAAGCAAAAATATATAAATCAAATCTATAACATATCCTATCAAGTGCAAAGCACAAAAACAAAATCAACCCTAATGGGTTTGCGTGCAAATCTCAAACCACACATCACGGTGTGCATGAAAACAAAAAACAGCATCAAGTGCAACAAGTGTGCGCAAAAACAATATCCACTGCATCACTGTGCATGGAACAAAAGTGTACAAAATAGTATCAAGTGCATCGGGTTGCACAAAATAGATTTCAAGTGCATCAGAGTGCACAAAAATCAAAATCAAGTGCATCAGAGTGCTCAAAATCAAAACTAAGTGCATCGGAGTGCACAAAACATCGAAATGTGCAACTGGTGTGCACCAAAATCATACTGAGTATACATGGGGTATATATGTGTATATATGAAATCTCTTAATCATGTGCAACTGATGTGCACTGAAAATATCGATTTAGTGCATCCGGTATATATAACACTCCAATCGAGTGCAGTCACCTCACAAGAAAATCTCAACAAGTGCACATGGTGTGCACAAAACATAAATCAATGTGAAATCACTGTACATGGAAATCTCATCAAGTGCACCTAGCGTGCACAAACAAAATATGACCCTCAAATCCTCAAAAATACATATATCAAAATAACAGACGTTGAGTTGTCCTTCCTCCAATGTTGAAAATGAATTATTTTAGAAAAAAACACAAATCGAACTCAAAATGATATCGAAGCATATCCTCTTAAATGTCAAAAGGTGTTTATACATCCGGAATTGGCAGAGAAAGGATTACTACCTTTCGTTTGCCACGATCTAACGTTCTCCATCTCTGAATTCTGGTTCTTCTTACGGATCTCCAATGCAATGTCCTCTTTATACTATCGTCCGGTGAGAAGCAACGACACAATCAGTCTTACTGCTGATACCTCTCACCTCATCTCCTTAACAATTTGTTCGGTCTTTCTCAACGCAACATATAGACGACGTAAATCTCTAACCTCTGTGTGTGCGCTAACAACTGATCCTGGGTCCAATCTTACTTTTTATCAACTTCTAGAAATAACCCCTTCAAGTCTCCTGTTGATCTCACCTATCCAGCCTTCCCGGAACTAGCACTCATTACTGAATCCACTTTCTCTTTAGTAACAACTGTCATTTCCTTAAGATTTTCCTCCTGAAAGTGTAGTCGTATGCGTTTCAGTATATGCATCAAATCTTCAATATTGACAGTGAAGAACAACTGTCTACTGAAACTTCGTACCAATCTCTTATCCCATTACTCTCCAATATCAATCAATTAGGAAGCGTATCGTGATAACCATGCAAGTTGCAAGTCATACTCGATTATGACTACGCTTGGAGTTATATAAAACTTCAAAAACATGAATTCGGCATCTCTAGTACTTTGTAGAAGAATCTGGCTAAGCTCACTTTCGAAAACTCGTCTCAATTCGTCGGAGGAAAACTTACTGCACGATCTCTTTCTCGAGTGATTTGCACCATTTCTGAGCAAGACCCATCGGAAGAAGCTAATCAACTTCACCAACCTCGCACCGGAGCGCCACAACAGATTAAAAGTCCTAACCATCCACATCTGAATGGCTATGAATCCTTTTGATTCATGTACACTTGTAAACATCGTCAACTTTTAATTTCGTGAACTCTGAAAGCATCATCTCGATAACCTCAGCAATATGGTACCGCTGTCTGAACAGTACGCAACACTACAATCTTCGGAGAGGGGAAAACATCATGCCTCAAGTCCGGCTGATTTCTAGCAATGACTCTACCATCTGGTGCGGATCCCAAAGAAACTCATTTCAATATTAGAACTTGATCAATTATATACAAACGACATGTCTCTATATCACCGGAAAGTCACCCTGGTCGGTCCCTGTCCCAGACAAGTCTGCTCTGACCGTATCTCTAACCGCGGTCCTCTCGGCTCTCATAAATATGGTGACCGGAACAATCAACATGCATTGATAAGGATAGATCAACGGAACGAATAGAAGGAAGATCTCAAGATATAAATCTTAAGGTTACTTAGGCGAAATATCATATCGTAAATATGCCGCGGAACATATGTACGGTACATCACTCTACTTAGTACCTACTCCATCAACCAAGGTCAACCTATATAACAAAAGTTCGAGTATAAGACCCCTAAAGTCAATTCTAAATCCTATAAGGTAAGTCCAGGTAACAAAATTGCATGCCTAGACCCTATATAGCTAAACCTAGACTCGAATAAAGGTTAAACCAAATGCTCTGATACCAACTTTGTCACGACCTAAATGTGGCACGTGGCCGGCACTTAAATCACGTGACATCTAAAGACGCCGACGCGGTTCAAGTAATCCGAAACCCGGAATCTAAACCTTTTTCTTTTGAAAACATTGGAGGTGAAATTAGAATAATCATCAGAAGGAATCAATTTAAAAAAATAACCATTTTATTTTCACTAAGTATGTTTAAAGGACATATATGGCATTTAGAAATTTGACAGCACCACCTTTGTAAATTTTGCATAAACCCGATACAAACACAATAATAAAATAGCATCCCAACGGGAGCTAGCTTCCATGCCCAAATGGCGGAGCAACCAAACAAACAATATAAAAAGTCGACTCCAATGAGAGCGACATCACAACACACAAACTCTAAGTCTCGCTTCTAAGTCCACAATATACCCTTTCTAAGTTGATAGAGTTTTACTATATACAAGAAGACATGAATATACAAATGTGAGTACGATACAACAGTAACTCATTTACTAAAACAATCACCGAAAGGAATGTGTGCCCCAAGCCGCTGAAAATCCAAATGGTAACACCTGCAAGAAACCGTGGCACAACGGGAGTGAGTTCCCGACTCAGTGAGTAAAAGTACATCATAAGGTAGAAATCGAAATGCACAACGATACTTAGGTCATAAGTATAGTACTATCATATCATGTACTAATATAATATATGAAATGCATATGTATCATAAATGCAAGTCTATCTATCATATGATCTCAATATAGAATATATCAAATGCAAATGATCTATATCTAGGTATACGCCCATAAGTAGCTGAAAATATATGTATATAAACCTCTTCTTTAAAATAGCCGCTGAATAGATATGCCACGGCATACAAGCAGACGTGATGGTATGAAATATAATAGATATCTTATTTTAGATATATGTCATGTTTTTTTAATAAAGAAGGTTTAGAGGTTTATAATTTAAAGATCTCAGTATCATATCAGACATATGTAAAAATACGGAGGCTATAGCTCGCTTTTGAATTCCTTTTTATATGCAATTGCCTGAAAATGATATACATGTACTATCCTCCGGATCATTCCTGGATGGCTACAATAACTGTAATCAAACTGTGTACCTCATGATATCAACATATCAATATATATATATATATATATATATATATATATATATATATATATATCCAGCATCGACACCCGAAATCAGAAATCTCTCATGTCTATCATCGACACGTAAATTCTCAAATCTCTTGTATCTATCATCGACAAACAAATGCAGATATCGTTGACACCATCTCAAAGATGATCGCCACCCGATATCCCTGGCCCCGGTCGGTATCCTCTGGATATCCGCCGTGCCCAAGTCGAACCCTGGTCAGTATCCCCTGCATATCTGCCGTGCTCATCTCTATCTCCAGTATCGAGTATCCTCGCTAGGCTCCCCGCCTCAACTGCGGCTATCCTGCCCCTCGGTCTTGATCCGGGTCCACTATGTATCAGACTGTATAGCTACCCCACTCAGACCGGATAAGTAACAAGTCCGAAACCGTATAGCTACCCCACTCGGTTCGGAAAAAATAATCAGAAAACGTACACAAGTAATCTGATCCGATCCGATTTCAGCTCTATCATTTCCGTAGATATAGATCTACACACCTAGACGTCTTGGCTAATCTGATTCGATTTCAGCTCTGTCATTTCCGTGCCACATCTGACGCCTCAACACCCGATCCTAGAAACATACACAAGTAAAAAGAGAATAAGTATATAATTAGTTGCAGACACAACTAATACAAGTCAACTACGCGTCCTAACTAGACGTGCACGCACTTGGTGCACAAAACTCGCTCGCGACAACGCCACAGACCACAACTAGGGCCGCACTACGTGGCAACAACCAAACCAAAAATCCAATCGCACCAATCGCGCGTTCACGACACATCAAATATTATATGAAACATGTTATAATTCACCAAAACCTCAAACTTAAATAAAATCGATTTAACCCAAAAACCTAGTAAGCATCTTTTAACCGTTTTAGTACAAACTTGATGTTTTAACAATTTTAGTGGCCATAATGCTCACTAAATATCTTAATTAAGCCACCCAAACCCTAACTAAATTCTAGTTTCATCCAATTACACATTAATTAAAAACCTAGTTTGCAAAGTTATATAATTTGGAAAATTTTAAAGTAACAATTTGTAATATAGCAACTAGCTTAGACTTTTGCATGTCATAACATGTTAATCTACTCCTCACAACCATAATCCAATGATAAAAATCCTAACTTGATCCAAACCCTTTTCTTTACAACTAAATCCTACAATTAGAACCACATTTAAACTTAATTAAATTAGATCAAAGTAATTATCCAACAACTTAAACATTGGTTTGAAATTTATACCTCACACTTTGAGAGATCAACCTTGAAACTTTGCCTCCAAAGATAGCTTCTTGCATCAAAATCCAGGTTAGTTTGGCCAAGGAAAAATTTGATGAAGGTTAAGTGAGGAATTAGTGAGAGTTTGAATTGATTTTAGAAGCAAAATGAAGCATATTAGAGTGGAAATGAGATGAAGAATGGGAGAGGGGGGGCTGCAGTTTTGCTTGGACAGTGAGGGGGAGGGGTGTGTGTGGGGGGGGGGAGAAATTTCTATGTCAAAGAATACCATACTTCACATATAAAAAGCCCACGCTTCTTTGTTTATTCTTATTTCCTTTTTAATTTTCCTTTTTCTATTAATTTTTGTGAGGAAAGAAGTGGAGACTTGGGGGAATTGGGGCTGCCAATTTTCGGCAGAAAAGAGCGAGAGGGAGAGAGAGTGAGGGTGTGGGTAAGCTTCCCCCCCCCCCCAAATATCCCACACAATGCTCATTATCCTTTCATTAATTAATTCCTTTTTATTTTCTTTTCTATTTAAACTCTTTATTTAAATTGCTAGAACCCTCTTGACAATTCCATTTCATTTCAAAAACAACATGTTACAATTTGGTTTAATATGTCATGGTTCACTAAATTATAATTAACCCATTCCAATTTGTAATTATCGCTAATTAAATGTATTAGTGAAAGCGTATAATAATATTTAAAATAATTAATTATGGAAAATATTTTAGTAAACTAGCAAATTTATAAGTGACTAAATAAATACCAATACTAGCAATTACATTGCTAGAATAGGTATATTTCTGTCTATGTTGAAAATTAATTATATCTTGGTTTTTACGGAAACGCCAGTTATTTTACCGATTATCAGAAATTTCACCTAAATGATTTTCAAAACGTTACAGAGGTTAACTTCAGCTCCTATCCTTGTAATACCGGATCAATCTGGAGTATTTGTCGTACATTGTGACGCGTCCAGTAAGGGATTATGATGTGTTCTACACCAGCATGGAAAAGTTATAGCATTTGCATCAAGACAGCTGAAAGTTCATGAGCGCAACTATCCAACACATGATCTGGAGTCGGCAGCCATTATCTTTGCACTTAAAATTGAGCGCCACTATTTTCTGGGAGAACGAATGGATATATACACTGACCACACGAGTCTAAAGTATGTATTTACTCAGAAGGAATTGAACATGCGGCAGAGAAGATGGCTAGAACTTATGGCGAACTTCGATATCAACCAACAGTATCATCCAGGGAAGGTGAATGTAGTTCCTGATGCGCTAAGCCGTCAGCCATTATCAATGAATCTCACCGCACAGTGGAAACTACAACACGAATTGCACGGAATGGAGATTGAGGTAGTTATGCCAAGTAATGCTTCAGAGTTGATGAACTTACAAGTCCAGTCTACTATTGTCAATCAGACTAAGGCAACTCAAGAAAATGATGTCAAGCTGCAAAAGATCCGAGAACAAGTAGAAAGTGGACTTCGAACTGATTTCATCATTCACGAAGATGGATCCTTGCGATATGGAAGTAGATTGTGTGTACCAAACGGTCCAGTTCGAGAAGAGTTGATGAAAGAAGCTTACAGCTCTCCATACTCAGTACATCCCGGTGGTACAAAAATTTATAAGGATCTACGTCAACACTACTGGTGGCATGGAATGAAGCGCGAAGTAGCCAGAAGCGTAGCCAAGTGTTTGGTGTGTCAGCAAGTAAAGGCTGGACATCACAGAACTGCTGATCTACTTTAGCCGTTACCAATCTTAGAATGGAAATGGCAGCATATTACCATGGACTTCGTGATTGCACTTCCTCATAGCACGAAGGATAACGACGCAGTATGGGTTATTGTGGATCGACTCACCAAGTCGGCTAACTTTATTCCCTTTCGAGTTGGCCAATCTACCGAGACGTTAGCAAAGAAATACATGGAGGTAAGCATGAATATAAAGTAAGATTTAACCTCAAGATGTACTATTTTTGATACCAATGAACTCATGCAAGAGATCGTGAGATTACATGGAGTACCGGTTTGCATCGTCTCCGATCGTGATACCAGATTCCGATCACAATTTTGGCAGAGTTTGCAAGCTAACCTGGGAACGAGTCTGAACTTCAGCACGGCTTACCATCCACAAACGGATGGACAGTCTGAGCGAACAATTCAGATTCTGGAGGACATGCCAAGAGCTTGTATGTTAGACTTAGGAGGTTCGTGGGAAGATCACCGACATCTTGTGGAGTTTTCATTCAACAATAGCTATCAGGCGAGCATTGGAACACCATTTGCAGCTCTCTATGGAAGAAAGTGTCGTTCACCACTAAGTTGGGACGGCGTTGGAGATCGTGAACTACTAGGATCAGAGATGATCGTGGAAACTGTGAACGTAGTCCGCACGATCAGGGCAAGAATGCGTATAACCCAAGACAGACAGAAGCATTGGGCAGATGCAAAGCGGTGACACCAGAAGTTCCAACCTGGAGATCATGTTTTCTTAAAGATCTCTTCAAACCGAGGAGTGATCCGTGTAGGGTGTTTTTCGTCACCCCATTGAGATGGGAATACGCATGCGCTTGTCAGGCGCATTACAGATTCTCCCTACCTAGGGTAGGCCGGGGTTCATTGATTGTGGGGATCCGAATCTCCGGCAGGCGCAGACTAAGCTGTCGTTAATTACCCCTCTCCTTTGAAGTGAGGGAACCTCCGATTGAAGGGTTAAACTGGTCATGCGAACTCAACGTGCAGTGTTGTGTTTTGAAGGGGTTTTGGATATATCGGGGGCTCCGCAGAGTTTTTACGGGGGTCCCGCTACCCGGATAGCGGGCTGGGGGTCAAGGGGGCTAGCAGCCCCTTGCGGGGTGCGGGGCAGCGCCCCGTTAGAAATTTTTTTCTAAAAGGGACAGTGTCATGGAGTATGTGTGTATGTGTGTGTATATATATACATATATATAAAATAAAAAAAAGGGAAAGGGCATCCAAAGGATGCGTGGGAAAAAGCGCCGGTGCTTTGGGTGCTAATGCTTTGAGCGCTAGCGCTCCACGTGCCAGGCATGTGGGCGCTCGGGCGCTAGCGCTCTGAGCGCAAGGGCGCTAGCGCTTTGAGCTCTAGTGCCCCACGTGTCAGCACGTGGGCGCTCGGGCGCTAGCGTTTTGGGCGGTAGTGCTTTGAGCGCAGGGCGTTAGCGCTTTGAGCGCTAGCTCCCCACGTGTCAGCACGTGGGCACTAGCGCTTTGGGCGCTAGCGCTTTGAGCGCAAGGGCGCTAGTGCTTTGAGCCCTAGCACCCCACGTGTCAGCACGTGCGTTTGGGCGGCAAAAGGGACTTGGTCACTGCAATGGGAGTTGTACTCACAGAAAGGAGCGTTTATTATTTTGTGTGTGTGTGTGTGTGTGTGAGGAGTTAAACTCCTAGGATGTTTTGAAGCTGATGAAGGGCTTCCCCTATTGAGCCCTAGTTCTTCCCTAAAGTGGGGTTTCTGGAGATGGGTCTCCTTCTTCCTCCTCTGTTGGCAGGATCTTGAAGATCAAGAGATGTGAGATTTTAAAAATCTCTTCTTTTTGAGATCTGATGGGAGATGTAAGCTCCCCTTTGTGGGTTTTGTGGTGAAAAACTATTTAGTTTTATAAAAAGAAGAGTAGAACTCTTGATTTAATTCAAAAGAAAGAAAAAAGTTTCTTTAGAACCTTGAGGAAGGAGAAAATCACAGATCTTGATTTTTTTTGGAGAGAGAAAAAGTTGTTGAGATATTTTCATTATCCTTGCCTTTATAGGCTATACACTTTACATATAGCCCCTTGGGCTCCACAAAAATGGTATTTTGCACATCCCATGACTCATGTGCCATTTCTTTTTGCACATAAGCCATGGGCTTTACAAAAATTTGGCTTTATACCCATTTTTCTTAAATTTATTCATAAAATAAAATAAAAGAAATTCAACAAAATTTTTGCATGGGGGGAGGCCGGCCGCTTTATGTCCGGGCTAGCTCCGGGCATTGGCCCACTTGACCTGGGCGTGGGCCCACCTGGCTTGGAGTGGACTTTGATTTTGACTTGGTCAACCGGGGTGTAAATTTTTACCCCGACAAATTGCCCCCATCAATAAATGCACACAGCATATGTGGGTCGTGTGCATGAAATTGATGGATCTTCTTTCACGTGGAGGCGACTTGATTCGGTTCCCACCTTTTGGGAAGCTGGCACTGCCCCTTTTACGACATGGACGGTCGATACTTGACGTATGTCCGAGATGGAGTGTCTGGTTGACTTGATTCCGAGGCGGAGCATAATTCCGACGAGGAGGTCGTTGCTGCCCTTTTAGCGACGTGGACGGTCGGTTCTGCCCTTTTTACGACTTGGACGGTCGGTTCTGCCCTTTTTGCGACTTGGACGGTCGGTGTTGCCCTTTTTACGACTTGGACGGTCGGTGCTGCCCTTTTTGGGACTTGGATGGTCGGTGCTGCCCTTTTTACGACGTGGACGGTCGGTGCTGCCCTTTTTGCGACTTGGACGGTCGGTTCTGCCCTTTTTCCGACTTGGATGGTCGGTGCTGCCCTTTTTGTGACGTGGACGGTCGGTTCTGGATTTGACTTGCTTCGCTTCTTGCGGTGTCATGGATGAATTTGACTTGTTTCCGAGGTGGAATTTGATTTTGCCAGGGAGTTCATTGGTTGTTTTGCTGATTTGATGCGATTTGGATTGACATCAGCACCGCTATACTGGAATATGGTACCAGGAGCGAATCATCATCTGTCATGACAGGATTTGGGGGTTTTGGTTTTGGTTTGGTATCAGCATCGCTACACTGGAATATGGTTCCAGGAGCGAATCATCATTTGCCGTGAGGGAATTTCCTCCATTTCCAGTTTAACGACTTAGGGGTAATCTGTTGTCACGCCCCGCTTCCCAAAATACGGAATACGAGGGGTAGACAAGGCCAGCCATGCTCCTACGGTCAAGGAAATGTCCTGCCGTAGTCACACTTCGGCTTCTAGTTTTTCATGGTAAACAGTAAATGATGCGCAGGTAATGAGAAATGCAGTAACTGAAGGAAACAATAATATAAACTGACCTGATGGGAAACAAACGAATGTAACTCAGAATGGCAAGTCAAGAAGTCTGTGATGCACGTCTAGTTCTGGTCCAGGCTAAATCTTCTCCTCACACTGAGCATGCATACTCAGGTCGTCAGAGCGATACAATAGCAATATAATATATATAAAATCAAGTGACAGTTCTAACAGTGGTAATAGATATGAATAACAGTAAATCAATGACAGCATGAATATGAATGTGTAGTAATCAATGCAGCGGAACAGTAAAGCGGTAGAACGATATGTCACGTATTCCAACACAGTATAGAAGTAATATAAATGCCAGTATCCCTATCAGTCTCTAAGTCTCACTGTACAGGTCACTAAGCCTATCGTCAGTCCAAGTGTGAGAATCAACCACTCGCGAGTGTCCTCCACCCAAGGGTAGAACCCAAGGGTAAGGGACCACGGGCCCAGCATGTAACATGTATATCACGGTGTATATCACATACCCTGTAAATCTCCATATATCTCCCTAAATATATAAGCCGGCATGGGACTCCCGAGATTCTGTTGAACTCACACTTAAACTACCCCACACCCCGTGGTCTATATCAAACGCTAACCATAACCCTAAATACTAATCGATCCGTGACAAGTCTGCGCGAGAACTGGAGGCAGGACCTCCATCAAGCACGTCCCGACTAATATCTAAGACAAATGGCAGTGTCAGATGCCTTATCTGTGACACCCATGCAAGCGCTTCCATAAGTGTCCCATACCACGTATAGTCACACGTACATGCATCTCATAGACGTCGACAATGCAATAGAATAATAGGGTCACTGATTGTTTACAAGTACGTATCACTTTCACTTATTCACGGATACACGAACACTGATGTACTTGCCACAATCATCACTAGAATCTAACACTGGGTAAATGCACGATATCACTAGGTTATCACTACAATGATATGGGTATGATATGATGCGTGAACAGTATATAAGCACGATTAAGGTGTCACAAAAAATAGTATTCTATCACTTGCGCGATTTACCATGAAACGTACGTATATAATTTAGTGAAACGATAAACATGTAGTAATTAGTATGTTCAGTTGTCCATCCATCGAATTTAGTTTCAAGCCAATCGGGTTCCAGGATCATTAATTATAGCCATTTCATTTTAAGCGCTCGCGGCTGGAAATCCGGTTTCAGAATCAGAAATCCATTTTGCAACGCATTTTAATCCCAGTTGGGATCATATTTTAGCGACGCTACAGTTGGATGAATTCTAGGGTTTTCAGTAAGGTTTCCAACGCAACATACGGATATTCGATCGCGTCTGTACGTCAGGAGTTATACACTATTCAATACTAATATGTCAGTTCTGATTCTGTTGGGACTGTTATGCGTCCCGATCTTTTAAATTACAGATAAAATAGCAACCGGTAACGAAACAGAATGAAACCAATTGTGTTGTCTAGATAACAGATTTACCTATAATAATCAATGGAGTTCCGTAATCTACGAGTTAAGGAGATCTTGTGGTACCCATTATGGAACAGCAAGCAACCACTGGAGTAGCTCTGGACTGCAGTCCAGAGTCGCACTCCGATCCGAATATCATCACAATTTAAGTACAGGAATGTACGGAAACTGGTATAGAGTTAAAGTTCGTCGAGTCAACTTCGAATTGAGCCCTCGAACGCACCATTCTATTATGTATATGATTTATGGTGAATTTAATGATTTTCAGGTACAATAAAATTTCAGTTTTACGATTAAACTTGGGGGGTAGTCGTTTTGGTCGTTGACGATCAAATTATCCAACGAAATTCATGCACTAGGTTCTCAGTCTTACGGGCCAAACAATACCGTTTAGTTCCGCCAAATTAGGAAAAGATTTTCATTGGAAACACACGTCGAACAGGTAAATAGTGTACGTTTTCAGGAATAGTAACATAGCAATTTATATGATTTGGGTTTGTAACCTAAATAGAATAGCATGAAGCAAGTAGAGAACTTGCCTGGAGGTGCACGGCAACGAGGTACAGTAAGGGCGCGTGACGAGCTAGCACCGCGACAGCAACAGCTTCGGGTAAGCTCGGGTCTGTTCTCGGCCAGTGGGGGCTCGGGGCGTCGTCGGGGTGTCTGCGGTGGTCGCAGCTCCTGATGGTGGGGCTACAGTGGGTTGGGTGAGAAGAGGGATCAAGAGAGAGGGAGAGAGAGAGTAGTGGAAGAGAGAGTGAAAGAGAGTTAGAGAGAAAGAAGACAGAGAGAGAGAGAGAGTGAGAGAGAGAGAGAAAAAAAGACAGTGAATGAGAGAGAGAAGACGGAGAGAGAGAGAGAGTTGAGAGTTAGAGAGAGAAAGAGACAGAGAGAGAGGGGAAGGCAGAGAGAGAGAGATAGAGTGTAAGCAGAGAGGGAGAGAGAGTGAGAGAGATTGAGAGAGAGGAGAGAAACAGAGAGTTAGAGCGAGAGAGAGAGGGGGTGATCGGAGGTCGGGGCTCCGGCGAGGTGAACGGGTGAGGAACTAAAGGGGGAACGAGGTGCTCGGTCGACGCCTAGGGTGAACGTCGGCGACAATGGCAGGTGAGCGTGCAGTGGGGCTCGCCGTCGTCGGGGTTGGGGCTGAGCTCGGGTACAGTGCCGTGGGTGAGTGGAGGAGTTTGGCTGAAGTGGGGAGCTCGGTGGTGGTGTTTCAGCGTGGAGGCGAGGCTATGGCGATGGAGGGAGGTGGCCGGAGGTGACGGCGGCGACGTGTACGCGAGGTTGGGACTGGGTAAATGGAGGTGATGGGAAGCTCGAGGGGTGCTGTGGGTTTTGGGTTGAGGAGGAAGGAGATGAGAGAGGTGGGTGATAGGTCGTGGTCGTTGCCGTCAGGGAGAGGGGCGAGCGGTCGTGGGCGTGGGTTCGAGAGGGGAGCGGAAGCAGAGATAGAGAGGGGAGAACGTGAGGGAAAGAGAAAGAGGGCGTGGAGGCGAGAGAGGAGAGGGGCGCGCGTAGTGGGAGTAACGCGCGCCAGCGTCGGCGGAGGCGGAGGCGGGGAGCGCGGGCGACGCGGTCGCGAAGGAAACGCGCGCGGGAAAAGCGCAACGGGAAGAAGGAGAAAAAGTGGTGGGCCGGGTCGGGTTGGAGTGTGCGACGCGGTCCAAGGAAAAGGGCTGGGCCGCAAAAATAAAAATGAATTTCTTTATAAATTTGTGTGTGGGCTGAAGACGACTTGGGCCGAGGAAATCAAAAAGAAATGGAAAAGAAACTGGGCCAGAGGCTTAAAAGAAATCAATTAGGAAAAATAGAAACGGCCCGGGGAAAAGATTAAGGGATTTATTTGGTTTATTAAGAAAGGAAAAACTCAATTTAGAGGAGATGGGCTGCAGAAATAGGAATAAAATAAATTATAAAGGAGATGGGCTGAGTCGGTGGGCTGGGGGTTTTAAGAATTAATAACAAAGTGAAATTAAAGTTCTGGGCTTGGAATTTTAGTTTAGGAAATAAATAAGAAATGGGCTTGGGGAAAAATAAGGGAAAGAATAATGGAAAGAAAAGAGAAATTTGGGTTTTAAAGGGTTTTATTGTTAATAGAAAATGGGGTTTAGAAGAAATAAATTTATAAATAAAATAAATAATTTATAACTAAGAATAAATAGAATTTTAAAGTAACAGAATATCAATTTGGTATAAAAGGGGCTGGGTATTACATCATACCACCCTTACAAAAATTTCGTCCTCGAAATTTAAAATAAACAATAATTTATACAAACATAGGCAAAAGCAATTATATTATAAGCTAACACGTAATGTTTTATTTGAAATAGGCAGATAATGGAATTTGAAAGTTTATATATGTAAGAATAACATTCAAAGATATATGTTTAAATAAGTATAAGACTGGAACAACTACAAGGGCAACCTATATGTATATAAGAATAGAAATAACAACTATAATGAACAATGATATTCGAGACGTACTCGATAAAATCGAAACTCAATTATGTGTACGTATAAGCATCTCAACAGCAGCACGACAGAAATAATAAGTATAAGGCACGACCTTTTATAATGGTAATCATAGGCACAATACCCAAAATAAAGTAATGACAATAAAATACTGAAAGATTTGTCGGTAGATTAAAACATCCTAGGATAATGTATTGTTCAAATAATGTAGAAAACTCATACAGTGAAAATAATAGACATGGAGCGAAAATATGCGCGATGTAAGGCTGCGCTACTGAAAACTGAAGATAATAGTAGTGCGCGTACAATACATAAAACTAATTAGTCAATAACACGCACTTCTCGATGAATTCAAAATACTGAAAACCAAATTTTGAATAATAGAGTCCCTATATATATTCAGGGTAATAAGAAGAACACAAAGAGGCATAGGGCTAGCTAGGGTAATGATTACAAGGAAGTGTGGCTTAGTCAGAAAGTAAGAGTGTGGCTGCTGTTCTCCTCCGAACGGCGGCCGAGACGTTAGGACGTCCGTGCCTGAGGTTCGGGGCAGATGCTATTTGGTTTTATCCGTCTATCTCTCCGAAGATGCCAAGTTGATTTATGGCACCATGTATCGGAGGTTTAGACGGATGCGGCCGATGTAGCAGACTTCGTCAGATTCCCCCTCAGGGTGAGGGGTTTTTTGATTGTGGGGACGCTCTTCCCTGCAGGCGCAAGCCCCTGCAGTTAATTACGCTACCGCATCGCGGTAACAACTTTCTCCTTCTCCAGAATTTCACTTCGTGTCGTGTGTGTTTGTTTTGTTTGTGGTTGCCCGTGGATTGTATACGGAGACTGAGTAATGCCGTCGCCCGTAGGACGTGGATTAGTCCAAATCCGTATTTACTTAGATTTGGGTTTGGTGTTTTTAGTTTAAGGATAGGTTAGTCGCGTTGCGGCTAAGATCAACTTAAACATTCGTTAAGGATACGTTAGTCCTGTTTTGGACTACGATCGACCTGACGTAGTGATTGATTTAATTATCTGGTTGTCGATACTCGTCACCTCTCTGACGTCGTTGAGGAATTACAACGACAGGCGTCAAAGGAGTTCAGAGGTGTACCCTTGAACCAAAATTGATTGTTTATTGAATATCTAAGGACACATTAACCGTATTTGGGGTTACGATCAACTTAGACGGGACCGTTTAGATCCAACAAAAGAGCGTTTGGGCCCTATTGTGCCAGTTTAGGGACGTGGTGGTCCATCGCCAGTTTTAGGGACGTGGTGGTCCATTATTAGTTTAAGGACATTTCGGTCCATCGCCAGTTTAGGGACGTGGTGGTCCGTATTCCAGTTTAGGGACGTGGTGGTCTGTATTCCAGTTTAGGGACGTTTCGGTCCGATATTAGTTTAGGGACGTCTCGGTCCGATATTAGTTTATGGACATTTCGGTCCAATATTAGTTTAGGGACATTTCGGTCCAATATTAGTTTAGGGACGTTTCGGTCCAATGTTAGTTTATGGACATTTCGGTCCAATATTCTCATTTTTGGGGCAAATATTAGTTTAAGGACGTTTCGGTCCAATATTAGATGAGTGGTCGATGGGACCCGTCGCCTCTTTGACGTCGTTGAGAAATTACAGCGACAAATGTCAAAGGAGTTCGGAGATGTACCCTCGGACCGGTTGTGACTTGGTTTATGAGAGGCATTTAATTTAAGGACTTACAGCCAGGATTGGGTTAAGTCCAATTTTTATTTTAGGCTCTGCCCGATTAAAAGAATCAACCTAAACAGGGCTCTGCCCCTTCATTATTTTGCAATCTGATTTGGGCCAGGCCCTTTAAATAATGAGTTACAAAAACTCAGGAATTTTCTGAACAGGGCTTTGCCCTTTTATTTTCTGCAATTGGGCTAGGCCCTCTTAAGTAATGAGTTATAGAAACTCAGGAGTTTTCTAAACAGGGCCTTGCCCTTTTATTATTCTGCAATTGGGCCAGGCCCTTTTAAATAATGAGTTGCAGAACTCAATAATTTTCTTGAGTTGGGCCAGGCCCTTTTGAATGGTGAGTTGCACTTGTGCAGAAATTCTTGATTTGAGAACAAAAAGTGCATAGCACTTTTGATCTAAATTTAGATCAAAGGAAAACAAAATTCTTCTTGTTTTCCCTGATTTTACAGAACCAAGGGTTCATATCAAGTGCAAGGCACTATTTATTATTCTTTGATTTTTCAGAACCAGGGGTTCATATCAAGTGCAAGGCACTATTTATTATTCTCTTTTATTACTCCCTTTTTAATTTTCTGTTCTTCAGAAACTTTACCTTCTTTTTTTTTTCTGATTAATCTTCAAGAGCTTTTTTTTCAGAAGTTTATCCTTCTCTCGATGATGATTGATTATGCCTTTTGAATGAGGCTTGGGGTCTTATTTATAGTGCCCACAAATTTGTTGGATTTGTTAACAAAATCTTTCCTGAATAATTTTGGGAATTTTCCCACCATTGGATCTTTGATCCAAGGGTTCCTGTTTTACAGGAGAACAGAAAAGATTTATCTAAATCTTCATTCAGTTGCTGCGCAACTCACCAGCGCGTGACACGTGTCACGCATCTATGCGCTTGCGCAGTTGCGGTTGCGCAACTGTGCAGACACGTGTCGCGCATCCGAGCGCTTGCGCAGTTGCGGTTGCGCAACTGCGCAGACACGTGTCGCGCATCGGAGCGCTTGCGCAGTTGCGGTTGCGCAACTGCGCAGACACGTGTCCCGCATCTGTGCGCTTGCGCAGACACGTGTCGCGCATCCGTGCGCTTCGCAGTTGCGATTGCGCAACTGCGCAGACACGTGTCACGCATCTGTGTGCTTGCGCAGACACGTGTCACGCATCTGTGCGCTTGCGCAGTTGCGATTGCACAACTGCGCAGACACGTGTCACGCATCTGTGCGCTTGCGCAGACACGTGTCGCGCTGCCATGCATTTGCTCAGTTAAGTCTTAATTATGTTTTCTGAAGAGCCTTGCTCTGATGGGACGCACCGTCTCGGGCGTTACGCTGCCGAATTGGCTTCTGCCATGTGGCAAATTGCGCACTGCGCACGGAAACCGAAGCGTTGCTTCAAATTTTGAATTTTCAAAATTCAGTAGAGCCTTGCTCTGATTGGGGGAAACAGATGCCCCCCCACCGTTGCGCTCACGTGGCGCGCGCGTGAGTGCAGCGGTGGCAAGATCCTGACCGTCGGATCTAGGGGTCATCTGAACAGGCGCAGGCGCCTATAAATAGGACCCTTAGTCCTTAGTAATTTTTTACCATTCTCAAGAAATTGAATTTCAGAGCCTTGCTCTTACTTGAGAACTTCCAGAGCCTTGCTCTTGTGATTTCCTTAAGAACTTCCAAGTTCTAACTTCAGAACCATTATAGGTAAAATTAATTTAATTTAATTTAAATTAAACTTAATTAACAGAGCCTTGCTCTTATAGATCTTTGATTTAAAGGAAACCCCTTTGGGGTTTCTTCAACAGAGCCTTGCTCTTATAGATCTTTGATCTAAAGGAAACCCCTTTGGGGTTTTTATTCACAGAGCCTTGCTCTCAAAATCTGCAGAGACCCTGTTCTTAGGTTTTAACCCATAAACAGAGCCCTGCTCTCAGATCAATTAGAAAACTTTTTAAAGGTTTCCATGGATCTTTAAGGTCCCAAAATTTTAATTCTTAGGAGTTATAAATTTTTATTACTGCTACAGAGCTAGGCTCTCTCTCTTTTTTTTTTTAAGAAGTTTTATTCTTTTGAAACAGGAGTTTGACAAATGTCACTCTGTGACAGAGCTTTGCTCTGAAAAGAGGAGATCTTTTCCTTGTCTCTAAGGGTCCCCCCCAATGAGGATATTCTCTTGGGGGTCTTTTTTATTGACTGATAGTCCCATTCAATGGTGGGATTGTCTCATCAAATGATGCGCCGTCATCTTGATTTTGTGGGTCCCCCTTTGGTCCCCTACCCACTGAATCACAGTGTGGAGTCAGCTTTTTATTTATTATTATTATTTTATTTTATTTTTTTTATTTTATATATTATTTTTATTAAATGTTAAGTGTCAGGCCATTAATGATATATACATATCTTATGCAGGAAAGATGTCTGACGAATTGTCTTTTCCCTTCGTTCGCTCAGAAGGAGGGTTCCCACACGCACCAGTGGACCGGGTAGTGTTCGCTTTGATTAAAGATCAAGATCCTGAATGCAAGAGACTTCATCTATGGGGAAGGTGGTACAGCCAGATTATCCAAGGCCGTCGTAGTTTTAGTTCCGCCTCGCCTTCTGAACCCATAGTTACGATCCCCTATGCGGATAAACCCCCGGTGGAGTATGCCGTGGAGGTTAAAAATTGGAATTCGGACGACCTTCTCCAGCCTGCAATCGGCGCTATTCCGGTACAGCCGCCGCCGGCCATAGATATCTTAGGAAGGCGAATCTGTCAGGGTGAAGCACGCCCTTGGGGACAGGCTTACAATATTGGATTGAATCCGCGACCGCTTGCTGGATACCTGCCATGGGCCCGGTACATTTTAGCGGCGAAAAGAGCTCATCTGACGAAGATCGGTTTGTACTCCGCCGTCTACGTCTCACTTTTCGAATATCCTACTCCTCCAACGTGGTGGACAAAGGCTTTCATCGAACAATGGAACATCCCCACGCATACTTTCCTGACAACGGATAGGGAAGTTTCCATTTCTCTAGAGGAATTCGTTGAGCTTTCGGGTTTACCGGCGAGGGGGGAGCATTACGAGGAGCTGCTTCCTCCTGACGAGTACGTCTTTGCCACCAAGCAGGTGGTACTCGACTTAACTCCGGAAAATGCCATCCAGCATCAGCATCCGGGCCTGGTGAGGGTGTTGGAGATTTTCGAGGAGCTTCATTTGGAATTGGGCGACCGAGGCGTTAGTTTCGCGGACTTCATTGCTCGTTTTATCCGCCCGGAATTTTTATCAGAGCAAGGTGATAAGTTCGCCCAACCTCCTGACCCTTTTGGTTTCGGCCTGGACCGCCGACCTTCATCAGAAATTGATCAGCGAAGTTTTTACCTTCCCGGCACTGCCAGCGTCCCCTTCTCAGAGATCGCCGTTCCTGGCATGGATGAGGAGACCTTCTTCATCAGGTTCTTAGGTCTGTGGCTGTGCAGCTTCGCGCTTCCTATGCACCCACGCCTTATGCGGTCTTCTGTCTTTTACCCGGCGCATCGAATGGTGGCCGGTCTGCAGTTATCAGTGGGGATCGCCGGGTTGGCTTACATCTACAATGGACTTAGCGTAGCGGCGGACGCTAATGAACCTGGGGTACAGCCTGCTAACTTCCCGATGCACTACTTCACTTCTTGGATGGAGCTGCATGTTCGAGGAGTGTTCGGTGCCCATAAAACTCCTCCGTTCTTTGAGAGATTCAAACTTCCAAGAATCATGCGATTGGTCGGGGCTTCCATCGTGTTTGCACCTCCGCGGGAGTCCAGGGGACTGCTTCTGCGTTCGCATTTAGTCGGGGCGAAGACCTCTTTTGTGGATAAGGTCATCACTATGGGTTCCGAGACCACTAAGTCAGTGGTGCCGCTGCGTGATGACTTTAAAGGCGGTGTTTCCGTGTTGAAGGCTCGGGAAATTCTTCACCTTTATTCCATTCGGCCGGGCTACTTGGTATTTAGGCAGAATGAAACGGCCCTCTTCATGAGGTATAACCCGCATCGATTTGCCCGGCAATCGAGTTATAACCAAGGGGTCCCGTTGGAAGCCTTCTTGGGAACACCTGCAGTCGGTCCAGAGGGGGTACGGAATGCAATGCATCACTTCATCCGGCTCAATACAGGCTCCTACTTTTTTATCAGTGAGCCCGGCTGTACCCCTAAGATACTCAATTCGTATGTAGCCTGGTACGCGCACGCGATGGGCCCGATCATCTTGATGGAGAAACGCCTACTGGTTGATCGTAGGGCTGCACCTCCCGGCGGCGATCGCAAGGCTCCGTTGCAGCCCAGGGTTCAAGTTATCCCTCTGACGAAAGAGGCCGGAGCTGATCGACCACGCGTATTGGCCCCTCCGCGTGGACTGCCACTGCCTACCACGGTGGATGCCCCAATGGCACCCCGTGCTCCGACAAAGACGGTTAAAGCGGCATCGCCGGAGTCGGGTGCAGGAGAGGACATCGGGACTCGCCGCCCGAAAGTGACTGCCAAAACCGGCAAGCGCAAAGCTGCTCCGAGTGGATCCAAGGCTGGTGAACAGAAGAAGAAGAAGTCCACCTTATCCCTCGACACGATTCTTAACTTAGAGCCCGCGGCTCATCCTGCCAAGGCTATATGTGAGTATGGCAGCAATGAGGGTTTCGTGGTGGACCCCGAGGACACCAACCTAGCCGACGCCATTACAGCTTCGGAGCGATCGGCGAGGCTCGAAGCAATGTTAAGCAGACTCGCTGAGTCGGGTAATCCTCAGCCTCCTTATTTGTCATTTTATCCCACTTTTTATTATTATCTTTAGCTAATATTTGCCTCATTTTCAGCAGGTGGATCTACTGAAGAGGCCATTGATGCCTCTCTGAAGACCTTCCAGGCGGAGGAGAAGAAGCGTGCCCTAGAAAGCGTCGGTATGTTTTACCCCGTTCTCTTTTATAAGGAAAGTTTGTTGTCTTTTTATGGTAGTCGACCTGACCTTCTCTTGTTTCTTTACAGGGGTTGTATTAATCGGCGCAAGGACCCTTCCTAAGCCCGTCATCGAAGTCCCAGTTCCGTCGAAGCTGCCGCAAGAGCCTCGGCTCGACGCAACAACGAGGGATGCTCTGAAAAATCTGGAGGCATCCCTCTACACGGATGAGGAGGCTTCGCTCAAGGAAGCTCTGATGGCATCTGTCTCATCGGCTCGAGAGGAGCGGAAGTGGTCAAGACGCGAAGCTAAGGCGCGCAGAGCTGCTCTGGCCGCAGGAGCGGGCCCTAGCACCGTTCCTCATGCTAGTACTCCTTCTGAAGAGCCCCCTGTGGCCCTGTCTACTGCTCGTCGGCAAGTGGCGCGCGCGGTTCGGAGTGCCAATGACCAATCCACTTCAGGTAGTACTCCTTTCAGAATCTCGTCGTACGAATTGTAGAGCTATTGGCTTATACGTATCCCATTTTGTAGGGTCAAGTCCAACTGAGGGGGAGGCGGAAACGACCGTCGAGCCCAGGGGAGCGGAGGAAGCGGTACTCGCCGAACCCGAACCGACAGTGGACAACTTTGTCGGGGTCATGGGGCCTGGAGCCGAGATTGAGGAACCTACCGCGGAGAAGGTCATTGATGCCGTACCCGAAGTGGCGGCAGATGAGATGATTTTCTCAACCGAGCCGAAGGCGGTAGAGGGCGAGGTACTTGAGACTGGGGACCTCGTGGTGCCGATGGACGGGGCAGCTGTAATCGCTGATCCTGAGGGAGCAGCAGGTGAGGCGGCCATGGTTCCTGAGGACGAGCTAGGCGCTCCTTCTCAGGAATCTGGCAATGTTCCTATCTTGGCCCTCCCTGTCTATGGTTCCCCGCCGCCTGCAGAGCTTGAGAGCGTAACAACGGTTCCCCTTGAGTCGGGTGACGAAGCTACAGGCGGTGGTCTTCCGTCAGTGGAGGAAGGGACTACCTCAGTTTCTGCTGGCAGCTCGTCAGGTAAATTTTCGAGTCACCAGCGTTTCCATTTTTTTTTTATATATCTTGTGATCTCTTCTAACAAGCTTGTTCTTGCAGGTGTGGCCAGTACCGATGCTCCATTGCTCGAGGGGGCACCGTCAACTACTGCTTTGGCAGTAGTTACCTCCCCGTCTTCCCTTGTACCGTCATGGATGTTGGAAGGTATGGATTCACGACTCATGCATTAATCTTTCAAAAATGTGGCTTTTGTACTAACGTTACACTATTGTGCCTTTATAGGAGTGCTTTTTGATCACTTATATCAAGTGTTGCTCCCGCACTTCTCTTTCCCATCCGAACTCGCTTCTCCCTCCAGTGGTGCCGGTGAGTATACTTTCACCATAATGTCTTTATTTACCCCCCCTTTTTTTAGCAATGGGATAATTTCTGACTTTTCCTTTTCTTTATTGCAGTGCCACAAATCGAAGGAGGGGATGCAAGACCTGCCGCGCTACCGGCCCTTCCGGCTCTGCCGTCCGTTGCTGCTGGTATAGTAGATTTCCTTTTTGGTAACCCTTTAACATCTTTTGAACCATCGTTTAACCCTGTTTTGTTTTGCAGCTATTGTTCCGGCTCCAGTTCCCTTCGAGGCTCGCGTCTTTTCACCGGCAGGCCCCTTTTTGAGACGTCCGTCTTCAAAGGGTGCTGTGATGAGTCTAGGCATGCTGAGCGGGTATATCGAAGAGCTCAGCATGGATGCTCTCCCTTCCGCTGCAGATTTCGCTGTGGATGTTAACCCCATGTTAGCGGCGCTCGTAACTTTTCACAGCGAAGGCGTCGTTGAATCTTGGGTTAATCATTGCAGGGAGATCGAGGCCTGCTTGTACCGGCTGGAGTTGACGCGCCCTGCTCCCGAAGTTTTAGCTCTGAGCGCCCAACGCACAACTTGGCTCGAGCAAAGCACTTCGCACTCCCGCCACTTGGAGCAAGAAGCAGCTCAAAGACTAAGGGAATGCCGAAAGACCTCAAACGAAACGGCCCATCTGCGCGCTGAGGTTGAGGCAAATGCTGCCGAAGTGAAGACTATCTTTGAGGGTCTCCTGGAGCGCATCTCCCATGGGCTAGACTTAAAGAGGAAGCTTGACGTGGCTGAGCGCCATATCCCAAGTCGGGAGGCCGCTTATCAAGGCGTGAGGGAGCAGCTTGCCTTGGTCTTGCGGCAACGAGCCCAAGTGGAGTCAGAGCTGACGGCGGTAGCCGAGCAGGAGAAGGCGTGGAAGGAGATATGCGAGCGATTGCTACATCTGTGCAAGACGCTTCCTTCCCAATAATTCTCCTTGTATCATTTGTTTTTTTTTGTAAAGTATATGTATATGTTTTTTTTATTCTTTAGCACAATGTATCCTGTACTCAACCAATTTTTATGAATAAAAGATACACATTTTGTAATGTCTTGTGTCATTTCTCAGTCTTTCTTTTCTTTTATTATCAGTACGCCACCTTAATAACCATAATTGACGGACGATTGGGACGAGTGTCCCGACCTTCTTAAGAAATAACGATGGCTTAGGCCGCAGGTTCAGATCTGCTGCCTAAGACTTTTCAACTCTATAAGCCGTGAGGGTCTCATAGAGACTTTTCTCCCTACGGATCGAGAGGATCTCGTAGGTGGATTTTCTCCTTAGGAGTCGTGAGGATTCCCAAGTGTGGTTTTCTCTCATAAGTCGAAAGGATCCTATGAGAGAATTTCTCCCTCTTACGAGTCGAGGGGGCCCGTAAGCGGTTGTTTCCCTCTTTGTCGAGAAACGACTTCAGAGAGTGAGACCCGTGAATAGTATGCAAGAGACCATTTAGGATTGACTTGCAGGGCCCCATTGCCCTCTTACGAGTCGATAGGGCTCGCAAGCGGTTGTTTCCCTCTTTGTCGAGAATCGACTTCAGAGAGTGAGACCCGTGAATAGTATGCAAGAGACCATTTAGGATTGACTTGCAGGGTCCCATTTATTCAGGAAGCAAGTTTTGAATCCTTACTGCCCAAGATGTGAGTCAAAGAAGCTCTGGTCACGGAGTGTTTGTATCCGTGAGTTGAGAAGTTTTGCGAGGGATTATTTGTTTCCCAAGCGCCAAGGATTATTTGTGTCCTTGGGGTTTGAAACGAGTCGAGGGTTCCTACGGAGGCACGGGTGGCTCTGCGGGTCGACGCGGATCAGAAGGCTCTCGTCAAGGAGTGTTTGTATCCGTGAGTTGAGAAGTTTGCCGGGATTATTTGTTTCCCGAGCGCCAAGGATTATTTGTGTCCTTGGGGTTTGAAACGAGTCGAGGGTTCCTACGGAGGCACTGGTGGCTCTGCGGGTCGACGCGGATCAGAGGGCTCTCGTCAAGGAGTGTTTGTATCCGTGAGTTGAGAAGTTTTGCGAGGGATTATTTGTTTCCCAAGCGCCAAGGATTATTTGTGTCCTTGGGGTTTGAAACGAGTCGAGGGTTCCTACGGAGGCACTGGTGGCTCTGCGGGTCGACGCGGATCAGAAGGCTCTCGTCAAGGAGTGTTTGTATCCGTGAGTTGAGAAGTTTGCCGGGATTATTTGTTTCCCGAGCGCCAAGGATTATTTGTGTCCTTGGGGTTTGAAACGAGTCGAGGGTTCCTACGGAGGCACTGGTGGCTCTGCGGGTCGACGCGGATCAGAAGGCTCTCGTCAAGGAGTGTTTGTATCCGTGAGTCGAGGAATTTTCGTTGAAGTCACTGGCTTCTTCGGTTGAAATGAACCGTTGAGGCTTGGTTTCGTCGTTTGACGGAATCCGCTGGGGAGGTATGGTTTCTTCTTTGTTTACGCCCTTGGATTGTATACAGGGATCGATGTGATCTTAACTGTAGGGCCGAAGTTTTATCATTTCTTATTTTTTTTGTTTTATTTTATTTCCGCGATGCTCTATCATTTCAGCTTTTATATCACGAAGGTCGCGATTGCCCAAACATTTCGGCTATTTTTCGCGGTGCCCAATCATTTCGGCTTTTCATTATTTTGTTTTTTACTAGTTGCTCTTTATTACGAGTTGCCCGATCATTTCGGCTATTTTGCATGCATACATTTTACTTGCTGCTTTTTATTGCAAGTTGCCCTATCATTTCGGCTATTTCGTATGCATGAGCGGTCTACTGGCTTTCGCCGTCAACCTGAAATTGGACACCGATTTCGGCATCAGCACCGTTGCAACTGGGATATTACCAGGAGCGAATCATCATTTGCCTCTATCGTTGTTGAACAAAGGAGGCTTAGCGACCGGGGTTAGGATCCCGTCGGCTAAGGCTTTTGACTTCATGAGCCGTAAGGGTCTCGTGAAGGTATTTCTCCCTACAAGTCGTGGGGATCTTGTAAGTGTATTTTCTCCTTAGGAACCGTGAGGGTTCCTAAGTGTTTTGTTCTCCTGTAAGTCGTAAGGATCCTACAGGAAGGTTTTCTCCTCATAAATCGAGGGGATTTATAAGGGTTGTTTACCATACGAACGTATTCCCAGTCATGGATGGACCTTGGTTAGGGAAATGTTTATTCGCGCCCGTGGATTGTATACAAGGGTCAGTGTTGAGCCACTTGTAGGGCAATATTGGAAGCTTGTGGGGGTTTGCTTAAGCACAGGTTTAGGTCTCTGTGACTTAAGACTTTCAAATCCTATGAGCCGTGAGGGTCCCATAAGAGAGTTCTCCTTACGAGTCGTGAGGATCTCGCAAGCGTATTTTCTCCTTAGGAACCGTGGGGATTCCTAAGTGTGTTGTTCCCTTGTAAGTCGTAAGGATCTCACGCGGGTGGTTTCTCATTACAGGGTCGAGAGGACTCCATAAGGGTTCTTTAACGAAGTTGCGCCCTTTCGGGTTTTCACAACATTCGCCGGTAGTCCTGCTGTTTTTACTCACGGAGCCCTTTCGGGTTTTCATCCGTGCTCATTTTTCTTATGGACTTACCGTTTTTTTTTGTTTTATTATTATTATTATTATTATTTTTTATTTATTTTTATTCATCTCGTCAGCCCAAGGATGCCGCAGTATTAGTTTAAAGACGTTTCGGTCTGCTATTAGTTTAAGGACATTTCGGTCCATCGTTGAGAGGGTTGGCTACTACTTATAAAGCTTGAGCTTAGGAAGATAGCGAGCGGACATAGTCGTCGTCATCTACCATTGACCTAGGCTGTGGCTCATTAAGCGTAGTATTTCTTTAGGAAGCGTCCGTTTATTGGCCTGAAAGGCCTTTCACCGTGCATGTCCATGAGTAAATAGGCCCCACCTTGGTAGACCTTATCAACGATATACGGTCCTTCATAGTTCGGCTCAAACTTTCCCCGCTTGGCGCGATTGGGGATCATGGGCCTTTTGACCACTAGCACGAGTTCGCCTTGGTGGAATGTCCTCGGGCGGCTCAATCTTTCATATGAGCGTGTCATCTTTGCTTTATAGGATTCTAGATTTTGTTGTGCTAGAAGCCAGATTTCATCAAGGGCGTCAAGCTCCTCAAACCGAAGGTGAGCATTTTCTTCGTCTGTCAGCTCATAGTGGACTGCCACTCGTAGAGAGGGTAATTCTATCTCGAGAGGGAGTACTGCTTCCGTCCCAAATACCAACGCGTATGGCGTTGTGTTTGTGGCCGTTTTAAACGTAGTCCGATACGCCCAAAGAGCCTCTTGCAATCTTTCGTGCCAATCTCTCTTATTTCGTGACACTGTTTTCTTTATGATCTTCGTCAAGGTCTTGTTGAAGGCTTCAGCTAGACCGTTAGCTCGCGGGTTATAAACTGAGGAATATCTCCAGTCTATATTGTGCTGCTGTGCGAAACGGCTAATTTTATGACTTCGGTAGGCTGGCCCATTATCAGAGATGATTCTTCTCGGGGTTCCAAACCGGCAGATGACATGCGTTTTGAAGAAATGGAGGATGTTCTCCGTCTTCACTTCCCTCAATGGTACTGCCTCTGCCCATTTGGAGAAGTAATCAGTCGTCGCCAAGATGAAACGATGTCCCTTTGACGACGCTGGTTCGATGGGACCGACTATGTCAGTTCCCCACATTTCGAATGGCCAACTAGCCATTGTCGGATGCAGTGGATTGGGATGCTGATGGATGAAGTCCCCATGAATTTGGCATGGATGACATTGCCTCGCATATTCCAGGCAATCCTGCATCATCGTGGGCCAGTAGTAGCCCATCCGCTTTATCTTCAATTTCATCTTAGGGCCTGCTTGGTGGGAACCGCAGAGTCCGTCGTGAACTTCTTGGACGACCCTTCTCGCTTCGTCAGGTCCTAAGCATCTCAACCACAGAGAGTCGAATGACCTCTTGTATAGAGTATCATTGACGAAGGCGAAAGACAGAGTTCGTTTCGTGAGCTGATGTCTTGTGGACGCCTCTTCAGGTATTCGGTGGAACTTGAAGTAATCTATGAAGACTTCTCTCCAGTCCTCGGTATTTTCCCTGTCTTTTATTTGCAGGGTTGTCTCCTCTTTCGCTCCTTTTTCTTCAGACGATTTCGGAGAAATTTCTGTTGGGGCGAGCACTCGACGGCTTTGTATCACGATTCTAACGTCATCGAGGTTCTCGTCAGCCAATTCTTTAGCAAGTTTGGCCAGTGCGTCCGCTTTGCTGTTTTCCGCGCGCGGTATACTTTCCAAAGTGTAAGAGGGAATTTGGGTTAGCAGTTGCTGCACTTTTTCACCGTATTTTACCAATTCCGGTTTGCACGTTTGGTAGTCGCCGTTTACTTGACTAACGACCAGTTGGGAATCGCCGTATATGAGGAGATCTTCAATTCCCATGTCAATGGAGATCTCGAGGCCTGCTATCAGAGCTTCGTATTCAGCTTCATTGTTTGTTCTCGGCTCCGTTAGGGAGAACGCGTAGCGCATTATCCCTCCTTGTGGAGTTACAAAGATGAGTCCTACCCCTGATTTAATTATAGGGGTACTTTGTTTACGTTTCTTCATGGAAGATGCTCCATCGAAATAAAGCTCCCATCGGATATTATCACCGTCGATCGCATCGAACGCATGTTCGTCTGGAAGATCGCAATTCAGAGGAGAATCGGCGGGTATCGGATGCTCAGCGAGGAAGTCGGCGATGGCCTGGCCTTTCACTGCCTTGAGAGGTTGATACGTTATCGAGAATTCCATCAAGAGCAGGGCCCATTTAGCTAGTCTTCCCGTCAATATGGCTTTTGACATTAGGTATTTAAGAGGGTCCACTTTTGAAATCAGACGGACCTCGTGCGCCAACGCATAGTGCCTAAGCTTTGTTATTGCGAAGATCAACGCCAGGCAGTGTTTTTCAATGGGAGAGTAATTGCTTTCTGCCCCCAGCAGAACTCGACTTAAGTAGTAGAGCGCTCTTTCTTTCCCCTGATCGTTCTCTTGTGCCCATAATGCGCCTAAGGAACCTTCGAGGGCGGTTGTATAAAGAATGAGAGGCTTCCCCTTAACCGGAGCAGCCAACACCGGCGGGTTCTGCAGGTATTGCTTGATCTCATCCAGTGCGCCTTGGCATTTTTGGTCCCAAACGAATGGGGTTCCCTTCTTCATCAGGTGGCTGTAAGGACGGCACTTTCCTGAAAGGTTGGCTATAAATCGCCGTATATACGCGAGTTTCCCTTGGAGAGACCGCAGCTGTTTGAGAGTCCTCGGCGGAGGCATTTCCATGATCGCTTTGATCTTTGACGGATCTATTTCAATACCTCGGTGTCGAACGACGAATCCCAGGAATTTGCCTGAGGAAACCCCGAACGCACATTTAAGAGGATTCATCTTCAAGTTGTATTGCCGAAGGCGTTGAAATACAGTCTTCAGATGCTCGAGATGTTCCTCGTATGATTTGCTTTTGACCACGAGATCGTCGATATAGCATTCGACGATTTCGTGTATAAGGTCGTCGAAGATCTTCGTCATGGCCCTCTGATAAGTAGCGCCGGCGTTCTTCAAACCGAAGGGCATCACTTTATAACAAAATATACCAAGCGGAGTCCTGAAGGCCGTGTGCTTCTGATCTTCAGGGTGCATTTTTATTTGATTATATCCCGATGAGCCGTCCATGAAGGAGAAAACCTCATGAGTGGATGTGTTGTCTATCATCAGTTCGGTGACTGGCACTGGGAAATCATCTTTTGGACAGGCTTTATTGAGATCCCGGAAGTCTACGCATATGCGCACTGTCCCATTTTTCTTCATTACCGGGACGATGTTGGCGATCCATTCAGGGTATTGGACTTCCTGGATGAAGCCTGAATCTATCAGCTTTTTGACTTCGGCGTTGATGCTCATCTCAAGCTCGAGTCGCATTCTTCTCGGCACTTGTTTGACTGGCTTGATGTCCGGGGATATCGCCAATTTGTGCACAGCGATTTCTGGATCTAGTCCCGGCATTTCGGAATAGTTCCACGCGAAGCAATCTTTGTGCTGCAGAAGCACATCCTTTAACGCAGCCACCCTTTCTCCAGATAGCAGCTCGCTGATGAATGTCGGTCGTGGGTCATTTTCCGTCCCCAACTCAATTTTCCTGAGATTATCTGCAGTGGTATGTATTCCGTCCTCCAGTTCTTTCGGAGCTGGGGGAAATTCTGAGATTACCTCATCGCTGCCGCTTTCAAAACACCAAGGGAGGTTGTTCATGTCTTCGGACCCTTCTTTTAATATTGTTATCACATGGCAGGTGCGAATTTTCTGCCAATCCCAATGTGGAGTTGGTTTTATTCTTGTGTTCTCGGGTTCGTGTTTTTGCGGCGGCGCTACCCTCCAACTGTCAGACAACGCGAATTTGCCAAGCTGATATTGGTCCTCAACCCAATCCTTGAAGGTGAAGCAATCTTCAAGCGGATGCCCTACTACTCGATGGTAAAAGCAATACTTTGGGTTGGAGACTTCGCCTGCTTGTTCAGGGTGCTTAGACTCTGGCAACGTAAGCATTTGATGTTTTAGAGCGAGATTGAATATTTTCCTTGTTTTGCTCCGAGGAAATGAGTATGCTCGACCCATTTTCTTCCCGAGGGCTAAGTCAATAACGCTCGATTCTCGGATGCGCGGCTTCTTAGCTCTGCTTTGTAGTTGTCGAGCGCCTCTCTTGCCTTTCGACTTGTTTTTGTTCTCGCGTCGAACCTTTTTTGTAGCAGGTTGACAAGGAGCGGCATCTTCGTTCTTTACTGCCTGTTGGAGGAGGCGCTGTGTCTTAGCTTTCTCATAGATTGCCATTTCACGATCGTGATCGTCTCGGGCTTTTTGACTCGCATCCCTTATAAGTTTGCTCATCTGGTCTTCGGACGATGGACTGGGCGGTTTTGTATCAGGAACTTTTGCTGGTTCAGGATTAACGTCCTCCCATTGAGCGTCCGCCTCTTCATCGAAGTCATACATGGCATAACAGCTGTTTACTAGCTCCCGCTTCTTTGGCCGGATGTACCCAAGCCCTTTGGTTTCTACTTTCCCATTAGGCAGTTTGCATTGGGTCCCGGGAATGTTCCAGACCTTGTCATAGAATTTGGCTTTTCTAACGGTGTGTGTGAAGGACATCCCCTGGCGTTTCAGCAGTTTCTTCAAACCTTCGGTATAATATCGGGGAAGACGGATAGGCTGAAGCCTGTCGAGCGTGGGATCCGCGCCATGCCAGATTTCTTTTTCTACTTTGTTTTCTTCAGAACGGTAGAATATGATTGCCTTCTCGCCTTTTCGTCCGGGAGGGATATAGAATGTCTGCAATTCTTCTACGCTGTTGGTGTCGAGTGCATCCAGTTCTTTGTAGTGTTCAAGCGGCACCATGGTTATCTGCAGACTTCGCTCTTCATCAGCGGAAATCCGTATCGAGGGCCGAGCAGGGAATATAGCATGAACTTCATCCTCTGAATCACTACCGAAGATCAACGAAGGAACGGATGGTCCTGGCCTGGTAGATTGGGATGGACCTAAATAAATTATATCCTCCTCCTCGGTGTCACTGCCAAAGACAGGGATGGTGGCATTAGTTTTGTTCTCCGGTTTGTGACACCTTTCCGTGTCTTCGAAGCTCGGCAAGAAGTATTTGGCATCTTCATACTTGCGAACTTCGTTCACGGAAAACGGATTCAACTCTCCGGCCACAGTGTACTCGAGGCCATCCCTGGAATACTTCATGCACTGATGCTGTGTAGAAGGGATGATATTGTACTCGTGTAGCCATGGTCGGCCGAGCAGAGCATTGTAGCACGTCTTGGCATCTATAACATGGAATTTGATGTCTGTGACGAGCAACCCGAAGCGTAACGTCAATATCACAGATCCGAGAGTCTTTGAGGATTGAGAGTCGAAACCGGAGATAGTGATCTTGTCTCGGGCGAGGTGTTGGACACTCATGCAAATCTCCTTTAACACTCGTACGTTGAGTAAATTGACGGACGATCCATTATCGACCAAGATTTTACCTATCTTTATGTCATGGCAGTATCCTGAGACATAAAGAGGGCGATTGTGTTCACACGTCCCGAGAAGAAGGTCCTCATCACCAAAAGCAACGTCGGCTGTGTGTACTTCTTCCAATTCGTCTTTCATCTTTTCTTCGGCCAAGAAGGCTTGGAACTGGTCCGGATCTTGTAGCGCCTTAATCAAAGAGTCTCTCGCCTCCTTCGATAGTAACAAGGCATCGAGGATGCTGAGTTGTGAGGGTAGCTTCCTCAGATGCGCTAAGACATTGTAATCCACCTTACTCCTCTTTGGCGGATTTTTGGCAGTTAACTCTTCCGCGACTTGGTCATCCAAAGTGATGTCTTCAGAGACCTTCTCTTTCCCTTTATCTTTTCTATTCGAGGGTCCGAGGTTCTTTTCAGGCAATGTCCGATTCCGCAGCTGTATATTTTCGCAAGACTTCGGTTCTTCTTCTTTTCCCGAAGTTGACTCTTTAAAGAGAGGGGCAATCTCTAGTTCCTCATCAGAGTCGCTCCCAAATGTGGGCACTTGTGACCTGGTAGTGTTAACCATGTGACAGTTGCCGGCAGTTCTTTCAAGCGCTTTGGTCGTGTTTCTTTGCTCCCGACGAACCTTACGCTTTTCCCGTTTAAAGCGTTGTTGATTAGCGACGTATCCTTGCCACCATTTATCGAACGCTTTGCACTCTTGGGTAGAATGTGAGACTTTCTGATGATATAAGCAATAAGAGGGGTGCATTTCTTCCACGCTAGTAACTTTTTCTTCTGAGGGTGGTAGCTTCATGCCCATCGATATGGCCTTAGCGAACTTCTTTTTTATCTTGAATTGGTTTTTGTCAGCGGTGGAGGCATTTTGCTCCAGTGGGATCATCTCAGCTCCTCCCTCAAGTCGCTGGCGCTTGGCCGTTTCGAATATCGTCGTCTCGCGTTCTTGATCAGCTTTACTTTTCAATCGAGCTTCACTAAGAAACGCATCAATCATTTCTATTGATATTTCCGGAACCCTTGACTCAGTATTTGCCCCCGGCGTTTTGGTGCCAGAAGTCCCTTCATCGTTCGAAGTCGAGTGAGAGATCATATGACAGCTTGCCACATATCCGTCGGATTCATCCGATGAAGTTTCTTCCTCATCTTCTTTTTGAAAGACGTGATCAAGGAAATCTTGGAGCGTAATGGGAGTCCGCGCCCTTTGGTTGTACTCATCCAGTGCGTCGATCTGCTTCTGTAGGTCCGTGCGCTTGTCGCCAGGCTTCACGGGCTTCTTAGATTTCTTCTTCTTCTTTTTTGAAGATTTTGACGGCTGGTTATGAACGCTTGAACTACCACCATCAGCCTTCGGAGTCGGACGTGGTTTCAACATCCCCTCAATGACCTGCGGCTCCAAGGGGTTCTTCCACTTGACCGCTGGACAGGTCTGAAGATCATTTAGCATTCTTTTCGTTTTGGCTGATAATACAACCTCCCAGGGAGCTTCTTCAATGACGGAGCATGTTGCCCCCGGTGTATTCGTCCCCTTATAGGCGTGGGGTTGCGGAGGATTCACCTTCCATTTGTCAGATAGTGCAAACTTGCCCTGACGGTACTGGTTTTCAAGCCAATTTTTGAACACGTAACAGTCTTCGATTGGATGTCCTAGCACTCTATGATAAGGGCAGTAATTAGGCTCGTTAACGTCACTTGGTTGTGACGGACGTTTTGGATCTGGCAGACTTATGAGCCTATTGCGCAATACCAGCTCAAATAACCTCCTCGTTTTATCACGGGGGAAGGAGTAAGCACGTCCCATCCTGTCCTCAAGGGGTACGTATGGGCGCGTATTATTCGGACGAGCAACCGGATTCGAGTCGTTCGGTTGTTGTTGGGCATTAGCGACGATGATCGCTTTTCCCTTTCCTTTATCGTTTCGAGAGTCCGGCTTCGGGAGAGGGGGTTTGTGGCCCATTTGGTCCATCTGCGCCAATTTGTCGATCAAAGTCTGGAAAGAAGTCGGCTTGAAGAACATCATAAACTGCGAGATGGTTGCTTGTGGATCAAGGGTTCCAACAAACATTCCCACCGCAGGGGCTTCTTCTATACGCTGTTCACACTTAGACCATAGATTACGCCAACGTATAGCGTATTGGACCCACGTCTCGCCGGGCTTTACCCTGGCGTTAATCAGCGCCGTCATCGGAGTACGCTCACTGGCACTTGCAAAGCGTTGGGTGAAGAGCAGCTCCATCTCTGCGAAGGTTTTAATAGAGTCGTTGGGGAGCTCGGAATACCATTCGAAAGCCGTATCTGATAAGCTTCCAACAAACTGGCGCAGCAAGAGCTTGTCGTCGCCTCTAGTGTTACCACAAAGCGCCCTGAATTGGGCAACATGTTGATGGGGATTGCCGGTCCCTTTGTAGACATGAAACTTTGGAATTGTGTAACCTGGCGGGTACTTGATTTGGTCATACCAGCCCGGATATGGCCGCCCCGTTTTTACAACGTGGCCGGCTGCTTCGGCTGCGTGATGAACTTTTATCTGCTGGGCTATATATTCGTCCAGATCAGTTTTAGAGATTGTGTCTTCTTTAGCCATCGATAGAACGGGCTGAGGGTTTGATGTTTATCCCCTATCATCCCCAAGGACATCGGGGGTTCTTCAGTCGGGGATTCTGGTTGTATCATCATCCCTATCATATCCTGGAAGAGAAGGCCCATGCGTTGTATATTGGCTGCTTGTTCAGCAGCCTCTTTGTCCCTCTTTTCCAGTACTCTTCGAAGGAACTCGGCATCGGTCTCTTCTTCTTGATGTTCATCTAAGGACGTCTCAGGATTCTCTTTTGGCCCCATGAGTGCAGCCATTGTAGTCATCATCTCCTGGAGCTTTTGTTGCTGCTCCTGAGACTTGGTCACTGACCGGGTAAGCGGTCGGTGACCCGTAGAAGTACGACTTTCTTCTTTCCCCGAAACCATATAGACCGTATGAACTGTGATGCCCCCTGACTTGGGGCGTTTAATTTCACCGCTCTTAGACTTTGTCAGTGTCACGGGAGCTTTTTCTGGCCTCTTCCTTTTATGGACCTTTGAGGTTGAAGGAGTCGTTGAAGCGGGCATTCTAGAATTTGTTGCCCCCTGCTGTTTAATGGGGCGGTTCTTGTCCTTTTCCCCTTTTGCCCTTTTCTGGCGACGGAAGTGGTCTGAATCAATCACGGAGTCTTGAACCCTCCGCCAAACTTTATAAATCTTCGACGACAGCCGTTGAGGGGGCTGTTCCTGTTTCATCTCCGGAGCTTTTTCCATGGGTGGAGAGACCTTTTCAACGTAGCAACCGGGGAGTTCTTTCTCACCTTCCACAGCATTTCAAAGCTGTTCCCAGTTGGAACAGCAGCATTGACCTCCATCGTCGGAGCAGGTGGGGTTAGCCCTGAGGGGGAGTTGCCCCCTGCTTTCCTTACTCGCTGCCAATGGCGACGTAGCGCACGACGAGCTGTTGGGACTGACTCGGAAATCGAGATAACCTCTTGTTGCCCCCTGTTTGAGCGTGGGGTAATTGTTGATGTCAGCCTATCGAAGACTGACGCCTTCTGACCAGCTGGGGGAGGAGTAGGAACCGTCAATCTTATGAAGACTGACTCTCTGATAGGAGAAGCCGCTTTAACGACTTCCAAAGCAGCGGCCGTTGCCCTCTTTGGGACAGCCACCTTATAGTTCTGACCCAGCCTGGTGAAAACGGAGGCTGTTGGTTCAGTAGCAGGCGACCCGTTGACAGGGGTCGTGGTAACAGTGAGCCGGTCGAATACCGACTTCTTGTTCGCTTCTGGTGCGGATATCGGCGCAGAGAAGCTTGTAGGTGGGACCATGGTCCCGAAGAACAAGCCGGTGGTGGCCTGAGTCACTTGGCCTACCGGCAGAGTCAGGAAGGAAGCCGCCTGGGGCCCATATGCTACACCTCTCGGTGAGGTGGAACGTCCGTTGCATTGGCATTTCGAGCAGTTGGTGCAGTTGGTGGCCATTGAATACTTGAGTTCTGTACCAAACAAAAGACCAAATCTTAGCAACTTGAAATCCGAAGGCAATCATTTAACAAACCGCGATTGGTTCGTGAAGACGACACACGAAGTGTGGAGTGGAAAGAGGAAGAGGTCCCACCGGGCGTGCCAGAATCTGTTCCCCTCCGAACGGCGGCCGAGACGTTAGGACGTCCGTGCCCGAGGTTCGGGGCAGATGCTATTTGGTTTTATCCGTCTATCTCTCCGAAGATGCCAAGTTGATTTATGGCACCGTGTATCGGAGGTTTAGACGGATGCGGCCGATATAGCAGACTTCGTCAGATTCCCCCTCAGGGTGAGGGGTTTTTTGATTGTGGGGACGCTCTTCCCTGCAGGCGCAAGCCCCTGCAGTTAATTACGCTACCGCATCGCGGTAACAACTTTCTCCTTCTCCAGAATTTCACTTCGTGTCGTGTGTGTTTGTTTTGTTTGTGGTTGCCCGTGGATTGTATACGGAGACTGAGTAATGCCGTCGCCCGTAGGACGTGGATTAGTCCAAATCCGTATTTACTTAGATTTGGGTTTGGTGTTTTTAGTTTAAGGATACGTTAGTCGCGTTGCGGCTAAGATCAACTTAAACATTCGTTAAGGATACGTTAGTCCTGTTTTGGACTACGATCGACCTGACGTAGTGATTGATTTAATTATCTGGTTGTCGATACTCGTCACCTCTCTGACGTCGTTGAGGAATTACAACGACAGGCGTCAAAGGAGTTCAGAGGTGTACCCTTGAACCAAAATTGATTGTTTATTGAATATCTAAGGACACATTAACCGTATTTAGGGTTACGATCAACTTAGACGGGACCGTTTAGATCCAACAAAAGAGCGTTTGGGCCCTATTGTGCCAGTTTAGGGACGTGGTGGTCCATCGCCAGTTTTAGGGACGTGGTGGTCCATTATTAGTTTAAGGACATTTCGGTCCATCGCCAGTTTAGGGACGTGGTGGTCCGTATTCCAGTTTAGGGACGTGGTGGTCCGATATTAGTTTAGGGACGTTTCGGTCCGATATTAGTTTAGAGACGTTTCGGTCCGATATTAGTTTAGGGACGTCTCGGTCCGATATTAGTTTATGGACATTTCGGTCCAATATTAGTTTATGGACATTTCGGTCCAATATTAGTTTAGGGACGTTTCGGTCCAATGTTAGTTTATGGACATTTCGGTCCAATATTCTCATTTTTGGGGCAAATATTAGTTTAAGGACGTTTCGGTCCAATATTAGATGAGTGGTCGATGGGACCCGTCGCCTCTTTGACGTCGTTGAGAAATTACAGCGACAAATGTCAAAGGAGTTTGGAGATGTACCCTCGGACCGGTTGTGACTTGGTTTATGAGAGGCATTTAATTTAAGGACTTACAGCCAGGATTGGGTTAAGTCCAATTTTTATTTTAGGCTCTGCCCGATTAAAAGAATCAACCTAAACAGGGCTCTGCCCCTTCATTATTTTGCAATCTGATTTGGGCCAGGCCCTTTAAATAATGAGTTACAAAAACTCAGGAATTTTCTGAACAGGGCTTTGCCCTTTTATTTTCTGCAATTGGGCTAGGCCCTCTTAAGTAATGAGTTACAGAAACTCAGGAGTTTTCTAAACAGGGCCTTGCCCTTTTATTATTCTGCAATTGGGCCAGGCCCTTTTAAATAATGAGTTGCAGAACTCAATAATTTTCTTGAGTTGGGCCAGGCCCTTTTGAATGGTGAGTTGCACTTGTGCAGAAATTCTTGATTTGAGAACAAAAAGTGCATAGCACTTTTGATCTAAATTTAGATCAAAGGAAAACAAAATTCTTCTTGTTTTCCCTGATTTTACAGAACCAAGGGTTCATATCAAGTGCAAGGCACTATTTATTATTCTTTGATTTTTCAGAACCAGGGGTTCATATCAAGTGCAAGGCACTATTTATTATTCTCTTTTATTACTCCCTTTTTAATTTTCTGTTCTTCAGAAACTTTACCTTCTTTTTTTTTTCTGATTAATCTTCAAGAGCTTTTTTTTCAGAAGTTTATCCTTCTCTCGATGATGATTGATTATGCCTTTTGAATGAGGCTTGGGGTCTTATTTATAGTGCCCACAAATTTGTTGGATTTGTTAACAAAATCTTTCCTGAATAATTTTGGGAATTTTCCCACCATTGGATCTTTGATCCAAGGGTTCCTGTTTTACAGGAGAACAGAAAAGATTTATCTAAATCTTCATTCAGTTGCTGCGCAACTCACCACCGCGTGACACGTGTCACGCATCTATGCGCTTGCGCAGTTGCGGTTGCGCAACTGCGCAGACACGTGTCGCGCATCCGAGCGCTTGCGCAGTTGCGGTTGCGCAACTGCGCAGACACGTGTCGCGCATCCGAGCGCTTGCGCAGTTGCGCTTGCGCAACTGCGCAGACACGTGTCGCGCATCGGAGCGCTTGCGCAGTTGCGGTTGCGCAACTGCGCAGACACGTGTCCCGCATCTGTGCGCTTGCGCAGACACGTGTCGCGCATCCGTGCGCTTCGCAGTTGCGATTGCGCAACTGCGCAGACACGTGTCACGCATCTGTGTGCTTGCGCAGACACGTGTCACGCATCTGTGCGCTTGCGCAGTTGCGATTGCGCAACTGCACAGACACGTGTCACGCATCTGTGCGTTTGCGCAGACACGTGTCGCGCTGCCATGCATTTGCGCAGTTAAGTCTTAATTATGTTTTCTGAAGAGCCTTGCTCTGATGGGACGCACCGTCTCGGGCGTTACGCTGCCGAATTGGCTTCTGCCATGTGGCAAATTGCGCACTGCGCACGGAAACCGAAGCGTTGCTTCAAATTTTGAATTTTCAAAATTCAGTAGAGCCTTGCTCTGATTGGGGGAAACAGCTGCTTTAGGCTGAAGTTCAAGGAGACTGGGATCGGGTCAGCATGGAAAGCAAGGGTGAGCAACAAAGGACTACAGGGAAACGTATGAGGAGGATAACGGTCGGTACATCCTGTGAATCAAGGATCTGAAGGGTTAGTGAACTCGGAAATTTCACTAGAAACGTTCTCCTCCCAGGAGGATCTCAAACGGGGCACAGACGAGGGATGAAGGGTGGCTCATTCCAAGGATCAGGGTGCGGTATTTTCTAATCGAAACGGGGGTGAAAACTATACAATGAGTAGGGGTGGACAGTCAGGGATCTCAGAAAAATAAATGGATATGGGCAATAAACAAGTATCAAGCGAACCAATAATCAAAAGGTTTACGAATTCGGAAGATTTATTTCATTCAAGAAAATTTGAAACAAGGCATTCCTAAAGGCGAAAAGTGGCCCTAAACCATACACATTTTATTTGGCCAGAAAGACAACATCAAAAGAAATTCCGTCAGTTGCGGTTGTGGAGATTTAGTAGATTGTGATAGGCTCGCGCACTCAGGTAGGGGCGTCCATTTCCATATCGCCTCGCGGGCATCGCTATTGGAAGTTCTTCCACAGCAGGGTCTTGATCTTCTGGTCCTTCTTTCTCGGATGGAGCTTCTTCATCGAGGTCCGATTCCATGTGATTCTCTTCTTCTGAATTTTCTTCCACGGGGTCTTCCTCCACTGGATTTTCTTCTATCGGCTCTTTCTCGGGATCTTCTTTTATTGGGTTTTCTTCAAGGTCTTCTTCCTCTTCGTCGGAGTCGCCTATCATGTCAAACTCTGGGGCGGCTACTCCTTCGTCCTATGAATCGTTGTTTTCGAAATTGACCTGGGGACCGTTGATCTCATCGTCTGAATCCATCAGTGTGCGGTCTAAGGAAACGCATGACTGTGCATCCTCATCTAAATGCGGCGTTGCTTCAAGATGGGCCATGGTCTGAAAAGAAAAGTCATGATTAGATAGTGGGATACATCAAGGAAAAGCTCAGGGTACGAAGTATAGGTAAATATGCGGTTGCAGGAACTGAAAAATCAGGATAGAAACGCTGGGATAACGAATAATATAAATAAGGAGAAAACAAGAGAATGATGCATATATTATGATTCAAGTTTTATTGCATTCAATCAAAAGTTCAGTGGATACAAGATTTCAAACTGAAAGAAATATTCATAAGAATATGACAACATTATTACTGAGAGTAGAAAACATAAAATTCTTCTTTGATTGCTAGACCGCTGCAATCTCGTCACGCGAGTTGGATCCTGCGTTGGGTCTGTTTTATCCTCGAAGCGCGAACTACGCAATAGTCGTCACTCGGCAGAAGTGGGGAGTGTGGACGAATCTCCTCCTTGTAGTTCTTTCCTTTCTGGGCAACCGTTGATGAGATGTTTGTTGGACCCGCATATTAAACATTTCCCGTGGGCGCGGCGACAATCCCTCTGAAGATGTCCTGGCCTCTTACAGTATCCACAGCATGAGGTCTTCTGCTGCTTCTGTCGCGGGGAAACAAATTGGCGCTTCATCATCTTCTCTTTTCCTCGTCTAACAGGGATCCCTTTATGATTAGAGACTCCCGCTGGTGCTTGATTCACCTGCCTTCTCAGTCCTTCAGCTAACAAGTCGTTTGTTCGCTCCTGGGCTTCCTTCAGACCTTGCAGTACACTCAGTATCTCAATGGTCTAATTCTGGGGAGCGGATATAGACGAAGAGTCGATGAAAGACATGATCCTGAGACAACAATTTTGAGAATGATATAAGTCACAGGCCATAAGATTCAAATATAATAAGGGTTGGACACAGATTCAAGAATATCAGAGGTGATGAATTTATTACAAGTAGGGAATCAACTGTATGACTTTAAGTCACTTGAATAGAGTACGGTAGTGTAATTGCAACCACGTAACCTTTTCAAGTCACCCGAAACCATATCGAATGGATAGCTGAACACACGATGTGAATATGGATCAAGAATGACGAGTTTACAACCTAGACCGAGGGATGTCTTAGATTGCCAGAATATACACGGAAAACTGCAATCCCCATCGATGCAAAACCTGGCTCTGATACCAACTAAACCATGTCACGCCCCGCTTCCCAAAATACGGAATACGAGGGGTAGACAAGGCCAGCCATGCTTCTACGGTCAAGGAAATGTCCTGTCGTAGTCACACTTCGGCTTCTAGTTTTTCATGGTAAATAGTAAATGATGCGCAGGTAATGAGAAATACAGTAACTGAAGGAAACAATAATATAAACTGACCTGATGGGAAACAAACGAATGTAACTCGGAATGGCAAGTCAAGAAGTCTGTGATGCACGTCTAGTTCTGGTCCAGGCTAAATCTTCTCCTCACACTGAGCATGCATACTCAGGTCGTCAGAGCGACACAATAGCAATATAATATATATGAAATCAAGTGACAGTTCTAACAGTGGTAATAGATATGAATAACAGTAAATCAATGACATCATGAATATGAATATGCAGTAATCAATGCAGCGGAACAGTAAAGCAGTAGAACGATATGTCACGTATGCCAACACAGTATAGAAGAAATGTAAATGCCAGTATCCCTATCAGTCTCTAAGTCTCACTGTACAGGTCACTAAGCCTATCGTCAGTCCAAGTGTGAGAATCAACCACTCGCGAGTGTCCTCCACCCAAGGGTAGAACCCAAGGGTAAGGGACCACGGGCCCAGCATGTAACATGTATATCACATACCCTGTAAATCTCCATATATCTCCCTAAATATATAAGCCGGCATGGGACTCCCGAGATTCTGTTGAACTCACACTTAAACTACCCCACACCCCGTGGTCTACATCAAACGCTAACCATAACCCTAAATACTAATCGATCCGTGACAAGTCTGCGCGAGAACTGGAGGCAGGACCTCCATCAAGCACGTCTCGACTAATATCTAAGATAAATGGTAGTGTCGGATGCCTTATCTGTGACACCCGTGCAAGCGCTTCCATAAGTGTCCCATACCACTTATAGTCACACGTACACGCATCTCATAGACGTCGACAATGCAATAGAATAATAGGGTCACTGATTGTGTACAAGTACGTATCACTTTCACTTATTCAAGGATACACGAACACTGACGTACTTGCCACAATCATCACTAGAATCTAACACTGGGTAAATGCACGATATCACTAGGTTATCACTACAATGATATGGGCATGATATGATGCGTGAACAGTATATAAGCACGATTAAGGTGTCACAAAAAATAGTATTCTATCACTTGTACGATTTACCATGAAACGTACGTATATAATTTAGCGAAATGATAAACAGGTAGTAATTAGTATGTTCAGTTTTCCATCCATCGAATTTAGTTTCAAGCCAATCGGGTTCCAGGATCATTAATTATAGCCATTTCATTTTAAGCGCTCGCGGCTGGAAATCCGGTTTCAGAATCAGAAATCCATTTCGTAACGCATTTTAATCCTAGTTGGGATCAGATTTTAGCAATGATACAGTTGGATGAATTCTAGGGTTTTCAGTAAGGTTTCCAACGCAATAGACAGATCTTCGATCGCGTCTGTACGTCAGGAGTTATACACTATTCAATACTAATATGTCAGTTCTGATTCTGTTGGGACTGTTATGCGTCCCGATCTTTTAAATTACAGATAAAATAGCAACCGGTAACGAAACAGAATGAAACCAATTGTGTTGTCTAGCTAACAGATTTACCTATAATAATCAATGGAGTTCCGCAATCTACGAGTTAAGGAGATCTTGTGGTACCCATTATGGAACAGCAATCAACCACTGGAGTAGCTCTGGACTGCAGTCCAGAGTCGCACTCCGATCCGAATATCATCACAATTTAAGTACAGTAATGTCCGGAAACTGGTATAGGGTTAAAGTTCGTCGAGTCAACTTCGAATTGAGCCCTCGAACGCACCATTCTATTATGTATATGATTTATGGTGAATTTAATGATTTTCAGGTACAATAAAATTTCAGTTTTACGATTAAACTTGGGGGTAGTCGTTTTGGTCGTTGACGATCAAATTATCCAACGAAATTCATGCACTAGGTTCTCAGTCATACGGGCCAAACAATACCGTTTAGTTCCGCCAAATTAGGAAAAGATTTTCTTGGGAACACACGTCGAACAGGTAAATAGTGCACGTTTTCAGGAATAGTAACATAGCAATTTATATGATTTGTGTTTGTAACCTAAATAGAATAGCATGAAGCAAGTAGAGAACTTGCCTGGAGGTGCACGGAAACGAGGTACAGTACGGGCGCGTGACGAGCTAGCACCGCGACAGCAACGGCTCCGGGTAAGCTCGGGTCTGTTCTCGGCCAGTGGGGGCTCGGGGCGTCGTCGGGGTGTCTGCAGTGGTCGCAGCTCTTGATGGTGGGGCTACAGTGGGTTGGGTGAGAAGAGGGATCAAGAGAGAGGGAGAGAGAAAGTAGTGGAAGAGAGAGTGAAAGAGAGTTAGAGAGAGAGAAGACAGAGAAAGAGAGAGTGAGAGAGAGAGAGAGAAAAAGAGACAGTGAATGAGAAAGAGAAGACGGAGAGAGTGAGAGAGTTGAGAGTTAGAGAGAGAAAGAGACAGAGAGAGAGGGGAAGGCAGAGAGAGAGAGATAGAGTGTAAGCAGAGAGGGAGAGAGAGTGAGAGAGATTGAGAGAGAGGAGAGAAACAGAGAGTTAGAGCGAGAGAGAGAGGGGGTGATCGGAGGTCGGGGCTCCGGCGAGGTGAACGGGTGAGGAACTGAAGGGGGAAGGAGGTGCTCGGTCGACGCCTAGGGTGAACGTCGGCGACAATGGCAGGTGAACGTGCAGTGGGGCTCGCCGTCGTCAGGGTTGGGGCTGAGCTCGGGTATAGTGCCGTGGGTGAGTGGAGGAGTTTGGCTGAAGTGGGGAGCTCGGTGGTGGTGTTTCAGCGTGGAGGCGAGGCTATGGCGATAGAGGGAGGTGGCCGGAGGTGACGGCGACAACGTGTACGCGAGGTTGGGACTGGGTAAATGGAGGAGATGGGAAGCTCGAGGGGTGCTGTGGGTTTTGGGTTGAGGAGGATGGAGATGAGAGAGGTAGGTGATAGGTCGTGGTCGTTGCCGTCAGGGCGAGGGGCGAGCGGTCGTAGGCGTGGGTTCGGGAGGGGAGCGGAAGCAGAGATAGAGAGGGGAGAACGTGAGGGAAAGAGAAAGAGGGCGTGGAGGCGAGAGAAGGGAGAGAGGAGAGGGGCGCGCGTAGTGGGAGTAACGCGCGCCAGCGTCGGCGGAGGCGGGGAGCGCAGGCGACGCGGTCGCGAAGGAAACGCGGGCGGGAAAAGCGCAACGGGAAGAAGGAGAAGAAGTGGTGGGCCGGGTCGGGTTGGAGTGCGCGACGCGGGCCAAGGAAAAGGGCTGGGCCGCAAAAATAAAAATGAATTTCTTTATAAATTTGTGTGTGGGCTGAAAACGACTTGGGCCGAGGAAATAAAAAAGAAATGGAAAAGAAACCGGGCCAGAGGCTTAAAAGAAATCAATTAGGAAAAATAGAAACGGCCCGAGGAAAAGATTAAGGGATTTATTTGGTTTATTAAGAAAGGAAAAACTCAATTAAGAGGAGATGGGCTGCAGAAATAGGAATAAAATAAATTATAAAGGAGATGGGCTGAGTCGGTGGGCTGGGGGTTTTAAGAATTAATAACAAAGTGAAATTAAAGTGCTGGGCTTGGACTTTTAGTTTAGGAAATAAATAAGAAATGGGCTTGGGGAAAAATAAGGGAAAGAATAATGGAAAGAAAAGAGAAATTTGGGTTTTAAAGGATTTTATTGTTAATAGAAAATGGGGTTTAGAAGAAATAAATTTATAAATAAAATAAATAATTTATAACTAAGAATAAATAGAATTTTAAAGTAACAGAATACCAATTTGGTATAAAAGGGGCTGGGTATTACATCTGTTCCCAGTTTAACGACTTAGAGGTCATCTGTTCCCAGTTTAAAGACTTGGGGGTCTATTGGATTGGAGTTTGGAATTTTGGGGTTAGGATAGGCATCAGCGTTGCTAACACTGAAGCACATGTGCCAGGAGCAATTCATCATTTGCCTTTTCCTGTTAGGAAGCGGTGGCTTAGGAGACAGGTTTAGGTCTCTATTACCTAAGGCTTTTCAATTTTATGAGCCGTAAGGGTCCCATAAAAGCATTTTCTCCCTACAAGTCGAAAGGATCTCGTAGGTGCACTTTCTTCTTAGGAGTCGTGGGGACTCCTAAGTGTGTTTTTCCTTTGTGAGTCATAAGGATCCCACGAAGGTGTTTTCTTACGAGTCGTGAGGATCCCGTAAGTTGGTTCTTCTCATGTATCGTGAGGACACATGAGTGGGTCTTCCAAAATGGAACATAAGTCCAAGGGCGAAGACCGGCCACTGGACTGGTGATTGCGGTGGGGTATGGGTATGATGAGAATTATTTGAGCCCGTGGATTGTATACGGTGGTCGATTTGGGGACTAACCGTAGGGCCGGGAGAATTTTGCGAAATTGGGTTTTGGTTGGCGTCTGCATCGCTGCACTGGCATATGATACCAGGAGCGACTCATCATTCGTCATTTCCCATTGGGGAGCGATGGCTTAGGAGACAGGTTTAGGTCCCTGTCACCTAAGACTTCTCAATTTTATGAGCCATAGGGTCTCATAAAAGCGTTTTCTCCCTACGAGTCGAGAGGATCTCGCAGGTGTATGTTTTCCTTAGGAATCGTGAGGATTCCTAAGTGTGTTGCTCCTTTGTGAGTCGTAAGGATCTCACGCAGGTATTTTCTCCTCACAAGGTCGAGAGGACTTTGCGAGTGTGTTTTATCTTTTCTTTTTCACGAGTTTGCGCCCTTTCGAGTTTTCATAAACTCGCCGCAGTCCTGCTGTTTTTATTCATGGAGCCCTCTCGGGTTTTCATCCGTGCCCGTTTTGCTTGTGGACATACCGTATTATTTTAATTTTTTTTTGTGGTCGCTGGTGGGACTTTTAAAAGTAATCTCACCGGCGGGACTTGGGGGAGATAGGGGTCGTTTATGCCCGTGGATTGTAAATGGTTTTGCAGGATGTATGATCCAGACCGTAGGGCCGGTGTGCTCAATTCGCCTGCGACTTGGAGCATTCACGCGTAGTACTTCTTGAGATATCGGCCATTGATGGGTGGCATGGGCCTTTCTCCCTCGACACTTATTAGTTGGTAGGATCCTCCGTCGAACACTTTCTCGATGACGTATGGTTCTTCCCAGTTTTGCTCGAATTTTCCCTTGGCATGTCGATTGGGGATGATCGGTCTTTTGAGGACCAACACCAATTCGCCTTTCTTGAAAGCGCGGAGACGAGTCATTGTCGCATAGGCCCGTGACATTTGGGCTCGGTACAGCTCCAGATTTTTCTGTACTGCAAGCCTCTTTTCTTCGAGGGCATCAAGCTCCTCCAGTCGATGGAGGACGTTTTCCTCCTCCGTCAATTCGTGCTGGACGGCCATTCTTAAGCTTGGAACTTCGACTTCGAGAGGGAGGACCTCCTCCACTCTAAAGAGCAATGAGTATGGAGTGGACTGAGTTGGTGCGTGGTACGATATGCCCACAACGCCTCATGAAGCTTGAGATTCCAGTCTCTCTTGTTGGCTGAAGAATTTTTCCTCAGGAGTTTGCATAGAGTCTTATTGAAGGCTTCGGCTAGCCCATTGGCCCTTGGATTATAGATGGAGGAATATCTCCAGTCTATCTTGTATTGAGTAGCAAATCTTGAGACTTTGAAGCTTTTGAAAGAAGGCCCGTTGTCAGAAATGATTCTTCTTGGTGTACCGAAACGGTATAGAATATTATGCTGGAAGAATGTCAGAATATCTTCTGTCTTGACTTCTTTTAGCGGGACAGCTTCAGCCCATCTGGAGAAGTAGTCTGTTGTAGCCAGTATGAACTGGTGGCCTTTGGATGACGGAGGATCAATTGGACCAACTATGTCGGTTCCCCAGATTTTGAAGGGCCACGACGCCACCGTAGGATGCAACGGATTGGGGTGCTTGTGAATGAAATCACCGTGAATTTGGCACATATAACATTTCTTTGCATGCTCTCCGCAATCCCGTATCATGGTGGGCCAGTAATACCCAAGCCGTTTAATTTGAAGTCGCATCTTGGGGCCAGACCGGTGAGCCCCGCAGATGCCTGAGTGAACTTCTTTCATAACTTTTTGGGCTTCGGCCAATGACAGGCACCTGAGCCAGAGTTGGTCATATGACTTGCGGTATAGCGTGTCATTTACAAACACATATCGGAGAGCTCTCTTCTTCAGCTGAACCCTCGCAGATTTTCCTTCAGGCAACTTGTCGTATTGGAAATACTCTATGAAGGGTTCTTTCCAATCGGGCTCGTCTTGAACGACTGAAGCTTCTTCGGCAGGACTGCTCTTCTATTCCGCGCTTTCCTCTTTTTGTAGTGAGACTGGGGGCAGAATTTGCCGGCTCCTGACTGTGATCAGAATTTCGTCCCTGTCAGGATCAGCCAGCTCCTTGGCTAAGCGAGCGAGTATGTCAGCCTTTCCATTCAACGCCCTAGGAACTCTCATCAGCTCAATATGAGTGAACCGTTTCATGAGTTCCACCACTCGGTTTCTGTACCGAGCTAACTCGGGTTTGTATATCTTATAGTCGCCGCTTACTTGGTTGATGACAAGCTGGGAATCACCGTAGACTCATAGCCAAGGGATTTCCATTTCTATAGCGAGCTCCAGACCAGCTATCAGAGCTTTATACTCAGCTTCATTGTTTGTTCAAGGCTCGGTGAGAGTGAAAGAACGCCGTAGGGTTCCCATTGATGGCGTGATGAACACCAATCCTATCCCTGCTTTTATCTCCGGGATGCTTGATTTACTGGAGGTCCTTATTGATGAGGCTCTATCGAAGCAGAGCTCCCAACATGGCTCACCTTCCTCGAGGTGCAGCATTTGTTCATCGAGTAACTCATAATTTAGCGGCGACCCTTCTGGTATAGGATGAGCAGCGAGTAAGTCTGCAAGAGCTTTCCCTTTTACTGCTTTCTGAGGAGTATAAACTATGTCAAACTCAAGTAGCATGATAGCCCATCTTGCCATTCTACTGGCTAGGCTTGCTTTGGTCATCAAGTGTTTAAGCAGGTCGACCTTGGAGATCAGCATAACCCGATGAGCGAGCAGATAGTGCCTCAGCTTCTTCATAGCAAATATCAGAGCCAGGCATTGCTTTTTGATCGGGGAATAGTTGTGTTCCGCCCCGACTAAAGTTCAACTGAGATAGTAGAGGGCATTCTCTTTTCCATCATCGTTGTTCTGGGCAAGGAGCGTACCGAGTGACTCATCTAGCACGGCAGTATAGAGAATCAGCGGTTTATTTAGAATGGGAGCGCCAACACTGGAGGGTGCAACAAGTATTTTTTGATACTTTCGAATGCTGCTTGACATTCGGCATCCCAGATAAAACGAGCTCCTTTCTTCATGAGCTTTGAGAAGGGCCTACATCTTCTCGATAAATTTGAGATAAACCTTCGTATATAGGCAAGCTTTCCTTGAAAAGATCTTAACTGCGTCAGATTCTTCGGAGGGGGCATCTCCATGATGGCCTTTATCTTGGATGGATCAACTTCGATCCCTCGATGTCGGACTATGAAGCCCAGGAATTTTCCCGATGACACGCCAAAAGCGCACTTCAGAGGATTCATCTTTAGATCGTATTCCCTCGGTCTAGTGAGAACGGTCCTAAGATCTTGGACGTGGTCGACCTTGGCTTTAGTCTTGACGACCAGGTCATCAACATAGCATTCGATGACCTTATGAATTAGGTCATCAAAGATATTAGTCATTGCCCTTTGATATGTAGCATCTACGTTCTTCAGTCCAAACGGCATCACTTTGTAGCAGTATATTCCGATCGGGGTTCGAAATGCTGTGTGTTTCTCATCCTCAGGCAACATCTTGATCTGATTATATCTAGACGAGCCATCCATAAAGGTAACCAGTTCGTAATTTGAGGTTTCATCGACCATCATTTCCATGACCGGTAGCGGGAAGTCGTCTTTAGGACATGCCTTGTTGAGGTCCCAGAAATCGACACAAACTCGGATCTGCCCATTTTTCTTTTTCACTGGGACTACGCATGCGATCCAGTCCGCATATTTCTCTTCTCTGATGAAGCCAGCATCGATAAGTTTCTTAGTTTCCTCGATGAACCTTTCTTCTAGCTCTCTTCTCATTCTTCGAGGAGCTTGTTTGACTGGCTGAGCATCATGAGATATAGCCAGCTTATGCACGACCACTTCAGGGGAAAGTCCAGGCATTTCTTTATACGTCCATGCGAAGCAGTCGACGAACTCGTGCAGCAGGGCGATTATCTGCGCTTTCATTTCCTCTGACAAGAGTGAGCTGATGTAGGTCGGCCTTGGATTATCGGGCGTTCCTAAGTCAATCTCGTCTAGCTCGTCGAAGGTTGCTTGCCCACCATCTTCGAGCTTTTGAGGAGCTTCTTCTAGCTCGGCTATCTCATCATCATCATTCGGTCTTTCGCTGGCTTCACCAACATGGATCATGTAGCACGCTTTGGAATCAGGTTGAATGTAGCCTATGCCCCGTCTGTCTGGAATTCGTCCATCGATGAGTGCTCGGACCTGGGGCGGATGCCATAGCCCTTCATAAAACTTTGCTTCGGACTCCGTTTGATATAACCGGCATTCGCACTTTTTGAAATATTCCCGCTTCTCAGGTGCATAGTATCTGGGGTTGAGGACGGCTCTTATGCTTCTCTCATAGGGAAGGCACGCGACAGACAAATCGTCCGGGTGCACAACAGGATTTGACCCATAAAACAGGATGCCCTTCTGTCCATTTTTCCTTTCGGGAACGTAGAAAGTTTTCAGCTGGTCCACGGTGGAGACTGACAATGAATTGAGCTCTTTGCACATCTCCTCCGGCACCCTTGTGACAGCTAGGGGCCCTTCTGCAATTTCGAAGGTCTCTCATAGTTTTGTTTGTTGCATAGGGGTCCAATCTGCACAGCTGTTGCACGGCAGGTCCTCTTCCTCCGACTCTTCAGTGTCGCTGCCAAGATGAGGGCGGACTTTGCTGCTAGATGGGGCCTCAGTAACAGATTCGTCCGTATCGCTATCGAAACGAAGGTGAATTTTACGGAAGGACGGACTTCCAGCGTCGGACTCATCAGTGTCGCTACCGAAATGTGGACGCACATGGGGGTTTCTGCTGTTGAAAGTGACAGCCGGCTCAGACTTGCTTTTGAGTTTCAGGGCTATTCTCTTTGGTCAGCTATGGCTCAGCACTTTGGAGGTTCACAAAGTACCAAGAATCTTCAAATCGGAGTTCATGCACACCGAACGGCTGGATGTCTCCATTAATGCGTCTTATTTCGCCATTTTTAGTATACTTCATGCATTGATGGAGAGTTGACGGAACGATGCCGTAATCATGGAGCCACGGCCATCCCAAGAGAATCTTATAAGATGTGTCGGCATCGATCACGTATATCTTAGCTTCAGTTTGCAGATCCCCAAATTTGATTGGCAAAGCTATAGACCCCAAAACTTGCTGGCAGTTTTGATTGAAGCCTTGAATGACAATCCTTTCCCTTGACAGGTGTCGGACGTCCATTGACAAACTCTTCAGTGTTCGCAAGTTCATGATATTCACTGAGGACCCCGAATCAATCAATATGCGATTAATCTGATCTCCGTCGCTGTACCCGGTCACGTAAAGCAGCCGATTATGCTCAGCCGTTCCAAATAGCAAGTCTTCATCCTTAAACGTGACTGCGGCGGCTTGCAAAGTGTACTGAGCTTCTTTCATATTAATTTTCGCAAAGCGAGCCTGATACCGCTCAGGATTTTGTAGAGCATGAATGAGAACATCTCTAAGCTCATGAGATAGAACCAAGGCATCATAGATGCTAAGGAGAGACAGAAGCTTTCGGAGGTGAGCCAAGACATTATAATTTACTAGGGAAGGACTCGAAACTTCATGGGCAAGTTCTCTGTCATCTTCTTCATTAGCGACTTGTTTTTCCTTCCCTTTTGGGGCGTTGCCCTGATTCGGCGGTTGAGCCCTGCCGCTTCTGAGCTGGATTTGGTTGGCCTTTGTGGCGAGCTCCTCGTCCTCTTAGGGAAAACAGAGCTCCTCCTCAGAGTCACTGCCAAGATGGATGGCGTAGCAGGTCACCACTGGGATCTCTTCATTGGATTCTTCTTTTAACTCCTCCAGAATTTCAGCCGCTTGTACAGGGAGGAACTCCTTCAATTGAATTAGAGTTCTTTCCTTCTGTTCATATTCTTCGAGAGAATCGATATATTTTTGAATGGTCGATCTCCCTGCAGACTCCTTTTCGCGCCAAGCTACACTTTTCTTCTTCTTGAGCTTTTTGGATTTTAAGCTTGATGGAGCCGCATTGGCAGCTGGAAAGGTAGGCTTCTTCTGCCCTTCCCATTCCGTCCTGGGCTCTTTCCGAAGTAGCTTTATCATCTTCTTCATCTTATTAGATATGTGCGTACTCCACGGAGGTCGTGGTGAGTCCGTTTCATTTCTCAGGGCAGCGGGTTCAGCTGTCTGCTCCCATAAGGCTTCAGCTTCTGTCTATATAAAGTTGGTGGTTGCAACTTGATTGTTCACCAATACACTTTTGGACAGGTTGATCTCTCCAGCCTTGTGCCACTTCTCGACCCATTCTTTGAAGATATAGCAATCCTCGATCGCATGGCTCACTACTCGGTGGTACGGGCAATACAGGGGATTGTCGGTCATTTTTGCTTCTTGAGGTCCTTTCGACTCTGGCAATTGTAGACCATTGTTCAGGGCATCTTTAAATATCTTGCAGACCTTGTCCCTCCTGAAAGAGTAATCCTTGTTCTTTTTCTCCTCCAGGGAAGGCCCTTCTCCTCCCAGCACTGGCTTTCAAGACCGGTTGGTTTTGGATTCGCCCGACCTACGCTTTTCTTCATTGTCGGACGCATTAAAGACATTGGTACTGCTGGAACTCCCGCTTCGACGGCTGTCGTCCCGCTTGCTTTTCTAAGTTTTGTCTCTCTGAGAGTCCGGGGTAGACTCTTGCTTCGAGCGTTCCGGCATTTGGACTTTCTTGGTTTGCTCTTGAAATGTCTTGAGGCCTGCTATACACAAGAATGGGACCATCCAATTGCTGAGGTTTCCAATGAGAAGGCCGACGGACTGGTCCTGCTCCAGCGGCGATTCGCACTTGACTGTGAGATTACGCCTGTTCCCGCCAAAAAAAAATTTCTGCGCAAAAGAGCCCAAGGTATCTAATGGCAGCGATACGTTTAACAAAATGTGAACTAGTATTTTCCGGGCTGTATTTTGACAAATTCCTGAATGAGAAACAACTAAATTCTGATGGTATCGAAAGTGTCATGAAAAATCCTTCGATTTGATATATTATAGGCCTTATAATTCATTCGAGATCAAAAGTTATTAGGCATCACGTGCCCACACGTGACCGGGCATCACGTGCAGACACGTGACCATTTACAAGCAAAGCCTTGAAGCACTGAATAAAATAAATAATTGGAAATAATTAATCAGTGGGGTCACGTGTCAACACGTGATAGGCCTTTAAACCCACTGAAAAGAATTAAAGGTATAATAAAACAAAAAGGAAAAACCCCAATGGGGCATCACGTGCCAACACGTGACCAAGGATCACGTGCTGACACGTGATAATTCCTGAGTTCTTTAAAATAACAGAATTAAATTCTGGTCAAATGCTTAATCAGGGGGTCACATGCCAACACATGATGGGTTCCTAAAAATCTATGAATTAATAGAATTAAATTCTAATTAAGTGAGAATCAAAAACCCAAACTGGAAAAATATTTCTCTAAATCTTTCCAAACAGAAAAGATGGTGCTCTGTAAAATGGAGCACCGTTGGATTAAAAATCCAATGGTGAATAAAAATTATTAATTTATGGAAAGATTTTATACAAGGAAAGATTTCCCTGAAATTTGCCAAGAATAACAGATAAAAGATCTTTTGGATTAAAAATCCAATGGTGAATAAAATTCACTGAGTGATCTAAAAGATCATGTTGGTTACAAAATCAATTAAAATCTTTCAATGAAAGATTGACTAAACAAATTGATTCTTTTCTTTCTCCTATAAATAAGAGCCAAGAAGAGAAGAGAGGGGGATCTACATTTTTTTTGGAAATATACAAAAACAGAGAGAAAAAAGAGATGAGAATTTAATTCTCAAGAGAAAAAAAGAAGATCTCTTCAGAAAAAGAAAACCCTAGGTGAGAAAGGGAAAGAGATCTAAGCTCCATAAAACAAAAAGAGAATTTAATTCTCAATTTAAGAGTTTAGCTCTTCTGAATAAGAACTTAGTTCTTTCTTTGGTTGAAGATCGACAGAAGCAGATCTCCCCACAAGTTGAGAATTTAATTCTCATCGGGGAGATTCTGCCATGCAGTTCCAAAACATAGAGGGAGAATTTAGTTTTGAGAATTTAATTCTCCCAAATTCATAGGAATTTAATTCCTCCAAACAGAACTAGGGTTTAACCCTATATGAGAATTTAATTCTTCCAAATTCATAGGAATTAACATAGGAATTTAATTCCTCCAAATAGAACCAGGGTTTAACCTTATATGACAATTTAATTCTCCCAAATTCATAGGAATTTAATTCCTCCAAATGAAACTAGGGTTTAACCCTATATGAGAATTTAATTCTCCCAAATTCATAGGAATTCAATTCCTCCAAATAAAACTAGGGTTTAACCCTACATAAGAATTTAATTCTTCCATATACATAGGAATTTAATTCCTCTAAGCAAAATTAGGGTTTAACCCTACCAAAGAATTTAATTCTTAAAACAAGGGACTTAAAACTCTCCATACACGTAAAGAAATCAGTACCCAATCTGGTCACGTGGCAACACATGACCCTCCATCTTAATGATCAAAAGAGAACGAACAAGATTAGATCACATGCCCCCAAGTGACCCTTAAACAGACTCCTCAAAATGAGAAAGAACAAGTCTGGAAGCAATGCCTCACGTATCCCCACATGACCCCTAAACAGACTCCTCAAAATGAGAAAGAAAAAACTTAGAGGCAATGCCTCACGTGCTCCCACATGACCCTTAAAATGAAAGAGAACAAAGCCAAAGGCAGTACTGATCTAGGGCGCTTCACGTGTCCCCACGTGAAAAATACCCCTTTTCAAAAGAATAAAATAAGGGAAGATAGAGGAATTGATGCCCAACGCAGAGGCATAGTCACATGTCTACACATGATAATTTCAAAGAGTAAAAGTGTTTAACACTTATCTGAATATTTTGAGAACAAAATAAAGGAAGTCTGGCCCCATCTTCAGATGCCTCACGTGACCCCACGTGACCAATTCAATTTTAGTGTTTAACACTATTTTAAGCGCCCCGTCCTTAGTATTTAACACTATTTATAGCATATCACGTGGGAGCACGTGATTGCCAAGTATCCTCTTGTGTTCAACACTATTTTAAAGCCAAGCTTATCCTAAATTGGTTAAGTTTTGCAGAGGCAAATCTCCCCTTCAACTGGACCTCAAAATTGGTCAGTTCATATGATATGCAAAGTAAAGTCCAGAGCTATAATGAATGGTTAGTGCTCAGCCAAAGACAAAATGTTTTCAGAGCCCCCAAACTCCTGTTTAGCATTACTAAATAATAGGGGGCTGAACCAGACAAATGTTCAATAGTCCAACAAAGGGTCAACATTTCAAACCTAATTGGACTTAGCCCAAGCTGGCCATAAGTCCTCAATTCAGATTTAACTGGGCCAATGTGCTCATAATCTAATTAATTGATCTTAGTTCCAAATTGAACTACAGATTTCCCAATCAACTTTGGTTCAAGGGTACATCTCTTCACTCCTCTGATATTTGTCATTGTAATCCTTCAACGTCTTCAGAGAGGTGACGGGTCCCGATCACCAATCATTCCATGGACTGTGGGGTCCTTAAACTCATGGACTATGATGTCTTTAACCTCGGACTGTGGGGTCCCTTTAAACCCATGGACTATGATGTCCTTAACCCCGGACTGTAGGGTCCCTTTAAACCCACGGACTATGATGTCCTTAATCTCGGACTGTGGGGTCCCTTTAAACCCACAGACTATGATGTCCTTAACCTTGGACCACCATGTCCTTAAACTGGCAATTGACCGCAAAGTTCCTAAACTAGAACAATAGAGCCCAAATGCTCTTTTGTTGGATCTAAATGATCCCGTTAAGTAGATCTTAGTCTAAAATTAGACTAACGTATCCTTAACAAATGGTTAAGTTGACCTTAGTTTAAAATTAGACTAACGCGTCCTTAACAAACTGTTAAGTTGATCTTAGTCTAAAATTAGACTAACGTATCCTTAACAAACGTTTAAGTTGATCTTAGTCTCAAATGAGACTGACGTATCCTTAAACCCAACCCCCAAACCCAAATCTAAGAAGATACGGATTTAGACTAATCCACGCCTTACGGACGACAACATAAATTAGTCTCCGTATAAAATCCACGGGCAACCAAAAACAAAACAAACACCCACGACACGAAGTGACCATCTTGAGAAGGAAAAAGTGGTTACCGCGATGCGGTAGCGTAATTAACTGCAGGGGCCTGCGCCTGCAGGGAAGTGCGTCCCCATAATTAAAAACCCCTCAAATGAGGGGGAATCTGACGAAGTCTGCTACATCAGCAGCATCCGTTCAAACCTTCGAGACACGGTGTCATAAATCAACTTGGCATCTTCGGAGAGGTGGACGGATAGCTCCAATTAGCATCTGCCCCAAAATTCAAGCGAGACGGACCTGCACGGTCGCGTCTCTATATTTCGGCGGGGAACAGATTCTGGCACGCCCGGTGGGACCTTTTCCTCTTTCTACTCCAGACTTCGTGTGTCGTTTTCGTGAACAAATCACGGTTTAAAATGGTTGCCCTTGGGTTCGAGGTACTAAGATTTGGTTTTGCTTCGTGCAGAAAGCAAAAGATCAATGGCTTCAAATTACACTAACTGTAACTGCAACTCTCGCACTGTCTCGTCTGGAGGAGTGACCTACGGGCCCCAAGCGGCCTCCATCTTCGCTATGCCGGTGGAACAGGTCACTCAGGCCACGACTGGATTGTTCTTCGGGACCATGCTCCCGCCAACAAGCTTCAGCGCTCCTGTACCAACACAAGAAGCTCAGAAGAAGTCGGTCTTTGATCGGCTTGCAACTACTGCGGCCCCTCTCAACGGGTTGTCCAAGTCCACTGCCTCAGTTTTCAACAGGCTGGGCCGAAGCTTAGATGGGCCCATGAAGAAGCCCACAATTCCTGAAGAGGTTATCCTGAAGCGGATAGCCATTCCTTCCTCTAAAGTCGTTAAAGCAGCTTCCCCTGCTAAGGAGTCAGTATTTGCAAGACTGACCGTTCCAACTCCCACTCCAGGTGAAGTCATGAAGATTGTTTCCCCTGTTCGAAAGTCGGCCTTCGCAAGACTGACTATCCCTTCTCAACGGACGTCGGTCTTCGATAGGCTAGCGCCAATAACAGTCTCCCCTCAAAATAAAGGACATGAGGAAGCTCAACCAACAATGGAGGTGATCCCGGCCGCACGACATGCTCGACGTCGCCACTGGCGCTAAGTGAGGAAACCTGGGGGCAATTCCCCTTCTGGATTGACGCCGCCAGCTCCAACGGTGGAAGTCGATGCTGCTGTTCCAACTGGGAACAGCTTTGAACCACTCAGGAGGGTCCGTAAGAACTCTCCGATTGCTGTACTCAAAAGATCTCCTTCACCTGTGGAGAATTCCATGAAGGCGAAGCTTGAACAGCCTCCTCAGCGGCTGTCCTCTAAAATTTACAAGGTCTGGCGTCAAGTCCAAGACTCGGTGATTGATCCAGATTATTCCCGCTGACCGAAGAAGATAAAGGTTCGGCAAGAGAAGGGCCACTCTGTCGTACCACAGAAGGTGTCATCTACCTGGGTGCCCACTGCAACGGCCCCCTCGACTTCGACCATCCACAAGAGGAGAAGGCCGAAGAAAATTCCTGAGTCTGCAACAAATCGCAAGACCACTGAACCCAAACGCCCCAAGTCTGGGGGCATGGTGGTACATACTATCTATATGGCATCCGGGAAAGAGGATAGCTGTATCTCCACAGGTCATCGACCGCTTACACAATCAGTGACCAAGGCTCGGGAGCAACGACAATAAAAGCTCCAAGAAATGCTAACAGCTATGGCCGCACTTACGGGACCAAAAGCAAGCCCGGATACATCCTCGGAGCAGCACCGTAAGCAGGAAACTGATGCTGAATTCCTTTAGAGAATGCTTGAGAAGAAGGACAAAGAGGCCGCAGAACAAGCGGCCAATATAAAACAAATGGCTCTTCTATTCCAAGATATGGTGGGCATGATGATCCAGCTGGACCTTCTAGCCGAAGACCCTCCAATAATAATTGAAGACGATAGAGGAGAGGCATCAAATCCTCTGCCGGCTCTGTCGGCAGCTAAGGAGGAGACCATCTCAAAAGCCGCCCTGGATGATTACATCGCTCAGCAGATACGAGTTCATCAGGCGAATGAAGCGACTGGGCAAATTGTTAAAACTGGAAGACCCTATCCGGGTTGGTATGACCAAATAAAGTACCCGCCGGGATACACGATCCCCAAATTCCATGTATATAAGGGGACGGGAAATCCGCATCAGCACGTCGCTCAATTCAGAGCCTTGTGCGGCAACACCGGAGGTGATGATAAACTTTTACTCCGCCAATTTGTTGGCAGCTTGTCAAAAACGGCGTTCGAGTGGTATTCTGAACTTTCAAATGACTCTATCAAGACATTTGCGGAGATGGAGCTGCTGTTTACACAGAGATTCACAAGCGCCAGCGAACACACCCTAATCACGGCATTGATCAATGCCCGAGTGAAGCCAGGCGAAACATGGGTTCGGTACGCGATACGGTGGCGGAACCTATGGTCGAAATGCAAACAGCGCATAGAAGAGGCTCCTGCGGTAGGCATGTTCGTGGGTACTCTTGACCCTCAAGCGACCATATCCCAATTCATGATGTTCTTCAAACCAACCACCTTCCAGGCCTTGATTGACAAGCTGGCCCAAATGGACCAGATGGGCCATAGGACTTCCTTTTCAAAGACGGAGCCTTGGAATGAAAAGGGTAAAGGGAAAGCAACCTTCGTCACCAACGCTCAACAACAACCGAGTGGTCCGAGACCGGTTGTTCGCCAAAGCAACAAGCGGCAATCCCTCGATGAGAAGTTGAGACGTCCTTACTCATTTTCCCGGGATAAAACAAGGAAACTGTTTGAACTGGCAGTGCGCAATGGGCTCATCACTCTACCGGAGTCAAGACACCCAACGCGACCGAACGACGTCAACGATCCTAATTACTGCCCCTACCGCCGAGTATTGGGCCATCCGATCGAAGACTGCTACGTCTTCAAAAACTGGATTAAAGAACAATACCAACAGGGCAAGTTCGCGCTATCCGAAAACTGGAAGGTGAATCCGCCACAACAGCACACTCCTAAAAGGGTAGACACACCAGGGGAATCGTGCTATTTTATAGAAAAAGCTCCATGGGAGGTCGCTCTTTCAGCCAAGGCGAAAAGAATGCTGAAGGATCTTCACACATGCCCGACCATCAGGTGGAAAAGTCAGCTAGAGCCCGAAGCCATTGAGGGAATGCTGAAGCCACGCCCAACTCCAAAAATTAGTGGTGGTAGTCAAAGCGCTCACACCCAGCCGTCAAAGTATTTGAAGAAGAAGAAGAAGACCAAAAAGCCCCTGAAGCCTGGTGACAAGAGCACGGACCAACAAAAACATATCGACGCATTGGAAGAATATAACCAGAAAGCGTGAACCCCGGTCACACTCCAAGATTTCTCAACAATATCCTTGAGAGCAGAGATAACGACAATAACGACGGGGATGATTCGTCAGAAGAATCTGAGGACTATGTGGCAAGTTGCCACATGATCTCTCATTCGGCGTTAACTAACGAAGAAGCTCACTCGGCGATAGAAGACATCATAAAAGAGCTGGGGGAAGGATCGAAGCCAAAACCCTTAGAACCGTCTGACGAGATGATCGACTTGCTACTGAACGAAGCCCGTCAGAAAAGCAAAGCCGATCGAGAGCGCGAACAGGCTATATTCGAAAAAGCCAAACGCCGACGACTAAATGAAAAGGTCGAAGCACCCCAAACAGATCGAAGCATCCCTATCGTCAGCAAAAGAAAGCTTAAAGTAAGGAAACGATTCGCTAGAACCCTGTCAATAGGAATGAAGTTGCCCTCTTTCAGAAGAAATTCTCCTGGCAGTATACATCTTGATGAAACAGACATACATCCTAACTTCTGCTTATACCATCAGAGGATTTTACACCCTACTGAGGAGTGCATAGCCTTTAAAAAACTGGTGGCAGGGATATGTTGTCTACTGAAAACGCGTACAACGAGTGAAGCGCAAGGCTAATCGGGAACAGAAAAGCACGACAGATGAGCGCAAAAGAGCTGCTGGCAACTGTCACATAGTCGACACCAAGGAATCGCGAGTTATCACCTTTGGAAGCGACTCTGACAAAGAAATAGCCCTCAGCCCTCTCTTCAAGGAATCCACCTCCGACACAAAAGATGCGAAGATTTACGAGAAAATCTAGCTGCGTACTCGTACGTTGCCCGAAAAATCTCGGACCTATGAACAAATGACTGAAACATCTTTAAACTACTACCAACTCGCGGCATTCTCAGGCTAACGTGGTAAAAAAAAACAAAAAAAACGGTACGTCCATAAGCAAGATGGGCACGGATGAAAACCCGAAAGGGTTCCGTGAGTAAAAACAGCAGGGCTACCGGCGAGTTTGTGAAAACCCGAAAGGGCGCAATTTCGTTAAAAGACACTTGCAAGGTCCTCTCGACCTTGTAAGGAGAAAACTACCTATGTGAGATCCTTACGACTCACGAAGGGAAGCAACACACTTAGGGATCCTCACGATTCCTAAGGAGAAAATACACTTACGAGATCCTCACGACTCGTAAGGAGAATTTCCCCTATGAGACCCTCACGGATCATAGGATTCAAAAGCCTTAAGCTATAGGGATCTAAACCTGTTCTTAAACCATCACAATCTCCAATGCTGCCCTACAAGAGGTTCAATGCTGACCCTTGTATACAATCCACGGGCACGAATAAACATTTCCCTAACAGAGTCCTACCAGCGACTAGGGATATGCTCACACGGTGAACAAACACTTGTAGGTCCTCTCGACTTGCAAGAAGAAAACACTCTTGTAAGATCCTTATGACTTATAAGAGAACACACACTTAGGAATCCTCACGATTCCTAAGGAGAAAAAACACCTACGAGATCCTCACGACTCGTAGGGAGAAACACCTTTATGAGACCCTTACGGCTCATGAAGTCAAAAGCCTTAGTCGACGGGATCCTAACCCTGTTTGCTAAGCCACCTTTGTTCGACATCGACAGAGGCAAATGATGATTCGCTCCTGGCAATGTCCCAGCGGTAGCGATGCTCATGCCTAAATCGGTATCAAATTCCAAGTCCTTTCATGGCAAATGACGATTCGCTCCTGGCAATATTCCAGTCGCAACGATACTGATGCTGAGATTGGCACCGGATTCCAAGTTCCACACTTGCGATAAAAAATCAGTGAGCCAAAAATGCATATGAAATAGCCGAAATGATGGGGTAACTTGCAACGAAATCAGCAAGTAAAAATGTATGCATACAAAAACAGCCGAAATGATTGGGCAACTCATAATAAAAAGCAGCGAGTAAATAAAACAAATAGCCGAAATGATTGGGCACCGCGAACAATAGCCGAAATGATTGGGCAATCGTGACTTTCGCGATATAAAAGCTGAAATGGTAGAGCATCGCGGAAAATAAAATATATAAAATGAAATTTTTTGCCCTGCAGGTGAGGTCACATTGACCCCTGTATACAATCCATGGGCACAAACAAGAAGGGAACCATATCATCCCACCAGGCTTCGTCGAAGCGAAGCCAAATCTCGACGGTTCATAGACAACCTAAAGACAATCTCGACATTCATCGCAATATTGTAGACACAATGTCAACAAACGAAGCGAAGGAAGATCCCTAACTTCAGGGTCTCGACGTCAACATCGACAACTTAGAGATCAACACCGGCATTCTTCCTCCCTCCAATCGGATGTAGACGCAACATCAAAAAGCGGAGCCACGACAAAGTCCCCTAGTTCCAAATCTCGACGGTTCATAGACAGCCTAGAGACTACCCCGGAACCGTGGCAAAGTCCCCTAGTTCCAAATCTCGACGGTTCACAGACAGCCTAGAGATCACCAACGACGTTTCTCCTTACTCCAGCAGGATGCAGATGCGACGTCAACAAATGACCCCAGGGTCAAAACAACGGAACCATGACAAAGTCCCCTAGTTCTAAATCTCGATGGTTCACAGACAGCCCAGAGATCACCAACAGCGTTCCTCCTCATTCCAGCAGGATTCAAACGCGACAATCAACCTTAGAGCCATGGCAAAGCCCCAATTCCAAGACTCTTCGGTTCACAGACAAGCTAGAGTCATCCAATGACCCCATCGCGGAAACACATCATCAAATGACTCCACCGCGGAAACACGTCATCAAATGACCCCGTCTCGGATACACGTCAGCAAATGACCCCGTCGCGGAAACACGTCATCAAATGATCCCACCGCGGAAACACGTCATCAAATGACCCCGTTTCGGAAATACGTTATCCAATAACTCTGTCTCGGAAATAAGTCAACCAACCCTAGGGAAATCAGTGTCCTTGGCAACCTCCTCGATTCAGGGAAATCAGCGTCCTTGACGAGAGCATCTCGATTCGCGTCGACCTGCAGAGAAATCAGCGTCTTTGCAGGAATACCTCAACTCGTCTCAACCCCAAGGAAATCAGTGTCCTTGGCAACCTCCTCGATTCAGGGAAATCAGTGTCCTTGACGAGAGCATCTCGATTCGCGTCGATCCGCAGAGAAATCAGCGTCTTTGCAGGAATACCTCGATTCGTCTCAACCCCAAGGAAATCAGTGTCCTTGGCAACCTCCTCGATTCAGGAAAATCAGCGTCCTTGATGAGAGCATCTCGATTCACGTCGACCCGCAGAGAAATCAACGTCTTTGCAGGAATACCTCGATTCGTCTCAACTCTAGGGAAATCAGTGTCCTTGGCAAAATTCTCAATTCAGGGAAATGAGCGTCCTTGACGAGAGCATCTCGATTCGAGTCGACCCGCAGAGAAATTAGCGTCTTTGCAGGAATACCTCGACTCGTCTCACCCTAAGGAAATAAGTATCCTTGGCAACCTCCTCGATTCAGGGAAATCAGCGTCCTTGACGAGAGCATCTCGATTCGTGTCGACCCGCAGAGAAATCAACGTCTATACAGGAATACTTCGATTCATCTCAACCCCAAGGAAATCAGTGTCCTTGGCAACCTCCTCGATTCAAGGAAATCAGCGTCTTTGACGAGAGCACCTCGATTCGCGTCGACCCACAGAGAAATCAGTGTCTTTGCAGGAATACCTCGATTCGTCTCAACCCCAGGGAAATCAGCGTCCTTAGCAAAACCTCGATTCAGGGAAATCAGCGTCCTTGACGAGAGCACCTCGATTTGCATCGACCCGTAGAGAAATCAGTGTCTTTGCAGGAATACCTCGATTCTTCTCAATCCCAGGGCAATCAGTGTCCTTGGCAAAACCTCGATTCAGGGAAATCAGTGTCCTTAACGAGAACACCTCGATTCGCGTCGGCCCACAGAGAAATCAGTGTCTTTGCAGGAATAGCTCGATTCGTTTCGACTCCAGGGAAATCAGTATCCTTGGCAAATACCTCGATTCAGGGAAATCAGCGTCCTTGACGAGAACATCTCGATTTGCGTCGACCCGCAAGGAAATCAGCGTCTTTGCAGGAATACCTCGATTCGTTTCAACTCCGAGGAAATTAGTGTCCTTGGCAAAAACCTCGATCCAGGGAAATCAACATCCTTGATGAGAGCACCTCGATTCACATCGACTCGTAGAGAAATCAGTGGCTTTGCAGGAATACCTCGATTCGTTTCGACTCCAGGGAAATCAGTGTCCTTGGCAAATACCTCGATTCAAGGAAATCAGCATCCATAACGAGAACATCTCGATTCGCGCCGAACCGCAGAGAAATCAATGTCTCTGCAGGAATATACAATGTCAGCAAAGCGGACCCGCGACAAAGTTCCCAGTTCCATGACTCAGCGGTGCACAAACAAACCAAAGTCAACCCTCGACCTCCCTGTTGAGGCAATGCTTTGACTCGGGAGTAGGTTAACTCATCAATCACTTACGAGTCCTCTCGACTTGTAACGAAGAAAATTATCTTATGAGATCCATACGACTCTCAAGAGAAAACACACTTAGGAATCCTCACGATTCCTAAGAAGAAAATACACCTACGAGATCCTCTCGACTCGTAGGGAGAAAAAAAATCTTTATGAGACCCTCACGGCTCATAAAGTTGAAAAGTCTTAGGCAGCAGATCTGAACCTGTTTCTTAAGCCATTGCTTCTTATCTCGATTCAGGGAAATCAGCATCCTTGACGAGAATATCTCGATTCATTTCAACCCGTAAGGAAATCAGTGTCTTTGCGAGAATATCTCGATTCGTCTCGACTTGCGGGGAAATTAGTGTCCCTACGCGTAAAGAAAATTCTCTTGTGAGATCTTTACGATTCTCAGGAGAAAACGCACTTAGAATTCCTCACGACTCCTAAGGAGAAAAGACACCTACGAGATCCTCACGACTCGTAGGGAGAAAAGCCCTTGTGAGACTCTCATGGCTCATAAAGTTGGAAAGTCTAAGGCAACAGATCCTAACCCTGTTTCCTAAGCCATCGCTACCTTATAAAAAGTTCAAGATGAACTGTTATCTACCATCTATGGGCTACACTTGCCAAAGCGACATGCCACTTAAACGGAGAAGTTACTCATGAGCATATAAACTACTTCACGCCAGAGTAATACATAAATAAATGGAAGGGTGCGGCTCATGGGGCTGAGGGTTTGGAACTATATCTCTTAAGAGTCGAGATTTGAGTCAACGATAAATGACGACGCTTGTGTCCGCTCGTTATCTTCTCAGATCAAGATTCTGAAATTTATATACCAACCCAAAACCGGTCATATGCTATGAATTACTCTGCACTACTTCACCCACGTATATACTTACGTGGGCAAAGTAGTGGGGGGCATTTGTTCCCGCCAAAAAAAAAAATTCTGCGCAAAAGAGCCCAAGGTATCTAATGGCAGCGATACGCTTAAGAAAATGTGAACTAGTATTTTCCGGGCTGTATTTTGATAGATTCCTGAATGAGAAACAGCTAAATTCTGATAGTATCGAAAGTGTCTTGAAAAATCCTTTGATTTGATATATTATGGGCCTCTAATTCATTCGGGATCAAAAGTTATGAGGCATCACGTATCCACACGTGATCGGGCATCACGTGCAGACACGTGACCATTTACAGGCAAAGCCTTGAAGCACTGAATAAAATAAATAATTGAAAATAATTAATCGGTGGGGTTACGTGTCAACACGTGATGGGCCTTTAAACCCACTGAAAAGAATTAAAGGAATAATAAAATAACAAGGAAAACCCCTAATGGGGCATCACGTGCCAACACGTGACCAAGGGTCACATGCTGACACGTGATAATTCCTGAGTTCTTTAAAACAACATAATTAAATTCTGATCAAATGCTTAATCCCTAACTGGAAAAATATTTCTCTAAATCTTTCCAAACAGAAAAGATGGTGCTCTGAAAAATGGAGCACCGTTGGATTAAAAATCCAATGGTGATTAAAAATCACTAATTTATGGAAAGATTTTATACAAGGAAAAAGATTTCCCTGAAATTTGACAGGAATAACAAATAAAAGATCTTTTGGATTAAAAATCCAATGGTAAATAAAATTCACTGAGTGATCTAAAAGATCATGTTGGCTACAAAATTAATTAAAATCTTTCAATGAAAGATTGACTAAACAAATTGATTCTTTTCTTTCTCCTATAAATAGGAGCCAAGAAGAGAAGAGAGGGGGATCTACATTTTTTTGGGAAATATACAAAAACAGAGAGAAAAAAGAGAGGAGAATTTAATTCTCAAAAGAGAAAAAGAAGATCTCTTCAGAAAAAGAAAACCCTGCGTGAGAAAGGGAAAGAGATCTAAGTTCCATAAAACAAAAAGAGAATTTAATTCTCAATTTAAGAGTTTAACTCTTCTGAATAAGAACTTAGTTCTTCCTTTGGTTGAAGATCTGCAGAAGCAGATCTCCCCACAAGTTGAGAATTTAATTCTCATCGGGGAGATTCTGCCATGCAGATCCAAAACATAGAGGGAGAATTGAGTTTTGAGAATGTAATTCTTCCAAATTCATAGGAATTTAATTTCTCCAAACAAAACTAGGGTTTAACCCTATACGAGAATTTAATTCTCCCAAATTCATAGGAATTTAACTCCTCCAAACAAAACTAGGGTTTAACCCTATATGAGAATTTAATTCTCCCAAGTTTATAGGAATTTAATTCCTCCAATTGAAACTAGGGTTTAACCCTATATGAGAATTTAATTCTCCTAAATTCATAGGAATTCAATTCCTCCAAATAAAACTAGGGTTTAACCCTACATAAGAATTTAATTCTTCCATATACATAGGAATTTAATTCCTCTAAGCAAAATTAGGGTTTAACCCTACCAAAGAATTTAATTCTTAAAACAAGGGACTTAAAACTCTCCATGCACGTAAAGAAATCAGCACCCAACCTGGTCATGTGGCAACACATGACCCTCCCTCTCAATGATCAAAAGAGAACGAACAAGACTAGATCATGTGCCCCCCACGTGACCCTTAAACAGACTCCTCAAAATGAGAAAAAACAAGTCTGGAGGCAATGCCTCACGTGTCCACACGTGACCCCTAAACAGACTCCTCAAAATGAGAAAGAAAAAGCTTAGAGGCAATGCCTCACGTGCTCCCACGTGACCCTCAAAATAAAAGAGAACAAAGCCAAAGGCAGTACTGATCTAGGGCGCTTCATGTGTCCCCACGTGACCCCTGACAAATACCTCTTTTCAAAAGAATATAATAGGGGAAGACAAAGGAATTGATGCCCAACGCAGAGGCATTGTCACGTGTCTACACATGATAATTTCAAAGACTAAAAGTGTTTAACACTTATCTGAATATTCTGAGAACAAAATAAAGGAAGTCTGGCCCCATCTTCAGATGCCTCACATGACCCCACGCGACCAATTCAATTTTAGTGTTTAATACTACTTTAAGTGCCTCGTCCTTAGTGTTTAACACTATTTTCAGCATATCACGTGGGAGCACGTGATCGCCAAGTATCCTCTAGTGTTCAACACTATTTTAAAGCCAAGCTTCTCCCAAATTGGTTAAGTTTTCCAGAAGCAAATCTCCTCTTCAACTGGACCTCAAAATTGGTCAGTTCATATGATATGCAAAGTAAAGTCCAGAGCTATAATGAATGGTTAGTACTCAGCCAAAGACAAAACGTTGTCAAAGCCCCCAAACCCCTGTTTAGCATTGCTAAATAATAGGGGGCTGAACCAGACAAATGTTCAATAGTCCAACAAAGGGCCAACATTTCAAACCTAATTGGACTTAGCCCAAGTTGGCCATAAGTCCTCAATTCAGATTTAACCGAGCCAATGTGCTCATAATCTAATTAATTAATCTTAGTTCTAAATTGAACTACAGATTTCCCAATTAACTTTGGTTCAAGGGTACATCTCTTCACTCCTCTGATATTTATCGTTGTAATCCTTCAACGTCTTCAGAGAGGTGACGGGTCCCGATAATCAATCATTCCATGGATTGTGGGGTCCTTAAACTCATGGACTATGATGTCCTTAACCTCGGACTGTGGGGTCCCTTTAAACCCATGGACTATGATGTCCTTAACCTCGGACTGTGGGGTCCCTTTAAACCCATGGACTATGATGTCCTTAACCTCGGACTGTGAGGTCCCTTTAAACCCATGGACTATGATGTCCTTAACCTTGGACCACCACGTCCTTAAACTGGCAATTGACCGCAAATTCCCTAAACTAGAACAATAGAGACCAAATGCTCTTTTGTTGGATCGAAATGATCCCGTTAAATAGATCTTAGTCTAAAATTACACTAACGTATCCTTAACAAATGGTTAAGTTGACCTTAGTTTAAAATTAGACTAATGTGTCCTTAACAAACTGTTAAGTTGATCTTAGTCTAAAATTAGACTAACGTATCCTTAACAAACGTTTAAGTTGACGTTAGTCTCAAATGAGACTGACGTATACTTAAACCCAACCCCCAAACCCAAATCTAAGAAAATACGGATTTGGACTAATCCATGCCCTACGGGTGACAACATAAATTAGTCTTCGTATACAATCCACAGGCAACCAAAAACAAAACAAACACCCACGACATGAAGTGACCATCTGGAGAAGGAGAAAGTGGTTACCGCGATGCGGTAGTGTAATTAACTGCTGGGGCTTGCGTCTGCAGGGAAGAGCGTCCCCACAATCAAAAACCCTTCAAATGAGGTTGAATCTGATGAAGTCTGCTACATCGGCCGCATCCGTTCAAACCTTTGATACACGGTGTCATAAATCAACTTGGCATCTTCGGAGAGGTGGACAGATAGCACCAATTAGCATCTGCCCCGAAATTCAGGCGAGACGGACCTGCGCGGTCGCGTCTCTGTGTTTCGGCGGGGAACAACGCCATCGGGTGATAAAGTCAGTGTTGCTTTCATTCTTCCCCAGCTTGGTCCTCACAAGGTCGGCAATGGAGATTTTATCACTGACACTCATGAACCTTTGTCGAAACAGAGACTCCATTTAGGTAAAGGTAATGACGGACCCGTCTGGTATACTCACGTACCAGTCGAAGGCAACACCGGTTAGGCTGTTGACAAACTGACGAAGAAGGAGCACGTCATAGCCCCCTGTATTTCTGCACGATGCTTTGAAGTGGGCGACGGGCTAATTTGCATTCCCCGTTCCGTCAAATCTTCCGAACTTAGGAAAGACGTAGCCGCTCGGGAACTCGATCAAATCGTACTGTGCGGGATATGGCCGCCTACTACTTCCAATTTCTTTCTGAGCTTCAGCTTCAGCCACCAATGTTTTAACTTTGCTGGTGACCAAATCCATTATCCGTCTTGCGTTAGAAGGATAATGCTATTTGGGGCCAAGGCGTCCCCAGAAGCGGAATGTGGTCGGCTTTCGTGCGGCTCGACCAGTCTTGGACCTAAAGGAACAGGCATTGGCTGCTTCGGATTGTCATCACCCGACTGATGAGTAGCGACTTGTGCTTGATTAGGAGGCGCTCGAGCAATTTGAGCCGTAAGCTGCATCACAACGTTCGTTAGGTCGTCAATTTTTGAATAGAGCTTGTCCATCTCTTTATCTTTGCTCTTGAGCTGTTTTTGAAGCTCTTGAAGCAGCTCTTGCTCCGCGGTCCTGGGGCGAAAAGTCGGCTCTTCCTTGCTATCCGAGCTTGACTCTGCCTGGACCGAAGGGTCCTTCTGCCTATCGTCCTTATCGAGAGGGTTTTCATCATACAGCGGAGGCGGCTATTCTTGGGAGGCGGCTATTCTTGGGAAGCGGCAACCACATTCAAGCCAGATTGGGCTTAGGATATGGTGGCCCCATCCTTGCTTTTGTTGCGAAGGTTGTCGCTGGGGCGTCCACCCGCCATATAGACCGTATGGATAATATATCCAGCTGTCGTTTTATTATCAGCGGCTGATTTCACAGATCGCTGTTTTGACCCCCCTGTTTCGGTAGCGGGCAATCGATTGAAGGTGACTGGCCTGACCAGGTTTTTGAATGGTGCTGGCGCTTCTTTTCTGGGTTTGCCCCGCTGCTTTCGTGCGGCACAGAGCGCCTAATAGACTCTTGAAGAGACAGTGTCATACTTTTTCTGTTGGGGCGGGGACACGTCTCTTTGTAGCAACGTTAGGACCGCTGTCTTCTTAATTCTGGCGGTCACGGCATTTTTCTGAACCCACTTCAGAGGTTCGAAGGAATTGCTTATTTTTACGGCCGTTTCATCTATCGCTGCAGGATGACTCTTCTCCTGGAATCTTACACGATTCCACCTGGCTGGAGTCCTGGCCCACTTGTTGGCTCGATACCTGAGCCTCTTCTGTCTTAACTTTTCTGATTTGAGTGCTTGGGAGGCTCTGGCTCTTCGGGAAGACACCGTAGACTGATTGATAGAGAGGCCACAGAAGACGCACGATCGTGCATTTGTTGGAGTCATCGCCTGGGCTCGTCCGCAACGTTTGATGTTGCCCTTTGTATTGGAAGTCTTGCCCCCAGCTGGAGCGCAAGAGAGCCGTTCAGACACCGTCTTAAGTTTCGGTTGTGGTGCCTTGCCGATCACAACATTCGGCCTCTTTCCCCTTGAGACCGGCTTGGCCACCTGTTTTGCCGGGATTTCTTCCAGATGAGCGCTTCCGGCAGGGTAGATGATGACGGAGCCAAACTGGCGGGACAGTTCCTCCCACTGTCGACTGAGGCTTGTGGGGAGAACTACACGAGCATTGACCTTGACCACATACGGGATCAGGGTCATGATTAATCTCAAAAACTATTTGATAACCGCAATCAAGAACGGCGTCGCATGAAGCTAGCCGGTGAGTACGGGTCGGTCCACAGGGATGTTGTGAATCTCCTAATCGCGCTAACGAGTTAATTCCGAAGGGCGTTCGGATTGATTATTAAATCTAAAAACCTAATTAATCTATATCTAAGTCTTGCTAGGGTTAGGTCTAGGTTAAGTTTGGAATGTCTATAAATCTCACCGCTTTCTATACCCATATGAAGATCTAATTAGGTGTTATGGTAAATATTAATAAAAGGGATTAGGATGATTGGGAAGATTGTTCTTCCTCTAGATCATTGTCCTTCCTTTCTTAATCTTTACCCTAACCTCCATGGAAAACCTTAAAATCCGGGCCTTTAGACTACGGTATCACCGCTACCTTGTGGGTAGAGTGCCGTAGGGAGTGGAATAAGAAGGTATGCATGGAGTTCTATGAAAATATATGACGGGCAAGAAAGGGGATGAGAGATCTTCGTCTCTCAAACCTTCCCCAGATCTAACCCTAACAAGCGAGGAGACTACTCACTCATTAGGGAATTAAAATACATTTATCTAAGGCAGAGAATAAAAGATTAACTAGGGTAAGGAATTAAATTTATCTAGGGCAAGAATAGAAAATTAACCTAGGACAGAAAATAAAGAACTTACAAAAAATGATGCTCTCCAAAAGAATGCTGAAATTTATTAATGAAGGGAGGCATAAAAAATTACAATGATTAGAGTTCCTATTTATAGAAGATAGGAAACCCTAGGGTTACAATGACTTGCATGTCTGCATTTACAAAAATAGCCCTAGAAAGACCAGTCAACGCCGCCACAAAAATATGGTAAAAATATTTTCTCCTGATTGCACTACCCTGCCGCGGAACCGCGGCCTGAGGCATGGTTTGGCCGCGGTTCCGCGGCCAAATGTTGGAGTTGGGCTGCACAATTTTGTGGTCTGGCTCTGGTACTTTTTATCTTCTTATTTCTTTATATCTTTTCTCAATTTAGCTTCTGGTTCTCTTCCAGATTTTCCAGTGAACATTGTTGTGGACTTTAATCGTGGCTTTGTGTCGACGTCTTGAACCCTGCTTTGTAAATTGATCTTTATGTAGGCTTGATCAAGAGTCTTCTGTTTATTGGTCAAAGTCTCACTTTTACATCGTCTTTTCATTGTTTCACTGTTTTCGCTCCAAGAACCTGTAGCCTATAACATGTAGCAGACATGCGTCAAAAGCACATGTTTATTTATAAAACGAATAAGAATGGGGAATATAATAATGCAATATTATGGTGTGAACAAATACCCCCAAACTTATCTTTTGCTCGTCCTCGAGCAAACTTATTTTTATTCACGACAAAAAATCTAACCTAACCGCACTTTCGCAGGGAAACGCAATTGCACTGAGCACGTGCAACAAGCCGTTAAATCTCTAGGTGTCCCTGGTAGGAAGAGTGTTGTCTCCTGAGGGTTTTCAGCGGATTACACCCACAAAATCCTATCAACTCGGCCCATTGACTTTTGTTCTCTAATTAGGTTTTCTGACAAGGAATTCTATTATCTTCTACTCGTAAATTATCCACCCATATTCTTCACACTTCCTCATCATTTAACTTAAGATTATATATGTTCTGCCGGCCTTCTTAGCTTTCGGCATCTCTTAAGTTTTCCTTCTAGGGTTCCATCTCCACTTAGGAATTTTTATCAACTCTACTAAAGATACAAGTTCTATTCTTCACTCCTTTCTCTTATCTAAACTCCAATCACATATCCCTACGTATGTGTAAAAATCACCCCTACACTTGGAAATTCAACTCAAGCAATCATACTCTCGTCCGTTGTACAAAGTACTTATTAGTTGGTGAATTTTTAATTGAATTTTGCTTACACAACCTTCATGCGACCGTTAATACTTCTTGAGGTACCAACAACCAATTACAAGATGTGTTTGCACATTAAAACGTAATTCCTAGTCTTGCAACACCCAAGGCTTTTAGCAGTGACTCCTAAACCAGTTGGTCTAAGGCACTAGGTGATGAAGCACCCTTGCTAAATAATTTTCTATTTTTGCCGCCTTAAATAATCACAAAAACCAGTGTCCATTTTTTTATTCTTTATTCACTCTTTTTTCTTTTATTTTCATTGTACTAAGGACTTTAGACAAGAGCATTTCAAGGTCTCTTCTACTATTCCAAGCTTCAAGGTGCGTGATTGTGCAGTTTGTAGGGTATATATTTTCAGAATCTAGACTTAAGGTAGGAACTATTTTTCAAACTTATACTCTAATAAGAACATCAATACTTTTCCTTCGTTTCGACTTAGCCCAAGAAGTGAACCCAAAATTTGCCTATTTCTAAATAAACTACAAAAACATATACTCTCTTTTGTTAAACTTTAAGGAAGGTTATTTTTAGGGTTTTTAATTTACTAAGTCTAAGATCTAGTTGTTCCAAGCCAGTTAAGCTATTTGTCAAACTCAAGTCAAATATGGCCAAAATTGAATACAGTAATTTTTATAATTTTTCAAAAATTTTCAATTTTTATGGGTTTTCAAATAAGTATGCAAATGCAAAAATATGTACAAATGAATGCGAAGGAAGAAGACGTACCGAGCATACCCCCAAACTTGAACTTGACAGTGTCCTCACTGTCATGCTAAACCAAGAGGGTCAAAAATGCCGGTACTCTCCTGTTTATTTATTTATAAATTTTTTATTTTTTCTTTGTTTTGAAATTTTTTTTATAGAAAAAAATAAAAAAATATATATATACATATATACAAAGGTTCCCCCCAAACTTAAGCTTGGCCTTACACAAGCCAAAGGTTAGCACCAACCATTCAAAAATCTTATCGTGGTAATGGTCGAGTTGGTGAAAGAATGGAGTGGAAAGAAGAGAAATGAGAAGCACACGAGACCAAATGGGAAGAAGAGAATATGGTCTCGGTGGGGGAGAAGAATGGCGGAAAGAAGAAAGAAGTGGAGTACGATCTTGAGGGTGTAAATCGAGTGAATAAATTAGCACAATTTGTGATGACCGATGTGTTAAAAGCGATTGCGCTAACCTAACCCGTCGAGAAATGGGGTCAAATCCCTCAAGATTCGCAAGAAAACATGGGTACGCCGAACTTGGTATTTGAGATGAAAGCGTAACGGTCACTTGCACGGTCGGAACAATAGGAAGGACGAAAGGGAGTGATTGAGGGATAGTCGTACTCTCACCTAAGTAATCAGTATCGAACTTGAAAGATTCCATCAATAGTTCGAAACTACTATAATCAACCGAGTCTGATGGCTCATCTGAAAATGTAAAGGACTCAAACTCGGGCGATGAGTCATCAACATCGTCCGAAAAAGTGAAACACTCGTAGGTGTCATCGTCTGTGAGAATTGTGTCAGATTCAAAGGAAAAGGTTTCAAGCTCGTAGTCTTCAAGCAGGGTCGGAACGATGGGAAGGAGGGAGGGTGATATAACAGTCAAAGGTTCAGGAGGATGAATTGGAAAATCAGACACATCACACAAAAATGATTCAACCTCAATATTATCCTCAAGACTCTCCTCAATACTATCCTTAATATTCAACTCATCCATGCCATTATCATCAAAATCTAGACGCATATGAGATTCGGGAGAAACATTTAATAACTCAGGATGATGATTTGAACATAAAATTTCAAGCAAATCGACAGGTTCATCATCCGAAATATTCCCGGCGTCTATATCCTCAATCAAGTGAAAATCAATTTCTTTAGACACCTCATCAAAAGCATGGATATCTATCTATTTAGGTTCTAGAGTGGAGGTGTAAAGATCGAAAGGATTAGGTGCGGTTTCACTCGAAAGGGGTTCCTCACAATTTGGCAAATCAAATACTACAAAATCACACAACTCATTTTTATTTCCAATAGGTGAACTATTTAGGGAAATCGATGGCAAACAGGAGTTGTGGGCTTCAATTGGGTAAGGGTGGGTTTGATTTGTAAATCCTCTCTCATTCTCACTCTGTCCAACCGCCTCCTTATACATTAAAAAATTTTGAGCTAGCGGGAAACTAGCTACCGGTTTGGTAGGTTGCATAAGGGCGGCTAAAGACGCTTCCACATTCCTAGTCATTTTATTCGTTGCTGCAATGTACGCTTCCAACGACTCTTCCAAACTAGACTTAGGTGGTAAGGAGGTTTCAGTAAAAGATTCAAAATGGTGTGGATATGCAAAACTCCCAACAGGCTGTGTAGAAACAATGTCTAGTGAAGGTGGGAAGGTCGGGTAGGACTGGTAGGAAGTGGGTGATTGGACAGGGGTAGGGTCAACATGTGGATAAAAAGATGAATAGTCGTGTGGATCCCTAGAACTAGATGAGTAAAGAGGGGTGAAATATCGACTGCGAGATTGAGCAATATGCTCAGCAATGGACATCGGCTTAGAAGTTACAGCAGGACTTGGAAAAGTGGTGTCAACATATGGAAGTGGTGAAGGTTGACTTGGTTGACACAAGGTGGGTTGAAAAGTCAAACTGTTTCTCCTAGACGCCTCTATGTGATCTTTCAAAGATTTTTTAGGCAAGGAAGGATCGTCTTTAAATTGACCGAACAAATTAACGTACGACGCAAAATTAGGTTCGGGATACCAAAGTTCTGCTAATGATTTATTATGTGGGGTACCCATGTTGGAAGAAAGGGAAAAGAAAGAAGGATAGTTGGTGCAAGGATTTATTTGCGGCAAAAATTTGCAAGTTTTCTAATACTAATTTTCCTTTTTCTTTTTCTTTATTTGAAAATTGTTGCAAAAAGATTTTTAATTAAAGATATGCAACCAAAAAATATTTCTTGCAATCAGTTATTATTTTAAGCATATCACAAGAATCTTTATTTGGAAAAAATTGTTGCAAAAAGATATTCGAGAAAAGATATGCAACAAAAAGATAACTTGCAATCAATTTCAATTTTGAGCGGGGCCCAAAAATGCTGCACAAGATCGTTATTTGGAAGGGAATATATTTTTAAAGTGCACAAAATCCTGCAGGTATTTTTCAGAAAATATATTTCAAAAATTACAGAGGAGGAACAGAGAAACTTACAGAGCCATTTTTACGAACTGAAGACACCATGACGCCGCGTTTCCGCGGTCCTAACGTTGATTTCACCGCAGAAAGGCGGTCAAATTACCGGTGCGGATCCCCAAAAATTTTCTGACGTTCTGATTCTATAAGACAGCCGCGATTCCGCAGTCTAAAGTGGGTTTTGGCCGCGGAAGCGCGGCGGGGTGGGGGATTTGGGTCTCCAGAAAAATTTCCCTGTTCTGTTATTTAAAATCGCTTCTGTTCCGATGTTTTGTTTCCTGTTTTGCTTTCTTGAAATCTCCAGATCCGTATTTGTATATCCTGCAAAAATTCAAACAACAAAGTATCCCTTCCAAAAATAACAGATTATATATATATTTTGATTTTTATGATTTTTATGATTTTTTAAATTTTAGATTAACCCGAAATTGCAAAAAGGAAATGACACGCTATCCCCGGCAACGACGCCATTTGATTGATCTCAAAAACTATTTGTTAACCGCAATCAAGAACGGCGTCGCATGAAGCTAGCCGGTGAGTACGGGTCGGTCCACAGGGATGTTGTGAATCTCCTAATCGCGCTAACGAGTTAATTCCGAAGGGCGTTCGGATTAATTATTAAATCTAAAAACCTAATTAATCTATATCTAAGTCTTGCTAGGGTTAGGTCTAGGTTAAGTTTGGAAAGTCTATAAATCTCACCGCTTTCTATACCCATATGAAGATCTAATTAGGTGTTATGGTAAATATTAATAAAAGGGATTAGGATGATTGGGAAGATTGTTCTTCCTCTAGATCCTTGTCCTTCCTTTCTTAATCTTTACCCTAACCTCCATGGAAAACCTTAAAATCCGGGCATTTAAACTACGGTATCACCGCTATCTTATGGGTAGAGTGCCGTAGGGAGCGGAATAAGAAGGTATGCATGGAGTTTTATGAAAATATATGACGGGCAAGAAAGGGGATGGGAGATCTTCGTCTCTCAAACCTTCCCCATATCTAACCCTAACAAGCGAGGAGACTACTCACTCATTAGGGAATTAAAATACATTTATCTAAGGCAGAGAATAAAAGATTAACTAGGGTAAGGAATTAAATTTATCTAGGGCAAGAATAGAAAATTAACCTAGGACAGAAAATAAAGAACTTACAAAAAATGATGCTCTCCAAAAGAATGCTGAAATTTATTAATGAAGGGAGGCATAAGAAATTACAATGATTAGAGTTCCTATTTATAGAAGATAGGAAACCCTAGGGTTACAATGACTCGCATGTCTGCATTTACAAAAATAGCCCTATAAAGACCAGTCAACGCCGCCACAAAAATATGGTAAAAATATTCTCCTGATTGCACTACCCTGCCGCGGAACCACGGCCTGAGGCATGGTTTGGCCGCGGTTCTGCGGCCAAATGTTGGAGTTGGGCTGCACAATTTTGTGGTCTGGCTCTGGTACTTTTTATCTTCTTATTTCTTTATATCTTTTCTCAATTTAGCTTCTGGTTCTCTTCCAGATTTTCCAGTGAACATTGTTGTGGACTTTAATCGTGGCTTTGTGTCGACGTCTTGAACCCTGCTTTGTGAACTGATCTTTATATAGGCTTGATCAAGAGTCTTCTGTTTATTGGTCAAAGTCTCACTTTTACATCGTCTTTTCATTGTTTTCACTGTTTTCGCTCCAAGAACCTGTAACCTGTAACATGTAGCAGACATGCGTCAAAAGCACCTGTTTATTTATAAAACGAATAAGAATGGGGAATATAATAATGCAATATTATGGTGTGAACAGGTCACGTTGGAAGCTGAATTCGTCTTCGGAGACATTGTCGTTGAAAGTTGATTGCTACATGAAAAGAAAAACATCATTTCAGTATAGGCAATCGATATGTACATTGATTGAGTTCGCATGAACGTTTAACCCGAAATATGGGAGGAGAGAAAGGTCCCACCGGGCCTGCCAGAATCTGTAGGGTGTTTTGAATCACCCCATTGAGATGGGAATACGCGCGCGCTTGTCAGGCGCATTACAGATTCTTCCTGCCTAGGGTAGGCTGGGGTTTATTGATTGTGGAGATCCGAATATCCGGCAACCGCGGACTAAGCTGCCGTTAATTACCCCTCGCCTTTGAAGCGAGGGAACCTCCGATTGACGGGTTAAACTGGTCATGCGAACTCAACGTGTTGTGTTGTGTTTTGAAGGGTTTTGGATATATCGGGGGCCCCGCAGAGTTTTTATGGGGTCCCGCTACTCGGATAGCGGGCTGGGGGTCAAGAGGGCTAGTAGCCCCCTTGCGGGGTGCGGGGCAGCGCCCCGTTAGAATTTTCTTTCTAACAGGGACAGTGTCGTGGAGTATGTGTGTATGTGTGTGTATATATAAATATATATAAAATAAAAAAAAGGGAAAGGGCATCCAAAGGATGCGTGGGAAAAAGCGCCAGCGCTTTGGGTGCTAGCGCTTTGAGCGCTAGCGCCTTACGTGTCAGGCACGTGGGCGCTCGGGCGCTAGCGCTTTGGGCGCTAGCGCTCTGAGCGCAAGGGCGCTAGCGTTTTGAGCGCTAGCGCCCTACGTGTCAGCACGTGGGCACTCGGGCGCTAGCGCTTTGAGCGCAAGGGCGCTAACGCCCCACGTGTCAGCACGTAGGCGCTCGCGCTTTGGGCGCTAGCGCCCCACGTGTCAGCACGTGGGTGCTCGGGCGCTAGCGCTTTGGGCGCTTGCGCTTTGAGCGCAAGGGCGCTAGTGCTTTGAGCGCTAGCACCTCACGTGTCAGCACGTGGGCGTTCGGACGGCAAAAGGGACTTGGTCCCTGCAATGGGAGTTGTACTCCCAGAAAGGAGCGCTTATTTTTTTTTTGTGTGTGTGAGTGTGTGTGTGTGTGTGTGTGTGTGTATGAAGAGTTAAACTCCTAGGATGTTTTGAAGCTGATGAAGGGCTTTTCCCCTTGAGCCCTAGTTCTTCCCTAAAGTGGGGTTTTTGGAGATGGGTCTCCTTCTTTCTCCTCTGTTGGCAGGATCTTGAAGATCAAAAGATGTGAGATTTTAAAAATCTCTTCTTTTTGAGATCTGATGGGAGATCTAAGCTCCCCTTTATGGGTTTTGTGGTGAAAAACTATTTAGTTTTATAAAAGGAAGAGTAGAACTCTTGATTTAATTCAAAAGAAAGAAGAAGGTTTCTTTAGAATCTTGAGGAAGGAGAAGATCACAGATCTTGATTTTTTTTGGAGAGAGAAAAAGTTGTTGGGATATTTTCATTATCCTTGCCTTTATAGGCTATACACTTTATATATAGCCCCTTGGGCTCTCCAAAAATGGCATTTTGCCCATCCCATGGCTCATGTGCCATTTCTTTTTGCACATAAGCCATGGGCTTTACAAAAATTTGTGAGCGACCCCAGCCACATCCTTGATCAATTCCGGCGACCCTGCGATACCACGACGACAACCCTCCTTCCTTCTACCTTCTTTTTATCTATCTAGCTAGTAAGTCCCTTCCAATCCCTCTCCTTATTTTATGAAAGTCTCTTTTCAAAACATATGTCGGAAGTGGAGTTAACAACGACATCTTCTTTTAAAATTCTAAAATTCCACTTTCTTATATATTCTTCATGCATATTCCTACACCATGCTTGTTAACATAAAACGAATGTTTATAACCAAGTTTTAATAAAAAAATATCATGTAAAATAACTTTAAATCAACATTTACATTAAAATACCATGAACTTTACATATCACCTTTTAGTATGTTGTTAATACTTTACCTTTAGAAAACTTTATGGGGTAATAACCTACCCCTCACAAACACACATGTTTCCATAGCACGATACTCTTTGAATTTATTTTTATGGCGAATACAATATATTACATTAAAATACCATTTACTATAAAAACGGTTTTCATTGGAATTGTATTTTAAAATTCCTTTGCAAATAAGTCTCTGCAACCCTTTTTAGGGGACCCGCTATTGGATGGTATGGATTATCGCACATTCTTGGGCTAACAGAGCGAGATGAAGACTTTCTCATGGTGCATTCGGTCTCAAAAGGTTTTTGAATACGGTTTTTAAGAAAAACGCATTTTTCTATTTAAATAAAATTAATTTTTTATAATTATATAAATATTACAAATCCATATATTTTCAAAATATAACAAACTTATATTTTTCTAAAAGATGAAAGTTCATAAGTTTCATCAAAAAACCATCAAGATATCAATACAAGATAAGTTTTACAGTAAAATACTATGAACTATCCAAGCTAAACTATTATCACTAGAATACCTCAAATCCCTACAATTCACATCCATGGAGACCCTAAACAATAGAAATAATTTCTTGAGGTTATTTTGAAACTATATATTAAAAATATTTTTCATAAAACCCCCTCGAGTTATATAAAATTACATTTAAGGACTTTAGTAAATATAGGTTTAAGCGGGATTAATTCTCTTGAGCCCCAGGGAGCCGGAGAAAGTGAGTGCTTGTCTATTTAAGATAAAAAACTTAACGGTGTTATCAATGGTAATTGTCTTGGAAAAAGACACAAATTCTGCCGTTCATGTGTAGCAGTTACCGATAACTCCCAAACAAAATTCAGGATCTAAATCAGTTATAAATGTCTGACTCAAGTCTAAGTCTAAATCAAGATTGAATCCAAACTCAAACCAGAATCCAATTCAAACATGAATCCAAACTCTAACATGTATACTTGAACATGAACCTGAATATCAAACCTGAATACAAGACTTGACTTGACTGAACCATGGCTATAACTTGACATGACTGCAAGCTTATATCCCGAACTTGACTTCTTGAACAACTTGTATCCATGGTCTCGGCAAGCCATATAATCTATACAATACATTACGGGGTTAACGGGGTAGATTGGTATGGAATGTATAGCATGGAACGAGAATATCATTTAAAGGCACCTACATGAACTCTCGTGCCGTTGTCCCATGGGTTTTGACGGGGCCTTGTACTATATGTTACCATAGTCCACAGGGAAAGATGGACTTCTCTCGTATACACAAATACCTTCTGTACCAAGTTACAAACAACTACGCTAGAATAGCAATCTTATACCTATACATCTTACCAGTTAAATTCTTATTGCTTTCTATATTCCATTCTTTTTTTTGGGACTTACCGAGCACTAGTTTGCTGACGACATTCCTGTCTATTTCTTTCTTTGGAATGTTCGTTAGGAGGACAGGACTCTCTCGAGATACAGCTTAGCCAGGAGGACGTGGACCAGCTCACTTCCTAGCAGGACTTCTAGTTTCTTGTACTTACTCTTCATTTGGTATGCCACTGTTTAGGCATTGCTTTATGTCATTGTACTTTCCTTTTCAAAGAAGTTGTATGTAAAGATGAATGTTAATAAAAGTTGCTGTTCATTTTATATCTCTTGTCAATTCTTGTGCATTTTATACATATATTTCTTAATTACGCTTAACGTATTTATTTCTTAGTAAATACGTTGCGGGCCCGCCACATCATCGCTTTCGTACACTGGGAAGCGGGGCGTGACAGATCTGCTTTGGCAAGAAGGGTAAGCTCTGTCCGAGATATATAGGACCATTCGACATTCTCGAACGAGTCGGAGAAGTGCATATCGTTTAGCACTACCACTCTCATTAGAAAGAGTGCACAACGTGTTTCACATATCCCAGCCACGAAGATATATGAGCGACCCCAGCCACATCCTTGATCACTCCGAGATCACAGTCCAGAGTGACCAGACTTGCGAGCAACAACCCGTTGAGATTCTGAACAGAAAGGTAAAGACACCGCGGATCAAAGAAGTAAACTTGGTCCGAGTGATGTGGAGAAAAGATTCCCCAAGAGAATCAACGTGGGAACGAGAAGACGACATGCGTGCAAGATATCCTCACTTATTTGTAAATTAGTCCTTATATAAATGTAAGTTTCGAGAATGAAATTTTTATAAGGAAGGTAGAATGTAACAACTCTGAATTTACTGTACAAAAATTTTTAGTTAATATACAGAAAGGAGTTTATAAGCCTGAGTACAATTTATAAGTTAATTTTTGTTTAAGAACAGCAAGAAACAACTTGTAGTTCACTGGTAAAGCCTTGCACTGGTGTGACGTAGTCTCTGTGTTCGAACCCCATCAGACACATTATATTTTTTCTGATTTTTCTTTTTAATTTTTTGGAAGCCCAAAAGTTTACACGTGCAATGCACATAAAAATGAAGAGACAAAGAAAAAAAACATGTGCACAATATTGTAAATACTGGCGTGAATACATGGCACTAATCCTACGGCCTACTCCAAAAATCGACCGGCCAAAATAGCTTTATAGCCGGCACCGACGGTCCTCCCGTAGCCAAATGTCCCCGGGCTTTGCACACTCGACTCTTGGCCTACCCTTAACTCCCCTGCACTGCAATCAAACAGAGACCTATCAATTCCCCATTTATCATCTTTTTAATACATTTTAATTCATCTTTTTAATTCCAAAACCCTAATTCCACACTATAAATACTATCCCATACCCTAGCCCTTTATCATTCTGAAAATTATAGCCAAAATTCTCAAAATTTTCTAAGTACAAGAGGAGTAGAAGAGAAGTTAGCAAGTAATCAAGTTCCGGCGATGATCAAAGCAAGTTCCGGAGGGGGTCAAAGCAAATTCCGGCAAGCTCGCGACGCCACGACGACAACCATCCCTCCTTCTACCTTCTTTTCATCTAACTAGTTAGTAAGTCCCTTCCAATCGCTCTCCTTCTTCTATGAAAGTCTCTTTTCAAAATATATGTCGGAAGTGGAGTTAACACCAACATCTTCTTTTAAACCTTTAAAATTCCACTTTTCTTATATATTCTTCATTTATATTCATACACCGTGCTTGTTAACATAAAACCAATGCTTAGAACCAATTTTTAATCAAGAATATCATGCAAAATAGCTTTAACTTAACTTTTACACTAAAATACCATGAACTTCACATATCTCTCTTTTAGTATTTTTGTTAATTATACCTTTAGAAAACTTCACGGGGTATTAACATACCCCTCATAAACACACATGGTTCCATAGCACGATAACACTTTCATGTAGATTTGTGTTTCGAGAAAATATTTCATTAAAATACCTTTTATTATAAAAACGGTTTTCTTTGGAATTGTATTTAAAATTCCTTTGTAAATAAGCCTATACAACCCTTTTTAGGGGACCCGCTATTAGATGGTGCGGATTATCGAACATCCTTAGGCTAGTAGAGCGAGATGCAGACCTCCACACGGAGCATTCGGTTTCGAAAGGTTTTAAATACGGTTTTTAAGAAAAACGCATTTTTCTATTTAAATAAAATTAATTTTTTATAATTATATAAATATTACAAATGCATATATTTTCAAAATATAACAAACTTACATTTTTCTAGAAAGATGAAAGTTCACAAGTTTCATCAAAATACCATCAAGATATCAATACAAGATAAGTTTTACAGTAAAATACTATGAACTATCCAAGCTAAGCTATTATTACTAGAATACCTCAATTCCCTACAATTCACATCCATGGAAACCCTAAATAATATAAATAATTTCTTGAGGTTATTTTGAAACTATATATTAAAAATATTTTTCATAAAACCCCCTCGAGTTAAATAAAATTACATTTAAGGAATTTAGTAAATATAGGTTTAAGCGGGATCAATTCTCTTGAGCCCCAGGGAGCCGGAGAAAGTGAGAGTACTTGCTTATTTAAGGTTGAAAACTTAACGGTGTTATCAATGGTAATTGTCTTGGAAAAAGACATAAATTTTGCCATCCAAGTGCAGCAGTTACCGATAACTCCCAAACATAATTCAGGATCTAAATCAGTTATAAATGTCTGACTCAAGTCTGAGTCTAAATCAAGATTGAATCCAAACTCAAACAAGAATCCAATTCAAACATGAATCCAAACTCTAACATGTATACTTGAATATGAACCTGAATACAAGACTTGACTTGACCGAACCATGGCTATAACTTGACATGACTACAAGTTTATATCCCGAACTTGACTACTTGAACAACTTGTATCCATGGTCTCGGCAAGCCATATAATCTATACAATACATTATGGGGGTTAATGGGGTAGATTGGTACAGAATGTATAGCGTAGCAAGAGATGATCACTAAAAGGCACCTACATGAACTCTCGTGCCGTTGTCCCATGGGTTTTGACGGGACCTTATACTATCTGTTACCATAGTCCACAGGGAAAGATGGACTTCTCTCGTATACACAAATACATTCAATACCAAGCTACAAACAACTACGTTAGAATAGCAATATTATATCTATACATCTTAAAAGTTAAATTCTCATTGTTTGCTATATTCTTTTTTTTCTTTTGGGATTTACCGAGCGCTAGTTCACTTACGATATTCATGTCTATTTTTTTCTTTGGAATATTTGTCAGGAGGACAGGACTCTCTCGAGATAGAGCCTAGCAAGGAGGACGTGGACCAGCTCACTTCCCAGCAAGACTTCTAGCTTCTTGTACTTACTTTTCATTTGGTATGCCACTGTTTAGGTATTGCTTTATATCATTGTACTTTTCTTTTCAAAGCAGTTGTATGTAAAGATGAATGTTAATAAAAGTCGCTGTTCATTTTATATCTCTTATCAATTCTTGTGTATTTTATACATATATTTCTTAATTACGCTTAACGTATTTATTTCTTAGTAAATACGTTGCGGACCCGCCACGTCACCGCTTCCGTACACTGGGAAGTGGGGCATGACACTTTGCTTGCCCAATTGCACTCGTGTTCATACCATGTCTTCATCATTGTAATATTAAGTCTCTAGGGTGTATCCTTTTACCTGTTGTAAAGTCTATAAATAGCAAAATCATGGAGTGTTAGGGGTTGGTTTTTGGGTATGTAATTTATAGATTGCTTCTTCTTCTTCTCTATTGAAGCTCTCATTTGAGAGCTCCATTAAGGAGGTGATCAGTCGAAAATATTGCATATTTTAACCGACAATTTCCCTATCATCTGCATACATATAGAAGTGTACGGTATTCATAATTCACATATTAGCAAATCTATCACAGATTATCAGATTACATGTACTAGACCTTAAAACCGGCATTTCTAGGGAAATTGACTGCATGGCATGGCATCGCAATATTTCTATATGTCGCAACCCGTGTTTCGAAGTCTGTACAGGAAAATGAAAGCTTGCTCGAACATTACACCGCTCAAAAGATACGTCAACTCACTAATTTCAGATCTGGTATCAATCCAAAGGAGAAATCACAATTTAGCATATCAGACAAAGCCCCAAATAGCAGTACAAGACCACTACAGAAAGCACACAGCCCAAGCCCATCAAAGAGCCGCGGATCCGCGGCAATGGCTTGCTTGTGCCGCGGATCCGCGGCCTATTGGTGACATCATCATCTCAATTTTGGTCTACAATGCTTCATTAAGGGCCCACTGCTCAGAAAGACATCTCAGTTTCCAGAAGACTCCAGGGACTTCTACCAGATCAGCAAACACTTTGATCTACACTAAACTAGCCTATCATTCTAGAACTTTCCTCCTAAACCCTAGCTTAAACCCTAAGCTAGTTCGTAACAAACTCTCTCAACAAACTTTAGGAGGGAACTACCATTTCAAACCTAAACCTAGGGTTTGGGAAGTCTATAAATAGAAGCCTAGACCTAGGGTGAATGATGTTGGAAAATCTTATGATCTTATCATCTTACATCCAAGAGAGGGTGTGATTCATTTTAGTTCATTTTAGCCAATCTCCTTCTTCATCTCCTTCCTCCTCAAGTCTAGTGAGAGGGCTTGTAGGAAACCCTAACCCTAATTCCAATTGAGATCAAGAATCCCGAGTACCCATTAAGCAAGAAGCCCGACAACCTTTACGAGCGAAGCCGATCTTCAACGGAGCAAGCGATCCGAGCCGATCCACGACTCACGAAGCCGAGCGACGCCCTATCAACTATCTAGATTCTTCTTCTTGTAGTTCTTGAAGCAAATGTAATCAAAATTGTTGAGATAAATAAAGGTGATATTCTTTTATCTTGTTTTCTTTAATTTCTGCATCATGATATCTTTACAATTCGTAAATCTTTTCTGTGTGGTGATGTGTGAATAAAACTCCGCTCGTCGAGGAGTCGAGACGGTCAATAGAATGATGATGTAACATAGCTTTAATCGATTCTTGAGTCCTACGAGCTTTGTAAACTCTAGCAAGTTCAAGAAACGACGACCCATTTTGTTTCGATGCTTTCTTGATTGACATCGTTCACAATTGGGGAGCTACGATTGTTTCTTGAATTTGGTAGAGGCTAGAAAAGGAATGATATCGACGAAAGAACAAGGGTTATAGGATGAAACCCTAGTTTCACGAGAAAGCCCCAACTCTAATCGATCATCATCAATCTAGTATCAATCCTTCGAAGGACAAGAACACGATATCTTTAGATTACATCACGTTTATTGATCCGATCGATTCCTACGAGCCTCTCTTAGATTCTTGATTGTTGATTGGAAAAATATTATCGAAACCCAATTCTTGATTGTTTATCAGTTCTTGATTCTTGATTAAATATCGTGACACCTGAATCAATTGATAAATTCTTGAATCATGTTTTCTTTTCTTGTCAATTAAGTTTTCAATTCAAGCATATCATAAAAACGAATCGTGCAATCCCTGTGGACGATCCACACTCACTACAAACTACATCCGACACCGTAGTTTGATTGCGGTCAAAATATTTTTTGGTTGTGAAGTTCTTTATAAATTTTCTGAATACCGACACAAGAAACAGTTTCAATCAAATGGTACCGTTTTAGGAGACCTTTGAATTGATTCATACTACACAACAGGAAAATCGGACAATCAAAATGGCGCCGTTGCCGGGGATCGAGCGCTAATTCGTTTACATATTATTTTTTGAATTGAAAGAATTATTACATTTTACTTCTTGAAATCAAAATTCGTACAAACTCTTATACGTGTGTTGTGATTGATTGCAAGGTGATCTGGAGCATTCCGTGCTGTGGAAAAATTGTTTGGAATATACCAGAGAACAGAGGGAAGCAACAGCAAGCAGCTGTTGAAATCTTGTGAAGTGAACCCATCAAGAAGCCGCGGAAGCGCGGCCATTGCCTACCATTTGCGGCGGAACCGCCGCGCATTTGGGGGTTCTCGGCAAAATTTTTAGTTCAGGTAATTCTTGCTCTCTCCCCTCTCCTCTTTTTAGCTCCAACTAATCTTTTCTGCAGGATTCTTTGCAAATAATCGCTGCGCCGCAAAAGCAAAATAAAAAAATTGTGCGTGATTTTTGTTTCTTGGTTGTTTTGCATTCTAAATACGGATACTAAGGGGCACGGCCAAATCCAAATTAGGTGGGGATTTCATTACCTTTCCTAGGCCCCGAAAATCACCAAACTTGTATCCGCATTGACCCACATTAACTAAAAGAAATCTAGAGATGACTCTAAGGACTGTCGCGCTCAATTAGGACAGAAGAGGGCCGTGGGTAATTCATTGCTTATCCGCGTTTTCTTGTGGTGCCTAAGGCGAGTGTGTCTAAGGCTAGTGGTTATTAATTAGGCCCACTACTTACGTAGTGGAGTACCTTCCCACTTACCTGGCACTTATCCGGCCACAGGGGGACAAAGAGGCAGTGGAGGATTTATCCTGCGACTTGTCTTTTGGCAGTTAGGAGCGGTCTAGAGCCGGACCTAGGTGACCACTAGATTCTAGGGTTGTGTTGCTGCATTTGTTTTGTCGCATCATTTTTTCAAAATCCGTCCCTTTTTCAAAAGCAAACACCGCATTCATTTACCCCTAATTATAAGCCAACGCTGCCACTTGTACTAACCCTTTTTAGTACAAGATAGGCTGGACACGGGATTCTAGTGCCCGTTTAGTCCGCGTACCCTTTATCGACTCCGAAGTCGATAATTCTCCATTTACCTTTTCTTTACCTACTACCACACCCACACCGATGGACCCGAATCCATCAAACTTCTTTAACCCTAATCTGCCGCCGTCCGTTGGTGCGCAGAATCCTCCCCACATTTCTCTCCAGGAAAGATGCTATCCACATAGAGGTCCTCTTTCGACCTGCTTATCCACACCACCAGCCAATGGGGATAATTTTGAAATTAAGCCCCACTATATCAATCTTTTACCCAAATACCACGGACTCGAGACTGAGGACGCTTACGTTTTCATTACCAAATTTGAAAACGTATGCGTAATGATGGGTACGTCACAACTTTCAATGGATGTGATGCGTCTACGACTTCTTCCATTTACATTGTGCGATATAGCCGAGAAGTGGCTATATAACACTACCTCACATTCTATTACGAATTGGGATGAATTCGTCGCTGCATTCCTTAAGAAATTTTACCCAATCCAAAAGACAGCTCGAATCCGTAGCGAACTGAACCAATTTGCCCAGCTCCCTGCCGAACCATTCTCTAAATGCTTTGAACGTTTCAAGGATCTATTGGTTCAATGTCCTCATCACGGCATCCCGAGATAGGAGCTTTGCCGAATCATATATGAGGGCAGTAATCCTAGCACTAAACAGAGCCTTGAAAACATGTGTCAAGGTACTTTTATGACTAAGGATGATGGGGAAGCTTGGCGATACTTAGAAGAGTTCGCTGAAAAATCACTACAGTAGGAGAGTGGAACCCAACCATTGAATAGGGGTGGCGTACACCAAATAGATGTGTCCATAGGTGTTCGAGCTGAAATGGCAGCAATGCAAAAGAAGCTCGACGCTATGGAACACAAATTTGCAGCAGCCTCCCTAAACCCAGTGTCACTCCCCAAAACTGTTTGTGGGTGCTGTTCTGATCCGTCACATTTAACGGAAGAATGTCCATTAAACTCTGCGTTTCAAGGTCACGAGCATTCTAATGCCGCATTTCAAAGACTTCGAAACGATCCATATTCTTCCACGTACAATCAGGGTTGGAGGAATCACCCAAATTTCGCTTAGAACCAAAATCAATCTCAAAACACGGTTCCGAACACGAATAATTTTCAAAGGGCTCTTCCTCCACCACAACAACAACCCCTTCAACTCACTTAGCACCCCTACCAGTCACAAAATTTCCAAAACCAGGGCAACAATCCTGCACAGTCTAATCCTATGCAGTTGTCCTGTGCTGACGATTTCTCTCAATTCACTCAAACCATGAAATCACTTTTATCAAATTTCATGGACGTTTCAACTGAGGTTAGATCTTCCGTCAGTGAGATAAAGAAAAACTCAGCGTCACAAGCTGAGAGTATCAGATCGATGGAAGCTGAAATCGCACGCCTCAAAGCCGAAATGAGTGCGAGAGAAAAAGGGAAACTTCCCTCTCAACCCCTACAGAATCCTGGGCATTACAATGTAAATGCCATCACAACGTTGAGATCGGGAAGAGTGCTGAATAATAATGTCGGGGAAGATATTGATAATACTGAAAATCATATCAACACCCCGGCTGAGACCTTTCCACACACACACACACTTCTCCTTCTGATCCTTCTTCTTTTACCAAACCACCTTCTCACGAGCCTATTCTCCAGTTCCCTTTAGGCTCAACACCTTCACCCAACCCTTATAGTTCTCCACAGACGGTCCCCACACCTCTTTTGGGACCTCGTCTACCCCCCTTTCCTTCTCCTATGATGGACCCTGCGCTTATTGCGAAAGCTCCTTACCCGAACCGGTAAAGGGGTAACAGAACGAGTCCTCATATGGAGAAAATTATAGAAATGTTCAAACAGGTTAACATCAATATCCCTCTCCTAGATGCGATTCAACAAGTCCCCGCTTATGCGAAAATTCTTAAGGACTTGTGCACTAGGAAGAGGAAGACTCAAGTGCCGAAGAAGGTCTTTATGTCTAATAATATCAGCACTGCTTTTATTCCCCAGCTACCAAAGAAACGAAAGGACCCAGGATGTCCTACAATATCGATTTCTATTGGGGGTAAAAACATAAATCGTGCTCTTTTAGACCTTGGCGCGAGTGTTAACCTGCTCCCTTATTCTGTCTATGAGCAACTAGGGATTGGAGAGCTGAAACCTGCTCACTGCACTCTCTAGATGGCAGACCGATCTATCACCAAACCAAGGGGTGAATTAGAGGATGTGTTGATAAAGGTCGGGGAATTTGTTTTCCCTGTAGACTTCATTGTGCTCGACACACATCCTGTAGCAAACCCCCGGGACCAAATTTCGGTAATTTTAGGTCGTCCTTTCCTTGCCACTTCCAACGCTGTTATAAACTGTAGAAATGGTTCAATGAACTTATCATTTGGAAATATGACCATTGAACTAAATATCTACAAAGTTGGAAGTCAGCCATCAGAACCCTCTGCTCATATTTTAGATGTGTGCTCTGTCCATGAGATCGCTCCCGATAGTTGTGGAGCTGAGGAACTTTACTTTACTGATCTCGATGACATTAGCACATCTCTGTTTGACTTTGCACAAGATCTTAGTGAGGACACTTCACCTACACTTGAGTCCTGCTCTTCTAACTTTTCTCCACCCGAGTCTGTATCTTTCACAGGCTCTGAGCTTCTTTGTAAATCCAAAAATCAATCTATGATACCTCCTTCTATCATTTCTCCGCCTGAATTAGATCTAAAAATGTTACCCTCTCACCTTAAATATGCATATCTATGTAAGAAGGAGACTTTACCGGTTATAATATCCGCTTCTCTTGCATCAGAGCAAGAAAATGCACTTTTATCGGTATTAAGATCTAACAAAGAGGCGTTTGGTTGGAGTATGGCGGACATCAAAGGGATTAGTCCCTTGATAGTTGAACATCATATACATGTGATGGATGATGCCAGACCAACCCGAGAACCACAGAGACGGTTGAATCCCGTCATGAAGGAGGCGGTCATGAAAGAGATCGTCAAATGCTTAGATAGTGGTATTATATACCCCATCTCCGATAGCCAGTGGGTAAGTCCTATACATGTCGTTCCTAAGAAATCCGGCATCACAGTTATCACAAATGAGGCGAATGAGTTGATTCAGACACGCGCCCAAACTGGGTGGCGTGTATGCATCGATTATAGAAAACTCAACGCTGCTACGAGGAAAGACCATTTTCCTCTACCATTCATTGATCAGATGCTGGAACGCTTAGCGGGACGACAGTACTATTGTTTTATGGACGGATACTCAGGCTATAATCAGGTCCCCATCGCCAAAAAGGATCAAGATAAAACCACTTTTACTTGTCCTTTTGGTACCTTTGCTTACAGTCGCATGCCCTTCGGGCTATGTAATGCTCCCGCTACCTTTCAGCGGTGTATGATGGGGATATTCTCTGATATGGTAGAGAATTTCCTGGAGATCTTTATGGACGACTTCTCGATTTTTGGAGACTCTTTTTCCGAATGCCTTGCGAATTTGGACGCTGTTCTTACTCGTTGCAAAGAGAAGAACTTGACTTTAAACTGGGAAAAATGCCACTTTATGGTCCAAGAAGGAATTGTCCTTGGACATGTCATTTCACAGAAAAGCATTGAGGTTGACAGAGCTAAAGTAGATGTCATTCAAAACCTCCATCATCCCAAAAGCGTCAAAGATATTCGCTCTTTCCTTGGCCATGCGGGCTTTTATAGGAGATTCATTAAGGACTTTAGCAAAATTGCTAGACCTTTAACTCTTCTCCTGGCCAAGGATACGACCTTCCACTTCGACTCGGATTGCGAGACAGCTTTCGACTCACTTAAACACTCACTCACTTCAGCCCCCGTTTTATCATCACCAAATTGGGACTATCCCTTTGAGCTGATGTGTGACGCATCTGATTTTGCAGTAGGTGCAGTCCTAGGACGGCACATTGAAAAGATGCCACACGTGATTTACTATGCTAGTAAGACCCTGAATGATGCGCAAATCAATTATACAACCACAGAGAAAGAACTTTTAGCGGTTGTATTTGCATTAGAAAAATTCAGGCCTTACTTAATCGGCTCACCTATAGTTGTGTATACTGACCATTCCGCTTTAAAACATCTTCTGGCGAAGAAAGATGCAAAAGGTCGACTAATACGTTGGATCCTTCTGTTACAAGAATTCGATCTTGTTATCAAAGATAAGAAAGGATGTGAAAACGTAGTAGCTGACCACCTTTCACGCATCGTTTCTTCCCCTGTGACCCTGCCGATCAATGACTCGTTCCCTGACGAACAACTCTTGAGCGTATCCACTGAACCATGGTTCAGGGATATTGTGAACTATTATGCCACGGGACTGATACCCAGCGATTGGTCAAAACAGGACAAATACCGCTTTCTATCCCAAGTAAAACACTATTACTGGGACGAGCCCTATTTGTTTAAATATTGTCCTGATCAGATCATTCGCCGGTGCGTCCCAAATGAAGAGTTCAAGAGTGTTCTTTCTTTCTGTCATGATCAGGTCTATGGGGGTCACCTTGGTCCTAGAAAGACAGCGGAAAAGGTTTTGCAATGTGGATTTTATTGGCCGACCTTATTCAAGGACGCATTTGAGCATTGCAAAACCTGTACACAATGTCAGTATACGGGTAGAATATCCCAGAGGAATGAAATGCCTCAGCAACCCATTCTGGTTGTTGAAATGTTCGATGTTTGGGGTATAGATTTTATGGGTCCTTTTCCCAACTCCTTTGGGAATCTATACATATTGCTGGCGGTTGATTATGTCTCAAAGTGGGTAGAAGACATTCCATGTCGCACTAATGACAAGAAAGTTGTCATTAAGTTCTTAAAAGAGAATATCTTTTCGCGATTTGGACACCCACGCGCTATCATTAGCGATAATGGGACACACTTCTGCAACAGGTCTTTCGAGACTCTGATGCGGAAATACTCAATCAACCACCGACTTTCTGCACCCTATCACCCCCAAACAAGCGGGCAGGCTGAAATCTCAAACAGACAAATCAAACTTATCCTGGAGAAAACTGTTGCTAAAAATAGAAAAGACTGGTCGACCAAATTGACGGATGCTCTTTGGGCATTCAGGACTGCATATAAGACCGACCTAGGAATGTCTCCATATAGGATAGTGTTTGGTAAAGCATGCCATTTACCTGTCGAGATAGAGCATAAAGCATTGTGGGTTATAAAGGAAATTAATTTTGATTTAAACCTTGCTTGCAACTTTCGGAAGCTGCAACTTAACGAGCTAAGCGAACTCCGCGATGAAGCTTATGATAATGCTGTAATCACAAAGAATAGGACTAAGGTTTTTCACGATAAAAACATTTTAAGGAAAACATTTTCACCTGGTCAACAAGTCCTTCTTTATGATTCACGATTACACCTTCACGCGGGTAAGCTCCGATCTCGATGGAAGGGACCTTTTGTTGTGCGGTCTGTATACCCGCACGGGGCAGTAGAAGTTGAAAATGTTAAAAACGGCACTGTTTTCAAAGTAAATGGACATAGATTGAAGCCGTATTTTTCCACTGACCCCACGGAGGAGCTCTTGTTCTTACAAGAGCCAGTTTATTTGGATTAAAATTCCTCCGTCTCACCTTCATATCCTGTATATCATTGCATCATCTTTTGAATGAAGGTGGGTGAAAAGATAAGTTTGGGGGAAGTTCTTCACTTATATATTTTGCCCCCACTAATAATTCCTCCCAGATTTACAGGTTTTTGTAGATATAACTGTCGGCAACAGTGAGGACACTGTTGAAAACAAGTTTGGGGGAGGTTTGTGCTTATTTTTGCATCATTTGCATATCATCTGCATAAGCACAAAACATTTCTTTTAAAAATCTAGAAAAATTGAAAAATTTTCAAAACCCATAAAAATTTAAAAATTTTCAAATATAAAAATAATTTTAATATTTACACTTTTTTGTATATAAATAAGATAATGAAAGTTTAGATAGTGAAAAATTACATCCATGAGATTAGAAAAATTTAAGAAAACTAAGAAAATTAGAAGTTTTCTTATACGAACTAGTAATAAGTAGTTATGAGCCGTTGTCCCAAGGGTTAGTAAGATGAAAGACGTCACTAATCTGAGGATAAAAATAAGTCTGAAAAATAGTTTCTATTCTGGAAGCCAAACATTTTGAACGTTGATACCCTGCTATTCGCACTTACACACGTCTTGAAGCCTGGGATAGTAGAGGATACCTTGAAATGCTCTTTTCTTAAAGCCGATGTATGAAGGAAATAAAAAGAAAAGAAAAAAATGATGAATAAAAATATAAAGTGGTGAGAAAAAAATGGACACTGGTTTTGTTATCACCGAAGGCAATAAAAATGTATAGCGAGGGTGCTTCTTCACCTAGTGCCCTAAGGCCAACTGGTCTGGGAGTCACTGCTATGCCTGAGGTGGTGCAAGACGAGAAAAATACACCAAGTAAGCAAGCACAGGAGTAATCGGTCGGTTAGTACCTCAAGAAGTATTAACGGTCGCATGAAAGTGTGTGAGCAATCTCATCTAAATATTCATTAATTAAAAAGTACTGAGGCTGATGGGCAAGAGTATGATAGCTTGAATTGAATTCTCCGGGTGTAGGGATGTCTTTACACACACGCAGGGTTATATGATCGATGTTTGGAATAAAGATAGGAATGAAGAATAAGACGATGTTTTATTGAGGGAGGACGTGATTTCTAACATCTTTTCATGACCATTAAGATAGGGTTCATGACAACCGAAAAGCTAGCTTAGTTGGAAACCCTAATTTTCAATGTCTTTCTTTTACGATTCTTTTCTTTAAATGTAATATTCATGATCTTCCTTTTATTATTGGATTTTGTGGGTGCAATCCGCTGAAAACCCTCAGGAGACAACACTCCTCCTACTAGGGACACCTAGAGGTTTAAAGGCTTGTTGCACGTGCTAAGTGCAATCGTGTTGCCTACGAAAGTGTGCTAGTTAGTTTTTCTCTTTCTTTATTTTCTCCTTCTCTTTTTAATAAAACATTCGCTCGAGACGATCGAAATTAAGTTTGGGGGTATTTGATCAGTCGAAAATATTGCATATTTTAACCGGCAATTTCCCTATCATCTGCATACATATAGAAGTGTACGGTATTCATAATTCACATATTAGCAAATCTATCACAGATTATCAGATTAAATGTACTAGACCTTAAAACCGGCATTTCTAGGGAAATTGACTGCATTGCATGGCATCGTAATATTTCTATATGTCGCAACCCGTGTTTCGAAGTCTGTGCAGGAAAAGGAAAGCTTGCTCGAACATTACACCGCTCAAAAGATATGTCAACTCACTAATTTCAGATCTGGTATCAATCCAAAGGAGAAATCACAATTTAGCATATCAGACAAAGCCCCAAATAGCAGTACAAGACCACTACAGAAAGCACACAGCCCAAGCCCATCAAAGAGCCGCGGATCCGCGGCAATGGATTGCTTGTGCCGCGGATCCGCGGCCTATTGGTGACATCATCATCTCAATTTTGGTCTACAATGCTTAATTAAGGGCCCACTGCTCAGAAAGACATCTCAGTTTCCAGAAGACTCCAGAGACTTCTACCAGATCAGCAAACACTTTGATCTACACTAAACTAGCCTATCATTCTAGAACTTTCCTCCTAAACCCTAGCTTAAACCCTAAGCTAGTTCCTAACAAACTCTCTCAACAAACTTTAGGAGGGAACTACCATTTCAAACCTAAACCTAGAGTTTGGGAAGTCTATAAATAGAAGCCTAGACCTAGGGTGAATGATGTTGGAAAATCTTATGATCTTATCATCTTACATCCAAGAGAGGGTGTGATTCATTTTAGTTCATTTTAGCTAATCTCCTTCTTCATCTCCTTCCTCCTCAAGTCTAGTGAGAGGGCTTGTAGGAAACCCTAACCCTAATTCCAATTGAGATCAAGAATCCCGAGTACCCATTAAGCAAGAAGCCCGACAACCTTTACGAGCGAAGCCGATCTTCAACGGAGCAAGCGATCCGAGCCGATCCACGACTCACGAAGCCGAGCGACGCCCTATCAACTATCTAGATTCTTCTTCTTATAGTTCTTGAAGCAAATGTAATCAAAATTGTTGAGATAAATAAAGGTGATATTCTTTTATCTTGTTTTCTTTAATTTCTGCATCATGATATCTTTACAATTCGTAAATCTTTTCTGTGTGGTGATGTGTGAATAAAACTCCGCTCGTCGAGGAGTCGAGACGGTCAATAGAATGATGATGTAACACAGCTTTAATCGATTCTTGAGTCCTACGAGCTTTGTAAACTCTAGCAAGTTCAAGAAACGACGACCCATTTTGTTTCGATGCTTTCTTGATTGACATCGTTCACAATTGGGGAGTTACGATTGTTTCTTGAATTTGGTAGAGGCTAGAAAAGGAATGATATCGACGAAAGAACAAAGGTTATAGGATGAAACCCTAGTTTCACGAGAAAGCCCCAACTCTAGTCGATCATCATCAATCTAGTATCAATCCTTCGAAGGACAAGAACACGATATCTTTAGATTACATCACGTTTATTGATCCGATCGATTCCTACGAGCCTCTCTTAGATTCTTGACTGTTGATTGGAAAAATATTATCGAAACCCAATTCTTGATTGTTTATCAGTTCTTGATTCTTGATTAAATATCGTGACACCTGAATCAATTGATAAATTCTTGAATCTTGTTTTCTTTTCTTGTCAATTAATTTTTCAATTCAAGCATATCATAAAAACGAATCGTGCAATCCCTGTGGACGATCCGCACTCACTACAAACTACATCCGACACCGTAGTTTGATTGCGGTCAAAATATTTTTTGGTTGTGAAGTTCTTTATAAATTTTCTGAATACCGACACAAGAAACAGTTTCAATCAAATGGTACCGTTTTAGGAGACCTTTGAATTGATTCATACTACACAACAGGAAAATCGGACAATCAGGAGGTTAAAGTTGTAATCTAATCTTGTAGCTCAAATCCCTCTAATTGTTAATAATACTTGAACTCTTTTGCTTTAGTTCATTTGAGTAATTTTCTTTACTTATTCTTGTTTCATGCTCTTTTATTTCTCTTTTATTATTTTTTTATAATGTGTGACTAATTTCTCTTGGCTAAGGAGAAGGTAAGGATGGATGATGAATGGCTTTGCCTTCTATCCTCTTTTTTGATCAAACTTGTGCTTAATTTCTTAAACTCAATGTTAAGTGTTCAGTCGAAAATAGTGCACTTTTAACACGACAATTTCCTTACTTTTCTTAATCATCTAAAGGTATTTGTTATAAATATAACACATATTAGAAGTTCATCTGCAAAATACCATTTACAATGTGTTTATATATTATAATAAATATTATGAAGGAAAATGTGCTTAATATTTTGATACGCTTATCATATTAAATTGTATCTCAAATATAACTAACATTGTTCATTAAAGATTAGCTCAGGTCAGATATCAGGAATCAAGAATTTGCCGATAAAATAAAGAAAGTCAAATAATCAAATACTGGCATACTCAGAAGAGATAAGAAGAATCTAGACATCAAATAAATACCCAAATACCAACAGAAGAAGACTCCATAAGTTTGAAACCAGGAACTTACCATTAATCCGCGGAACCGCAGCCGAGTCAGGCCAAGTCGCCGTGGATCCCAAGAAGCTAGGGTTCGGGAATTCTCTGGAATCTCCGGCGTAATAAACTTAGTTTTATAGGGGCTTCTGTTACTGGCTTTGGGGATATAAAAAGGACCGAGGTCTACATCATTTGGGGATCTAGATCTAAAATAAAAAAACATCCAACATCTAAGAAATCATCATCCTAAATCCAAGATCAAATCCAATATCAAAAGGGGATCTAAGATATAAGATCAAGAATCTTCGATCTTGAAAGCGCCGTTCGCGGTTTTCTACTTTATCGAAAACCACTCTCTTGCTGGTTGGAGTCCTTCGTACCTTCGGTTCGAGGGTAGGCTGCGTCCGCAAAACATGACCAGCCTTGAGCGATAAAAAGGGACGATAAGCGCATCCGAGGAAAACTAAACGGCCACAGTGTCGCCTGCCGGGAGCCAAACCCGGTAATGGCTGCGACGATGATCAAGCGATCAATCAATCAAGTCTCCTTTACACGAAGCTAATCACCATCAACGAACAAGCGATCCAAGACAGGTCCACGATTCGAGGTGATCAAGCGACGTAATCGACGGAATATCTACTTCTTCGAGGTAGAGATCGAGAGCAAATTTTTCTTTCTCTTGTAATCTAAACTTGAAGAATTGTATTGTGAAGTTGAGTAATAAAGGTAGATAATTATTTTTATCATTTCGCTCTCTTTTAATTTCCGCATTATGAATTCTTTCTCTATTCTTTCTTTTATTTTCATGATGCACGAGTAATTCTCCGCTTGATAGGATTCGTAGGATTAAGATAGATCAATGGGTGAGAAAATTCTATACTCTTTTTAAGTCTTATGAAATTTATGAATTTTAGCAAAAGAATCGTCAACATCCTTATCGGACGCGACATCAATTTCTTGATAATCTTGACCACGATTTGAGATAAGATTGACGATCCTTTGTTAAGGGCTAGACAAGAATGGAGATCAATGAAACGACAAGGGTCAATAAAGGAGAAACCCTAGTTTCTTCCAAAGAATCCTAATCCTCATTCATCGCTATCAATCTAGTTTTAAATTTATCAATAGTTAAGAGAAGTCATCTTTATTAGTCATCCAGGGCTACTAAATCCAATCGAATCCTACAAGCCTTCTTCATATAAAATTTTCTTGATATCTCAATTAGAACTTGAACCATTTTCTTGATAATTCAATTAAATCTTGAAACTATTTTCTTGATTTTCTTGAAACTATTTTCTTGATTTTCTTGATTTTCTTGATTTTCTCTTTTTTATTTCTTTCAACCGATTTAAAGGAAGAACTATAAAATTCCACGAATCCCAGAGGACGACCCGTACTCACTAAAGGTTCGCTACACGTAACACCGTTATTGATTGCGATTATTTTACTACTACTTTTTCTTTCACAAAATTATAGATCAATCAAATGGCGCCGTTGTCGGGGATCTGTGCGTAATTTTTTCTTTCTTTCTATTTGGGTTGAAATATTATTATTCCATCAAAATATAAATCAAGAACGCATCTTGTGCTTAACGATTAGTGTGTGAATTTTGCGGGGGGATCTAGAATCACTGTATTGAGGAGATAAAGATTCAGAAGTATTCATCAAGACCAGAGGAGCAAGGGTAACAACCCTAGCAAAAAGAGTTCAAAGAACCTACAACTTGGCAGCTGAACCGCGGCAAAAAGCTTGTATTAGCGGCGGTTCCGCGGTGTTGGTGCTGAGTTAGGGTTTCAAGTTTTTCTGGTATATTTTCTATCTTCTTCTCTCACCTCTGAAAAGCCCAATAACAATTTCTCTACAGGATTCTTTGCCGAATTCGCCACTTAAAAAAATCTTTGTGCGTGTCTTGATATTGGTTTTGTTTTGTATATTATTAATACGGATCTTTAAGGGGCAAAGACCAAATTCCGATTAGGTGGGGTTTCATTACCCTTCCTAAGCCCCACAAATCACAAAACTAACATCCTTATCACCCTTCATTAATTAAAAATATCTAGACCAAGACCCTAAGGATCGTCGCACTCATTTAAGACAGAGGAGGGTCGTGGGTAATCTACTGTTTATCCGCATTTCTTTTGTGGTGTTTAGGCAAGTGTGTCTAAGGCTAGTGGTTACTTAATTAGGCCCACTATTTCGGTGATTCGTATAGCGGATACCTCCCACTTACCTGTCACTTATCTGGCCACAAGAGAGATAAAGAGATGGTAGAGCATTGATCATGCAACTTTTCCTTTTGAAGTCTAGGAGCGGTCTAGTGCTTGACCTAGGTAACCTTAGTTCTAGGGTAGTTTGTGCATTTTTGTGATTTTGTGAGTCAACCCCCAAGTCCCACTTTTAAAAGCAAACCAATCCAACTAGATCTTAAAATTTTCCCTTTTTACCCTCCCTCATCTTTTCTTCTTATAATGGGTAACCCAAATAGACGAACTCTTGCCGAGCTTTGCTTTCCAGAACCAGATATTTCTTGTTTTCGTAATCGCTTCGGTATACCATCCGAATCTCCCATGTCCTTAAAAGATCGGATAAAACAAGCAGATAGAAATAGTTGGCCACCTCAGTCCAGGTCCTATCAACCGCATCCTAATTCTACATCTTTTTATGTTGATACTCCGAGTGAGGAAACTCCTAAACGCATGTCCATCGCTGAGCATATAGCGAGGGCTAACAGTGAAAGTTTCAATCCAGTCAAACCATTAGGACAACAAACACCACCACTTTCTAAAGAAGATTTTAAGAATCGGTTTATGGCATATATGATATCTATTGAAAATAGCCAACCAACCAACCAATATCAATATTCTTCTTATCACAATGTTGATCCTACTCCTGCTCAATTTTCATAATCATTCAATTCTTATCAATCCTACCCGACTTTTACACCTTCTCTAGACATTCCTTCTAATCAGTCATTTAGGAGTTTTACTTATCCACAAGAATTTCAATCTTATGCTGAAACCCCTTACCGACCTATGTCTAGTCTTGAGCGGACAGTAGAAGAATATGTGTTAGCGTCGTGTCGCATCAGAAAGGAATTGAATGAGAGCATGGTTGTCCTCAATAAAAAAAAAGAACGAGCAACTAGTTTCGAATCAGCTCAAAAATTTTCAATGCATGATACGGCCATCGGAAAAATTGAGAATTCGGGTAGTGAGAGAGTGTGGTACACCCTTCCTAATCAAATCTCCCTAGCCCAAATTGAAATCCACAACTCCAGTTTTATAGATCTATCAAGTACACCAAATAATTCACCAATTGCAGATATAATGTCTGATAAGTTGTGTAACTTTGTAGTGTTTGATTTACCCGATTGTGAAGGGGCCATTTCAAGTGTGTTAGTTAGATGTATGCCCTAGAGGCCATTACTGTACATACGATGTATATTGTAGTGGATGCTAGGACATATATAGGGAGGACTTTCTTGCTCGACATGATAGTATGCTATCTGGTTGTACTTTATCTTAACATGTACTCTGATTGTCTCTATGTTACATGTTGATAAAGCCCTTAGATATGTACTCGACTACTGGGACTATGATGAGATCATACTAGTGGGGCCACGGTAGTCGACGAGTACATCCTATAACTGTTCCTAGTCGAGGGTGTATCGAGACAGGGCATCGATACACCAGAGTAGACTAGCGTATACGCATCTTGACCTATATGATGGGCGATGGATGATCCCATATCCATCGGTGTTTGACATCAAGGATGGTGTACGGATGCTCAGTAGAGACTGGGTACACTGGACAGACTCGCCGAGAACTCCCAGATGGTATTATACCTCACGTCAGATGGCAGTTCTCCGATGACACTGGTACAGAGTAGTCTGTTGACCCGAGATCGTCATAGAGTCTTGTGTGATTCCCACTGTGCTTTGATTTCCATCATACCTCGTCCAAGAGGGTGTGCAAAAAGGTGGCTTTTGGGTATAGTCCTGAATCACATGGAGGCAATGAGCGATAGGAGGGGATTCGTCTCTCCCGGTATAGGGAGTTGATGATGCGCTATGTTCGATTGGCTATAATCGGAAATCCCTGGCCAGGGTTGCTGAGATTTACCGGTAAGTGTTATGAGTAGTTTCTCGAACTGTTATAGACCTCATATCGACACGACTTATCGAGCTACTTGGGTCTGACGTTATATGCGACATATCAGACGACGAGACCGGACTGTACGGGAGTGTTACTGTTTGGATTCACAGGAGAATGTACAGGCTTGCTTGTTGATCTTCTGAGCGCTCAATACCTGGGTGGCTGTTACGTTTAGCTGACCGCTTGCAACTTGTGGGTGTTTGATATGATCATCACCTACTGCCGGCGTATTGACGATTCTTTAGAGTCCTACACAGAGGTTTCTTGGCTCAGGCAAAACGGAGTAGTTGCACATATGTGATATGTGCGGGACCGAGGATAATGTGGTATGTGATACCGTATTGGATTCTCGCGATATGAGATATCGGCCGGGTATATGTGATATAGCCGGGTCATTGTATTAGTCGGTTATATGCGATATAGCCGGATTGTCGGATCAAGTGTTGATTCGATAATTTAATGTATAATAATATATATGATATATTAAATTACATTAACTAATATTAGCTCACTAAAAGATTCTTTTTTTCACTCGGGTAATACATTGATATATATGCGATATATGTTAAATGTATTATTTTATATTGTTACGATAAATATTATATATATGATATATAATATTGTAACATGATATGATAACTAATTCAACATGTTTAGTGGAGTTTAAACATGATTAGGGTTTGGATTAGGGTTAAGCTTTCTAGATGATTCTAGAAGGTTTAGTTTTGTTTTGTGAAAGATATTTTGTTATGACTCATTCCTTGACCTAACCCAAACCCAAACCCTAGTTAATTCTCTACATAGGTTTAGTTGACCATGGTTGCATTAATCATCATATTTATCCTTTCATTATTCATCACAAAAGGATTTTATGATATTCATCTTCTTATTCCTTCTTAGTTTCTTCATGGAAAAAGCTTACTAGCTTTTTCCAAGTGATAAAAATATATGAGAAAAAGATTATAAATGAGAGCAAAAATCCTAATTCATCATTCTCATCTATCCTTACCCTGTAGATGAGAGTGTTCACTTCATTTAGTAAGTGTTAGCTTGTGTTAATGAAACTTCAAGGTAGATCATCTTTGTATCGAAGATCGGAAGCAAGTTTGCATCTTTCTCTTCGTGGAACCTCTCGAGAGTCCAGAACACGATGATTGCAGTGAAGGGATCTTAACACGGAGCTTAAGAAGTGAAGGACCGAATCTACAAAGGTTGTAATCCCTCTCACTTAGTGTTAAAGAGTTTAACATGCTAGTTTTCGCCTAAACCCTAGTTTAAAGATCCGGCTTCGGGTTGTTCGGCACGGCTAATTTTTAAATCGGGCATGGTTGATGCCTCGTAGACCCTTGTGCGCGTGCCTTGAAACCCTTCAGTGGTATCAGAGCCAAGCTAGAGCTTTAAGCGAAGTCTAGACGAAGTTTAAAGTCCGATCGAACCCGGAAACCCCGATGTTTACCCTTCTCTGTAATTTTCATCACTTGGAAAAAGATAGGGTTTGGCGGCGGTTCCGCGGCCAAAATTTGGACTTAGTCCCTGAAATTTCATATATTTATTCTTAGGTCCATTCTTGGTAATTTTTCTGGGAATGTTTTAATTCCACTCAAGTGTTGAGTTTTCTAGGGTTGTATTGGGGACTCATTGATTCGATCGGATAATTTAACTTTGTTTAGTTTGTCTGGATAATTTTTAGAAACTGTTAAAAAGTTCGAACGGATATCAATAACTCACTTTTTCCCCTGTCGGAAATTTTTTCAAAAGTTGGATTTTTTCTCAAGTTTAAGAACGTTCTAAGTCGTGCAAGTAACGATGTGGACCCTCTAGAAGACAACAAACCATAACTCGATTATATGACCGTCTTGAACTGCATCTAAAGCTTAGGGTTTGGGGCAGTACGGCATGCCACATGTGAGGCGTTGGCTTGACCCTTCTACGGCTGGACCATTGGTACTATGGCATGTGATGGATGTTTTTAAACTGATTTCAAGTGTTGAGATTTATTGGGGAAATCTTTGGTGTTTGATTATTCGATCGGAAAGTTTAACATTGTCTATTTATCTGGAATGTGATACAATATTTGGAATCCACATGTAGTTATGAGATAACTAATTTGAATGTTATAAATCTAGCAGTTCAGTCTCAGATGATCGGTTGCCACGGAATTTTGATGTGATCAAAAGTCCGTCGCAATCACGTAGCGTATGCGGATACTCTCCGGGTAAACTTAACAGACAGCCACGCCCCATAGCCCCGACCAAGTGACTGTAGGAGAACCCCGTTGCCAAAAGCATCCGTTCGGGTGCTCGCGGCAGCGGTGTTCCGCCTTAGTGCACTTCGTCGACGGCATCCGGGGGTGCGGCCGTCTACTAAAGTTTGCGACGAGTATTCGATCAGGATGTCGGGAATCTTGTTGAATTGCCCGACTAGATATTGAAAAGAGTTTTCGATAATGAGACTAAAATGCGGGGTTTATAATTGTTAGGCATGCGATGTCTAAGGAATTCATTTGGTTAGGCATGCGATGTCTAAAGAGATTGCGGATTCCAACTGTTGTAGTTTTACACTTTCTTTTCTGTGACCGTAAGCGTAGTATGTGATGTATCGTTGGCTTCGTTGCTATACATCAACGACAATCGGGATACGCATACTTGCTTACGTTGATGATATGAGATATTATGTGTTGCTGTGATATGTTATATTGGATCGTCGCGTTTTGAATAGCCGGGTGTTTTATGTGAGATGGGAGTTTTTCTTTTTTCATTCATGTAAATTTCATTTGTATATAATATTCTTTTATTGGGGGACTTCCGGGATGAGGATGATGTCACCATTGTATATTATTTACTTTTCCGCATTAGGTAGACCCAAGACGGGGAGCACAAGTAACCGGGTTCTAGGGTCCAGTGGGAGACCATCTCGAGGAGTCGAGACCGGGTCTCCTAACCCTAGAATTAGCAGTGTTGCTTGCCACTCTCGTAGGGGTCTAGGGATGTGGGTTTGGCTATTCATCGCGACTGTGGAATCCGTGTTTTATACAGGCTCGTATTGAAAACACGGACGTCCTAGTATATCCAATATTTCATATATGTTCTTCTGCTGCATTGTTCTGTGATGAGATCATATTACTGCCTGAGACGAATGTTTATATTATATTTATGAGATATATATTATATATTGTTGATTTCGTTTCATAGCTGTTGCTTGTGAAGCATATTAAAATGGGACTTCATTAATGAGATTAATGAAATAAAAGAAACCTAAAGATGTTGTAGAAACTTGTTTAAAAACTGGTAACTCTAGTTCTTGCTTTGCATTGCGGTGTTCCTTGTAGAACATCCAGCACCTTATTCGATAAGGAAAGAGCCGAGATCCCTTCACCGGGAGTGACCTCTTTAGTGAAACTAGCAGATGCTACAAACTCGGTTTGTCCTTTGATTGCTTCTATAATTCTTGCTTTGCATAGTGATATTTATGAAATATCCTGCACCTTATTCGATGAGGAAAGGGCCGATGATCCCTTCACCGGGAGTGACCCCTTTAGCAAAACTAGAAAAGCCTAAAAAACACTCCATTTAAAAATCACTCGATTCTACAACGATATCAAGTTCATTACGCAAAGGGTTTTCTTAAAAACCTGTCGTAGCCCTCTGTCATTTCAGATAAGTAGTATTTAGTATTCGTGCTGCGTTTGTTGACCTCTGTCAAGGCGTAGTGTGCGGTAGCTGATTAGTGCTTATCTGTATAAACATATGATGTGATTGATTTAGGGTAATCGTGCGACCTTGTTGACCTCTGTTAAGGGTCGTGCGGGTGGGTTTACTTCAATCAGGAAATAACGGGTTGAACTTGACTAGCAGCCTATGGTTTGTTGACCTCTGTCAAGGTTATAGGATGCTAGGGGTAAAATATTATTGGGAATTTCAAGTGTTCAAATTTGCAATGAGATTGCATACCTTCTATGAGATAGTTGGATCCCGATACCCGCTGCGAGTAAGAGTTACTCCTGGTAGAGTTTTACACATTACAATTAGCCGATCAAGTAGGTGTCTAGAAAGGTGTTAACAGGGTTACGCCCTTGGGAAAACGAGGTTTACTTTAATTAGGTTCGTGCGAAAGCACGGGGGACCTCCCTCAAAGTACCAACACTGGCCTGGATGAAAGATTGGCGAACTTGTAGCGTGTAATTAATCCCGGCTAGTCTTTCCTTTTAGGGTTTGAAGGAAGATTTGACAAAAACAGTGGGAGACATCCTGATTAGATATATTAGATAACCAATCTAATCTTGCAAGAGCATACGCTGAGTGTTTTCTTCTCTCTCTCTCCAGGTAGCGACCATATCACGCCTTAATCAAGATAATAATACGAATATATTGACCGAACCCGCTTGTTATACTGAGCTGGGGAACATTGGTCCCGCTCCAACTTATAATTGTTATAAGACAGAGCAGGAAATTGGGGATTACCAGAATTCCCGTGCCGCCCAAACGAAGAAAGCGCATTTTGATGCATCATCTTCGGGTGTGTTCATTACAGAGAACTGTTTCTCAGTACCATTTACGTCCTGGGTAAGAGATACCGGATCAAGATCCCGCATATGTAATCTGTTACATGGGCTACAGAAAGGTAGAGAACTGAGAACGGGTGATAAGTTTCATGAGATAGAAACGGTGCAAGTGTTGCAGCCAAGTCTGTTGGTCACTATCACCCTGTATTACCAGAATACATTGATTCTGAACAAATGTTATTAGATACCGAACCTGATATACAACATCATATCAGTCTCTTTATTAGTAAAGAAGGATATAATTTTGTATTGATGGATAATGTTTTGAACATTTCCTATATCAAGAGTTGATCGGTTCAGGCACGTTATCTAAAAGCATTGACGTTCTAAATCAAACTACAGTTCTTAGTATATAGAACACACATAAGAGGAAGAGTTCAAAAATGAACGAATCCTTCTTGAGGCATTGTAGACTAGGTCATATCAATGCGACCCGACTAGCTGAAGTTACATAAAGATGCATATTTAAATTAGTTTGAATTTACATCTTGTGAAACTTACCAGTCATGTCACAGAGATAAGATGACCACAGCTCCGTTTATTGGAAACAGAGAAAGAGTTAGTGAACTCTTGGGATTGATACATGCTGATGTATGAAAGTCTCTTGTCTACACATGCCAAGACCGGTTCTTTGTACTTCATTACATTCTCTGATGATCTCTCAAGATTCAGACATATGTTCCCGTTGAAACACAAGTCCGAACCTTTTGAGATATTCACAGAATATAAATTAGAAGTAGAGAACCAAAATACGGGTATAAGTATTATGTCCTTTGATGAGATCAGGGAGGAGAATACTTGAGCACGGAATTCCTGGACTATTCTAAAGGAGAATGAGATTCTCTCTCGGTATTACTCCTCCGTATACACCATAGCACGATGGTGTATCGGGGCGGAGCAATCACACCCTATTTGATATGGTGCGCTCTATGATGAGTACTACTGAGTTTCCTATTTCCTTTTGGGAGTTATGCACTTGAGAAGCTGCATACCTATTGAATAGGGTTCGAATCAAATCAGTTGCCTACCACTTCATATGTGATATGGAATGGGAAGAGCCCATACCTTAAGTTTGTTAAGATTTGGGGTTGTCCAGCCTATGTCTAAAAGCAAAATCCGGACAAGCTCGAGGCAAAGTCAGCTCTATAAAACTGAAAGTAGTTCCAGCTATACAAACTGCAGCTGATGATATGGTAGAACCAAATAGTTTCCAACGAACCTCAGCCTCTCCGCCGATCTAGTAGGGTTCTTCACCCACCAGAGAGATACTTCGGTTTCTCTATGACAAGTGGGAGCGAGGATTGCATCATGAGATGATGACCTAACTAGTTTCGAGCTGGCCATCAGGATTGGGACTCTGTAAGAATGGCTGGATGCTTAGCGATCTGAGATGGAATCCTTATACACCAACAAAGTATGGACTTTGGTTGCTTTATCTGAAGGGTTAAATCCCCATCAGGAGCGAGTATATCTTGAGAAGATTACTTAGTGTACATGGAAAAGTTGAGACTTTCAAAGCTATGCTTAAGTCTATCCAGATCCTACTTGCCACGGCTACATACCATGACTACGATATCTGGTGGTTGGGTGTCATGACCGCTTTTCTAAATGATGTTTTAGAAGAGAGCGTCTATAAGTACACAGCCAGAGGGCTTCATAGACAGTGGGAGAAGCGGAAACGTGTGCAAGATGCTTTATAGGATAAAGCAGGCATCGCGGAGTTGGAACATCTGTTTTGATGTGGTAGTCAAAGAGTTTGACTTCATCAAAATGGTAGATAAACCTTGTATATACAAAAAGGTAGTAGGGAGTATGGTGGTGATCCTCGTAGAGTACGTGGATGACATACTCTTGATAGGGGAGGAGTTTTCTATGCTACGCTCGGTTAATCTCCGCTTATCACAACGATTCTTCGTATAGGATCAACGTGGTGCCTCCTAAATTCTGGGTTTTGGATCTATGAGATAGATCTAATTGGATATTAGGATACTCACCGGTTGTAGTGAGATGGTATCAATCGATCCTGGGGAGAATCACTGGAAAGGTTCCAGGGTAATAAGGACGACTGAATGTCAGTCGCAGGCATTGTCTTTACCCTTAGTGGAGGGACGGTATGTTGGAAGAGTTCCAAACTAGATACCGTGACTTACTAGACGATTAAAGGCAAGATACATCGTTACCAAAGATGCTACCAAAGAGGCAGTCTGGATATATATAAGTTCATGAGATGAACTTCGTTCCTACCATTGTGTGACAATGGAGTTGTGGCTTTGGCCTAGGAATCCCCATTCCATCAGAAATCCAGATATAATTCTTAAGCAGTATCACCTGATCATGGAGATGGTTGATCTCCAGGGAGATCGAGGTTAGGAGATTAGACACAGAGGACAACAGCGCGGATCCACTCACAAAGGCCTTTTTCCCAGTAGAGACTTTTATGGGATAGTTGAGTATGAGATACTTCAACCGAAGCTAATTGTTGGGTATGCGATACCACAACAGATGGCCCTAGTGCAAGTAGGAGATTGTTAGTTATATGTATGCTTTAGAGGCCATTACTGCACATACGATGTATATTGTAATGGATGCTAGGATATATATAGGGAGGACTTTCTTGCTCGACATGATAGTATGCTATCTGGTTGTACTTTATCTTAACATGTACTCTGATTGTCTCTATGTTACATGTTGATAATGCCCTTAGGATATGTACTCGACTACTGGGACTATGATGAGATCATACTAGTGGGGCCACGGTAGTCGACGAGTACATCCTATAACTGTTCCTAGTCGAAGGTGTATCGAGACAGGGCATCGATACACCAGAGTAGACTAGTGTATGCGCATCTTGACCCACATGATGGGCGATGGATGATCCCATATCCATCGGTGTTTGACATCAAGGATGGTGTACGGGTGCTCAGTAGAGACTGGGTACACTGGACGGACTCGCCGAGAACTCCCAGTTGGTATTATACTTCACGTCAGATGGCAGTTCTCCGGTGACACTGGTACATAGTAGTCTGTTGAACCGAGATCGTCATAGAGTCTTGTGTGATTCCCACTGTGCTTTGATTTCCATCATACCAGTCCAAGAGGGTGTGCAAAAAGGTGGCTTTTGGGTACAGTCCTGAATCACATGGAGGCAATGAGCGATAGGAGGGGATTCGTCTCTCCCGGTATAGGGAGTTGATGTTGCGCTGTGTTTGATTGGCTATAACCGGAAATCCCTGGCCAGGGTTGCTGAGATTTACCGGTAAGTGTTATCAGTAGTTTCTCGAACTGTTATAGACCTCATATCGATACGACTTATCGAGCTACTGGGGTCTGACGTTTACCACCCCTAAGCGAGATATGCGACATATCAGACGACGAGACCGGACTGTACGGGAGTGCTACTGTTTGGATTCATAGGAGAATGTATAGGCTTGCTTGTTGATCTTCTGAGCGCTCAATACCTGGGTGGCTGTTACGTTTAGCTGACCGCTTGCAGCTTGTGAGTGTTTGATATGATCATCACCTACTGCCGGCGTTTTGATAATTCTTTAGAGTCCTACACAGAGGTTTCTTGGCTCAGGCAAAACGGAGTAGGAGCACATATGTGTTATGTGCGGGACCGGGGATAATGCGGTATGTGATACCGTATTGGATTCTCGTGATATGAGATATCGGCCGGGTATATGTGATATAGCCGGGTCATCGTATTAGTCGGTTATATGCGATATAGCCGGATTGTCGGATCAAGTGTTGATTCGATAATTTAATGTATAATAATATATATGATATATTAAATTACATTAACTAATATTAGCTCACTAAAAGATTCTTTTTCTCACTCGGGTAATACATTGATATATATGCGATATATGTTAAATGTATTATTTTATATTGTTACGATAAATATTATATATGTGATATATAATATTGTAACATGATATGATAATTAATGCAACATGTTTAGTGGAGTTTAAACATGATTAGGGTTTGGATTAGGGTTAAGCTTTTTAGATGATTCTAGAAGGTTTAGTTTTGTTTTGTGAAAGATATTTTGTTATGACTCATTCCTTGACCTAACCCAAACCCTAACCCTGGTTAATTCTCTACATGGGTTTAGTTGACCATGGTTGCATTAATCATCATATTTGTCCTTTCATTATTCATCACAAAAGGATTCTATGATATTCATCTTCTTCTTCCTTCTTAGTTTCTTCATGGAAAAAGCTTACTAGCTTTTTCCAAGTGATGAAAATATGTGAGAAAAAGATTATAAATGAGAGAAAAAATCCTACTTCATCATTCTCATCTATCCTTGCCCTTTAGATCAGAGTGTTCACTTCATTTAGTAAGTGTTAGCTTGTGTTAATGAAACTTCAAGGTAGATCATCTTTGTATCAAAGATCGGAAGCAAATTTGCATCTTTCTCTTCGTGGAACCTCTCGAGAGTCCAGAACACGATGATCGCAGCGAAGGGACCTCAACATGGAGCTTAAGAAGTGAAGGACCGGATCTACATAGGTTGTAATCCCTCTCACTTAGTGTTAAAGAGTTTAACATGCTAGTTTTCGCCTAAACCCTAGTTTAAAGATCCGGCTTCGGGTTGTTCGGCACGGTAATTTTAAAATCGGGTATGGTTGATACCTCTTAGACCCTTGTGCGCGTGCCTTGAAACCCTTCAGTGGTATCAGAGCCAAGCTAGAGCTTTAGGCGAAGTCAAGACGAAGTTTAAAATCCGATCGAACCCGGAAACCCCGATGTTTACCCTTCTCTGTAATTTTCATCACTTGGAAAAAGCTAGGGTTTGGCGGCGGTTCCGCGGCCAAAATTTGGATTTAGTCCCTGGAATTTCATATATTTATTCTTAGGTCCTTTCTTGGTAATTTTTTCTGGGAATGTTTTAATTCCACTCAAGTGTTGAGTTTTTTAGGGTTGTATTGTGGACTCGTTGATTCGATCGGGTAATTTAACTTTGTTTAGTTTGTCCGGGTAATTTTTAGAAACTGTTAAAAAGTTTGAACGGATATCAATAACTCACTTTTTCCCCTGTCGGAAATTTTTTCAAAAGTTGGATTTTTTTTCTCAAGTTTAAGAACGTTCTAAGTCGTGCAAGTAATGCGGTGGACCCTCTAGAAGACAACAAACCTTAACTCGATTATGTGACCGTCTTGACCTGCATCTAAACCTTAGGGTTTGGGGCAGTACGGCGTGCCACATGTGAGGCGTTGGCTTGACCCTTCTACGGCTGGACCATTGGTACTGTGGCATGTGATGGATGTTTTTAAACTGATTTCAAGTGTTGAGATTTATTGGGGAAATCTTGGGTGTTTGATTATTCGATCGGAAAGATTAACATTGTCTATTTATCTGGAATGTGATACAATATTTGGAATCTATATGTAGTTATGAGATAACTAATTTGAATATTATAAATCTAGCAGTTCAGTCTTAGATGATCGGTTGCCACGGAATTTTGATGTGATCAAAAGTCCGTCGCAATCACGTAGCATACGCGGATACTCGCCGGGTAAACTTAACAGACAGCCACGCCCCATAGCCCCGATCAAGTGACTGTAGGAGAACCCCGTTGCCAAAAGCATCCGTTCGGGTGCTCGCGGCAGCGGTGTTCCGCCATAATGCACTTCGTCGACGGCATCCGGGGGTGCGGCCGTCTACTAAAGTTTGCGACGAGCATTCGATCAGGATGTCGGGAATCTTGTTGAATTGCCCGACTAGATATTGAAAAGAGTTTTCGATAATGAGACTAAAATGCGGGGTTTATAATTGTTAGGCATGCGATGTCTAAGGAATTCATTTGGTTAGGCATGCGATGTCTAAAGAGATTGCGGATTCCAACTGTTGTAGTTTTACACTTTCTTTTCTGTGACCGTAAACGTAGTATGTGGTGTATAGCCGGCTTCGTTGCTATACATCAATGACAATCGGGATACGCATACTTGCTTACGTTGATGATATGAGATATTATGTGTTGCTGTGATATGTTATATTGGATCGTCGCGTTTTGAATAGCCGGGTGTTTTATGTAAGATGGGAATTTTTCTTTTTTCATTCATGTAAAATTCATTTGTATATAATATTTTTTTATTGGGGCACTTCTGGGATGAGGATGATGTCACCATTGTATATTATTTACTTTTCCGCATTAGGTAGACCCAAGGCGGGGAGCACAAGTAACCGGGTTCTAGGGTCCTTCATCACTTAATGCCTTAGACCAACTGGTTTGGGAGTCACTGCTAAGTCTTAGGTGTTGCAAGACGAGGAAATTGCTAATTACGCCTAATAAGTGAGCACATTTAGTAATCGATCGGTTAGTATCTCAAGAAGTATTAACGGTCGCATGAAGAGTGTGAGCAATTCCATCCAACATATTCACCGACTAAAAAATACTGAGGTAGATGGACAAGAATATGATTGCTTGAATTGAATTCTCCGAGTGTAGGGATGTTTTTACACATACGTAGGGGTATATGATCGGTGTTTGGAAGAAAGGTAGGGAGGAAGATTAAATGCGATATTTTATTAAGGGATGATGTGATTTCTAACATCTTTTCATGACAATCAAGATAGGGCTCATGATAACCGAAAATCTAGTGCAGTTAGAAACTCTTATTTTCAAGTTCTTTCTTTTATAGTTTGTATCCTTATATATAACTTTCACCATCTCTCTTTTATTATTTGATTTTATGGGTGTAATCCGTTGAAAACCCTCAGGAGACAACACTCCTCCTACTAGGGACACCTAGAGGTTTAACGGCTTGTTGCACGTACTCAGCGCAATCATGTTGCTTACGAAAGTGTGCTAGTTAGTTTTTCTTTTTTCTTTCTATTTTCTTTTCTCCTTCTGTTGAATAAATAGTTTGCTCGGGGCGATCAAATTCATGTTTGGGGGTATTTGTTCAGTCGAAAATAGTGCACTTTTAACATGACAATTTCCTTACTTTTCTTAATCATCTAAAGGTATTTATTATAAATATAACACATATTAGAAGTTCATCTGCAAAATATCATTTACCGTGTGTTTATATATTATAATAAACATTATGAAGGAAAATGTGTTTAATATTTTGATATGTTTATCATATTAAATTGTATCTCAAATATAACTAACATTGTTCATTAAAGATTAGCTCAAGTCAGATATCAGGAATCAAGAATCTGCCGATAAAGTAAAGAAAGTCGAAGAATCAAATACTGGCAGATACTCAGAAGAGATAAGAAGGATCCAAATAAATACCCAAATACCAACAGAAGAAGACTCCATAAGTTTGAAGCCAGGAACTCACAATTAAGCCGCGAAACCGAGGCCGAGTCAGGCCGAGTCGCCGTGGATCCGCGGCCGATTCAAGAAGTCAGGGTTCGAGAATTCTCTGGAATCTTCGGCGTAGTTTGTTAGGGGCTTCTGTTACTGGCTTTGGGGCTATAAAAAGGACCGAGGGCTACATCATTTGGGGATCTGGATCTAAAATCAAAAACATCCAATTTCCTAGAAATCATCATCCTAAATCCAAGATCAAATCCAATGTCAAAAGGGGATCTAATATCTAAGATCAAGAATTTTCGATCTTAGGATCCAAGATCAAGAAATCTATCGAGAAATCAATCAAGCGATCAATCAATCAAGTCTCCTTTACATGAAGCCAATCACCATCAATGAATAAGCGATCTAAGACAGGTCCACGAGTCGAGGTGATCAAGCAACGTAATCAACGGAACATCTACTTCTTCTAGGCAGAGGTCGAAAGCAAATTCTTCTTCCTCTTGTAATCTAAACTTGAAGAATTGTATTGTGAAGTTGAGTAATAAAGGTAGATAATTAGTTTTATCATTTCGCTTTCTTTTAATTTCCGCATTATGAATTCTTTCTCTATTCTTTCTTTTATTTTCATGATGCGCGAGTAATTACTCGCTTGATAGGATTTGTAGGATTAAGGTAGATCAATGGGTGAGAAAATTCTATACTCTTTTTAAGTCTTATGAAGTTTTCGTCAACATCCTTATCGGGCACGACATCAATTTCTTGATAATCTCGACCACGATTTGAGATAAGATTGACGATCCTTTTGTTAAGAGCTAGACAAGAATGGAGATCAATGAAAGGACAAGGGTCAATAGAGGTGAAACCCTAGTTTCTTCCAAAGAACTCTAATTCTCATTCATCGCTATCAATCAAGTTTTAAATCTATCAATAGATAAGAGGAGTCATCTTTATTAGTCATCCATGGCTACTAAATCCAATCGAATCCTACAAGCCTTCTTCATATAAAATTTTCTTGATAACTCAATTAGATCTTGAACCATTTTCTTGATAATTCAATTAGATCTTGAAACTATTTTCTTGATTTTCTTGAAACTATTTTCTTGATTTTCTTGAAACTGTCTTCTTGATTTTCTTGATTTTCTCTTTTCTATTTCTTTCAACCGATCTAAAAGAAGAACTATAAAATTCCACGAATCCCAGAGGACGACCCATACTCACTAAAGGTTCGCTACACGCGACACCGTTATTTATTGCGGTTATTTTACTACTACTTTTTCTTTCATAAAATTACAGATCAATCATTAAGCTTACTAGGTGTTTGTCAACATACTTGATAAGGCATGTAGCATCCTTGTGATGGTTCTACCTCCTATTGCATATGCCTTATACTTGCGAACATCACCTAGCAAGTTTAAACTTGTGATTTTATTTCTCATATGCTAATTGTTGTTTGTTGATATTGTATGCTTGCTAACCCTTGCGTTTTAGTTTTGATACTTCATACTTTGATATTCGATTTGTAAGTGAGAATGTGTTCGTTTTACTCGTCTATTACAACTTCTCTTAAGTTGATGTTGTATGCTTAATAACCCGTCGTGGTTGGTTTTGATACTTCATGCTTCATTAGTTGAGTTGGAATGTGAAAGAGTTCGTGGGATCAAGAGAAGAGAATTGTGGGCATTGCCGTGAATCATTCGTCCGAACCGAAGCCGAAGCCTTTTCCCCTTTTGCATATTTTCTTATTTTCTCAAATGTGACATAACAAACCAAATCAATATTCTTTTCTTTGAACTTGCTATAACAACACTTAATCACCAATTCTTTGTGGATCAACCCATACTTGCCAGCTCACTGCAAACGATTCGTGCACTTGCGGTTATAAATATTTTAAAACGAGACCTAGCTCGTGTGCACCGTATTCTGACATAAACCATTCTTTTAACCGAAAGCATGCGCGAGTGAAGTCTTAACAAGTTTTTGGTATCGGTGCCGGGGAAATGGTAGTCATTAGGGGTTGTTATTCAAGTTCATCTTGTATATACAAAACTAACATACACAAACTAACAAAAAGAAAAGAAAGAAAAGAGAGAGAAAATTTCCTTGCCAAGTTTTCTGTAATCTTAATATGTTGTTACTCTGAGATTTATAAAATTATTTGAAGTGCAAAAATGGATCAAGAATTGAATATAAAGCGCACTGTAAAAAGATGAAGCTCTAATACCTAAGTCTGGCTGACCAAACACCCATTCGAGCCGACCTGGTCGGCCCTGTTGCAATATTTTGGTCTCGTTTTCTTGTAGTGCTTTTCCTATTCTATTATTGATCCATATTTATACTTTAAAATTGATAATTGTTTTAGTACAACAGATTGGTCAGAAATATCTCTTTTCTCGCTCAAAAGTTTCGATTTTACGATTTTCAGAACTTGACGAGTTAGGGAGCGGCAACGTACGGAGAAGATTTGGACTTGAAGTGAAAGGAGAATATTGAAGCTCAATGCTAAAGATCTAGGTAGATGCGCTGTAACGACTCTGAATTTACTATACAAAATTTTTCAGTTTAATGTACAGACAGGAGTTTACAAGCCTGAGTACAATTTATAAGTTAATTTTTGTTTAAGAACAGCAAGAAACAACTTATAGCTCACTGGTAAAGCCTTGCACTGTTGTGATGTAGCCCCTGTGTTCGAACCCTATTAAACATATTATATTTTTTTTATTTTTTCTTTTAAACTTTTTTGGAAGCCTAAAAGTTTACACGTGCAATACACATAAAAATGAAAAGTCTGAAGAAATAAACATGTGCAAAAGAGTACTAATACTGAGATGAACACGTGGCACCAATCCGATGGCCCCAATCCCACAATCGTCTGGCGGAAAGTGCATTATGGCCTGCGGGGACAGGTGAACTATAGGTAATGAGGCGTGGGCTTTGCACACATGACCCTTCCCCTACTCCTAACTCTCCTGCACTGTTTGATTGCTCTGTAATCAAACAGAGACCTTTCGATTCCCTATTTATCATCATTTTAATGCATTTTAATTCATCTTTTTAATTCCAAAACCTTAATTCCACACTATAACACTACCCCATGCCCTAGCCCTTCATCATTCTGAAAATTATAGCCAAAATTCTCAAAATTTCTTATGTACAAGTGGAGTAGAAGAGGAGTTAGCAAGCAACCAAGTTCCGACGAGGATCGAAGCATATTCCGGCGACCCCGCGACGTCACGACGACAACCCCCTCTTCCTACACTTTTCTTTTATCCACTTCACTTGTAAGTCCCTTCCAATCCTCATTCTTCTTCTCTAAAAAATTCTTTTTCAAAACATATGTCGGAAGTGGAGTTAATACCGACATCTTCTTTTATACTATATAAAATCCATTTTTCTTACATATTTGGCATCCATATCCTTACATAAAGTTTGTAATCATAAAACTAAGGTTTAGAAATAACTTTCACTCAAAAATGTCGTGTAATATAACTTTAACTTAAATTTTATGTTAAAGTACCATGAACTTTATATATGTCATCTTATATTACTTTGCTTAAAACATATCTTTAGGAAAATTCCCGAGGTAACGATCTACCTCTCACATAAACACATGGTTTGCATAGCCCGATATCCTTTGAACATGTTTTTATTACGAATACAAGATTTTATTAAAATACCATTTGCTATAAAAACGGTTTTCTTTTAAATTGTATTTTCAATTCCTTTGCAAATAAGCCTTTACAATCCTTTTTAGGGGACCCGCTATTGGATGGTGCGGATTATCGCACATTCTTAGGCTGGTAGAGAGAGATGCAGATCTCCTCACGGAGCATTCGGTCTCGAAAGGTTTTTAATACGGTTTTTAAGAAAAACGTAATTTTCTACTTAAATAAAAATTAATCTTTTATAATTATATAAATATTACAAATCCATATATTTTCAAAATATAATAACCTTATATTTTTTCAAATAAAAGAATTATAAGTTTCATCAAAATACCATTAAGATACCAACAAAAATCATGCTTTACGGTAAAATACCATGAACATTCCAAACTAAACTATTATCAATAAAATACCTAAAATCCTTAAAATTTACATCCATGAAAATCCTAAATAATATAAATAACTTCTCGAGGTTTATTTTTAATTATATTAAGAAAAAATATTTTCATAAAACCCCCTCGAGTTATATAAAACAATATTTAAGGACTTTAGTAAATATATGTTTAAGCGGGATCAATTCTCTTGAGCCTCAGGGAGCCGGAGAAAGTGAGTGCTTGCCTATTTAAGGTAGAAAACTTAATGGTGTTATCAATGGTAATTATCTTGGAAAAAGACACAAACCATGCCGTCCATATACAGTAGTTACTAATAACTCCCGAACCTAATTCAGGATCTAAATTAGTTATAATTGTCTAACTCAAGTCTGAGTCTAAATCAAACTTGAATCCAAACTCAAACCAGAATCCAATTCAAATATGAATCCAAACTCTAACATGTATACTTGAACATGAAACTGAATATCAAACCTGAATACAAGACTTGACTTGACCGAACCATGGCTATAACTTGACATGACTACAAGCTTACATCCTGAACCTGACTACTTGACCAACTTGTATCCATGGTTTCGGCAAGACTTGTAATATAATTGATACAATACATTACAGGGTTAACGGGGTAGATTGGTACGGAATGTATAGCATGGCACGAGATGATCACTAAAAGACACCTACATGAACTCTCGGGCCATTGTCCCGTGGGTTTTGACAGGACCTTGTACTACATGTTACCATAGTCCACAGGGTAAGATGGACTTCTCTCATATACACAAATACTTTCTGTACCTAACTACAAATAACTACGTTAGAATAGAAATCTTATACTTATACATCTTAACAGTTCAATTCTCATTACTTGCTATATTCCTTTCTTTCTTTTGGGACCTACCGAGCGCTAGTTCGCTGACGACATTCCTGTCTATTTCTTTCTTTGGAATGTTCGTCAGGAGGACGGAATCTCAGGAGATCGAGCCAACCCAGGAGGACTTGGACCAATTCACTGCCCAGCAGGACTTCTAGTGCATCTTGTACTTATTTCAGTTTGTATGCCACTGTTTAGACATTGCTTTATATCATTGTATATTTCCTTTTTAAAGCAGTTGTATTGTAAAGATGAATGTTAATAAAAGTTGTTGTTTATTTTATATCTCTTGTCAAGTCTTGTGCATTTTATATTATATTGCTTAATTACACTTAATGTATTTATTTCTTAATCCTTCTGGACTTAACCGGTATGGAGTTTTGATTACCGGTTGCGCACCAGGTATTAAGTCAATGCTGAATTCAAGATCTCGATCGGGAGAAAAACATGTTATATCTTCAGGGAACACATCCTTAAACTCTCGAACCACCTTTGGCTTTTCTTCTTCCACCGGTAGAGTAAACACTTCTACATTCTTTGGCTTAGCACGGAAGATTCCTAGCTCCAACGTCCTATCTCCATCTATTTTCATTGTTCAACCGTTTGACAACATGAAAAAACCAAAAGCTCTGCCCTTCCCTATCTATCCAAGGGAGGGAAGGGCAGAGGCCTTTGGTGTCCTTTCCAGTCAAGAATTGGGGCCTCACAATCACTAGCCAATATGCTTTTCTCTCATGCCTTTCTTCGTTCATGGTTCGATATTCTGGTGTCCTAGGCGTAGAGGAACCACACCAATCCATCCCGAACTTGGTGGTTAAACTCTACTGCGGTGACGATACTGTAGGGGAGGTCCTGCGGAAAAATAGCTCGACGCCAGAATGATAAAAAGCTTAACACCTATTATTTTACATTTAAAATAGAAAAAAGAGAAAACTAAAAAATGCAAAGGTCGTCTTATTCAAAACCCTAATTATGACATCTCTTCTCTCCCCCTTCACACCTCTGAGCGCACTGTTCTTATAGAGAGAAACGCGCTTTCACATCTTCTTAACCCGAAACGAAATGGCTGAGGAGAGGTTCCTTTTTGAGGGTACTCCACTCTTGAAATAGAAGACTGGGTGATCTGGTATCTTAAATACTACCTTTCTTTTGGCAGTCAATAGTAGTATAGAAAACTCCTAGCCAGTCCATCCCCAACACAATGTCGAAATTTAGGATGTCCTGTACTTTGAAATTCGCATAGAATTCTCGTCTGCAAACTACAACTGGACACCGATCAAATCCCATTGTTGCCTTCAATACTCCATTCCTGGAACTGACATTCCACCTTGAAATGAGTGGCTTCACGGGAATTGCATGCGTTCTCACAAATCGTTGGGACATGAAGCAGTATGATGTTCCAGTGTCAAACAGTGTGAGTGCAGGAAGAGTGGCTACTAGTATAGTACCTAAATTATGTGAGGTTGGTTTAGATATAGGAAAAGTATATAGAGGTATACAAGGATTCAAAAGATGTGAATGGATTGGGAATTACCGGTGATGACTTGGACAGTGGCTTCGGCTTCTTCAACTGTCGTGGTGAAACCCTGACGTCTGGGTACATTCCTCCTTACTGGAGGCACATTCCTCTGTCCTTGAGGCATGTTTCTCTGTCCTTGAGGCATGTTCCTCTATGCCTGATGGAATGGACAAAGAGGCTATGCAAGAGGTCCATGTGGAGGTGGAGCGGGTAGATCAAGATGAGGTGTAAGAGCCTGAATAGCTGGCCGCTATGGAAAGGTGATTGTGGGTCTAGGTGCTGGAACTGGGTTGAGTCGATATGGACATTCTCCAATCGTGTGAGTGGATGCGCCACAAAATAAGCACAGGCCGTTTACATGCCTGCAGTCTTTCGCCAAGTGTCCATTCCTCTGGCAATAGAAACAAAAGTCTGGACTGGGCCGGTTAAATGTTACTCCCGGCCTCCTGGGTGCAAAAGTTGGCCTGGAAGAGGCTCCTCCTGCCATCTGAGTGGCAGGGCGTTTCATACCGGCAGTCTGTGGTCCGCCCTTCTTCTTCACCACTGCCTCATAGCGTTGGGCAGCCTCAGAGCAAGATCATGGGTCCCCTGTAGCTAGTGCAGCTTGGATTTCCGGGTCCAACCCTTGCTGGAATCTTCATTCCCGGATTTTAGCAGTCGGAATCAAGTGTGCCGCAAACCTGCTAAGCATGGTAAACTCAGCAACGTATTCACCCATGGACTTGCTCCATATCGAGCCTTATTGTAAGTGGATGAACTGTTGTTCTATGTTGAAACGGGCAGTCTCAGGGAAGTACTTCGTATCGAACATATCGCGAAACGTCTTCTATTCAATCGATTGGGCAAGTCGACTTTCTTCAGCCTTACACCAGACTCTGGCGTTATCTGTTAGTTGCAGCTTTGCAACTCTCACCCAAGCAATCTCTGGCACTTGCGCTGCTGCCATATCATTTTCTATAGACTGAGCCCATTCTTCTGCCTCCAGCGGGCTCTCTTTTCCGGAGAAATGTTTCAGGTGCAGTGCCTAGAATTGTTTGACTCCGGGTGCATGAAGATAGCAGTTTGCTGCTGCTGACCCTCCAAAGGGCACTTGATCACCTCGAGCAGCCGTTTGCTCGTTGATAGGAGCTGCAACGATTGGTAGTGGAGGTAGAGTAGACGGTGGGGTGTTGCCATTGATGTTGGTACTCATGTTGTTTGGTGAATCCATGATCTTGATAGAAAAGAAAGGTTAGGATAGATTCAAGGAATTTGAAATGTAAAGAATGTATAGTTGCTGATTCTTATAATTCTTATGATATATTGCTTAGAATTCCATACAGAACTGACCTGCATGGGCCACCAACAAAATCTGTCACACCCCGCTTCCCAGTGTATGGAAGCGGTGACATGGCAAGCCCGTAACATATTTACTAAGAAATAAATACATTAAGTGTAATTAAGCAATATAATATAAAATGCACAAGACTTGACAAGAGATATAAAATAAACAACAACTTTTATTAACATTCATCTTTACAATACAACTGCTTTAAAAAGGAAATATACAATGATATAAAGCAATTTCTAAATAGTGGCATACAAACTGAAATAAATACAAGATGCACTAGAAGTCCTGCTGGGCAGTGAATTGGTCCAAGTCCTCCTGGGTTGGCTCGATCTCCTGAGATTCCGGTCCTCCTGACGAACATTCCATAGAAAGAAATAGACAGGAATGTCGTCAGCGAACTGGCGCTCGATAAGTCCCAAAAGAAAGAAAGGAATATAGTAAGTAATGAGAATTGAACTGTTAAGATGTATAAGTATAAGATTTCTATTCTAACGTAGTTATTTGTAGTTAGGTACAGAAAGTATTTGTGTATATGAGAGAAGTCCATCTTACCCTGTGGACTATGCTAATATGTAGTATAAGGTCCTGTCAAAACCCACGGGACAATGGCCCGAGAGTTCATGTAGGTGTCTTTTAGTGATCATCTCGTGCCATGCTATACATTCCGCACCAATCTACCCCGTTAACCCTGTAATGTATTGTATCAATCTGATATTCCGAAGACGGTGTTCAGGACTCGTTATGGTCATTACGAATATCTCATGATGTCATTTGGAATGACCAATACACCTGTTATATTTATGAATCTGATGAACCAAGTTTTCCGAGAGTATTTAGACCAGTTCATTGTTATTTTCATCAACAACATCCTGTTGTATTCAATGAATCAGAAAGAACACGCCGAGCATTTACGGATTGTCCTGGAGACATTGCGACAGTATCAACTCTATGCCAAGTACAGCAAGTGTGAATTTTGGTTAGATGAAGTCGGATTTCTCAGACATATCGTTTCAGGCGAAGAAATCTCAGTAGATCCAGCTAAGGTGTCGGCTGTCAGCCAATGGACGAAACCAAAAATGGTGAAGGATATTCGAAGTTTTTGGGTTTAGCAGGATACTACCGAAGATTCATTAAAGGTTTTTCGAAGATTGCAGCACCCCTGACCAAGCTCACACGTAAAGATGAAGCATTCGTGTGGTCAGAAGAATGTGAACAAGCTTTTATAGAACTCAAGTCGAGGTTAACTTCTGCTCCTATCCTTGTAATACCGGATCAATTTGGAGGTTTCGTCGTACATTGTGATGCGTCCGGTAAAGGATTAGGATGTGTTCTACACCAGTATGGAAAGTTGTAGCCTTTGCATCAAGACAGCTGAAATTTCATGAGAGCAACTATCCAACACATGATTTGGAGTTGGCAGCCGTTATCTATACACTTAAGATTTAGCGCAACTATCTTCTGGGAGAAAGAGTGGATATATACACTGACCACAAGAGTCTGAAGTATATATTTACTCAGAAGGAATTGAACATGCGGCGGAGAAGATGGTTAGAACTCATGGCGGACTTCGACATCAACGTACAATATTAATCTGGGAAGGTGAATGTAGTTCCTGATGCACTTAGTCGCCAACCATTAGCAATGAATCTCACCACACAGTAGAAGCTACAACATGAATTACATGGATTGGCGATCGAAGTAGTTATGCCAGGTAACGCTTCATTTTTGATAAACTTACAAGTCCAGTCTACTATTGTCAATCAAATCAAAGCAGCTTGATTAGTCTAAAATATTGCACATTTGAATGATTATTTTCCCCACTATTGTTAAGTTTTAAAAAGGTGTTTATTGTAATTATAGAACATATGAGGGTTTATGTGTAAAAAGTTTATTATCATATGTTTTTACATTATAATTAACATAATGAGGGAAAATACATGCATATAATATTTATATGAAATATTAATAATTAAAATATGCATATCATATCAAATATTTCTAATCAATATTCTTAACATATAATATCATATAAAATGGTTAGGATAATATCTCAAAAATACCAAATACTACTAACACTTTGATTTAAGATATTGTGTAGATTAGCTCAGGTCTGAAATCTAAGAGATCTGGGATAAATCAAGATGTCGGAATCAAATCTGCCAGAATATTGAAGTAAATCGTAAGATCTAGCAACGGCAGAAACTCAGAGCATTATTTTCAGAATCTAGACATCGATAGGATCTCCAAAAATCAAGATAAAATAGCACAAAAAATCCCAGAGACTGAAGCCATCATTACGCGGCGGAACCGCGGCCAAATAGGCCAATATGCGGCGGTTCTGCGGCATCATGATGTGATATTTTGGTGATTTTATTGTACGGTATATATTCACTTAGGGAGTCTAGGGTTTCTAGTTTCTGTAACTATATATAGGACCGGGAGCTTCACATCAAAGATCATCATCGACGAGATCAAGAGGTCCAAAGCGATCCATGCATCCGAGTGATCATCAACTAGTCATCTAATTCCAATAAGATAGAGATCTAGAGCAACTAGGGTTCTTGTATTCTACTTTCAAAAGTTGTATACAATAGTTGATTAATAAAGATAGTTTTTTATTATTGTTTTTGCAATTACTTTCCACACTTACTTTCTGCGTCTTAATCATGTTTTCCCTCTTCTTCATCCTTTCTTCTACTTTAAACATGAGCGAGTAATTCCTAACTTGCTGAGGTTCGTAGGATAGGGTAGATCAATGGATGATAAAATCTTTTAACATCTTTTATACATTTTAAAGTTTATAAACTTTAGCAAAATAAATGTTAACATCCTTATCGGCGCGCTACCAATTTATTGATAGTCACGACCACGATTCGAGATTGGTTTAACACTTGTTTTGTTAAGGGCAGGTCGTGAATAGAGATCAATGCAAGCACAAGGATTAGTAGTGGGGAAACCCTAGTTTCTTCCAAAAGAACCCTAATCTACATTCATCACTATCGATCTAGTTTTAAACTATTAAAGATAAAAAGAGTAATTTTTAATTATTCATCCATTACTATTAAGTCTTATGAACCCTACAAGTCTTCTCTTCATAAATCTTATATTCGTAATGACAAACAATCGCCCTTCTTCAATCAACTCGTCTAAAACAAGAAAAAGATTCACGTATCCCTGCCGACGATCCGTACTCATCGCTGCTAGCTACTAGCGACACCGTCTTGATTGCGGTTACTTTACACGAAAACACTCTTCAACACATACTAATCAAATGGCGCCGTTGCCGGTGTAACGAGTGTAATTTTTTTCTTGTTATTCGGGTTGATTTCTTATAAAATCCAGCGAACATATTATAAACGAGAACCAAAACCATATCTTGTATATTTAACGATTATTGTGCGAGTTTTGTAAGGAATTCTGAGTAATTGGAGCAAGCTAACAGAGAGTTAGATAATCTCAACATATCCCGGAGGAGCATAGGGGTGCTCTGAAGAAAATTCAGCAAGGGAACCCTTCATAGTGCGGCGGAACCGTGACGAAAAGAAGGAATTGGCGGCGGAACCACGGCTCTCTGGTGGATTTAGGCCCCCAAAATTCTCTAGTAATTTCCTCAAATCTTTCTCTCTCCTCTAAGATCCAATAATCTGATTTTTCCTGCAGGTTCTTTGCAAATATCGCCGCTCAAAAATCTTTTTGTATATTTTGATATCAGTTTGTTTATGCATATCTAAACCGGACATTAAAAGACAATAACCCAATTTCAGATTAGGTGGGGATTTCATCACCCTTTCTAGGCCCCACAAATCACAAAACGAGCATACTTTCACCCTACATTAATTAAAAAAATATCTAGACCAAGCCTCTAAGGACTGTCACACTCAATTAGGACAAAGGAAGGTCGTGGATAATTTATTGCTTATCCGCATTTTTCTTGTGGTGTCTAGGCAAGTGTGACTAAGGAAAGTGGTTACTTAATTAAGCCCGCTATTTTCAATGATTCGTATAGCGGATACCTCCCATTTATCTGGCACTTACCTGGCCACAAGAGTGGTAAAGAGGTGGTAAAGGATTGATCATACGACTTGTCCTTTAAAAGTCTAGGAGCGGTCTAGTGACTTGACCTATGTGACCCTAGTTCTAGGGATTGATTGTGCATTTTTTGATTTATTGAGTCAAGTCTCATATCCGACACTTTTTCAAAACAAACCTTCTTAAAATCGTTCTCACATACGCTGCCACGTGAACTAAACCCGCTTAGTGCATGATCGGCTGGACACGGGATTCTAGTGCCCATCTTGTCCTCGTTTTTTCTATCGACTCCGAAATCGGTACTTCTTCATCTTCTATTTCCCCTCCACCTACCACATCTTTCAAAATGGATAGATCTCCATTGGGATTTAACGATACAACCTTGACACCACCCATAGGTGCGCATAATCCACCACGCATCTCTCTCCAAGAAAGATGCTACCCCATATATGGACCCTTTCCTACTTGTCCGTCTCTTCCACCAGCCAATGGGGGAAATTTTGAAATTAAACCCACTTCATCAACGTGTTGCCCAAATTTCACGGGCTTGAATCCCAAGACGCATACTTTTTCATAACCAAATTTGAAAACGTATGTGCAATGATGAGCACATAACAACTTTCAGTGGATGCTATGGGATTACGTCTTCTTCCTTTTGCCTTGTTCGATCTAGCAGAAAAATGGCTTTATAGCACTGCCGCATATTCTATAGCAAAGTGGGATGAATTTGTTATACTATTCCTTAAGAAATTTTATCCCAATCACAAAACCGTCCATGTTCGAAGCGAGATTAACCAGTTTACCCAACTTCCTAAAGAACCATTCTGGAAATGCTTTAAACGGTTTAAAGATCTTCTTGTACAATGCCCCCATCACGGAATTGATAGATGACAACTTTGCCGAATTATATATGAGGGTGTTAATCCTGCTACGAAACAGATGCTTGAAACCATTTGCCAATGCCATTTCATATCAAAAGACGACGGCGAAGCTTGGCAATTTCTGGAAGATCTAGTCGAACAAACCTCACAATAGGAGAGCATTATACCAATATCATCTTCATTTAGGGCAGGTATCCATCAGCTTCACATTTCCATCGCGATGCAAAAGAAAATCGAAGCTTTCGAAAACAAAGTCTCGCCAACCTCCCTAAACCAAGTTACGCTCCCCAAAACCGTGTGGGGTTGCTGTTTTGACCCATCACATTTAACGGAAGAATGTCCTTTGAATCCTCCATTTCAAGGTCAAGAACAAACCAATGTTGCTTTTTAGCAACGACCTAGAAACGATCCTTATTTTTCTACATACACTCAAGGATGGAGGAATCACCCTAATTTTGCTTGGAACCAAAACCAAATTCAAACTCAAAATCATTTCCTAAGCCAAAATAACTATCAAAGGCCTCCCCCACAGCAATAGCAGCCACCACAGCACCCTTTTCAAACCCAATCTTTTCAAAACCCGGCCAATAACTTTGATCCTTATAATAATATTTCAACGGCCGCTACCGATAAAACCTCTGTGCTCGAACGTAACTTAGAACCGTTCATTAAACAATCCACGCAAAACGATGGCTAATTTAAAGTCTTCTATCTAAATGTTAGTGCAACATACTGCTTCCCACAGTGAAAGCATAAAATCGATAGAAGCACAAATTGCACGGTTAAATGTCGCGATGAGTGAGAGAGAGAAAGGGGGACTTCCATCTTAACCTCTACTAAATCCCGACCACTCACAAAGCGCAAATATCATCCTTCAAAATCATAATGTGGGTGCCATAATCACGTTAAGACCAGGAAGAGTGCTGAATAACAATGTTGGTAAACAAGTTGAAGTCGATGATATTGATGAAACCCCGGCTACTACTTCTACTCCTATTTCGTTTAATCCAACATCTTCTTCCGAGCCCATTCTCCGTTTTCCACTAGGTTTGAACCCTCATCCTACTTCCTTAAAGGAATTACAATCTACAACCATCCCAAATTCAATTTTGGGATCCATTCCATCTCCACAAACTTCTCCTCAAAAGTTGGACCCAACCCTTATTGATAAAGCTCCTTTTCCACACAGGTTAAGGGCCAACAGACCAAGTCCCCAAATGGAGAAGATTGTGGACATTTTTAAGCAAGTTAACATAAATATTCCTCTCCTAGATGCTATCAAATAAATTCCTTCCTAAGCAAAAATCCTTAAAGGACTTGCGCACTAGGAAAAGAAAAATTCGAGTGCCTAAAATATTTTTCTTAGCGAGTAATATGAGCAATTCTCTTACCTAATTAGTGCCCACAAAACGTAAGGACCCCGGTTGTCCTACAATATCTATAACTATTGGGGGTAAAAATATCAATCGTGCTCTACTCGATTTAGGTGCTAGTGTTAACTTGCTTCTGTATTCTGTTTATGAGCAATTAGGGATAAGAGAGTTGACACCTACGCATTGCACTCTCCAGATGGACGATCGATCTATCACCCAACCTCGAGATGAGCTAGAGGACGTGTTAATCAAAGTCGGGGAATTTATATTCCCTGTGGACTTTATAGTTATAGATACACAGCCTGTGGTAAACCCACGGAACCAAATTTCGGTGATCTTAGGTCGACCTTTCCTAACAACTTCAAACGCGATAATCAATTGTCGTAACGGTTCAATGAACGTATCCTTTGGGAAGATGATAATTGAGCTTAACATCTACAAGCTAGGAAGTCAACCCTCCGAACCCTATACTCATGTATGTTCTGTCGAAAATACAGCTTCCGACCATTGCGAATTTGAGGAGCTTGACGATACTGATCTCGATGCCACTAGTACGTTATGGTTTGATCCCACTGTTTATTATACATGTGAAGACTCTTCTGCCAACAAGTCCACACCTAAGTCCGAACTCTTTGACTTGTCGAATGATTTAATCTAGCTATCCGAGTTTCATAACTCCCTTTCCGATGAGATTATCATTCAAAATCTTGATGAAAGTTTTGAAGATATTTTTGCCGAGAAACTTGCATTCCTAGAAGACATGGGAGTTGTGATGAATCAACCCCCACCTAAAAAAGTCGAACCGCCACCCCTTCTTCTTATCAAGTACAAGAATACGAGTAGTGCACCATCACTGTTTCGTCTTTACCAACCGAGACGTAAATCCGATCGATTACGCCTCCTATCTCCCCACTTCTTCACATCTATGATTTTCCACCAACCATGGTGTTACATTGATAAAATATTCAAATGGTTGGTGTTAAATTTTGGTCTTTGTAAAGTTTTGCATAGACCAATAATTTTACCTCCCATTTTATAATTTTAAATACTTAATAATGTTTTACTCAAATTTGGGGGTGGAGAAAAATATTTTGGCTCCTGAAAGAAAAACAAAATTTTTACAAAATTGTGAGCCAAAAATAAGTTTGGAGGAGGATTTCAATGTCAATAATTCTTGTCCCCATTACTAACTTTTCCTACCAAGTCTACAAGTTTTTAAGCTTAACAGATGATGTCAGTGAGGACGCTGCTGCAAATAGGTTTGGGGAAGATTTATACTTATTCACGCATCATTTTTTGCATTATACTAAATAAAGCATATAATTTTTTGATAATGAAAGTTAGAAAGTGAAAAATAAATAAGATAGGAAGGAAAATTTTAAGAAAAGAAAAAAAAAATTAGATGTTTTATAACGAAGCTGGTAATAGGTAGTCATAAGCTGTTGTCCCAAGGGTTGTTAAGATGAAGGGAATTACTAATTTGAGGATAGAAATAAGTCTGAAAAATAGTCGCTATTCTTGAGTCCAAACATCTGAACGTTGATACCCTACTATACGCACTTGCAGACATCTTGAAATTTGGGATAGTAGAGGATACCTTGAAATGCTCTTGTCTAAAAAGCCTTAGCATGAAGGAAAATAAATATATAAACAAAAATATAAATGAAAAAATGGTGAAGAAAAATGAACACTGGTTTTGTAATTACTTAAGACAGCATAAAAAATATAGTGAGGGTGCTTTATCATCCAGTGCCTTAGACCAACTGGTTTGGGAGCCACTGCTAAACCTTAGGTGTTGTAAGACTAGGATATTGCTAATTACACCTAAATGAGTGAGCACATTTGGTAATCGGTTGGTTAGTATCTCAAGAAATATTAACGGTCGCATGAATAATGTGTGAGCAATTCCATCTGAAATATTCACCGACAAAAAAGTACTAAGAAAGATGGACAAGAGTATGATAATTTGAATTGAATTCTCTAAGTGTAACGATGTATTTTACACACACGTAGGGGTATATGATCGATATTTGGAAGAAAGGTAGGAAGAAAGACTAAAGGAGATGTTTTATTGAGGGATGACGTGATTTCTGATATCTTTTCACGACCATTAAGATAGGGTTCATGGCTACTAAAAAGCTAGTGTGGTTTGAAACTCTTATTTTCAAGTTCTTTCTTTTTATATTCTTTATCTTTGCATATAAATTCCATCATCTTTCTTTTATTATGGGATTTTATGGGTGTAATCCGCTGAAAACCCTCAGCAGACAACACTTCTTCTTCTAAGGACACCTAGAGGTTTAAATGCTTTTTGTACATGCTCAGTGCAATCATGTTGCCTATGAAAGTGTGCTAGGTTTTTCTTTTTATTTTTCTTCTTTTTCTCTTTAATAACTAGTTTGCTTGGGACGATCAAAATTAAGTTTGGGGGTATTTGATTAGTCTAAAATATTGCACATTTGAATGATTATTTCCCCCACTATTGTTAAGTTCTAAAAAGGTGTTTATTGTAATTATAGAACATATGAAGGTTTATGTGTAAAAAGTTAATTATCATATGTTTTTACATTATAATTAACATAATAAGGGAAAATACATGCATATAATATTTATATGAAATATTAGTAATTAAAATATGCATATCATATCAAATATTTTTAATCAATATTCTTAACACATAATATCATATAAAATGGTTAGGAATTATCTAAAAAATACCAAATACTACTAACACTTTGATTTGAGATATTGTGCAGATTAGCTCAGGTCTGGAATCCAAGAGATCCGGGATAAATCAAGATGTCAGAATCAAATCTGCCAGAATATTGAAGCAAATCGTAAGATCTAGCAACGACAGAGACTCAGAGCATTATTTTCAGAATCTAGACATCGAGAGGATCTCCAAAAATCAATATAAAATAGCACAAAAAATCCCAGAGACTGAAGCCATTAATACGCGGTGGAACCGCGGCCAAATGGGCCAATATGCGGCGGTTCTAGGGCATCATGATGTGATGTTTTGGTGATTTTATTGTAACAACATATATTCACTCTGGACGTCTTGGGTTTCTAGTTTCTGTGACTATATATAGGACCGAGAGCTTCAGATCAAAGATCATTACCGAAGAGATCAAAAGGTCCAAAACGATCCACGCATCGGAGTGATCATCAACTAGTCATCTAATTCTAATAAGATAGAGATCTAGAGCAACTAGGATTCTTGTACTCTACTTTCAAATGTTGTATGCAATAGTTGATTAATAAAGATAGTGTTTTTATTATTCTTTTTGCAATTACTTTCCGTATTTACTTTCTGCACTTACCTTCTACATCTTAATCATGTTTTTCCTCTTCTTCATCATTTCTTCTACTTTAAACATGAGCGAGTAATTCCTAACTTGTTAGGATTCGTAGGATAGGATAGATCAATGGATGATAAAATCTTTTAACATCTTTTATACATTTTAAAGTCTATAAACTTTAGCAAAATAAATGTTAACATCCTTATCGGCGCGCTACCAATTTATTGATAGTCACGAGCACGATTCAAGATTGGTTTAACACTTGTTTTGTTAAGAGCTAGACATGAATAGAGATCAATGCAAGGATAAGGGTTAGTAGTGGGGAAACACTAGTTTCATCCAAAAGAACCCTAATCTACATTCATCACTATCGATCTAGTTTTAAACTATTAAAAGATAAAATGAGTAATTTTTAATTATTCATCCATTACTACTAAGTCCTATGAACCTTACAAACCTTCTCTTCATAAATCTTATATCCGTAACGAAAAACAATCACCCTTCTTCAATAAACTCGTCTAAAGCAAGAAAAAGATTTACATTTCCCTGCGACGACCCATACTCATCGCGGCTAGCTACTAGCGACACCGTCTTGATTGCGGTTACTTTACACAAACACACTTTTTTAGCAGAAGATCAATCACAGCTCAAGCAAATGATGCCAAGCTACAAAATATCCGAGAACAAATAGAAAGTGGACTTCGAACCGACTTCATCATCTACGAAGATGGATCCTTGCAATATGAAAGTCGATTATATGTACCACATGGTCCTGTTCGAGAAGAGTTGATGAAAGAAGCTCACAGCTTTTCTTATTCTGTACACCCTGGCGGTACAAAGATATACAAGGATCAACGACAACACTACTGGTGGCATAGAATGAAGCGCAAAGTAGCCAGAAGCGGAGCCAAGCGTTTGATGTGTCAGCAAGTAAAGGCTGAACATCACAGAACTGCCGATCTACTTCAGCCGTTACCAATCCCAGAATGGAAATGACAGCACATTACCATGGACTTCATGACTGCCCTTCCTCACAGCACGAAGGGTAACGACGCAGTATGGGTTATTGTGGATCGACTTACCAAGTTGGCTCACTTTATTCCCTTTTGAGTTGGCCAATCTACTGAGACATTAGCAAAGAAGTACATGGGGGTGAGCATGAATTTAAAGTAAGATTTAACTCTTCAAAATGTATTATATTGATACCCATGAACTCATGCAGGAGATTGTAAGATTACATAGAGTACCAGTTTGCATCGTCTCCGATCGTGATACCAGATTTCGATCACAATTTTGGCAGAGTCTGCAAGCGAGCCTGAGAACGAGTCTGAACTTCAGCACGTCTTACCATCTATAAACGGACAGACAGTCCGAGCGAACAATTCAGATTCTGGAGGACATGCTAAGAGCTTGTATGTTAGACTTCGGAGGTTCGTGGGAAGATCACCTAAACCTGGTGGAGTTTTCATACAACAACAGCTATCAGGCAAGCATTGAAATGTCACCATTTGCAGCTCTCTATGGAAGAAAGTGTCGTTCACCAATAAGTTTGGACGACATCGGAGATCGTGAACTCCTTGGACCAAAGATGATCGTGGCAACTATGAACGTAGTTCGCACGATCAAGGAAAGAATGCGCATAGTCCAAGACAGATAGAAATATTGGGCAGATACAAAGCACCGACACCTAGAGTTCCAACTTGGAGACCATGTTTTCCTAAAGATTTTTCCAAACCGAGGAGTGATCCGCTTTGTCAAGAGGGGTAAGCTCTGTCCGAGATACACAGGACCGTTCGACATTCTCGAACGGGTCGAAGAAGTGGCATACCGTTGGGCACTTACACCCTTATTGGAAGGAGCGCACAACGTATTCCATATATCCCAGCTTCGAAGATATGTGAGTAATCCCAGCCACATCCTTGATCACTCTGAGCTCACTGTACAGACAGACCTAACTTGTGAGCAACAACCCATTGAGATTCTAGATCGAAAGGTAAAGACACTGCGGAAGAAGGAAGTAAATTTGATCCGAGTGATGTGGAGAAAAGATTCGCTACGAGAATCAACATGGGAATGAGAAGATGACATGCGTGCAAGATACCCTTACTTATTTGTAAATTAGTCCCTATTTAAATGTAAATTTCGAGGACGAAATTTTTATAAGGAGGGTAGAATTAAACGACTCTGAATTTACTGTACAAATTTTTTCAGTTTAATGTACAGAAAGGAGTTTACAAGCTTAAGTACAATTTATAAGTTAATTTTTGTTTAAGAACGGCAAGAAACAACTTGTAGCTCACTAGTAAAGTCTTGCACTGCTGTGACGTAGCCCATGTGTTCGAACCCTATCAGACACATTATATTTTTTCTGATTTTTTCTTTTAAACTTTTTGGAAGCCCAAAAGTTTACACGTGCAATGCACATAAAAATGAAAAGTTTGAAGAAATAAACATGTCCTAAAGAGTATTAATACTGAGATGAACACGTGGCACCAATCCGACGGCCCCAATCCTACAATCGACCGGCGGAAAATGCATTATGGCCGGCAGGGACAGGTGAACCATAGGCAATGAGGCCCGGGCTTTGCACACATGACCCTTCCCCTACCCTTAACGCCCCTGCACTGTTTGATTTCTCTGCAACCAAACAGAGACCTTTCAATTCTCCATTTATCATCATTTCAATGCATTTTAATTCATCTTTTTAATTCCAAAATCCTAATTCCACACTATAAGAACTACCCTATGCCCTAGCCCTTCATCATTCTGAAAATTATAGCTAAAATTCTCAAAATTTCTTAAGTACGAGTGGAGCAGAAGAGGAGTTAGAAAGCGACCAAGTTCCGACGAAAATCAAAGCATATTCCGGCGACCCCGCGATGTTACGACGACAACTCCTTCTTCCTATACTTTCATTTTATCCACTTCACTTGTAAGTCCCTTCCAATCCTCATTCTTCTTCTCTAAAAAATTCTTTTTCAAAACATATGTAGGAAGTGGAGTTAATACCGACATCTTCTTTTATACTATATAAAATCCATTTTTTCTTACATATTTGGCATCCATATCCTTACACAGTCTGTGATAATAAAACTAAGGTTTAGAACCAACTTTCACTCAAAAATGTCATGTAACATAACTTTCAGTTAACTTTTATATTAAAGTACCATGAAATTTATATATGTCATCTTATATTGCTTTGCTTAAAACATAATTTTAGGAAAATTTATATGGTAACGACCTACCTCTCACATGCACGCATAGCTTGCATAGCACGATATCCTTTGAATATATTTTTGTTACGAATACAAGATTTCATTAAAATACCATTTACTATAAAACGGTTTTATTTTAAATTATATTTTCAATTCCTTTACATATAAGCCTCTACAACCCTTTTTAGGGAACTCTCTAGTAGATGGTACGGATTATCACGCATCCTTAGGGTAGTAGAGAAAGATGCAGACCTCCTCATGGAGGAGTTGGTCTCGAAAGATTTTTAATACGGTTTTTAAAAACGCAATTTTCTACTTAAATAAAAATTAATTTTTTATAATTATATAAATATTACAAATCCATATATTTTCAAAATATAATAACCTTATATTTTTTTAAATAAAAGAATTACAAATTTCATCAAAATACCATCAAGATACCAACAAAAGTCAAGTTTTACAGTAAAATACCATGAACTTTTCAAGCTAAACTATTATCACTAAAATACCTCTAAGATTTACATCCATGAAAATCCTACATAATATAAATAACTTCTCGATGTTTATTTTTAATTATTTTCAAAAAAATTATTTTCATAAAACCACCTTGATTTATATAAAACAACATTCAAGGACTTTAGTAAATATAGATTTAAACGAGATCAATTCTCTTGAGCCCCAGGAAGCCGGAGAAAGTGAGTGCTTGCTTATTTAAGGTATAAAACTTGATGGTGTTATCAATGGTGATTATCTTGGAAAAAGACACAAATCCTGCCGTTCATGTGCAGCAGTTGATGATAACTCCCAAACCTAATTCAGGATCTAAATCAGTTATAAGTGTATGATTTAAGTCTGAGTCTAAATCGAACTTGAGTCCAAACTCAAACTAGAATCCAATTCAAACATGAATACAAACTCTAATATGTATACTTGAACATGAACCTGAATATCAAACTTGAATACAAGACTTGACTTGACCGAACCATGGCTATAACTTGACATGAATACAAGCTTATATCCTGAACCTGACTACTTGAACAACTTGTATCCATGTTTGGCAAGACTTGTAATATAATCAATAAAACACATTACGGGGTTAACGGGATAGATTAGTATGAAATGTATAGCGTGAAACGAGATGATCACTAAAAGACACCTACATGAACTCTTGTGTCGTTGTCCCATGGGTTTTGACAGGATATTGTACTACATATTACCATAGTTCACGGCGTAAGATGGACTTCTCTCGCATACACAAATACCTTATGTACCAAGCTACAAAAAACTACATTAGAATAGAAATCTTATACCTATACATCTTAACAGTTCAATTCTCATTACTTGCAATATTCCTTTTTTTCTTTTAGGATTTACCGAGGGCTAGTTCGCTGATGACATTCATGTCTATTTCTTTCTTTGAAATGTTCGTCAGGAAGACCGGACTCTCAAGAGATCGAGCCGAGCCAGGAGGACTTGGACCAGTTCACTGCCCAGCAGGATTTCTAGTGCATTTTGTACTTATTTCAGTCTGTATGCCACTGTTTAGACATTGCTTTATATCATTGTATCTTTCCTTTTTAAAACAGTTGTATTGTAAAGATGAATGTTAATAAAAGTTGTCGTTTATTTTATATCTCTTGTCAATTCTTGTGCATTTTATTTTATATTTCTTAATTACACTTAACGTATTTATTTCTTAGTAAATACGTTGCGGGTTTGCCACATCACCGATTCCGTACACTGAGAAGCGGGGTGTGACATGCGCCCTAACAAGCGAACATTCTAAAGCATTCGGGATCAACTCAATGGGGGTTTCTTAACCCAAAACATTTGGTAAGTAATTTTCTAACTCCTTCTCTCTCGAATCCGACACCGTCCAACTTTTCGATCTTCTGCAGGATTCTTTGCAAATTTGCCTCAATAGAATAGAGAAATAACCCGTATTTTGTTGTAGCACCTAAGCTTAATTGAAAAAGAATTTTGTGATGATTTGAACAACTTTTTATTGATTTGCGTATTGCATTCTTTACTACAGACTTTAAGGGAAAAAACCCTAAATAAGATACGGTGAGGGGTTTCAACACCCTTTCCGTGGCCTACAAATCACAAACCGAGTATTCTTGAAACAACTTTCTGTAAATTTGATTGAGATATCTGCTTTAACATCGCCACCATCACAACCCTCCTTTTCTGAAACAACTTTCCATATATATAGGGTTTGATAGTGAGATAGATTCTAGGTTGACCCCTTTAGAGAGGAGTTTAGAAGTGGTGATTGCAGTTGAGAATCAAACGGTTTCGACGCTATCTTTGTTCATGCAATAATCTGATCAATTGTTTCATGCTCAATCGCAATCATTGGCGAGAATCGAAGAACAAGTGTAACAATTAACTGTACAAATTCTTAGGAGTGAACATAGTCAAACTGAAACCAATAATGGAGAAATCTTTCAGCTATGAAGTCAACTGAGTGAGATACATGATCAAACAATTTTTAATGATTTCATAGATGCTACTGAAAATATAATAATTGATTTGACTGAGTGTTATAAGGACGAGCAAAAAATCCTCCTTGTCGGCTTAACACTAGCTTTTAGGTATCAATTTGGCCTCTAATGACTTGTGGCCTTGAGAATAATTTAACTGATATAGTACCTGACGATGAGATTCTCATACCGACGAATTATAGCGTGAAATTTTTTTAGGAGACTTATGAATTTGACGGGTATGATGTTGATATACCATTCGAGATAATAATGATTAGAAATCTACGACTCTAGTTTTTCCGATTGACAAAATTTTTGAAAAAAATTCTAAAATGGGAACCTACATTTTTGGATGACCTAGACATACCCATAAATCAATGTGATGTGGAAGAACTTGAATTGAGAGATAAAATCGATGGTGATATTAGTGAGAATACGATTGTGGAGGAATATATGGAGAAAGTTAACATTGATAAACATTCTTTCACGCCGAGTTTTGAGAAGATTTATACGGATGAACTTGCTATTCTTGATGTTTTTAAGTCACGATTAATTTGGGAACATCCTAAGGACTTTTCTTTTGATGAACTTTTTGAGGATGAACTTCGGTGTTTAAATGACCTTGATACACGATTCTTGAAAATAGAATTCATCCGGGCAACATTTCTTTGACTCCTTCAAAATTTCGTCTTCATCTTCAACGTTTTATTATCCCTCCATTCATACACCCATGCCCAACACTAATATCTAACCATAACACTAGCATTTTCTTTTTCTTTTACATATACTATTTGTTTTACCAGCCTTGATCTTACATTGACAAAATTTTTGAATGATTGCTACTAATTTGTGGACTAACACGATCTCCTAACTATTAATTACTATAATTAGCTAGCAATTTTGCTGAGTTCTTAGGTTTCTTTTTTGCTAAATTGTGAATAAAAGCTCATCCTATATACCTAAATCTAGCAATTAGAGAGGGGGGCAACGATGAGGGCATTGTCAATCTTAGGTTTGGGGGTGAGCATCCTGTTTACTTTGTTGCATCATATAGTCGCATTTGCACATTTATTGCATTTCAGCATTTTTCATTTTTTTTGCATCTAGCTGCATTTGCATGTTATTAAAAAAAATCACAAAACTTTAATACCCATAAAAATTGATTTTTTTTCCAAAAACATAAAAACTTTGGTGTCAAGTTAGCTAGTGGGGAAACTTAGATTCAAAGTCCAACGGTTAATATTTATAGGCTAGAAATAACTAAATTCTAGAATTAGAAATTGAAAACCCAAAAAATAACCTTGCTTGAGTTTAACGGTAGAAAATATACGTCTTTGTATTATACAACACGTGTCGTGAGTTTTAAGAATTAGATGATAAGTTTGAAATTTCTTCAAAAATACAATAAAAGATGCGCATAGTAGGTAGTCCAAACTACTGAAGGGTGCCACAAAAGGAAAAAAAAGAAAAAGAAAGAAAAAGAAAGAAAAGAAAGAAAAGAAATATAAAAATTCGCAAAAAGATGTGCATAGTAAGTAGTCTAAAATACAAAAGGGTGCCAACAAAAAAAATATGTGAATAAGTCTTGGTTGCGCGAACATGACACCTTCGGGGTGTTTTCTCACCCGGTGCCCTAAATTCATCTGGTTTGGGAGTTATCGGCCAAATGTTTGTTACGAAATGACCAAGGCATTTTAATAATATGTTATCAAATAAAATGGAGGCATGAAGACTTTAATTCGAAATTTTTTAGACAAAACGACGCTATTGCACAAGCACATAAAGAAGTATAGAATCTTAAGTTAAATGAATAAGTGAGGTGTGAAAAATAAGGGTTGGATATTTCTAATTTAGGGTGATAAATTTCTAGTTTAGATACTGAACCTTAGGTTAGAGTCGACAGTTAACTTACGAATCTAGCTTGACGGGATTTTATCGGTGTAATCCGCTGAAAACTCTCAGAAGACAACACTCCTTTTCTACGGTAACCTATGGGTTTAATGGATTGTGGCACATGCTCAGTGCAATCACAATTCCTGCGAAAGTGAGATTAGGATTTGTTGTTTGAAAATAAGTTTTGCTTGAAGATGAGAAAAAGCTAAGTTTGGGGTATTTGTTCATCACGAATAATTGCATTTAATACCGACTATTCTTTATTATTTTGTTAATAAACAAGTGCTATTAATCCATGACTTCTATATAAGTACAGGTTTCAGGTACTTAGGGCAATTAAGTTGAAAATAAGGCACATTTTGCACATTTGCGACAAATTCAGGCCAAAACTGCAACCGGAAGGACAAATGATCAAGATACGAGTTTTTTCAACCAAAATAATCACTTTGTGCAACATGGAACAACAAGTGGATAGCCAAGTGGGTGCACAATCTCATTATTGGTGCACAAAAGATCTAAGTGAAAAAATGATGATGTGATGTACACTTTTGAGATGGAAAAGTCATCATTTTAGACTTTAAAACTCCAATGTGCAAATGAGATTGATTTAGAAGAAAAGAGAGGTTCTAAAAATCAAGTTGAGATGTTAGAAGATCGCTGTATGAAGCTGGATCCCAAAATCATTATTAGGGCCGATCAAAACCCTATTTTGGCCGGTTGGGTTGGCCTATGCTTGCCCAATTGCACTCCTGTTCATTCCATATCTCCATCACTGTCATATCATGCCTCTGGAATGTATCTTTTTGCCTGTTGTAAAGTCTATAAATAGTAGAATCATGGAGTGTTAAGGGTTGGTTTTTGGATATGTAATTTATGGATAGCTTCTTCTTCTTCTTCCCTCTTGAAGCTCTCATTTGAGAGCTCCATTAAGGAGGTTGAAGTTGTTATCTAAGCTTATAGCTCAAATCCTTCCAATTGTTAATAATAGTTGAACTCTTTTGCTTTAGTTTATTTGTGTAATTTTCTTTGCTTATTCTTGTTTCATGCTCTTTTATTTCTCTTTTATTATTTGTTATAATGTGTGAGTAATTTCTCTTGACTAAGGAGAAGGTAAGGATGGATGATGAATGTCTTTGCCTTCTATCCTCTCTTTTGATCAAACTTATGCTTAATTTTTTTAAACTCAATGTTAATCTTACTAGGTGTTTGTCAACATGCTTGATAAGGCATGTAGCATCCATATGATGGTTCTATCTCCTACTGTATATGCTTTATACTTTCGAACATCACCTAGCAAGTTTAAACTTGTGCTTTTACTTCTCATATGCTAATTGTTGTTTGTTGATGCTGTATGCTTGCAAACCCTTGTATTTAGTTTTGATACTTCATACTTCGACATTCGATTTATAAGTTAGAACGTGTTTATTTTACTCGTCTATTGCAACTTCTCCTAAGATGATGTTGTATGCTTAACAACCCGTCGTGGTTGGTTTTGATACTTCATGCTTCATTAGTTGAGTTGGAATGTGAAAGAGTTTGTGGGATCAAGAGAATAAAATTGTGGGCATTGTTGTGAATCATTCGTCCGAACCAGAGCTGAAGCCTTTCCCCTTTTTCGTATTTTGTCAAACGTGACACAACAAACCAAACCAATATTCTTTTCTTTGAACTTACCATAATAACACTTAATCACCAATTCTCTGTGGATCAACCCGTACTTGCCAGCTCGCTGCTAACGAGCCGTGCATTTGTGGTTATAAATATTTTACAACAAGATCTAGCTCACGTGCGCCGCATTTATAACTTAAACTATTCTTTTAACTGAAAGCGTGTGCGGGTGAAGTCTCAACATCGGCTCAAGATGATTTTGAGCCGTCTAATGCACTCTTTCAGTCCTGAAATGTTCCATAAACTCAATAGGCGCGTCGTTTAATCTCGTGCCCATTTCACATCCAAAACCATCCAAATAAATTCTGTAACCCCAACTCTTCATTTCCATCTTAAATTCTTTTTTAATGCTATTATTTCTTTTAATCATCCTTCTATTGCCCTTACTTCTTTTTAATGGCCATTATTGTCTTTAATTCCTCATGCTACTAAAAATTTCCTTCTCCCTCATTCTTTGATTGCCCCAAAACATTATTCCCTTTGAAAATTCCTCTCCAAAGATTCCTTCAAATCACAGTGAAAATCCTTCTCAAAGACGATCGCCAAATCTTCTTCCACCAAGAAAAGTTTCCACCTAAGCCATACTTGAATCTATCGGTGATATGGTTATATCGTATCACACTATGAGTAAGTTCTCATTCCCATCCCCTTCTCGATCTCTTCTCCTCCTTTTCTCCCTTCTTGTAAATCGTCTCCTCCATAAATCATCTCTTCTTGTTTCATAGAAATTTCCAATGAAATATAGATTCTAATATACAAATCTAGATACACATGAATTTGTTTAACCATAAATATTGTATTGGTGCAATATTATGATCCCATATTGTTTTCCCATACTAATATCAACACTTATATGTCGTAGATCAAAATAAACAAGGTAATGATGTTATGATTGTAAGATCGGGCGCTCCCTGCGCATGCGCACAACGGAAACGAGAACGGACGGAAAAAAAAATTCCATAGCAGCGCGATTGACCGTACGCAAAAAATCGTCCAAGCACTAGTATCGAACTAAACTAAAGAGCAAAAATTGAAAGAGCGAAGATGCTACAACCTTTGTAGCGTGTCAAGCTGATCCCGGAAGACCCCGTCTAAACTCCGTGAGCTCCTAAACACGTCTACATGCCAATTGCCTCACTGTAGATGATCCGCATTGAAAACAGGCTGCTCGAACTCCATCTCCATCATCGGACGAAGAAACTTCCTCCAGAAGCTTGCCGGACGTGAAGGAAGGCGATGCGAACGATGGGGACTCTCTACTTTTTACACTCTCTCACCATGGCAACACTTTCCATCAACCTAAAGAGCTCAATTCTTCTTGTGAGGAAGAAGAAGATAGAATGATTTTTGATGGCTTGTAAAAAAAATGAATTGTTTCATCTCATTTTTTCCAACCATGTCATGTTTAACCATGACACCTATCCTCTCTCTCACTCTCTCTCATGTGTGTGTCAACACACAAGAGAGAGGGTAGGCCCTATCATTTAATTAAGCATATAAAATAACTAATAATATATATATATATATATGCATTAATATATATATAAAGATATATATGCATTTACATATATATATTTATTTGTATATATTTATTTATGCATAATTTAGAATGGTGGGACTTAATATATATATCAAATATATATATTAAATAAGTATTAGTACATATATCCTATACACGTGCACATCATGTATCACATACACGAAATGCTATCAATATTTTCTCGGTATCATGTATCGTAGAGAGTGTGTATCATATACACTATACTAGAAACCGTATCCTCAATACGGTTATCAAGTCAACACTTGACTTAATATTCCAGCTTTTAAACTGGCTAGTATAGCAGTCGTCCGATTAAACGCGAATATCCAATATACATGTTTTACCGAACTCATGTATGTATCCCTATTCGTACGTTACATTGCGTTTTGCCTGGGTAGCCACTTTCGTTGCGGGACTCTAAAACCCTGTCAATACGCTGGCAATAGGTTATACAAGATCGTATCCGATTAAATCTGAAACACTTTCATATTTAACCTCCTTTCGAGTTAACCCACAATCTCATCAGTGGCACTAGCTGTACGTAACGGCTATCCAGGTATAAGCAAGATAAAGACAGGTTGACGAGCGAACTCATCCGGACCCAACAAAGTCTATAAGTGACAGTCACCGTACAGTCCGGTCTCTTCGTCAAGGAGTATCACATACCGGGTTTGGGGAGTGGAATCTGTCAGACCCTCAATAATCCGATAAGTCATGTTGAAAGAGGATTCATAACCAAAGAGATACAATTAGTAACACTTACCAGTTTATCTCTACTACCGTGGCCACAAACTTCTGGCTATAGTTGTGTCCTGCACAAGGCCACATCAACTCCCAATACCAGGAGTGACGAATTCCTTCGACCGCTCACTACCTCCATGTGCTTCAGAACTGTACCCAACTAAAACCTGTTTGCATAACTCAATAGAGCCTTGGTAGGGTAGTAATCTAAGTACAGTAGGAATACACACAAGACACTGTGGTGATTTCAGGTCTAGGGACTACCCTGTACTCATGTCACCAGAGAACTGCTATCTGACATTGGTATAATACCATCTAGGAGTTCTCGGCGAGTCCGTCCAGTGTAACTCATCAAATGAACACATGTATACACCCATAAGTGTCAAACGCTTATGGTTATGGGATCATCCATCGCCCCATACAGGGTCATGAAACGTATACAATAGTCTAAACTGGAGTACCGATACCTAGTCTCGATACTCCTACGACTAGGGACATTTAAGGATGTGCTTATAAGCTACCAGGCCCCATTAGTATGATCCATATCATAATCCTGGTAGTCAAGTAAGGATTCTATGGGCTTTATCTTATGTATTTGCGATACGTGATAACTAGTATCGCGCATTCACATGACAGATAAAGACAAACCAGATAGCACACTATCATCTTGAGTAAAACTGTTCTTGGTATAAGCCTTCCTCGAATTCAGTAATTGCATTCCCGCAACTACGATAATTGCCTTGAGGGCACCTATATCCAACAATGATATGAATATAAATCAATACCGCATCCTATACTCTTGAATGCTTGGACTTTTAACCTGATCGTCTGAACGAACAGGGTTTGAGCCGGCTCAACAATGCCGGAAACTTGTGCGATGGTCGCTACATGAGCGGACTTTTGCGGAATGAAAAAAAATGATTTAAAAAACTTTGCACAAGTATTCGGAAACCTAAGAACATCCATACACTAAAAGATACAAAAAACAGTAAGCATACACAACAAAAATGAGTTTTACGGAACTACAACTTTTGAAGCGTGCTTCCACCGTTGTAGTAGATTCTAGCTAGGCTCCGAGTCCTCTGGATCAATCTTGCAACCTGATCTCCTTTGCCGAAAATAATCCACGTGCGAGCTTTCGGCACTAGCTCCAACTCTACCAAGTGAATGTCCTTATGAAGTAACTCCTAGAAGTGAAGTGAAAGAAGATGTAGTAAAATGGCATACTCTCTACTCTTTCTTTTATTTCTCTCTACTTCTCTGATTCCTTTTCTCCTTATATGAGAGAGAAAGTGTATGGTTGTAATGAGAAGAGAATTGGTTTTTCTCTTCATATTACACATATACTTGCTCTCATCCACTTGTCAAGAAAATGAGAGTGGCTAGCATGTAAGCTTCCACCTCATTTCATAATATGCATAAAAGAAAAATAATAAGAGAAAAAGAATAATCATATGTATGATACCATCATACATATAATTAACCATGCACATGACACATAACATGTATCAAAATATAACATGAGAGAGTGTGTGAGAATAATATATAATACTAGTATATATATGCATCATTATATTATTAAATCAAAACTTGATTTAATGACCTGGCTTTATCATAAGCCGACTAGTATTATCAGCCGTCTGATTAATACATATGTCATCACATACACGTGTTTAACCGGACCCCCGCACGTATCGCCGTACGTGCACTACATCATTTCTCTAGAACCAGAAAACCTTCTGTGTGAGACTCTGCAGACTCAATGATACGCTGGCAGTGAGTTACTAGATCAAATCCATAACTCGCAAGCACATCAGTAACACTAGCTGTGTGTAACGACTTCCCAGATATCAATCGAAAAAAGAGGTCGACAAGCAAACTCGTTCGTACACTACAAAGCCTATCAATGATAATCACAATATAGTCTGGTCTCTTCGTCAGAGAGTTTCACATACTGGGTTAGGGGGTGGAATCCATCAGACCCCCGGTAACTCGATAAGTCATGCTGATCTGACGACTCATAACCATCTGAGATACAACTGATAACCCTTTATCAGTTTATCTCAACCGTCCTGGCCAGGGACTTATGTTTATAGCCGATCAAGCATAGCATGACATCAACTCCCTATACTGAGAGAGATGAATCCCTTCGACCGCTCACAGCCTCCATGTGCTTCAGGCCTGTACCCAACTAAATTTTTTTTGCACGGCTCTTTAAAACCGTGGAAGGGTAGTAATCAAAGTACAGTGGGAATACAAATGAGATACTATGGCAATCATATGTCAAAAGACTACCCTGTACCTCTATGTCACCAGAGAACTGCTGTCTGACAATAAGTATAATACCATTTAAGAGTTCTCTACCAGTCCGTTCAGTAAAACTCATTCTCCAATGAGCACCTGCATACAATCCTCGATACCAAACAACAATAGCTGTGGGATCAGCTATCGCTCTCCAACCCGGCCAGGAAATGTATACACTAGTCTACTTAGGAGTATCGATACCCAGTCTCGATACTCCCATAACTAGGAATATTTTAGGATGTGCTTATGGAATATCCATGCCCCACTAGTATGATCTTCATCATAATCCTAGAAGTCAAGCAAAAATCCTAAGGGCTTTATCATTATGAATTTAGTGATATGTAATACCAAGCAATTTACATAATGATAAAGACAAACCAAATAGCATACTATCATTTCGAGCAAGACCGTTCTATCCTAATATAGGTCTATGTACAATTCCAATAATTGCCTTCATGGCACCTATATTCAACAATCTCCCACTTGCACTTAAGGTCAATTATTACGGTATCCCTATACCCAACTTCTCCAGTAACAGTTTTGCAATCTGTAATTGGAAACAGCCTTAGTGAGTGGATCTGCTTATAATGTTTCTTATTTCATCTCTCTTTATCTCAATCTCGCGGAGATCAACTATCTCCCGAATCGAGCGATATTTTACCTTAGAATTTGTATGGATAGTTGATGGGACAAAGTTCAGAAATGAACATATTAATCCAAACAATTTCTAGGGTTGCATCTTTTGCTGAGGAATACTCAGCCTCCAACATTATGTTTGCTTCAGTATCCAGCTTGGAACCTTTTCCAACATATTTCTCCTCATAAGAGGGTATACTTATAACTCGTAATAGAAATTTTGTTATCTATGTCATCTTGGAAGCTGGAATCGGTAACCGTCTCCAGTTGGAGACTGCCATTACCAAGAACATCCACATATATTCTTCATTGCTATCCTTTGTTTCTCCAGGATTTAATAGATATCTACTTATTACAACTCGTGCATAAGCTACATCTAGTCTGGTACATGATATCACGTGATTGACCCTACTAGCGAAACATATGGAATGTCATTCATGCGAGTATCTCTCCTCATCTGTCCAGAAGAAATCTCTTTAGAGAGGGCGACTCCTTTTCATGCGAGTATGCTACCATGCTCAGAGTCATCCATTCTAAACATCTTTTAGAATGGTTTCAAAGTACTCAGATTGGGACCATCCCTAAATCCTTCTATATCTATCTTTATAGATCAATTCCTCAGAATGATTGATATATTATCCATATTCTATATGGAGAAACATATGTGAAAACCACAGTTCGACAGAATCTTGACATAGGAACATTATTTTGATGAAGTCAAACATCTTGACAGTTACATCAAAAATTAGACGATCCATCTTTGCGATACTTACTCTAGTCCATTAATGGACTTAACCTACTTGCACATCTTTCCACTGCTCTCACTGACTACAAGGACCCTTGGCAAAATCATATACACGTGCACTTCTAAATCTCTATTTAGAAAGACGTTATTGACGTCCACCTACCAGATCTTCTAGTCATAAAGAATAGTGGAGGCAGGTGATATCCGAATGGACTTCAGCATAGACTGAAGGAAAAAGTTTCATCATAATCCACACCGGGTATTTAACGAAAACCTTTTGTTTCAAGTCTAGCCTTATTAGGTTACTACATTTCCATCTGTATTGATCTTATTTTGGAAGATCTACTTGTTACTAATGGGTTTTACCCCTTCAGGAACTTCCAACAAGGTCCATAATTTGTTGGATTGTATGGAGTCCAACTTGGATATCTTGGTATCCAGTTATCAGTCGGAAGTCACTACTCCCTATGACCTACTGATAACTAGTAGGATCATCATCGGTCATGATGCAATCCTCCCTGTCACTGTCTATGAGGAAACCATAGTATCCCTTGGGTAGCTGAGGTCACCTACTAAATCTGCAGAATGGCTAAGCTTTGTCAAGGAAAATTGAATTCTCAGGTTCTACTAAATTTTCAGTAATCATCTATGGTTCTGGAATTACTTCCAGTTCTACCATACTCCAACTAATTTCTCTTGCAAGAAATTCCTTTTCTACAAAGGTGGTGTATCAAGAACAAAACAACTTTTGTAACGACTCTGAAATCACTGTACAAAAATTTCTTGTTATTGTACAGAAAAGAGTATTATAGCCTGTGTAAGAGTTAAAAGATATTTTTGTTAAATAAAAACAAGAAACAACTTGTAGCTCATTAGTAAAACCTCTACACTGCTGTGACATAGCCTGTGTGTTCAAATCCAGTCAGATATAATTATTTTTTAAGATTTTTCTTTTTAAATTTTCGGAAGCCCGAGAGCTGCACATGCAATTCATGGAGAAACGAAAAGTTTCAAAAAAATCAAACAGGTGCAATAAGGTGTACACACCCAACTTGACACGTGGCACAAATCTCGAGACAGGTCAACAAATCTCGACCGCCCATTCCCTCAATTTGGCCGGCGCCGACGGTCCAAGTTGCCCCAAATCCCCTCGTGCTTTGCACACTTGTCCCTTTGACTCCCCTAAACTCCCCTGCACGGTTTGATTTTCCTGCAATCAAATAGAGACTCTTCAATTCACCATTTAACACCTTTTTAATGCACTTTAATCCAAAATTTTAATTCCCAAACCCTAATTCTTCACTATAAATACCATCCCATGCCCTATCTCCCCTCTATTCTAAAAATTTCTAGCAAAATCACCTCAAAAGTTCCTAAGTGCAACTGGAGTCAAGTGGAGTTAGCAACCAAGCTCCTTCCATCGAAGATCGAAATCGTTTTCGGAGCTCCTGTGAAGCCTCGAAGCCCCCTCCTTTTTCCTTACTTTCTTCTCGAAATTATAAAGCCGTAAGTCCCTCTCATCTCTTCTTCTTTTCATCTCAATTCATCTCCTAAAGTATATCGGTAAAGTGGAGTTACCTCCGATACATTTCTTTTTAAACTTGGAACCCCATTTTCCTTAATACATAAGTAAACTAATTTTACCACCCAGCTTGTAACTTTGAATACAATCTTTTAGTTTTAAATTTAACCAAAAATTCCATGTGAAACTATTATAAAATGAACTTTTCATTAAAATACCATGAACTTTAGTATCACCCTCTTATCGATAATTAGTTTAAATACCTTTAGAAAAAAACTTCACGGGATAACGACCTACCCCACACGCACACTATGCTTCCATAGCACGGTACTCTAAACATATAGCTATTATAAAGAATAAGCTTTTCATTAAAATACCACACCTTTTCAAAATGCATTTCTTTTAAATCGGTATTTTATAATTCTTGGCAAATACGCTTCTAAAACCCTCGTTAGGGGACCCGCTAATAGATAAAGTGGATTATTGCACATCCTTGGGATAGTGGAGCGAGATGCAGAACTTCTCACGGAGTATTCGGTCTCGAAAGGAAATAAAAATACGGTTTTTAAGAAATACGAATTTTCGAAATAAAAAAATAAATTTTGGAAAATTATATAAAACTATGAATTCGTATTTTAAATAAAAACATGTTATGAAACTATATTTTTAAAAATGAAGATTTAAATTTTTTAATAAAACACCATCAAGTTTCCAAAAGAGCCAGTTTTCAATAAAATACCACAAACTTTTAAAAAGGCTAAGTTTCATTACCTAAAATACCATTTAAATTAAAATCCATGTTCATGAAAACCCTAAATATTATAAATCACCCTCGAGATTTATTTTTAAATTATATTAAAGTATTTTTCATTAAAACCCATCGGGATATGTAAAACAATATTTTAAGAACTCTAGTTTAATATAGGTTTAAACAGGATCAATTCTCTTGAAGCCTACGGAGCCGGAGAAGGTGAGTACTTGCCTATTCAGGTTAGACAACTTAATGGAGTTATCAATGGTAATTGTCTTGGAAAAAAACATAAATCCTGCCGTCCATGTGCAGCAGTTGCCGATTACTCCCGAACTTAAGATATTACAAGAACAAATTGCTTTTCATAAGATTCTAACTCCAACATAAATCCAAAATCAAACTTGAACTTGAATACTTGATCATGAACTTGAATACTCCAATTCAAACATCCAACTCAAACTTGTATACTTGACTCGACTTGACCGAACCATGGTTATAACATGACATGAACTTGACATGACTACCTGAACAAATGATTACATCCTGATCATGAATTTGAACATTTTATATCCATGGATTCGGTCAGGACCTGTAACCTTAATCTATACAATACAATATGCAGGGATAAAGGGGTAGATTGGTACAGAACGTATATCGTGGCACGAGATGTCACTTTAAAAGACACCTACATGAATTCAAGTGTCGTTGTCCCGTGGGTTATGACGGGGCCTTGTACTACATGTTACCAAAGTCCACGGGTTAAGATGGACTCCTCTCACATACACGAATACATTCTTTATCAAACTACAAATAACCACGTTAGAATAACTATCATATATATACAACTTTACCTGTCTTCTATTCTTTTGGTTTTCTATTCACACTACATACTATCTTCTCTTACTTCTTTTGGGACTTACCGAGCGCTAGTTCTCTGACGACATTCCTTTCTGTTTGTTTCTTTGGAATGTTCATCAGGAGGACTGGACTCTAAAGATGTAGAGCCGAGCCAGGAGGACTTATACCAGCTTGCAACTCAGCATGATTACTAGTTTTTGTGCACTTACTTTTAGTATGTCATTGTTTAAGCATTTGCTTTTGTTATTGTATTTTTTATTTTCAGATAGTTGTATGTAAATAAAGTTGTTGTTTCATTTTATTACTCTTGCCATTTTTATTCATTGTTATATTACTTAATTATGATTAACGTATTTATTTTCATAATAAATACGTTGCAGGCTTACCACGTCACATTTTCCATCTACTGAGAAGCGGAGCGTGACAGGTTTTGTTGGTGACTTATGCAGGCCAGTTCTGCATGAAGTCTTAAGCAATATACCATAAGAATTTTAAGAATCGGAAACTATACATTCCTTGCATTTCAAATTTCTTGAATCTACCATAATCTGTCTTTTCTATCAAGGTGATGGATTCTCCAAACAACACCAACATCAATGGCAACACACTACCACCTACCTTCCCACATCCCCTACCGTTGCTACTCAAATCAACGAATAGACGGTGCTTCTAGAAGCCATCAAAAGTCTTCTGGAGGGTCAGCAGCAAAAGACTACTATCCTTATGAACCGTCCCGAGGCCGAAGCACCGGGAGTGAAGCAATTTCGTACGTTGCATCCAAGGAACCTTTCAGGGAAAGAGAGTCCTCTTGAGGGTGAAGAATGGGTCTAAAGTATCGAAGACGACCTTGCAGCAGCGCAGGTACCAGACATAGCTTGGGTTCCTATGGCCAAGCTCCAGCTTATCGACAATGCAAGAGTCTGGTGGAAAGCTAAGGAAAGCCGTCTTACCCAACCAATAGAGTGGAAGACATTCCATGAACTGATCGATGCTAAGTTCTTCCCCGAGACTGCCCGCTTTAGGATGGAACAACAGTTCATCCACCTGCAACAAGGCTCCATGTGGGTAAAATCGGTGGATGAATATGATGCCAAATTCATCATGCTTAGCAGGTAAAGAATTTGTATCAAAATTCTGTTCAGTAAAACAGATCACTATCATGACATCAATATCTTATCAAGTTCACAGCACACTTGATCCCGGCCGATAAGATTCGGGCAAGATGATTCCAATAGGGATTAGACCTGGAGATTCAGGCTTCATTAGCTATAGGTGACTATCCAACTCATGAACTCGCCTTGAAGGCAGCACACCGTTATGAAGCTGTGTTCAAGAAGAAAGGCAAGCCTCAAGCAGTCGGAATCAAACGCCCTGCTACCCAGATGACAGGAGAAGCCTCTTCTAGGCCGACTTTTGCAACCAAGAGGCCAGGATCGTTTAACCGGTCCAGTCTAGATTTCTGTTTCTACTGCAAGAGAACTGGACACTTGGCGAAGAACTGCAGGTGTGCAAATGGCCTGTGTTTGATTTGTGGCGCATCTACTCACGCTATAGGAGCATGCCCATATTGTATTAACACAGCACCAGCATCCAGACCCGCAATTACAATTCTGCAGAGGCCAGCCATTCAGGCACCTGCGCCTCGCCTAGCTCTTCCTGCACCATCTCCACATGGACCACCTGCACAACCTCATCGTCAATTCCATCGGGCACAGAAAAACGTGCTTTATGGTCAAAGGAATGTGCCTCCGGCAAGGAGGAATGTACCAAGACAATAGGCTTTTACAATGACGGTCGAGGAGGCCGAAGCCACAGGACAAGTCATCACTGGTAAATTCCCCCATCTTTTCAATTTTTTAATCCTTGTATATCGTTATACTTTTCCCATATCTAAACACGATATCACAAAACTTAGGTACTATACTAATAGCCACCTTTCCTGCACTCGCACTTTTCGACACCGGAGCTTCACGCCGCTTCATGTCCCAATGATTCATGAGAACGCATGTGATTCTCGTGAAGCCACTCATTTCAAGCTGGAATGTCAGTTTTGGGAATGGAGTCTTGAAGGAAACTTTGGAGTATGATCAGTGCCTAGTTGTAGTTTGCGGTTGAGAATTCTACACAAATTTCAAAGTACTGGACATACCAAATTTCGATATTGTGTTAGGAATGTATTGGCTGGGAGTATTTTATACTACCATTGACTGCCGTTAAAGGAGGATAATATTTGAGATACCAGATCACCCAGTCTTCTATTTCAAAAGTAGAGATAGAACCTTAAAGAAAGGAAGCTACCATGCTAAACCGAAGAATGTAGAAGTGTTCTCTCTACCTGCGGAAGAAGAAAAGCTTGAAGTAGTTCGAAAATTCGAGGATGTGTTCCCTGAAGACATATTAGGTTTTCCTCCGGATCGAGATCTTGAATTTAGCATTGATTTACAACCTGGTGCACAACCTATAATCAAAGCTCCATACCGATTAAGTCCGGAGGGATTGAAAGAGATCCATATTTGGTCGGACAAACTACTGAAGAAAGGTTGGATTCGACCCAGTACTTCAAGTTGGGGATCTCCAGTTTTACTAGTGAAGAAGAAGGAAGGTTCATACAGGATGTATGTGCATTATCGAGCTCTGAACGAAGTGACGATTAAGAAAAAGTATCCACTACCGCACATCGATGACTTTTTCGATCAGTTAAGTGGGTCTTATGTCTTTTCAAAGCTAGATTTTCATTTGGGTTACCATCAGGAGAAGGTCAAAGAGTCCGACATTCCAAAGACGGCGTTTAGGACTCGTTATGGTCATTATGAATATCTTGTAATGCCATTTGGAGTGACTAATGCACCTACCATCTTTATGAACTTGATGAACCAAGTTTTTCGAGAGTACTTAGACAGGTTCATTGTCATCCTCATCGACGACATCCTGGTGTATTCAAATAATTGGAAAGAACATGCCGAACACTTACAGGTTGTCCTGGAGACATTACGACAACACTAACTCTACGCCAAGTACAGCAAGTGTGAATTTTGGCTAGATCAAGCCGGATTTCTCGGACATATTGTTTCAGGCGAAGGAATCTTGGTGGATCCATCTAAGTTGTCACTGTCAGAGAGTGGCCGACACCAAAGACGGTGAAAGATATAAGAAGTTTCTTAGGCTTAGCAGGAAACTATAGATGGTTCATTGAAGTCTTCTCAAAGATCATAGCACCATGACCAAGCTCACACGTAAAGACGAAGCATTCATGTGGTCAGAAGCTTATGAAAAGGCTTTTGCAGAACTCAAGTCGAGGTTAACCTCTGCTCCTATCCTCGTAATACCGGATCAATTAGGCAGATTCGTCATGCATTATGATGTGTCCTGATCAGTCGAAAATATTGCATTTTTAACACGACAATTTACCGACCATTTGCACTCATCTAAAGGTGCTCGGTATTAATATAGCACATATTAGCAAAACAGCCGTAAAATACCAAATTACATGTGTTATACTTTAAAACCGACATTTTTGAGGGAAATTGAGTTTTTATCATGGCATCGCATCATCTTTGTATAGCACAACACTTGTTTCGAGAATCTGTGCAGGAAATTCCAGGAGAAAAGCCAAATCTGTGAAAAAGTGCTGATAAAAATACGCCAACTCCAAAATTTGAGATCTGGCAATTAACTAGAGGAAATTATAAGATTCCACATATCAGAAATATACCAAGAAGCCAGCAGAAAGCAGTGCAAGGAATTATATACAGAGAGGCAGCCAAACGGCCGCGGATCCGCGGCCGGAGCAAGGCATGTGCCGCGGATCCGCGGTCACGTGACTATGACATCATCAAAGCTCCACTTCAGAATTCTTCTCTCAAGTTACACACCTCATCAAGCTATGGAAATTTCCAGAATTCTCCAGAAGTTTCTGCCAGATCAGCAAAGCTCCTTGTTTAAGCTAATCATGTTCTAGCTTCCAAAGCAAGCTACTTAACAAACTAAACCTAGAAGTTTCTCCCTAACCTCCAAGCTTAAGAAGGAAGCTAAAGCCTAACTAACTCCCTCTAGAAGCTTCTACCTAACTACCTAGCTTACAAGGGAAGCTAACCTAAACCTAGCTTCTAAAGGAAGCCAAAGCTAGTGAGGGCTATAAAAAGAACCCTAAGGCTTCACATCTAAGGTTGTCCATTAACCATTACACACACAAGTTGAGTGACACAACTTGTGCATTCAAAACCCTAACCCTAATCCAATCAAATCCAAGCCAAAATCAAGAATACCGAGTACAATTCAAGCAAGAAGCCTTCAACCTTTTAGGAGCGAAGCCGATCTTCATCTGAGCAAGTGATCCAAGACGATCCGCGACTCACGAAGACGAGCGAAGCCAAATCAACGATCGAGTTCTTTCCTCATTGTAGTTCTTGAGAGAATTGTAACGAAATTGTTGATAAATAAAAGGTGAATTTTTATCTTGCTTTCTTTACGTTCTTACATCATGATTAGATCTCGATTCTTGATTGTGTTCTTTGATATGATCCTTGAGTAAAAACTCCGCTCATGAAAGAGTCGAGAGAATCAATAGATGATCATGTTACAAATCTTAAAACGATTCTTAAGTCCTATGAGTTTTGTAAACTCTTGTAAATTGAAGAATCGACAACCAAGTTTCGAGCGATGCTTTCTTGATTGTGTTCGCTCTTAATTAGTGATCCACGATCGATTCTTGAATTTACTAGAAGCTAGAATGTGAATAAAATCAATGAAAGGACAAGGGATAGATGATGAAACCCTAGTTTCCGCAAGAAATCCCTAATTCTCGTTGATCTTCATCGATCTAGCAACAAATCATCGATGGATAAGAATACGTAATCAATAGATTTCATCACGTCTATAGATTCGATCGATTCCTACGAGCCTCACTTATATTCTTGATTATTGGATTGGATATCATCAATTCTTGATTCTTGATTTTTAATGTTTTCTTGTTATTAGATCTTGATTTTGCTAATTCTTGAAATTCACTTTTAATCTTGAACTTAATTGTCTTTTCTCTTTTCTTTAATTTTTAATTCATCTAATTCAAATTCGAATGGATCTCACCTTCCCTGTGGACGATCCACACTCGCTAACGCGCTACAATCGACATCGTTATTGATTGCGATCAAAAAATTTCTTTGGTTGTGATTTCTATACATTTTCTACCAACACGAACCGAGAATCGTATCAATCAAATGGCGCCGTTGCCGGGGAACGTGTGCTAATTTGTTCGTTTTTAAAATTTGAGTTGAAAAATTTATTCCATCAAAAGTTTTAGATCTAAATTCGCACAAACACTAAACGATTCGTTGTGATTTGTTGCGAGGAAATCTGGAATCTGTGGAGTGCGAAGAAAAATTTTCAGATTATTCCAGAGAGCTTAGAAGGTGAACATTAGCAGCCTCAAGAAATTTTGTGTAGGGAACAGTCTATCAGACCGTGGAAGCGCGGCATTAGGCTTCATTGTGGCGGAACCACGCCTCTCCTGTAGCGTTGTTGTACAAGTTTTTTCAGGTGACTCCCTAACTTTCTTATCTCCTTCTCTGTCTGCTCCAATAACAAATTTGCTGCAGGGTTCTTTGCAAAAATTCGCAGCGCCGCAAAAGCAATAAAAATTGTGCGTGTTTGATCTTGGTTGTTTGCATTTTTAATACGGAAATTAAGGGGCACGGCCAAATTCAGATTAGGTGGGGAGTTCATTACCCTTCCTAAGCCCCGAAAATCACAAACTTGCATCCGCATTACCCTCATTAACTAAAATCTAGACATGACTCTAAGGATCATCGCGCTCACTTAGGACAGAAGAAGGCCGTGGGTAATTCCTTGCTTATCCGCGTTTCTTTTGTGGTGTCTAAGGCAAGTGTGTCTAAGGCTAGTGGTTACTTAATTAGGCCCACTACTTACGTAGTAGAGAACCTCCCAATTACCTGGCACTTACCTGGCCACAGGAGAGACAAAGAGGCAGTGGAGGATTGATCCTGCGACTTGTCTTTTGGCAGTTAGGAGCGGTCTAGAGACTTGACCTAGGTGACCATTACACTTAGGGTTTTGTTTGTGCATTTTTGTGATTTGCATTTCTTTCAAAAATCCGTATCTTTTTCAAAACAAACACCACTTTATCTTTCCCCTAATTATATCAATGCTGCCACTTGTGCTAAACCCTTTAGTGCAAGCTAGGCTGGACACAGGATTCTACTGCCTGTCTTGTCCGCGTTTTCCCCTATCGACCCCAAAGTCAGTATTTCTACATTTTCTTTTTCCCACCACCACCGCGATGGACGGTTATCCATCAAACTTTTACACCACTCTGCCACCGCCCGCAGGTGCGCAGAATCCTCCACGCATTTCTCTCCAAGAGAGATGCTATCCTTCACGTGTTCCCCTTTCCACCTGTCTTTCTATACCACCAGCCAACGGGAAAAATTTTGAAATCAATCCCGAATTCATCGAACTGTTACCCAAATTTCACGGTCTTGATTCTGAAGACGCATACGCTTTTATCTCCAAATTCGAAAACGTATGCGCAATGATTGGAACGTCACAACTGTCTGTGGATGCTCTGCGTTTACGTTTTCTCCCATTCACTTTGTGCGATTTAGCCGAGAAGTGGCTTTACAACACAACCGCACATTCTATTTCAAAATGGGATGAATTTGTAAAAGCATTCCTAAAGAAATTTTATCCCAATCAGAAGACCAGCCGTGTTCGGAGCGAAATCTTCAAATTTACCCAACTTCCCAGTGAACCATTTTGGAAATGCTTTGAACGATTCAAGGATCTTCTTATCCAATGCCCTCATCACGGAATCTCTAGATGGGATTTCTGTCGAATTATCTATGAGGGTATTGATCTCACTACTAGATAGATGCTTGAAACCATGTGTCAAGGCACCTTCTTGACCAAAGATGATGGTGAAGCTTGGAAATATCTAGAAGATTTAGCTCAAAACACATCACCATGGGAAAGTGTTAGACCACCACCGCCTAGGGAAGAGGTCAATCAGCTCAATGTTTCCGTCATAATGAGAGCCGAAATGGCCGCAATACAGAGGAAACTCGACGCTATAGAAAACAAAATCTCTTCAGCCTCCCTAAACCAATACACACTTCCCAAAACCGTGTGTGGCTGCTGTTCAAACCCTTCACATTTGACGGAAGAATGTCCTTTTACTTGGAACCAATCACAAACTCAAAACATGGTTCTAACCCAAAACAATTTCCAAAGGGCTCTTCCACCACAACAGCAACCACTTCAATTGAGTCAGCACCCCTTCTAATCACAAAACTTTCAAAATCCGGTCAACACACCTGCACCAAATAATCCTTTGCAATTGACCGGTGCTGATGAATCCTCTTCATTCATAAACTTGCTTCTGAGAAATCTCATGCAAGTATCGGCTGAAATAAAGACTTCCGTCGATGATATAAAGAAAAACTCCACTTCCCAAGCTGAGAGTATTAAATCGATGGAAGCAGAAATTGCAAGATTAAAAGCCGAATTGAGTGCAAGAGAAAAAAGGAATCTTCCAGCTCAACCCCTACCTGATCCTGGACCTTCACATTACACAAATGTGGATGCACTTACCACGTTGAGATCTAGAAGAGTGCTAGACAATCATGTGGGTAAACAGATTGATGTTGAGGAATCAAGTGAATCACAGGCTTCCACTTCCACTTCCACTCACACTTCTACTTCTTATCCCATTTCGTCTAATTTACCGTCTTCTTCCGAGCCTATTCTCCGTTTTCCCAAAGGCTCGAACCCTCCACCCACTTCATCCTTCCCACCCCCACAACCTTCTCCACAAATGTTGGACCCAACACTTATTGATAGAGCTCCATTTCCAAATAGGTTGAGACCCAACAAACCCAATGCCCAAATGGAGAAGCTTATGGACATGTTTAAGCAAGTTAACATCAACATCCCTCTCCTAGATGCTATCCAACAAGTTCCGTCCTATGCGAAAACTCTTAAGAACTTGTGCACTAGAAAGAGGAAGACTCAAGTGCCGAAGAAGATATTCATGGCAAAGACTGTAGACACGGCTTTCCCTCAACAATTACCGAGGAAACGTAAAGACCCTGGATGTCCTACTATATCTATTTCTATTGGGGAAAAACACATCAATCGTGCTCTACTAGACCTTGGCGCTAGTGTTAACTTGCTTCCATACTCGGTTTACGAGCAGTTAGGTATCGGAGTGTTAAAGCTCTCGAGCACAACTCTCCAGATGGCTGACCGATCAATCACCAAACCTAGGGGTGAACTGGAGGATGTGTTGATAAAAATCGGGGAATTTGTATTCCCTGTGGACTTTATTGTAATTGATACACAGCCTATAGCGAACCCACGGAATCAAATTCCGGTGATTCTAGGTCGCCCCTTTTTTTCCACTTCCAACGCTATCATCAACTGTCGTAATGGCTCTATGACCCTATCCTTTGGGAATAGGTCAATTGAGCTGAACATTTACAAGTTGGGAAGTGTACCCTCTGAACCTACTGCTCAAGTCTGTTCTGTTGAATTAATGGATGTCGACAGCAGCGAATTTGACGATCCTCATGATACCGATCTAGACTCTTTTCATATGTTATTGTTTGACCCAACTATGTATCATACACATACGGACTCTTCCACCGAGATGTCCGGGTCAACAACTAACACTGATTATGAACCGTTTTTGGAGTCTGAAGATCACCCCGTGCTTTGTGATGGCATTATTTTTCGAGGTATTGATGGGACTTTTGAGGAGATCTTCGCTGATGAACTCGCATTTTTGAAAAGCACGGGTATTGAGATGAATCATCTCCCAATCAATGAAATTGAACCTCCACCCCTTCTTTTGAACTGTAAAAAGAATGCGAGTAATCCATCACAATCACTGCATCGTCTCTCCAAAATGAGACGTGCACACATTCTATTCCACCACTTACCCTTTCCCCACTTCTTCTTCCACCAACCAGAGCACTATATTGATAAAATCTTCGAATGGTTGGTGTTAACCTTCGGTCTTTGCAAAGCTTGGCATCGACCAATGATTCTTGACCCCCTCATGTGATTTTCAAAGATTAACATTGCTTAACTCAAGTTTGGGGGGTATAATCTGGCTCCTGAAAAGAAAATTTTTACACGAAAAGATGAGTCAAAAATAAGTTTGGGGGAGGATCTTCACTTAAATATTTTGCCCCCATTAATAAATTTCCTCCCAAACTTACAGGTTTTTCGAGATTTAGTAGAAGGCAACAGTGAGGACACTGTTGAAAACAAGTTTGTGGGAGGTTTGTGCTTATTTTCGCATCATTTGCATATCACTTTGCATAAGCACAAAACATTTTTGAAAACCTATAAAAATTTCAAAAATATAAAATATTTTTGTACATAAATAAGATAATAAAAGATTAGATAGTGAAAAATTACATCCAAAAGATTAGAAAAATTTAAGAAAACCAAGAAAATTAGAAGTTTTCTTAAACGAACTAGTAATAAGTAGTTATGAGCCGTTGTCCCAAGGGTTAGTAAGATGAAGGAAGTCACTAATCTGAGAATAAAAATAAGTCTGAAAAATAGTTCCTATTCTGAAAGCCAAACATTTTAAACGTTGATACCCTGCTATTCGCACTTACACACGTCTTGAAGCTCGGGATAGTAGAGGATACCTTGAAATGCTCTTGTCGAAAATCCAAAAGTATGAAGGAAATAAAAAATGAATAAAATATAAAATGGTGAGAAAAAAATAAACACTGGTTTTGTTATCGCCAAGGCAGCAATAAAAAATATAGCGAGGGTGCCTCTTCACGTAGCGCCTTAGACCAACTGGTCTGGGAGTCACTGCTAAGCCTTAGGTGGTGCAAGATGAGGAAAAACACCGTATAAGCAAGCACATGAGTAATCGTTCGGTTAGTACCTCAAGAAGTATTAATGGTCGCATGAAAATGTGTGAGCAAATTCATCTAAATATTCATTAATTAAAAAGTACTGAGGCAGATGGACAAGAGTATGATAGCTTGAATTGAATTCTCCGGGTGTAGAGATGTCTTTTACACACACGTAGGGTTATATGATCGATGTTTGGAAGAAGGATAGGAATGAAGAAAAAATACGATGCTTTATTGAGGGATGATGTGATTTCTAACATCTTTTCAAGACTATTAAGATAGGGCTCATGACAACCGAAAAACTAGCTTAGTTGGAAACCCTAATTTTCAAAGTCTTTCTTTTACAATTCTTATCTTTAAATGTAATATTCACGGTCTTCCTTTTATTATTGGATTTTGTGTGTGCAATCCACTGAAAACCTTCAGGAGACAACACTCCTCCTACCAGGGACACCTAGAGCTTTAAAGGCTTGTTGCATGTGCTCAGTGCAATCGTGTTGCCTACGAAAGTGTGCTAGTTAGTTTTTCTCTTTCTTTATTTTCTCCTTCTCTTTTTAAAAAAAACAATTCGCTCGAGATGACCGAAAATAAGTTTAGGGGAATTTGATTAGTCGAAAATATTGCATTTTTAACACGACAATTTCCCTACCATTTGCACTCATCTAGAGGTGTTCGGTATTAATATAGTACATATTAGCAAAACAGCCGTAAAATACCAAATTACATGTGTTATACTTTAAAACAGAAATTTTTGAGGGAAATTAAGTGTTTATCATGGCATCGCATCATCTTTGTATAGCGCAACACTTATTTCGAGAATCTGTACAGGAAATTCCAGGAGAAAAGCCAAATCTGTGAAAAAGTGCTGATAAAAATATGCCAACTCCAAGATTTGAGATCTGGCAATTAACTAGAGGGAATTATAAGATTCGACATATCAGAAATATACCAAGAAGCCAGCAGAAAGAAGTGCAAGGAATTATATACAGAGAGGCAGCCAAACGGCCGCGGATCCGCGTCCGGAGCAAGGCATGTGCCGCGGATCCGCGGTCACGTGACTATGACATCATCAAAGCTCCACTTCAGAATTCTTCTCTCAAGTTACACACCTCATCAAGCTATGGAAATTTCCAGAATTCTCCAGAAGTTTCTGCCAGATCAGCAAAGCTCCTTGTTTAAGCTAATCATGTTCAAGCTTCCAAAGCAAGCTACTTAACAAACTAAACCTAGAAGTTTCTCCCTAACCTCCAAGCTTAAGAAGGAAGCTAAAGCCTAACTAACTCTCTCTAGAAGCTTCTACCTAACTACCTAGCTTACAAGGGAAGCTAACCTAAACCTAGCTTCTAAAGGAAGCCAAAGCTAGTGAGGGCTATAAAAAGAACCCTAAGGCTTCACATCTAAGGTTGTCCATTAACCATTACACACACAAGTTGAGTGACACAACTTGTGCATTCAAAAACCTAACCCTAATCCAATCAAATCCAAGCCAAAATCAAGAATACCGAGTACAATTCAAGCAAGAAGCCTTCAACCTTTTAGGAGCGAAGCCGATCTTCATATGAGCAAGTGATCCAAGACGATCCGCGACTCACGAAGACGAGCGAAGCCAAATCAACGATCGAGTTCTTTCTTCATTGTAGTTCTTGAGAGAATCGTAACGAAATTGTTGATAAATAAAAGGTGAAATTCTTTATCTTGCTTTCTTTACATTCTTGCATCATGATTAGATCTCGATTCTTGATTGTGTTCTTTGATATGATGCTTAAGTAAAAACTCCGCTCGTGAAGGAGTCGAGAGAATCAATAGATGATGATGTTACAAATCTTGAAACGATTCTTAAGTCCTATGAGTTTTTTAAACTCTTGTAAATTGAAGAATCGACAACCTAGTTTCGAGCGATGCTTTCTTGATTGTGTTCGCTCTTAATTAGTGATCCACGATCGATTCTTGAATTTACTAGAGGCTAAAATGTGAATGAAATCAACGAAAGGACAAGGGATAGATGATGAAACCCTAGTTTCCGCAAGAAATCCCTAATTCTCGTTGATCTTCATCGATCTAGCAACAAATCATCGATGGATAAGAATACGTAATCAATAGATTTCATCACGTCTATAGATTCGATCGATTCCTACGAGCCTCACTTCGATTCTTGATTATTGGATTGGATATCATCAATTCTTGATTCTTGATTTTTAATGTTTTCTTGTTATTAGATCTTGATTTTGCTAATTCTTGAAATTCACTTTTAATCTTGAACTGAATTGTCTTTTCTCTCTTCTTTAATTTTTAATTCATTTAATTCAAATTCGAACGGATCTCACTTTCCCTGTGGACGATCCGCACTCGCTAACGCTCTACAATCGACACCGTTATTGATTGCGGTCAAAAAATTTCTTTGGTTGTGATTTCTATACATTTTCTACCGACACGAACCGAGAATCACTCAATCACGTACGGTAAAGAATTAGGATGTGTTCTACACTAGCATGGAAAGGTTGTGGCTTTTGCATCAAGACAACTAAAGGTTCATGAACGCAACTATCCAACACATGATCTGGAATTAGCAGCCGTCATCTTCGCACTCAAGATTTGGCGCCACTATCTTTTGAGAGAATGAGTGGATATATACAATGACCACAAAAGTCTGAAGTATGTATTTACTCAGAAGGAACTAAACATGTGACAGAGGAGATGGCTAGAACTTATGGCGTACTTCGACATCAACCTACAGTATCATCCTGTAAAGGTGAACGTAGTTCCCGATGCCCTTAGTCGCCAGTCATTAGCAATGAACCTCACCGCTCAGTAGAAGCTACAACAAGAACTGCATGGATTGGAGATTGAAGTAGTTGTGCCAGGTAACACTTCAGCTTTGATGAACTTACAAGTCCAGTCCATTCTTGTCAATCAGATCAAGACAGCTCTAGAAAATAATGCCAAACTACAAAAGATCCGAGAACAAGTACAAAGTGGACTACGAACCGACTTCATCATCCATGAAGATGGATCCTTGCGATATGAAAGTCGTTTATGTGTACCAGTCAGACCTGTTCGAGAAGATTTGATGAAAGAAGCTCACAGCTCTCCGTATTCGGTACACCCCGGTGGTACGAAAATGTACAAGGATCTACGGCAATACTACTGGTGGCATGGAATGAAGCGAGAAGTAGCAAGGAGCGTAGTAAAGTGTCTAGTATGTCAGCAAGTGAAGGCTGAACATCACAAAACTGCTGGTCTACTTCAGCCGTTACCAATCCCAGAATAGGAATAGCACCACATTACCATGGACTTCGTGACTGCTCTCCCTCGCAGCACGAAGGGTAACGAAGCAATTTGGGTTATTGTGGATCGACTCACCAAGTCGGCTCACTTTATTCCATTCAGAGTTAGCCAGTCAACCGAGATGTTAGCAAAGAAGTACATGGAGGTGAGTATAAATCTAAAGTAAGATATAAGCCTTCAAGATGTACCCATAAACTTATGCAGGAGATCATAAGATTACATGGAGTACATGTTTGCATCGTCTCCGATCGTGATACAAGATTCCGATCACAATTTTGGCAGAGTCTGCAAGCTAGCCTGGGAATGAATCTGAATTTCTGCACGGCGTATCATCCACAAACAGAAGGACAATCCGAGCGAACAATTCAGATTCTGGAAGACATGCTGAGAGCCTGTATGTTAGACTTCAGAGGTTCGTGGGAAGATCACTTACACCTTGTGGAGTTTTCATACAACAACAGCTATCAGGTAAGTATTGGGATGGCACCATTCGCAGCACTCTACGGACGGAAATGTCATTCCCCGTAGAGTTGGGACGACATTGGAGATCGTGAACTCTTTAGACCAGAGACGATCGTGGAAACTGTGGACGTAGTTCGCAAGATCAGGGAAAGAATGCGAATAGCCCATGACCGACAGAAGCATTGGGCAGATGCAAAGTGTCAACATCTGGAGTTCCAACCTGGAGACCATGTATTCCTGAAGATCTCTCCTAACAGAGGAGTAATACGTTTTGGCAAAAGGGGTAAGTTAAGTCCAAGATACATAGGACCATTCGAAATACTCGAACGAGTTGGAGAAGTGGCATACCGTTTAGCATTACCTCTCTCATTGGAAGGAGTGCACAATATGTTCCACATATCCTAACAATGACGATATGTGAGCGACCCCAGCCACATACTTGATCACTCAGAGCTCACGGTACAGACTGACCTAACCTGCGAGCAACAACCAGTTGAGATCCTGGACCGAAAAGTGAAAACATTACGGAACGGGGTAAACTTAGTCCGAGTGATGTGGAGAAAGGATTCGCCGGAAGAATCAACTTGGGAAAGAGAAGAAGATATGTGTACACGATACTCTTACCTCTTTGAAAATCAGTCCCTATGTAATTGTAAATTTTGAGGACGCAATTTTTATAATGAGGGCAGAATGTAACGACTCTAAAATCACTGTACAGAAATTTCTTGTTATTATACAGAAAAGAGTATTATAGCTTGTGTAATAGTTAAAAGTTAATTTTGTTAAATAAAAGTAAGAAACAACTTGTAGCTCACTGGTAAAACCTCTACACTGCTGTGACATAGCCTGTGTGTTCGAATCCCATCAGACACAATTATTTTTAAAGAATTTTCTTTTTAATTTTTCGGAAGCCCAAGAGTTATATGTGCAATCTATGGAGAAACGAAAAGTTTCAGAAAAATCAAACAAGTGCAATGAGGTGTACACATCCAACTTAACACATGGTACAAATCTCGAGACGGATCAACAAATCTCGACCGCCCATTCCCTCAATTTGGCCGGCGTCGATGGTCTAAGTTTCCCTAAATCCCTCCGTGCTCTGCACACTTGTCCCTCCGACTCCCCTTAACTCCCCTGCACTGTTTGATTTTCCTGCAATCAAATAAAAACTCTTCAATTCACCATTTAACACCTTTTTAATGCATTTTAATCCAAAATTTTAATTTCCAAACCCTAATTCTTCACTATAAATACGACCTCATGCCCTAGCTCCTCTCTATTCTGAAAATTTCTAGCAAAATCACCTCAAAAGTTTCTAAGTGCAAGTGGAGTTAGCAACCAAGCTGCTTCCATCGAAGATCGAAACCGTTTACAGAGCTTCCGCGACGCCATGAAGCCCTCTCCTTTTTCCTTACTTTCTTCTTGAAATTATAAAGCCGTAAGTCCCTCTTATCTTTTCTTCTTTTCATCTCAATTCATCTCCTAAAAGTATATCGGTAAAGTGGAGTTACCTCCGATACATTTTTAAAAAAAACTTGGAACTCCTTTTTCCTTAATACATAGGTCAAACTAACTTTACCACCCTACTTGTAACTTTGAATATAATTTTTTAGTTTTGAGTTTAACCAAAAATTCCATGTGAAACTATCATAAAACAAACTTTTCATTAAAATACCATGAACTTTAGTACACCCTCTTATCGATAATTAGTTTAAATACCTTTAGAAAAAAACTTCACGGGGTAATGACCTACCCCACAAGCACACTATGGTTCCATTGCACGGTACTTTAAACATATAGTTATTTTAAAGAATAAACTTTTCATTAAAATACCACACCTTTTCAAGACGAGTTTATTTTAAATCGGTATTTCATAATCCTTGGCAAATACACCTCTACAACCCTCGTTAGGGGACCCGCTAATGGATGGTGTGGATTATCGCACATCCTTGAGACAGTAGAGCGAGATGCAGAACTCCTCACTGAGTATTCGGACTCGAAAAGAAATAAAAACACGGTTTTTAAGAAATACGAAATTTCTAAATAAAAACTAAATTTTGAAAAATTATATAAAACTATGAATTCGTATTTTCAATAAAAACATGTTACGAAACTATATTTATAAAAATGAAGATTTAAAATTTTTAATAAAATACCATCAAGTTTCCAAAAGAGCTAGTTTTCAATAAAATACCACAAACTTTTAAGAAGGCTAAGTTTCATCACCAAAAATACCATTTAAATTAAAATCCATGTTCATGAAAATCCTAAATATTATAAATCACCCTCGAGATTTATTTTTAAACTATATTAAGGTATTTTTCATAAAACCCCCTCGAGATATGCAAAACAATATTTTAAGAACTCTAGTTTAATATAGGTTTAAGCGGGATCAATTCTCTTGAGCCCCAGAGAACCGGAGAAAGTGAGTGCTTGCCTATTCAGGTTAGACAACTTAACGGGGTTATCAATGGCAGTTGTCTTGGAAAATACATAAATCTTGCCGTCCTTGTGCAGCAGTTGCCGATTACTCCCGAACTTAAGATATTGTAAGAACAAAGTTCTTTTCATAAGATTCTAACTCCAACATGAATCCAAACTCAAACCAGAATCTAAAATCAAACTTGAACTTGAATACTCTAATTCAAACATCAAACTCAAACTTGTATACTTGATTCGACTTGACCGAACCATGGTTATAATGTGACATGAACTTGACATGACTATCTGAATACATGATTACATCCTGAACATGAACCTGAACATTTTATATCTATGGATTTGGCCAAGACCTGTAATATTAATTTATACAATACAATACGCGGGGATAAAGGGATAGATTGGTACGGAACGTATATCGTGGCACGAAAGGTCACTTTAAAAGACACCTACATGAATTCACGTACCGTTGTCCCGTGGGTTATAACGGGGACTTATACTACATGTTACCAAAGTCCACGGGCTAAGATGGATTCCTCTCATATACATGAATACATTCTTTATCAAACTACAAATAACCACGATAGAATAACTATCATATACTTATTCAACTTTACCCGTCCTCTATTGATTTAGTTTTCTATTCACATTACATACTATATTCTCTTACTTTTTTTGGGATTTACCGAGCTCTAGTTCGCTGATGATATTCCTTTCTGTTTCTTTCTTTGGAATGTTCGTCAGGAGGACCAAACTTTGAAGACGTGGAGCCGAGCCAGGAGGACTTGGACCAGCTTGCAGCTCAGTCTGACTACTAGTTCTTTCTGCACTTACTTTCAGTATACCATTATTTAGGCATTTGCTTTTGTTATTGTATCTTTTATTTTCAGAAAGTTGTATATAAAGTTGAATGTAAATAAAGTTGTTGTTTCATTTTATTACTCCTGTCATTCTTGTTTATTGTTATATTGCTTAATTACGCTTAACATATTTATTTTCATAATAAATATGTTGTGGGCTTGCCCCGTCACCGTTTCCGTCTACTGGGAAGCGGGGCGTGACAACTTTTGATCTTGAAAATGGTAGAAGTTAAACCCTAGCGTATGCTTGGGATAACCCACAAATAGTTTATTATTGAAACGTGCATTGAGTTTGTCTGAATTCTGTTTTTCAACATAAGCCGGATAACTCCATATCTTAACAATCTTATGATATGCTCTTATTCTGTATCACATATAGAATCACATGCACTAATTTAGATGGAACCTTATTCGATTGGTATGCAACTGCATCTGGTGCATTTCCCTAAATGAAAAGGCAACTCAGTAATACTCATCATAGGAGCGCACTGTAAGTAGATGCTCGTGCTCATACCGCTACCTAGCGGCCAAGGCGGAATACAAAATAAAAATTTATACAACAAGAGCACAAACTTCTACGACCTAGAATCAAATCCAAACACTAAACTAGTAAGCGAGAAGGAGTTTAGACTACTCGGTTAGAACTAGCTATCTTTGTAGTCGTGTCCTTCGTCTTCTTTCCTACATCTTACGCTTTTAGGTCCACCGGAAACGAGCTTGGAAGTCGGTCTTCCTTATCAAAGATGATCCACCCGAGAGAACCCTAACCTAGGTTTTAGCTTCACACTAAATATCTAAGTGAAACAACTAGTAAACAAGACTTGCTAAAAATTGATCACTAGAAAATATAATATTGTTATCTCTAAGTTATTCTTTCTGTTTCTTTTCCTTTCTCAACTCACAAAAAACTCAAGTGAAGAGGAAGAAGAATATAATGGTGATGATGATGAAAATATCAAGCATGGCTAAATGAATCATTATCTCACTCTTTTCTCTTTCCTTCTTTTCTTTTAATGTGAGAATTAGTAGGGTTGTGACTCACCATGGTAAGTCACAAGCCCACAACATTCTCACATGATCAAGAAAAGAAAAGAAGAGACGAGAGAGCCACCTCATTGTATAAATATACATATGTTTATGTATATATATAAATATATATACAAATACACTAATACAAGTATATGCTACAAATACAAACACCCGTATTCATATCAAAGTACGAATATCGTATTCATATAAAATACGAATACCCATATTTGTATTAAGATACAAATACTCGTATTTATACAAATACCCGTATTCGTATAAATACCGTATTCTGTCAAAATATGAATACTGAAAAGAGAGATACTAAAAAGAGATATATAATACTAGCTTACATTTTAACCAAATGTGATAATCTGACTATCTTTCAAACCGGCTAGTATTAACAAAATGTCCGATTAAAAGTACGTGTACAAAAACACGTATTTAATCGAACGTAAGTACGTATAAAAATACGTACACTATATCGTTTCGCCTAAACTGGAAAACCCTCTGTGTGGGACTATAAAGACTCGACAATACACTGGCAGTGGGTTTAACCACAAGCACGTCGGCAGCACTAGCTGTACGTAACGGCCGTCTAGATATTGAACGAAAGGAAGGTCGACAAGTAAACCCGTCTGTATCTCTACTGAGCCTGAAAGTTATAATCTCCGTACATTCCGGTCTCTTTGTCTGAGAATATCGCATACTGGGTCTTAGGGATGGAAAACGTCAGACCCTTAATAACCCAATAAGTCATGTTGATGTGGCTCAAAACCATCCCGAGAAACTACTGATCTCATAATTAGTAAATCTCAATTGCCTTGGCCAAGGTGTTATGATGATGACCAATCGAACACTACGCGATATCGACTCCCTATACCGGGAGAGACAAATCCTTTCTATCACTCACTACCCCCAAGTACTTCAGGACTGTACCCAACTAAAACCTGTTTGCACGACTCTTAAAAGCCGTGGTAGGATAGTAATCTAAGTACAGTAGGAACACACTCAAGACGAATGAAAATGTCAGTTCTAAAGACTAACATATACCTATGTCACTACTACAAATAGGGGTTGCCCCTATGGATAAAGCCGTAAGAGCAAACCACTGCTCCTACGGCTATATTCGTAGGGGCACAGAAATACGCCGTAGGTGCACACGCCGCAGGTGAAAGTCTTAGCCTTAAGCATGCCCCTACAAATAAATAATTTCCCCTACGGCTTAATGCAAAGGTCCATCGGTCCCTACGGATTACACCGTAGGGACAAAATATTTATTTAATTTATCGGTTTATAAAATAAAATAGTTGCCCCTCCGGATAACTCCGTAAGGACAAATACATGCCCCTACGGCTTAATGCTTAGGTCCAGATGTGTAGGAGCAAAATATTAGGTATCCTGATATTTTGTCCCTACGGGTAAATGTGTAGGGGTAAAGCTAAGGCCCCTGGATTACCCCGTAGGGACAAGCCTAACCCATGTTACTGAGTCCATAGGGTCAAAATATCAGGTATCCTGATATTTTGTCCCTACGGATAAATGTGTAGGGGCAAAGTTGGATCCTACGGATTAAACGGTAGGTGCAACATGTGTCCCTACATATTATCAGGTTTTTTTTAAGAAGGGCTGCCTGTTTTTTCCTTGCCCTGTGCACAATAATATATACATCATATATGAAAGTAATCAACAAGAAGAATATATACCGTAGTATTCATAATCAACATCTCACGCATAATATATAAAAGAAATCAACAAGCAGAATACGATATCAATCTAAATCAATATGAACACACAAACACCACCAATATCGTCCAAAATACATACAATATGTATCATATAAGTAAATACATGTTTAAAATATAAAAATCAAAAAGCTACCCTAGCTCGGTCCAGCTCCACCTCTGATAATCGCCGTAACCTGGTGCACCTGCTCCTCGGATAAACCCTGAGTCAACAACTCGAGCAATGCGGACGGTGCGGGAGTCTGAGCGGGCTGTGGAGCTGTAGGAGTGGTTTGCGCAACCGCACCCGAGGTAGTGGCTTGCGGAGCCGCAGCTGCGGGATTCTGTGTGGGCTGTGGAGCTGTAGGAGTGGTCTGCGCAACCGCAGCCGAGGTAGTGGCTTGCGGAGCCGCAGCCGAAGGAGATGCATGTAGAACCTCAGCCGAAGTACCCTATCGCGTCTGTTCAGTTTTGTGTGTAATAAACGAGTAAGAACTGTATATTAGTCGAATTCATATCATTATCAGGTTATTGCGAAACCCCAATCTATGAATACTTAAGGACTTAGGCCTCGTTTGGATATCTAGTTTGGAAAACCGTAGTTTATTTTAATAAGACAGTTCTATATATGTATGATTAATCAAAGCTAAGTCTACAACCAAATAAGCTCAGGCTACGTACTAATATTGGATATGTTTTTATCTATAATATGACATAATATTTTACTATTAAGTAGTATACATACCATCATCTCCTTCAACTCCTAGACGGTGGTCTTCAAGGTGTCAAGTTCTTACTCTAGACGTCGCTCACAGGAGATAGAGAAAGTAACCGCCGGAGTGGAGTCCAACCTCATATGGGCCCTGCTAGGACCCAGTCCCCGTCCTCTCTCCCAACCTCCGTGGTGCCCTCCGTATGCGGAGTCTAGGACTGGGGTCAGCAGCATCGGATCATTCTGTCCAGTAAAATCGATCCCCGATACCTCCGCCAGCTCAACCACTCCCTCCTACACCCACATTAACCAGTAAAATATAAATATATCATTTAAATTTAAACTTTTCAAAACAAAAATTTCAAATAGGGGCTGAATAAATATTAACACTTACACAATACTCCTGGATAGCGGTGTCGGGGTATCGAAGCTCGCCCGTGGTGGGATCTGTCGAGGTGCCGTGGACTGCAAGATACGCGGAAAGCATGCTCGGTGTACCACCCTGCACCAGGGTCTGAGCTCTCTACGATTCGCAAAAAATTTATATATATTATAAAATAACTCTTAATATTACATTATATCACGGTAGATCTATTGTAATTTACCGATGCCTCCATGACACGAGTAATATTCCTCGAGCCAGCTGTATAAGTGGGGCGACCCCTCTTCGCCGACTTCCTGTTCTCTTTATTTTGATCCGCCTGTTTCTACACAACAAATTCAGATTTAGTTTTCTAATTAGGCAACACAAAAAAATAAATTATATACTAAACAATGAATTACATTTAAAATACATACATGTTCGCGCTGAGAGTCGAAATATTGGCACAATAGAGGCCATGTATCTACGTCGACTCTCGCAAAGGCCGGAGTGTGTAGGAAGGCCGCTCTCTCTGCCACGGGGGTCGCCATCCAAAGGGAATAGCAGTCGATCTTTAGCTCGTTCTTATTTTATCGGACCTTCGATTGCAAGTTCTTCATCAGGCCATGGTACAGAGCGTGAAGATCGAGCACCCTCCCAGGATGATCAGGGTCGGGTACAGGCTGAAAATTGTAATCCAACTGCAAATACACAAAAAACAATGTTATTAAATTGCTAATAATAAATATATTGGTTAAATAAGATGAAAATATATATTAATACCCGAGCCTGATCCCAGAAGATGGCGAATGAGCGCCGGTGCTGGTCGCCCCACTCAACGTGAAGTGGATACTTCTTCACGAGACGGCTCTCATCCCCCGTATATCGGCCGAACCTCTCAGCATAATCGCCGGTATAGCGATAATCAGGGGTAAAGAAGAGGGGGAATGCTGCCTCCCCCTAGCTCTGTCGAGCCTCAGCCTGTAGGACTAATTCGGGCCTTGAGTCCCCCTCTCGGGATGGGGATGCCCTGCGTCTACAAGAAATATCAAGACAATCAATATTAAGACAAAGTGGTATTAAGAAATCAAGGTTTAACGAAAATTGAAGTGTGATATATACCTCCGGCGATAGAAGCACGAGCCTGGGCCCGGGCAGCAGCACGAGCGGGGCGATAGTTCCTCCGGTGAGGAACAGCCAATGACCCGGATGTGGATGCATCCCCTCCAACTAGAAAATAAACATCGATAAAATTACATGAAGTTCATGTTTATTCTTAAAGGATATGTAAAATGAATAAATATTTTATATTTATTCATACAAACCTGCAGACTGAGCGGAGGGTATGGAAGTGACGGGAGTGCCCCCTACACCAGACGTGGACGCACCACCTATAATTAGACAATCAAACATTGACTATATAAGTAATTGCAAAAAGAATGCGTATATCAATAATATAACATTCTAAATCAACATGTATACACTATAGGATATATAAACATACCCGCAGGTGCGGTGGTGGGCTCTGCCCCTGATGTAAGTACGTAAGAGCAAAAAGAATGTATGTATATTTATGATATAACATTCTAAATCAATATGCATGCACTATATGATATATAAACATACCTGGAGGTGCGGGAGTAGCTTCTGTCCCTGATGTGGACGCACCAACAGCTAGACAATCAAACATTGACTATGTATGTAATTTTGACATGAATATGCATGTATATCTATAATATTACATTCAAAATGAATATGCGTGCAACATACCTGGAGGTGCAGGAGTGGTCTATGTCCTTGATGTGGACGCACCACCAACAACTAGACAATCAAACATTGACTATGTAAGTAATTTTGACATAAATATGCATGTATATCTATAATATTACATTCAAAATGAATATGCGTGCAATATACCTGGAGGTGCGGCCAAGTCCACACGGAAGGAGGCATCCGAAGGGGTCTCCGATTGGGGTCCTTTGAAGCTCCCTACACAGCTCTCCGGACGGCAGAACCGCTCTGCCTCTGCCGGTGCCGCGGCTGGAGCTCTTGCCGCCCCTCGCTGCTCCCGTCATCGTCATCAAATCTAGATAAGACGGTTCGTAGACGCATTAGACAATCATTACATATGCATGCTATATATGTATAGATCATAAAATGTGAAGTAATAATATAATATTACTGATAACCTTTTTCGTTTCGTGGACGCATTAGATATATCTACTTGGATTTCATCATCGATATCATTTCTAACCCACGTAACTTCATGATCAGCCGAAGACAACCCGTCTTTCGAAACAGACGGCCGGAGCACTCTAAGTCTTCTCTCTTCTTCATCCTCATCACTTTCTCGAATTCTGGGACATCATAAACATCCCTGGTTTTCCAACGGCATACGACACTCCATCCCGGATGCTTCAAACACTGTGAGTAGTATACTTGGAACGCTTGGTTCGGAAAGATAAACGGATCTTCCTGACCGTAGAATCAAAGTGTGTTCACACTGGTCCATCCATATTCATCTTTCCAGGTCCCAAGATTGCTTCTCCACTTATCCATATCGGTTCGTGTATCGTACCAAGTATACTGAAATATATAAAAGGGTTCTGATCTTCCGGGATATTGGATGCCGAGTATACAATTTAAGTATCCATAATAAATCACACCATCCGATCCTACCGTCGCAATCCCACTATTATGAGTGGTTCTAGATATTTCTATGTCCTTAACTTCGAATTTGTATCCAAGGACACTGAATCCTTTATAATATGCAACTCTATACTATGAAACTGAGCTAAACATCTTGAATCACTCTCTAATGATGCAGACAAGTTCGGATCGTGGATATAACAAAACAAATTTTACGATAAATACATAATGATATATGTTTAGATTAAAACTGATAGCAATAACATGTTATTCAAATAACTTACATGATCTGTAACCCAATCGCAAAAATTATCCTGATGATATTTTTCCATTCGTTCATCGTTCCAATCAAGATACCCCTCACATACCTCGTTAAAATGAATTATGTTCTTGACAATTAATTTTGACATTAATATTATATCATTTCATACACACACACACACACAAACACAAATATAACAATTAATCCAAAAAAACTTACGCTCTAGTTTTTTCAAGACATGCGCTATTGAGGAGGATAAACCGGTATATCTTGTTGATAAACATAGTGTCTACCCTCTTATAATCGGCTTTACCATATGGCCCGTCCTGAATTCTTCAAGGCTGGTTAAGTCTCATCTCAATATTCTCGTCCAGATAGCGGGAACAAAATGTGGTTGCTTTATCTAAAAGATAACCTTGCATGATAGAACTCTCTGATCGATTTCTATTGCGTATATACTTTTTAAGAGTATAGAGGTACCTAAAGAAAAATATGTTAAATAAATAAATAAATACGGTCATACATGACAACAATGATTTTACAAATTGCGCAAAATGAAAAATTCCACGTATCTCTCAACGGGATACATCCATCGATATTGTACCGGTCCGGCTAACTTAGCCTCAGTTGCAAGATGAACCGTCAGGTGTATTATGATATCGAAGAATGACGGTGGGAAAATACACTCAAACCTGCGAAGTATCAACGCAATAGAATTTTCTAGTTTATCCAGCGTCACAACATTCAGTGTTTTAGCGCATAATTCTCTGAAAAAACAACATAGGTCATTGATTACTAGACCAACCGATTCGGGAAGGGAAGTCCTGAGGGCTAATGGGAGAAGGTGCTCCATAATAACATGGTGATCATGACTTTTCAGCTCATCGATCTTGCCTTTCATAATTTTTATCTTCTTGCTGAATGATCCAGAGAAACCTATGGGAACTTTCAAATCATGCAACACCTGTAGGAATCTTTTCTTCTCCGGTTGTGACATATGATAAGCGGTATTGAAAAGTACAAACTTGCCTGGTTTATCCGCTACCGGTTTAGGATGCAATTCACTTCTAATTTTCCAGTCCTGTAGATCCATCCGAGTATTGAGATTGTCTTTCGATTTCTCGTCTTTATAAAGAAGCAAGTTGAGTACGTGCTCGGATACTCTCTTCTTTATGTGCATGATGTCCAGACAATAACGCACTAAATTTGTTGACCAGTACGGAAGCTCGAAGAAAATGCTTAACTTGTTCCAGAATGGTGGTTTGAGCTGCTTTGTCGGATCCATCCCCAAGGTCACATTATTGTAACCATCCCACTGAGCAGTCACGTCCTCTCCGGACAATGGGGCTGGAGGTCTAAGAAGCTCCTGATGACCATCAAAGTGAAAAACGTCTAACCTGTAGAGGCGTTCTAGAGGCAGGAAACATCGATGGCCGCAATAACAAACCTTCCTGCTAAAATTCAAGAATTTCGATGTTGTATATTGATGGCAATGAAGACATACTTTGTGACCATGTACAGAACAATGCAGGAAAGTCATTAATTGTCCACATTAAAGCCGCACGCAGTATGAAGGTTGTATTTGTGTTTGCATCGTAAGTCTCTACACCATCAATGAATAAAGATTTTAACTCCTCGATCAGAGGTCGGAGATAGACGTCGATATTGTTTCCCGGTGAGTTTGGTCCGTCGATAAGAAGAGGCATCATAAAGTATGATTGGGCCATAACCAACCAAGGCGACAGATTATATACTATCATTACAACGGGCCATGTGCTGTGGCTTCCAGCCATATAGTTGAATGGGCAGAAGCCATCACTAGCCAGTCCGAGCCTGACATTGTGAGAATCGCTACTGAATATTGCGTGCCTCCTATCGAAATCCTTCCATGCTAGTGAATCTCTTAGATAACTCATTTTTCCATCTTCACTTGGAGGAGCACGGTGATGCCAAATATTGCCTCGAGTATTTTCTTGCACCTGAATAGCCTCTGCAGCCTCTGTGTTAGAGAAAGTATCATGCTATCTTGACAGGTATATCGGGCTTCTTATCAGAATCTTTCGGCTTATACCTGGCCTCTCCGCATGTTGGACACTCTTTCAAATTTGAATTCTCTTTCCGGTACAACACGTAATTTTTAAAACATGCTTGAATCTTCTCACACTTCAGACCCAAATCAAACATCATCTTCTGGGCTCTGTACCAGCTGTCGTGCACGTTATTTTCTGGGGGTATAAAATCTTTCAAGAATGAAAGAAGTATTGTGAATGACTTGTTGCTCCATCCATTTAGCACATAATCTGGAAAAGTTAGACGAACCATGAGAGGGTGGAATACTTTGCATTCTTATAAATTATTTTTCTAGCATCATTCATGAAATATTCATACTTATTCGCACGCGGTCCTTGACCAGAAGGAATGTCATCTTCTGTACGAATAGATTCACCTAGGGCAGCCTCTACCATATCCTCCATTTCTTCTGATGGAAAGAAATTACCGTCTTCTTCTTCTGCCGCATTACCGTCTTCTCCTTCTTCTCCTGCCGTATTATCGTCTTCTCCTTCTTCTTCTGCCGCATTACTATGTTCTTCTCTTTCCCCATGATATAGCCAAGTTGTATAAAGTCTAGTAAAACCATGTTTAACGATATGAAGCTCTGCAAATTATACCTTCTGCCAGTACTTATTCCCACATCTATCGCACAGGCAGAGAATCTTCTCTATCACGGTCTTATTATATGCATGTGCAAATTCAATAAAAGCAGTAACTCCTGCAATAAACTTAGGTTTCATACGTTGTTACCAATCTACATACATGCAGTCCTTAACTCTGACGTGCTCATGGGCCATGTTAGACTGTATAACATATAAATTGTAGGTTATGATGACATATTGAGAAATCTAAGAACGGGATGGTTACTGACAAAGGAGAAAATCCGTGTATATGCTTTGTGTGTGCGTTTGTCGTTGAAAAGAATAAATTATCGATAATCAAAGTTAGATTTGAGGATACCCATGTATGAGTTGTATTCTATATATGTGTGTTTCAATTTATGATTTCGCTTAAGTGTAGGGTTGTTAGTGTGTATGTGCTGTGTGTGCGTTTGTTGTGTATTCGTATTGTATCTGTGTGTTTCGGCTGTCGGGGGTAAGGCTTCTATCACATTAAGAATGTATAGAGCAGACACCCATTCACTTGTGCTTTCAACCGTTTCGAGAAAATTTCGGCAGCACCTCCCCGCTGTTCTCCGGATACACTGTAATAAAATAGATAATCATTTCAAAGCTGTGAAATAATGTTGAAATGAACATTTAATCTATCTTTGTACACGGAGAACCGGCAGAAAAATACCGACGAAATAACTCGAAACGGATGAAAACACAAGTGAATGCAGGTGTTTGCTTTATACATTCCTAACTTGTCCACACGGGAAAAATCTATCGGTTATTATACGATCGAATTTTCTCGTCACATAGACTACACGACGGTTGTTAGTATCGAGCTATACCGTTCGATATTTAACAACCTCCGTATAGTTCTATGTCACGACGAACATCAAACGTATGTTAACCGATAGACGGGGACTAAGTGGCGCTTTGAGTTTCATATATGGGTATCGGTGAGAATATGAAAATTTCATATTATCATCGAGTATCATATATTGGTTTTAACTTGAACATCTTGAATCACTCTCTAATGATGCGTTTGTTGTGTATTCGTGTTGTATGTGTGTGTTTCGGCTGTCGGGGGCAAGGCTTCTATCCCATTAAGAATGTATAGAGCAGACACCCATTCATTTGTGCTTTCAACCGTTTCGAGTAAATTTTGGCAGCACCTCCCCGCTGTTCTCCGAGTATATTGTAATATAATAGATAATTATTTCAAAGCTGTGAAACAACGTTGAAATGAACATCTAATCTATCTTTGTAAATGGAGAACCAGCGGAAAAGTACTGATGAAATATCTCGAAACGGATGAAAACACAAGTGAATGCAGGTGTTTGCTTTATACATTCCTAACTTGTCCACACGGGACAAATCTATCGGTTATCATACGATTGAATCTTCTCGTCACGTAGACTACACGACGGTTGCTGGTACCGAGCTATACTGTCTGATATTTAAAAACCTTCGTATAGTTCTATGTCATGACGAATATCGAACGTATGTTAACCGATAGACAGGGACTAAGTGGTGCTTTGAGTTTCATATATGAGTATCGATGAGAATATGAAATTTTCATATTATCATCGAGTATCATATATTGGTTTTAACTTGAACATTTAACATGAATAGGTTTTACGTTTACGTTTCATTATTAAGGGTTCGAAATTTCAAGTTTAGGGTAAATTTTTCTTGCGTTTACGGTAAAGTTGTATGTTTACGTTATCATCGAGTATCCTACTGCAATGAACTAGTGCACCCTAAACCCTAACCCTAAATAACCCAAATTAACCTAATTAACCACAATTAACCATAATCGTTACCCTAACACAAATTATTCCTAATTAACCCAAACTTAACCCAATTTACCCAAATTAACCTAATTAACCGTAATCAACCTAAACTTAACCCAATTTACCCAAATTAACCTAATTAACAGTAATCAAAACCCTAACCCTTTCAAATTATCACTAATTAACTCAAATTAACCCTACCCTCTAATTAACCCAAATTAACCCTAGCCTCTAACCCTAAAGCTGAACCAAACCCTAACCCTAACCCTAACCTTAATTACCCTAACCCTAAGCCCAACTAATTAACCCCAACCCCAACCGAACCCTAACCCTAACCCTAACCCCAACCCTAACCCCACCCCAACCCCAACCCTAACCCCAACCCCAACCGAACCCTAACCCTAACCCTAACCCCAACCCCAACCCCAACCGAACGCCAACCCCAACCCCAACCCCAACCGAACCCTAACCCTAACCCTGCCCTAAACTGAACAGATGCCTAACCCTAACCCTCACCCCTACCCGAACCCTGAACCCTAGCCCAAACATCATCAAAATTATAATTTGAGATTTACTAACTTGTAGCGGACGGTGGAGGAGACGACGGAGGAGACCGGTGGTCGACGGCGCAATCGGCGACGAGTCGAGGGCGGTGGCGACGAGGAAGTTTTGGGAATGATCGAGGAAGGTGGTGGGCCGCGGGTGGAGGGCGGTGGCGACGAGGCGCGAGATCGAGGCGTGGAACGATCGAGACGCGGGAGAGTGAGAGAGAGAATTTTTGGGAACGGCAAGAGCTTTTCTGTGCCTTTTTTTATTAATAACCTATATATATGCCCCTGCGGACTTAACCGTAGGTCATTTATTTGCGGATCCGTAGGGCCAAACAATAAATTATGATTTAATATTTTTAAATTAAAACGTAAGACACCATAGGGACAACCATGGGGACCTACAGACTAATCCGTAGAGGCAATAAAAAGTTGCCCCTATGGATTCCTTTAGCCGTATGAGAAACCCTATATTGTAGTAGTATGTCACCAGAGAACTACTATCTGACGATAGGTATATTACCATCTAGAAGTTCTCTGCGAGTGAGGACATGTATACGATCTTTGGTGTCGTACACCAATGGCTGTAGAATAGGCCACCTTCCCTCATATGAATAAGAAACGTATACTTTATTCTACTTTGAAGTATTGATACCCTATCTCGAAACTCCAATTAGGGACAATTTAAGGATGTGCTTATAGACTACCTAGACCCTACGAGTATGATCGCCATCACAACTCTAGTAGTCAAGCAATGATCCTACGGGCTTTACCAACATGTAATCAAGATACGTAATATAAAATAAAACATATACACATGTTGAGGTAAAGAAAAACCAGATAGCATACTTTCATATCGAGCAAGATTGTCTTATACATATATATCCCAAGCATCCATATGAAATATACAATTCTGTACTTTACAATAATGGCCTCTAGAGTATATACATCCAATAATCTCCCATTTGCACTAAGGCTATATATTGGCATATCGAATACCAATCATCTCCAATAGTCGCTCGAGCTAAGTCTGAGGTAGTGCTTTTGTGAATGGGTCCTCTGTGTTGTCCTTTATGTCTACTCTCCTGATCTCGATCTCCCAGCGATCAATGATCCCCCTAATCAGGTGATACCGCCTCAAGATGTGTCTGAATTTCTGATAGGACCGAGGTTCCTTTTCTAATGCTATAGCCCTGTTGTTGTCATAATACAAAGGTATTGGATCAACAATAGATGGAATCAGCTCAAGTTCATGAATGGACTTTCTTATCCAAACAGCCTCTTTTGCGGTATCGCTGACAGCAATGTATTTAGCCTCCATCGTCGAGTCTGCTACGGTGTCCTGTTTAGAACTCTTCCTACATACCGCCCCTCCATTGAGGGTAAACACATACCCCAAGACAAACTTGCTGTCATCATTGTCACTTTAGAAGTTTGAATCAGTAAAGGAATCCATCTGGAGGTCTCCATTACCATACACTAAAAACATATTCTTAGTCCTTCTCTGGTAATTCAGAATGTTCTTCACAGCTGTCCAATGCTTCTCTCCAGGGTTTGACTGATACCGGTTTACTACGCTAAATGCGTAAGCTATATCTGATCTGGTATATAACATCGCATACATTATAGATCCTTCCGCCAAAGCGTAGGGTATAATGCTCATGCGAGCCTTCTCTTCATCAGTCTTGGGAGACATCTCTTTGGAGAGGGTGATTCCGTGACAAACCGGTAAATTACCGTGCTTGGAATCTTCCATACTATATCTTTTTAGTATGGTGTCCATATATCTTGTCACGCCCCGCTTCCCAGTGTATGGCGAAGGGGACATGATGAGATCCGCTACGTATATACTCAAAAGTACATACGTAAGCGTATCTAAGCAATATAAAATAAATACACAAGAAATAAGAATAAAAAGAACAGCAGCTTTTATTTATTAACATTCTTTGTACAATACATGAAAGGAAATACAACTGAAATAATAAGATGCCTAAACAGTGGCATAACAGGAAATGAAAAGTACAGAAAGGAAAAGTGTACAATGAAACTACAGTGCAGGGTCTTTAGTAAACTGCCCCAAGTCTTCTTGCGATGGCTTAACCTCTGCCGGGTCCAAATCACCTGACGACATTCAAAGAAGAGAGAAACAGAATGTCGTCAGCGAACAGGTCGCTCGATAAGTCCCAAAGGTAAGAGGGAAGTAGAAAAAGACAGAATAAGAAGATACATTTTAAAGTGTAAACTATTGTTGTAATGTTATGTCAACGCTGTTGTTTGTAGCTTGGTACAGAAGGATACCAGTGTATACGAGGGGAGTCTTTATATGCCAGAGACTAAGGGCACGTATAGTACAAGGTACCGTTTATGCCACGGTACAACAGCAACTGGATTCATGTTAGGCATGTTAAGTCCGACCACCCCGTGCAACCTTTAACACCTTCCGTACCAATCTACCCCTTAAATCCCGTGGTGTCTTGTTTGTATTGTTATCTTGTAAATTGTGTTGGTTGTATGATTGATTGACTGACTGACCGAAACCATGATATCAGGAAACGGTTATAACCGTAGAGTCATGTAAATGGAATACTGAGAATCATGTAAAAGAAATATATATCCATGGTTCGGTTCAGTCAATTGTGTAAATTGATGATTGTATTCATAGATTCATGTGTTCATATTGACTTAGAATCTTGTAGATTATAGATTGACTTGAATCATATTCAAGTCAGATTAATCCGACTCAAACCCGAGTCAGACAATCAGAAATGTGAATCGAAATCTTATAATTGCTAGGGTCCTTAGGGTAATTTATAAACTTGAGGGGGTTTTATGTAAAAATACTATTATATATTTTTCAAAATACACCTCAAGTATTTATTGTTCGTCTTTAGAGTTGTAATGAGGGTGGATTTTATGTTGTGACATTTCTAGTGAAAATATCCTAGTTTTATAAATAAGGGTATTTATCTGAAATATTGATTTATTTGAAGTTCATGGTGTTTTAGTGTAAAATTTATTCTTGTGATTTTTAGAAAAATGTGGAATATTTATATTATAATAAAATAGATATTTAAATGATAAATATACATATATTTATACAAAAATAGTTTTAATAAATATTTTATATTCCAAAAATCTCATTTTCTTAAGATGTCATATTTTAAACCTTTCGAGATCGAATGCTCCTTGCGGAGGTCTGAATCTCGCACTACTAGCCCGAGGGTGCGCGATAAACCGCACGATCCTGAACGGGTTCCCCAAAGATGGGTTGTAGCGGCGCTTTGCAAAGATTGTAAAATACTAATCCTTTAGAAAACGGTTTTATAAAGTAAAAGTTATTTATTTGCAAAGTGTAATTTTCCGTAGTTTAGATTCTAAGGTTTCCTAAGCCAACTAGCCTATTTCTAAAAGGTCTAAACGACAAGTCGTTAGAAGCCTCAAATCGCCTCTTCACCGCCAATTGCGGCTAGGTAAGTGCCAGGTAAGTGGGAGGCTCTCCACTACAAGTAGTGGCCCTAATTAAGTAACCACTTGCTTTAGACACACTTGTCTAGACACCACAAAGTCAGGTTTAAATAAACAATCGATGTCCACAACTTATCGTATTTTTCCTATTAAAGATATTGTTTTAACAAATGTATCAAAGCTAAACTTTTATAAAAGGTTTTATTAAGGAAATGGTATTTTAATGTAAAATCTTGTTTTATCGTATTAGGAGTTTTCAAGATAGCGTATTATGGCTGCATATGTGTGTGTGAGAAGGTAGGTCATTACCTCGTGATCTATTTTAAAGTATAGCAATGTTAACGGGTTAAATATGAAATTGAAACATGATGGTATTAAAGTGAAAAAAATACGGTAAGTTAAAAAGGTTATCATTTCATGTGTGAACTTATTCAAATTGATTTTTACAAGTTTAATAATCATGATAAAGATGTTTAGACATGTTTGAATTGATTAGAAGTGAAATTTTATAGAAAACCGAATCAGAAATCGGATTTGTTCCGATTCCGTCGGGTTTCGTAATTTCGTATTTTTGAGAATTAGAAAGGGAGATAGAATGGGACTTACGGGTTTCGATCTATACTAAAGAGTATAGGGGAACTAAAGAAGTTGCCGAGGTGTTGCTTCTTCGCCGGTTATTTCTAAAAACGTCGCCGGAATTCCCGCCGGAATCTCGTCGGAGCTTCGCCGTGAACTTGTTTTCAAAGCACACACTTCTTGGAAAACTTTTGAGAGAGTGGCTCAAGATTTTGGGGGTGAGAGGGTAGTGTGTAGGGTTGGTATTTATAGGGTTAGGCTAGGGTTAGGGTAGATGAAAAGTTAAAAATAAAAATATGATAAAATGTAATAAAAATCTATTAAAAGTAGAGTAATTGGGATTTTTAAAGAGCTCTGGAAGTGGTCTGAGGCTGAAATTTTTCAGGTGCATAGGGAATATGAAAAGACACAACTTTCATATTGTGGTCGTTGCCAGAATCGGCCGACTCGGGGGTGACTCGGCCGTGACTCGGTCGGAGCACTGAGTTGGCCGAGTTGGCCGATTCCCGGCCGAGTCCGGCGGCCTGGATCCTCCCCCGACGGCTCATCTAACTCCTGCCAGTGTTACATATTTCGGTGTAGTGGGGTTTTTGTAAGATATGCACGTGTAAACTCTTGGTATTCTAAAGGTTTTTAAAAAAATCAATATTAAAAATAATGTGGGGTATGGGATTTGAACTCTGGTAGCTTGGTTCAGCAGTGCAAGGTCTTACCAGTGAGCCACAAGCTCTTTCTTGTAATTATTGTGGGAAAATAAATACTTAAAGTGGTAACAGCAAAATTAAATACTCCAACTATACTCCAAATTTAAATCAATTTTATGTATACAAAAATTGGAGTTGTTACAATCTACCCTCCTTACAAAAATTTCGTCCTCAAAATTTACAATTTTTATTTGAGGACTAGTTTACAAAGAGGTGAGGATATCTTGCACGCATTTCATCTTCCACTTCCCAAGTGGATTCTCCTGGAGTGTCTTTCCTCCACATTACCCGGACCAAGTTAACTTCCTTGTTCCAAAGTGTCTTCACTTTCCTGTTCAGGATCTCCACAGGTTGTTGCTCACAAGACAAGTCGGGCTGTATAGTGAGCTCGGAATGATCAAGTACATGGCTGGGGTCACTGACATACTTTCTGAGTTGGGATATGTGGAACACGTTATGCACTCCTTCCAATGAGGGTGGAAGCGCTAAGCGGTCACTTCACCGACTCGTTCGAGTATGTCGAATGGTCCAATATATCTCAGACTCAATTTACCCCGTCTTCCAAATCAAATCACTCCGCGGTTCGGAGATATCTTCAAGAATACATGGTCTTCTGGCTGGAACTCCAAGTGTCGTCTCTTTGCATCAGCCCAGTGTTTCTGTCGATCTTGAACTATGTGCATTCTTTCCCTGATAGTACGAACTACATCAACGGTCGTTACTATCATCTCTGGTCCAAGAATGTAGCGTCTTGAAAAGTCGTTTTGGTGTTTTCTTGAAATTCGATGAAAATTCGGTATTTTTCCGAAAACCGTCTTTCTCGATATTTTGCAGTTTAGGGCTAATTATACCTAAAATGGATAGGTAATTGCTTGTTTTTAGTAGCTAATGAGTTATTTATGAAATTTTGGTCATTTAAAAATTTTTCCCTATTTTTCAATTTTTAATATTATTTTAAGCCGGTAAGAAAATACATTAAATAAGCGATAAATACAAATTTTTCTGGGCTAATTTTAATCTCTAAAATTATGATAATTATAATCTAGTGATAACATGAATTTTTAGTAATTTATTTTGTTTTTTAACAAATTTTTTTTGATATGAAACGAATTTATTGAATTTTGGGCTAAAACTTGCAATTTTTGAGTTGTAGGGGGCCTTTTTGCATAAAATTTCTTTTGTAAAACCCCTCTATCTTTTCCCTCAGCCCTAGAACAGCCCAACCCTGACCAAGACCAGAAAATTCTGGGCTCCTTTCTTTGGTTGCTTTCTTGTGTGAAATTGGGGTTGTTTATGGATTTATTTTAAATATATTGGACAAAGTATGGTGCATTTGACTTTGGAACTTGACCCTTGACTTTCCCCACTTGCCCACTCACCCCACACCATCCCCCACTCCCTCTTCAGGCCGAGAATCACAGCAGCCCCCTCTCCATCTCTTTTCTTTCATCTTCTTCAAACAATTCTTCAAAGGTTGCTACAAAAATCCATATAAATCCACAAATTTGTTTTCAAAACCAAAACAAATCCTTGTGCTACCTCTTCTCAAGCCTAATTTAGTTGAAATCATGTGGAAAGGAGGCAATTTTAGAGGCAAATCATCATGCTAGATCCATAGATCTTGTGGTATTAATTCTACTCTTTTATGTTGTTATGGTTAGAATTCCTTAATCTAGTTGTTTAGTGTTAATTTTAGTGTTAATCCTAATATAGTTTCTTTTAGTTAATGGTTGTAATAAACTAGGGTTTTGAACCATGGTGGTTAATTAAGTTGTTTTATAGTTAATTTAGTTGTTAATGAACTAATCTATATAGTTACCTTGTTGATATAGTTTTCAACTTTGCTAAACTAGTTAATTTTAGAAGGGTGAAATTGTTGTTTTGAAATTTTCAAGAGAGGGTTTATGTTTAGTAGTGGTTTGTGAAACATGATTAGTGAGTGGATTAAGTTTTAGAAAACATTATTTAGTTGATTGAACCTAAATTGTTATCTAGTGTTTTGCTAACCTAACCTAAGAGGTTAATTTTCTTAAGTGGGCTTTTGTAGTGTTAAATTAAGCTTTCAAGTGTGGAAATGGATTTGGAAATTGCTAGGTTATGAATTCAAGAATTGGTGGTTATGGAAAATAGGATTGGAATCATTGCTTTTGTGTTGTAATTAGTGTTTGTAGATTGCTTGTAGTGTGCTTGGGTAATTATGCTTTATTGTTGTCGTTTTGTCGCAAATCGGCGATTTTTGCACCGATTTTGGGACGCAGTGCTTACTAGTTTCGTATAAAAATTATGTGATGATTTATTTTTTGATATCTTGATGATTGTATGGCTTGTCCTACGACTTTTAGGATGCGTGAGTGCGGTTTTTTGGGTAGTCGGGTTTTAGTTTTGCCGGGTGACCCAAATCGGCGTTTTTGGCAGTTTTTGCGATTTTCGCGTGTGTTCCGCGCACTTTGTGCATGTTGTACCTAGCTAGCGAACCTTAGTAGTTTCGTTGGGGTTTTGCGTCGTTCTTGATACGTAACCTTATGTTTGGTATTGATGTAAATTTCAGGTTCGGTCGCGGAGACGTCAGACGCGGCGCGAAAGGGAAAGGCGGTGATTGGACACAGCTAGCCAGGGATCCCTGTGAGTAGATGTAACATCTACGGGGGACTATCGTTGGATGACGCAAGCCGCCCGATAGTTTTAGTAACTTACAAGACCCTTAGTGATGTTAGTAATTAGGGGTGAAATACCTATTCGACTATTTGCTGCATCCATGCATTATATTGACATACCTATACGAAACCACTTTATAGGACACCTGCACCATTGCCAGGGTTTTTATATGCAGCACGAGCACTATTCATGCTTACACACACACCCTGGTAATTGCCATGCCACCACACTAGATAACATTTAAATTTAAATCTTTTACTAATTGATACTTAAACTGATGCTATTGCCTTTAATTCCTTAAAATGAAACCGTAGAATTGCTATTCATGTGCATGTACTTCATCATATTAATTGTTCATGCTTAATCCATTAATCACACATCGCAACTTGATTATTGATACCATATGCATTCATTATCACTGATATATGCACTTATGAGGATTTCTTGAGATTTTATGATATTACTGGATTTCGGGGGAAAGCCGCAAAATTTCCAAACTTATGATATTTTTAAAACATGTAAATTGCGGTTTTCCAGTGATGTAAGTGTCGTCCACCATGAGTTTGCTGTGGTTTTTGGAGACCCGTTTCGAGGAGTTGGATGAACCGTTTCGGGTACATGGTGGGCCCGGTAGGGTACCCCGGGGCAAGAAGCTCGTGGTGTTGACGATGAGCCTGGCAGGGGACGGATTACCTACCGGTGACTTCATTGGGCACGGCGGATATTCAGAGGATACCGACCGGGGCCGCGAGAGGATGAGATATTGATATTGAGATGGGTCAGCCGGATGGCTGAGGCCAGAGACACTATGACATGGATTTATGAGATTTGAGACAGCTTTTGGGTGTCGTTGCTGGACACCGATTTTCGTCGATTCATTGACATTATGCTGGCATTCTAAAAGAGTTTCAAAAACAAAAAGAGATAAAATATTTCCTATATATACCTATTGAGATCTCAGATATTCATGTTGCATACATATTAGTACACTGATGTTATATACACACCTGCTAGTGCATCCAGTCATACCCGTATTATAGATGCTAGGATGCTTGTGTGCATGCATACGATAGCCTTTGTAGATGTTATTTATTACTCACGAGTTGGCAACTCACCCCCGTTGTGCCACAGTCTTTTGCAGGTCCGCTCCGTCAGTTCAGTAGCGGCGGGCGCACTTGTCTTTTGCCTCTTTTGCCTGAGCTCGAGATTTGCTCATAGGTGGGTTATGTTATTATTTTGTACCACTTGTATATTCTTTGTATCTAGTGTACTCCATCTACTGTTTCTACCAGATTTATTGTATATTGACCTAAAGATGAGACTGTGAGGTTTGTGGATTTTATGCTGTATTTTGGGGTCGAGCTCACTTGAGCCGACATGTTGCTTTTCTCATGCTTTATTATGATTATTATGCTTGCTGTCATTTACATTGCGTGGGATTTGTGGCCGCCTTATGGCGAAGAGCTAGCTCCCGCTTGGGGATGCCCTATTTTGTTGGTTTTACATATATTCTTGTTGTACCCATTTTTGGGGGCCAGTATTTACAAAGGAGACTCTGCCGAAATTTTCGGAAAAATTAGTATTGTTTTTAAAAAGGGTTTTACATGACTTATTTGATAAACTTGCTTTCAAATGTTTGGGTTTTCTTCACTCTTTTGCTTAATTGGTTTTGTTTTCTGGGCTTTGGCTTACTTATTTTACGGACGCCTTTAGACGTTTCGTAAACTTAAGTGCCAGTCACGTTCCGTACCCTGCGGGTCGTGACAAAGTTGGTATCAGAGCGATAGGTTTTACCTTTGTGAGTGTAGGATGACCCTTGGTAGATGGAGTAAGTGACTTAAGCAGCGTAACGTAGCGTTCGTATGTCCGCGGCATACTTACGATACGGTACTCCGCCTAAGTGACTTTAGGATACTTGCTTGGAAATTTCCTTCTTCAATTCCGTGTATCCTATAATCCTATTGCACTGTCCTTACTATCCGTTTTCCGGTAACAGCCACTATGCCGCCGAAGGCTACGAGGGCACAGAGGGCTGCCGCCAGAGACGAGATTCGAGCTGGCTCGTCCGAGACTAGGACTGAGCAGGGCGGTATGCCTACGCCGCAGGGACAGACCGATCCACCTTCCCCAGGCCGTATGGATAGGCTCGAGACCGGTATGGAGGAGTTGCGACAGATGATGGGAGGCATGCAGGAGCTGCGTCAGATGGTAGGATCCCTAGTTGCAGCCAGTCGTACACCGAGGCCGGATGATGTACCTACTACGTCACAGACGACCATGATACCTGCTCCTACTACTACCACCGTGGCCATTCCGGTTTCACTACAGGACTTCATGAGACTGAGACCTCCAGTATTCACCGGCACCGAGGCAGCGGAGGACCCACAGACGTTCCTTGACAGTTTAGCCAGGATCTGCCGTTCGCTGAGATGTTCGGATGATCGATGGGTAGAGCTTGCGAGTTTCCGACTAGAGGGTCTCGCGCAGACATGGTGGGAGTCAGTCTTGAGAGGTCGAGCTGCAGATCTACCGCCTATGACTTGGGCCGAGTTTACAGCGGTCTTTCTAGCCCGTTTCCTTCCAGAGAGCGTTCGTGACGCCAGAGCTCGTAGCTTCGAGGCCTTAGTCAAGACACCTTGGATGACGGTGTCTGAGTATGATATCCAGTTTACACAGTTATCCCGATATGCTCAGTATTTGGTGGATACCGAAGAGAAGATGGTGAAGAGATTCGTACAGGGACTTGATGCCCAGCTATATCTTGCCATTGGCGCCCAGCACTACGACACTTATTCAGCTGCTATGGATACGGCATTGCGGATGGAGGCACGCATATCACTGACTTCGGCCGTTTCTGGGCCGAAGAGGATGCGCACCGATGTACCGCCTCAGAGGCAGCGCGCCAGATTCTTTCCGAGAGATAGGCCTAGCAGAGGATTTGGGCGGGGACAGTTATATGGTTCTTATTCCCAGGGGCAGCAGCCGTCGCCAGGATGTTTTGGGTGCGGGAGTCTGCACCATCTTGTCAGAGACTGTCCGGTGAGACGACAGGGAGCAGCGACAGTTCCGCATGTGACCCTACCACCATCACCACCCCCTCCTCAGAGAGCCCTATTTCCTACCCCAGGCGATGCTCCACGCCAGTTAGGTGCACCGAGAGGCCGTGGACGCGGCGGTACTGTTCAGAGAGGACGAGGAGGCAGAGGCCGAGGTCGAGGTCAGCCCGCTATCGGTGGAGGACAGGCCCGAGTATTTGCTTTGACACCGCAGGATGCGCAGGCATCCAATGCCGTTGTGACAGGTACCTTGCCAGTTTGTTCTTTCGATGCACGGGTATTATTCGACCCAGGTTCCACACATTCGTACGTATCTACACACTTTGCACCGATGTTGGGCCGTGAGTCGTCGTCGTTAGATCTGCCGCTTGTTGTTGTTACTCCGGTAGGCGAGTCGTTTGTCGCTCGTTTTGTTTTTCGTTTGTGTTCCGTTCGTATCGGGGAGAGGGATTCATCAGTTGATTTGATACTCCTCGATATGTTGGACTTTGATGTGCTTCTGGGCATGGATTGGCTAGCCACTTGTTATGCTTCGGTGGACTGCCGTGAGAAGGCAGTCAGATTTAGCTTTCCGGGAGAGCCAGTCTTTGTTATTCAGGGAGACCGTAGTGTCACCCTTCCCAGCTTAATTTCGTCTCTTCGCGCTGGTCAGCTCTTGCGGAAGGGATGTCAGGGATTCTTAGCGTTTATTTGTGATACTCGAGCTGCAGAGGTTCCGTTGGACCGGGTCCCGGTAGTTTGTGAGTTCCCTGATGTTTTCCCTGAGGAGCTACCTGGGCTACCGCCTGAGCGCGATGTTGAGTTCTGCATTGATTTGATTCCCGGTTCGGGGCCTATTTCTATACCGCCTTATCGGATGGTCCCGGCAGAGCTTCGAGAGCTGAAGGATCAGTTGCAGGAATTGTTAGATAAGGGGCTTATTCGACCGAGTGTTTCTCCGTGGGGTGCTCCGGTCCTGTTTTTCAAGAAGAAGGATGGAAGTTTGCGCTTATGTATCGACTACCGCCAGCTGAACAAAGTTACCGTTCGGAACAGATATCCGTTGCCGCGCATTGATGATTTGTTCGACCAGCTTCAGGGTGCGGGGTATTTTTCGAGGATCGACTTGCGATCAGGATACCATCAGCTGCGAGTTCGACAGGAGGATATACCGAGGACAGCTTTCCGTACACGCTATGGCCACTACGAGTTTTTGGTGATGTCGTTCGGACTCACCAACGCCCCAGCAGCATTTATGGATTTGATGAACCGTACATTCAGGCCGTATCTTGACTTGTTCATCATCGTGTTTATCGACGATATCTTGGTGTACTCCCGGAGCAGAGAGGAGCACGAGCAGCACTTGCGGATTACGTTACAGACTCTGAGGGAGCATCAGCTGTTCGCGAAGTTCTCCAAGTGTGCGTTCTGGCTAGACTGCGTCGGATTCTTGGGTCACGTGGTTACGAGAGACGGCATTTGTGTGGACCCGAAGAAGATTGAGGCTGTTCAGCAGTGGCCCCGACCTACATCGGTTACTGAGATCCGTAGTTTTCTAGGCCTGGCGGGCTACTACAGGCATTTTGTTCAGGACTTCTCCCGTATAGCTGCACCGTTGACCGGTTTGACCCGGAAGGGAGTTCCTTTCGTCTGGACGGAGGAGTGCGAGCGCAGTTTTCAGCAGCTACGTACTTGTTTGACTACGGCGCCGGTATTATCTTTGCCTTCGGGATCAGGCGGATTTGTTGTCTACTGTAATGCTTCGCGAGTGGGATTAGGATGCGTATTGATGCAGCATGGCCGGGTGATCGCTTATGCTTCTCGGCAGTTGAAGAAGCATGAACAGAACTACCCCACTCATGATTTGGAGATGGCTGCAGTGGTCTTTGCACTGAAGATTTGGCGACATTACCTTTACGGCGAGTCGTGTCAGATATTCACCGATCACAAGAGCTTAAAGTACATATTTCAGCAGCGAGACCTGAACCTCAGACAGCGTCGTTGGATGGAGTTGGTGAAAGACTACGACTGCGAGATCTTATATCACCCCGGCAAGGCAAATGTGGTGGCAGATGCATTGAGTAGGAGGCCCGGGGGTAGTCTATCCTTTTTGCGCGCAGTTCAGAGGCAGTCGTCAGCAGATTGGCAGATGTTATGCGACAGCCGAGTTGAGTTCGAGTTCACTCAGACAGGGGGACAGCTCGCGCATGTTCGTGCACGCCCACAGTTGCTTGACCGTGTATATGAGGCACAGCGCAGTGACGACCGTTGCTCAGAGATCATGGCACAGATGGGACAGGGCAGATTTTCCGAGTTCGTGGTTGACGATCAGGGGATTTTACGATATGGATCTAGACTGTGCGTACCAGAGGCTGATGGATTGCGGCGCGACATTCTTGAGGAGGCACACCGATCAGTGTATAGTGTCCACCCCGGTTCCACCAAGTTGTACCATGATATGAGAGAGACCTACTAGTGGGACGGGATGAAGAGGGACATTGCGGAGTTCGTTTCGAGATGCCTGACTTGTCAGCAAGTCAAGGCCGAGCACCAGAGGCCCGCAGGAGAGCTACAGCCGTTACCCATTCCAGAGTGGAAATGGGAGCAGATTTCGATGGATTTCGTTGTGGGTCTACCCAGGACCAGTCGAGGGTACGACTCCATCTGGGTGATCGTGGATAGATTGATGAAAGCGGCTCACTTCCTTCCAGTGAAGACGACTTTCAGCTTCGCTCGGTATGCTCAGCTCTATATTGACGAGATCGTGCGACTACATGGCGTACCGACTTGTATCGTGTCAGATCGAGGCACTCAGTTCACCAGCCGACTTTGGCAGAGACTTCAGGAGGCTTTGGGCACTCGTTTGAGCTTCAGCACAGCGTTTCATCCGCAGACAGACGGACAGTCAGAGCGGACCATTCAGACTCTCGAGGACATGCTCAGAGCGTGCGTTTTAGACTTTGGTGGTAGCTGGGATCATCATTTACCTCTAGTGGAGTTCTCCTACAACAACAGCTTCCAGGATACTATTCATATGGCACCTTTCGAGGCATTGTATGGGAGGAGATGCAGATCGCCCGTTTGTTGGACAGAGCTCAGCGAGAGCAGCATTTTGGGGCCGCAGCTTGTTGAGGAGACGACATCGAAGATCCAGTTGATCCGAGACCGGATGAGAGCGGCTCAGAGCAGACAGAAATCCTATGCTGACAGGCGCCGTCGCAGATTAGAGTTCGCAGTTGGCGACCATGTTTTTCTGAGGGTCTCTCCGATGAAGGGCATGATGCGTTTTGGGCGAAAGGGAAAGCTTAGCCCTAGATTCGTAGGTCCCTTCGAGATCCTCGAGCGTGTTGGCGCTGTTGCTTATCGTTTGGCTCTTCCTCCCAGCTTTCCCGATGTTCACCCCGTCTTCCATGTTTCGATGCTCCGCAAGTACCTTCACGACCCTTCGCATGCGATTCAGCACCCGACAGTCCAGCTAGAGCGCGACCTTTCTTTTGCAGAGCAGCCGGTGGCCATCCTGGATCGGCAGGTGAAGAAGTTGAGGTCGAAGATTATACCAACCGTCAAGGTCCTTTGGCGTAGCCCGAGCAGCGAGGAGGTTACCTGGGAGACCGAGGGCGAGATGAGGAAGAAATATCCCCATCTCTTCGAAGGTACGCGTAGCTATATTTTTAAATTCGGGGACCGAATTTCTTTAAGGGGGGAAGATTGTAGCGTCTTGAAAAGTCGTTTTGGTGTTTTCTTGAAATTCGGTGAAAATTCGGTATTTTTCCGAAAACCGTCTTTCTCGATATTTTGCAGTTTAGGGCTAATTATACCTAAAATGGATAGGTAATTGCTTGTTTTTAGTAGCTAATGAGTTATTTATGAAATTTTGGTCATTTAAAAATTTTTCCCTATTTTTCAATTTTTAATATTATTTTAAGCCGGTAAGAAAATACATTAAATAAGCGATAAATACAAATTTTTCTGGGCTAATTTTAATCTCTAAAATTATGATAATTATAATCTAGTGATAACATGAATTTTTAGTAATTTATTTTGTTTTTTAACAAATTTTTTTTGATATGAAACGAATTTATTGAATTTTGGGCTAAAACTTGCAATTTTTGAGTTGTAGGGGGCCTTTTTGCATAAAATTTCTTTTGTAAAACCCCTCTATCTTTTCCCTCAGCCCTAGAACAGCCCAACCCTGACCAAGACCAGAAAATTCTGGGCTCCTTTCTTTGGTTGCTTTCTTGTGTGAAATTGGGGTTGTTTATGGATTTATTTTAAATATATTGGACAAAGTATGGTGCATTTGACTTTGGAACTTGACCCTTGACTTTCCCCACTTGCCCACTCACCCCACACCATCCCCCACTCCCTCTTCAGGCCGAGAATCACAGCAGCCCCCTCTCCATCTCTTTTCTTTCATCTTCTTCAAACAATTCTTCAAAGGTTGCTACAAAAATCCATATAAATCCACAAATTTGTTTTCAAAACCAAAACAAATCCTTGTGCTACCTCTTCTCAAGCCTAATTTAGTTGAAATCATGTGGAAAGGAGGCAATTTTAGAGGCAAATCATCATGCTAGATCCATAGATCTTGTGGTATAAATTCTACTCTTTTATGTTGTTATGGTTAGAATTCCTTAATCTAGTTGTTTAGTGTTAATTTTAGTGTTAATCCTAATATAGTTTCTTTTAGTTAATGGTTGTAATAAACTAGGGTTTTGAACCATGGTGGTTAATTAAGTTGTTTTATAGTTAATTTAGTTGTTAATGAACTAATCTATATAGTTACCTTGTTGATATAGTTTTCAACTTTGCTAAACTAGTTAATTTTAGAAGGGTAAAATTGTTGTTTTGAAATTTTCAAGAGCGGGTTTATGTTTAGTAGTGGTTTGTGAAACATGATTAGTGAGTGGATTAAGTTTTAGAAAACATTATTTAGTTGATTGAACCTAAATTGTTATCTAGTGTTTTGCTAACCTAACCTAAGAGGTTAATTTTCTTAAGTGGGCTTTTGTAGTGTTAAATTAAGCTTTCAAGTGTGGAAATGGATTTGGAAATTGCTAGGTTATGAATTCAAGAATTGGTGGTTATGGAAAATAGGATTGGAATCATTACTTTTGTGTTGTAATTAGTGTTTGTAGATTGCTTGTAGTGTGCTTGGGTAATTATGCTTTATTGTTGTCGTTTTGTCGCAAATCGGCGATTTTTGCACCGATTTTGGGACGCAGTGCTTACTAGTTTCGTATAAAAATTATGTGATGATTTATTTTTTGATATCTTGATGATTGTATGGCTTGTCCTATGACTTTTAGGATGCGTGAGTGCGGTTTTTTGGGTAGTCGGGTTTTAGTTTTGCCGGGTGACCCAAATCGGCGTTTTTGGCAGTTTTTGCGATTTTCGCGTGTGTTCCGCGCACTTTGTGCATGTTGTACCTAGCTAGCGAACCTTAGTAGTTTCGTTGGGGTTTTGCGTCGTTCTTGATACGTAACCTTATGTTTGGTATTGATGTAAATTCCAGGTTCGGTCGCGGAGACGTCAGACGCGGCGCGAAAGGGAAAGGCGGTGATTGGACACAGCTAGCCAGGGATCCCTGTGAGTAGATGTAACATCTACGGGGGACTATCGTTGGATGACGCAAGCCGCCCGATAGTTTTAGTAACTTACAAGACCCTTAGTGATGTTAGTAATTAGGGGTGAAATACCTATTCGACTATTTGCTGCATCCATGCATTATATTGACATACCTATACGAAACCACTTTATAGGACACCTGCACCATTGCCAGGGTTTTTATATGCAGCACGAGCACTATTCATGCTTACACACACACCCTGGTAATTGCCATGCCACCACACTAGATAAACCTGCACCATTGCCAGGGTTTTTATATGCAGCACGAGCACTATTCATGCTTACACACACACCCTGGTAATTGCCATGCCACCACACTAGATAACATTTAAATTTAAATCTTTTACTAATTGATACTTAAACTGATGCTATTGCCTTTAATTCCTTAAAATGAAACCGTAGAATTGCTATTCATGTGCATGTACTTCATCATATTAATTGTTCATGCTTAATCCATTAATCACACATCGCAACTTGATTATTGATACCATATGCATTCATTATCACTGATATATGCACTTATGAGGATTTCTTGAGATTTTATGATATTGCTGGATTTCGGGGGAAAGCCGCAAAATTTCCAAACTTATGATATTTTTAAAACATGTAAATTGCGGTTTTCCAGTGATGTAAGTGTCTTCCACCAAGAGTTTGCTGTGGTTTTTGGAGACCCGTTTCGAGGAGTTGGATGAACCGTTTCGGGTACATGGTGGGCCCGGTAGGGTACCCCGGGGCAAGAAGCTCGTGGTGTTGACGATGAGCCTGGCAGGGGACGGATTACCTACCGGTGACTTCATTGGGCACGGCGGATATCCAGAGGATACCGACCGGGGCCGCGAGAGGATGAGATATTGATATTGAGATGGGTCAGCCGGATGGCTGAGGCCAGAGACACTATGACATGGATTTATGAGATTTGAGACAGCTTTTGGGTGTCGTTGCTGGACAACGATTTTCGTCGATTCATTGACATTATGCTGGCATTCTAAAAGAGTTTCAAAAACAAAAAAAGATAAAATATTTCCTATATATACCTATTGAGATCTCAGATATTCATGTTGCATACATATTAGTACACTGATGTTATATACACACCTGCTAGTGCATCCAGTCATACCCGTATTATAGATGCTAGGATGCTTGTGTGCATGCATACGATAGCCTTTGTAGATGTTATTTATTACTCACGAGTTGGCAACTCACCCCCGTTGTGCCACAGTCTTTTGCAGGTCCGCTCCGTCAGTTCAGTAGCGGCGGGCGCACTTGTCTTTTGCCTCTTTTGCCTGAGCTCGAGATTTGCTCATAGGTGGGTTATGTTATTATTTTGTACCACTTGTATATTCTTTGTATCTAGTGTACTCCATCTATTGTTTCTACCAGATTTATTGTATATTGACCTAGAGATGAGACTGTGAGGTTTGTGGATTTTATGCTGTATTTTGGGGTCGAGCTCACTTGAGCCGACATGTTGCTTTTCTCATGCTTTATTATGATTATTATGCTTGCTGTCATTTACATTGCGTGGGATTTGTGGCCGCCTTATGGCGAAGAGCTAGCTCCCGCTTGGGGATGCCCTATTTTGTTGGTTTTACATATATTCTTGTTGTACCCATTTTTGGGGGCCAGTATTTACAAAGGAGACTCTGCCGAAATTTTCGGAAAAATTAGTATTGTTTTTAAAAAGGGTTTTACATGACTTATTTGATAAACTTGCTTTCAAATGTTTGGGTTTTCCTCACTCTTTTGCTTAATTGGTTTTGTTTTCTGGGCTTTGGCTTACTTATTTTACGGACGCCTTTAGACGTTTCGTAAACTTAAGTGCCAGTCACGTTCCGTACCCTGCGGGTCGTGACAAAGTTGGTATCAGAGCGATAGGTTTTACCTTTGTGAGTGTAGGATGACCCTTGGTAGATGGAGTAAGTGACTTAAGCAGCGTAACGTAGCGTGCGTATGTCCGCGGCATACTTACGATACGGTACTCCGCCTAAGTGACTTTAGGATACTTGCTTGGAAATTTCCTTCTTCAATTCCGTGTATCCTATAATCCTATTGCACTGTCCTTACTATCCGTTTTCCTGTAACAGCCACTATGCCGCCGAAGGCTACGAGGGCACAGAGGGCTGCCGCCAGAGACGAGATTCGAGCTGGCTCGTCCGAGACTAGGACTGAGCAGGGCGGTATGCCTACGCCGCAGGGACAGACCGATCCACCTTCCCTAGGCCGTATGGATAGGCTCGAGACCGGTATGGAGGAGTTGCGACAGATGATGGGAGGCATGCAGGAGCTACGTCAGATGGTAGGATCCCTAGTTGCAGCCAGTCGTACACCGAGGCCGGATGACGTACCTACTACGTCACAGACGACCATGATACCTGCTCCTACTACTACCACCGTGGCCATTCCGGTTTCACTACAGGACTTCATGAGACTGAGACCTCCAGTATTCACCGGCACCGAGGCAGCGGAGGACCCACAGACGTTCCTTGACAGTTTAGCCAGGATCTGCCGTTCGCTAAGATGTTCGGATGATCGATGGGTAGAGCTTGCGAGTTTCCGACTAGAGGGTCTCGCGCAGACATGGTGGGAGTCAGTCTTGAGAGGTCGAGCTGCAGATCTACCGCCTATGACTTGGGCCGAGTTTACAGCGGTCTTTCTAGCCCGTTTCCTTCCAGAGAGCGTTCGTGACGCCAGAGCTCGTAGCTTCGAGGCCTTAGTCAAGACAGCTGGGATGACGGTGTCTGAGTATGATATCCAGTTTACACAGTTATCCCGATATGCTCAGTATTTGGTGGATACCGAAGAGAAGATGGTGAAGAGGTTCGTACAGGGACTTGATGCCCAGCTATATCTTGCCATTGGCGCCCAGCACTACGACACTTATTCAGCTGCTATGGATACGGCATTGCGGATGGAGGCACGCATATCACGGACTTCGGCCGTTTCTGGGCCGAAGAGGATGCGCACCGATGTACCGCCTCAGAGGCAGCGCGCCAGATTCTTTCCGAGAGATAGGCCTGGCAGAGGATTTGGGCGGGGACAGTTATATGGTTCTTATTCCCAGGGGCAGCAGCCGTCGCCAGGATGTTTTGGGTGCGGGAGTCTGCACCATCTTGTCAGAGACTGTCCAGTGAGACGACATGGAGCAGCGACAGTTCCGCATGTGACCCTACCACCATCACCACCCCCTCCTCAGAGAGCCCTACTTCCAACCCCAGGCGATGCTCCACGCCAGTTAGGTGCACCGAGAGGCCGTGGACGCGGCGGTCCTGTTCAGAGAGGACGAGGAGGCAGAGGCCGAGGTCGAGGTCAGCCCGCTATCGGTGGAGGACAGGCCCGAGTATTTGCTTTGACACCGCAGGATGCGCAGGCATCCAATGCCGTTGTGACAGGTACCTTGCCAGTTTGTTCTTTCGACGCACGGGTATTATTCGACCCAGGTTCCACACATTCGTACGTATCTACACACTTTGCACCGATGTTGGGCCGTGAGTCGTCGTCGTTAGATCTGCCGCTTGTTGTTGTTACTCCGGTAGGCGAGTCGTTTGTCGCTCGTTTTGTTTTTCGTTTGTGTTCCGTTCGTATCGGGGAGAGGGATTCATCAGTTGATTTGATACTCCTCGATATGTTGGACTTTGATGTGCTTCTGGGCATAGATTGGCTAGCCACTTGTTATGCTTCGGTGGACTGCCGTGAGAAGGCAGTCAGATTTAGCTTTCCGGGAGAGCCAGTCTTTGTTATTCAGGGAGACCGCAGTGTCACCCTTCCCAGCTTAATTTCGTCTCTTCGCGCTGGTCAGCTCTTGCGGAAGGGATGTCAGGGATTCTTAGCGTTTATTTGTGATACTCGAGCTGCAGAGGTTCCGTTGGACCGGGTCCCGGTAGTTTGTGAGTTCCCTGATGTTTTCCCTGAGGAGCTACCTGGGCTACCGCCTGAGCGTGATGTTGAGTTCTGCATTGATTTGATTCCCGGTTCGGGGCCTATTTCTATACCGCCTTATCGGATGGTCCCGGCAGAGCTTCGAGAGCTGAAGGATCAGTTGCAGGAATTGTTAGATAAGGGGCTTATTCGACCGAGTGTTTCTCCGTGGGGTGCTCCGGTCCTGTTTGTCAAGAAGAAGGATGGAAGTTTGCGCTTATGTATCGACTACCGCCAGCTGAACAAAGTTACCGTTCGGAACAGATATCCGTTGCCGCGCATTGATGATTTGTTCGACCAGCTTCAGGGTGCGGGGTATTTTTCGAGGATCGACTTGCGATCAGGATACCATCAGCTGCGAGTTCGACAGGAGGATATACCGAGGACAGCTTTCCGTACACGCTATGGCCACTACGAGTTTTTGGTGATGTCGTTCGGACTCACCAACGCCCCAGCAGCATTTATGGATTTGATGAACCGTACATTCAGGCCGTATCTTGACTTGTTCATCATCGTGTTTATCGACGATATCTTGGTGTACTCCCGGAGCAGAGAGGAGCACGAGCAGCACTTGCGGATTACGTTACAGACTCTGAGGGAGCATCAGCTGTTCGCGAAGTTCTCCAAGTGTGCGTTCTGGCTAGACAGCGTCGGATTCTTGGGTCATGTGGTTACGAGAGACGGCATTTGTGTGGACCCGAAGAAGATTGAGGCTGTTCAGCAGTGGCCCCGACCTACATCGGTTACTGAGATCCGTAGTTTTCTAGGCCTGGCGGGCTACTACAGGCGTTTTGTTCAGGACTTCTCCCGTATAGCTGCACCGTTGACCGGTTTGACCCGGAAGGGAGTTCCTTTCGTCTGGATGGAGGAGTGCGAGCGCAGTTTTCAGCAGCTACGTACTTGTTTGACTACGGCGCCGGTATTATCTTTACCTTTGGGATCAGGCGGATTTGTTGTCTACTGTGATGCTTCGCGAGTGGGATTAGGATGCGTATTGATGCAGCATGGCCGGGTGATCGCTTATGCTTCTCGGCAGTTGAAGAAGCATGAACAGAACTACCCCACTCATGATTTGGAGATGGCTGCAGTGGTCTTTGCACTGAAGATTTGGCGACATTACCTTTACGACGAGTCGTGTCAGATATTCACCGATCACAAGAGCTTAAAGTACATATTTCAGCAGCGAGACCTGAACCTCAGACAGCGTCGTTGGATGGAGTTGGTGAAAGACTACGACTGCGAGATCTTATATCACCCCGGCAAGGCAAATGTGGTGGCAGATGCGTTGAGTAGGAGGCCCGGGGGTAGTCTATCCTTTTTGCGCGCAGTTCAGAGGCAGTCGTCAGCAGATTGGCAGATGTTATGCGACAGCCGAGTTGAGTTCGAGTTCACTCAGACAGGGGGACAGCTCGCGCATGTTCGTACACGCCCACAGTTGCTTGACCGTGTATATGAGGCACAGCGCAGTGACGACCGTTGCTCAGAGATCATGGCACAGATGGGACAGGGCAGATTTTCCGAGTTCGTGGTTGACGATCAGGGGATTTTACGATATGGATCTAGACTGTGCGTACCAGAGGCTGATGGATTGCGGCGCGACATTCTTGAGGAGGCACACCGATCAGTGTATAGTGTCCACCCCGGTTCCACCAAGATGTACCATGATATGAGAGAGACCTACTGGTGGGACGGGATGAAGAGGGACATTGCGGAGTTCGTTTCGAGATGCCTGACTTGTCAGCAAGTCAAGGCCGAGCACCAGAGGCCCGCAGGAGAGCTACAGCCGTTACCCATTCCAGAGTGGAAATGGGAGCAGATTTCGATGGATTTCGTTGTGGGTCTACCCAGGACCAGTCGAGGGTACGACTCCATCTGGGTGATCGTGGATAGATTGACGAAAGCGGCTCACTTCCTTCCAGTGAAGACGACTTTCAGCTTCGCTCGGTATGCTCAGCTCTATATTGACGAGATCGTGCGACTACATGGCGTACCGACTTGTATCGTGTCAGATCGAGGCACTCAGTTCACCAGCCGACTTTGGCAGAGACTTCAGGAGGCTTTGGGCACTCGTTTGAGCTTCAGCACAGCGTTTCATCCGCAGACAGACGGACAGTCAGAGCGGACCATTCAGACTCTCGAGGACATGCTCAGAGCGTGCGTTTTAGACTTTGGTGGTAGCTGGGATCATCATTTACCTCTAGTGGAGTTCTCCTACAACAACAGCTTCCAGGATACTATTCAGATGGCACCTTTCGAGGCATTGTATGGGAGGAGATGCAGATCGCCCGTTTGTTGGACAGAGCTCAGCGAGAGCAGCATTTTGGGGCCGCAGCTTGTTGAGGAGACGACATCGAAGATCCAGTTGATCCGAGACCGGATGAGAGCGGCTCAGAGCAGACAGAAATCCTATGCTGACAGGCGCCGTCGCAGATTAGAGTTCGCAGTTGGCGACCATGTTTTTCTGAGGGTCTCTCCGATGAAGGGCGTGATGCGTTTTGGGCGAAAGGGAAAGCTTAGCCCTAGATTCGTAGGTCCCTTCGAGATCCTCGAGCGTGTTGGCGCTGTTGCTTATCGTTTGGCTCTTCCTCCCAGCTTTCCCAATGTTCACCCCGTCTTCCATGTTTCGATGCTCCGCAAGTACCTTCACGACCCTTCGCATGCGATTCAGCACCCGACAGTCCAGCTAGAGCGCGACCTTTCTTTTGCAGAGCAGCCGGTGGCCATCCTGGATCGGCAGGTGAAGAAGTTGAGGTCGAAGATTATACCAACCGTCAAGGTCCTTTGGCGTAGCCCGAGCAGCGAGGAGGTTACCTGGGAGACCGAGGGCGAGATGAGGAAGAAATATCCCCATCTCTTCGAAGGTACGCGTAGCTATATTTTTAAATTCGGGGACCGAATTTCTTTAAGGGGGGAAGATTGTAGCGTCTTGAAAAGTCGTTTTGGTTTTTTCTTGAAATTCGGTGAAAATTCGGTATTTTTCCGAAAACCGTCTTTCTCGATATTTTGCAGTTTAGGGCTAATTATACCTAAAATGGATAGGTAATTGCTTGTTTTTAGTAGCTAATGAGTTATTTATGAAATTTTGGTCATTTAAAAAATTTTCCCTATTTTTCAATTTTTAATATTATTTTAAGCCGGTAAGAAAATACATTAAATAAGCGATAAATACAAATTTTTCTGGGCTAATTTTAATCTCTAAAATTATGATAATTATAATCTAGTGATAACATGAATTTTTAGTAATTTATTTTGTTTTTTAACAAATTTTTTTTGATATGAAACGAATTTATTGAATTTTGGGCTAAAACTTGCAATTTTTGAGTTGTAGGGGGCCTTTTTGCATAAAATTTCTTTTGTAAAACCCCTCTATCTTTTCCCTCAGCCCTAGAACAGCCCAACCCTGACCAAGACCAGAAAATTCTGGGCTCCTTTCTTTGGTTGCTTTCTTGTGTGAAATTGGGGTTGTTTATGGATTTATTTTAAATATATTGGACAAAGTATGGTGCATTTGACTTTGGAACTTGACCCTTGACTTTCCCCACTTGCCCAGTCACCCCACACCATCCCCCACTCCCTCTTCAGGCCGAGAATCATAACAGCCCCCTCTCCATCTCTTTTCTTTCATCTTCTTCAAACAATTCTTCAAAGGTTGCTACAAAAATCCATATAAATCCACAAATTTGTTTTCAAAACCAAAACAAATCCTTGTGCTACCTCTTCTCAAGCCTAATTTAGTTGAAATCATGTGGAAAGGAGGCAATTTTAGAGGCAAATCATCATGCTAGATCCATAGATCTTGTGGTATAAATTCTACTCTTTTATGTTGTTATGGTTAGAATTCCTTAATCTAGTTGTTTAGTGTTAATTTTAGTGTTAATCCTAATATAGTTTCTTTTAGTTAATGGTTGTAATAAACTAGGGTTTTGAACCATGGTGGTTAATTAAGTTGTTTTATAGTTAATTTAGTTGTTAATGAACTAATCTATATAGTTACCTTGTTGATATAGTTTTCAACTTTGCTAAACTAGTTAATTTTAGAATGGTGAAATTGTTGTTTTGAAATTTTCAAGAGAGGGTTTATGTTTAGTAGTGGTTTGTGAAACATGATTAGTGAGTGGATTAAGTTTTAGAAAATATTATTTAGTTGATTGAACCTAAATTGTTATCTAGTGTTTTGCTAACCTAACCTAAGAGGTTAATTTTCTTAAGTGGGCTTTTGTAGTGTTAAATTAAGCTTTCAAGTGTGGAAATGGATTTGGAAATTGCTAGGTTATGAATTCAAGAATTGGTGGTTATGGAAAATAGGATTGGAATCATTGCTTTTGTGTTGTAATTAGTGTTTGTAGATTGCTTGTAGTGTGCTTGGGTAATTATGCTTTATTGTTGTCGTTTTGTCGCAAATCGGCGATTTTTGCACCGATTTTGGGACGCAGTGCTTAATAGTTTCGTATAAAAATTATGTGATGATTTATTTTTTGATATCTTGATGATTGTATGGCTTGTCCTACGACTTTTAGGATGCGTGAGTGCGGTTTTTTGGGTAGTCGGGTTTTAGTTTTGCCGGGTGACCCAAATCGGCGTTTTTGGCAGTTTTTGCGATTTTCGCGTGTGTTCCGCGCACTTTGTGCATGTTGTACCTAGCTAGCGAACCTTAGTAGTTTCGTTGGGGTTTTGCGTCGTTCTTGATACGTAACCTTATGTTTGGTATTGATGTAAATTCCAGGTTCGGTCGCGGAGACGTCAGACGCGGCGCGAAAGGGAAAGGCGGTGATTGAACACAGCTAGCCAGGGATCCCTGTGAGTAGATGTAACATCTACGGGGGACTATCGTTGGATGGCGCAAGCCGCCCGATAGTTTTAGTAACTTACAAGACCCTTAGTGATGTTAGTAATTAGGGGTGAAATACCTATTCGACTATTTGCTGCATCCATGCATTATATTGACATACCTATACGAAACCACTTTATAGGACACCTGCACTATTGCCAGGGTTTTTATATGCAGCACGAGCACTATTCATGCTTACACACACACCCTGGTAATTGCCATGCCACCACACTAGATAACATTTAAATTTAAATCTTTTACTAATTGATACTTAAACTGATGCTATTGCCTTTAATTCCTTAAAATGAAACCGTAGAATTGCTATTCATGTGCATGTACTTCATCATATTAATTGTTCATGCTTAATCCATTAATCACACATCGCAACTTGATTATTGATACCATATGCATTCATTATCACTGATATATGCACTTATGAGGATTTCTTGAGATTTTATGATATTGCTGGATTTCGGGGGAAAGCCGCAAAATTTCCAAACTTATGATATTTTTAAAACATGTAAATTGCGGTTTTCCAGTGATGTAAGTGTCGTCCACCATGAGTTTGCTGTGGTTTTTGGAGACCCGTTTCGAGGAGTTGGATGAACCGTTTCGGGTACATGGTGGGCCCGGTAGGGTACCCCGGGGCAAGAAGCTCGTGGTGTTGACGATGAGCCTGGCAGGGGACGGATTACCTACCGGTGACTTCATTGGGCACGGCGGATATCCAGAGGATACCGACCGGGGCCGCGAGAGGATGAGATATTGATATTGAGATGGGTCAGCCGGATGGCTGAGGCCAGAGACACTATGACATGGATTTATGAGATTTGAGACAGCTTTTGGGTGTCGTTGCTGGACACCGATTTTCGTCGATTCATTGACATTATGCTGGCATTCTAAAAGAGTTTCAAAAACAAAAAGAGATAAAATATTTCCTATATATACCTATTGAGATCTCAGATATTCATGTTGCATACATATTAGTACACTGATGTTATATACACACCTGCTAGTGCATCCAGTCATACCCGTATTATAGATGCTAGGATGCTTGTGTGCATGCATACGATAGCCTTTGTAGATGTTATTTATTACTCACGAGTTGGCAACTCACCCCCGTTGTGCCACAGTCTTTTGCAGGTCCGCTCCGTCAGTTCAGTAGCGGCGGGCGCACTTGTCTTTTGCCTCTTTTGCCTGAGCTCGAGATTTGCTCATAGGTGGGTTATGTTATTATTTTGTACCACTTGTATATTCTTTGTATCTAGTGTACTCCATCTACTGTTTCTACCAGATTTATTGTATATTGACCTAGAGATGAGACTGTGAGGTTTGTGGATTTTATGCTGTATTTTGGGGTCGAGCTCACTTGAGCCGACATGTTGCTTTTCTCATGCTTTATTATGATTATTATGCTTGCTGTCATTTACATTGCATGGGATTTGTGGCCGCCTTATGGCGAAGAGCTAGCTCCCGCTTGGGGATGCCCTATTTTGTTGGTTTTACATATATTCTTGTTGTACCCATTTTTGGGGGCCAGTATTTACAAAGGAGACTCTGCCGAAATTTTCGGAAAAATTAGTATTGTTTTTAAAAAGGGTTTTACATGACTTATTTGATAAACTTGCTTTCAAATGTTTGGGTTTTCTTCACTCTTTTGCTTAATTGGTTTTGTTTTCTGGGCTTTGGCTTACTTATTTTACGGACGCCTTTAGACGTTTCGTAAACTTAAGTGCCAGTCACGTTCCGTACCCTGCGGGTCGTGACAAAGAAGTTCCCTATCTCCGATGTCGTCCCAACTTAATGGTGATCGACACTTCCTTCCATATAATGCTGCAAAAGGTGTCATTTCTATGCTTTCTTGGTAGCTGTTATTGTACGCGAACTCCACAAGATGCAGGTGATCTTCCTACGATCCTTTGAAGTCTAGCATACACGCTCTGAGCATATCCTCCAAGATCTGAATAGTTCGTTCCGACTGACCATCTTTTTGTGGATGATAAGCCGTGCTGAAGTTCAGATTTGTACCCAAGGTAGCTTGCAGACTCTGCCAAAATTGTGATCGGAACCTGGTGTCACGATCGGAGACATTGCAGACCGGTACTCCATGAAGTCTCACAATTTCCTGTATGAGTTCATGGGTATCAGAGATAGTACATTATGAAGTATTTAAATCTTAACTAGATTATTACCTCCATGTACTTCTTTGCTAGTGTCTCAGTTGATTGGCCAACCCGAAATGGGATGAAGTGAGCCGACTTTATAAGTCGATCCACGATGACCCATATAGCATCGTTACCCTTTGTGCTGTGAGGAAGAGCAGTCACAAAGTCCATCGTGATGTTCTGCCACTTTCATTCTAGGATTGGTAACGGTTGAAGTAGTCCAGCTATCCTGTGATGTTCAGCCTTTACTTGCTGGCACACCAAGCATTTTGCGATACTTCTGGCTACTTCACGCTGCATTCCATGCCACCAATAATTCTGACGTAGATCTTTGTACATTTTGGTACCTCCAGGATGTACTGAGTAGGGAGAGCTGTGAGCTTCTTTCATTAACTCTTCCCGAACAGGACCCTTTGATACACACAATTTGCTGCCATATCTCAAAGATCCGTCTTCATGGATGATGAAGTCTGTTCTGAGTCCATTCTCCACTTGTTCTCTGATCCGTTGCAACTTAGCATCACTTGCTTGAGCTGCTTTGATCTGATTGACAATGGTTGATTGAACTTGTAGATTCATCAAACTTGAAGCATTACCTGGCATGACTACTTCAATCTCCATCTGATGTAAGTCTTGCTGAAGCTTCCACTGAGCGGTGAGATTCATCGATAAGGGTTGGCGACTAAGAGCATCAGGTACTACGTTCACCTTCCCTGGGTGATATTGCAAGTTGATGTCAAAGTCCGCCATGAGTTCTAACCATCTTCTCTGCCGCATATTCAACTCCTTCTGAGTAAACACGTACTTTAGACTTTTATGATCTGTGTAGATTTTCACTCATTCACCAAGTAACTAGTGGCGCCAAATCTTGAGAGCAAAGATGACGGCTGCCAACTCCAGATCATGCGTCGGATAATTGCGCTCATGAGTCTTCAGTTGTCTTGAAGCATAAGCCATAACCTTACCGTGCTGATGTAGAACACATCCTAATCTCTTACTGGATGCATCACAATGCACTTCGAATCCTCTAGATTGATCCGGTATTACGAGAATAGGTGCAGATGTCAATCTTGACTTGAGTTCTACGAAAGCTTGTTCGCATGCTTCTTTCGTGTGAGCTTGGTCAGGGGTGTTGCTATCTTTGAGAATCCTTCAATGAACCTTCTGTAATGTCCAGCTAAACCCAAGAAACTCCGAATGTCTTTCACTGACTTTAGTGTAGGCCATTCGCTAACTGCTGAAACTTTGGCTGGATCCACAGAAATTCCTTCTCTTGATACGATATGTCCAAGAAAACCAACTTGATTTAGCCAAAACTCGCACTTGCTGTACTTGGCATAAAGCTTATGTTGTCGAAGAGTTTCTAGGACAATTCGTAGATGCTCTGCATGCTCTTTCCGATTCTTAGAATATACTAGGATGTCGTCGATGAAAATGACAACAAACCTGTCTAAATACTCCCGGAAAACTTGGTTCATTAGGTTCATGAATATTGCTGGTGCATTGGTCACTCCAAATGGCATCACTAGTTCGTAATGTCCATAGCGAGTTCTGAAAGCTGTTTTGTGAATATCAGCTTCCTTGACCTTCACTTGATGATAACCTGAACGAAGATCCAATTTAGAGAAAACACAAGATCCACTTAGCTGATCGAATAAATCATCGATGCGCGGGAGTGGATACTTGTTCTTTATAGTGACTTCGTTCAAGGCCCTATAATCGATGCACATTCTGTATGAACCTTCCTTCTTCTTCACCAGTAGTACAGGTGCTCCCCAACTTGAAGTGCTGGGACGAATCCATCCTTTCGCCAATAATTCTTCCAACGGTGTTCGGACTTCCTTCAATCCTTCCGGACTTAGTCTATAAGGTGCTTTGATCACCGGTTGTGCTCCTGGTACTAAATCAATACTGAATTCAAGAGCTCGATCGGGAGGCAAACCTGATATATCGTCAGGAAATATATCGTCGAACTCTCGAACTACCTCTGGTCTTAATTCTTCTTCCGCTTGAGCTGCCGCAACTACTGCTTCTCTTGGCTTCGCTTTGTAGGTACCTGGCTCCAGGGTACGATCACCGCTCTTGAAATAGAAGACCGGATGGTCTGGAATCTCGAATACTACCCTCCTTTGACGACAGTCGATGGTAGCATAAAAGGTTCCAAGCCAATCCATTCCTAGAACCACATCGAAGTTCGGTATGTCCAGTACTTTGAAGTCAGCATAAAACTCTCGACTGCAGACGACGACTGGACACAGGCTGTATCCCATAGTTGCCTTTAGAACGCCATTTCCGGAACTGACATTCCAGCTGGATACAAGCGGTGAGACTGGAATCACATGGGTTTGGACAAACCGTTGCGACATAAAGCAGTGGGATGCTCCAGTATCAAACAGTGCAAGTGCAGGTAGTGAAGCTACTAGGATTGTACCTAAAGTATATGGGATATGTTTTAGGTCTAGAGAAAGTGTGTATATAACCAGGACTAAAAGATAAGTTTGAGAAGGAAAGTTTACCAGTAATGACTTGGCCAGTGGCCTCAGCTTCTTCCACAGACATCGTGAAGGTCTAGCGCTTGGGTAAATTCCTCCTGGTCTGAGGAGCATTCCTCGGAACATTCCTTTGAGCTTGATGGAGCTGACGAGGAGGTGGCGCAGCTTGTGGTCCTCTGGGTGGTGCAGGCAGTGCAAGTCTTGGAGCAGGGGCTTAGATGGCTGGATGCTGTGGATAATTGTTTGCTGGCCTGGGTGCAGCAACTGGGTTTTGTTTATGAGGACAAGCCCCAATACCATGAGCAGCTGAGCCGCAGATCAAGCAAAGGTTGTTCGCACGACGGCAATCTCTCGCTAGATGCCCATTTCTCTTGCAGTAGTTACAAAAGGTTGGGCTGGGTCTGCTGATTGGTGCTCCAGGACGTCTTGGCACAAAAGGTGGTCTGGACGAGGCCCCACCTGCTATCTGGTTGGCAGGACGCTTGACTCCTGCAAACTGAGGTCTGCCCCTTGCTTTTATCACTACCTTATAACTGCGGGCAGCTTCCAGAGCATCCTCATGAGTCAAAAATTTTCCTGTGGCTAAAGCAGCCTGAATTTCCATGTCCAGTCCTTGTTGAAAGCGACGGGCTCTGATCTAGTCCGTCGGTATCAAATATGCCGCGAATCTGTTCAAGGATAGTGTTAGCTGTATGGTATGTGATATTTAAAACTGAACTATTGCGACATATCTTACCGTCTTAACATGGTGAATTCAGTGTCGTATTCATCTACCGATTTGTCCCACATTGATCCTTACTGTAGATGAATGAACTGCTGCTCCATGGCAAACCTGGCAGTCACAGGGAAGTATTTCGTGTCGAACTTCTCGCGAAACGTTTTCCATTCAATAGGCTGTGCAAGACGGCTTTCTTCCGCCTTCCACCAGTTGCGAGCGTTGTCCGTGAGTTGTAGTTTCGCTACACGGACCCAAGCGATGTCTGGCACTTGTGCTGCGGCCAGATCATCCTTGATACTTTGAGCCCATTCGTCAGCTTCCAGTGGGCTCCCCTTTCCTGAGAACTGCTTCGGATGTAAAGCCCTGAATTGCTTTACCCCCGGAGCGTCAGTCTCGGGATGGTTCAAGAGTTGTTGCTGTCCTTCGAGAAGGCTGCGGATTTCCTTAAGTAGCACTGTTTGCTCGGTAGGTAGCGCAGGAACAGCTGGTGTGAGAGGTAGTGCTGGATGTGTGTTGTTGACGTTGGTACTGGTGTTGTTTGGGGAATCCATAACCCTGAAGAAAAATTTGGGTTAGGACAGATTCAAGTACATGAAATGATAAGATTCGAGGAATATGGAATTGCAAGATTCAAGGAATATGAATTGTAGAGAATGTTTTAGTCGCTGGTTCTTATGTTATATTGCTTAGGTTGTTCACGCAGACCAGAACTGCATGATAGGGATTCATACAGCTCTGACCTGCATGGGCCACCAACAAAACCTGTCACGCCCCGCTTCCCAGTATATGTCGAAGGGGATGCGACGAGGTCCGCTACGTATATACTCAGAAGTACATACGCTAAGCGTATCTAAGCAATATAAAATAAATACACAAGAAATAAGAATAAAAAGAACAGCAACTTTTATTTATTAACATTCTTTGTACAATACATGAAAAGAAATACAACTGAAATAATAAGATGCCTAAACAGTGGCATAACAGGAAATGAAAAATATAGAAAGGAAAAGTGTACAATGAAACTACAGTGCAGGTTCTTCAGTAAACTACCCCAAGTCTTCTTGCGATGGCTCAACCTCTGCCGGGTCCAAATCACCTAACGGCATTCAAAGAAGAGAGAAACAGAATGTCGTCAGCGAACAGGTCGCTCGGTAAGTCCCAAAGGTAAGAGGGAAGTAGAAAAAGACAGAATAAGAAGATACATTTTAAAGTGTAAACTATTATTGTAATGTTATGTCAACGCTGTTGTTTATAGCTTGGTACAGAAGGATGCCAGTGTATATCAGGGGAGTCTCTATATGCCAGAGATTAAGGGCACGTATAGCACAAGGTACCGTTTATGCCACGGTACAACAGCAACTGGATTCATGTTAGGTGTGTTAAGTCTGACCACCTCGTGCCACCTTTAACACCTTCCGTACCAATCTACCCCTTAAACCCCGCGGTGTCTTGTTTGTATTGTTATCTTGTAAATTATGTTGGTTGTATGATTTATTGACTGACTGACCGAAACCATGATATCAGGAAACGGTTATAACCGTAGAGTCATGTAAATGGAATACTGAGAATCATGTAAAAGGAATATATATCCATGGTTCGGTTCAGTCAATTGTGTAAATTGATGATTGTATTCATGGATTCATGTGTTCATATTGACTTAGAATCTTGTAGATTATAGATTGACTTGAATCATATTCAAGTCAGATTAATCAGACTCAAACCCGAGTCAGACAATCAGAAATGTGAATCGAAATCTTATAATTGCTAGGGTCCTTAGGGTAATTTATAAACTTGAGGGGGTTTTATGTAAAAATACTATTATATATTTTTCAAAATACACCTCAAGTATTTATTGTTCGTCTTTAGAGTTGTAATGAGGGTGGATTTTATGTTGTGACATTTCTAGTGAAAATATCCTAGTTTTATAAATAAGGGTATTTATCTGTAATATTGATTTATTTGAAGTTCATGGTGTTTTAGTGTAAAATTTATTCTTGTGATTTTTAGAAAAATGTGGAATATTTATATTATAATAAAATAGATATTTAAATGATAAATATACATATATTTATACAAAAATAGTTTTAATAAATATTTTATATTCCAAAAATCTCATTTTCTTAAGATGTCGTATTTTAAACCTTTCGAGACCGAATGCTCCTTGCGGAGGTCTGAATCTCGCACTACTAGCCCGAGGGTGCGCGATAAACCGCACGATCCTGAACAGGTTCCCTAAAGATGGGTTGTAACGGCGCTTTGCAAAGATTGTAAAATACTAATCCTTTAGAAAACGGTTTTATAAAGTAAAAGGTATTTATTTGCAAAGTGTAATTTTCCGTAGTTTAGATTCTAGGGTTTCCTAAGCCAGTTAGCCTATTTCTAAAAGGTCTAAACGACAAGTCGTTAGAAGCCTCAAATCACCTCTTCACCGCCAATTGCGGCCAGGTAAGTGGGAGGCTCTCCACTACAAGTAGTGGCCCTAATTAAGTAACCACTTGCCTTAGACACACTTGCCTAGACACCACAAAGTCAGGTTTAGATAAACGATCGATGTCCACAATTTATCGTATCTTTCCTATTAAAGATATTGTTTAAACAAATGTATCAAACCTAAACTTTTATAAAAGGTTTTATTAAGGAAATGGTATTTTAATGTAAAATCTTGTTTTATCGTATTAGGAGTTTTCAAGATAGCGTATTATGGTTGCATATGTGTGTGTGAGGAGGTAGGTCATTACCTCGTGATCTATTTTAAGGTATAGCAATGTTAACGGGTTAAATGTGAAATTGAAACATGATGGTATTAAAGTGAAAAAATACGGTAAAAAGGTTATCATTTCATGTGTGAAATCTTATTCAAATTGATTTTTACAAGTTTAATAATCATGATAAAGATGTTTAGACATGTTTGAATTGATTAGAAGTGAAATTTTATAGAAAACCGAATCGGAAATCGGATTTGTTCCGATTCCGTCGGGTTTCGTAATTTCGTATTTTTGAGAATTAGAAAGGGAGATAGAATGGGACTTACGGGTTTTGATCTATACTAAAGAGTATAGGGGAACTAAAGAAGTTGCCGAGGCGTTGCTTCGTCGCCGGTTGTTTCTAAAAGCGTCGCCGAATTTCCCGCCGGAATCTCGTCGGAGCTTCGCCGCGAACTTGTTTTCAAAGCACACACTTCTTGGAAAACTTTTGAGAGAGTGGCTCAAGATTTTGGGGGTGAGAGGGTAGTGTGTAGGGTTGGTATTTATAGGGTTAGGCTAAAGTTAGGGTAGATGAAAAGTTAAAAATAAAAATGTGATAAAATGTAATAAAAATGTATTAAAAGTAGAGTAATTGGGTTTTTTAAAGAGCTCTGGAAGTGGTCTGAGACTGAAATTTTTCAGGTGCATAGGGAATATGAAAAGAAACAACTTTCATGTTGTGTCCGTTGCCGGAATCGGCCGACTCGGGGGTGACTCGGCCGTGACTCGGTCGGAGCACTGAGTCGGCCGAGTCAAGGCCGAATTGGCCGATTCCCGGCCAAGTCCAGTGGCCTAGATCCCCCCCGACGGTTCATCTAACTCCTGCCAGTGTTACATGTTTGGGTGTAGTGGGGTTTTTATGAGATATGCACGTGTAAACTCTTGGTATTCTAAAGGTTTTAAAAAAAATCAATATTAAAAATAATGTGGGGTATGGGATTTGAACTCTGGTGGCTTGGTTCAGCTGTGCAAGGTCTTACCAGTGAGCCACAAGCTCTTTCTTGTAATTATTGTGGGAAAATAAATACTTTAAGTGGTAACAGCAACATTAAATACTCCAAGTATACTTCAAATTTAAATCAATTTTATGTATACAAAAATTGGAGTTGTTACAATGGACTGTGAAAGTCTCAATATCCTATTATATCTATCATGATAGATCTTGATCCTCAGAATGTAGGAGGCATCATCCAGGTCCTTCTTGGAGAACTTCTGACACAAGAACAACTTGACTGACTGTAGCATAAGAATATCATTTCCTATTAGGAGAATATCATCCACGTACAATACGAGGAATACCACAGTTCTCCTTAAAATTTTCTTGTAAATACAAGGCTAATCAATGTTTCTGATAAAGTCAAATTCCTTGATTGTTTCATCAAAACAGATATTCCGATTCCGTGATACCTGCTTTAATACATAAATAGATTTAAGCAACTTGTACACCATTCCGCTACTCCCACTGTCTATGAAGCCCTCTAGCTAATCCATATAGATGCGCTATTCTAAAGCGCCGTTTAGAAAAGCGGTCTTTACGTCCATCTGTCAGATCTCATAGTCATGAAAGGCAGCAATGGCAAGTAGGATCCAAATAGATTTTAGCATAGCCACTGAAGAAAAGGTTTTGTCATAGTCGACACCTGGTCTTTGACGAAAATCTTTTGCAACAAGTTTAGCCTTGTAGGTTTCAACCTATCCATCTACACCAATTTTCTTCTTGAAGATCCATTTGCAGCCAACGGGTTTTACCCCTGGCGGTGCAATATCCAAAGTCCAAACTTTGTTGGTGTACACGGAATCCATTTCGGATCGCATAGTATCCATCCATTTCACAGAGTCCCTACTGAAAATGGCCTACTCAAAACTAGTAGGATCATCTTCTTCCAAGATGCAATCCTCTCGATCCCCGTCTATGAAAAAACCGTAGTATATCTCGGGCAGATGAGAAATCCTATTAGACCTGCGAAGTGGCTGAGGTTCATCAGGGATTATTGAATTCTATTGTTCCACCAAATTCTCAGTTATAGTTTGTGGCTCCGATATTTCATCAAGTTCTTCCATGCTCCCACTAATTTCTTTTGCAAGAAATTCCTTCTCTAAAAAGATGGTGTGGCGAACAATGAACACCTTCTGTTCCTCGGTGTGTTAGAATAGATATCCTTGTGAATGTTTAGGATATCCCACAAACTTACACAAAACTGATCGTGCCTCGAGTTTGTCCGGTTTTTGTACTTAAACATAGACTAGACAATCCTATATCTTAATAAAATTAAGTTATGGTCTCTTCCCCTCCTACATTTCATATGGAGTTGTAGGCACAGATTTGGTAGGAGCCCTATTCATTACATATGCAGCTGATTCAAGTGCATGTCCCCAAAATGAAAGAGGTAACTCAGTATTACTCATCTTGAAGCGAACCATATCCAATAGAGTACAGTTCCTCTGCTCCGATACACCGTTATGTTGTAGTGTATACGGAGGAGTAAGCTAAGAGAGAACACCATCCTCTTTTAAGTAGTCGAGGAATTATGTGCTTAAGTACTCCCCACCTTTATCAGATCAGAGGATCTTGATATTTTTGCTAGTCTGGTTCTTTACTTCGTTTCTGTATTCTTTGAATTTCTCAAAAGCTTCAAATTTGTGTTTCAAAAGATGCGCATATTCGAACCAAGAGTGATCGTCAGTGAATGTAATGAAGTAGCAGAACCCACCCTTGCATATGTAGACATTGGATCACATACATCACCGTATATGAGTCCTAAGAGCTCAGTTGCTCTTTCTCTGTGTCTTGTGAACGGAGATTTGGTTATCTTTCCTTTGAGACAAGCCTGATAAGTTTCATAAGATGAAAATTCAAATGGATTCAGATATCCATCATTATGTAACTTAGCTAGTCTGGTCTCATTGATATGACCAAATCTATAATGCCATAAGTAGGTTTTGTTCGTATATGAACTCTTCCTCTTGCGTATGGTTTGTACATTAAGAATTGTGTTTAAATTTAAAACATAGATAGCATTACACGGTGTACCTTCTGCAACCAATACCTGATTAAGATAAATGTTCATGATATTTCTATCTAGAACAAAGTTATATCCATCTTTATTAAGTAAAGAAACTGATATGATGTTGCAAAGTATGGAAAGTACATAGTAGCGGTTTTTCAAAATCATAGTATTGCCACTTGGCAATACTAGGTGATGTTCACTGATGGCAGCAGCAACAACTTGTGCTCCATTCCTTACTCTGAGGGACATATCAGCAAGTTCAACCATCCTATTTTTTCTCAGTCGCTGTAATAAATTATAGATATGAGATCCTAATCCGGTATCTAATATCCAGGAGGTAGGACTGACCGAAAAATAGTTCTCAATAACAAGAACACCTGAAGGAGGTGCAATAATATGCTTCTTCTTCACCGGGGTTATCAAAGAATTCATGCAATCCTCTTTCTCTCGCTCATGCTCGTGACATTTATCATAAATTAGAGCCGAACATACGTTCCCCAGCCCCGAATAAGAATTCAGGTTGGTCAAGTCATATATTTTATTATCTTGATAAAGACGTGACATGGTAGCTACAATTAGGAAAGAGAAAAGAAACCCTCAGCGTATACTCTTGCAAGTTTTGATTGGTTATTATTTTATCTAAATAGTATGGCTCTCACTGTTTCCTCGAATTCTCCTTCAAACCCTTAAAGGAGAACTAGTCGGGATCATTTACGCTCCATAAGTTCGCTAACCGTTCAGCCAGATAAGTGTTGGTACTCCAAGGGAGGCTCCTCGTGCTTTCGCAGGAACCTAATTAAATAACCCCATTTCCGCAGAGGCATAACCTCGTTAACACCTTTTTAGACACCTAATGGGTTAGCTAGTTGTGAAGTGAAAATCTCCCAAGAGTAATCCTACTCATCAATAGGATCGAGACCCAACTATCATCGTGTGATATGCTAGATAGAAGACACTCTAGTCACCACACTCCAGAAGGTATGCAACACTATCAAGTTTCCTGCATTTTTAAACTCCCAATATGATTTTTACCCCAAACGACCTATGACCTTGATGCTTGCCAACAAATCATAGGCCACTAGTCAAGTTCAACCCGTCATTATCCAAGATTACCTTGAACCCACCCGCACAAACCCTTGATGCTTGCCAACAAAACTGTGCGACTGTTTTGATCAATCGCATCTCTATGCAACAGATAAATATCACTCAGCTACCGTTAACTATGTCTTGACGCTTGCCAACAAACATAGCATGAATACTAGGTGGTACCTATCTGAAATGACAGAGGGCTACGGCTGGTTTTTAATGAAAAACCTTTAATGTAATGAATTTGATATCGTTGAAGGAAACAAGTGATTTCGAAACAAGTGATTCAAGCTCAATTTTGAAGTTTGTGAAAAAACGAATAGTTTTGAAAAGAACCGAGTGGTTTTTGAAATTTGATTCCAACAACATCATTTTAGGTTTATTTTCTTTCATTAATAAGAATTAATATGGTCCCATCAATTAAGCTTAAGTATCACAGAAAACAACTAAAATAGAATGTACGTATTTGCCACCCGCATTTGCCACGGAGTCCGGGGATTTCACTGTAAGGTTACTTAACTTACGACAGTGCATAGGCATGGCTAGCGCTGGTGCAAAACATATACAATATTTATATATATATCATCACAGGCAGGTAATAAATATCACAGGCATGCGATAAATAAGATGGAATTAGCGGATAAACTAGGAGGCCCGTGTTTCATTTGATCCGCAAACGAAAACCAATGTTCCCCAGTCGTGTGGATAGCTCAAACATTATCTAAACCAAAGACCCCCACGAGCACGGCGAGTTACCCATCAATTTTAGAAGTGAGGCAACCATCACTGAATGAAATGAGTGGGCCACCAGGCACTTCATGGAATCCGACAACTTGAGCACTCCATCATGGGTCTATCCTAAACCCCTATAAGTGCAGCGAATAGCCCGCCAATTCTAGAGCGAGGCGGCTCGAACTCGCCACTGTGAGACGACCACCTAGCACATTCTAGAACCCGGCTATTCTAGCACTTCTCCATGGGTTATCCTAATACAAGAATAAATGAATATACAATGGTAATATCGACCTCAACCCGGTCATGTTCCAATAAAATAATATACAATAAGCAATGACGACGGCCACAATCCGGCCGCTCGCCCCGAATAACAAATATGCATCCATTACTATGATGAGGGGGCTATCCACCACGACTATCCGTCTAATCCATCACAACATATACATTAACAACACAAGAAAGTACAATCCTTTCTAATCGACATATAACAATTAAATGACGTAGACAAACACAAATACGAACTAAAGATATCAATGATGCAAAAGTTTCGAGTTTTAAAACTTTCTAAGTTGCCCGAATACAAAGATAACACTAAGTGAAATCTAGGGCAAATCAAATATGACCAAAAATCACAATTTCCAAAACCCAAGACACTGGACGAAAACGAGAACAAACGGAGCATGCAAAACCGCCAGTAGCGAGGAAAAAGGAAATTTGGGCAGTTTTGTTGCTCAGATCTATCTCGTTTTTGTTTAGTGTCAATATCTTATCAAGAAGATTACTTGGCACTTGTTTAAAAAAAATTTAGAGATCAAAATAATTTCGAAAGAAACTTCAAATATTAGGGTTTTGAAAAATGGAATTTTGACAGTTTCGAAACTCAAGCATCGTTAAAACTAGTTTACGTATTTGGGTGGCTCTGATACCATATAAGTAGATGCTCGTGCTTGTTTCACTAACTAGCGACTAAGATGGAATACAAAACAAAAATTTCTACAATGAGAGCACGGACTTTTACGACCTAGAATCGAATCCAAACACTAAACTAGTAAGCAAGAAGAAGTTTAGACTACTCGGTTAGAACTAGCTACCTTTGTAATCGTGTCCTTCGTCTTCTTTCCTACTTTTTACGCTCGTAGGTCCACCGGAAACGAGTTTGGAAGTTGGTCTTCCTTGTTGAAGATGATCCACCCGAAAGAACCCTAACCTAGGCTTCAACTTCACACTAAATATCTAAGTGAATCAACTAGTGAACAAAACTTGCTAAGAATTGATTGCTAAAAAATGTAGTATTGTTATCTCTAACTTATTCTCTCTTTTTCTTTTTCCTTTCTCAACTCATAAAAACTCAAGAGAAGAGAAAGAAGAAAATAATGATGGTGATGATGAAAATATCAAGCATGGAAACATGAATCATTATCTCACTCTTTTCTCTTTCTTTCTTTTCTTTTAATGTGAGAATTAGTGGAGTTGTGACTCACCATGGTAAGTCACAAGTCCACACCATTCTCACATGATCAAGAAAAGATGAGAAGAGAGGAGAGAGCCACCTCATAGCGCGCGCGCGCGCGCACACACACACACACACACACATATATATATATATATATATATATATATATATATATATATATATGTTTATGTATATATAAAAATATATATACAAATACACTAATATAAGTATATAGTACAAATACATACACCCGTATTCGTATCAAAATACGAATACCGTATTCGTATAAAATACGAATACCCGTATTTGTATTAAGACACGAATACCCGTATTTATACAAATATCCATATTCGTATAAATACCGTATTCTATCAAAATACGAATACCGAAAAGAGAGATACTAAAAAGAGATATATAATACTAGCTCACATTTTATCTAAATGTGATAATCTGGCTATCTTTCAAACCGGCTAGTATTAAAAAATGTTCGATTAAAAGTATGTGTACAAAAACATGTATTTAATCGAACCTAAGTACGTATCAAAATATGTACACTATATCATTTTACCTAAGCTGGAAAACCCTCTGTGTGGGGTTCTAAAGACTCGACAATATACTGGCAGTAGGTTTAACCACAAGTACGTCAGCGGAACTAGCTGTACGTAATGGCTGCCTAGGTATTGAACAAAAGGAAGGTCGATAAGCAAAGCCGTCCGTATCCCTACTGAGCTTGAAAGTGAAAATTTCCATACAGTCTGGTCTCTTCGTCTGAGAGTATCGTATATTAAGTCTAGGGGTGGAAAACGTCAAACCCCTAATAACCTAATAAGTCATGTCGTTGTGGCTCAAAACCATCCCGAGAAACTACTAATCTCATAATCAGTAAATATCAACTGTCTTGGACAAGGTCTTATGGTGATGACCAATCGAACACTGCGCGACATTGACTCCCTATATCGGGAGAGATAAATCTTTTCTATCGCTCACCGCCCTCAAGTGCTTCGGGACTGTACCCAACTAAAACCTGTTTGCACGACTCTTTAAAGCCGTGGTAGGGTAGTAATCTAAGTACAGTGGGAACACACTCGAGACGAATGAAGATATCAGGTCTAAAGACTAACCCATAACTATGTCACTAGAGAACTACTATCTGTCGATAGGTATAGTACCATCTAGAAGTTGTCGACGAGTCCGTCTAGTGTAACTCATAACCTAATGAGCACATGTATACTATCTTTGGTGTCGTACACCAATGGTTGTGGGACAGGCCACCTTCCCTCACAGGAATAAGAAATGTATACACTAGTCTACTCCGAAGTATCGATGCCCTATCTCAAAAATCTAACGACTAGGGACAATTTAAGAATGTGCTTATAGACTACCTATACCCCATGAGTATGATCGCCATCATAACTCTAGTAGTCAAGCAAATATCCTACGGGCTTTACCAACATGTAATCGAGATACGCAATATAAAATAGAACATGTACACATGTTGAGGTAAAGACAAACCAGATAACATACTATCATATCGACCAAGATTGTCTTGTACATATATATCCCAAGCATCCATATGTAATATACAATCCTGTACTATATAATAATGGCTTCTGGGACATATACATCCAACACGCACCATATCCATTGGGCGCTTATCCTTCTCTCCGATACTCAATAGTAGTATGGTATAAACGGAGGAGTAAGCTGAGAGAGAATCAAATTCTCAATTAGATAACTACGGAATACCGAGCTTAAGTATCCATATACTCGATCACATCGAAAAATCTTGATACTTCCAACGTCTGGTTTTCTACTTTATTCTTATACACTAAGAACTTCTCATTACCTTCGAATGTTGTATTTCAACAAGAACACGTGTCTAAAATCGGAGAACTTATATATAAACTGAATGAAGTAAGAGTACCAACCCTTTGTCCATAAGGACTCCGGAACACATACATTAATTTGTATAATTCGTAAGAGTTTACTAACTCAAACTCCGTTTTTTGTAAGTTGATAGCTGTGTTTTGGTTAAGAATATCTATACCGTTATTTTATGCACCTTACTCATCCAACATTTGATGAAGGTAAATGTTCAGAACATAATTTTTAAAATTTATATCTTTTGTTTTTAAATAAAGATACATATATATCAGTTTTAAAAGATGGTGCACAACAACGGTTATTTAAAACCAAAATTTTGCCGATAGGAAAAAACTAGGTGATGTTCCCAAATAGTAATATTTGTTCCGATGTCCGCCTTTGGGGATCAAATCACCCTTTCCTAATATTCTACCCCTCAGCATCTATAACACCTTACAAATATGGAATTCTAATTTGGTATCCATATAACCAGGAGTCAGAGTTCATTGAGAAACAGTTTTCAAATACAAACTCATTATAGGATGAAGCCTATCATACATCAAGAGGGTGGCTGGGTATTCCCAGAAATGCCTCTTCCACTGCCCATACTCATGACAATAGTTGCAATCTCCTTTCCCTTTAACTGTAACCCATTTATGATGTCTCTACGTCTTACCTTCTGTCCACCGAACATAGGCTAGTTGGTTTTCTTCTTTTCCTACCTTTCATCTTTAGCCTACGGTTGGAAAAAAGATTATCCTATAAGCATAACTAGTGTATTCTCCTTATTGAAGGAGCTCTCAACTTGAGAGAAGGTGGATAGGAGAGACAACCGAATTATATCAATATGCAGCTCATTATCTCCAGAACCAGTGGTCATCCTTGGACTGAAATAATTTCTTCGAGTTCGTATGTAACTATACCAGATGGCATTTTCAAGCAATATGGATCTCTATATTTAATACAGAGGGTTATGGAGAAGGTTTTGTATCAATATATTTATTTTCTCTAGAACTAGTGGTCATCCTTGGAATGAAACAATTTCTTCGAGTTCGCATGTAACCATGCGAGATGGACTTTCCAAGCAATATGGATCTTTGTACCTGACAAAGAGAAAATAAAAAGAAAGTAGGAGTGGTAAAGGCATATGCGACTTCGTCATGAAATATCCATGACATTCCAAAACCAATGATTGTAAGAAAGTTCGGTTAACTTGGTTTTACGAGTTTTAATTTAAGGCCAGTCATGGTCGTTACCAGTAGAGAGAGAAAAGAAACAATCAGCATGCGCTCTTACATGATTAGATTGGTTATTTAATTTTTCTAATCAGGATGGCTATCACTGTTTCGTTGAATTCTCCTTCAAACTCTAAAAGAAGAATTAGCTGGGATCATGTACACCCACAAGTTCACTAACCGGTCAGCCGGGCTAGTATAAGTACTCCAAGGGAGGCTCCTTGTGCTTTCGTACGGACCTAATTAAATAACCTCATTTTCTTAAAGGCATAACCATGTAAACACCTTTCTAGACACATAATGGGTTAACTAATTGTGAATTGAAAATCTCCCGGGCGTAACTATTACTCACAGTGGGAATCAGGATCCAACTATTACATAGAAGGCATGCAATCTCATTGCAAGTTTCTACACTTGAAACTCCCGATATAGATTTTACCCTTAACGGCTTATGACCTTAACAAGGTTAACAAATAATAAGTCGCTAGTTAAGTTCAACCTGTCATTTCGTGATTAATTTAAATCCACCCATACGACCCTTAGCAAGGTCAAAAAAGTTGTACGACTGTCCCAGCTAATTGCATCACATTCAGCAAAAAATCATCACTTGGCTACCGCACACTACGCCTTAACAAGGTCAACAAACACAACACGAATACTAAGTACTTTAATTCTCTGAAATGATGGAGGGCTACGGCTGGTTTTGAAGAAAACCTTTAACGTAATGAATTTAACATCATTGAAGGAACTCAGTGATTTGAAAAACCAACTTGTTTTACAGTAACATAAACTTTTGCTCAAGAGTTGAATTCCCCGTGAAGGGCCAGGCTCTTTCCTCATGGACTGAGGTGCAGGATATTCCTAATTGAATATGTATATGCAAAACATAAGAATATGGCTGCAATTTCTTTTTAAAATTTGGTTCCTGCAACATAATTTTTAGGTTTATTTTTGCATTAATTATATTAACGCAATCCCATCATTTACCACCCTGCACACCAGAAAAAACTAAAATAAAATGTTTCCTTATGCTGTTTGTATACGCTACGGGGCATCAGGTGTTCATTGTAAGATTATTTAACTTACGGCAAGGCGGACACAGGGCTGGCGCGAATGTAAAATATATAGAAACATTTATTTATATAATACACACACAAACACAATATATATACATCGCTGGCATGCTAGAAACAATAATAAAATGGAATGGCGGATTTACTAGGAGCCCCGCGTTTCGATCGAGCCACAAATGAAACGTGAAATTCCATGGTCGTACGAATAGCCCTTACATAATCAAAACCAAGACCTCTACAAGTGCGGTGAGTCACCCGTCAATCCTATAAATGAGACAACCCCGTCTTAACACCATGAGGGGGTCACCCGACGCTTTCTAGAATCCGGCTACTCGAGCACTCCTTCGCGGGTCAAACCTATACCCCTACAGGAGCGACGAGCCACCCGCCAATCCTAGAACAAGACGACCCGGCCCTTAACTCCTTGAGACGGCCACCTACCGCATTTTAGGATCCGGCGGCTCAAGTGCTTCTCCACGGGGTAAACATCAAATGTAAAAATATACATACAAGCGGCAACGTCGATCTCAACCCGAACACATCTCGAATAAAGGAATATACATTTACATTGAATCGATTACATGAATTACATATAACACATTGTACATTCACATCACATGATGGTCTATTCATTACGACGATCCAAACCAAACCATTCAACATCACACCAACAACACAAATAGCTAATGTGCAACCTAGTCGAATTAATCACACATCAATTCGGCGATATTTATTAACACATATACATATGCTCAAAGATAGAATGATACAATAACTTTCAAAACTGAGTTTTTTCCCGATGCACAAAACCTTCCAGATTTTTCAATAAAATACATGCGAACATTTGGTACCAAAAAGTATCTTATTTTTCAAGCATACAAGTCACTGTCTAAGACCCCAACCCTAATTCAAAAATAAAACTGCCTAGGACGGCCAATAGGGTGCTTCAGGTGGCCTAACCAAAGAATTAGGGTCTCGGGCTTTAGGGATGTTTAAGAAATGACCATATTATCTCAAAAATGTCATCTAAAAAATTTTCAGAAAAAATAAATTTCCAACAGAGACTTGTAAAATGAAAACTGCATGGAAAAATTTAGTTTTGAATCTATCGAATCATCGATATAACCTTTTAGTGTATGGATCGACTCTGATACCATTACTGAAAACTTGTGCGCTGGTCGCTACACGAGCAGACCTTTGCGGAATGAAAAACAACGATTTTAAAAACTTTGCACAAGTATCCGAAAACCCAAGAATATCCATACACTAAAAGCTACCAAAAACAATGAGCATACACAACAAAAACGAGTTATATGGAACTACAACCTTTGAAGCGTGCTTCCGCGGTTGTAGTAGACTCTAGCTAGGCTCTGGGTCCTCCGGATCAAGCTTGCAACCCGATCTTCTTTGCCGAAAATGATCCACACGAGAGCTTTCGGCACTAGCTCTAACTCCACCAAGTGAATGTCCTTGTGAAGTAACTCTTACTCACTCTTGCAAGAAGTGAAGTGAAAGAAAATGTAGTAAAATGTCATACTCTCTACTCACTCTTTTATTTCTCTCTAGTTCTCTAATTCCTTTTTTCCTTGGATGAGAGAGAAAGTGTATGGTTGTGATGAAAAGAGAATAAGTTTTTCTCTTCATATTACACATACACTTGCTCTCATCAACTTGTCAAGAAAATGAGAGTGGCTAGCAGGTAAGCTTCGACCCCATTTCATAATATGCATAAAGGAAAAATAATAAGAGAAAAAGAATAATCATATGTTTGATAACCATGCACATGACACATGTACCAAAACATAACATGAGAAAAAGTGTGTAAGAATAATATACAATACTAGTATATATATGCATCATCATATATAAATATATCATTAAATCAAAACTTGATTTAATGACCCGGCTTAATTATAAGCCAGCTAGTATTATTAGCCGTCCGATTAATACACGTGTTATCACATATATGTGTTTAACCGGACTCCCGCACGTATCATCATACATGCAATACATCATTTCGCTAAAACCGGGAAACCCTCTGTTTGGGGACTTTAAAGACTCGATGATACGCTGGCAGTGAGTTACTAGATCAAATTCATAACTTACAAGCACATCAGCGGCACTAGCTATACGTAACGGCTGCCCAGGTATCAGTCGAAAAAGGAGGTCGACAAGAAAGCTCGTCTATATCTTGCAGAGCCTAACAGTAACAATCACCATACAGTTCGGTCTTTTCGTTAGAGAGTGTCGCATACTGGGTCATGGGGTGGAATTTGTCAGACCCCCAGTAACATGATAAGTCATGCTGGTCTGATGAGTCATAACCATCTGAGATACAACTGATAACCCTTTTATCGGTTTATCTCAACCGCCCTGGCCAGGAATTATGGTTATAGCCGATCAAGCACAGCGCGACATTAACTCCCTATACCGGGAGAGACGAATCCCTTCGACCGCTCACTGCCTCCATATGCTTTGGGACTGTACCCAACTAAAACCTGTTTGCACGGCTCTTTAAAGCCGTGGTGGGGTAGTAATAAAGTACAGTAGGAACACACACGAAACACTATGGAAATTTTAGGTGAAATACTACCATGTACCTCCATGTCACCAGAGAATTGCTATCTACAAATAGGTATAATACCGTCTAGGATTTCTCTGCGAGTCCGTTCAGTGAAACTCATTCTCCAATGAGCACTTGCATACAATCCTCAGTGTCAAACACCAATAGCTGTGGGATCCGCTATCGTCCTTCAACCGAGTCATGAAACGTATACACTAGTCTACTCCGGAGTATCGATTCTCAGTCTCGATACTCTCACGACTAGGAACATTTAAGGATGTGTTTATGGACTATCCAGGCCCCACTAATATGATCTCCATCATAATCCTGGAAGTCAAGCAAAAATCCTAAGGGCTTGATCATTATGAATTTAATGATATGTAATAACAAGCAATTTATATAATGATAAATACAAACCAGATAACATACTATCATTTCGAGCAAGACTGTTCTATCACTATATAGGTCCATATATAATTCCAATAATTTCCTTTAGGATACCTATATTCAATAAACAAAACATGAGTCGTCTCATACACACATAGAGTTAAAACCCAGCTTTTGACATGTCATGGGCCATCTCAAGTTTGGACTTGAGCTGTCTCATGTCATGGTCGAGTCGGCTCAACCTAATAGTGAGCCGTCTTATGGAAACAGAGAGAAAAATATAATATTCCAGTGATTGTTGAGCCGTCTCAATTTGGATTGATCCATCTCAAGATCATATTGAGCCGGCTCAACATATCTGTGAGCCGTCTCTTATACACAGAGAACATATACTTGATTAGAGAAGACTTGTAAGCCGTTTCAAGCACATTTGAGCCGTCTCAAGCTGATACAAAAACTGATATACTTGTCTGACATGTTTTTGATATTATAATTATTTCATCTCATGTTATGTAACTGTTATTGTTGAATCTATCTGACTTGTGAATGACGTATTTACTATATTTAACTCGTCTCATAATATGCGACAATCATTATTCATCTACATGACTTGTATGAACACCCTATTACATGCTAGACTTGATTTGAGCCATGAATACAACTTGATATTAATACTTGAAACTTGATAGGAATACTTGATACTTGACATGAACTCAACCTGACATTGAACTTGTTCTATCTCTTACGTATTCATGGAATCGAGTAAGACTTGTGACATTAATTATATTCTAATATATGTAGGGTGTTGGGGTAGTTTGAGTATAAATGCAACGAAATATTAGGAGTTCCTTTAATACATGAATCCATATCTACTAACACAATTTAGAATCATGAGGGCCCGTGTTTTCTTGCCCCTGGGGACCTACCCTTGGGTTTGGAATACTTCAATGACGATTGAAGTCCCGTTATTGACACTCTTGATTCGGGCCCGTGATTCCTTACCCTGGGACCCTATCCTTGGATTTGAGAACACTCTTGAGATTGGTTGACATTCAAACTTGAACTTATGTTAGTTAGTTTACCTTGTAGAGATCTATTAGGAAATATTGACATTCACTTCATGTTCACCATATACACTTATTATATGCTTACGTAAACCAGCACATGCTATACTATATTGTCATGCTCATGTATTATATAATTGCCATGATAAACTTGTCCAAATAATAATGATTTCCATTCATGCTATATTGCATGTCACCTTGCACTTTATTTATATAATTCACACCTCTTTTGGGGATTTACACGAGCGCAAGTTCGCTGAAGGACATTCCACCATATTTCTTCTTTCCTTGGAATGTTCATCAGATGACTTTGAGACGAAAGAAATAGAAGCGACGGAAGATGATTTCTCTCAACTCGCATCACAAGAGGACGACTAGTTTCCATTTTAGTTGATATTTTTAGTATGCCTAATGTTTAAGGCTTCCTTATTATTTTAATCTATTTGAGACATCTTGTTATCAGTTTTAAACTCTGTGGAACCCTGAATGTAAAAATTTAGTTGCTGGAATTTTATTATCATGTTTATTCTTGCTTTATGTTATATTGCTTTTTACGCTTAACGTATTTGTTGTGAGAAATGACCTTCTTGAAATAAATATTTCGCAGGCTTGTCACATACTCATTACCGTTTTTTGGGAAGCGAGGCGTGATAGTTTACAAAACCAGCAAAATCCCTAATTACTTTTAAAAACTTGATAATTCCAAAAAAAATTCCAATATTTAGAAGAATAGTGTTGGAGCTCTGATAGTGCTGATTAGGGGTTTTTTTTAACTAAAATCGCACTTTTAAAATGCGGTTTTAGCCGAGAGAATTCGCACTAGTTGGTTGATGTGGGTGGGTTTTTGTTTTGGTATAGATCCGCACTTTAAAAGTACGGTTTATAAAAACCACACTTTTAAAGTGTGGTTCTTATACTGGGTTATATCTGCGGCCCCACCACATCACTTTACAACCCCATCTCCTCTCCCCAATCCCTAACCCGAGACCATACCCTAAAATTCTCCATTTCTTCTCACTTTCTCTCCTCCTCTCTCCTTCCCTACAACCCTAACCCCTAATTATTGAAAATCACATCCTCAACATCCCTTCATAACCGAAATCCCTAACCCATTTTCCTCCTCCTCTCTCTCACTCTTTACATTCTCATTCCCCATACCCTAATCCATTCTCCATTCTCTCTCAAACCCTTACACCATTTTGACCTTTCCTTCATTGTTTTGGTTGATTTGAGGATTAGAATTTCTTATTTATCTTCACGACATCGAGAATTTCGACTTGAGGTACATGAAAATTTTATTTGATAATTTGTGATTGGGAAATATTTGTTTTGGTGTAGATGTTAATTTGTATAATATATTGGGTAATTGTTATTCATTTAATTACATTTAATATGTGATTTTTAGCTTAAGATTTCGGATATCGGGTATTGTGAATATTTATTGAGTTGGATATTCATTATTTTGATTGAGATTGTCTCTAAGTTGAAGTTGTTTTAGTGTTGCATGTGTTTAATTCTTGGATATTTGTGAAGCGACAGGAAAACAGTTTAACATGTTAAGAACATTGTTTCCTTAAACTTAGTTGCGTAGGATATATGACTTGTATAGGATCTATGATAAATCGAAAGGAAACTGAAAACGTTTTTTCATTAAATTTAATGTGTAAGATATGTTGCCCGCATCCTCTTCATTTTCTTTCCTCCTCTTTTCATACATAGAACACAAACACTATTAGAAAGTTTAAAATGTGTAGGATATATTATTTACTGTTTTTGTATAACATCGTGCAGATATTATATATATGGATCCAGGACCTATAGATCTCACAGTTTTATATTTATAGGCAAAGCACTGTTCAGAGAAGTGTGCCCAGGTAATGAATATTCAGTATTACTGTGCAACTTAGTATTATTGGTAATTTATTAATTTAACTTATCGCGTTCTCCACGTGCAGAATGACACTGCATTTGATTGCATTGATCACTTCACAAAAGTGAGAGAGTTTCGAGTAGACCATCCACGCGTGCAAGATGCATTGTCCCGTGCCAGTTTCTTGTTCATCTCGAGGCTCTCTTATGTGCATTTGGATCGCCCACTTATCAGTACTTTAGTCGAGAGATGGAGGGCGGAGACTTTTACATTTCATTTGCCTGTAGGCAAGATGACCACTTACTACAGGACATTGCCATTATTCTTGGTCTCCGTGTCGACGGTCCAGCGTTGACCGGAGATACGGACCATGCTTGGGATTACGTTTGTGACCGTCTTCTTGGAGATGTACCACCGATACAAAGTGGAAACTCTATTAAGTTAACATGGCTTCGAGAGACGTTTCGGGATGGGTTGCCTAATGTTCGGTATGATTATTTGCATTCTTTACTTCCCATTTTTCTATACAAACAAGTGTTACTAAGGCATTTTAATTGCATGTGTGCAGGTAACAGGATTCTGGGAGCTTGTGATCAATTTGAGTACAAAACCTTAAACTTCCGCGGAAATATGGATATACGAGATATCAGAATGTTAGCATATATCAAGCACCCCAAGCACCTCAAGCATCTCAATTAATCAAAACACATTTTTAATATATTTTAAAGCCCATTAGCCCATGAGAAGAAGCCCTGGGCCCAGTTCATTTAAAGTGTCGTTCCAAATGGCCGAGTAAGGCCCATTTGGCCCCGGCAACTTTGTGGCTACTTGTCATGTCTTATCTCGCCCATTTGTGTATTTTAAATTTTGTAATTAAACCTATATAGATAGCTTGTTTCATAGAAGGAAGGGGGTTGGATTTTGGTTCTAAGTTTGAGTTGTTTTCTTCTTCTTTCCCTTTGCAAGCTCTCCATTGGAGAGCTTGGAACTGGAGGTTGGAGTTACATCTCATTTTTGTATTTGTAATCCCTCCAATGTTAATAAAACTTCATTTCCTTTTATTTTTTGTATGTTCTTTTGATTCTTGTTTGCATTTTTGCTCTTTACTTCTTGTAATTTATTTTCATTTTCACTCTTTACCTGTGCTTTATTTTTCTTATAACGTGTGAGTAATTTCTCTAGGCTAAGGTGAAGGTAAGTTTGGATGATGATGGGCTTTGACTTCTTTCCTTTATTTTGATCTATGTTTATGCTTAATATATGAACTCAATTTCAAGAGTGCAATGTGTTTGATGAAATGTTTCATAGGCCATGTAGCTTTCAATGGTTAAATACAAACCTTTAACATATGGTCTATGGTTTCATTTCCTTCTCTTGCAATTTTGAAGTTGAGATCAATCTTTTGATTTGATTAAACTTCTTTGCTAAATTATAGCACTCTAAGTGTTTGTTGAAATATGGATATGGTATGTGGTTTTGATGAAAGGTTTCATCCACATCATGGCATATACCTTATACTTCATACTTCAAAACACTAGATAATGCTATGGTTAGGAAAAAGCTTGGAGTTGAATTTGCTAAGTGTTGTTAGGTGTTTGATAGGTCATGTTAATAAATTGGTGGTTAATCTCCCTCTTTAACATATGACTTATATTTTCACCACTTCACTAAACAACTTTAAGACCAAGACTATTTGTTCACATTTTCTAATTGATATTTGTTGATGTTGTATGCTTTGTAAACCTTGGTGACTTACTTTGATACTTCATACTTAGATACTCAAATAGTAAGTGAGGACGTAACGAATTCATGTGATCGAGAGAGAGATGCGTTGGTATTTCCACGACTCATTCAACCGAACCGTAGCCGAAGCCATTTTCACTTTGTTTCATAATTTCTTATTTTCTCTTTTCGTGACAAAACACTCAAAACCAATTATTTTCTTTGAACTCACATTAACAACTTCTTAATTGCCATCTCTCCGTAGATCGACTTGTACTTACCGACTCGCTGACAACGAACCGTGCACCTGTGGTTACTACATTTTAAAACGAGACTAGTTCGCGTGTGCCGATTTTCAATTTAACTCACTTTTCATTAAAAAAAAAACGCACCCAATTTATTTTCTCAACACCTAACAATGCATCAAATGTGAGGGTTCAACAGTATACCAGGGCATATATCCTCCACTTTATTCGTACATGTCTATTCCCAGACACATCGATGAATAAAGTACATCTAAAGTAGCTTCTTTATTTAGAAAACTTGGACGTTTGTGGCACTTTATCGTGGGGGAGTGCAGTCCTAGCAAATCTGTACACCGAGATGTTCGCTTGCACTCTGAACAAGCGACTATTGATCAGTGGTTGCCTTACTCTGCTTCAGATATAATGATTATTTGCACTATCTATATGTTATTGATTTTTATATCTGCTTGTTTATATTCTTGCTTATAAATCCTGATTATTCAGATTTGGTATGGAGTCAATTGGCCATCGGACGTCCAACCCGGCTTAGAGATGTTCAGCTGGACGGAGGGTAACCATTCGGTTGCATGTATAGCTTCTTTCATATTCATTTAAATCTAAATTATTCTACTCCATAATTGCTATCTAACATGTTCTTCTATGTCTTATGTGCTGCAGGTATAATTTCGATCGGACATTAGATATGGGACTTGATCGGTTCATGCAGTTCTATTGTAATGAGTTGGATATACTAGCTAATGAAGCTGTACAGTGGCAACCGTACGAGAGAAATATTATGCAGACGCTACCATCAGCACTATTAGTAGGACATCAAATTTGGCGTGCTCGAGTGCCGATCATTTGCTTTGGCACGGTTCATATACACGTGCCTGATCGCGTACTCAGGAAGCTTAATATCTGTCAACACATTCCGATTTAGGTGGAGCGAATTGCATTGAAAGATGCGAGAGGTCGAGCACGTGTAGATTGGAGAACGATCCACCAACAGTACGTGCAGAGGTGGGAGCAGTGTGATGCATTAGTTGTTGGTGAGGTACAGCCTGCGATCTCGATGGAAGATTATTTCCGTTGGTACTGGGGAATCACACGCCGATTCATCTTGCAGGAACCTTCATCGGCAACTGAGTATGCGTCCCATGGATCGCTTTAGAGAGATCTGGTAACTTCGATTCCACTTTGAATATTATATTTATCTGCACGTTTTTTAATTAACTCTAACTATTATTAATACAAGCCCCTGTTTGGAACTTTTTACATCTTAAATTCATAGTGTACGAGATCCAAAATGTCACAGAAGAAGCAATGGGTGGGAGGCGGGAATCACAGGGTGCAATCAACAAGATTAGCCGGATTATCATAGGTCTCCAAAACCGACATTCAATAAGACGTCCGGATGCCCCTCGCGCCTTTTTTGTGCCATTCACTCATACTTTTAGCCGCCGAACCCATGGTGATGGTGCTGGGCCATCACAGACTTCTAGACACGCAGCTGCCGCTAATGAACCTGGGCCTTTGCAGCCGTCGACGCAACCTGATACCGAAATGCAACAATCTGATGGTCATAGGGTTACTAGAGCGACGACTCGCAGAAGACAGGCTTCAGGGTGTTTTTAGTTTGAATTTCACTATGTTCTGGATATGTGTTTCTGTTTATCGGCGTTTGTATTTGAACTATGTGTTTATGTACCTGAACTTATGTGTTTGGATTTATTTGAATTATATATGTATGGATTTGTTTGAGTAATGCGTTCGTGATTGTATTTATACATTGTGATATCCTTTAATATTGGTTTCGGTGAGAATTGATGTTGGCTTGGTTGAGAATTGGTATTGGATTGTGTTCGTGCTGGATGGTTAAGAATTGGTATAGTATTGTGTTCGTGTTGGTATTGGTTAAGAATTGGTATTGGAGTTTCGAACATCCGATTTAATTGAGTTCGGAGTTTTGGCTTGTTCTCTAGAGTTTTGGCTGGAGTTGCTTATTCACAAGGTTTTCAGATAAAACCACACTTTTAAAGTGCGGTTCTAGCCAAAAAAACCAAAACAACCCCCAGGTGCTCGTTCTCTGGATTTTTGGATAAAAACGCGCACTTTTATTGCACGGTTTTAGCCAAAAAAAAACCCAAAACAAGTTGTTCCCGCCAAAATTTAGCGCTCGAAGCTTAAGCTCCAACAGGGCAAATGCACCAAGGCAAATGCGCCAACCTTTGTTGTGCCAGCACCAATGCGCAAGTGCACCACATGCAAAACATGTGGCAAATTAAAGTGCCATTGCGCAAGTGCACCATGTGCAAAGCACGTGGCGCAAGCGCCCATCCCATATACCAGTTCCAAACGTGCAATGCATGTGGCGCAAGCGCATGTTTGATTGAAGCGGATGTTTCAATCGGAGTTTAAGCTCTATTTGGAAAAATATTTCCCTGTATATTTATAAAACAAGAAAGATACTTTCTCTGTTAACAGAGAGTCCTTAGATCAAAGATCCAACAATCCTTAAGTATCACCGTTTGATCTTAAGATCAATTTGTGATCTCTCAATGAAAGATTCTCTCAACTTTTCTAACTAATCCTTCTCCAATAAAAAGGAGTAGAGGGGAGAAATCTCCAGAGACACAATACCTTCCATAAGGTGAAGAAACCGAGACTTAAATCTTTACAAGCAAGTTCTTCTCCTTCCTCCAAAAAAACTCTAGATAAGGTAATGAGATTAATCTATATCGAAGCTTAAGATTCAAAAAGAACTTAAGTTCCTTCTCTGGATCAAAGATCCTTGAGTCAAATCTTCTCTTTGTCGAGAACTTAAGTTTCCATGGAGGAATTTCCGATCTCAAGATCTGAGGTTTGAAGGAAAACCTAAATATCCCTCCACCAAAAAGATGCAAGATCGTCAAGATCGCTATGAACACGAAGCTTAAGCTTCACAAGACCAGATTTTCCCACCAAGGACATGCATACCATGACAAAGAGAACTTAAGATCAGAAAAACTTGATCTTTTAAAATTTTTATGATAAAAAAGATCATAGATTCTTAAGCTTCAAAAATATGGACTTTGAAAGGTTAACATTTATGTGATAGAAGATGGAGTTAACTCCAAAACCCTAGCCGTGTGCCCACATGTAAAACACGTGGCGCCAGCGCTGAAGGTCACTATGCCAGAGGTTAACCTCTAAGGGCGGCGCTCCTTGCGCCTGCACCAAGCCGAGCCAAGTCGATGCCAATGTTGTGCGCCAAGCACCCAATTTTCCTTATCGGACACCACGTGAAATGCACGTGATCAATCGCTAATGTTCCCCTCGGGTGTCACGTGAAATGCACGTGGGCAAGCCACCGAGCCTCCCAAGCGCAAAGCGCCAAGACCCGAGCATACCTTAGCCTAAATTGGCTAAGTCTTGAAGCTTAAGCTTCCTTGATCTTAAGATCAACTAAGAATAATACGCTCATGCCATCTAGGTTGATCTAGTGCTCAAATGAGATTATGTATCCTTAGGCTAAGCCTATATACTCAAATCATTTAAGTTTGATCTTAGTTTTCAAATGAGACTAACGATCCTTAGATAGAGCTTCTGCTCTCATCTGAACTGACGGACCTCACAAATGTGAGAAATGCAACCTAAATTCCCCGTTTGTAAACCAAGCTACCAACGTGGACCTTATCAAGCAAATGCTTAACCCAAATCATGAAAATATAAATACGGATTTAGATTAATCCACGCCCTACGGGCGATGACAAAATTAGTCTCCGTATACAATTCAAGGGCAACCAAAAATAAGTAAAATTTAAAATGCGACACACGAAGCTAAGAACATGGAGAAGTAGAAAGTTGTTGCGTACGCGACAACGTAATTAACTACAGGGGCATACGCCTGTAGGAAAAATGCGTCTCCTGAATCAATAAATATCTCATTCATAAGAGGGAATCTGAAGTCACTTATATCGGTCGCATCTATCCAAACCTTTGATATATGACGCTATAATCACTTAGTGTTTTCGGAGAGATGGATGGATCAAAGCCTTGCATCAACCCCCAAATTTAGGTTAGACGGTCTATTCTGGATTGCCTCGGTTCCTCGTTTTCGGTGGTAAACAGATTCTGGCACGTCCGGTAGGACCATTTTTCTCTTTACACTCCATACTTTGTGTGTCGTGTTTTCGCGAAAAAATCACGGTTTATATTTTGGCTGCTCTTGGATTTTGGGGTATACTGAAGTCGATACTTTTTCTCTTATGAAGGTCTCAATGGCATTTTGCAACAATTGCAACTCATGCACCACCCCGTCCCGGATGATCTTCTCTGGACAGATTATGGCCCCAATGATCGGTAACCTAACAGCCCAACTCATGTAATAATGGAACGTGCTCCAATTCAGGCAAATGCATCCACTCCTCCCTACCATTGGTGTCACAACGTTAAAAGAGGAGGCCTCAATGAAATCAGTCTTCGATGGGCTGACAACAAACTCTGCAGGCCCAGTCAAGAAGGCTGTGAAACCTCATAGCTCAGTTTTCCACAGGCTGAATTCTAGCTTCGTAGGCCCATCAAAGAAGCCCTCAAAATAAGGAAAGCTTAGTCTTTGACAGGCTGGCAACAAGCTCCGCAAGCCCTTCCGAGAAGCTTGCAAAACCAGAAGGCTCAGTCTTTAAGAAGCTAAATACAAGCTCCGTGGGCCCATCAAAGAAGCCCATGATACCAAAGAACTCGGTCTTCAAAAGGCTGATATTCGCTACTCCGGCCACTTCAACCATTCCGGCCGCTCCAAAGAAGTCAGTTATCAAGAGGCCGACACGTGCAGCTCCCACTACTTTTGAGGCGCCAAAAGGTGCTTCACCTCCAAGACAGTCTGTCTTCCACAGATTGTTACCTCAAGCTCCTACTCTGCCTAAGACGTCAGTCTTCAAGCGACTAACACCTGCAAAAGCTCCAAAGCCACACGGGAGGCATGACGATGAAGCTCATGAAACCGAAGAAGCTCCTGCTTCAAGATGCACTCGACGTCGTTACTGGCATCGACAAAGACAGGCTGGGAGCATCTCCTCATCAGGGCTGACTACGCCAGCTCCGATACCCACTATCAATGCGGCTGTTCCGACAAAGAACAGGTTTGAGCCGCTGAAGAGGGTAAGGTGAAACTCACCTGCCACTATCTTGAATAAGTCTCCACCACTTGCGGGGGCATCAAATGAACAAAAGCCAATGTTCAAGCCAAAACTTTTCTCGACAATCTACAAATTCTGGAAAGAAGTTCGTGGCTCTATTATCAACAACAACCCATCTCCAATGTCTGAGAAGCTCAGGATCCGCTAAAGGCCAACGACTCAGTTTCTAAGTCCAAATCGTCTCTCCCAAAGAGGTAAAGGCTGGAGAGATCCCCATCACCTAGGGTAAATCCCAACAGGTGAAATGTTAGAAGCTCTGCGCACGAAGCTGAAGTAGCTCACATCGTGCGAATGATTCATATCAACAGAAGTGAAAAAAAACGCTTCCACTAGTCATAGACCATATACTCGGTCTCTGACTATAGCTCAAAGGCGGCAGCAGTTGCAAGAACTAGACGCTCAAGTAGCAGCACTCGTCAGCCCACCGTCAAAGACACGTCCGGAAGACGAGCAAGAAGACTTAACTAGGGAAGAGCCTGATGCCGACTCTTTAAAATGAGTTCTCAATAAGAAAGAGAGAGAAGTGGCAGAAATGGCCCAATATAAACAAAATGGCCCTCCTCCTACAGAAGATGTGTGGGATGAAAGCTCAACCGTCATAACCACAGCCGAAGAACCGCCAGTGGTCCCTGGTTATGAGAAAGGGGATGCTACAAGCCCTTTCCAAGCCCCTTTAGCCACGAAGAATGATATGATCTCAAAAGAGCAGCTCAATGAGTATATCGCCCAACAGATCAAACTCCTCACTGTCAGTGAAGAAAATGCCAAGTTGGTCAAGACCGGTCATCCATATCCAGCATGGTACAACCAGAAGCAATACCCTCCGGGATATACGATCCCGAAGTTAACGTCTTCAAAGGAAAGAGGAATTCCTACCAGCATATCGTACAGTTCAAATCAATGTTCGGTAACATCGAAGGCGATGATAAGCTAGTCCTCCGACAGTTTGTCAGCAACCTGGCGGATACTGCCTTCGAATGGTACTTGGAGCTCCCAAATGACTTCGTAGAAACCTTCGATGACATAGAGTCGTTCTTCACGCAGAGGTTTGTTAGCGCGAGCAAGCGTACTACGATGCGCTGATCAATGAAGAGAGGAGATCGAATGGAATGTTGGTGCAGTATGCTATTCGATAGAGGAATCTTACCTCAAAGTGTGAGCAACCGATTGCCGAAGCTTCAGCCGTCGGAATACTCATGGGCACCTTAGATCAGCGATCGCAGGTTTATCCATTCCTGTCTTTCACCAAACCAAACACATATTAAGAGCTCCTTGACAAGCTGATTCAATTGGAGTGAATCGACTAGATCTCTTCGTTTACAGAAGGAGAATCTCGGGGCAGTAAAGGCAAGAACAAGGCAGTGTTTGTCACCAATGTTCAATAGCAACAGGTGGTTCCGAAGCACCTAACCGTCCCAACAATAACCGTTCGGGTCCTACTCTTGAAGAAAAGATGGGGTGTGAATACTCCTTTCCTCGAGACAAGACGAAGAAGCTATTCAACCTAGCCATGAAGAATCGCATGTTGGCACTGCCTGAACCTCGGCAGCCAGCTCAAGAAAATGCGATCAATGACCCCGATTATTGCCCATACCATCGAGTTATAAGCCATCCAATTGAAGACTGCTTCGTATTCAAAAATTGGATCGAAGATCGGTGCAAGCAAGGAAAATTCATGCTAATGGACAGTTGAAATATAGATCCACCCCAGAAGCATCTCCCGAAGAAAGCTGGTACACTAGGGGCCTTTTGCTCGATGATAGCGGAAAGTCCGTAGGAAATGGTCTTCTTGTCAAAGACAAAGAGAATGCTAAAAGAGCTGCATGCATGCCTAGTAATCAAGTGGAAAAGTCTGCTTGAGCCACAGATCATCGAAGGTATGTTGATGTCACGTCCCACTTCCAAGGTTAATGACAAAGAGAAAAGCGTCTCGATCCCCTCTTCTAAGAAAAAGAAGAAGAAGGCCAAGAAACCCGTACAGCCAGATGATTATGAGGTGTACGGACCTTCATAAGTACATTGATGCGCTGGAAGAATATAATCAGAAAGCGCGCACCTCCATCACGCTTGAGGAATTCCTCCGACGTCTCTTCGAAAACATTAATGCTGAAGAAGAAGACCCAACAGCAGAAGAAGAGGAGCGTGTGGGAAGTTGCCACATGGTCTCTTATTCTATTGTATCAAATGAAGAAGATGTTTTTCTGGAAAATAACACAGCTAAGCAGGGGGCAGGGCCCTCACAAAGTGCTCCAACTCTGCCACAAGAAGTATCGATTGACACGTTGATAAAATAAGATGTTCAAGAGGATGAAAATATAATAAGGCGTGAAATGGTCATCTATGAAAAAGCCAAGCGACTGTGCCTAAGCAAACAAACCATGGAAGGGACGAGTCATGATACCTCCCAACTAAAACAAACTCCTACCCCAAAGAGGGGAAACAAGTTCCGAGTCGAGAAACACTTCGCTAAGGACCTATCAGTAGGGATGAAATTACCACCCCTCCTGATGCACACACCCAGAGTGCCATATCTCGACGGTGGAAAAGAGAACCCAAAGTACTGTCTCTATCACCGAAGGATCTCACACCCAATTGAAGAATGCAACGCATTCAGAAAATGGTGGCGAGATTATCTCATTCACAACAGGTAGATGAAGCAGACGAAAAAGAAGGCAGAGACCTCACAACCTCGAAATGAGCAGTGTTGTGCAACCACCATTCCAGCCTTCGGGAGCAATTCTGAAGAAAAGGTTGGGACAGTGTTCTGCACTCATCCCATATCAAAAGCCCTTGATGAGGCCGAGCGAGCTATGCACGTCATCATGGCTCCACCTCGACACAATGAAGAACTCGATACAGTCAACACCCATAATGTAGAGGAGCTGGTAACCTTCTATATACTTCCAAAACATAGAAGCGTGAAAGCAATTCTCTTCTACAAATCTGAAGAGAACAAAGTGAAACAGGAAATCTTGCCGGGGCTCGATCCAGCTCTCAACAGGTTGCAGCCCGTCCGCATGCCAAAGTACTTCTCAAGGAGTTTAAAGAACCTCTTGAAGCTTCAAGGAATACCTTTTGAACAAATCGTTCGAGAGGCCCGATTCTACAAAAGGAACTGGGAAATGCCCGGGACTCACAAAGTTAGGTCCAATGGGAAAACGAATGCTACCGGTTTGGGATATATCCGATCAAGAAGGCGGGAGTAAACACACATCTGTCGCATCATAAGACTCTCAAATGAGAGAAAAGATGAAGAAATGTCTAGACACTTCGAATGGTTCACAAATGAAGACGAAGAGATATCAGAAATGCCGCCATCCCCAAAGGAGTTGGAAGATGGGATGCAAATCACTTGTGAGTCCTATCGACCCCCAAGTCGTTAAATTGGGACAAAAAAGGGGCAAGTCTATAAGCAAAAAGTGCACAGATGAAAATCCGAAAGGGCTCCGTGAGTAAAAACAGCAGGATTATACATGAGTTTGTGCAAACTAGTAAGGACGCAAACTCATAAATAACAAAAGGGTAAGTCCACAAACAAAAGGAGCACGGATGAAAACTCGAAAGGGCACCATGAGTAAAAACAGCAGGACTGCCTGCGAGCTTGTGGAAACCCGAAAGGGCGCAAACTCATTAAAAAGGGTTAGTCCGTAAGCAAAAAGGGCATGGATGAAAACCCGAAAGAGCTCTGTGAGTAAAAACAACAGGACTGCCCACGAGCTTGTGAAAACTCAAAAGGGCACAAACTCATAAAGAAAAGGAAACAAAGTTTCGCCAAAGTCCCACCAGAAGCAAGCAATCCTCCCAATGTAGTTAACGACACTTGTGAGTCCTCTCGACTTGCAAGGAGAAAATACTCTTGTAAGATCTTTACGACTCATAATGGGAAAAGACACTTAGGGGTCCCTACGACTCTTAAGGAGAAAATACACCTACGAGATCCTCTCGGCTCGTAGGGAGAAAGCACGTTTATGAGATCTTTACGACTCATAAAATTGGAAATTCTTAAGTGATAGGGATCTAAACCCGTCTCTTAAGCTATCGATGCCCTACGACCGGTCTCCAAATTGACTGTCATATACAATCTATGGGCGAATCGCACAAAATTGCATCAAAACTTCTTCTATTGAGAAACCAAGATACCAACGAGGAGAAGACCCACTCATGTGTCCACACGACACATGAGGACAAAACCACTTGTGAGATCCCTTTGACTTGCAAGGAGAAAACACTCTTGCGAAATCCTTACGACTCATAAGAGAAAAGACACTTAGGTGTTCCCACGGCTCTTAAGGAGAAAATACACCTACGTAATCATCTCGACTCATAGGGAACAATACTTTTATGGGACCCACACAGCTCAAAAAAAGTGAAAAGCCTTAGGTGACAAGGATCTAAACCTGTCTCTTAAGCCATCAATAATTTATGGCCGGTCTCCAAATTGATTACCGTATACAATTCATGGGCTACTCGCAACAAACTTGCATCCCTAAAAGTCCCACCAAAGGCAAGCAATCCTCCTCAGCATGTGGTGACTAGCACTTGTGAGTCCTTACGACTTATAAGGGAAAACACACTTAGGAGTCCCCACGAATCCTAAGAAGAAAATATTCTTATGAAATCCTCTCGAATCGTAAGAAGAAAATACTTTTATGAGACCCTCACAGCTCATAAAAATTGAAAAGCCTTAGGTGGCAGGGACCTAAAGTTGTCTCCTAAGCTATCGATGCCCTACGTCGAGTCTCCAAATTGACTACCATATACTATCCATGAGCTACTTATGGTGAAACCGCGCTCGAAATGACCCACATTGGCAAACCAAGTGTTCCCCTCCGAAAGACGGCGCGCAGGGCTGCGATGTCTTGGCGCTGAGATTCGGGGCAGATGCTAATTGGTGCTATCCGTTCACCTCTCCGAAGATGCCAAGTTGGTTTATGGCACCATGTATCGAAGGTTTGAGCGGATGCGACCGATGTAGCAGACTTCGTCAGATTCCCCCTCGTTGAGGGGTTTTTGATTGTGGGGACGCTCTTCCCTGCAGGCGCAAGCCCCTGCAGTTAATTACGCTACCGCATTGCGGTAACAACTTTCTCCTTCTCCAGATGGTCACTTCGTGTCGTGTGTGTTTGTTTTATGTTTTGTTGCCCGTGGATCGTTTACGGAGACTGAGTTATGTCGTCGCCCGTAGGGCGTGGACTAGTCCAAATCCGCATTATCTTAAATTTGGGTTTGGGGGTTTGGTTTGAGGATACGTCAGCCATACTTGAGGCTAAGATCAACTCAAACGTTTGTTAAGGATACGTTAGTCTAACTTTGTGACTAAGATCAACTTAACGAGATCATTTAGATCCTACAAAAGAGTGTTTGGACTCTAATGTTCCAGTTTAGGGACGTTTCGGTCCGTCGTATGTATGGCCGTCGGGACCCATCACCTCTCTGACGACGTTGAAGGATTACAACGACGGATGTCAGAGGAGTTCAGAGATGTACCCTCGAGCCAGAGTTAATTAGGGGGATTCGTGGTCCAGTCTGCTTGAAGGTTTAAGGACGCGTTAGCCATCTTTGAGGCTAAGGTCAACTTAAACAGGACCGTTTAGATCAGACAAAAGAGCATATAGGGGCTCTATTGTTCTAGTTTAAGGACATCGAGGTCCATGGGAAGTTTTAAGGACATTGCGGTCCGTGGGTAGTTTAAGGACATTGCGGTCCGTGGGTAGTTTTAAGGACATTGCGGTCCGTGGGTAGTTTAAGGACATTGCGGTCCGTGGGTAGTTTAAGGACATTGCGGTCCGTGGGTAGTTTTAAGACATCTCGGTCAAGGTTAAGGACGTCATAGTCCATGGGTTTAAGGACTCCACAGTCCGGTATGTGCTCTGGATGCTTCACACGGGTTCACTGCCGTGCTAGGCGAGGACCAGGCTCCGCTCTGGATGCTTCACACGGGTTCACTGCCGTGCTCCGCGAGGACCAGGATCCGCTCTGGACGTTTTTCCGCGGGGTCAAAGAGTGACGTTATCCACGTTCCACGTAACCAGGAATTTTGTATTATGCATGGGTTTAAGGACCCCACAGTCCATATCATGAATGGTCTTCGGGACCCGTCACCTCTTTGAAGACATTGAGGGATTACAATGCCAAATATCAAAGGAGTGAAGAGATGTACCCTAGAACCGGGGTGGATTAAATAGTCCTTGGCCCAATTTGGGTCAAGACTGATCAATTATGTTATGAGCCCATCGGCCCAGTTAATCACAAATTGAGGACTTATAGCCAGCTTGGGCTAAGTCCAGTCAGGTCCGGAATATTGACTCTTTGTTGGTCCATTGAGGGAGAATGTTTACCTCTATCCCTTTAGCCAATTGGGCCAAAGCCTAGTGTTAAACACTTCAGAGCAATCAGTGTTGAACACTGGGAATAAGGTTGTTGAGTTAGTGTTCAACACTAAGAGATAATTGGTGTTAAACACCAGCAATAAGGCTTTTCAAATTAATGTTAAACACTAAAACAGCTCAGTGTTGAACACTGCGAATAAGGCTTTTTAATCAGCATTGAATGCTAAGGCCCGACAGTGTTTTAACACTGGGTTCAAGAGTTTCAATTTAGTGTTAAACACTATGGCAGGAAGGGTCACGTGGCAACACGTGAGAGCATCCTCCCTTTATTTATTCTGCTGAGATTATCGCCTCTTTCAGAGCATCACGTGCCATCACGTGACGGGCATTCAAATGCTTATATGTTAAGGTTCCTGCTGAGGGTCACGTGGGTCACGTGGAGTGCTGTCTCAAAGGGTCTTTCTGTAGGGCTTTGGGGGGGGTCACGTGGCAGCACGTGACCCTACCTCTATGTAGTTTTTAGAGGATCTGTTTCTTTCAGGAATTAAATTCCTCGAACTTTTAAATTTCAGAGGAATTAAATTCCTATTTCCTTTTGAAGACTTGTAGAGTTGAACTCTGAATTTTCTGTAGGAATTAAATTCCTCGTTTATGTGGAGAACTGAAGAGGGTTCAACCCTTAATAAAAGCTTTCAAGGAATTATACTTCCCATTTTAAAGAATTATAATTAAGGGAATTAAATTCCTGTTATTTCCACAGAACCGCATTCTTAATTAGGGTTCAACCCTGTTTCTTTTGTTTTGAAGGAATTAAATTCCCATGATACAGGGTCGAGCCCTAATTTTATTTTTTAAAGGAATTGAATTCCTATAGTTCTGCGAGAATTAAATTCTCATGCTTGCGTTCCTTCTCTATGTTTTGGATCTGCATGGCAGGATCTCAACCCATTAAGAATTAAATTCTCAACCTAAAGGGGAGATGTGCACTTTGCAGATCCTCTATCAAAGAGAGAAGAAATGTGCTCTTCTGCTTTATGTATCAGAGTTAAACTCTGTTGGGAATTTAATTCCCCCTCTTTCAAAAGGCCTTCCCTTTCTTACCTAGGGTTTTTTGCAGAAGATCCAAGTCTTTTCCAAGTATCAAAGCTTTTCTCCTTTTTTCTTTCTCTGCGCATGTATATCTCCTTTTTTTTTGTGTCTCTTGGCTCCTATTTATAGGAGAAGCAGCTGAATCAGTTGGTTTTTCGACGAATCTTCATTGAGAGATCTGATTTGCATCCTTCATTCGTTCTGGACCTTTGGATTATTAGGTGAATTTTGTTCACCGTTGGATTTCAAATCCAGCGATTCTCCCTTGTTATTTTGGTTAGATTTAAAGGGGGAAATCTTTCCAAACCCGAGATTTTCCATAAATAAATGACCTCTGAATCTTTAATTTGATTGGATGCATATAGTTGCGTTCCTTTGGAAAGATTTGCATTTCTCTCAGAATTCAATTCTGTTGACAAAAAGGGCTTTGAAAGCCGGTCACGTGTGACCACGTGACCCATGGTCACGTGTGAGCACGTGACCCCCTTCGGAATGAGCATTTTCCTTTCTTTTGCGCTGTCTTCTGATCGTTGCTTTACACGTCACGTGCTACCACGTGACCCATGGTCACGTGTGAGCACGTGACCCTTGTTTGAACTTTCTTTCTTTGGTTGTTCTGAAGAATGCGTTTGCTGCCTTAAACGTCACGTGCCAACACGTGACCCTGATCACGTGGGAGCACGTGATTTCTTCTGAAGCCTTTTCCCTGACTTGGTCAGTGAACCGACGTGCCTTTGACGCTTGCATTAAACGTCACGTGTCGCCACGTGATCCTGATCACGTGGGAGCACGTGACTCTCCTTGAAGCTTTTCTGTTTCTTCTTCGTAGTCACGGAATTGAACTTGCCTTAATGACGTTTTTAGGTGCCACGTGCCAACACGTGACCGCTAGTCACGTGTAAGCACGTGACCCTCTTCTGAAGCTTTCCACAGAAGCTTTCCTGATTTTAAATCAGGAAACAAATGCCCCCACAGCGTTGTTCTCACGTGTCTGCTCGTGAGTGCAACGCTGTCATCTCTTGCGACCGTTGGATTCATTTAGGGATTTGGGAGATGAAGCGTTTCCACTGTTTTCTATAAATACCGCTGTCTCTTCATAGGAGCCTTCACTCTGCTCGTCTTCTTCCTCTGAGAATTTTTCTTTGAGAATTTAATTCTCTTCTTCCAGAGCTTAGTTCTCTGTTTTAAGATTTTCCAGAGTTTAACTCTGTTCGAAAAGGACCCTTTTTCCTCAGGTAATAATGTTGAACGGCCGGAGCGCCTTCGTCCTTAAAAGAACTCTTTGGATTTTAAATCCGCGTTAAGGGTTTCACAAAGAACCCATTTTTCTTCAAGTTTTTTCATAAGAACAGGAAACCACCTGACTTTCGAACTGTAGATCTCTTAGGGTTTAGGTGATCTTTGGGGGGACGATGACAGCGTTTCAACTTCCTGGACTTTAATTTCATCAAAATTATTCCTGGGAATTTAATTCCCTTTTTCCTGATAAGGAATTTAATTCTTATGAAGAACTCAGTTTCTTCACCCAGAGGCTCCTTGGGGTCTCTTGGCCCGAGGCTGTTCTTCTGTAATTAATGTGAGGGGGATTTTGTAATAATTCTCGTGACTTTTATTTCAGGTATCATGGACGCCCATCTGTATCGTCTTGACGAAATCATTTCATACGGGAATATTCGTGCACTGGGCCGCAGTCAGAACCAGGAATTCACTGATGCTCAGTGTGCCGAGATCATGGGCCGCTTCGACGAGTACAATCACAGGCTACTCCCCCGTCGCTCTTCTCTTCTGAGGCTGATCGTGCTGGCGATCCGGGAGGCACTTCCTCTCTTTTGTGCCGGCATACCGCTCGGGGACCTGGACATTGCCGAGGATAAGGTGCATTCGGTGTACCTTATGGGCTTGATCTCAAAGAGAAGGCGGGATGATCTCATTGATCTCCTTCATCAGATTTTTCAGCAATCAGCTATACTGGGCGCCTACCGGAGGGAAGAGGACATCCGCGGGGACCCCGATGCCTGTGACCGTGAGAGAAAGCATACTCGGGAGGTTCGAAATGCTTGGAAGATCTTGAATAAAGTCAATTCCGAGTTTCTCAACCCGTGCCCCGTGTCTGAAGCCTTACCATTGTAAAAGTTTTTCTTTCATTTTGTATCGCCTTCTTGAAGTCTGGATGATAAGCTTTGTTATGTCTCTGTGTGTTTGCATACTTTTTCTCTGAAATCTTATTATTCTGTTACTATTGTCGTTTGTGCTTTAATATGCAGGGTATCACTCCGTATTCTTTCCTTTAAATGCACATTAGGTTTGGGTCTCACGTGTTCTACACGCGAGATCTTCTGATGGGATTGTTGACAAAATTTTCCATGCCGCATTTTTAGCGCGCATTATCAGATGCATAAAAGGAGCCTTGGAAATAGTTATTTCTCCTTAATTTTCGATGCCTTTCCTTTTTGGGCCCTGGAAACATCTTTCGCATGCAAGATTTTCCGCGCATAGCACTTAATGCACTTCTTTATATTCTTGAGGCCATAGCCTATTTTCTCTTCACAGAGAAATTCATTCCCTTATCGACGTGATTTAATTTGAGGAGTATCTGAGCGCTATGGCCTGCAACCGCCCACACGCTCGTCGACAGCCATGGGAAGTGCCCATCGAGGAGATGATCCCCCGCTTTGCCGCTCGGTTGGTGGATCCCCTCCTTACCGACAACGAATGCGACTCAGCCATGCATGAACTCTCGATCCGTAGGGGGTCTCCTCTCCCGATGGGTTCTCTCTGGCTCCGGATGATTCTCGCGGCTGTGCTTGCCGACATCCCTCCTCACCCAGCAGAGATGACCCTGGCGATGCTTGATGCGGCGGAAGAGAAGCTCGAGGGCTTTCATGAAGCTTGCCTGATTACTCAGGCTTTGAAGGATTGCTCAATTCATATGCTGGGCCAGATCAAAGCCCGGCGAGCTATTATGTCTGCTTTCGCGGACGAACACGGCGCCAATCGGTGGGGAGCGACTCCTCGTGAGAACCGTCGCTTCGATGTGCTGGAGAGAGCAGAGAGAGAGATGGAGAATTTTGTCCTTTGCTTCGTTAACCCCTGTGCCGTTGATCCCACGTTTGGTGACCTTTTTCGTTAGCGTAGGGCATTTTTAAATTAGTCTCTCCTTTTTTACGCTTTATGCAGAACTTCGATGTAGGCTTGGTACTAGTATGTATGTTTCTGCTTGCATAAATAAACTTTGGATTCTTCTCATGAGAACTTTCTTTAATTGCAAATGCTATCATCACTTTCCTGCACATCAGACCCTTTTTGGGCATTATGAATGTTCATGCAATTGCAAACGCTATTATTATTTTTTGAATACTCATATGATTGCGAACGCATGCTTGAAATATGTCGGAAATCTTTCTTGTTGCTTTTCGCGTCAGGTGATATGAGCGCGTTTTAGATCGACTATTCCCGTTGGCTGAAAGCCCATTTATACGGTCTTGTAAATGTCGTGTTTGCAAGGCCGCGGTCACGAGAGCGAGCTTACGTGATCACGTAGCGAACATATCGTTATGCGAGACAAAGGCTCGGCCGTAAATTTTCGGAGAGGGAGCTAGCTTCCAAGTCGCTGAGCGAGCTTCGCGCTACCCTTGTCACCAAGGTCAACAAAGCGTATGGACTTCGGCGGACGTTTCAGGAGTCCATCAAGGAGGTGGTGGCTTTTGATAAAGCTGCTACGTTTCCTCGGGAGGGGGTTGAGGCTCACAAGGCCACTGAAAAAGAGCTTGAAGCTCGGCTTGCTTCATATCAGGCCCAGCAAGCTCAGGCGGAGGCCCGTCTTCTGGAGATCTTGCGTCATGAAGCCGTGGCTCAGCAACAGAACGATGAGCTGGTGAAATTATTGCACCGCCCGCCGGCTTAAGGACTGTATCTTTTCTTCTATTTTTTGTACATACTCATGAATAAGGGTATCTTCCTTTTTTGTTTCTTTCATGAATTGTATTTTGTATCCATTTTGGTTTATGAATAAAAGGTACAATTTTCTTCTCAATGACGTGTCCCCTTTTTGTTGACTGCATTCTGCGGATATCCTATCTTGATTTCCTTGCAGGACAGGGATGGCTCAGGATTCAGGTTTAAGATATGCTTCCTAAGACTTCTGCATTTTACGAGCCACGAGGGTCTCATAAAGAGTTTTCTCTCCCAGCCGTGAGGACTTGCGAGTGCCGGATGCGGTTACCCTTGCCCGTGTTCTACGGAGTCGGGGGTTTCTCCAGATATTGTAGTTTAAAGACGTCGCGGTCAAGGTTAAGGACCTCATAGTCCGTGGATTTAAGGACTCCACGGTCCGACGTTAGTTTTAAGACATCACGGTCAAGGTTAAGGACCTCATAGTCCGTGGATTTAGGGACTCCACAGTCCGATGTTTGGTTACAGGGACCCGTCACCTCTTTGAAGACGTTGAGGAATTACAACGCCGGGCATCAAAGGAGTGAAGAGATGTACCCTTAAACCGAGGCAAAAATCTGTGAGGAATAGGGGTGGTTGGTTGTTAGTTTTAAGACATCGCGGTCGAGGTTAAGGACGTCATAGTCCGTGGATTTTAGGGACTCCACAGTCCGGTGTTTGCTCTGGATGCTTCACACGGGTTCACTGCCGTGTTTGGCGAGGACCAGGCTCCGCTCTGGGCGTTTTCCGTGGGGTCAAAGAGTGACGTTATCCACGTTCCACGTAACCAGGAATTTTGCACTAGATGCTTCACACGGGTTCACTGCCGCGTTAGGCGAGGACTAGGCTCCGCTCTGGATGCTTCACATGGGTTCAGTGCCATGCTCTGCGAGGACCAGGATCCGCTCTGGACGTTTTCCACGGGGTCAAAGAGTGACATTATCCGCTTTCCACGTAGCCAGGAAGTTTGCACTAGATGCTTCACACGGGTTCACTGCCGCGTTAGGCGAGGACTAGGCTCCGCTCTGGATGCTTCACATGGGTTCACTGCCATGCTCTACGAGGACCAGGATCCGCTCTGGACGTTTTCCACGGGGTCAAAGAGTGACGTTATCCGCTTTCCACGTAACCAGGAAGTTTGCACTAGATGCTTCACACGGGTTCACTGCCGTGTTAGGCGAGGACTAGGCTCCGCTCTGGATGCTTCACATGGGTTCATTGCCATGCTCTGCGAGGACCAGGATCCGCTCTGGACGTTTTCCACGGGGTCAAAGAGTGACATTATCCGCTTTCCACGTAACCAGGAAGTTTGCACTAGATGCTTCACACGGGTTCACTGCCGCGTTAGGCGAGGACTAGGCTCCGCTCTGGATGCTTCACATAGGTTTATTGCCATGCTCTGCGAGGACCAGGATCCACTCTGGACGTTTTCCACGGGGTCAAAGAGTGACATTATCCGTTTTCCACGTAACCAGGAAGTTTGCACTAGATGCTTCACACGGGTTCACTGCCGCGTTAGGCGAGGACTAGGCTCCGCTCTGGATGCTTCACATGGGTTTATTGCCATGCTCTGCGAGGACCAGGATCCGCTCTGGACGTTTTCCACGGGGTCAAAGAGTGACGTTACCCGCTTTCCACGTAACCAGGAAGTTTGCTGATTGTATCCGCATTTCACGGGATGGGGGTTGACTCTTGGCGATATGTGTCGCCGAGCCATGGAACTTGGGGTTGCCGCTGTTCCGTTTCGCTTGATGTTGTGTCGTCGAGACAATGAAGCTAGGAATTTGGCCTTCGCTTCATTTGCTGGTATCGCGTCTGCTGTATCGAGACGAATGCCACGGTGATGAACACTAAGTTATCTGTGAACCGCTGAGATTTTGCAAGTTGTCCCGTCATTTCGGCCATTTTGTCATGCATGTGTGGCTTGCTAGCTTTTTGCGGCAAGCTCGGATTTCTTGGATACGGGTTTCGGCATCAGCACCGCTACAACTGGAATGTTGCCAGGAGCGGATCATCATTTGCCTCTGTCGACGTTTGAACAAAGGTGGCTTAGCAAACAGGGTTAAGGGTCCTGTCGACCAAGGCTTTTGACCTCATGAGCCGTAAGGGTCTCACAAAGGTGTTTCTCCCTACAAGTCGTGAGGATCTTGCAGGTGTGTTTTCTCCTTAAGAATCGTGGGGATTCTTAAGTGCATGTTCTCTTGTAAGTCGTAAGGATCTTACAAAGAGGATTTTCCCCTTATAAGTCGAGAGGACTTGCGAGGGTTGTTCACCATGTAGATATATCCCTAGTCACGGGTGGGACTTTGTTAGGGAAATGTCTATTCGCGCCCGTGGATTGTATACAAGGGTCAGTCCGAGCCGCTTGTAGGGCAATGTCGGAGGTTGTGGAGGATTTGCTTAAGAACAGGTTTAGGTTTCTGTAACTCAAGACTTTCAAGTCTTATGAGCCGTGAGGGTCTCATAAGAAAATTCTCCTTACGAGTCGTGAGGATCTCGTAAGTGTATTTTCTCCTTAGGAATCGTGAGGATCCCTAAGTGTGTTGCTCCTTTGTGAGTCGTAAGGATCTCACGCAGGTGATTTCTCCTTGCAAGGTCGAGAGGACCCTATAAGTGTCTTTAAACGAGGTTGCGCCTTTTCGGGTTTTCACAAACACTCGCCAGTAGTCCTGCTGTTTTTACTCACGGAGCCCTTTTGGGTTTTCATCCGTGCCCATTTTGCTTTATGGACATACCGTTTTTTTTTTTTTTTATCATCTTGCCAGCCTAAGGATGCTGCGGCAGTAGTTTAGGGACGTTTCGGTCCGTCGTTAGTTTAAGGACGTTTCGGTCCGTTGCTAGTTTAAGGACGTTTCGGTCCGTTGTTAGTTTGAGGACATTTCGGTCCACCGTTAGTTTAAAGACGTTTCGGTCTGTTGATAGTTTAAGGACGTTTCGGTCCGTTCATAGTTTAAAGACGTTTCGGTCCCTTGTTAGTTTAAGGACGTTTCGGTCCACCGTTAGTTTAAAGACGTTTCGGTCTGTTGATAGTTTAAGGACGTTTCGGTCCGTTCATAGTTTAAAGACGTTTCGGTCCCTTGTTAGTTTAAGGACGTTTCGGTCCACCGTTAGTTTAAAGACGTTTCGGTCTGTTGATAGTTTAAGGACGTTTCGGTCCGTTCATAGTTTAAAGACGTTTCGGTCCCTTGTTAGTTTAAGGACGTTTCGGTCCGCCGTTAGGGGAGGGCCAGCTACTGCTTGTAAAGTCTGAGCCTAGGAAGATAGCGAGCGGACATAGTCGTCGTCATCTATCGTTGACCCAGGCTGTGGCTCACTAAGCATAGTATTTCTTCAAGAAGCGGCCATTTATTGGCCTGAAAGGCCTCTCACCGTGCATGTCCACGAGTAGATAGGCTCCACCCTGGTAAACCTGGTCTATGATGTACGGGCCTTCATAGTTTGGCTCGAATTTTCCCCGCTTGGCACGATTGGGGATCATAGGTCTTTTGACTACCAGCACGAGTTCGCCTTGGCGGAATGCCCTTGGCCTGGTCAATCTTTCGTACGAGCGCGTCATCTTTGCTTTGTAGGCTTCTAGATGTTGTTGCGCTATAAGTCGGGTTTCGTCGAGGGCATCAAGCTCCTCAAGTCGAAGGTGGGCATTTTCTTCGTCGGTCAGTTCGTGGTGGACTGCCACTCGTAGAGAGGGTAACTCTATCTCGAGGGGGAGTACTGCTTCCGTCCCAAATACCAACGCGTATGGCGTTGTATTTGTGGCCGTCTTGAATGTAGTTCGATAAGCCCAAAGGGCTTCTTGCAGCCTCTCGTGCCAGTCTCTCTTATTCCGGGAGACGGTCTTTTTTATGATCTTCGTCAAGGTCTTATTGAAGGCCTCGGCCAGACCGTTGGCTCGCGGGTTGTAAACTGAAGAATACCTCCAGTCTATATTGTGCTGCTGCGCGAAGCGGCTAATCTTATGGCTCCTGTAGGCTGGCCCGTTATCGGAGATAATCCACCGTGGGGTTCCAAACCGATAGATGACGTGCGTTTTGAAGAAATGGAGGATATTCTCCGTCTTCACTTCCCTCAGTGGTACTGCTTCTGCCCATTTGGAGAAGTAATCAGTTGTCGCCAGGATAAAACGGTGTCCCCGAGATGATGCTGGTTCAATGGGGCCGACTATGTCAGTCCCCCACATCTCGAATGGCCAGCTGGCCACCGTTGGGTGTAGCGGATTTGGATGTTGATGGATAAAGTCTCCATGAATCTGGCACGAGTGGCATTGCTTCGCATACTCGAGGCAGTCCTGGATCATTGTGGGCCAGTAGTAGCCCATTCGTTTAATCTTTAACTTCATCTTTGGACCCGCTTGGTGAGAACCGCAAAGTCCGTCATGAACTTCCTGAACGACTTTTTCTGCTTCGTCAGGTCCTAAGCATCTCAGCCATAGAGAATCAAGCGATCTCCTGTATAGGGTATTGTTGACGAAAGCGAAAGATAGAGCTCGTTTCATGAGCTGATGTCTTGAAGACGCTTCTTCGGGCATTCGGCGGGACTTAAAGTATTCTATGAAGACTTCCCTCCAGTCCTCGGCCTTCTCATGGTCCTTTATTTGTAGGGTCATCTGCTCAGTCGCTCTCTTTTCTTTGCATGATTCCGGAGATATATCTGCCGGGGCGAGCACTCGACGGCTTTGTACCACGATTCTGACGTCATCGAGGTTCTCGTCAGCCAGTTCTTTAGCGAGTTTGGCCAACGCGTCTGCTTTGCTGTTTTCTGCGCGCGGTATGTTCTCCAAAGTGTAGGAGGGAATTTGGGCCAACAGTTGTTGCACTTTTTCGCCGTATCTCACCAACTCCGGTTTGCACGTTTGGTAGTCACCATTAACTTGGCTAACGACCAGCTGAGAATCCCCATATATAATGAGGTCTTCAATTCCCATGTCAATGGCAAGCTCGAGACCTGCTATCAGGGCTTCGTATTCAGCTTCATTGTTTGTCCTCGGCTCTGTTAAGGAAAAGGCGAAGCGCATTATCCCTCCTTGTGGAGTCGCAAAGATGAGGCCTATCCCTGATTTGATCATTGGGATACCTTGCTTTTGTTTCTTTACGGAGGACGCTCCATCGAAATAGAGTTCCCATCGGGTGCTTCCGCTGCTAATCGCATCAAATGCATGCTCGTCCGGCAAATCACAATTCAAAGGAGAATCGGCCGGTATCGGGTGCTCAGCGAGGAAATCGGCAATGGCCTGGCCTTTCACTGCCTTGAGAGGTTGATATGTTATCGAGAACTCCATCAAGAGCAGGGCCCATTTAGCAAGTCGTCCCGTCAATATGGCTTTTGACATCAAGTATTTAAGGGGATCCACTTTCGAGATGAGGCAGACTTCGTGCGCCAACGCATAGTGCCTGAGCTTTGTTATCGCGAAGATTAACGCCAAGCAATGTTTTTCAATGGGAGAGTAATTGCTTTCTGCCCCTAGTAGAACTCGACTTAAGTAGTAGAGTGCTCTCTCTTTCCCCTGATCGTTCTCTTGCGCCCATAGTGCGCCCAAGGAACCTTCGAGGGCGGTTGTATAAAGAATGAGGGGTTTTCCCTTGACCGGCGCAGCTAATACCGGCGGGTTCTGCAGGTACTGCTTGATTTCGTCTAGTGCACCTTGGCATTTTTGATCCCAGACGAATGGGGTTCCCTTCTTCATCAGGTGACTGTAGGGGCGGCATTTGCCTGAAAGATTTGCGATAAATCGCCGGATGTATGCGAGCTTCCCTTGGAGAGACCGCAACTGTTTGAGGGTTCTTGGCGGGGGCATTTCCATGATCGCTTTAATCTTTGACGGATCTATCTCAATACCTCGGTGTCGGATGACGAATCCCAGGAATTTTCCCGAGGAGACTCCAAACGCGCATTTGAGGGGATTCATCTTCAAATTATATTGCCGAAGGCGTTGAAATACAGTCTCTAGGTGCTTTAAGTGATCTTCATATGACATACTCTTTACTATGAGGTCGTCGATATAGCACTCGACGATGTCATGTATGAGGTCGTCGAAGATCTTTGTCATGGCCCTTTGATAGGTAGCGCCGGCGTTCTTTAGACCGAAGGGCATAACCCTGTAGCAAAATACACCCAAAGGGGTCCGGAAAGCGGTGTGCTTCTGGTCTTCGGGATGCATTTTTATCTGATTGTATCCTGAGGAACCGTCCATAAAGGAGAAGATCTCGTGAGTGGACGTGTTATCTATCATTAGCTCGGTTACCGGCACTGGGAAATCATCTTTTGGACAGGCTTTGTTGAGATCCCTGAAGTCCACGCATATACGCACCGTCCCATTCTTCTTCATCACCGGGACGATATTGGCGATCCAATCGGGATATTGGACTTCTTGGATAAATCCAGAATCGATCAGTTTCTTGACTTCGGCGTTGATGCTCATCTCAAGCTCGAGTCGCATCCTTCTTGGTGCCTGCTTGACTGGCTTGATGTCTGGGGATATTGCTAATCTATGCACAGCGACCTCCGGATCTAATCCTGGCATCTCAGAGTAGTTCCACGCGAAGCAGTCTTTATGCCGTAGAAGCACGTTCTTTAACGCGGCCACCCTCTCTTCAGAGAGTAGCTCGCTGACAAATGTTGGTCGCGGGTCCTCTGCCGATCCCAACTCAATCTTTCTGAGGTTATCTGCGGTAGTATGTATACCGTCTTCCAGTTCTTTTGGAGCGGGCGGGAATTCCGAGATAACCTCATCATCGCTGTTTTCGAAGCACCGGGGAGGGTTGTCTACCGTAATCGTATAACAGGCGCGAATCCACTCCCGGGGCCGAGGCGGATCTGGCTCTGCTCTTGTGGCCTTGGGCTCGTGCTTTCGTGGCGGCGTTACCCTCCAGCTGTTGGATAAAGCGAATCTGCCCCGTTGGTACTGGTCCTCGACCCAGTTCTTGAAGGTGAAGCAGTCTTCGGTAGGATGTCCTGCGGCCCGGTGATAAGAGCAATAGCCCGAGCGAGAGGCCTTGCTAGTTTGCTCAGGATGCCTAGACTCTGGGAGCGCGATCATTCGATGCTTTAGGGCGAGTCTGAGTAACCTTTCCGTCTTGTCTCGGGGGAAGGAGTACGCTCGGCTCATCTTTTCTATGAAGGACGAATCCGAGCTGTGCAATACCCGATTACGTAACCCTCTAATCCTGCGTCGTTGTTGTCGGCTCTTCTTCCCGCTTTTCGACTTATTTCCGTCTCCGCATTGGGTCTTTCGTATGATGGGTTGACAAGGATGAACGTCTTTGTCTTTTGCAATCTGTTGAAATAGACGTTGCGTCCTGGCCTTCTCATAGATGGCCGTTTCGCGGTTGGGGTCTTCCCGACCTTTCTGACCCACTTTCTTGATAGGCTTGTCCATTCGTTCTAGAAATGACGGACTTGGCGCCTCAATCGCGTGGTCTGGTTTTGATGAGGGGTCGGCATCTCCTGACAGGGCGTCCTCTTCTTCATCAAAGGTATATATAGCGTAGCTGTTGTGGGCCCGCTCTCGTTTTCCGGTTCTCGCGTATCCAAGCCCAAGTGTTTCCATTTTCCCGTTGGGCAGTTTGCGTTGGGTTCCAGGGACATCCCAAATCTTGTTGTAGAACCGAGCTTGTCGAACAGTTTGTTTTAAGGGTACTCCTTGGCGCTTCAATAGCTTCTTTAATCCATTTGTATAGCATCTGGGTAGACGGATGGGCTGGAGTCTGTCGCATGTAGCATCTACGCCGTGCCAGATCTCTTTCTCCACTTTGGACTCTGAGGATCGATAGAATAGGATCATCTTCTCACCCTTTCGCCTGGGGGGGACGCAAAACGTTTGCAGCTCTTGCACACTGTGAGCTTGAAGCGTGTCGAGGTCCTTGTAGTGTTCTCGCGGTACCATGGTGATTTGCAGGTTATGGTCATCGCCCGGAGGTGCTTGCATTGAAAGCCGATTGGAGAATACGGCGTTGACCTCATCTTCCGAATCACTTCCGAAGACCAGTATGCGGGTGGGCGTCCTCCGGTTGTTGCGTTGAGATGGCCCCGTATAAACTATCTCTTCTTCTTCTTCGGTATCGCTTCCGAAAACAGGGATGGTGGCGGCGGCCTTGTTCTCCGAGTCGTGACACCTTTCTGTATCTTCAAAGTCTGGCAAGAAGTATTTCGCATCCTCGTATTTGCGGACTTCGTTCACGGAAAATGGGTTCAGCTCACCCGTTACAGTATACTCGAAACCATCTTTAAAGTACTTCATACACTGATGTTGTGTAGAAGGGACGATGTTGTACTCGTGTAACCAAGGACGGCCGAGCAAGGCGTTGTAACAGGTCTTGGCGTCAATGACATGGAATTTGATGTCTGTGACGAGAAGCCCGAAGCGTAACGTTAATATCACGGACCCGAGAGTCCGTGACGATTGTGAATCGAAACCGGAGATAGTGATTTTGTCACGAGCGAGATGTTGCACACTCATGCAGATTTCCTTCAACACCCGAACATTAAGGAGATTGACAGAGGATCCATTATCCACCAAGATCTTGCCTATCTTGATATCATGGCAGTATCCGGAGACATACAGGGGACGGTTATGGTCGCACGTCCCGAGAAGGAGGTCTTCATCACCGAAAGTGACGTCGGCCGTATGCACTTCTTCCAGTTCGTCCTTCATCTTTTCGGTGGCGAGAAAGGCTTGGAATTGCTCAGGTTCTTGTAGTGCCTTAATTAGTGAGTCCCGTGCTTCTTTTGATAATAGGAGGGCGTCGAGAATGCTAAGCTGGGAAGGTAGCTTCCTTAGATGCGCGAGGATGTTATAGTCCACTTTACTCCTCCTAGGAAGGTCTTTAGTCGCCAGTTCCTTCGCGACTTGGTCATCCAAAGTGATATCTTCAGTGACCTTTTCCTTTCCCTTGTCTTTTCTGTTCGTAGGCCCGAGATTCTTTTCCGGGAGTGTGCGATTGCACAGCTGAGTGTTTCCGCAGGCTTCTGATTTCTCATCTTTCCCTAGCGCGGATTCTTCAAAGAGAGGGCCCAGAGTCACTTCTTCATCAGAGTCGCTCCCAAAGGTGAGGACTTGCGACCCCTCGGTATGAGCCATATAACAGTTGCCAGTAATTCTGTTGGGCCCGTCAACAGTGCTTCTTTGCTCCCGACGGCTCTTGCGTTTCATGCGTTTGAAATGTTGCCGACGAGCAACATATCCTTGCCACCATATCTTAAAGGCGTCGCACTCCTCTGTGGGGTGTGAGACTTTCCGATGGTATGCGCAGTAATCGGGGTGTTTCTCCGCCCCATCGTGCGTGTTTCCTTCCGAGGGGCGTAGCCTCATTCCCATTGACATGGCTTTGGCGAACCTTTTCCTCGTCTTGAATATCTTCTTGTCCATCTCGGATTCCTTTCGCTCTGGCAGGGGTAGTCCAACTCCTTCGTTCGGTCGCCCGCATTGGGTTCCTCCTGATGCCGCCATCTCACGCTCCTGATCTGCTTTACTTTTTAGACGAATCTCGTCTAGAAAGGCATTGATCATATCAGTTGTCAGCCTCGCACGCTCTGGTTCGGGCTCCGCCTCTGGCTTCTTGGACTCAGGAGCTTTCTTGCCATCGGTAAGCGAGTGGGAGATTACATTACAACTTGCCACGTACTCTTCGGATTCATCCGATGAGCTCTCTTCATCATCTTCGTCTTGAAAGGTGTGGTTGAGGAACTCTCGCAGTGTGACAGGAGTTCGTGCCTTTTGATTGTATTCTTCCAGTGCGTCGATTTGCTTCTGCAAGTTCGTGCGCTCGTCTCCAAGCCTCGCGGGCTTCTTGGATTTCTTCTTCTTTTTCTTCGAAGCTTTTGACGGCCGGGTATGAGTATTTGGGCCCTTATCAGCAGTCTTCGTAGTTGTGCGGGGCTTCACTGCTCCTTCGATAATTCGAGGTTCAAGAGGGTCCTTCCATTCGATTGCAGGGCACGCATGAAGGTCTCTCAGCATCCTTTTGGTCTTCGTTGATAGCACGACCTCCCATGGAACTTTTTCGATAAAGGAGCAGGTTGCCCCCGGTGTGTCTGCCTTTTTAGGAGTATGTGGTTGTGGCGGGTTCACCTTCCACTTTTCGGACAGTACAAACTTCCCCTGGAGGTATTGATCTTCGATCCATCCTTTGAAGACGAAGCAATCTTCAATCGGATGGCTTACCGTCTGATGGTAAGGGCAATAGTTGGGGTTATTCACCTCGGTGGGTTGCGGCGGTCGCCTTGGATTCGGGAGGTTAATAAGTCTGTTGCGTATTGCCAGCTCAAATAACCGTCTCGTCTTGTCTCGTGGGAACAAGTAGGGACGCTTCATCTTTTCATTATAATATCGGCGTCTTTCTTCCAATTGATCTACCGATTTCGGGGCGTCAGGTTGCTGTTGGGCATTCGCGACAAATGTGGCTCTTCCTTTACCCTTATCATTCCGAGGTTCCGACTTCCGGGGAGGTGGCCTATGACCCATCTGGTCCATCTGAGCCAACTTGTCAATTAGAGCCTGGAATGTGGTTGGCTTAAAGAACATCATAAACTGGGAGATAGTTGCGTGGGGGTCTAGGGTTCCCATGAACATACCCACTGCGGGTGCTTCCTCAATGCGTTGCTCGCATCTCGACCACAAATTCCGCCAGCGTATAGCGTACTGGACCCAGGTTTCGCCTGGCTTTACCCTGGCGTTAATCAAAGCAGTAATTGGAGTGCGCTCGCTGGCACTTGCGAACCGCTGAGTGAACAACAACTCCATTTCAGCGAACGTTTTGATGGAATCGTTCGGAAGTTCTGAATACCATTCGAATGCTGTTTCTGATAAGCTGCCAACGAACTGACGGAGTAACAGTTTATCGTCACCGCCGGTGTTACCGCAGAGGGCCCGGAACTGGGCGACGTGTTGATGAGGATTGCCGGTCCCCTTATACACATGGAATTTCGGTATCGTATAGCCTTGCGGGTATTTGATTTGATCGTACCAGCTTGGATACGGCCGCCCCGTTTTCACGACTTGGCCAGCTGCCTCAGTTGCATGATGGACCCGGATTTGCTGGGCTATATAGTCAGCCAAGTCAGCCTTAGAGATCGTCTCTTCCTTGGCTGTTGAGAGGGCTGGTGGTGGATTTGACGTCTCTCCTCGGTCATCTTCAAGAACAATCGGAGGCTCTTCGGCGGGTAAGTCCTGCTGGATCATCATTCCTATCACATCTTGAAAGAGAAGGCCCATCCGTTGTATGTTGGCCGCTTGTTCAGCAGCCTCTTTGTCCCTTTTCTCCAGTGTCCGACGAAGGAATTCAGCGTCGGTTTCTTCCTCCCGGCGTGCGTCTAAGGACGCTTCTGGGTTTTCCTTTGGCCCGGTGAGTGCGGCCATAGCATTCATCATTTCTTGGAGCTTTTGTTACTGCTCCTGGGATTTCGTTACGGATCGGGTTAGCGGTCGGTGGCCTGTAGAAGTGCGGCTCTCCTCCTTTCCAGAGGCCATGTATACGGTGTGGACCATCATGCCCCCAGACTTAAGGTGTCCGGGCTTGTTGCTTTTAGCCGTCGTTGCACGTCGAGGGATCTTCTCGGGCTCCCTCCTTTTATGAGCCATGGAGGTTGAGGGGGCCGTCGAGGTGGGCGTCCAAACAGCCTTTTGGGTTTTCGCCTGGTGACCAGCTTTCGGTTGGATCTTCAGCTTCTTATGCTGGCGGGAGAAGTTTGGATCGATGATTGAGTCCCGGGCCCGCCGCCAAACCTTATAGATTTTGGAAGACAGCCGTTGAGGAGATCGGGGCTGTTCTGATTCTATTTCCACAACCTTTTCTGATGGGGGAGGAGACCTCTTCAGCACTGCGGTAGGGGAATTCCTTCGCACCTTATTTAGCATTTCAAAGCTGTTTCCAGTTGGAACAGCAGCATTAACCTCTACCGCCGGGGCTGGTGGAGTCAATCCAGAGGGGGAGTTGCCCCCAGCCTTCCTTATTCGGCGCCAATGACGACGTCGAGCGCGTCGAGCAGACGGCGTAGAGTCAGATATAAGAATGGTTTCATCTTGCCCCCTGTGTGGGTGGGGGGTCGTTGTTGGTGTTAGCCTGTTAAAGACCGATGTCCTTTGTACAGCGGGAGCGGGAGTCGAAGCTGTTAATCTCGTGAAGATCGATTTCTTGATTGGGGAAACCGCCTTGGCGATTTCGGAGGCAGGAGCGGCCTCCTTCTTAGGAGCAATCTTCTCTGGGATTGTAGGCCTCATGATGAGTTCGCAAGATTTCTGGCCCAATCTAGAGAAGACCGAGGCGTTAACGTTGGGCGATTCGTTGAGAGGGGCCGCGGCAGGGGTAAGACGATCAAAGACCGACTTCCTGAGAGTTTCCTTTGTCAGCACTGGCGCCACGAAGCTTGATGAGGGGAGCATAGTCCCAAAGAACAATCCGGTAGTGGCCTGAGTCACCTGGTCCGCCGGCATTGTGAACAACGAAGCAGCTTGGGGTCCATAGGCTATACCTCCCGGCGAGGCAGAGCGTTGGTCGCAATTGCAGTTTGAGCAGTTGGAGGATTTCGCGGAAGTAACAGCCATCGATCCTTCGTTTTCTGCAATAGGCAAGGCGCCAATTCTTAGTATCTTGAAACCCGAGGGCAACTGTTAGCGAACCGCGATTGGTTCGCGAATCACGACACACGAAGTGTGGAGTGGAAAGAGGAAAAGGTCCCACCGGGCGTGCCAGAATCTGTTCCCCTCCGAAAGACGGCGCGCAGGGCTGCGATGTCTTGGCGCTGAGATTCGGGGCAGATGCTAATTGGTGCTATCCGTTCACCTCTCCGAAGATGCCAAGTTGGTTTATGGCACCATGTATCGAAGGTTTGAGCGGATGCGACCGATGTAGCAGACTTCGTCAGATTCCCCCTCGTTGAGGGGTTTTTGATTGTGGGGACGCTCTTCCCTGCAGGCGCAAGCCCCTGCAGTTAATTACGCTACCGCATTGCGGTAACAACTTTCTCCTTCTCCAGATGGTCACTTCGTGTCGTGTGTGTTTGTTTTATGTTTTGTTGCCCGTGGATCGTTTACGGAGACTGAGTTATGTCGTCGCCCGTAGGGCGTGGACTAGTCCAAATCCGCATTATCTTAAATTTGGGTTTGGGGGTTTGGTTTGAGGATACGTCAGCCATACTTGAGGCTAAGATCAACTCAAACGTTTGTTAAGGATACGTTAGTCTAACTTTGTGACTAAGATCAACTTAACGAGATCATTTAGATCCTACAAAAGAGTGTTTGGACTCTAATGTTCCAGTTTAGGGACGTTTCGGTCCGTCGTATGTGTGGCCGTCGGGACCCATCACCTCTCTGACGACGTTGAAGGATTACAACGACGGATGTCAGAGGAGTTCAGAGATGTACCCTCGAGCCAGAGTTAATTAGGGGGATTCGTGGTCCAGTCTGCTTGAAGGTTTAAGGACGCGTTAGCCATCTTTGAGGCTAAGGTCAACTTAAACAGGACCGTTTAGATCCGACAAAAGAGCATATAGGGGCTCTATTGTTCTAGTTTAAGGACATCGAGGTCCATGGGTAGTTTTAAGGACATTGCGGTCCGTGGGTAGTTTAAGGACATTGCGGTCCGTGGGTAGTTTTAAGGACATTGCGGTCCGTGGGTAGTTTAAGGACATTGCGGTCCGTGGGTAGTTTAAGGACATTGCGGTCCGTGGGTAGTTTAAGGACATTGCGGTCCGTGGGTAGTTTTAAGACATCTCGGTCAAGGTTAAGGACGTCATAGTCCATGGGTTTAAGGACTCCACAGTCCGGTATGTGCTCTGGATGCTTCACACGGGTTCACTGCCGTGCTAGGCGAGGACCAGGCTCCGCTATGGATGCTTCACACGGGTTCACTGCCGTGCTCCGCGAGGACCAGGATCCGCTCTGGACGTTTTTCCGCGGGGTCAAAGAGTGACGTTATCCACGTTCCACGTAACCAGGAATTTTGTATTATGCATGGGTTTAAGGACCCCACAGTCCATATCATGAATGGTCTTCGGGACCCGTCACCTCTTTGAAGACATTGAGGGATTACAATGCCAAATATCAAAGGAGTGAAGAGATGTACCCTAGAACCGGGGTGGATTAAATAGTCCTTGGCCCAATTTGGGTCAAGACTGATCAATTATGTTATGAGCCCATCGGCCCAGTTAATCACAAATTGAGGACTTATAGCCAGCTTGGGCTAAGTCCAGTCAGGTCCGGAATATTGACTCTTTGTTGGTCCATTGAGGGAGAATGTTTACCTCTATCCCTTTAGCCAATTGGGCCAAAGCCTAGTGTTAAACACTTCAGAGCAATCAGTGTTGAACACTGGGAATAAGGTTGTTGAGTTAGTGTTCAACACTAAGAGATAATTGGTGTTAAACACCAGCAATAAGGCTTTTCAAATTAATGTTAAACACTAAAACAGCTCAGTGTTGAACACTGCGAATAAGGCTTTTTAATCAGCATTGAATGCTAAGGCCCGACAGTGTTTTAACACTGGGTTCAAGAGTTTCAATTTAGTGTTAAACACTATGGCAGGAAGGGTCACGTGGCAACACGTGAGAGCATCCTCCCTTTATTTATTCTGCTGAGATTATCGCCTCTTTCAGAGCATCACGTGCCATCACGTGACGGGCATTCAAATGCTTATATGTTAAGGTTCCTGCTGAGGGTCACGTGGGTCACGTGGAGTGCTGTCTCAAAGGGTCTTTCTGTAGGGCTTTGGGGGGGGTCACGTGGCAGCACGTGACCCTACCTCTATGTAGTTTTTAGAGGATCTGTTTCTTTCAGGAATTAAATTCCTCGAACTTTTAAATTTCAGAGGAATTAAATTCATATTTCCTTTTGAAGACTTGTAGAGTTGAACTCTGAATTTTCTGTAGGAATTAAATTCCTCGTTTATGTGGAGAACTGAAGAGGGTTCAACCCTTAATAAAAGCTTTCAAGGAATTATACTTCCCATTTTAAAGAATTATAATTAAGGGAATTAAATTCCTGTTATTTCCACAGAACCGCATTCTTAATTAGGGTTCAACCCTGTTTCTTTTGTTTTGAAGGAATTAAATTCCCATGATACAGGGTCGAGCCCTAATTTTATTTTTTAAAGGAATTGAATTCCTATAGTTCTGCGAGAATTAAATTCTCATGCTTGCGTTCCTTCTCTATGTTTTGGATCTGCATGGCAGGATCTCAACCCATTGAGAATTAAATTCTCAACCTAAAGGGGAGATGTGCACTTTGCAGATCCTCTATCAAAGAGAGAAGAAATGTGCTCTTCTGCTTTATGTATCAGAGTTAAACTCTGTTGGGAATTAAATTCCCCCTCTTTCAAAAGGCCTTCCCTTTCTTACCTAGGGTTTTTTGCAGAAGATCCAAGTCTTTTCCAAGTATCAAAGCTTTTCTCCTTTTTTCTTTCTCTGCGCATGTATATCTCCTTTTTTTTTGTGTCTCTTGGCTCCTATTTATAGGAGAAGCAGCTGAATCAGTTGGTTTTTCGACGAATCTTCATTGAGAGATCTGATTTGCATCCTTCATTCGTTCTGGACCTTTGGATTATTAGGTGAATTTTGTTCACCGTTGGATTTCAAATCCAGAGATTCTCCCTTGTTATTTTGGTTAGATTTAAAGGGGGAAATCTTTCCAAACCCGAGATTTTCCATAAATAAATGACCTCTGAATCTTTAATTTGATTGGATGCATATAGTTGCGTTCCTTTGGAAAGATTTGCATTTCTCTCAGAATTCAATTCTGTTGACAAAAAGGGCTTTGAAAGCCGGTCACGTGTGACCACGTGACCCATGGTCACGTGTGAGCACGTGACCCCCTTCGGAATGAGCATTTTCCTTTCTTTTGCGCTGTCTTCTGATCGTTGCTTTACACGTCACGTGCTACCACGTGACCCATGGTCACGTGTGAGCACGTGACCCTTGTTTGAACTTTCTTTCTTTGGTTGTTCTGAAGAATGCGTTTGCTGCCTTAAACGTCACGTGCCAACACGTGACCCTGATCACGTGGGAGCACGTGATTTCTTCTGAAGCCTTTTCCCTGACTTGGTCAGTGAACCGACGTGCCTTTGACGCTTGCATTAAACGTCACGTGTCGCCACGTGATCCTGATCACGTGGGAGCACGTGACTCTCCTTGAAGCTTTTCTGTTTCTTCTTCGTAGTCACGGAATTGAACTTGCCTTAATGACGTTTTTAGGTGCCATGTGCCAACACGTGACCGCTAGTCACGTGTAAGCACGTGACCCTCTTCTGAAGCTTTCCACAGAAGCTTTCCTGATTTTAAATCAGGAAACAAATGCCCCCACAGCGTTGTTCTCACGTGTCTGCTCGTGAGTGCAACGCTGTCATCTCTTGCGACCGTTGGATTCATTTAGGGATTTGGGAGATGAAGCGTTTCCACTGTTTTCTATAAATACCGCTGTCTCTTCATAGGAGCCTTCACTCTGCTCGTCTTCTTCCTCTGAGAACTTTTCTTTGAGAATTTAATTCTCTTCTTCCAGAGCTTAGTTCTCTGTTTTAAGATTTTCTAGAGTTTAACTCTGTTCGAAAAGGACCCTTTTTCCTCAGGTAATAATGTTGAACGGCCGGAGCGCCTTCGTCCTTAAAAGAACTCTTTGGATTTTAAATCCGCGTTAAGGGTTTCACAAAGAACCCATTTTTCTTCAAGTTTTTTCATAAGAACAGGAAACCACCTGACTTTCGAACTGTAGATCTCTTAGGGTTTAGGTGATCTTTGGGGGGACGATGACAGCGTTTCAACTCCCTGGACTTTAATTTCATCAAAATTATTCCTGGGAATTTAATTCCCTTTTTCCTGATAAGGAATTTAATTCTTATGAAGAACTCAGTTTCTTCACCCAGAGGCTCCTTGGGGTCTCTTGGCCCGAGGCTGTTCTTCTGTAATTAATGTGAGGGGGATTTTGTAATAATTCTCGTGACTTTTATTTCAGGTATCATGGACGCCCATCTGTATCGTCTTGACGAAATCATTTCATACGGGAATATTCGTGCACTGGGCCGCAGTCAGAACCAGGAATTCACTGATGCTCAGTGTGCCGAGATCATGGGCCGCTTCGACGAGTACAATCACAGGCTACTCCCCCGTCGCTCTTCTCTTCTGAGGCTGATCGTGCTGGCGATCCGGGAGGCACTTCCTCTCTTTTGTGCCGGCATACCGCTCGGGGACCTGGACATTGCCGAGGATAAGGTGCATTCGGTGTACCTTATGGGCTTGATCTCAAAGAGAAGGCGGGATGATCTCATTGATCTCCTTCATCAGATTTTTCAGCAATCAGCTATACTGGGCGCCTACCGGAGGGAAGAGGACATCCGCGGGGACCCCGATGCCTGTGACCGTGAGAGAAAGCATACTCGGGAGGTTCGAAATGCTTGGAAGATCTTGAATAAAGTCAATTCCGAGTTTCTCAACCCGTGCCCCGTGTCTGAAGCCTTACCATTGTAAAAGTTTTTCTTTCATTTTGTATCGCCTTCTTGAAGTCTGGATGATAAGCTTTGTTATGTCTCTGTGTGTTTGCATACTTTTTCTCTGAAATCTTATTATTCTGTTACTATTGTCGTTTGTGCTTTAATATGCAGGGTATCACTCCGTATTCTTTCCTTTAAATGCACATTAGGTTTGGGTCTCACGTGTTCTACACGCGAGATCTTCTGATGGGATTGTTGACAAAATTTTCCATGCCGCATTTTTAGCACGCATTATCAGATGCATAAAAGGAGCCTTGGAAATAGTTATTTCTCCTTGATTTTCGATGCCTTTCCTTTTTGGGCCCTGGAAACATCTTTCGCATGCAAGATTTTCCGCGCATAGCACTTAATGCACTTCTTTATATTCTTGAGGCCATAGCCTATTTTCTCTTCACAGAGAAATTCATTCCCTTATCGACGTGATTTAATTTGAGGAGTATCTGAGCGCTATGGCCTGCAACCGCCCACACGCTCGTCGACAGCCATGGGAAGTGCCCATCGAGGAGATGATCCCCCGCTTTGCCGCTCGGTTGGTGGATCCCCTCCTTACCGACAACGAATGCGACTCAGCCATGCATGAACTCTCGATCCGTAGGGGGTCTCCTCTCCCGATGGGTTCTCTCTGGCTCCGGATGATTCTCGCGGCTGTGCTTGCCGACATCCCTCCTCACCCAGCAGAGATGACCCTGGCGATGCTTGATGCGGCGGAAGAGAAGCTCGAGGGCTTTCATGAAGCTTGCCTGATTACTCAGGCTTTGAAGGATTGCTCAATTCATATGCTGGGCCAGATCAAAGCCCGGCGAGCTATTATGTCTGCTTTAGCGGACGAACACGGCGCCAATCGGTGGGGAGCGACTCCTCGTGAGAACCGTCGCTTCGATGTGCTGGAGAGAGCAGAGAGAGAGATGGAGAATTTTGTCCTTTGCTTCGTTAACCCCTGTGCCGTTGATCCCACGTTTGGTGACCTTTTTCGTTAGCGTAGGGCATTTTTAAATTAGTCTCTCCTTTTTTACGCTTTATGCAGAACTTCGATGTAGGCTTGGTACTAGTATGTATGTTTCTGCTTGCATAAATAAACTTTGGATTCTTCTCATGAGAACTTTCTTTAATTGCAAATGCTATCATCACTTTCCTGCACATCAGACCCTTTTTGGGCATTATGAATGTTCATGCAATTGCAAACGCTATTATTATTTTTTGAATACTCATATGATTGCGAACGCATGCTTGAAATATGTCGGAAATCTTTCTTGTTGCTTTTCGCGTCAGGTGATATGAGCGCGTTTTAGATCGACTATTCCCGTTGGCTGAAAGCCCATTTATACGGTCTTGTAAATGTCGTGTTTGCAAGGCCGCGGTCACGAGAGGGAGCTTACGTGATCACGTAGCGAACATATCGTTATGCGAGACAAAGGCTCGGCCGTAAATTTTCGGAGAGGGAGCTAGCTTCCAAGTCGCTGAGCGAGCTTCGCGCTACCCTTGTCACCAAGGTCAACAAAGCGTATGGACTTCGGCGGGCGTTTCAGGAGTCCATCAAGGAGGTGGTGGCTTTTGATAAAGCTGCTACGTTTCCTCGGGAGGGGGTTGAGGCTCACAAGGCCACTGAAAAAGAGCTTGAAGCTCGGCTTGCTTCATATCAGGCCCAGCAAGCTCAGGCGGAGGCCCGTCTTCTGGAGATCTTGCGTCATGAAGCCGTGGCTCAGCAACAGAACGATGAGCTGGTGAAATTATTGCACCGCCCGCCGGCTTAAGGACTGTATCTTTTCTTCTATTTTTTGTACATACTCATGAATAAGGGTATCTTCCTTTTTTGTTTCTTTCATGAATTGTATTTTGTATCCATTTTGGTTTATGAATAAAAGGTACAATTTTCTTCTCAATGACGTGTCCCCTTTTTGTTGACTGCATTCTGCGGATATCCTATCTTGATTTCCTTGCAGGACAGGGATGGCTCAGGATTCAGGTTTAAGATATGCTTCCTAAGACTTCTGCATTTTACGAGCCACGAGGGTCTCATAAAGAGTTTTCTCTCCCAGCCGTGAGGACTTGCGAGTGCCGGATGCGGTTACCCTTGCCCGTGTTCTACGGAGTCGGGGGTTTCTCCAGATATTGTAGTTTAAAGACGTCGCGGTCAAGGTTAAGGACCTCATAGTCCGTGGATTTAAGGACTCCACGGTCCGACGTTAGTTTTAAGACATCACGGTCAAGGTTAAGGACCTCATAGTCCGTGGATTTAGGGACTCCACAGTCCGATGTTTGGTTACAGGGACCCGTCACCTCTTTGAAGACGTTGAGGAATTACAACGCCGGACATCAAAGGAGTGAAGAGATGTACCCTTAAACCGAGGCAAAAATCTGTGAGGAATAGGGGTGGTTGGTTGTTAGTTTTAAGACATCGCGGTCGAGGTTAAGGACGTCATAGTCCGTGGATTTTAGGGACTCCACAGTCCGGTGTTTGCTCTGGATGCTTCACACGGGTTCACTGCCGTGTTTGGCGAGGACCAGGCTCCGCTCTGGGCGTTTTCCGTGGGGTCAAAGAGTGACGTTATCCACGTTCCACGTAACCAGGAATTTTGCACTAGATGCTTCACACGGGTTCACTGCCGCGTTAGGCGAGGACTAGGCTCCGCTCTGGATGCTTCACATGGGTTCAGTGCCATGCTCTGCGAGGACCAGGATCCGCTCTGGACGTTTTCCACGGGGTCAAAGAGTGACATTATCCGCTTTCCACGTAGCCAGGAAGTTTGCACTAGATGCTTCACACGGGTTCACTGCCGCGTTAGGCGAGGACTAGGCTCCGCTCTGGATGCTTCACATGGGTTCACTGCCATGCTCTGCGAGGACCAGGATCCGCTCTGGACGTTTTCCACGGGGTCAAAGAGTGACGTTATCCGCTTTCCACGTAACCAGGAAGTTTGCACTAGATGCTTCACACGGGTTCACTGCCGTGTTAGGCGAGGACTAGGCTCCGCTCTGGATGCTTCACATGGGTTCATTGCCATGCTCTGCGAGGACCAGGATCCGCTCTGGACGTTTTCCACGGGGTCAAAGAGTGACATTATCCGCTTTCCACGTAACCAGGAAGTTTGCACTAGATGCTTCACACGGGTTCACTGCCGCGTTAGGCGAGGACTAGGCTCCGCTCTGGATGCTTCACATGGGTTTATTGCCATGCTCTGCGAGGACCAGGATCCGCTCTGGACGTTTTCCACGGGGTCAAAGAGTGACATTATCCGTTTTCCACGTAACCAGGAAGTTTGCACTAGATGCTTCACACGGGTTCACTGCCGCGTTAGGCGAGGACTAGGCTCCGCTCTGGATGCTTCACATGGGTTTATTGCCATGCTCTGCGAGGACCAGGATCCGCTCTGGACGTTTTCCACGGGGTCAAAGAGTGACGTTACCCGCTTTCCACGTAACCAGGAAGTTTGCTGATTGTATCCGCATTTCACGGGATGGGGGTTGACTCTTGGCGATATGTGTCGCCGAGCCATGGAACTTGGGGTTGCCGCTGTTCCGTTTCGCTTGATGTTGTGTCGTCGAGACAATGAAGCTAGGAATTTGGCCTTCGCTTCATTTGCTGGTATCGCGTCTGCTGTATCGAGACGAATGCCACGGTGATGAACACTAAGTTATCTGTGAACCGCTGAGATTTTGCAAGTTGTCCCGTCATTTCGGCCATTTTGTCATGCATGTGTGGCTTGCTAGCTTTTTGCGGCGAGCTCGGATTTCTTGGATACGGGTTTCGGCATCAGCACCGCTACAACTGGAATGTTGCCAGGAGCGGATCATCATTTGCCTCTGTCGACGTTTGAACAAAGGTGGCTTAGCAAACAGGGTTAAGGGTCCTGTCGACCAAGGCTTTTGACCTCATGAGCCGTAAGGGTCTCACAAAGGTGTTTCTCCCTACAAGTCGTGCGGATCTTGCAGGTGTGTTTTCTCCTTAAGAATCGTGGGGATTCTTAAGTGCATGTTCTCTTGTAAGTCGTAAGGATCTTACAAAGAGGATTTTCCCCTTATAAGTCGAGAGGACTTGCGAGGGTTGTTCACCATGTAGATATATCCCTAGTCACGGGTGGGACTTTGTTAGGGAAATGTCTATTCGCGCCCGTGGATTGTATACAAGGGTCAGTCCGAGCCGCTTGTAGGGCAATGTCGGAGGTTGTGGAGGATTTGCTTAAGAACAGGTTTAGGTTTCTGTAACTCAAGACTTTCAAGTCTTATGAGCCGTGAGGGTCTCATAAGAAAATTCTCCTTACGAGTCGTGAGGATCTCGTAAGTGTATTTTCTCCTTAGGAATCGTGAGGATCCCTAAGTGTGTTGCTCCTTTGTGAGTCATAAGGATCTCACGCAGGTGATTTCTCCTTGCAAGGTCGAGAGGACCCTATAAGTGTCTTTAAACGAGGTTGCGCCTTTTCGGGTTTTCACAAACACTCGCCAGTAGTCCTGCTGTTTTTACTCACGGAGCCCTTTTGGGTTTTCATCCGTGCCCATTTTGCTTTATGGACATACCGTTTTTTTTTTTTTTTTTATCATCTTGCCAGCCTAAGGATGCTGCGGCAGTAGTTTAGGGACGTTTCGGTCCGTCGTTAGTTTAAGGACGTTTCGGTCCGTTGCTAGTTTAAGGACGTTTCGGTCCGTTGTTAGTTTGAGGACATTTCGGTCCACCGTTAGTTTAAAGACGTTTCGGTCTGTTGATAGTTTAAGGACGTTTCGGTCCGTTCATAGTTTAAAGACGTTTCGGTCCCTTGTTAGTTTAAGGACGTTTCGGTCCACCGTTAGTTTAAAGACGTTTCGGTCTGTTGATAGTTTAAGGACGTTTCGGTCCGTTCATAGTTTAAAGACGTTTCGGTCCCTTGTTAGTTTAAGGACGTTTCGGTCCACCGTTAGTTTAAAGACGTTTCGGTCTGTTGATAGTTTAAGGACGTTTCGGTCCGTTCATAGTTTAAAGACGTTTCGGTCCCTTGTTAGTTTAAGGACGTTTCGGTCCGCCGTTAGGGGAGGGCCAGCTACTGCTTGTAAAGTCTGAGCCTAGGAAGATAGCGAGCGGACATAGTCGTCGTCATCTATCGTTGACCCAGGCTGTGGCTCACTAAGCATAGTATTTCTTCAAGAAGCGGCCATTTATTGGCCTGAAAGGCCTCTCACCGTGCATGTCCACGAGTAGATAGGCTCCACCCTGGTAAACCTGGTCTATGATGTACGGGCCTTCATAGTTTGGCTCGAATTTTCCCCGCTTGGCACGATTGGGGATCATAGGTCTTTTGACTACCAGCACGAGTTCGCCTTGGCGGAATGCCCTTGGCCTGGTCAATCTTTCGTACGAGCGCGTCATCTTTGCTTTGTAGGCTTCTAGATGTTGTTGCGCTATAAGTCGGGTTTCGTCGAGGGCATCAAGCTCCTCAAGTCGAAGGTGGGCATTTTCTTCGTCGGTCAGTTCGTGGTGGACTGCCACTCGTAGAGAGGGTAACTCTATCTCGAGGGGGAGTACTGCTTCCGTCCCAAATACCAACGCGTATGGCGTTGTATTTGTGGCCGTCTTGAATGTAGTTCGATAAGCCCAAAGGGCTTCTTGCAGCCTCTCGTGCCAGTCTCTCTTATTCCGGGAGACGGTCTTTTTTATGATCTTCGTCAAGGTCTTATTGAAGGCCTCGGCCAGACCGTTGGCTCGCGGGTTGTAAACTGAAGAATACCTCCAGTCTATATTGTGCTGCTGCGCGAAGCGGCTAATCTTATGGCTCCTGTAGGCTGGCCCGTTATCGGAGATAATCCACCGTGGGGTTCCAAACCGATAGATGACGTGCGTTTTGAAGAAATGGAGGATATTCTCCGTCTTCACTTCCCTCAGTGGTACTGCTTCTGCCCATTTGGAGAAGTAATCAGTTGTCGCCAGGATAAAACGGTGTCCCCGAGATGATGCTGGTTCAATGGGGCCGACTATGTCAGTCCCCCACATCTCGAATGGCCAGCTGGCCACCGTTGGGTGTAGCGGATTTGGATGTTGATGGATAAAGTCTCCATGAATCTGGCACGAGTGGCATTGCTTCGCATACTCGAGGCAGTCCTGGATCATTGTGGGCCAGTAGTAGCCCATTCGTTTAATCTTTAACTTCATCTTTGGACCCGCTTGGTGAGAACCGCAAAGTCCGTCATGAACTTCCTGAACGACTTTTTCTGCTTCGTCAGGTCCTAAGCATCTCAGCCATAGAGAATCAAGCGATCTCCTGTATAGGGTATTGTTGACGAAAGCGAAAGATAGAGCTCGTTTCATGAGCTGATGTCTTGAAGACGCTTCTTCGGGCATTCGGCGGGACTTAAAGTAGTCTATGAAGACTTCCCTCCAGTCCTCGGCCTTCTCATGGTCCTTTATTTGTAGGGTCATCTGCTCAGTCGCTCTCTTTTCTTTGCATGATTCCGGAGATATATCTGCCGGGACGAGCACTCGACGGCTTTGTACCACGATTCTGACGTCATCGAGGTTCTCGTCAGCCAGTTCTTTAGCGAGTTTGGCCAACGCGTCTGCTTTGCTGTTTTCTGCGCGCGGTATGTTCTCCAAAGTGTAGGAGGGAATTTGGGCCAACAGTTGTTGCACTTTTTCGCCGTATCTCACCAACTCCGGTTTGCACGTTTGGTAGTCACCATTAACTTGGCTAACGACCAGCTGAGAATCCCCATATATAATGAGGTCTTCAATTCCCATGTCAATGGCAAGCTCGAGACCTGCTATCAGGGCTTCGTATTCAGCTTCATTGTTTGTCCTCGGCTCTGTTAAGGAAAAGGCGAAGCGCATTATCCCTCCTTGTGGAGTCGCAAAGATGAGGCCTATCCCTGATTTGATCATTGGGATACCTTGCTTTTGTTTCTTTACGGAGGACGCTCCATCGAAATAGAGTTCCCATCGGGTGCTTCCGCTGCTAATCGCATCAAATGCATGCTCGTCCGGCAAATCACAATTCAAAGGAGAATCGGCCGGTATCGGGTGCTCAGCGAGGAAATCGGCAATGGCCTGGCCTTTCACTGCCTTGAGAGGTTGATATGTTATCGAGAACTCCATCAAGAGCAGGGCCCATTTAGCAAGTCGTCCCGTCAATATGGCTTTTGACATCAAGTATTTAAGGGGATCCACTTTCGAGATGAGGCAGACTTCGTGCGCCAACGCATAGTGCCTGAGCTTTGTTATCGCGAAGATTAACGCCAAGCAATGTTTTTCAATGGGAGAGTAATTGCTTTCTGCCCCTAGTAGAACTCGACTTAAGTAGTAGAGTGCTCTCTCTTTCCCCTGATCGTTCTCTTGCGCCCATAGTGCGCCCAAGGAACCTTCGAGGGCGGTTGTATAAAGAATGAGGGGTTTTCCCTTGACCGGCGCAGCTAATACCGGCGGGTTCTGCAGGTACTGCTTGATTTCGTCTAGTGCACCTTGGCATTTTTGATCCCAGACGAATGGGGTTCCCTTCTTCATCAGGTGACTGTAGGGGCGGCATTTGCCTGAAAGATTTGCGATAAATCGCCGGATGTATGCGAGCTTCCCTTGGAGAGACCGCAACTGTTTGAGGGTTCTTGGCGGGGGCATTTCCATGATCGCTTTAATCTTTGACGGATCTATCTCAATACCTCGGTGTCGGATGACGAATCCCAGGAATTTTCCCGAGGAGACTCCAAACGCGCATTTGAGGGGATTCATCTTCAAATTATATTGCCGAAGGCGTTGAAATACAGTCTCTAGGTGCTTTAAGTGATCTTCATATGACATACTCTTTACTATGAGGTCGTCGATATAGCACTCGACGATGTCATGTATGAGGTCGTCGAAGATCTTTGTCATGGCCCTTTGATAGGTAGCGCCGGCGTTCTTTAGACCGAAGGGCATAACCCTGTAGCAAAATACACCCAAAGGGGTCCGGAAAGCGGTGTGCTTCTGGTCTTCGGGATGCATTTTTATCTGATTGTATCCTGAGGAACCGTCCATAAAGGAGAAGATCTCGTGAGTGGACGTGTTATCTATCATTAGCTCGGTTACCGGCACTGGGAAATCATCTTTTGGACAGGCTTTGTTGAGATCCCTGAAGTCCACGCATATACGCACCGTCCCATTCTTCTTCATCACCGGGACGATATTGGCGATCCAATCGGGATATTGGACTTCTTGGATAAATCCAGAATCGATCAGTTTCTTGACTTCGGCGTTGATGCTCATCTCAAGCTCGAGTCGCATCCTTCTTGGTGCCTGCTTGACTGGCTTGATGTCTGGGGATATTGCTAATCTATGCACAGCGACCTCCGGATCTAATCCTGGCATCTCAGAGTAGTTCCACGCGAAGCAGTCTTTATGCCGTAGAAGCACGTTCTTTAACGCGGCCACCCTCTCTTCAGAGAGTAGCTCGCTGACAAATGTTGGTCGCGGGTCCTCTGCCGATCCCAACTCAATCTTTCTGAGGTTATCTGCGGTAGTATGTATACCGTCTTCCAGTTCTTTTGGAGCGGGCGGGAATTCCGAGATAACCTCATCATCGCTGTTTTTGAAGCACCGGGGAGGGTTGTCTACCGTAATCGTATAACAGGCGCGAATCCACTCCCGGGGCCGAGGCGGATCTGGCTCTGCTCTTGTGGCCTTGGGCTCGTGCTTTCGTGGCGGCGTTACCCTCCAGCTGTTGGATAAAGCGAATCTGCCCCGTTGGTACTGGTCCTCGACCCAGTTCTTGAAGGTGAAGCAGTCTTCGGTAGGATGTCCTGCGGCCCGGTGATAAGAGCAATAGCCCGAGCGATCACGTGGCAACACGTGAGAGCATCCTCCCTTTATTTATTCTGCTGAGATTATCGCCTCTTTCAGAGCATCACGTGCCATCACGTGACGGGCATTCAAATGCTTATATGTTAAGGTTCCTGCTGAGGGTCACGTGGGTCACGTGGAGTGCTGTCTCAAAGGGTCTTTCTGTAGGGCTTTGGGGGGGGTCACGTGGCAGCACGTGACCCTACCTCTATGTAGTTTTTAGAGGATCTGTTTCTTTCAGGAATTAAATTCCTCGAACTTTTAAATTTCAGAGGAATTAAATTCATATTTCCTTTTGAAGACTTGTAGAGTTGAACTCTGAATTTTCTGTAGGAATTAAATTCCTCGTTTATGTGGAGAACTGAAGAGGGTTCAACCCTTAATAAAAGCTTTCAAGGAATTATACTTCCCATTTTAAAGAATTATAATTAAGGGAATTAAATTCCTGTTATTTCCACAGAACCACATTCTTAATTAGGGTTCAACCCTGTTTCTTTTGTTTTGAAGGAATTAAATTCCCATGATACAGGGTCGAGCCCTAATTTTATTTTTTAAAGGAATTGAATTCCTATAGTTCTGCGAGAATTAAATTCTCATGCTTGCGTTCCTTCTCTATGTTTTGGATCTGCATGGCAGGATCTCAACCCATTGAGAATTAAATTCTCAACCTAAAGGGGAGATGTGCACTTTGCAGATCCTCTATCAAAGAGAGAAGAAATGTGCTCTTCTGCTTTATGTATCAGAGTTAAACTCTGTTGGGAATTAAATTCCCCCTCTTTCAAAAGGCCTTCCCTTTCTTACCTAGGGTTTTTTGCAGAAGATCCAAGTCTTTTCCAAGTATCAAAGCTTTTCTCCTTTTTTCTTTCTCTGCGCCTGTATATCTCCTTTTTTTTTGTGTCTCTTGGCTCCTATTTATAGGAGAAGCAGCTGAATCAGTTGGTTTTTCGACGAATCTTCATTGAGAGATCTGATTTGCATCCTTCATTCGTTCTGGACCTTTGGATTATTAGGTGAATTTTGTTCACCGTTGGATTTCAAATCCAGAGATTCTCCCTTGTTATTTTGGTTAGATTTAAAGGGGGAAATCTTTCCAAACCCGAGATTTTCCATAAATAAATGACCTCTGAATCTTTAATTTGATTGGATGCATATAGTTGCGTTCCTTTGGAAAGATTTGCATTTCTCTCAGAATTCAATTCTGTTGACAAAAAGGGCTTTGAAAGCCGGTCACGTGTGACCACGTGACCCATGGTCACGTGTGAACACGTGACCCCTTTCGGAATGAGCATTTTCCTTTCTTTTGCGCTGTCTTCTGATCGTTGCTTTACACGTCACGTGCTACCACGTGACCCATGGTCACGTGTGAGCACGTGACCCTTGTTTGAACTTTCTTTCTTTGGTTGTTCTGAAGAATGCGTTTGCTGCCTTAAACGTCACGTGCCAACACTTGACCCTGATCACGTGGGAGCACGTGATTTCTTCTGAAGCCTTTTCCCTGACTTGGTCAGTGAACCTACGTGCCTTTGACGCTTGCATTAAACGTCACGTGTCGCCACGTGATCCTGATCACGTGGGAGCACGTGACTCTCCTTGAAGCTTTTCTTTTTCTTCTTCGTAGTCACGGAATTGAACTTGCCTTAATGACGTTTTTAGGTGCCACGTGCCAACACGTGACCGCTAGTCACGTGTAAGCACGTGACCCTCTTCTGAAGCTTTCCACAGAAGCTTTCCTGATTTTAAATCAGGAAACACCAAGCTATCATTGTAGAAAAGATCCGCCCGTGCGTCCTTACGAATCACAACGGAAAAGACACTTAGGAGTCATCATGACTCCGAAGGAGAAAATGCATCTACGAGATCCTCTTGACTCGTAGGGAGAAAGCGCTTTTATGAGATCTTCACGGCTCATAAAAATTGAAAAGTTTTAGGCGACAAGGATCTAAATTTGTCTCCTAAGCCATCAATACCCTACGGCTTGTCTCCAAATTGACTACCGTATATCATCTATGGGCTCCTTATGATAAGATCGCATCAAAAATTATCCCCCAATGATAAAATCGCATTCAAGACAAGGTCTCAGAAGTTGCCCTACGGCTGGTCTTCAAATTGATCACTGTATACAATCTATGGGCTATTCGCAACAAAGTTGCATCCTCAAAGTCTTACCAGAGGCGAGCAATCCTTCCAACGTGGTGAACGAAACTTATGAGTCCTCTCGACTTGCAAGGAAAAAACACTCCTGTAAGATCTTTACGACTTACAAGGGAAAAGAAACTTAGGGGTCCTCATAATTCCTAAGGAGAATATACAGCAACGAGATCCTCTCGACTTGTAAGAAGAAAAGACTTTTATAAGACCCTCACGGCTCATAAAATTAAAAAGTCTTAGGTGATAGGGACCTAAACCTGTCTCTTAAGCCATCGATGCCCTACGACTGTCTCCAAGTTGATCACCATATACAATCCATGGGCTACTTGTAGCAAAGTTGCACCCCAAGTCCCGCCGGGTGAGCAATACTCCCTAAATATTTGTTAACCCATGGTCGGTCTCCAAATTGACTACCATATACAATTCATGGTCTACTCGCAACAATGTTGCACCCAAGATATCCTCCATTAGCAAACCAAGCTACCGATGAGGAAAAGACCCACTCATGTGTCCCCACGACACATGAGGAGAACGACACTTGCAAGATCCTCTCGACCCGTAAGGAGAAAACACTCTTGTAAGATACCTACAACTTACAAGGGAAAATACACTTAAGGATCTTCATAATTCCTAAGAAAAAAACACACATATGAGACTCTCTCGACTCATAGGGAGAAAATACTTTTGTGAGACTCTTACGACTTATAAAAAATTGAAAAGCCTTTGGTGACAGGGATCAAAACCTATCTCCTAAGCCATCGCTCTCCAATAGGTAACGACAAATGATGAATCGCTCCTGGCATCGCGCTTTAGTGTTACCGGTGCTGATGCCGTCCAAAAGGCCAAATTCTAAGTTTCCCTAGGCAGATGATGAATAGCTCTTGGCAAACGTGCTTCAGTGTTAGCAATGTTGATGCCAACCTGAAGTCCAAAATCTCGATCCCTAAGTCATTAAACTGGGAAAGAAATGAAAAAATAATATCCAAAATGATGGGGCAACTCGCAATAAAAATCAGCGAGTAAAAAATAAAAAAATAGCCGAAATGATGAGGCAACTCGTAAATAAAAATTAACGAGTAAAATGAAAATAATAGCCGAAATTATGGGGCAACCGCGAATAAATAGACGAAATGATAGGGCAGTTGCGACCTTCGCGATAAGAAAAGCTAAAATGATAGAGCAATCACGGATTAAAAAAAGAGAAAATAAATTTTTTCTGCCCTACAAGCAGTTTGATCTTAACTCTTATATACAATCCACGGGCAAAAACAAATGAAAGTGGGCAACATGTTCCATCATGCTCTGCCAAACAAAGAAATTAGTCTTAACGGCAATATATACAGCCTATAGACTATCTCGACGTCTGTTCTACTCCAACAGAGTACAAACATGATGTCAGTAAGGCTCAATGAGCCAAAATGAAGGTGGAGCGACGGCATTTCCTAGCTCCAGGTCTTGATGGCAATACATGCAGCGTAAAGACTACCTCGACGTCCATCCCATGCTAGCAAAGCACAGATATGACGCCGACAAAGCTCAACGAGCCAAAATAAAGCAGAGTGACGGTAAATTCCTAACTCCGGGTCTCCATAGCAGTACATATATGTCTAAAGACAACTGGATGTCATCTCATCTCAGAAGGGTGTAGAATTGATTTCCCTGGGACTCAAAGAGTCTGACCCCAAGATAAAGTGTCATGGTGACACCTAACACTGAATTCTCTGATGGTCATCTATATTCGCCTAAAATGATTACTTAGGACATTGTATCCCGCTTCAGAAGGGATTGGAGATACAGAAAGTACATGACTACTCAAACAGCGATCTGAAGGAACGCAAATCGAGAAGAAGTAATCTATCGTAAGGGTGTGACAGACTACACCCGTACCGCAAACTTGATGACCTTTTATATTAACGGGAGTATGTTTGATGTCAGGCTGAGTTTATTCATACCTAAAGGGAGGATAAACTGAACATTCCGAGACGAGTATATAAATTAAACCAGGTCATTTCAGTATAAGCAAAAGCACACCACTCCACCCACGTGCAATGCATGTAGGCGCAGTGGTAGAGGGCATTTGTTCCCACCAAAATTTGGCGTTCGGAGCTTAAGCTCTACCAAGGCAAAAGCGTCAAAGCAAATGCGTCAACCTTTGCTGCGCAAGCGCACCACGTGCAAAACGTGACGCAAGCGCCAATGCGCAAGCATACCACGTGCAAAGTACGTGTCACAAGCGCCAATTCCTTGCGTCGGCGCCAAACATGCAATGTACGTGGCGTAAGGGCATGTTTGGTTAAAGTGCATGCTTTAATCAGAGTTTAAGCTCTATTTGGGAAAATATTTTCCTGTATCTTTCTAAAACAAAAAAGATACTTTCTTTGCTAATAGAGAGCCCTTAGATAAAAAAAATCCAACGATATTTAAGTATCACCGATTGATCTTAAAATCAATTTGAGATCTCTCAACGAGAGATTCTCTCAACTTTCTCAACTACTCCTTCTCCTATAAAATGAAGTATAGGGGAGAAATCTCCAAAGAGACAATACCCTCCATAAGGTGAAGAAACCGAGACTTAAGTCTCTGCAAGCAAGTTCTTATCCTTCCTATAAAAACCATAAGTAAGGTAAGGAGATTAATCTTTATCAAAGCTTAAGCTTCAAAAAGAACTTAAGTTCTTTCTTTGGATCAAAAATTCTTGAGTCAAATCTTCTCTTTGTCGAGAACTTAAGTTCTCATAGAGCGATTTTCAATCTCAAGAACTGAGATTTGAAGAAAAACGTAAGTATCCTTCCACAAAAAAGAATCAAGATCGTCAAGATCTCTATGAACACGAAGCTTAAGCTTCACAGGACTAAATTTTCCCTCCAAGGACATGCATACCGTGACCAAGAGATCTTAAGATCACAAAAGCTTGATCTTTTAAAATTTTATGATCAAAAAAGATCATAGAAGCTTAAGCTTCAAAAATATGGACTTTGAAAGGCTAACCTTTCTATGATTGAAGATGGAGTTAACTCCAAAACCCTAGTCGTGCGCCCACATGCAAAACACGTGGCGCCGGTTCTGAAGGTCACCGCGCCAAAGATTAACCTTTAAGGGGGCACTCCTTACGCCAGCGCCAAACTGAGCCAAGCCGATACCAATGTTGTGCGCCAAGCACCCAATTTGCTTCACTGGGAGCCACATGAAATGCACGTAACCAAGCGCCAATGTTCCCCCCGGGCGTCACGTAAAATGCACGTGAGCAAGCAGCCGAGCTGCCCAAGTGCCAAGCGCCAAGACCCGAGCCCAAATTGGGTAAGTCTTGAAGCTTAAGCTTCTCTGATTTTAACATCAACTGAGAATGATACTCTCATACCATCTAGGTTGATCTAGTGCTCAAATGAGACTACATATCCCTAGGCCAAGCTTATATGCTGAAATCGACTAAGTTTGATTTTATTTATCAAATGAGAGTAACAATCCTTAGATAGAGTTTCTTCTCTCATCTGAACCGACGGACCTCACAAATGTGAGAAATGCAACCTAAGTTCAACCCCGTTTGTAAACCAAGCTACCAACGTGGACCCTGTTAAGCAAATGCTTAACCCAAATCATGAAAATATAAATACAGATTTGGACTAATCTGTGCACTACGAGCGAGGACAAAATTAGTCTCCGTATACAATCCAAGGGCAACTCAAAATAAAAATAAAATAAAATGCAACACACGAAGCTAAGAACCTGAAGAAGTAGAAAGTTGTCGTATGCAATAACGTAATTAACTACAGGGGCTTACGCCTGTAGGAAAAATGTGTCCCCACAATCAATAAACCTTTCATTTGTAAGAGAGAATCTAAAATCACTTATATCGGTTGCATCTATCCAAACCTCTGATATATGGGGCTATAATCACTTAGTGTTTTCAGATAGATAGATGGATTAAAGTTATACATCTGCCCTTAAATTCAGGCTAAGCGGTCCATCCTGGATCGCTTCAGTTCCTCATTTTCTGTGGTAAACACAAGACTTAGGTGTTTGTTCTCTGGATTTTTGGCTAATACCGCGCTTTTAAAGTGCGGTTTTAGCCAAAAACCCAGAGAACAAGCACCTAGAGCTAGTTTTGGGGCGTTTTTGGCTAAAACCGCACATTAAAAGTGCGGTTTTAGCCAAACATCCAGTGAACACCAAACCCCAAAACCTATACAAAACCAATTTTATGCGGATGCACTCAAAACACAATCCAACACCAATTCTTAACCATCAAACACGATCACAATACCAATTCTCAACCATTTAACACCAATTCTCACCGAAACCAATACCAATACCAATACTATGCGGATGCTCTTTAAACATCAATTAAACATACTCAATCATCTGACACGAACACAAACCAATACCTAATCCAAATGTTCAAATACACTAAACGTACTCAAATTCGAATATAAATTTAAATGATCCAATACAAAACAATTAAATGTACTCAAATACAAACACATAACCAAAATCCAAACATTCAAATACAAATAAAGCTACCCTAATGTACATTGCATTCCTTTCATTCCTGGGGGCATCGTTTCTTATTGTGTCCATATCTGTGGCACTTGGTACACTGATTCTGTTTTCGTCCTCCTTCACGATTATGTTGTGGCATCAGCTCTTGGTCATCCATCACGTTCTTGATACGTGTACTATGAAACCCGAACACGCCGGCCAGAATAGACTATCTGGAATGGGTCTAAATATTGGAGCATACGAAGCGCAATACCGAAATTTAGTATACCAATCGGAGCCTAATGTTTCATAGTTTATGTTGCCTCCCCCGGTGCCTCATGAACAAGCTGTTATCATATGGGCGCATGGAATATTCTCCAACAAAGGAATGTTGTAGGAGCAACGAAACCTAGCACGATCTATAAGCACTTCAAAGTTAACTCCGCTGTTATCAGTGATTTGCCAACAGGTTTCGGAGAATCTTAATATACCCCAGGATATGGATTTCTTGTCACGGACACTCAATCGGTCACAAGTACGTGGAGTGAATGTGGTGATCCAATTTTGCGCCATTTCTCGACGAGTAACAAAGTATTGGTTGAGTCGGTAAAATGTTCGAGAGACCACTGACTAGATTGGTAACGCATAAGCTCTTTTAAGGACGTCGTCAAAACTCTATGAACAATTTATTGTTATTATACAGAAACTTTTGCCTTCGTCTTTTATATAAAGCCTACCGATCTTCCTTGTCCCGACCGAAACAATCATCAATCCACTTATCTGCCTCTGGATTTAACCTTTAAATTTAATCTTATTTCTCAAAAAAGTATAGTGATTTAAATCAGGAGAGCATCCTGCTTTGTACAATTCACCTGCCGACGATTTATCTCCAAATTTCATAAGAAAGTTGGTTTTAATGTGTCTCATACAATAACGATGAGAATGCTCCCGTTTCCATCCTCTCTGCAGAGCAGTTAGAATTTCTTTCATCCGGTCTGATATCTACGTTATATCCCGATTACCTACACTTGAGATAAAATGTTGAATACATGTAAACAACCAATGCCAGTTCGCCGTGGTATAACCATTGACTATTGCAAATGCTAAGGGTTATAGACCTCCATTAGTGTCTATGCCTGTAGAAACTAGCAATACACCCTCATATTTACCATATAAATGTGTGCCATCGATGCTAAGTACCGGGCGACAATGTCAGAATCCCTCTAAAGATGGTCGGAATGACCAAAATAAACCGGTGAAATATAAACGTCCTTCTACGCATGGACCTCCCATGATATGATAAAATGTTCCAAGGTTGGGGTGCTGGATTGCTTCCTTATATTGATTCAGGTTTTCATATGATTTCTCCCAGTCGTAAAAAAGCTTGCATAATGCCTTCCTCCTAACCTCCCATACTTTGAAATATGATATCTTCATGTGGTATGCTGTTCTCATATGATCTTTGATCATATTCAGAGTCATGTCAAGTCACACCTTCAAAGTTGGCAATATGCGATGGCAAATAAATTTGGCTGTGAGATTCCTGGAGTCAACCACTCCACCATTACTTCGACACGTATGCTCCAGATTATAAGACTTCAATGTGAATTGGCCGGAGTGTTTATGCTCTTTCGCAACTAAAGAATGAAATCTCCATTGACATCCGTTGTGATTTGTACCTACTTTGTTGGCACATTCTACAGTATTTTCACAATGATTGCTGCAGACCGCTTTGAAAGTGACAGCTCTCACAAGTGACCATTCACTCATGCCCGTAACCAATTCAGACTTCGATGCAAAAACCTGTCCAGTTTTAAAAGCATCGAGTCCTGTAGACCATTGATTCTCATCATCGATAATGTCTACTCAATTTCGAACACCAATATCATCAATTTCCTCGTCAAGAGAAGGATCTTCGAACTCAACATACTCATTATTCACATAAGATGCATGCACCCACCGATTGTCTTCATCATCCTCAAATGCAACCCAGCTGCTTGTTGGGAGGGGAAGTCGATCCACGGAACAGTGCTCGCGACAAAACCCAAATCACGCAAAAATACAATCACGCAATTAAATGACGAAAGACAATATAAATTAAAGTGCAGGAATAAGAAAGCAATCAATCACAAACAAGATAGATTTGTTAACGAGGTTCACCCACCGTATGGCTAGTCCCCGGCAGAGCGGAATCTGCAAACGTCTACTATACTTGAATCAAGTTTACAAGCAAGAACAACCCTAGGAGATTTCTCTCAAATCTCTCTATACAAATCTCTCTTGGCCTTTGCCTCTTGTGATGATACTTGTGATGGATACAAGTGATGGATACAAGTGATGGATACAAGATGCCTCTCATAAGATGTGCTTTTATAGCACCCAGGACAATGTCACTATCTAACAAAGTCACCACCTTTCATTGTCATCACCTAACAATGTCATGGATGTCAAAAGTAGCACCTAACAAAGTCACCACCTATCATTGTCATCACCTAACAATGTCATGGATGTCAAAAGTAGCACCTAACAAAGTCACCACCTATCATTGTCATCACCTAACAATGTCATGGATGTCAAAAGTAGCACCTACCAAAGTCACCACCTATCATTGTCATCACCTAACAATATCATAGATGTCAAAAGATGGCACCTAACCATAGACTTTAATTTGCATCAATTTTCAACAAACTCCACCTTGATGCAAATTCATCACAATCTCGACATTGTCCCACTTGGAGTAATTTTTGGCTTGATTCTCAGCACTAGTAAACTTCACACGATTCCGCTGCTGCTCTCTCCTCATTAAATTTTCATGGAGAGATTCACCAATCTGCAACAGAGATTCAGCTTATCTCTGTCTACTATTTTGGTGAACATATCCGCCGGATTCTTTTCTCCCGCGATCTTCTACAGTGTCAACTCACCATCTTCTAACGCCATGCGTATGAAGTGGTACCGCACCTTGATATGCTTCGTCCGATAATGATATGCTGCATTCTTTGCCAAATGTATTGCACTTTGGCTGTCGCTCCACAAGGTATTGAAGTCTTGCTTCTTACTCAACTCTTCGAGTAACCCTTGTAGCCATATCATCTCTTTGCTGGCTTCCGTGATTGCTACGTACTCAGCCTCCGTAGTTGACAATGCTACCACTTTTTGCAGTTGAGATATCCAACTTACCGCTGTTCCCCCAACTGTAAATACGTATCCCGTTGTGCTCTTCCCACTATCTCGATCACCCGAGTAGTCCGCATCAACGTAACCTTGCACCTTTAGAGAGTCGCCCCCGAAACATAAGCAGTGACTAGACGTACCCTTAAGATACCTCAAAATCCACTTCACCGCATTCCAATGCTCCTTCCCCGGGTTTTGCATATACCGGCTCACAACTCCCACTGCATGTGCAATATCTGGTCTCGTACTCACCATTGCATACATTAAACTCCCCACCGCAGAAGCATAAGGCACTCTTGCCATCTCGTCTTTCTGCTCTTGAGTTGTAGGGCAAAACTCCTTCATGAGTTTGAAATATTTTGCTAAAGGCATACTCACCGGTTTTGACTTGTCCATGTTGAACCGCTTCAAAACCTTCTCGATATAGTCGCTTTGCGATAACCACAGCTTCCGCTGCTTCCTATCTCGAACGATCTTCATGCCCAAAATTTGTTTGGCCGCTCCCAAATCTTTCATGGAAAACTTTTCAGCCATCATCTTCTTCAGACTTTGAATTTTCTCGAAATTCGGACCCCTACCAACATATCATCTACATAGAGTGATAAAATGATATAGTCTCCATCCTCAAAAGTCTGAATATAGACACAGTGATCTGACTCACCACGCACAAATCCCGTCTCTAGCATGAACTGATCGAATTTGAGATACCACTGCCTTGGAGCTTGCTTAAGACCGTACAAGCTCTTTCGCAGTTTACACACCATAGTTTCTTTTCCCTTCACCTCGTATCCCGGTGGCTGCATCATATAGATCTCCTCCACCAAATCTCCATGAAGGAACGCAGTCTTCACATCAAGCTGCTCTAAGTGCAGATCCTCCACCGCCACAATACTAAGGATCACACGAATTGATGTCATTTTCACCACAGGGGAAAATATCTCTTGATAGTCAATTCCTTGCTTTTGGGCATATCCCTTGACTACCAAGCGAGCCTTGTACCGCTTCACACCATCGGCCTCATCTTTTATCCGGTACACCCATCTATTCAGCAACGCTTTTCGACCCTTGGATAGCTTCACTAGGTCCCACGTGCGGTTCTTCTTCAAAGAATCCATCTCCTCGTCCATAGCTCGCTCCCACTGCTTACTAGCACCGTCTTGCGTCGCCTCTTCAAGGGATTCAGGCTCCCCCGAATCCGTGTACAAAACGAAGTCGGTCACAAGTCTTTCAGGTAGTCTCCTTTCTCTCGTAGATCTCCTCAAAACCGGTACATCTGGTTGCTGAACATGGTGGTCATCATGTTCTTGAACCTGATCCTGCACTGCAGCTTTCTCCGTGTTTTGATCCCCACTTGAAGACACCTGATTGTTCTTTTGAGTTCCGTCTAACTCCACGAACTCAGATACAACACCATCTTTGGCTTGCTTTTCTTCTCTATATAAGTGCTGCTCATCAAAGACAACGTTCCGGCTTCGTATTACTTTCTTACTTGTGTAATCCCATAGCCGATATCCGAACTCGTCTCCACCATACCCGATGAAAGCACACTTCTTAGATTTGGAGTCAAGCTTACTCCTTTCCGCCTTATCAATCAAAGAATACGCGATACAGCCAAATACTTTAAGGTGCGAATAATTGACCGATTTACCCGACCAAATTTCTTCTGGAATGCCTCCATCAAGCGCACTCGCCGGGCTTCTGTTGATCAGATATACAGCAACATCGACCGCTGCCGCCCATAAGAATTTTGGCAGATTCGCATCCAAGGTCATGCTTCGCACTCGCTCTAGGATCGTTCTGTTCATCCTTTCAGCGATACCATTTTGTTGTGGCGTTCCAGGTACCGTCTTCAACCAACGAATACCCTTTTGCGAGCAAAACTCCTCGAACTCTTGGGTGCAGTATTCCCCGCCATTATCGGACTTTAGGCATTTAACCTTCATCCCCGTTTGGTTCTGCACCTGCGCAATCCAGTGTTTGAAGATGCCAAACACATCAGACTTTTTCTTCATCGCGTACACCCATGTCTTCCGACTTGTATCATCGATGAACGTCACAAAGTACCGATTTCCGCCATAAGACTCCACCGAGGCCGGACCCCACACGTCCGTATGCACCATCTCTAGTTTCTTGGTCTTTTTCGCTACGCCTCCAATTTGAAAACTGAGCGCGTTTTGCTTTCCACAAACGCAGCTCTCGCAAAATCCCAACTCCACCTTTTTCAGCCCCGAAAGAACACCCTTGGCTTGAAGAATTTTCATGTTCTTCTCGCTGAGGTGCCCCAATCTTTTATGCCACAACGAAGTCTTCGAATCTTTCTCCGAACTGGCCGTCAATGCAGCCGAGCCTCCGCTGCTCCCATTGAAAGAGTACAACGAACTGCTCAGCTTGTCCCTTGCGACCACCAACGATCCTTTGGAAATCTTCCATTGAGAATTCCCAAACGTTGTAATAAACCCTTCGTTGTCTAGCTGACTTGTGGAAATCAAGCTTTTCTTCAAATCAGGAATATGACGAGCATTCTTCAATTTGATTTGACCACCTCCCGACGGTTGCAAGATGATCGTCCCTTTTCCAACGATCTTACACGATTCACCGTTTCCCACCGTCACATGTCCAAGATCGCCCTGAACATACTCGCTAAAGTGGTGTCTGCCCGAAGTGCAATGAAAAGAAGCCCCTGAATCTAGGAACCAAGTATCCGCCTTTGTATTATCGTTCGCCGATAGACAAAGACCTTGTTCCCCTTGTTCTTATGTAGATACCACATTCGCTTCCTTTTCATCCGTCTTCTCATCTGAGCCTTTCTTCGGAAGCCTGCATTCACTTCTTCTGTGGCCATTCTTTCCGCAATTCCAACAGGCGCCTTGGATTTTTCCTTGAGATTTACCTCGGCTTTTAGACTTGCCCTTTTTCCACTTCCCCCTTTCTATTGTTCTGCCACGATTCTCCACCGAAAGTGCAGAAGTTCCAGAACTCCCACTCACGGACTTTCTTCGCATCTCATCGTTTAATATGCAGCTTACCGCATCATTAAACGTGAGAATCCCCGAGATAGAGTTGCTAACCGCCATTACTAGGTTCTCCCAACTCTCAGGCAACGAACATAGGAACAGTAGGGCTCGAATCTCGTCTTCAAAGATGATTGAAACGGATTCAAGTTGGCTTGTTACGCTGTTGAATTCGTTCAGGTGCTCTATCACCGAACCATTCTCCACCATCTTCATGTTGAAAAGCTTCTTCATCAAAAATATTTTATTTGATGTTGATGGCTTCTCATACAACTTCGCTAACGTCGTCATTAGCGCCTTAGTTGTTTTCTCCTTTGAGATATTAAAGGCCACCTGCGGAGTCAACGACAATCTGATCGTCGCTAAGGCTTTCCTATCCAAAAGGTTCCACTCCTCATCGGTCATCTTCTCGGGCTTTTCTCCTAACAACGGAAGATATAGATCCTTTTGGTATAGACAGTCTTCTAACTGCATGCGCCACCAACCGAAATTGTGACCATTGAATTTCTCGATTCTTATCTTATCCTCTGCCATCTTTCGTCTGTATCGCAGCAAACTCGACTTCCTCCTAGATCTGAACCGACGCCTTCAAAACTACAATCTAAGAAAGTGGGGAAGAGGACACAAGCGTCGTTACCCACCGTTACCTAGATTATAGAATCGAAGAACCCTAGGTTCTCTTAACCTCGCTCTGATACCAGTTGTTGGGAGGGGAAGTCGATCCACGGAACAGTGCTCGCGACAAAACCCAAATCACGCAAAAATACAATCACGCAATTAAATGACGAAAGACAATATAAATTAAAGTGCAGGAATAAGAAAGCAATCAATCACAAACAAGATAGATTTGTTAACGAGGTTCACCCACCGTATGGCTAGTCCCCGGCAGAGCGGAATCTGCAAACGTCTACTATACTTGAATCAAGTTTACAAGCAAGAACAACCCTAGGAGATTTCTCTCAAATCTCTCTATACAAATCTCTCTTGGCCTTTGCCTCTTGTGATGATACTTGTGATGGATACAAGTGATGGATTCAAGTGATGGATACAAGATGCCTCTCATAAGATGTGCTTTTATAGCACCCAGGACAATGTCACTATCTAACAAAGTCACCACCTTTCATTGTCATCACCTAACAATGTCATGGATGTCAAAAGTAGCACCTAACAAAGTCACCACCTATCATTGTCATCACCTAACAATGTCATGGATGTCAAAAGTAGTACCTAACAAAGTCACCACCTATCATTGTCATCACCTAACAATGTCATGGATGTCAAAAGTAGCACCTACCAAAGTCACCACCTATCATTGTCATCACCTAACAATATCATAGATGTCAAAAGATGGCACCTAACCATAGACTTTAATTTGCATCAATTTTCAACACTGCTGTCTGATATCATATGACCCTCATCCAAAGTTTCAGGTTCGATATGAAGGTCCCGCCTTTAGCTTGACAATGGGTGTGATCATGCCGTGAATAAAGGGTATGTCGTGAATAAAGGATAACAGAACTCACACCCCCTTACTTAGAACTTTGCTCGTCCCTGACAATTCCACCTTCACCGTCTTCAACAAAAAAGGATCTGCTAAACATATAAAAAAGGTTTGTCAAATTAAGTACCAATTTCCAAAAATGAATCATATAATCGATGAATTGTATCTTTGAGTACCTATTTGCTTCCATCGTCTCATTGGAGCCCAATTCCGAAGTGTACGTCATTGGCATGGAAAAAGGCATGCATGTGGCAGTTGGAAGGCTATACAACGTCATGAGTATGGAAAAGTAGAGCTGTAGACAAATATCGTGATCAGCTAACGAGAATATTAACGAATTCTAATTTCTCAAAACAATATATTTACATTTCAATACCTACATAGATGATGTGCCTTCATCCATATAAGGCACTTGCCGAATAGGAGTTTAAAATCCTGCAGAATCATTGTCGAGGTTGATCATGTTTGTGTATGGTCCTTGTTGCTCATGGGGTTGATTTGCTAGGAACGCTTCTTCATATCCGGTGTTTTCATTTAATTGCAGAGCTTCTTCCACCACCAAGGATCGATGGTAATCCAGGATACATGCTAAGCACTCCTACTGTATCCTCACCATTGGATATTTCAATGTTCGTATAATCATGCGTTTTCATCGGACATTTGAACACCAGTTTCAAAGAAAACTCGGCTCGATTAATCCTTATACATCAATAGATATTTTCCTTTAATTGTTCGAATGTTGATGATTTACGAACATTCAACATTTTACAACTTCCACCAATATTATCAGGTCTATTGGTGTTGGGATCGATAGTGAGAGTTCTATTATAATGACAAATTATAGGAACATGATCATGATCGCTTGCCATTGCACCTAATTTTGTAAATTTTATAGGCGAGATTAACCATAAAAATTATAATGCACAAGTAAATAATTTCCATACTAATCCACAAATTTAAAATCTAAACTGAAGATCGATGTTACCTTTGCACGAATTTGTAACAATCGATGATGAAAAGAGAAATCCAAAACTTTCCCGAATTTGCAACGACCGATGATGGTAGGGTTAGGGTTTGAGATAGTTGAGAGTAATAGAGAGAGGGGGGTAATAGGGTAGAATAAGGGTTTAAGAGTTATTTGAGGGAGTAAGATGAAAGATAGGGTTGAGATTTGGTAGAAATTGGGTTTTGGGGTTGTAATAGAAAGTGGATGAGAGATTTTTAAAAGAATGGACGTTTTAGGAGAGATGGGCTCAGGTTGGAGAAGGAAGGGAGGATGGGAGAGTTTATACTAGGGGATGTGGGGCCGTAGAAGACCTGCAGTTAAAACTGCACTTTTAAAGTTCGATCTTAAATAAAAATACAGCGAGCATTCAGATTTCAGTTTGTTGTCTGGATGATTGTTTTGAACCGCACTTTTAAAGTGTGTTTTTAAACAATTATAGAGCCACCACTGCGGCGGTTTGTGCAACTAAGAACTGCACTATAAAGGTGTGGTTCTTAGAAAACGCACTTTAGAAGTGTGTATAACTAACAAATCCAACATTATTTTGGGTTGAGTTTTCACCTTGAAACCATATTGTCTTCACCTTAAAAATGCGGTTTTAGTTAAAACCCCTAATCAGCGCTAATCGCAGATCCAACACCAATCTTTTAAATATTTTGGAGGCAACACCATTTCCCTAAATATTTCGAAAAAAGTGACAAATCCCAAAAATTGTCCTAGTTTTTTATAATATAAGACCTCCAAAATTTTGTATTTCTATATAATGTTTAATTGTCTAACATCCAAACTTACTAAAAAAAAATTTCATTCCATATTTTCGCCTTTTCCTTCAAAAAGTCTCCATATTTATAACACATTTTGCGTTCAAAAAAATAATCTGAGGTTGAATGTTGAACTCAATGTTAAACTAGCCATGGTTACTTAACATTTCTAAACACAATTTTTTTTTCTAATTTGATTTTTTAAAAAAATATTCCTCTTTCTGAATATTTGCTTTTTGGTTCTTTCAAGAGTTCATTTTGATTTTTGTCAATATTTATGGTAGTTTTTTGGATATTGGTTTAAAGGTTTCAAGACATGTCAACAGATTTTATTTTATTTTATTTAAATAATTTTGACTCGGTGCATCAATTTGTCCGATTTGTTCTTTAATCCAGGAAATTTTCAGCCAATTTATTATGTTTAAACCATAACTTTTAAAAACGGAACTACTGCGATCTATGTCAGTCAATTTTCCAACAAAGCCATGTCAAATAAATTGTCTCTTTCTCTGTATTTACACTCTTTAATGACCTCTAACGATCGAACGTTAAGAAAAATGTAGAATTTAAACAAATAAGTTTAGAAGCTTTTAAAGTTTGACCAAAAGGTCTTGAGGTTCGAGACTTCCGATAAGCGCAAGCATTTATAGTTAATTACACCATATTGTCTTTGGAAATACCTACACAGGATACCTTGTCAGGCTGTTCTAAATCACATCGGTTCGAGTAAAGATCACATCATGGATATATGTACTTGGAAAGAAAAGACAATGTAAAAATAAAGTCGTCAAAAAAAGATTTCATTCATATTGGTCAATTTACAACATAGGTACATATGTATTTCTTTACGACTCCGGACTTATGCAAAAGAATTACAAGAAATACAAATATACATAAAGGAGGAAAAGAGATCTATCAAAATTGATATCATATTCAAGGGATGAATATGCACTTCCATTTGTGGGATCCATAACATATATAGCTTAGGGTATAGGCGGATTACTCCAAGTGAGACCCAAATCCTATATTGAGTGGCTGCGGATATCTTTAATGGAGATATCCGCTCCACTTTTATATTTGCGGGCATCTTTTATGAAGATATCTGCCTCCATTTTGATACTTGGCGGGCATCTTTTAAAGATTCCCATTTGCGGGTAACCTTTTGAGATGCTTGATTCCACATGTGGACATCTTTGAAAATATCCAATTTTTGGGTATTTTTTAAGATACTTTTTTTGTATGGTTTATATGGGAAAATTGTGTTCTTTACATCAAGAAATTGATGTATAGATTTTTTAAATGCACATCATCCTTTCTTTTGATAGAAGTTTGTTAAGTATATCGTCGCCTTCTTTAGATTTATTAGAAATTTGGGTAAAATTTCCTCTTATATATATATATATATATATATATATATATATATATATATATATATTAGGTTTTAAAGAAGAACATGAATTTGTAGTACATGTTCTTGTATATGAAGAACATAGGGTTTTCCTTATATTCTAAAGAAAACATAAAATTTCTTCTATAGTCTAAAGACACTATTTTTATAATCTCATTTTGTCAAAGAACATGAAGTGAATCATATTCCTAGGTCTATTGAGTGGTTCTTGATTTGTAAGAATTTGATTAGGAACTCCCTAAGTCTTCAATCTTAAGTATCCCTGTAAAAAGAAAATAAGAAAAGATTATAAAGAAAATAAGAAAACATTAAAAAAGGAAAGTCCTCATCAAATCTCCACCTTCTTCTTCTTCTTCTTCTTCTTTCTTCTTCTCCTTCTTTTTTCCTCTCAAACGAGAGCACAAAATATTCAAGTCTTGAAAAAAAGCTTCTACTCTATTGTTGTCTTTTTTTCTATCTTTAAAGGAGTATTTATATTTTAATTGAGATAATAGGTGGAATAAATTAGCCACCTCCTCATAAATAGGAGACCCAGACTAGATCCCGGACCTTCCCAATGGGCTACGGCAATGGATAAAAAAGTTAATAAACCACCACCCACGTTTATTGGGGTAGTGGGGGGTTGAAATATCCCACAAAGTAACCTATAACCGCTCATGCGGGTATCTTTTGAAGATGCCCGCCGCCGCTTTAAAATTGGGGCGGATATCTCTTTCGGGCTTGGTCAAAAAAGATATCTACCGTCGAAAGACCCTACCTATTTGAGATGTCCGCCATTAAATTAAATAGAGTATTATAGGGGTAGTAGGGGGGTGAAAACAACCCACTAAATACCCTTAATTTCTCATGCAGGTATCTTTTAAAAATTCCCGCCATATGCTTTTAAAATGGGGGCATGCATCTCTTTTTGACTTTGACTAAAAGAGATGTCCGCCATCAAAGATTCCGAACAAAATTTTGGATTTAGCAAGTTTTACAAACTAATTAGGGATTTAGATATGTTTTAAAACTATTTAGAGAAATAGTAAGTTTGGGTCAAATCGATGACACATAAGCGCCAAGTAGGATGGCGGTTGAAAGTGTGGACAAGTTATAATATGCACTTGCAAAGTGCGGATTATAACTTGGCTCTGGTTTAGAGCCAAGTATAATTCGCACTTTGAAAGTGCGGATTGCAACTTCGTAGCTCCTGAAGTCATCAAGTTTAATTCCACACTTTGCAAGTGCGGAATTAATCTTTTCTATTACCCAAGTATATTCCGCACTTGCAAAGTGAGGAATATACTTAAGTGAGGCCCTACCCTTTCTCTTTTAATATATATATATATTCTCTCTCTCCCCCCTTCTTGATCCCCCCCTCTATTCTCTCTCTCTCTCTCTCTTCTCGATCCCCCCTATCTGTTCTCTCGATCTCACTCTCTCTTCTCTTGATCCTTATATCTCCGTCCTCCTCTTTCGAACCCGAGACCCATCTTTGAAACCAAGCCCCCTCCTCCAGCGTCGATCTCGAGCCTCCTTCTTCCTCCTACTTCGAAGTTCTCAACTGTGGCCGATCTCTTCCTCGTCGAGGCCGAACCCTCATTCTCCTAAGTGAGTTTTAATTTTAAATAAATTTGTTTGAAATTAGTGTTGATTTTTGGCTTTTAGGTTAGGGTATTGTATTTTTAGGGTTAAGGTAATTCATGGTATGTTACTGTTAGGGTTAGGGTAATTTAGGGTATGTTAGTGTTAAGGTTAGGTTAATTTAGTGTATTTTGGAGATTAGGGTTAGGGTAATGTAGGGTATTTAGGGGATTAGGGTTAGAGTAATTTAGGATAACGTTAGGTTATTTTGGGGGATAGGGTTAGGGTAATTTAGTGTTTTTGTGAGGGTTAGGGTAGGTATATTTTGGGGGTTAGGTAAAATTCATAAGCACTGGATTTAAATTAAAATAGGGTATTGGATATTGTTGTTGTGAATGTTGTAGAATGTACAAGTTTTTTCTGGAGTTTTCGATAATTTCACAATTATTATTAATATTAGGTGCGATGGCAAATGAGAATGTTGTGTTGATTTGTCATTATAATGGCACCTTAAATATTGAAGCGAGTGGAAAGTCGAACTACGTTGGTGGAAGAAGTAAAATGATAAGAATTAATAAATTGTGCTCATACAATGAGTTGAAGCAAAAAATTTATGCAACCACGCGGATAAATCCGAGAGATTATAAGATCGGATTGGTATGCAAGGTTCCGATCACAAGTCAGGAATACATAAGCGTTGAAGTAGCCGATGACGAGGATACAAGCATGATACTTAGCTTGTATCCCGAAAATCCATCAACACAGATGTCGGTGGTGAAAAAAGTTGTACAATCGCATCAAGAAGATGTACAATCGTCTCAAGAAGTAGCACAACCACATCAAGCTTATGAACCATAAGGGGAATTTACACGAATGCTTAATACGGCTATGTACAGTCCCGGAGAGCCAAACGTGCATGATGACACATTCAATTTCATGCAAGTTACATTCCATGGCACGCAGGTTGACATGGATATGTATAACCATAATTGGAATTTGTATGGTCAATCAACATCAAATCCGTACAATACGAATTTCACAATGGGGATAGCTGGAGCGAATATGTAACATACTATATTAAATAAAATTGACGATACTCATCGTTTATTGAATCATGGTTAATTGATAATTGATATTTGCATTCTTATATGTCGCGTAGTTCATCATTTTTTTTGCACCGGAGCATATGCGAATACAAAGTTCAACGCAAGAGGAGTTTGGTGCCGGTGCATCTTTAGGATTTGGAACACCGGACGCGGGACCATCTTCCTTACATCATGTTGAAGAAAGAGATGACCCCGAGAACGAGAGAGATGGTGATGGTATAGATACCGATCGTAAAGGAGATGGTGGCATGCAAGAAGACAGTATGCAGTACGCAGACCAAGAGGAAATGGACAATTAGTGGGTGCATCAAACATATGCTAACAACGAATATGTTGAGTTCGAAGAGCTACATCCTGATGAGGCGATTGATGATTCCATGATAGAAGCTTATGCTACTGAGGATATAATCATCGATGATACACGTTGGGTGACGCGAATGGACAATAATATCGGATTTCGAGCCGGGACAGATATTTGCGACGAAGGAAAAATTGATTGAAGAAGTCAGTGCATGGTCCATTAGGAGGCATGTGTCATTCAAAATGGCCAGGAGTACTAAAACAAAGTACATTGTGGTGTGTGATAACAATCCAGGTACGGGCCCTAGACAATACCCTTGGAAACTTCGTGCAATAATATCAAAACAGTGGGCGCATTCGACACACTTCACTATAAAGGAATATAATCCGGAACATCGGTGCTGAAACACTATAAGGGTTGTTGGGCATAAACAAGCTACATCAACATTTATATGCCAGTGTATCTTGCCTTTGTTAAAGAGGCTGCTTGATATGACATAGGCTGCCATCCAAGATCAAATGGAAGGGGCGTATCAAATTAATATTTTTTATTTCAAAGCATGGGAGGCGAGAAGGAAGGCTTTATGCATGATATTTGGGGATTGGGAGAAATCATATCAAACTCTGCTATGGTACCTCGAGGTAATCAAGAAGAGCAATCTGGACACAGTCTACAAAATCACCTATGATAACTTGACTCTAACAGTAGTGCAGTTTACCGGCGTGTTCTGGGCATTTAGACCATCAATTAAGGGATTTGAATACTATCGTCTAGTTCTGAGCATTGATGGCACACACTTATATGGTAAATATAAAGGGACTTTGCTTGTTGCTACCGGGGTGGATGCAATTGGAGGGTTGTATCCTTTGGCGTTTGCAGTTGTCGGTGGTGAAACTGAAGCAAACTGGGAATGGTTCTTCACATGTATATCCCCAGTGTAAGCCGTCACCATATTACATGGTCGTATGATCGAATGAAGGGTCTTTCAAGGGCACAAGCTCAAGGCTGACGGACGCCCCATTATCATCGCTACTGTTTGCTGCATATCAGAGCTAATTTCTCGAAAAAATCAAAGACGAATTATTACAGCTTTTGTTGTATGAAGCCGGCTGTGCTTCGGACCCTCTAGTTTATGCGCAAAAAAGAGCTCGTATTAGAGAATTAAATCCGGAAGCAGATACTTGAATGAACAAAAGTTTAGGAGGGTATGAAGATTGTTGGGCGTTATGTATGGACGGCGGTATAAGGTATTGTATTATGTCTATGAATTGCTCCGAGAGCTTTAATTAAATTCTTAAAGGAGCTCGTGCATTACCGATACATGCATTGATTGCTAGAACCTTCTATCGTCTCAACACATACTTTGTCGCTCATCATGAAAGGCGGCTAAATAGGACACATTGTTCACTCCAAAAAATGAGAGTATATTAGCTTAAAGAAATGCGGATGCAAGACATTGTTAAATTCGTCGATTCTCTAAGTATCGTTGGGAAGTGGTAGATAAAGATGGAATTACGTATGACGTCGGTAAAAACGATAATGGATGTCGCTGTAGTTGTAATATATCTTTACTACAAATGCTTCCATGCAAACATGTGATGACAGCTTGATCATGAGCTTCAGGGGGATCAAACATATCTTATGAGATCTTATGTCGTGGAGAGTATTACGCACGATACAATCGAGAGTCGTATACCCCTTTGTTTAGCCCAGTGCCAGATCAACGACACTGTAAAGAATATCGTGGGCCATATATATTCCCACCCAGTGATACGAGAAAGAAAAACAGGCTTTCAAGCTGTCGTATCAAGGGTGCTATGGATGAAGAGCGAAAATGAGTGAAAGGACAGGACATGTGCAGCAATTGCAAATCCTATGGTCATAAAAAATCGCGATGTTCTAACCTTCCACCTGAACTTCAAAATCAACCGTAATGATCTAAGAGCACCGTTATGTATTGTATTGCTTGATGTATCATGTTCGGTGATGTATTGTACCCTGTTGACAGTATTGTATTGCGTCGCCTGATGTATTGTATCATTTATTACCAGTTACGTATTGTATTCGTTCGATATATTATATTTTATCTACAGTTACGTATTGCATTCATTAATGTATAATTGGTACTTATCTTTGAATTATTGCTTTTAGCAGATATTGTATCGATGGACTCAGGACATATAGATCCGTCTGTTTTATATCTGTCACACCGACATCGGGCGACGACATGCGTGACGGTAAGAAAATAATTCAGTTCAATATAATACTTGTACTACTTACTTCTAATTGTATATTTCTAACGAGTTTGTTTGTTTAATGTGTAGGAGAACGTCGTTTTGACACGCACTGCTCACTTACAGCAGGTTAGGTCATAGACGACTGGAGATGCACATGTGCAGACTGGGTTAGCATGTGCAAGGTTTTATCACTACTCGGGAATTGACTACATTCGTCTCGACCATCCTCTCATTACAGCCTTTGGCCAAGTGATGAAGGCCAGAGACCTTCACATTTTATTTTCCTGTGGGAGAGATGAAGATCACCCTTCAGGATGTTGTCGTACTGTTTAGCTTGCGCATCTATGGTTCACCGGTGACAAGGGATACAGGTCACAACTGGCGAGAGCTATACATTGAGCATCTTGGTCGGGCACCCGCACAGATGAAAGGGGCACTATTAGACTTACATGGCTACGCGAGGCATTCTATCCCGCGGGAGATGATGCAAATCAGGCAGCGGTACGTACGTGCTTATATTCTTCATCAGATTGGGACCTCCTTGTTTCCCAACACATCGAAGAATATGGTACATCTCATGTGGCTACCATTATTAGCCGATCTCGACATATGTGGTACATTGTCCTGGAGGAGTGTCGTGCTTGCTTAATTTTACGAGGAGTTGACCTCTGTCGCTCTGCAGGAGTGCAATATTATAGGTGGTTATCTTTATCTTCTTCAGGTAAAAAGTTTAAAATACATAATAGATTTTGTTATCATGTTATATATATCGGTATCTAATAAAGTATGATATGTTTAGATATGGTGTTGGACCCGACTATCCACCGGATGTCCTACATTTATCCAGGAGGTCCAGTTAGATGGAGATCGGCCATTAGGGTGCAGCTAAAATTATAAGTGATATAATTAAAATCAACTTTTAGGAAATTTTAGGTTGTGAATCATAGATGTGACTCCTGAATTATAATACTTTATTGTTGTGTTACAGGTTTAATGTCGATCGGAAATGAGATAGGACAACCGTCAGGTCATTCGAGTTTTACCTAAATGAGTTAGATATGCTCCCGGACCGAGTTGTCCTTTTGATGCCATATACTCTGGATATCTACCGGGCTCTACCGGATTTGTGTTTACAGTTTCTAGATATCTGGCTTGCCTGAACGCCTATTATCTGTTTCGGTATAGTCGTATATCATGTCCCTGACCATGTATTACGACAGTTCAGGCTTGTACAGCACATCCCGGATCCGGTAGAGCTTATTGATCAGGTCAAACTGAGAGGTAGAGTTGTTGATTGGAGGGCTTTTCGATATATCTACATCGTTCGATGTGATGCATGAGCTCTGCTTGTCGTACACTATAGAGATCTGCCTTTACCGTTAGAAGGTTACCAAGGCTGATACTCGAGGATTACTCGGCAGTACATTCAGACGGCGTTTCCTCCACGGGTGACGTATGAGACGCATGGACCCGTAGAGCGTGAGATGGTAAACATTTTGTTCTTACTTTATATTTTTTATTATGTAATTCCTTAATATTATATATTTGAGATATTTATTTATCTATGTTACAGGCGGATGTCTTGTTTCAGATCCATGATGTCGCGGACAGCGTCATAGGAGGAAATACGACATCAACTAGTGGGATCGAGGCCATTTGGAGATCGGTCAGTCGTTTTTTCCAGCGTCGTCCGATACGACGTCTGGATCCTCCTCCACCCCCTAAGCACCGGTGACCGTGACTTATCAACGTCAACGTCGCCGACACAGAGGGAAAGCTGGTCCTTCTAGAGCTACGGACCAAACTGCACCCTCACACCCGGAGAATATACCCGGTCCATCTCAGTGCCGTCCCGGCCGATCTAGGATTCCACGGGTATTGTCTTGCATGATATGACGCCCTCTTTTGTATTTATTTTTTATCGAATTTCATGAGATGCATGTATTTATTTATATATACTGTTTATTGTGTTTCGCTTATTGTTCTTCACTTTTGGATGTCGTATATTTTGCATGGATTGTGTCTCCACCGTGTTTGACGTCGAGTTAGCACCCGTATTAGGTAGCGTTTATTTTATTGATGTTGTACATGAATTTATTCAAAATTTACAAGAGGGTGCTGCCCGTTTTTTATTTGAACTTTTAGACCATGGGTTTTTGGTTTAACGTGCAAAAATTTAAGTCTGATTCAGCTTGTCTATTTGCAAAATTTAACAAATTGAGCGTTGTAATCAACAAGAAGACAGAAAGTTTCAGGATTGGGTGCTGATGGGGGTTCCAGTCTATTCCGCACTTTGCAAGTGCGAAATAAGACTTGGCCTCAAAATCCAGAGAGCCAAGTCTGATGTCTTGGCTCTCTGGATGGGGGTTCCAGTCTATTCCGCACTTGCAAAGTGCGGAATAAGATTTGGCACCCAAAACCAGAGAGCCAAGTCTGATGTGACATCGCATGCCTAACTAAATGAATTTCTTAGACATCGCATGCCTAACAATTATAAACCCCGCATTTTAGTCTTTTTATCGAAAACTCTTTTCAATGTCTATTCCGCACTTGCATAAGACTGGAACCAAAGAGGATGTCTTGGCTCTCTAGATGATGGTTTTAGTCTATTCCGCACTTGCAAAGTGCGGAATAATTTTGGGAGTCTATTGTATAAGCCGCATTTTGCAAGTGTGGCTTAAAAAACTCCTCTTCTGTCAACCGCCGACCTATGTGGTGCCTACATACCATTAATTTGATCCAAATGTCATAAATCCCCAAATAGTTTTAAAACTATCCTAAATCCCTAATTAGTTTTTAGTTTCTGCTAAATCCCAAATTTTGTCCCAAAGATCCCCGCCAGTAATTTAAAATAGGGTATTTTCGAAGGAAAGTTGGTGCTTTGAGTCCAACGCTCTGCAAGCGACGAAAATATAGAGAGTGATATGATCAGGATTAGCGGGCTATTCGGATTGCTATTTACAAATTTTTCAATATAATTCATGTATCTATTTACAAAAAAAAGAAGAAGATGATTGGAATTTATGGCAGGAGAGGATTTTAATAGCACACCAACCAGGGTAGGGATCAATCACAGGGGATAAAAAGGAAACGTAAAAAGTGGTTCTATTACAGAAAATATGTTAACCAAAATGTTAAAAGAGCAGATATTTAGCGTATAAACAAAGCTGAACATAAAATTGAAGCATTTTACTGTCATAAAATATCACAGCAGATATTCAAAGATTTGCAAATAAAAGGCACCAAGCAGCGAGTAACAACCAATTCTGGATGTTTAGATCAGGATAGAGCTATCAAACGTACTTTATAACGACACTTCTTCAGCAATGATCGCATGCGTCCCTCGTTATGTAGCAGATACAATAATAAGCAAACCAAAATCAATGTTTCCGCAAATCATTTAGTTAGCTGCAAACCTGCAATCACCAGACCACAATGACTATTATTGTCATTCTGTAGAGATGTCATATACGACACAACGAAGGAGAAATTTAATTAAAGTTATAATAGTTAAGTTTACAGCACAAGCTCGTGGAGATAATACAAGGTTCCCCGCCAAAAACATCTACAACAATACGGAACTGGAAGATTATATGGAAGTCCTAGGAATAAACGAACAGCGGATGATAGTAACGAAATTATCAGGGTTTTTATTTGTTGCGCTTGACTGCTCTCCTTCCTTGTCCCTTCTTAGGTGGGCCCTTCCCACGACGCTTCATCATTTCCAGTTTAGAAAGGCGCCTGCCGTTCATAAGTTAAAGGGAACCACATTAAAAAAAATCAGTCAAGGTAGATTATAATGCAAAAATGTAACTGGTATGCTTTCGGATTTGCATGGTTTTTTTTTTCAATCTCAATACCTGACAATGAATAAACAATGAATAAAAGATTCAAATAAGGTACTAGAAACTAATGAGCAATAGCTCAGTTGGAATGACACTTCCCTCTATGGGGAGAGACCGGGAGTTCGATCCCTAGTGGAGAAGTGCCCACAATTTAACCTTTTTGGGTCAAATTCGTTGGTCCCTTGTGTGTGTATGTGTGATGTATGCTTGTGTGTGATATGTGTGTGGGTGTGTTGTATGCATAGGTTACGGTTTACGGGCCGGTGCCCAAAAATAATAATAATAATGTATTAGAGTAAAACATCAAATTCAATCCTTGCAGCATCTCATAACAGATTGGGTTTTCTGCTTGATTTGAGGTTAGCCAAAGATGCTTTTAGGAATAAAATTCGAATTGAAAACAAATAAATCTAGGGTTTTTCCTCTAACAAATTCGACAATTCCGAAGGAAAAGAGAGCGTTCATAATACTCCACATCCTCTTCGATTGACAATAATATTCCTATGTAAAATAAAGAAACCATATTACAGAGAACTCTTGCAGAGAGGCTCCATCCAGATAGGTTATTATATTGAAGTTTGACATGTTACTTCTACATTCCCCTAAAATGCTGAAATGAAGAAATCTTGAATGAAAATAAAGTATGTAGAGAATTCTTTTGCCATATATAAGTTTGTTGAACCCAAGTTATTTTGATAAAATAGATCTAGGCATGCCTACGTTAGCTATTTAGGTCAATTGATGAGGCAGCGACGAGATTCCTAGATGTCCAAAAGTAAATGTATGGGCATCCTCATGTATTTGAAATAGAACAGGAACTTAAAGCAAAACTAGCAGCAACTAGTATTGGCATTGCCGCTCCACAACCAAGAATCCCATGGCTTTTCTACTTCAAGGGTTTTCTTGACTTAAAAATGAACGCTGAAGGTGGAACAGCATGCCATCCGACTGGCAATCGGTATTGATCGTATATATGTTCGATAGAAATAAATTCTTGACCTGACATATGTAGCAATGTGTGTGTGTTGCATGCAACTTACTGATGGGGAAAAAAACACTACCGAAACTAAATAAAGAGGATGAATTCAGGCATATGTGTTAAAGTCAGCAAGTCATAAACTGGAAATAAATGGTTACAAACTTCTAGCATGTTGAATTTCAATCAAGCAATAGATTTTGGAAAAATTGTGATGATGAATCTATCTCCTGACAATTAGTCAAGTAGGATGAAAGTAAAACATCATTCACTATGTTCATCAGACAAAAAACCATGACATCTGAACGGGCCTCTCGAATAGAAAGCTACCAAATTTTCCTCATTCGCTTCTTGACTCTAAAGATATCTAGGAGTAAGATTTCTATACAAATTTTCACACATAAACACACAATTTTTGACATCACAATATTTGCCTCGTCCTAATGGATTACCGCAGTAAACAGTCAAGGACACATTTTGAGCTGTAGTTTGGATTCCACCCATGTTTCTTATTTAGGTTTCCTCCACATTAGATACCCTCAACATTTTCCAATAAAAGTTCAAGATTTGAGCTCGACCCTTGGCTAAAAATATCTAACTCTATTTTTCTTCTAAATGCCTGTTCACTGGATCAAAGATTCTGTTATTTGTACCCCGCAAGGGTCGCATTTTGAACTCGACCCAATAGCTATAACCATCAACAAACATCACCCAACAAACCTTTGCCAAAATTTTTCACAGGGGCATAAAATCAAACACAGAACAAGCCTCCTCAAGAACACATTTAACTTTGAGTAATGAAAGAGGAATGAGATCAGATTCATACGCTTTCTCTACGCCAGCGAACAGAACGGGATCTTCTTTGTTGAGATCGAGAGGGTACCAACTCGCGACTTTGTTTCCGATCAGCTTCTTCCTCAGGATCGAATGAGCCGAGCGCTCCCCACTTGGGTTGAGCACGTGGCCGAAGATCGTCGCACGTGCCTCCGCCACCCCCTTCAGCAGCGCCGCATTTAACAGGCTCTTCAGGCTCATCCTCCGCCGCCGTCAGTCACCGCCGCAACCGTCGCTGCTTCGAGTTTTTTGTTCGATGGAAAATTAATGAACCACGTTTGCACGAAGTTTACCAAAAAGCCCCTGCAATTTCTCCAAAAGATTAGACTTGACATTGGGATGTATACCTAGCAATTATGTCAAGGCTTAAGCAATACTTATGAGCTATAATAAATCATGTGGAAGCAGCTTCTCAAGAAGACCGACCACATCATTTAGTGTTTACTTGGTCATAAAATTAGCTCCGCATTTTCTTCTCGAAAGATACCAGCATCTTGAAAGTTGAGTGAATGCATCCATTCCTAGATGCCTATAAAAGGCCTGCAAGGACACTGCACTACCATAACTGCAGTGTCCAGACTTCAAGCCCCGTGGGACCCAGAGGCTATGTGAAAAAAGCCATTGGCCCATGGGGCATGCAGTTTGGACACTGCAGTTATGAGCTTGCAGTGTTCCTGCAGGTCCCGTTTTCTCTTCCTAAATATCCTCAAACATCTAAATTGTAACGCCAGAAAGATTGCCTTCACGGTTTATCCATTCAATAACTACATTAGAATCAACTCTGTAGCAACAAAAAGTTTGACCAACTTAACTATTAGCACCGAAATTCTGAAAGTCTACCTCCTTTATCTTAAAGGCTATATCTATGCTCGTCTCGACATAATATTCCAGTTCCTACTATAGAAAACTCTTTAATCGAAACATTGTCATAGAAGGGGTTGAGTGGGCGTCCAGAGGACTTTGTGTTACAAATTTTGGCTGTTTACGAGCTCAAATAAATTGAAATCCCCAAAGATTGGTAAGAGGTTTTAGGTGTTTAAAAATAAGTCTATTCCAAACATGGGCAAAGAAATAATTTTTTAAAACCCACACACAGACATACACGCGAATAGTGGCGCTGTGCAACCCATGGGCTGTGTAGCGCTGTGCAACCCATGGGAAAAGGGTGTGGCGGTGGGGCCCACTGCCCCATCCCCTGTTTCCCTCTATTTTGCGGCATTGGGCAGCGTGTGGGTTGTGTAATTGTCAGGACTATCCAAAATGTAACTATGAACACTGACTTCAAAACGAAGATAACTATCAATGCAACCATTAATGTGATTATTCCAACTAGATTGAGTATCATACATGTAATGATAATAGTAGTGATTGTTACTCTTAGACCTACAATTCAAATAACTGGAAAAACCTTTCTAGTTCACTCAGAAAAAAAACTATTATTGTCAATCTCAAAAATCTGGCGTGCAGCACCACTAACCTCTACATACTTATACATGCATACGTATACTCGAGGATATTTAGGATGAGAAGTAAAATTAGAAACAATATAATTAATGTCATGCCCCGCTTTCCAAGATACGGAAGCGGTGACGTGTCGAGACCCGTACCGTAACTATACCATGTAGATACTCACCCAATATAGTTATGCTGAGCGTTTAGTATGCAAGAGTATACAAAAGCAAGAAAAAAACGTAGTAGGATTCAAGGGATAGAATTCGAGAGATAGAACAAGTGTTGGTTAATATCCTTACATTTGAATACTATGATCTGCATAGGCCGTCACTAAAACTTGTCACGTCCCGTTTTCCAAAATACAGAAGTGGAGACGCGAGGGGGCCCACAACGTAACTATACTAAGTAGATACTCTACCCGATACAGTTACGTTAAGCGTATAGTATGCAGGAGTAAACAAAAGCAAGAAAAAAAAACTTTTATTCATTAACCAATATTTACTATAAGCTAAACTCACATTAAAGTTTTATTACATCAAGAAAGCAAGCCCTAAACTGGTAGAGAAAAAAAGAAAACAAGGAAACAAAAGTCCTAATCATAAGTCGAGAGTTGAGCGCAGCCTTCTTCCGTAGCTTAGATTTCAGCCAAGCCTTTTTCTAATCCCAACGGACATTTTGGGGGTCGGGATGGGGGGTAAGATATGTTCGTCAACCAGATAAACATGAGTAGGATTCTCAAGGGGTTTATATGGTAATAAAGATGAACTAAAGTATAATATGAGATAATTAGAACAATTAGTGTAGTGTCGTATATTCATGCAGGTAAAAGCGTGGGTAAGATGTCGTTTAGCAACTACTTCCGTATTTTTGTAATGTCTGGGTTTTATCTATATTTTAATAAAGGCCTCGTATAATTTTTCTTTGTATCTTCGTATTTATTTTAGTATTTATTCTGATGGAAAAGTTTAGTTTAAGTAATTTTGAATTTAAATATGATTTTTAGTATTTTGAATATTTATTTTGGTAAGCTTTTAGAAAAAGAATTATTTTTGAGGTAAAAATGGTTGAAAATGAGTAAATATTGATTTAGAATTTTCCGATAATATTTTCATATTTTTATGGAAATTAAAAGCATTTTTAATTAATTTTTAGAAAAGAAAAACGGATTTTTAAAAATGTTTTTAAGAAAAGGAAAAAATAAATATGTTTTTATTTACAAACCCAAACTCCAACCCAAGCCCAAACCCAAACCCAAAACATTTTTAAAAGACCCAAAACCCCTAGCCCAGAGGCCCGGTCCGGCCTGCCACACAGAGCTCTCTGCGTGGACCACACACGCTTGCTCACGCAAGCACGTGCAAGGTCGCTGCGGGCACGTGGGCGGCTCGCACCTATGGGCTTTTCTCTGCCACTCAATCCCTTCATCCAACGGCTAACATTGCGGGGGCGACAGCTGGGTGCGATTCATGGCTCCGGTCGGTGCAATTTCCGGCTCCGGTCGGCTCGATTTGAATTTTTGAATCCCTATAAATAGCTCCATTCATTCTCGGTTTTCTCACTCATTTCTCATCACAAAAATTCAGAAAAAATATGTGGTTCTTCGTTTCGATGACGACGTCACTGCGGTGCTTCCCGATCATCCAGGAAAATCCGAGCACGATGCTATTCGCATTTCCGTACGAGGCAACGTACAGACATCCTTTTCGTTAATCGTCTTCAGGTAGGATTATGTCTCTCTCTTCTTGATCCTGTCGCCTCTTCTATGCATCTTTTGATTCTGTTCTAAAATGCCAACTTTCCGTCTAAACAATTAACACAGCTATGATAGTTATACTAGTTAGTTTATAATCGGTACATACAACAACTTGCTCTAGTTACCCTCTCACTCGCTTAAATACACATTTTGTACACTTTATACACGGGGTAACGACCTACCCTCTTTATTTACTGTTAATTCATAATTAGACACATGTCGATATGTTGCCCAATTCTAAAACCCAGAAAACACTGTTTTACAAGCTGAAACATTGTCCGAATTGAAAGTGAACTTTAAACTAATTTAATCCATGATATATATTCTAAAATACATTGTTACAATAAAAATACCCTATAGTTTTGAAAACCTGAATTTCACATTGATACCCTAAAGTTTCTAAATATTGTAATTTCATATTAATACCCTACTGTTTCCAAATCCCGCATTTTCATAGAAATACCCTGAAGTTTCGGAAATCCGTTATCACTTGAGTCTCGGAGAGCCGGAGATAAGACATCACAAAAATACCTGAACTTATTGAGATCTAAGTTTAATAATAATACCCCACACTTGAATATTTTACGTAAAACGCTCCATGGTTATGAGGCAATCATCCTGGAAAAGGATATAAATGCTGACCGCCCATGTGCAGTGGTTGCCAACATGGAATTTTTTTTCTAAAATATTAATTTCAAATAAATACCATGAACTTTCTTAAACAACTATTATATTAAAACTACCCCTAATTTCGAAAAGAGAACTTTTAACGTTAAACCCTCTCGATCTAAGATGGTACTAAGTTCTTTTGGATATTGCATCTCCCGCAACTCTTTATGAGGGCTCCTTTGTGGATGGTGTGGATTATCGCACACTACGAGCATAGTGGGGTTGATAGTGACGCCTTCACGGGAAAAAAGATCAACAAAGAACTCTAAGTAATTCTTGATCTATATAATAATAGAATAACTGTTATGAAAATTGTGTAATCTTAAATAAAATACCATGATTCTTCATATGACAATAAACACAACACAAATGAGTTTTTCTAAAATATAAATATGATAAAATACCATGACCTTTAATAAAAGATATTTACGTTAAATTACCATGATTTATGATAAAGGTCCAATCGCTTGAACAATACTATACTGAACACAACTCATGACATCGAGTACGGATTGGGTTAGACGCGCGAACCTAGGTATAGAATACATATAGAAGATCCCGTTATTACGGATGACCTGTTTTAGAAGATCCCGATATACGGATAACCTGATTGTGAGAAGATCCCTATATTACAGATGACCTGATTTAGAAGATCCCGTTATTATGAGTGACCTGTACAACTGTTGAAATTCCTTGTCGCGCTAACACTAATCTGTAATTATCGAATAAAACGGAATGATTATACGAACTAGGTACCCATGTTTAAACAAACTGAATTAATTACAATACTTAGTAGATACCTATTGAGGTTCACTCACATGACATAATACACTTGGATAAACTCGCATGCCATAACTCTACACCGTTTATCATAAATTTTTACCTGAAATGCGTGAACCTTATAAAACCGAATTAAATCAAGCTAATATACTTGTAGAGTGTTTTTCGTCACTCTATTGAGATAGGAATGCACACGCTTTTCAGGTATGTACAGATTCCCCCTATCTGGGGTAGGCTGGGATTTATTGATTGTGGGGATCCAAATTTCCGACAGCCGTGGACTATGCTGCCGTTAATTACCCTTCGCTTTTGGAGCGAGAGAACCTCCGATTGACGGGTCAAACTAGTCATACGAACTCAATGTAATGTGTTGGTGATTGAAAGTAATGCAGAAAGGTGTGTTCATTTGATTTTTTCCATTTTATTTATTCAATTTGTGACAAAAAGGATTTATTTATTTAAAAGAAACATTTTATTCTCTTATTTTTTTATTTACATTATTTTTTGAGAGAATAGAAATTGTTCTTATTTTCTCATCATGTTTGCTTTTTATAGGCTACACCTTTTATATAGCTCATTGGGCTTTTCGAAATGGCATTTGTGCCTCCACATGCCTTATGTGGTCATTTCTTTTTGCACATAAGTCATGGAGTTTACATAATACCCATTTTTCATATATTTATTTCTAAAAAATTATATTAAACTTATTTATTGTCTCATTCTTTTTGGCATAGGGGCCGACCCCTTCCATGCTTGGGCTTGGGCCCGCTTGCTTGGGTTCGGGCCTATTTTACTTGGGGTTGACTTTTGACTTTGATTTTGAATTTTTGGACAAGAGGTGTGTAAATTTTTACTCCATCAAAATGCCCCTATCAATAAATGCACACCACGTGTATGAGTTGTGTGCATTAAATTGATGGTTCTTGTTTTACATGGAGGTTGATTTGATTTGGTTCCCTTTTGACGACGTGAAGGTCGATACTGCCCTTTTAAAGACGTGGACGGTCGATACTACTATTTTTACGACGTGGACGGTCGATACTGCCATTTTTGCGACTTAGACGATCGATGCTGCCATTTTTGCGACTTAGACGATCGATGCTGCCATTTTTTCGACTTAGACGATCGATCTTGATTTGACTTACTCCGCTTCTCGCGGTGTCAAGATTTGATTTCACTTGCTCCGCTTTTGCGATGCCGGGATTTGATTTGACTTGCTCCGCTTTTTGCGGTGCCGGGATTTGATTTTTTTGGAGTTTCTTGTCCGTTTCGCCGGACTTTTTGATCTTGGAAGCACCACTGAGTGGGACTTCGATTTGATTTATTTGATCTCTGTCTTGTTTGGCGGGACTTTTTAATTTGAGTGGGATTTGGAATTTGGATTTTGTTTGGCATTGGCATCGCTACAATAGAATAGCGCTAGGAGTGACTCGTCATTTCCCTAAGGGGGATTTAGAATCTTGATTTTTGTGAGAAACTCATCATTTGTCACGGGAAAACTTGGGATTTGGGTCGGCATTAGCACCGCTAACACTAAAGTGTAGTACCAGGAGCGACTCATCATTTGCCGCAGGAAAACTTGGAATTTGGGTTTTGGATCTGCATCAGCACCGCTAACACTGAAGCGTAGTGCCAGGAGCGACTCACCATTTACCGTTGCCCGTTGGGGAGCGATGGTTTAGGAGACATGTTTATGTTCCTGTCACTTAAGGATTTTCAATTTTATGAGCCATAAGGGTCTCATAAAAGAATTTTCTCCCTACAATTTGAGAGGATCTTGTAGGTGTATTTTCTCCTTAGGAGTCGTGAGGACCCCCAAGTGTGTTTTTCCCTTGTGAGTCGTAATGATCACATGAAGGTGTGTTTTCTTACGAGTCGAGAGGATCTTGTAAGCTCGGTTCTTCTTATGCATCGTGAGGACACATGAGTGACACATGAGTGATTTTTTTAGATGTAGCCGCAAAGCTGTTGATCACGGTGGGACTTGAGTGATTTAGCTCGTTTATGCCCGTCGATTGTATACGGCGCGTGCAAAGCGTCGGACACGTAGGGCAGGCGGGCTCAATTTGTTTACGATTTGGAGCATTTATGTGTAGTATTTCTTGAGATATTGGTCATTGATGGGTTGCATGGGCCTTTCTCCCTCGGCACTTATCAGTTGGTAAGATCCTCCGTCAAACACTTTCTCGATGACATACGGTCCTTTCCAGTTTGGCTCGAATTTTCCCTTAGCATGTCGATTGGGGATGATCAGTCTTCTGAGGACCAACACCAATTCTCCTTTCTTGAAAGCATGGAGACGGGTTATCTTATCATAGACCCGTGATGTTTAAGCTCGATACAGCTCCAAATTTTGCTGTATCGCAAGTCTCTTTTTTCGAGGGCGTCGAGCTCTTCGAGGTGAAGGAGAGTGTTTTCCTCCTCCGTCAGACTGTGCTGGAAAACCATTCTTAGGCTTGGAACTTCGACTTCGAGGGGGAGGATTGCCTCCACTCCGAAGAATAATGAGTATGGAGTGGACTGCGTTGGAGTGCAGTGCGTGGTATGATATGCCCACAACGCCTCGTGGATGTTGAGATTCCAGTCTCTTTTGTTGGCTGAAGCATTTTCCTCGGGTGCTTGCATAGAATTTTATTGAAGGCTTCGGATAGACCATTGGCTCTTGGATTATAGATGGAGAAATATCTCCAGTCTATCTTGTGCTGAGTAGTGAACCTTGAGATGCTAAAGCTCTTGAAAGAAGGCCCATTGTCGGAAATGATTCTTCTTGGTGTAAGCGGTATAGAATATTATGATGGAAGAATATCAGAATATCTTCTGTTTTGACTTCTTTCAACGGGACAACTTTAGCTCATCTGGAAAAGTAGTCAGTTGCGGCCAATATGAATAGGTGTCCTTTGGATGACGGAGGATCAATTGAGCCAACTATTTCGGTGCCCCAAACTTCAAAGGGCCATGATGCTACGGTAGGATACAGCGGATTGAGATGCTTGTGAATGAAGTTACCATGAATTTGACAGAGATGACATTTTTTCGCATGCTCTTCGCAATCCCTTATCATAGTAGGTCGGTAATATCCAAGCCGTTTTATTTGAAGCCGCAATTTGGGGCCGGATTGGTGAGCTCCGCAGATGCCTGAATGAACTTCTTTCATGACTTTTTGGGGTTCAGCTGAGGACACACAATTGAGCCAGAGCTGGTCGTATGATCTGCGGTATAACGTATTTTTTACTAACACATATCGGAAAGCTTTCTTTTTCAACTGAACCCTCACATATTTTTCTTCGGGTAGCTTGTCATATCGGAGGTGTAGGGTTCCTAGGCACTCTCAAGGGGTCTCACAAGGCATCAACCATGCCCGTTTCAAAAATTACGGTGCCGAGAAACCCTAGACTACGGATCGTTAGCTAGATGTCTAGGCGAAAGAAGCAACTAGTAAACTACTTTACTAAGGGAACGGAAATACAACCTTTGTAGATCCGGTCCTCCACCTCCACGGCTCCGTGATGAAGTCCTCTCCGCTGTCTAAATGCAATCCCGGGTTCTAGCGTCGGCTTCATCGGAGAAATGGGCGGGCAAGGTCGTCGGCTTCGTGCCGAAGATGATCTACGTCGAGGCATCGCTAGATCAAGCTCCAACTTCACCAAGTCAAGAAAACTTGTGAAGGAAACACACTCTACTACTTGGCAAGAGGTAGGGGATGAAGAAATAGGAAGTGGGTAGACTTTAGAATTGAATTTCTCACACTTATGCTCAAGATGCCATTGAAGTAGAAAGCTTTTCTTTCTTGCTCATCAAGAAGAAGAAGAAAGAAATGAATATGATAAGTTAATTAAATCCAAAAGAAAAATGAATACTTATCATATTCAAACCATAGTTAAGTGTAGAGAATGAATCATGGTTAGTGGGAATGGTTAGGGTTTAGCATGGAGACAAAATGGTCACTTGGTCAAAGGTTCAAGAAGCTTCAACTAGAATACAAAATTAGCAACCATTTTCTCTTTATGCTTATCATATTCCAAAATGAATAAATAAATAAGATAAATGAAAAAGAAAACAAAACCCTAACCATTCATATAACCATGGTTTAGTCTTTACACAAACCCAAGTTAGCATGCATCATCAAACGTGATACAAACTTGTGTACAAAAGTATATCACATATACAATGTGCACAATCCAAGTGAGAAAATCCATTTAAAGTGAACCAATACTAGTTAATGCAAAGTAATATATCAAATATATAATTATGCATTAAATCATTAAATCAACACTTGATTCAATGATCCGGTCATGTCGCACACAACCGACTAGTATACAATGTATCGGCTTATCGAATCAATGCTTGAATCAATAACTAGGTTATATCGCATACAACCAATTGATACATACATCGTGAGAATGAAATACGGTATCACATACACGCATTATTCTCGGTCCCGCACATATCTCATATGCGCTCCTATTTCGTTTCGCTTGAGCCAGGAAACCTCTGTGTAGGACTCTAAAGACTCGTCAATACGCCGGCAGCAGGTGATGATCATATCAAACACCCACAAGCCGCAAGCGGTCTGCTAAACGTAACAGCCACCCGGGTATTGAGCGATCAGAAGATCGACGAGCAAGCCCGCTCACACTCCAGTGAATCCAACCAGTAACACTACCGTACAGTCCGGTCTCGTCGTCTGATATGTCGCATATCTTGCCTAGGGGTGGTAAACGTCAGACCCCAATAGCTCGATAAGTCGTGTCGATATGAGGTCTATAACAGTTCGAGAAACTACTGGTAACACTTACCAGTAAATCTCAGCAACCCTGGCCAGGGATTTCCGGTTATAGCCAATCGAACACAGCGCAACATCAACTCCCTATACCGGGAGAGACGAATCCCCTCCTATCGCTCATTGCCTCCATGTGACTCGGGACTGTACCCAAAAACCACCGTTTTGCACGCCCTCTTGGACGTGGTAAGGTGGAAATCAAAGCACAGTGGGAACCACACAAGACTCTATGACGATCTCGGGTCAACAGACTACTCTGTACCAGTGTCACCAGAGAACTGCCATCTGACGTGAGGTATAATACCATCTGGGAGTTCTCGGCGAGTCCGTTCAGTGTACCCAGTCTCTACTAAGCACCCGTATATCATCTCTGATGTCAAACACCAATGGATATGGGATCATCCATCGCCCATCTGTATGGGTCGAGAAGGTATACGCTAGTCTACTCTGGTATATCGATGCCCCGTCTCGATACACCCACGACTAGGGACTTTGAAGGATGTACTTATGGACTACCATGTCCCCACTGGTATGATCCGCATCATAGTCCAGGTAGTCAAGTACACATCCTAAGGGCTTTACCAACATGTAACAGAGAGACAATCAGTGTACACGTTAAGGTAAAGATCAACCAGATAGCATACTATCATGTCGAGCAAGAAAGTCCTCCCTATATATGTCCAAGCATCCACTACAATATACATCCTATGTACAGTAATGGCCTCTAGGGCATACATATAACTAACAATCTCCCACTTGCACTAGGGCCATCTGTAGCAGTGGTTGCAGTATCTCATACTCAACCATCCCATAAAAGTCTCTCTCTGGGAATGGGCCTTCGTGAGTGGATCCGCTGCGTTATCCTCTAAGTCTACTCTCCTTGCCTCGATCACCCTGGAGATCAACCATCTCCATGATCAGGTGATACTGCCTTAGAATAAGTCTGGATCACTGATGGGACCGGCGTTCCTTGGCATAAGCCACAACTCCATTGTCTTACAATGGTAGGAACGTAGTTCATCTCATGAACTAATATACACCCAAACATCCTCTTTGGTAGCATCTTAAGTAGCGATGTATCCAGTCTTTATCGTCTAGTATGTCACGGTATCTAGCTTGGAACTCTTCCAACATACCGTCCCTTTACTGAGGGTAAAGACAATGCCTGCGACTGACATTCAGTCGTCTTTATCACTCTGGAACACTTCCAGTGATTCTCCCCAGGATCGATTGATACCATCTCACTACTACTAGTGAGTATCCTAACATCTAATTAGATCTATCTCATAGATCTAAAAACCAGGATATAGGAGGTATCACTTTGATCCTATATGGAGAATCATTGTGATAAGCGGAGATTGACCGAGCGTAGCATAGGAAACTCCTTTCTTATCAAGAGTATGTCATCCACGTACTCTACGAGGATCACCACCATACTCCCTACTACCTTTTTGTTTATACAAGGTTCATCTACCATTTTGACGATGTCAAACTCTTTGAATACTACATCAAAACAGACGTTCCATCTCCGCGATGCCTGCTTTATCACATAAAATATCTTGCACGCGTTTCCGCTGCTCCCACTGTCTACGAGGCCCTCTGGCTGTGTACTGATAGACGCACTCTTCTAAAACATCATTTAGAAAAGCAGTCATGACACCCAACCGCCAGATATCGTAGTCATGGTATGTAGCCGTGGCAAGTAGTATCTGGATGGACTTAAGCATAGGTACTGGAAAAGGTTTCATCATTATCCACGCCTGGTCGATGACGAAAACCTTTAACAAGTCTAGCTTTGAAAGTCTCAACTTTTCCATCTACACCAAGTAATCTTCTCAAGATATACTTGCTCCTGATGGGGATTTAACCCTTCAGATATAGCAACTAAAGTCCATACTTTGTTGGTGTACATGGATTCCATCTCAGATCACTAAGCATCCAGCCATTCTTACAGAGTCTCACTCCTGATGGCCAGCTCGAAACTAGTTGGTCATCATCTCATGATGCAATTCTCTCTCCCACTGTCATCGAGAAACCGAAGTATCTCTCAGGTAGGTGAGGAACCCTACTAGATCGGCGGAGAGGCTGAGGTTCGTTGGTATCTACTGAATCCTTTGGTTGTACCAAATCATCTTCTGTAGTTTGTATAGCTGGAACATTTCCAGTTGTACATGTCAGACCTTGCCTCGAGCTTGTCCGGATTATGCTTTTAGACATAGGCCAGACAACCCCAAATCTTAACTAACTTAAGATATGGGCTCTTCCCTTTCCATATCATATATGAAGTGGTAGGCAATAGAATTGATTGTAACCGTATTCAATAGGTATGCAACTTCATAAGTGCGTAACTCCCTAAAGGAAATAGGTAACTCAGTAGTACTCATCATAGAGCACACCATATCAAATAGGGTGTATCTGCTCCGCCCCGTTATACCATCGTGCTATGGTGTATACAGAGGAGTAATGCTGAGAGAGAATCTCATTCTCCTTTAGAATAGTCCAGGAATTCCATGCTCAAGTATTCTCCTCCTTAATCTCATCAAAGGACATAATACTTATACCCGTATTGGTTCTCTACTTCTAACTTATATTCTGTGAATATCTCAAAAGGTTCGGACTCATGTTTCAACAGGAACATATGACTGAATCTTGAGAGATTATCAGAGAATATAATGAAGTACAAAGAACCGGTCTTGGTATGTGTAGACAGGGGACCTACATACATCAACATGTATCATCCCAAGAGTTCACTAACTCTTTCTCTGTTTCCAGTAAACGGAGCTATGGTCATCTCATCTCTGTGACATGAATGGCAAGTTTCATAAGATGTAAATTTAAACTGATTTAAATATGCATCTAAATGTAACTTTAGCTAGTCGGGTCGCATTGATATGACCTAGTCTACAATACCTCAAGAAGGAATCGTTCATTTCTGAACTCTTCCTCTTGTGTGTGTTCTGTATACTAAGAACTGTAGTTTGATTTAGAACATCAACGCTTTTAGATAACGTGCCTGAACCGATCAACTTTTGATATAGGAAATGTTCAAAACATTATCCAACAATACAAAATTTTATCATTTCTTTACTAATAAAGAGACTGATATGATTTTGTATATCAGGTTCGGTATCTAATAACATTCGTTCAGAATCAATGTATTGGTAATACAGGGTGACAGTGACCGACAGAGTTGGCTGCAACTCTTGCCCCGTTTTCTGCCTCATGAAACCTATCACCCGTTCTCAGTTTTTCTACCTTTTTGTAGCCCTATGTAACAGATTGCATATCTGGGATCCTGATCCGGTATCATATACCCAGGATTCAGAGGATACTGAGAAACAGTTCTGTGTAACGAACACACCCGAAGATGATGCATCATCATGCACTCTCTTCGTTTGGGTGGCACGGGAAATCTGGTATTCCCCAATTTCCTGCTCTGTCTTATAACAATTATAAGTTGGAGCAGGACCAACGTTCTCCAGCTCAGTATAACAAGCGGGTTCGGTCAATTCATCCGTATTATTATCTTGATTAAGGCGTGATATGGTCGCTACCTGGAGAGAGAGAGAAGAAAACACTCAGCGTGCGCTCTTGCAAGAATAGATTGGTTATTATTTTATCTAATCAGGATGGCTCCCACTGCTTTTTATCAAATCTTCCTTCAAACCCTAAAAGGAAAGACTAGCCGGGATTAATTACACACTACAAGTTCGCCAATCTTTCAGCCAGGCCAGTATCGGTACTTTGAGGGAGGTCCCCCGTGCTTTCGCACGAACCTAATTAATGTAAACCTCATTTTCCCAGAGGCGTAACCCCGTTGACATCTTTCTAGACACCTACTTGATCGGTTAATTATAATGTATAAAACTCTCCCAGGAGTAACTCTTACTCGCAGCGGGTATCGGGATCCAACTATCTCATAGAAGGTATGCAATCTCATTGCAAATTTCAACACTTGAAATTCCCGATAATATTTTGCCCCTAACCTCCTATGACCTTGACAAAGGCCAACAAACCATAGGATGCTAGTCAAGTTCAACCCGTCATTTCCTGATTGAATTAAACCCACCCGCACGGCCCTTGACAAAGGCCAACAAGGTCGCACGACTACCCTAACCCAATCTGCATCATATGCATAAGCAGATAAGCACCAATTAGCTACCGCACACTGCGCCTTGACAAAGGCCAACAAACGCAGCACGAATACTAACTACTACTTATCTGAAATGACGGAGGGCTACGACAGGTTTTTCTGAAAACCTATTGCGTAATGAACTTGATATCGTTGTAGGATCGAATGAATTTTGAAATGGAGTGTTTTTGAGGCTTTTCTAGTTTTGCTAAAGGAGTCACTCCCGGTGAAGGGATCGTCGGTCCTTTCCTCGTCGAATGAGGTGCGGGATATATCATATATATCGCTGTGCAAAGCAGAACTCTTAAAAGCTATCAAAAGACAAACCGAGTGTGTAGTATCTGCCAGTTATTGCTAAAGGAGTCACTCCCGGTGAAGGGATCTCGGTCCTTTCCTTATCGAATAAGGTGCAGGATATATCATATATATCGCTGTGCAAAGCAAGAACTGTAGCTACCTGTTTATTTTGAAATTCGATTCTACAACATCTTAGGTTTCTTTTATTTCATTAATCTCATTAATGAAGTCCCATCATTTAAGTTACCTAAACATCACAGATAAATACGACGTACACTTATGCCATCCGCATTCGCCTCGATGTCCCCTCGTGCACCGTTAGGTTAGGTAACTAACGGCAGAGCGGGGCAGGGCTAGCGCGGGTGTAAAACATAAGTAACGCCTATATAATATATCATATATACTATATACTGTATCTATCACAGAACATCACATGATCACATCACAGATATCGCAGCAGAAGAATCATATGAAATATTGGATATACTAGGACGTCCGTGTTTTCAATACGAGCCAGTATAAAACACGAATTCCACGGTCGCGATGAATAGCCAAACCCACACCCCTAGACCCCTACGAGAGTGGCAAGCAACCCTACCAATTCTAGAGTTAGAAGACCCGGACTCGACTCCTCGAGTTGGTCTCCCACTGGACCCCAGAACCCGGTTACTTGTGCCCTCCTCCTTGGGTCTATCCTAGTGCGGAAAAGTAAATAATATACAAAGGGTGACTACTTCCGCAACCTGGAAGTGCCCCAATAAAAGAATATTACATACAAGTTTTTACATGAATGAAAATGAAAAACACTCATCTCACATAAAAACCCCCGGCTATTCAAACACGATGATCCAATATAACATATCCAGCAACACATAACATCACATGTCATCAACGTAAGTAAATATGTCCATCCCAATTGTCGTTGACATATAGCAACGAAACCGGCGATATCACATATTACACTTACGGTCACAGAAAAGAAAGTGTAAAACTACAACAGTTGGAATCCGCAACCACCATAGACATCGCATGCCTAATCAAATAAATTCCTAAGACATCGCATGCCTACCAATTATAAACCCCGCATTTTAGTCTCAAAATCGAAAACACTTTTCAATATCAAGTCGGGCAATTCAACAAGATTCCCGACATCCTGATCGAATGCTCGTCGCAAACTTTAGTAGACGGCCGCACCCCCGATACCGTCGACGAAGTGAACCAAGACGGAACACCGCTGCCGCGAGCACCCGAATGGATGCTTTCGGTGACGGGGTTCTCCTACAGTCACTTGGTCGGGGCTAAGGAATGTAGCTGTCTAATAAGTTTACCCGGCGAGTATCCGCGTACGCTACGTGATTGCGACGGACTTTTGATCACATCAAAATTCCATGGCAATCGATCAAGTGAGACTAAACTGCTATGTTTATAATATTCATTCAGTTATCACATAACTTTTGTGAATTCCAATTGTTGTATCACATTCCGGATAAACAGAAAATGTTAAACTTTCCGATCGAACAATCGAACACCCAAGTTTCCCCGATACAGATCAACACATGAAACAAGTCTAAAAACATTCAGTTCGTGCCTCAGTACCAACGGTCCAGTCGTAGAAGGGTCAAGCCAACGCCTCACATGTGGCACGCCGTACTGCCCCAAACCCGAAGGTTCAAAGGGCAGTTCAAGACGGTCACATAATCGAGTTAAGGTTTGTTGTCTTTTAGAGGGTCCATCGAGTTACTTGCACTACTTAGAACGTCTTTAAACTACGGAAAAATCCAACACATGGAAATTTCCCGACAGGGGAAAAATTGGGTATTTATATCCGGTCGAACTTTTTAACATATTCAACAAAATTATCCGGAAAACCACATAGACAAAATCTGATACTCCGATCGAAACACCGAATCCCCAAAACAACCCCAGAAAATTCAACTCTTGAATAAAATTTAAAACATACCCAGAGAACTCAGCACCTGAATTGATAAATTACTGTGCAAAAACTATTTGCAAATCTCACTATGTGGCCGCGGAACCATTAGTGGGAATGGTTAGGGTTTAGCATGGAGACAAAATGGTCACTTGGTCAAAGGTTCAAGAAGCTTCAACTAGAATACAAAATTAGCAACCATTTTCTCTTTATGCTTATCATATTCCAAAATGAATAAATAAATAAGATAAATGAAAAAGAAAACAAAACCCTAACTATTCATATAACCATGGTTTAGTCTTTACACAAACCCAAGTTAGCATGCATCATCAAACATGATACAAACTTGTGTACAAAAGTATATCACATATACAATGTGCACAATCCAAGTGAGAAAATCCATTTAAAGTGAACCAATACTAGTTAATGCAAAATAATATATCAAATATATAATTATGCATTAAATCATTAAATCAACACTTGATTCAATGATCCGGTCATGTCGCACACAACCGACTAGTATACAATGTATCGGCTTATCGAATCAACGCTTGAATCGATAACTAGCTTATATCGCATACAACCAATCGATACATACATCGCGAGAATGAAATACGGTATCACATACACGCATTATTCTCGGTCCCGCACATATCTCATATGCGCTCCTATTTCGTTTCGCTTGAGCCAGGAAACCTCTGTGTAGGACTCTAAAGACTCGTCAATACGCCGGCAGCAGGTGATGATCATATCAAACACCCACAAGCCGCAAGCGGTCTGCTAAACGTAACGGCCACCCGGGTATTGAGCGATCAGAAGATCGACGAGCAAGCCCGCTCACACTCCAGTGAATCCAACCAGTAACACTACCGTACAGTCCGGTCTCGTCGTCTGATATGTCGCATATCTTGCCTAGGGGTGGTAAACGTCAGACCCCAATAGCTCGATAAGTCGTGTCGATATGAGGTCTATAACAGTTCGAGAAACTACTGGTAACACTTACCAGTAAATCTCAGCAACCCTGGCCAGGGATTTCCGGTTATAGCCAATCGAACACAGCGCAACATCAACTCCCTATACCGGGAGAGACGAATCCCCTCCTATCGCTCATTGCCTCCATGTGACTCGGGACTGTACCCAAAAACCACCGTTTTGCACGCCCTCTTGGACGTGGTAAGGTGGAAATCAAAGCACAGTGGGAACCACACAAGACTCTATGACGATCTCGGGTCAACAGACTACTCTGTACCAGTGTCACCAGAGAACTGCCATCTGACGTGAGGAATAATACCATCTGGGAGTTCTCGGCGAGTCCGTCCAGTGTACCCAGTCTCTACTGAGCACCCGTATATCATCTCTGATGTCAAACACCAATGGATATGGGATCATCCATCGCCCATCTGTATGGGTCGAGAAGGTATACGCTAGTCTACTCTGGTATATCGATGCCCCGTCTCGATACACCCACGACTAGGGACTTTGAAGGATGTACTTATGGACTACCATGTCCCCACTGGTATGATCTGCATCATAGTCCAGGTAGTCAAGTACACATCCTAAGGGCTTTACTAACATGTAACAGAGAGACAATCAGTGTACACGTTAAGGTAAAGATCAACCAGATAGCATACTATCATGTCGAGCAAGAAAGTCCTCCCTATATATATCCAAGCATCCACTACAATATACATCCTATGTACAGTAATGGCCTCTAGGGCATACATATAACTAACATGAGGTACTCTATTAAGGGTTCTCTCCAATCAAGCTCGTCATGAATGATCAAAACTTCTTCGGCAGGATTGTTCTCTTATTTTATGCTTTCTTCTTCTCGTAAGGAGACTAGAGATAGAATTTGTCGGCTTCTTACTGTGATCAGAATTTCATCCATGTTAGGATCAACTAGCTCCTTGGCTAGACGAGTAAGTATGTCGACTTTTCCGTTCAAATCCCTTAGAACTCTCATCAGTTCAATGTGGGCGAACTGTTTCATAAGTTCCACCATCCGGCTTCTGTATCGAGCTAACTCTGTGTTATATATCTTGTAGTCGCTGTTCACTTGGTTGACGACAAGCTCGGAATCATCGTAGTCCCATAGCCGAAGGACCTCCATTTTCATGGCGAGTTCCAGACCAGCTATCAGGGCTTCATACTCAGCCTCGTTGTTTGTACGAGGCTCAATAAGGGCAAAAGAACATCGTAGGGTTCCTCCCAATGGTGTAATGAACACTAATCCTATTTCTGCTTTTATCTGTGGGATGCTTGAATTACTGGAGGTCCTTATTGATGAGGCTCCATCGAAGTAGAGCTCCCATCATGGCTCGTTATCTTCGAAGTGCAACATTTGTTCGTCGGGTAACCTGCAATTTAATGATGACCTTTCAGGTATGGGGTGAGCAGCGAGAAAGTTGGTAATGGCTTGCCTTTTTACTGCTTTCTGAGGAGTATAGACTGTGTCAAAATTTAAGCAGCATGACATACCATCTTTCCATTCTGGTAGCTAGGCTTGTTTTGGTCATTAAGTATTTGAACGGGGCAACCTTGGAGATTAGCATGACCCGATGAGCGAGCAGATAGTGCCTTAGCTTCTTCACAATGAATATTAAAGCCAAGCATTGCTTTTCGATCGGAGAATAGTTATGTTCTGCCCCAACTAATGTTCGACTGAGCTAGTAGAAGGCATTTTCCATTCCCTCCTCGTGGTTCTAGGTAAGGAGTGCACCGAGTGATTCATCTAGCGTGGCAGTGTAGAGCATTTACTGTCGAAGACTGGACCGAGACGCGAAGACGTCTAGCACGAATTTGGGGGTAGATGTTATATAAACATATTTATCCATCTCTCCGAAAATGCCAAGTTGATTTATGGCACTGTCTATCGGAGTTTTGGATAGATACGACTGATATAGCAGACTTTATCAAATTCCCCCTCATTTGGGAGGGGTTTTTGATTGTGAGGACGCTCTTCCCTGCATGTGTAAGCCCCTACAGTTAATTACGCTATCGCATCGCGATAATAACTTTCACCTGCTCCAGGCAGATCACTTCATGTCGTGTTATGTTTGTTTATTATGGGGTTGCCTTTGGATTATATACGAAGACTAATATATATCATCATCCGTAGGGCGAGGATTGGTCCAAATCAGTATATTAGATTTGGAGTTTTGAACTTAGAACGCAAATGTCATATAAATGAGGTCCATCAGTTCACGGAATATTTGGGTTTTATCTGTAACGACCCTGTTTTAATGTACGGAAGATTTGTTTAAAAATTAATGTACAAATAGAGTATTTGTAATCTGTGTATGCTATAAGTATTTAGTTTTCTTTAGAACAACAAGAAATAGCTTGTAGCTCATTGGTAAAGCCTTGCATTGCTGTGACGTAGCCCCTGTATTTGAATTCTCTCAGCCACATATTATTTTTAATTGATTTTTTTTTTAAACTTTTGGAAGCTGAAAAGTTTACACGTGCAAAACACGTGAAAATGAAAAGTCTCATAAAACAAACATGTGAAAATTGTTATTTATACAACAGAGGACATGTGGCAAGCATCCCACACCCCGAACCCACCTATTGGTCGGCGAGATTTGCATTGTGGCCGGCGCCGCCCCCTCCCCCCCATTGCAAATGCTCACAAATTTTCACCCTAGCACCTCTTGGCCTACCCCATTACCCTCATACTGTTTGATTTCTCTGCATTTATCCAGAGAATGATAAAATCCCCTCTTTAATCCATTTGAAAGCATATTTTTAATTCATTCTTCAATCCTCAAAACCCTAATTTCTCCTATAAATACAAACATCACACAATAGACACCTCATTCGGAAATCCATTGCTGAAACTCTCTAAAATTTCTAAGTCCAAAAGTTGTACAAGTGGAGTTAACTCAAGGCAAAGTTCCGGCGACATTTCGGCGACATTGACGAAACGACTCCACGACGCCTTCGAAAGTTCCCTCTACCACTTCCCTCTTCTTTCAATCAGTAAGTCCCCTCACTTCTCATCTCTTTATAGTTTAAAACAATAATCTATTAAAACTCGTCGGAAGCGGAGTTAATCCGACTTCCGATTCTAATTTTCATTAAAAACGAATTTTTCTTAATAACAAATTTACCATATTTTTATATATTATTTATTAACCATTAAATAACATTTGAAACAAGTTTCAATGCAAAATATAATGTTAAACAACTATTATTTAACTTTTACGATAAAATACCATCAAGTTTATATACGACATTACTTTATCGCTTTGCTCATATTACCTTTAGAAAACTCATTAGGTAACGACCTACATTATCACAACACTCATTCTTGACATAGCACGATGACTTTTGGAACTTTAGTTATGGGATGATTACAAGTTTACAATAAAATAGCCTAAACTATTACAAAACCGTATTCTTTAAATTATTTTATTTAAATTCCATACGATTAAGTCCTTACAACCCATTCGTAGGGAATACGATTTGGTTGGTGTGGGTTATCGCACATCCATCGGACTAGTAAGGCGAGATGCAGACCTCCTCACGGAGTATACGATCTCGATGGAATTTGTATTACAATTTTAAGAAAAACGTGATTTCTATTTAAATAAATAGTTTCTATTTTTAATATATATATATATATATATATATAATCAAAATATCTATTTAAAATATATTATATATATTCCATATTTTCTAAATCAAAGGAATCACAAATTTCATGAAACTACCATTACAAATCAATACAATTCCAATATTACACTAAAATACCATATACAATGAAATCTAGGTTCTATTTACTAGAAAACTTTATATTATAAAAATTACAACTATGAAAACCCTAAAGACGATAAATAAATACTTGAGTTTTATTTTGAAAATATATCAAAACTATTTTTCATAAAACCCCCTCAAGTTATATTAATTTACAATAAGGACCTAGTAAATATATGTTTAAGCGGGACCAGTTCTCTTGAGCCTTAGGGAGCCGGAGAATATGGGTGCTTTCCTATCTAAGGTAGACAACCTAAAAACGGTGTTATCAATACGGTAATTGTCTTGGAAAAAGACATAAATCCTGTCGTCCATGTGCAGCAGTTATCGATAACACCAAAACTAATTCAGGACTTCAATTCTGTTTAAGTGTCTGACTCAGGAAGAGTCTCAGTCTAATCTGAAATCAATCTATCCTTGAATATAATTCAAGTATAACTCCAATTCAACATGAATTAATTTATATCAGAATTCAATCAATATCAACATGACTCGACTAAACCGAACCATGAATATACTCTGATTACATGACTATCCATTTATATCCATTCCGTTTACATGATATCATGGTTTCGACAAGTCTTACATCTATTAAACAAAACAATATATATCAATACATAATACATTATAGGGTTTTAAAGGGGTAGACTGGTACGGAATGTGTTAGAAGTGGCACGAAACGGTCACTTTAATACACCTAACCTGAATATCCATTGCTGTTGTTCCGTGGCTTAACGGTTCCTTGTGCTTCGTATACCTTAGTCCACGGAATAGTTGTACTCCTTTCGTATACACTGGCATATTTTGTACCAAGCTACAAACAACTGCGTTAACATAAAAAACTCACAATACACCGGTTATATTCTCATATCTGTCTATTCATCTGTCTATTCTATTCCTACTTTTCTTTGGGACTTACCGAGCGATTGTTCGCTGACGACATTCCTTCTCTGTTCTTTCTTTGGAATGTTGTCAGGTGGATCCGACTCACTGGAGATAGAGCCCAGTTCAGAGGACTTGGGTCAGTTCAGCGAAGACCCCGAGCTCTAAACTCTTGTATATACTTTACTTTCATATTCATGCCATTATTTAGGCATTGCTTTCATCATTGTATTTACTTTTCAGTTGTATTGTAAAAAATGTTTAATAAATAAAAGTTGCCGTTCATTTGCATTTCATGTCTTCTTGTGTATATTTACATTATATTGCTTAGTTACGCTTAGCGTGTTTATTTCTGAGTAAATACGTAGCGGGCCCAGTCGTGTCTCCTTACCCGTATACTGGGAAGCGGGGCGTGACAGGTTTTGTTGGTGGCCCATGCAGGTCAGTTCTTCATGGACATGCAGGTCAATTCCGCATGAAGTCCTAAGCAATATAACACAAGAATCAGCAACTAAAAACATTCTTTATATTTCATATTCCTTGAATCTTACAATTTCATACTCTTTGAATCTATCCTAACCCTATTTTTATTTCAAGGTTATGGATTCTCCAAACAATACCAGCACAAACGTCAATAACACACCACCACCTCTTCCACTTACACCTACCGTTGCAGCTCCGATCAACGAGCAAAAGGTATTGCTTGAGGCAATCCGAAGCCTCCTAGAGGAACAACAGCAGTAGCAGACTGCTATATTATTGAACCGCCCAGAAGGGGAAGCACCCAGAGTGAAGTGATTTCGGGCATTGCACCCGAAGCAATTTTCTAAGAAAGAGAGCCCTTTGGAAGTTGAAGAATGGGCTCAAAACATTGAGGACGATCTGGCAGCAACACAAATGCCAGAGATCGCTTGGGTATGGGTTGCGAAGCTGCAACTCACCGACAATGCCCGAGTATGGTGGAAGGCGGAAGAAAGCCGTCTTGCCCATCCTATCGAATGGAAGACTTTTTGCAACATGTTCGACGCGAAGTACTTTCCAGAGACTGCCCGATTTGACATGGAGCAGTAATTCAACCACTTACAACAATGCTCTATGTGGAGCAAATCAGTGGATGAGTATGATGTCGAGTTCACCATATTGAGCACTAATCGATTTTCTTATATCACATACTACACAGCTAACACAAGACCGTAACAGGTTCGCGGGACACTCATTCCGACTGCTGAGATCAGGTTTAGATGATTTCAGCAAGGGTTAGATCCGGAGATCCAAGCTGCCTTAGCTACCGGGGATTTCCCAACCTATGAACTGGTTCTAAAAGCTGCCCGTCGATATGAGGCAGTAGTGAAGATGAAGGGCAGACCCCAATCTACCGGAGTGAAGCGCCCTGCCACCCAGATGGAAGGAGGAGCCTCTTCAAGACCACCTTTTGTGCCCAGGAGACCGGGAGTACCATTGAAACGGCGCAACCCAGCTTTTTGCACCTACTGCAGGAGGGATGGACACCTGGCGAAGGATTGTAGGCGTGCTAATCACCTTTGCTTAGTCTGTGGCTCATCCACACATGATATTGGGTCTTGTCCTCGAAGAATCAATCCAAATGCTGCACCCAGACCAGCAATTACTTATCCACAGCGGCCAGCTATTCAGGCACCTGCTCCACGACTCGCTCTCTCAGCTCCACCTCCTCGTAGACCGACTGCACCTCCTCCTCGTCAGTTCCACCAAGCACAAAGGAACTTATCTCAAGTACAGAGGAACGGATAGAGGAATGCTCCTCCAGCAAGGAGGAATGTACCGAGGCGATAGGCTTTCACAATGATTGTGGAAGAAGCTAAAGCCACTGGCCAAGTCATCACTGGTAACTCTTTTCTTTCAAGTTTTCTTTCAATCTTTATACATACCCATATATATTTTTCTATACCTAAACCTATCCCACATAACTTAGGTATGATCTTAGTAGCCTCACTTACAGCACTAGCACTCTTCGATACTGGAGCATCTCATTGCTTTATGTCGCAATGGTTCGTCCGAACACATGCGATTCCAGTCGAACACATGCGATTCTAGTCAAACTATTTGTATCCAGCTGGAATGTCAGTTCAGGGAACAACGTTCTAAAGAAAACAATGGGATACGACCTATGTTCAGTATTCGTCTGCAGCAGAGAATTCTATGCTGACTTCAAGGTGCTGGACATACCGAATTTCGATGTCGTTTTGGGTATGGATTGGCTAGGAACATTCTATGCTACCATTGATTGTCGTCAAAGGAGTATAGTGTTCGAGATTTCAGAGCATCCGTTCTTTTATTTCAAAAGTGGAGACAGTACCCTGGAGCCAAGCACATACAAAACAAAACCGAAGAAGGCAGTGATTGCAGCACTTCAAGCAAAGGAAGGATCGAAGCCAAAGGTAGTTCGAGAGTTCGATGATGTATTTTTTGAAGACATATCAGGTTTGCCTCTCGATCGAGCGCTTGAATTCAGCATTAATTTAGTACCTGGAGCACAACCGGTGATCAAAGCTCCGTATCGCTTGAGTCCCGAAGGTTTGAAAGAGATCCGAACTCAGTTGGATGAATTATTGAAGAAAGGGTGGATTCGTCCCAGCACTTCAAGTTGGGGATCGCCAGTTCTGCTTGTGAAGAAGAAGGAAGGATCATATCGAATGTGCATCGATTATAGAGCTCTGAACGAAGTAACTATAAAGAACAAGTATCCACTTCCACGCATCGACGATCTGTTCGATCAGCTAAGTGGGTCTTGCGTTTTCTCCAAGTTAAATTTTCGTTCGGGTTATCATCAGGTGAAGGTCAAAGAGTCTGATATTCCAAAGACGGCATTCAGGACTCGCTATAGTCATTATGAGTTTCTTGCGATGCCATTTGGAGTGACCAACGCACCAGCGATATTCATGAACCTAATGAATCAAGTTTTCCGAGAGTACCTAGACAGGTTTGTTGTCATCTTCATCGACGACATCCTGGTGTATTCTAAGAGTTGGAAAGAACATGCCGAGCACCTACGAGTTGTCCTGGAGACTTTACGACAGTATCAACTCTATGCCAAGTACAGCAAGTGCGAGTTTTGGCTAGATCAAGTCGGTTTTCTCGGACATATTGTATCAGGCGATGGAATCTCTGTAGATCCAGCTAAGGTATCAGCAGTAAGCGAATGGCCGACACCGAAGTCAGTGAAGGACATTCGAAGTTTCTTGGGTTTAGCAGGATATTACAGAAGATTCATTGAAAGATTTTCGAAGATTGCAACACCCCTGACCAAGCTTACGCGTAAAGATGAAGAATTCGTGTGTTCAGAAGCATGCGAACAAGCTTTCGTAGAACTCAAATCAAGATTGACATCAGCACCTATTCTCATCATACCGGACCAATCTGGAAGTTTTGAAGTGCATTGTGATGCATCCGGTAAGGGATTAGGATGTGTTCTATATCAGTACGGTAAAGTTGTAGCTTATGCATCAAGACAACTGAAGATTCATGAGCGCAATTATCCGACGCATGATCTGGAGTTGGCAACCATTATTTTTGCTCTTAAGATTTGGCGCTATTATCTTCTTGGAGAACGAGTGGACATATACACAGACCACAAGAGTCTGAAATATGTGTTTACTCAGAAAGAGTTGAATATGCGGCAGAGAAGATGGTTAGAACTTATGGCATACTTCGGCATCAACCTACAATATCATTCAGGGAAGGTGAATGTACTTCCTGATGCACTTAGTCGCCAACCACTATCAATGAATCTCACCGCACAGTGGAAGCTTCAACAAGATTTGCATCAGACGGAGATAGAAGTGGTCATGCTAGGTAACGCTTCAAGTTTGATGAACTTACAAGTCCAGTCTACTATTGTCAATCAGATCAAAGCAGCTTAAGCAAGTGATGCTAAGTTGCAAAAGATCAGAGAACAAGTAGAAAGTGGACTTAGAACAGACTTCATCGTCCATGAAGACGGATCTTTGAGATACGGCAGTAGATTGTGTGTACCATAAGGTTCTGTACGGGAAGAATTGATGAAAGAAGCTCATAGCTCTCCCTACTCAGTACACCCTGGTAGTACAAAGATGTACAAAGATCCACGTCAACATTACTGGTGGCATGGAATGAAGCGTGAAGTAGCCTAAAGCGTCACTAAATGTTTGGTGTGTCAGCAAGTGAAAGCTGAACATCACAGGACTGCTGATTTACTTCAACCGTTATCTATCCCAGAATGGAAGTGGCAACATATCACTATGGATTTCGTGACAGCTCTTCCTCGCAGCACAAAGGGTAACAATGCGGTATGGGTTATTATGGATCAATTCACAAAGTTGGCTCACTTCATCACATTTCGAGTTGGCCAATCTACCGAGACCCTAGCAAAGAAGTACATAGAGGTAAGTTTGAATCTAAGTAAGATTTAACTCTTCAATGTGTACTATCTCTGATACCCATGAACTCATGCAGGAAATCGGGAGATTACATGGAGTATCGGTTTGCATTATCTCCGACCGTGACAACAGATTCCGATTGCAATTTTGGCATAGCCTGCAAGGTAGCTTGGGAACAAGTATGAACTTTAGCACAACGTACCTTCCACAAACAGATGGACAGTCTGAGCGAACGATTCAAATACTTGAAGATATGCTAAGAGCGTGTATGTTGGACTTTGGAGGATAGTGGGAAGATCATCTACATCTTGTGGAGTTTTCATACAACAACAACTACCAAGAAAGTATTGGAATGGCACCCTTTGCAGCTCTATATGGAAGGAAGTGTCAATCACCATTAAGTTGGGATGATATCGGAGATAGAGAACTCCTTGGACCTGAGATGATAGTAGCAACTGTGGATGTAGTTCGCACTATCAGGGAAAGAATGCGCATAGCCCAAGATCGACAGAAGCACTAGGCTGATGCACTTGGAGTTCTAACCGGGGGATCATGTCTTTCTAAAGATTTCCCCAAACCGTGGAGTGATTCTTTTTGGAAGGTAGGGTAAGCTAAGTCCAAGGTACATTGGACCATTCGACATACTAGAACGAGTCGGAGAAGTGGCTTATCGCTTGGCACTTCCACCCTCATTGGAAGGAGTGCACAATGTGTTCCACATATCCAAACTCAGAAGGTACGTGAGTGACCCCAGTCATATTCTTGATCACTCTGAGCTCACTGTACAGCCGGATCTATCTTGTGAGCAACAACCCGTTGAAATCCTGGATAGAAAGGTGAAGTAACCTCGGAACAAAGAAGTAAACTTAGTCTGGGTGATGTGGAGAAAAGACACACCAGGAGAATCAACGTTGGAATGAGAAAACGACATGCGTGCAAGATACCTTCACTTGTTTGTAAATTTGTCCTTAAAATAATTGTAAATTTCGAGAACAAAATTTTTGTAAGGAGAGTAGAATGTAACAACCCTGTTTTAATGTACAGAAAATCTGTTTAAAAGTTAATGTACAAATAGAGTATTTGCAATCTGTGTATGCTATAAGTATTTAGTTTGCTTTTGAACAGCAAGAAATAGCTTGTAGCTCATTGGTAAAGGCTTGCACTGCTGTGACGTAGCCTCTGTGTTCGAATCCTCTCAGCCACATATTATTTTTAATTGATTTTTCTTTTCAACTTTTGGAAGCTCAAAAGTTTACACGTGCAAAACACATAAAAATGAAAAGTCTCATAAAACAAACATGTGTAAATTGTTATTTATACAGCAGAGGACACGTGGCAAGCATCCCACACCCCGACCCCACCTATTGGCCGGCGAGATTTGCAATGGGGCCGGCGCAGCCCCCTCCCCCCATTGAAAATGCTCCTAAATTTTCACCCTAGCACCTATTGGCCTACCCCACTACCCTCATACTGGTTGATTTCTCTACATTTATCCAGAGAATGATAAATCCTTTTTTAATCCATTTTAATGCATATTTTTAATTCATTCTTCAATTCTCAAAACCCTAATTTCCTCTATAAATACAAACATCACACCCTAGTCTCCTCATTCCGAAATCTATTGCCAAAACTCTCTAAAATTTCTAAATCCAAAAGTTGTACAAGTGGAGTTAGCTCAAGGCAAAGTTCCGGCGACGTTTCGAGACAAATCCGGCGACGACACGACTCCACGACGCCTTCGAAATTTCCCTCTACCTCTTCCCACTTCTTTCAATCAGTAAGTCCCCTCACTTCTCACCTGTTTATAGTCTAAAACAATAATCTATTAAAACTCGTCGGAAGCGGAGTTAATCCGACTTTCGATTCTAATTTTCATTAAAAACACAATTTTTCTTAATAACAAATTTACCATCTTTTTATATATTATTTATTAACCATTAAATAACATTTGGAACAAGTTTCAATTCAAAATATAATGTTAAACAACTTTTATTTAACTTTTACAGTAAAATACCATCAAGTTTACATACGATATTAATTTATCGTTTTGCTCATATTATTGTTCACCGCCGAAAACAGAGACGAAACTGTGTAGGTCGTCTGGCCTGAATTTGGGGGCAGATGCTATTTGGTTTTATCCGTCTACCTCTCCGAAGATGCCAAGTTGATTTATGGCACCATGTATCGAAGGTTTAAACAGATGTGGTCGTTGTAGCAGATTTCGTCAGATTCCTTCTCGTTGGCGAGGGGTTTTTGATTGTGGGGACGCTCTTCCCTGCAGGCGCAAGCCCCTGCAGTTAATTACGCTACCATATCGCGGTAACAACGTTCTCCTTCTCCAGATATTCATTTCGCATCGTGTATGTTTGTTTTGTTTTAGGTTGCCCGTGGATTGTATACGGAGACTAATTTATGTAGTCGCCCGTAGGGCGGGGATTAGTCCAAATCCATATTTTCTTAAATTTGGGTTTGGGTTGGTTTAAGGATTGTCAATCTCGTTTGAGATTAAGATTCTTAAATGTTTGTTAAGGATACGTTAGTCTAATTTTAGACTAAGGTCTACTTAATGGGGGTTTAGGATCATTTTTGATCCAATGAAAGAGCATTTAGGCTCTATCATTTTAGTTTAGGGACGTTACGGTCCATATTTTAAGGACATCATAGTCCATGAATTTTTAAGGACATCATAGCCCACAGGGTTTAGTTTAAAGACGTTACGGTCATAGGGTTTAGTTTAAAGATGTGACAGTCATAAGGTTTAGTTTAAAGACGTTACGGTCATAAGATTTAGTTTAAAGACGTTACGGTCATAGAATTTAGTTTAGGGACATTACGGTCCGTGGAGTTTTGTTTTTGGTTATCGGGACCCGCCACCTCTCTGAAGACGTTGACGAATTACAACGACATATATCAGAGGTGTGGGGAGATGTACCCTTGAACCAAAGAATGTTCATCAGGGACTTGGTATTCCTGTTTGGCACTAAGGTCAATTTAAAAGAAGACCTATAGGCTCGGTCGATTTGGGTGTTGGCCACCCTTGGGCTCAGCCCACTTGATTATTTATTTGGACTTAATCTCTTTTGTTCAATAATGCTGAGCATTGACCCGGGTCTTGATGCTCACCTTCCTTCCTTTGTTTTGTATTGGCGCTGAGCGCCAAACTTGGAGTGCTAAGCTTTTCTTATAAAGTAGTGCCCCACGTGAAGAGCACATGGAGCGCTTGGCGCTGAACGCCAGGCTTGGAGAGTTAAGCACTTCTTATAAAGTAGCGCCCACGTGAGGAGCACGTGAAGCGCTTGGCACTGAGCGCCAGACTTGGAGAGTTAAGCGCTTCTTATAAAGTAGCGCCCACGTGAGGAGCACATTGAGCGCTTGGTGCTGAGCGCCAGACTTGGAGAGTTAAGCGCTTCTTATAAAGTAGTGCCTACGTAAGGAGCAAGTGGAGCGCTTGGCACTGAGCGCCAGACTTGGAGAGTTAAGCGCTTCTTATAAAATAGCGCCCATGTGAGGAGCACGTGGAGTGCTCGGCGCTGAGCGCCAGACTACCGAGTGCTAAGCACTCTTTATTTTGCAGCGCTTGGTGCTAGGTTTTTTCTTTGTGTGTTATGTTCTGCAAATTTCAATTCTTTGTTCTCCCTCGGATCTTCGATCCCTAAGAAAAAATTAGTCCCCGTAAGAATTAAATTCTCATTTGGGGGAGACTTGTCTCATGAATCTTGGATCCGAGGAAAGAACTATGTTCTTTTTTATGAGGGTTAAACCCTTGCAGATAAGATGATCTCTATTTTTTTTACCTTGAAGAAAATTCTTCTTCTTAAAGCTTGCTCTTCTCTTTGAGATTGAAGTTTATTGGGGGGTTCTTCTTTGCAAGACTTGAAGTCTTGGGTCCTTTTTATAGGAGAGGCTGATTTGTTGAATCAATTAACGAAATCTCTCCTTGAGAGATCTCTGATTGATTTGGGGATTTTATCCACCGTTGGATCTTTGATCCAAGGGCTTCTGTTTTACAGAAGACATTTTTCTTGATTTTAACAAGATCGGGAAAATATTTTCCCATACATAACTTATTCTGTATCTTGGTGATTTTTAATCACCATTGGATCTTTAATCCAATGTTGCTTTGATTTACGGAGCACAATATTTCTTGTTTTAGAAAGATTTGAGGACTATTTCCTCGGTCAAAATTTAATTCTGTATCTTGGTGATTTTTAATCACCATTATATCTTTGATCCAAGGGTGGAGAACTTTTAGTTCTGGCGCTGGCGCTCTCGTACTTTGCACGTGAGGCGCTGCCTCAGAGTCTTTGACTCTTGGCGCTGGCGCTCTCGTGCTTTGCACGTGAGGCGCTGCCTCAGAGTCTTTGACTCATGTTGATGGCGCTCTTCACGCTGGCGCTCTCGTGCTTTGCATGTGAGGCGCTGCCTCAGAGTTTTTTACTCATGGCGCTGGCGCTCTTGGTGCTGGCGCTCTCGTGCTTTGCACGTGAGGCACTGCCTCATTACTGAAGGTGCCTTTTCACATTCTTTCTCTGCTTTTCCTGAGTCAAACTTCTCTTTCCCAATGCCTTCTCTTAACAGAGCTTGGAAAAAGTTCCATCATGCACAAAATTTCTGTGCCTAGACTTAAATGTCTCCCTTTATAATTTGAAGCAATACTTCTCTTCTTTCTCATTTTCAGAGAATCATCTTAACAGAGCAGAGTTATGGCTTGTAATCGTCCACATGCTCGCCGGCAACCATGGGAGGTGCCTATTGAGGAAAGTGTTCCTCGTTTTGTTGCATGCTTGGTGGACCTTGCTCTTATGGATGAACAATGTGATACGGTGCTGCACGAGCTCTTGACTCGTAGAGGATCTCCTCTCCCTATCGGCTCCATCTGGCTCCGGATGGTCTTCTTGTCCGTGCTCGATGACATCCCTCCTCATCCAACAGAGATAACTTCGGCAATGCTCGACACCGAAGAGGACAAGATCGAGTGCTTTCATGAAGCACTTTTGATTACCAGAGCTCTGAGGGATCGCTCTGTTCAGCTGCTAAGCTAGATACGGGCTTAGCGGGTCATCATGTCTGCCTTCACTGATGGGCACGGTGCTGACCGATGGGAAGCGACTGTTCATGAAGATCTCCGCTTTGACATGGTGGAGAAGGCAGAGAGGGAGTTAGATAATTTTATCCATAGTTTTGTGAATCCCTGTACTTTCGATCTCATGTTTGGTGATTTATTTCCTGTAGAATAAAATGTTCAATTAAATGCTTTCTTTTTGTCGTTGACCACCAAGTGCTCCCTTTCTAACACCTGTTCTTCCTCTGATGTGTGCATGTGCATATGTGAATGAGCCCGATTGCACACATATCTGTAAACGAAACTTAAACCGGTGTAAACAGGAATAAATAGCTCTTGGCCGAAGATTTTGACGGGAACAAATGCGCCCCACTACTTTGCCCACGTAAGTATGTACGTGGGTGAAGTAGTGCAGAGTTATGCAGGGCCACGGAATTGAGGGCTTAGGAGACAAGTTTAGGGTCCTTGTGGCCTAAGACTTTTCAATTTTATGAGCCGTGAGGGACTCATAAAGACTTTTCTCCCTACGAGTCGTGAGGATCCCATAGGTGTATTTTCTCCTTAGGAGTCGTGAAGATTCCTAAGTGCGTTTTCTCTTGATAGTCGTAAGGATCTCATAAAAGAATTTTCTCCCTTACAAGTCGAGAGGACTCGTAAGTGGTTGTTTCCCTTCTTGTCGATATTCGACTTGGGAGAGTGTGGCCCGTGGATAGTATAAAATATCTTGGACCTCCTTGCAGGGCAGCGATGGCTTAGGAAGCAGGTTTAGATCTGCTGCCTAAGACTTTTCAATTTTATGAGCCGTGAGGGTCTCATAAAGACTTTTCTCCCTATGAGTCGAGAGGATCTCGTAGGTGTAATTTCTCTTTTGGAATCATGAGGGTTCCTAAGTGCGTATTCTCTCTCGAGAGTCGTAAGGATCTCACAAGAGAATTTTTCCCTTTTACAAGTCGAGAGGACTCGTAAATGGTTGTTTCCCTCCTTATCGAGATTCGACTTTGGAGAGTGTGACCCGTGAATAGTATACAATGGCTCATCTTGGGCCGACTTGCAGGGTCCCAATGCTTAGGAAACATGTCTTTATCCCCATTGTTTGAGGCTCTCCCCTACGAGTTGAGACGAATCGAGGGATTATTGGTTGACTGGCTCCGCTTTCTGCGGTGTCGGGGTTGACTTTCTCCGCTTTCTGCGGTGTCGGGTTGACTTTCTCCGCTTTCTGCGGTATCGTGGTTGACTTTCGGTTGACTGCTTTCTGTGGTATCAGAGTTGACTTTCTCCACTTTCTGTGGTGTCAGGGTTGACTTTCTCCACTTTCTATGGTGTTGGGGTTAACTTTCTCCGCTTTCTGCGGTGTCAGGTTTGACTTTCTCCGCTTTCTGTGGTGTCGTGGTTGACTTTCGGTTTTCTGCTTTCTGTGGTGTCAGAGTTGACTTTCTCCACTTTCTGTGTGTCAGGGTTGACTTTCTCCGCTTTCTGCGGTGTCGGGGCTGACTTTCTCCGCTTTCTGCGGTGTCGGTTTGACTTTCTCCGCTTTCTGCAGTGCCGGGTTGACTTTCTCCGCTTTCTGCGGTGTCTGGGTTGGCTTTCTCCGCTTTCTGCGGTGTCGGTTTGACTTTCTCCGCTTTCTACGGTGCCAGAGTTGACTTTCTCCACTCTCTGTGGTGTCGGGGTTGACTTTCTCCGTTTTCTGTGGTGCCGGGGTTGACTTTCTCCGTTTTCTACGGTGTCATGGTTGACTTTCCCCGTTTTCTACAGTGTCGGGGTTGACTTTCTCCGTTTCTGCGGCGTCGGGGTTGATTTTCTCCGCTTTCTACGGTGTCAGGCTTGACTTTCTCCATTTTTTGCGGTGTCGGGGTTGACTTTCTCCGCTTTCTGCGGTGTCGGGGTTGACTTTCTTCGTTTTCTGCGGTATCAGGGTTGACTTTAGGTTGTCTGTGAACCGTGGAGTCTTAGAACTAGGGACTTTTGCCGTGGCTCCGATTGGCAGTGTTGCGTCCGTATCCTGTTGGAATGAAGAGGAACGCTGTTGCTGATCTCTAGGCTGTAGGTGTTGCCGTCGAGATCTGACTCTCCCTTTGACAGAATCTGTTGGGAAATGTGGTTCTCTTTTCGTTTATGCCCATGGATTGTATATAGGGGTTAGTATGGACTCACCTATAGGGCAAAAGTTTCATTCTTTAATTTTTTTAATTTTTTTTAAATTATTATTTTTATTTCCGCGATGCTCTATCTTTTCAGCCTTTTATATCGCGAAAGTCGTAATTGCCCAATCATTTCGGATATTTTTCGTGGCGCCCAATCATTTCGAAAATTTTTCCTTTTCTTTACTCGCTGTTTTTTTATTGCGAGTTGCTCAATCATTTCGGCTATTTTTGTATGCATATATTTTACTTGTTGATTTTTATTGCGAGTTGCCCCATCGTTTCGGCTATTCATATGCATTTTTGGCTCACTGATTTTGTTGCAAGTATGGCGCTCAAGACCTGATACCAATCTTAGCATCAGCATCGCTGCGACTGGAATGTTGCCAGGAGCGAATCATCATTTGTCTTGAAAGGACATGGAATTTGTAACCGATTTAGGCATCAGCATCGCTGCCACTGGGATATTGCCAGGAGCGAATCATCATTTGCCTGTGTCGATTTGAACAAAGGTGGCTTAGCAAACAGGGTTAGGATCCTGTCGACTAAGGCTTTTGACTTTATGAGCCGTAAGGGTCTCATGTAGGTGTTTCTCCCTACGAGTTGTGAGGATCTCGTAGGTGCATTTTCTCCTTAGGAATCATGAGGATTCCTAAGTATGTGTTCTCTTATAAGTCGTAAGAATCTTACAAGAGTGTTTTCTCCTTATAAGTCTAGAGAACTTACAAGTGTCGTTCACCACATGAGGACATCTCGTGCCATTGGTGGAACTTGGTGGGGGCGATGTTTATTTGTGCCCATGGATTGTATATAGGGGTTAATATGAACTCATTTGTAGGGCAGTCTGGGGGATGCGATGGCTTAAGAACAGGTTCAGATCCCTGTAGCTTAAGGCTTTTGAATCTTATGAGCCATGAGGGTCTCATAAGAGGGTTCTCCTTACGAGTCGTGAGGATCTCGTAAGTGTAATTTCTCCTTAGGAATCATGGGGATCCCTAAGTGTGTTGCTCCCTTATGAGTCGTAAGGATCTCATACGGGTGTTTTCTCCTTACAAGGTCAAGAGGACCTCGCAAGTGTGCATGAATTTTTTTTACGAGCCTGCACCCTTTCGGGTTTTCACAAACTCACCGGTAGCCCTGCTGATTTTACTCATGGAGCCCTTTCGGGTTTTCATCCGTGCCCATTTTATTTGTTGACGTATCGTTTTTCTTATATTTTTTTAATTTTTTTTATTTTGCCGTGTTAGCCTAAGGATGTTGCGGTTCGTAGTAGTTTAAGGACGTTTCGTTCCGTAGCTAGTTTAAAGACATTGCGGTCCATCATCAGTTTAGGGACGTTTCGGTCCGTTGTTAGTTTAAGGACATTATGGTCCATAGCTAGTTTCAGGACATCTCGGTCCCTTGTTAGTTTAGGAACGTTTCGGTCCATATAGATTTTGAGGCAAGTTTTCGCTGGATACTACTTATAGAGTTTGGGCGTGGGAAGATAGCGAGCGGACATAGGCGTCGTCATCTATCGTTAATCCAGGCCGTGACTTGTCAGGCGTAGTATTTTTTCAGGAACCGGCCGTTTACTGGCCGGATGGGTCTTTCGCCATGCATATCCATGAGCAAGTAAGCCCCACCTTGGTAGACTTTGTCTATTATGTACGGGCCCTCATAGTTCGGCTCGAATTTCCCCTGTTTTGCACGATTGGGGATCATAGGTCTCTTGACCACTAGCACGAGTTCGCCTTGGCGGAATGTTCTCGGCCTAGTCAATCTCTCGTATGAGCGCGTCATTTTTGCTTCGTAAGCCTCTAAGTTTTGCTGCGCCATGAGACGAGTTTCATCGAGGACGTCGAGCTCCTCAAGCCGAAGATGAGCATTCTCTTCGTTTGTTAGCTCATAATGAACCGCCACTCGTAGAGAGGGTAGCTCTATCTCCATGGGAAGTACCGCTTCTGTGCCGAATACCAACGCGAATGGCGTTGTATTTGTGGCTGTTTTGAACGTAGTTCGGTAAGCCCAGAGAGTTTCATGCAGTCTCTCGTGTTGGTCCTTTTTATTTTTGGACACCATATTCTTTATGATCTTCGTCAAGGTCTTGTTGAAAGCCTCAGCTAGACCGTTAGCTCAGGGATTATAGACCAAAGAGTATCTCCAGTCTATATTATACTGTTGTGCGAAGCGGCTGATTCTGTGACTTCTGTAGGCTGGACCGTTATCGGAGATAATCCGTCGCGGAGTTCCGAACCGATAGATGACGTGTGTCTTGAAGAAATGGAGGATGTTCTCCGTCTTCACTTCTCTTAGCGGTACTGCTCCTGCCCACTTATAGAAGTAATCGGTTGTCGCCAGTATGAACCGATGTCCTTTGGACGACGCTGGTTCGATGGGTCCGATTATGTCGGTTCCCTACATTTCGAACGGCAAGCTAGCCACTGTTAGGTGTAGCGGGTTTGGATGCTGGTGGATGAAGTCTCCATGAATTTGGCACGAATGACACTTTTTCACGTATTCGAGACAGTCCTGAATCATCGTGGGCCAATAGTAGCCCATTCTTTTGATCATCAGCTTCATCTTTGGCCCAGCTTGATAAAAACCGCAGAGTCCATCGTGAGTTTCTTGGAAGACTCTCCTTGTTTCTTCCGGTCCCAGGCATCTTAGCCACAGAGAGTCGAACGATCTCTTATATAGAGTATCATTGAGGAAGGCGAAAGACAGAGCTCGTTTCATGAGCTGATGTCTTGAGGATGCATCTTCAGGTGTTCGACGGGATTTGAAGTAGTCTATAAAGACTTCTCTACAATCCTTAGCCTTTTCTTGGTCCTCTATCTGTAGGGCTGTTTGCTTGGTCGCTTCCTTTTCTTCAGATGACTCCGGAGATATTTCTGCCGGTGCAAGAACCCGACGACTTTGTACAATGATTCTTACATCATCGAGGTTTTCATCAGCCAGTTCTTTAGCGAGTTTGGCTAATGCGCCAGCTTTGCTATTTTCTGTATGCGGTATGCTTTCCAGGACGAAGGAGGGAATTTGAGTTAGTTGCTATTGCACTCTCTCGCCATACTTTACCAACTCCGGTTTGCACATTTGATAGTCGCCGTTTACTTGACTAACGACCAGTTGGGAGTCTCCGTATATGAGGAGGTTTTCGATTCCAATGTCGACAGCGATCTCAAGACATGCTATCAAAGCCTCATATTCCGCTTCATTGTTTGTCCTCGTCTCTATTAAGGAAAAGGCAAAGCGCATTATCCCTCTTTGCGGAGTCACGAAGATAAGGTCTACCCCCGATTTGATTATAGGGGTGGTGTGCTTTCTCCTCTTCCTGGAAGATGCCCTATCAAATTAGAGTTCCCATCGGGCACCACTCCCTCATCTCTCCCTGTCGATCATGTCAAACGCGTTCTCGTCCAGCAATTCACAATTGAGGGGTGAATCGGCCGGTATCGGATGCTCAGCGAGGAAATCGGCGATGGCCTGGCCTTTCACTGTCTTGAGAGGTCGGTATGTTATCGAGAATTCCATTAAGAGTAGGGCCCATTTAGCGAGCCGTCCTGTCAGAATGGCTTTTGACATCAAATATTTAAGAGGATCAACTTTTGATATGAGATGGACCTCATGCGCCAAAGCATAATGTCGAAACTTCGTTATTGCGAAGATTAACGCTAGGCAGTGTTTTTCGATAGGGGAGTAGTTGTTTTCTGCCCCCAGAAGAACTCGACTCAAATAGTAGAGGGCTCTCTCTTTCCTTTGGTCGTTCTCTTGTGCCCATAACGCGCCTAACGAACCTTCGAGGGCTGTTGTGTACAGGATGAGGGGCTTTCCCTTGACCGGAGTGGTCAGTACTGGCGGATTCTGTAAGTATTGCTTGATTTTGTTCAGTGCGCTTTGGAATCTGCGATCCCAAACGAACGGGGTTCCCTTCTTTATCAAGTGACTGTATGGACGGTATTTGCCGGAGAGGTTGGCTATGAACCGCCGAATATACGCGAGCTGTCCTTAGAGAGATCGCAATTGCTTGAGAGTTCTTGGCGAAGGCATTTCCATAATCGCCTTGATCTTTGATGGATCTATTTCGATGCCCCGGTGTTGGATGATGAACCTCAGGAATTTGCCCGAGGAAACTCCAAACGCGCATTTGAGAGGGTTCATCTTAAGATTGTATTTCTGAAGACGCTGGAACACTACAAATGCTCCCAGTGTCCTCATATGATTTGCTTTTCACCACAAGGTTGTCAATATAGCATTCGACGATTTCATGTATGAGGTCATTGAAAATCTTCGTCATGGCCCTCTGATAGGTAGCGCTGGCGTTCTTCAGATCGAAAGGCATCACTTTGTAGCAGAATATGCCCAGAGAAGTCCGGAAAGCGGTATGCTTCTGGTCTTCGGGATGCATCTTTATTTGATTATACCCTGATAAGCCGTCCATGAAGGAGAAGACTTTGTGAGTAGACATGTTGTCTATCATCAGCTCGGTAACCAGTACGGGAAAATCATCCTTCGGACAGGCTTTGTTGAGGTCCTGAAAGTCCACGCAGATGCGCACCGTCCCATTTTTCTTCATCACTGGGACAATGTTAGCGATCCAGTCGGGGTATTGAACTTCTTGGATGAAGCCGGGGTCGATTAGCTTCTTGACTTCGGCGTTGATACTCATTTCAAGTTCGAGCCGCATTCTTCTTGATGCTTGTTTGACTGACTTGACGTCCGGAGATATCGCCAATTTATGCACAGCTATTTCTGGATCTACCCCCGGCATCTCGGAGTAGTTCCATGCGAAGCAGTCCTTATACTGCATGAGCACGTCTTTTAGCATAGCCACCTGTTCTTTAGACAGCAGCTCGCTGACGAACGTAGGCCGCGGGTCGTTTGTCGTTCCTAAGTCGATTTTCCTTAGGTTTTCTGCAGTGGTGTGTATCCCATCTTCCAACTCTTTTGGTTCCGGTGGAAATTCTAAGATCAATTCCTCTTCATCCTCTTTTTCAAAGCACCAGGAGGGGTCATCCATATTCTTGGGCACTCCTTCTTCTGATAGCGTTATCACGTGACAGGTACGAGATCGTTTCCAAGACCAATGTTGATCTGGTTCTACTCTCGCCATATACGTTGCTTTTGGCACATGCTTTTGTGGTGGGGCTACTCTCCAACTGTTGGATAAAGAAAACCTACCGAGTTGATATTGGTCTTCGACCCAGTTTTTGAAGGTGAAGCAGTCTTCAAGTGGATGTCCTATCGCTCGGTGATAGGAGCAATATTCCGGGTGATGAACCTCGCTTGCTTGATCGGGGTATCGAGACTCCGGAAGTGTCATCATCTGATGTTTCATGACAAGGTCGAAGATCATCCTTGTCTTTTCTCGAGGGAAAGAATATGCTCGACCCATCTGTTCTCCGCCGAAATACGGGAGACGGAACCGCGTAGGTCGTCTTGCCTGAATTTGGGGGCAGATGCTATTTGGTTTTATCCGTCCACCTCTCCGAAGATGCCAAGTTGATTTATGGTACCGTGTATCGGAGGTTTAGACATATGTGGCTATTGTAGCAGACTTCGTCAGATTCCCCCTCATTTGAGGGGTTTTGATTATGGGGACGCTCTTCCCCGCAGGCACAAGCCCCTGCAGTTAATTATGCTACCGCATCGCAGCAACAACTTTCTCGTTCTTCTGATGGTCACTTTGTGTCGTGTGTGTTTATTTTATTTTTGATTGCCTGTGGATTGTATACAGAGACTAATTTATGTTGTCGCCCGTAGGGCGTGGATTAGTCCAAATCCGTATTTTCTTAGATTTGGTTTTGGGTTGGGTTTACGGATCGTTAATCTCGTTTGAGACTAAGATCAACTTAAACGTTTGTTAAGGATTCGTTAGTCTAATTTTAGACTAAGATCTACTTAACAGGATCATTTAGATCTAACAAAAGAGCGTTTGGACTCTATTATTTTAGTTTAGGGACATTGCGGTCCATTGGGTTTAAGGACATCATAGTCCGTGACAGTTTAAAGACGTCATAGTCTGTAAAGTTTAAAGACATCATAGTCTATGAGTTTAAGGACCTCACAGTCCATAAAGTTTAAGGACATCATAGTCCATGCGTTTAAGGACCCCACAGTCTGTAAAGTTTAAGGATATCATAGTCCAGTTTAAAGACATCATAGTCTGTGTGGTTTTGATTCAACCGTTTGGGGATGCATAAAAAATTATTGGTTATTAGGACCCTCCATCTCTCTGAAGACGTTGAAGAATTACAACGACATATATCAGAGGTACGAAGAGATGTACCCTTGAACCAATGTTGGTTGGGAGATCTGTAGTCAAGTTTGGGACTAAGATCAGTTAAAAAAATTTATGAGCATATGTGCTCAATTAATCTAAATGAGGGATCTGTGGCGAACTTGGGCTCGGCCCACTCAGTTAAAATGTTGAACATTTATTTGGGCTCGACCCTTTTTATATAACAATGCTGAGCATTGGTTTGGGTTCTGACAACTTTTTATCTTTTGTTGAGTGTTGAGCACTCATTATAGCTCTGGAGCTTTATTTAAAGAACAATTTATGTTCCCTCAGCGCACACGTAAGGGGCACGTGGTGCGCTTGGCGCTGAGCGCCAGATTTAGAGCGCTAAGGCGCTTCCTGTGAAAGAGCGCACACGTGAGGAGCACGTTGTGCGCTTGGCGCTGAGCGCTAGTAAATGAGTGCAGAGCGCTCCTTGTGAAAGAGCGCACACGTGAGGAGCACGTGGTGCGCTTGGCGCTGAACGCCAGTAAATGAGTGCAGAGCGCTCCTTGTGAAATAGCGCACACGTGAGAAGCACGTGGTACACTTAGCGCGGAGCGCCAACCTTGAAGCGCTGGGCGCTTCTTTTGCGCTGTGCGCCAGTCTTGGAGCGCTGAGGCGCTTCTTTTTAATTTGGAGCGCTAAGGCTCTTTTTAGGCAACTTTGATCAGTTCTGCGCTCTGAGAATTAAATTCTCGTTTATAAGAGACATTGTCTCGTGGGTCTAAGAACAAAGTTCTTATTTTTTTAGGAGATGTTACAATCTCTTATTTTTTGTGAAAGACTTTGCCTTTACGGATCTGTGATCTGAAGAGAATTGAATTCTTCTTCCCCCCTTTTTTATGATGAGATGCTATGATCTCTTTTGTGAAAGACGTCTGTCTTATAGATCTATGATCTAGAAAAAGAACTAAGTTCTTCTTCTCTTGATGATATGCTTTGATCTCTCTGTTTTATTTACCTAAGAAATTCTTCTTCTTCCGAGAGCTTGCTCTTCTCTCTGAAATTTCTCAAAGTTTGTGGGGGGGGGGGGGGAGGGGTTCCTCTATGCAAGACTTAAAGTCTTGGGTCCTTTATATAAGGAAGGCTGATTTGTTGAATCAGTTGAAGAGATCTTTTCTCTAATTGATTTGGGGATGTTTCCCACCGTTGGATCTTTGATCCTAGGGCTTCTGTTTTACAGAAGGAAATTTTCTTGTTTTTAACAAGATTGGGAAAATCTTTTCCCATACAGAACTAATTCTGTATCTTGGTGATTTTTAATCACCATTGGATCTTTGATCCAACGGTGCTCTAATTTTCAGAGGTAATCCGATGATTTTTAGTCATCTTTGTTGGATCTTTGATCCAAGGGTGAGGAACATTTAGTTCCAGAGCTAGCGCTCTCGTGCTTTGCACGTGAGCGCTACATCAGAGTCTTTGACTCTTGGTGCTAGCGCACTAAGCGCTAGCGCTCTCGTGCTTTGCACGTGAGCGCTGCATCAGAGTCTTTGACTCTTAGCGCTGGCGCTGCTAGCGCTGGCGCTCTCGTGCTTTGCACGTGAGTGCTGTATCAGAGTCTTTGACTCTTAGCGCTGGCACAGCTAGTGCTTTTATGAAGCGCCGCTTCATTTCAAATTTCAAAATTTGAACAGAGCTTTACTCTGATTGGGGGAAACAAATGCCCCCCCACCGTTGCGCTCACGTGGCTTACACGTGAGTGCAGCGGTGGCAGCATCTGCGCCATTATATCAACTTAGAAGTTGAAACGGCTCTCAGTGCCTATAAATAGGGCCTTTGGCCCTTGAGATGATCTCTGTTCATCTTCTTTCTTGTTTTTCTGAGAATTAATTTTCTTTTAGAGCATAGCTCTCTGCCTCAGAAACTCCTTTTGAGTTAAGACTCTGTCAAATTTTTGGTAAGATTTGAACCCATTAACAGAGCTTTGCTCTACTTAGATCATAGATCTTTAAAGATTTTTAGGGTTTCTTAACCCGTTAATTAAAAAACAGAGCTTTGCTCTCTCTAGATCATGGATCAGAAAAAGAAATCCCTGTTAGGGTTTCTTTTAACCTATTAACGAAGAACTCTTAGAGTTCTCTTTGCAGATCTTAAAGATCCTGAAGTTTTTACTTCTGTAGAAAGATTTGCTTTTAGGTGTTTTTGATGGATTATTCTATCTTCTTTACAGAGCATTGCTCTTTAGAAATTTTGGGGGAATTTTATTCCCTTCATGATTAATTATGACAGATGTTATATCTGTTGCAGAGCACTGCTCTCAAGGGAGATTTACTCCTTGGCCCAAGGGGCCCTCATTAAATGTAACGTTTCTGAAATCGTTATATGAATTTTTCCGTTTTAGGGTAAAATAGTCGGTATTTTCCGTTTTAACCCGATTGTGATCAAACCTTTGTACAGACTTGACTGCGCCTAGTTTAACTAGAATAGTGCTAGTGCGCGGGCTTTGGGGGTCAATTGGAAGTTTTGGTTCACATGGATTTTTTTTCCCTAATTAAAATATTATTTTAATGTGTTATTTATGCACTTAATTATTGGTTAATGTTGTGCATATCATTTTTGGCCAAATTATCATTCTTTCATTGTGGCCGAATTCATCAAGTGAGGGTGTGGGTTTTGTTTTGGAGATGAGTCATTGTTTTTTATTCTAGAATGAAGGTGAGGTGTATTTGTGACTCATCCTTTTCTTTAATGTCTTTTGAAAAGCTTAAGATCTTTTGTGGAGATATTTCTAATGGTCACCATTTTTGAATCCTTGTGCTCACCCCCATTTTGTTTTTCCCAGAGAACAATTTCAGCCCCCCTTAAGTGGCCGAGACCAATTTTCTTTTGGTGCATGGGCTGATTTTATTTGTTCATTGAAAAAATCCTTTGCACACAAAATTCCATTCATGGCAACTTCTTTTGCCTTCACCCAATTGCTTGGGTCTCTTGAGACAAAGTATTCTACACTCTCTCTACTTCAATTTTGGACATGTCGGCTAGCAAACTTTATGTCCGAGTTGCTTCAGTTTGAAGCGGGAGCCCGTATAAAAATTCGTTGACGTGGTGCTACTACGACGAGGAGACCGGAGATCGGAGATGCCGCGAGGAGCGTGGAATGATATCTAAAGACCGAAGGACACGGATCAATCAGTATAATTTCTTAAACCACTTTACAGTTTACTAGTTAGGGTTTTGATGTGTTTAAGTGATTAATCTTGAAGTGTAGACTTGGATAACCTAATTATTTTGTGAGAATGATATTTGTTAAATTCCTATTTGTCTAATTGAGATAATTAGCAAACTAGGTTTTACTAAAACATGTTTTGGGTGAGATTAAAATGGTAGTAAAGGTTTGGATGGATTAATTAAGCCGGTTTGTGATGATTGTGATCACTAGATAGTTTAAAACATCTAGCATTGTGTTAAAATGAGCTAAAATGATATAAACTGCTTACTAGGTTTTTGGTAAAAATTAGACATGGGTTTTAATGGATGTGGTGATGATGTATATATTATTATCGACGATAATTATATGTGTTGTGAATGAGTATTGGTGCGATTAGGTTTTTGGCGTGGCAGTTTCATGTATAGCGACCATAGTTATGGTTTTGGCTATGTTTTCCGATATTTGGATTTCTTGGTTTTGCGACTGGATATTGTATTTGGTGGACGTTTGTACGTCAATGACGAGGGTTGTTTGGTTGTTTTGCATGCGTAGGCTATAGGTTCTAACCTATGAGCGCACCGCGTGCCGTATTTGGATTTCGAAATTTAATGTTAATAGCTTTGCGATTTCATATTGATTGTAGGTACCATTCGCGGGGATTCCGAGACGACGAAGTGCATCGACTGCGGTTAAGCGAGGAGTTTAGCAGGTGAGTAGATTTATATCTACGGGGGAAGTCGGGTGGATGTCGTATAGCACCCCCGCAAACATTGCTATGGAATATCGTTTGATTATTTTATCCTGATAATGATATGCGATGGACATGATTGTAGGATTTACAAACGATAATATGATAGAAATTGATGCTAATGGACATATTGACATATGAGAATATGGTATGATAAGTGAATCATGATGGCTACAAATTGAAAGAGAACAAGTGTGACGTTTATATAATGTGATTGCGAGATATTAATGTGATGAACGAGTATACGATGTGATATGATGACTTAGTGTGATACGTCATTTTATGGATTTGAGTCGATATGGGATTGTTGATACTTTTGTAGGTCCCCTGATACAAGATTGACATGGATGTGACCTGAGAGATAGGTATATTTATATGGATAATGTGTTGCATTTTGAGTGATATGCCGTACGGGACTTAGATCCGTACCCCGATGTTGTATAGGTTGATAGAATCCCTATTTGTTTATTGCCGCCGTACGTGGATTTTCGTACGCGATGAGTTTTACCTGTTGATTTATCCATACCCTTGATTAGAGGATGCCGTACGATGGATTATACCGTACGTGATGTTGTGAGGCTGGATGCCGATTGATAGATTCACTGACTCGGATTTATTGTAGACACGTATACCTTATAGCATTTAGTTGACGATGTACTTTATGCTACGTTCATGTTATTCTCATTACATTACATATACCTATGCTAGTACACCTACACCATTATCGATGATGCGTATGTTGCACATACACATATTGCCGGCTCACACACTTCATCATCGATAATTGCTATGTCACTACACAGTAGAATTGCTACATCATGCTATGATATATTTGCTATGTTCATATCCTTGTTCCACGTTGCATGAGATATACGGACATGCTTACATCGTGTTATATGTTGCATACCTTGCTACAGCTACATGCACATCATGCATACATACTGACATGTACACCCACATATCTTGCTATAGCTGCATATACCCCTAAGTGGTATTGTATTGACATGTGATATAGAGATATTGCTTATTGTGCTATTGTGCTTATGAGATGCATCATACATACCTGCTTACATGTAGATACACTTATCTTGCTATAATTACATGTACGCCTCATATGACGCTGCACTTGATTTCGGAGGATTTGGGAACCACATGATATATTTTAAAACTGATTCATTTAAAAGAGAGGTTTTCCCTTAATATGCTCATATTGCTGTTTTATATTGTATATATCAGTTTTTTCATGGATTTACGCATTGAGATATGGATTTCATGTGATTTATGGATTTGAGAACCGTGGGGGTATTTCAAGAAACTATGTATTGTTTGAAAACCCGATTTCTCTTGATATGATATTTTGATGCGTCCACCATGAGATTTCTCGGTTATGAGATTTGTGATATATACCCGATGCGAGGAGTGTAGTAGGCCGTGTGCGGGTACATGGTGGAGCCCGGTACGGTTCCCCTCGGCAAGAAGTTCGCAGATGATAGGCGATGAGCCTAGAAGGCTGGGCAACTACCTACCGGTGATAGTATTTGGACTCGGTGGTTATCGTGGGGATACCGACCGGAGTGATGTACAGACATGACATCAGGGCCAGTCGCGGGGACGGCGCCTGAGGCATGAGGATTTACGTGTCGATGCTAAACACGGGTTTCATGATATTTCGAGTGTCGAGGTTAGACACTCAGGTTTCCATGATTTTGTTGTGTCGCGAGGGACACACGTTATTTTATATCCTTATATTTAGCTGCATATGCTTTTATGATATTTACATGCAGGAGTTGTTGTGTCAGTGGATGACACGTGGACGAGATCCACTACATACATGCATTGATTTTATTGTTGGACGAGATCCACTGCATACATGCATTGATTTTATTGTTGGAAGAGATCCACTGCATACATGCATTGATTATATTGTTGGACGAGATCCACCTACATACATGCATTGACTATATTGTTGGATGATACGCACTTGCTGATAGGCATTTATTATGTGTTGGCACATATGCAGATACGGTCACCCTAGATATCATAGTATTACCTTTATGATATAGTTGACCTAAGAATCGTTGTTTATTTCGATTTCTACCTGGTGATGTTTTTCTATTCACGAGTTGGCAACTCACCCCCGTTGTGCCACAGTTCTTGCAGGTTGTCTGCATGGATCAGTTGCGGCATCATTGGCACACAGCTGTTTTCGGGTGACTTGCTTATGGTAGGTGGTACATGTTGGATCGTGGCGCTCTTGTATTCATTATTCATATTGTATCTAGTCACTCCATCAATTCAGAAACTAGCAAATTGTATATGTTGCAGACTTAGAAGACTTATAGTTGCGAGACTTGATCGATGGGTTTTATGTTCGCTTTTGGGGTTGATGTCTTGCTTTACTTTTTTTTCCTTATGTGGATCTTCGCCGTTGGGCGTCGTATATTTATGCTTGTGGTGGTTTTTTCCGCCGTTGAGCGTGATTTGCTCCCGTTTGTGATGCTTTATTTATATTCCGTGCTGTACCCGTTTTTGGGGTTAGTTTTTACAAGGGAGGTGCTGCGCAAATTTTCAAAGGACAAAACATGATTTACAATATCTTTATTTCAAAGCTTCACCTCTTTATTTCTTAAAAAAAAAGGTTTAGATTTATGGGTTTTCAGCTTACTTGAATTACGTTACGTCTGTAGACGTTGCGTGATTTAAGTGCTGGTTGCGAGCTAATATTTTGGGTCGTGACATTAAATGAGAATCCTTTTTTTAGGATTTCCTCATTTAATGACTGTCTCATCAAATGATAAGACTGTCTTATTAATGATGAGCCATCATCTAGATTGTGTGGGTCCCCCTTGGTCCCTTTCCACTGCATTGCAGTGTGGCACGAATTTAAAGTACCATGTGCCAGAACTTAAATTGTAGCTTTGACGGCTAATTTTTTTTTGTTCTTTTTCACGCAGGTACTATGTCTTTCGACATTTCTTTCCCGTTTGTCCGTTCGGAAAGCGGATTCCCTGAAGCGCCTGTGGACAGGGAAGTTTTCGCGTTGATCAAAGATCACGATCCGGAGCAAAAGAATCTTCATTTATGGGGAACATGGTATAGTTAGATCATCAGGGGTTGGCGGAGCTTTTCTTGCGCGGCACCTTCGGAGTCTATCTCGGTGATTCCTTATGCTGACGCACCTCCGGTGAACTATGCCGTGGAGGAGGTCAACTGGACCTCAGAGGGTTGCCTTCAACCCTCTATGGCTGCGATACCCGTACAGCCGCTGCCGGCTTTGGATACTCTAGGGCGGCGTATATGTCAGGGCGAGTCGCGCCCGTGGGGACAGCCGTACATGATAGGCCTAACTCCTCGCTATCCAGCCGGGTATTTGCAGTGGGCCGCTATATTTTGTCGGCCAAGAAGTCGCAAATGCTGAAGCTCGGGTTGTATCCCGCGATTTACGCTTCTCTCTTTCAATATTCCGCGCCTCCTGCATGGTGGGTCAAGGTTTTTCTGGAGCAATGGAATATTCCAACCCACACCTTCCTTCTGTCGGATCGAGAAGTCTCAGTATCTTTGGAGGAGTTTGCAGAAATCTCTGGCTTACCCGTTAGGGGAGAACACTACGAGGAGTTACTTCCTCCGGACGAGTACATCTTTGCCACCAAATCAGTGGTAATGGGTCTTACCCCGGAGAATGCCATTCAACACCAATTCTCGAGCTTGATCAAGATGTTGAATATATATGAAAGTCTATTTCTGGAGTCCGGAGGGCATGGAATTAGCTACACAGACTTCATCGCTCGCTTTCTTCGTTCGGAAGCCTTATCGAAGCAAGCTGCGCTGTTCGCCAAGCTTGACGACCCGTTTAGTTTTGGTTTGGATAACAAACCGACGGCGGAGGCGGATTTAAAAAGTTTTTTTATTCCGACTGCTCCTGTTGTTCCCTTCGCGGAGCTTGCTGCTCCGGACGTCGATGAAGAGACGTTCGTGCTGGGGTGTAAGTCTATGGTAGCGCCCCGGCCGTCGATCCGAGGCCAAAATGCGGAAACAAATAACTTTTCATAAACTTGAAACTGGCGCTAACGCAGACTTTTACCCGGATCGAACCATTAACATTAAACTAGCAATCTAAAGAGGGTTAGAAAATCTATACCGATCGATCCGTGTCCTTCGGTCTTTAGCCACCATCTTTAGCTCCTTACGACATCTTCGATCTCGCTCGATCTCCGGTCTCCTCATCGGAAAGGGCACCACATCTATGAATCCTTTTACGGGCTTCCGCTTCGAACCGAAGCAACTCGGACATGAAGTTTGCTTGCCGACGTGTCCAAGGCGAAGTAGAGAATGTGTGTGATAACTTTGTCTCTTGACACTTGATTTATGTGAAAAAGTATGTAGTAGTTAACCACAATCAATAACAGTGTCGCGCGTAGCTAGACCGAGATGAGTACGGGTCGTCCTCAGGGAAACGTTGAATCTTTTACTCTTAGTTTAGATAAGTTGAGAAAGGAGGAAGAAATAAGAATGTTGTAGAATGGTTTCTAGATCTACGTTAAGCAAGAATGCAAAATATATAGATATAGATTATTTTAGGGATGCAGCTAATATAATAAGAGGGCTTGTAGGGTTCGTTAGGATCTAGTAGTTATGGATGATTAATTAAAAGTTACCCTTTTTATCCTTTAATATATTTAAAACTAGAACGACGGTGATGCGTATAGATTAGGGTTTCTGGAGGGAAAAGGAATCCCACTCTTAACCCTTATCTCGACACGGAACTCCGTTCATATCTAGCCTTTACCAAAACAATCATTAATCTAATCTCTAATCGCGGTCGGGACTAACAAAGAATTGTTAGCGCGCCCGATTAGAATGTTAATGATTCTTTTGATAAAGTTTATAAACTTTATAGGACGTAAAAAGGGTTTAGGGATCTTCATCATCCATTAACCTACCCTAATCCTACGAACCCTAACAAGCGAAGAATTACTCGTGCATGTTGGGAGAAAAAGAGATGGAGAGAAAATGCATAATTAAACTACGAAGAAATAGAATAAGAAAGAGAAAGCTACCTTTATTAATCAACAATATTCATTACACTTGAATCCTTAGAAAATGATTACAATTTCTAGTTACTTTTCGATCTCTTCTAAAGAGGTAGACGAACAGTTGATGATCAGCCTGGATGCATGAGCCGTCTTGGACTTCGTGATCTCGTCGGCTTGATGATTTTTCCAAGAGGCTCTCGGTCCTTATTTATAGTCCCAGAGCCAGAACCCTAGCTTCCTAATTTGGAAACTAGTTGTTACGATTCTAACCAAAAAAATCCAGAATCCCAACTCCCTTAAAGTGCGGCGGAACCGCGGCCGTTGGATGGGTTTGACCGCGGATCCGCGGTCTTATGGTGGGATCTTGGCCTTAAATTTCTTGTGGCTTCTTCTGGTGACACGTGGTGATCTTTTGAATCTATGGAAACTGAAAATCTTTTCTACGTCACTGCCAGAATTGATTTCATTAGTTTACTTTCTTAATTAGGTAGGTTTGTTTTGCCGACTTTGATTTCCTTGATTTCAGCCCTGCAAATTCTGCACAATATCTCAACAAATAATATTTAGTAGAGTTTGTTATATTGAGATATTAACTTAACCATTAAGAATTGGTCAAAGGTATTTAATAAGGTAAGCATATTTAATTGGGCCAAATGTTACATGGATAATATATGCTTACTTTTTCCTACCAAATGTTAATTATAATATATAAACACATGAAAATAGTATTTTTACAGATAAACCCTCATATGTATCATATATTATAATAAACACCTTTCATTGTATAGAAATAGTAGGAAAAATGTCATATTAAATGTGCAGTTTTATCAACTGAACAAATACCCCCAAACTTATCTTTGATCGTCCCGAGCAAACTAGTTTATTCAAGAGAAAGAGAAAAAGAAAGGAGAAAACTAAGCACACTTTCGTAGGCAACACGATTGCACTGAGCGCGTGCAACAAGCCGTTAAACCTCTAGGTGTACCTAGTAGGAGGAGTGTTGTCTCCTGAGGATTTTCAGCGGATTACACCCACAAAATCCTATAATAAAAGAGAGATGGTGAAAGTTACATATAAAGATAAGAACTATAAAAAAAAGACTTTGAAAACTAGAGTTTCCAACTAATACTAGCTTTTCGGTTGTCATGAGCCCTATCTTAATAGTCATGAAAAAATGTTAGAAATCACACCATCCCTCAATAAAACATCGTCTTTATTTTTCGTTCCTACCTTTCATCCAAACATCGTTCATATACCCCTATGTGTGTGTATAGAACATCCCTACACTCGGAGAATTCAATTCAAGCTATCATACTCTTGTCCATCTACCTCAGTACTTTTTAATTTGATGAATATTTATATGGATTCGCTCACACATATTCATGCGACCATTAATACTTCTTGAGGTACTAACCGACCGATTACTTATGTGCTTTCTGATTAGGTGATAGTATTTTCCTCGTCTTGCACCACCTAAGGCTTAGCAGTGACTCCCAGACCAGTTGGTCTAAGGCACTAGGTGATGAAGCACCCTCGCTATATTTTTTTATTGCTGCCTTGGCGATAACAAAACCAATGTTCATTTTTTTCTTCACCATTTTATATTTTATTCATTTTTTTATTTCCTTCATACTTTGGCTTTTAGACAAGAGCATTTCAAGGTATCCTCTACTATCCCGAGTTTCAAGACATGTGTAAGTGCATATAGTAGGGTATCAACATTCAAATGTTTGGTTTCCAGAATAGAAACTATTTTTTAGACTTATTTTTATCCTCAGATTAGTGACTTCCTTCATCTTACCAACCCTTGGGACAACAGCTCATAACTACTTATTACCAGATCGTTTAAGAAAACTTCTAATTTTCTTGGTTTTCTTAAACTATTCTTATATTTTGGATGTAATTTTTCACTTTCAACTCTTTTGTTATAAATTTTTTTTTAAAATTTTGAAAATGTTGTGCTTATGCAAAGTATGATGCAAATTGATGTGTAAATAAGCACAAACCTCCCCCAAACCTGTTTACAGCAGTGTCCTCACTGATGTCATCCGTTAAGCTCAAAAACCTGTAGACCTGGGAGGAAATTATTAATGGGGGCTAGAATATATGAAAGTGAAAATCCTCCCCCAAACTTATTTTTGGCTCACAATTTTGTAAAAATCATTTTCTTTCAAGAGCCAAAATATCCCCTCCCTCAAACTTGAGTTAAACTATGTTAATCTTTTAAAATCACACGAGGGGATCAAGATTATTGGTCAGTGCCAAACTTTGCAAAGACCGAAGGTCAACACCAACCATTCAAAAATTTTATCGATGAAGCACCAAGGTTGGTGGAAGAACATGTCACCTTTCGACGTGAAGAAGTGGGGAGGCGATAAGAGGTGTAATGGAAAATGATTGCATCTCAATTTGGAGAGACGACATAGTGATAATGATGATGGATTACTCGCATTATCATGATTGTCCAGAAGAAGGGGTGGAGGTTCAATTTCTTTGTCTTGGAGTTGATTCATCTCAACACCCGTGTCTTGTAAAAATGCGAGTTCATCAGCGAAAATTTCCTCAAAGCTTTCGTCGATACCCCGAAGAATAATGTCATCAGAAAAAATGGGGCGATCGTCAGACTCTATAAAAAGTTCCTCATCAGCGTTAGATGTTGACCCGGACAACTCGGTGGAAGAGTCCTTGTCAAGCAACGACATATAAAAAGAGTCAGAATTACGAAGTTGATCAAATTCGCTGCTGTCGACATCCATTAATTTGACAGAACACACATGAGCATCTGGTTCAGAGGGTTCACTTCCCAACTTGTAAATGTTAAGCTCAATTGATTTCTTTCCAAAGGATAGGGTCATAGAGCCGTTTCTACAATTGATTACAGCGTTGGAAGTGGCCAAAAAGGGTCGACCGAGTATCACCGGGATTTGATTGCGTGGGTTTGCCACAGGTTGTGTATCAATAACGATAAAGTCCACAGGAAATATAAATTCCCCGATTTTGACTAACATATCTTCTAGCTCACCCCTAGGTTGGGTGATAGATCGATCAGCCATCTGAAGAGTGCAATGCACAGGTTTTAACTCTCCGATCCCTAATTGCTCATAAACAGAATACGGAAGCAAGTTAACACTAGCACCTAAATCGAGTAGAGCACGATTGATATTTTTACCCCCAATGAAAATAGAAATTGTAGGACTTTCAGGGTCCTTTCGTTTCTTGGGTAGTTGTTGTGTAAAAGCAGTGCTCACATTACTCGCAAGGAAAACTTTTTTAGGTACATGAACTTTTCTCTTCCTAGTGCACAAGTATTTTAGGATTTTCGCATATGACGGAACTTGTTGAATAGCATCTAGGAGAGGAATGTTTATGTTAACTTGCTTAAAAATTTCCACAATCTTCTCCATTTGTGGACTTGGTCTGTTGCCCCTTAACCTGTTTGGATAAGGTGCTTTATCAATAAGGGTTTGGTCCAACATTAGAGAGGATTGTGGGGATGGAGTGGATCCCAGAATTGGAGTGGGGATCGTTTTAGGTAGATTCGAGGAAATGGGCGAAGGGTTCGAGCCTTGGGGAAAACGGAGAATAGGCTCGGAAGTAGGTGGGAGACTAGACGAATTATGGGAAGAAGAAGAAGAAGCTGGGGTATCATTGGTGTCACCAACATCAAATTGCTCACCCACTCGGTTATTTAGCGCTCTCCCCGATCTCAACGTAGTAATGGCATTCACATTATGATTTTGTGAATGGCCAAGATTCGGTAGGGGTTGAGATGGGAGTTTCCCTTTCTCTCTCGCACTCATTGCGGCGTTTAACTGTGCGAGTTGGTATTCTATTGATTTAATACTCTCACCATGGGAGGTGGAGTCTTTCTTTATGGTATCAATAGAAGACTTCATCTCAGCCGACAATTGCATGGAATGTTTCATGAACATATCCAAAGTTTGTGCAAGTGAAGAGTTGTCAGTACCGGCCACTTGTTGTGTAGAAGTGTTGGCCGGATTTTAGAAATTTTGTGACTGAAAGGGAAGCTGATTCTGTGGTTGTGGTTGCTGTGGAGGAGGTCTTTGATAATTTCTTTGTTGGTTTTGATTCCAAGCAAAGTTAGGATGATTCCTCCATCCTTGATTGTACGTGGAAGAATAAGGGTCGTTTCTAGGTCGCTGCTGAAAAGCAACATTAGTTTGAAACGATGCATTCATAGGACATTCTTCCGTTAAGTGTGAAGGATCCGAACAACAACCACAGACGGTCTTAGGAAGCGTGACCTGATTTAGGGAGAATGATGAGAATTTGTTCTCAATAGCGTCGAGTTTCTTCTGTATCGCTGCCATTTCGATTTTTAGTGCGATAGAAATATCGAGCTGGTGAATACCTCCCTTAGTTGAAGGTGGCCTTACGCTTTCCCACTGCAAAGTGTTTTCTGCGAGATCTTCCAGATATTTCCATGCTTCACCGTTATCTTTAGACATGAAATTGCATTGACACATTGTTTCAAGCATCTGCTTTGTCGCTGGATTAATGCCCTCATATATAATTCGACATAAATCCCATCTTTGTATTTCATGATGAGGACATTGGACAAGCAGATCCCTGAAACGTTCAAAGCACTTCCAAAATGGTTCATTGGGAAGCTGGGTGAACTGGTTGATCTCGCTCCTAATATGGGCAGTCTTGTGGTTTGGGTAAAACTTCTTAAGAAATGTTATGACGAATTCATCCCAATTAGTGATAGAGTGTGCAGCAGTATTATAAAGCCATTTTTCTGCCAAGTCGCACAGTGTGAATGGGAGAATACGCAAGCGCATAGCATCGACAGTCAACTGTGAAGTACCCATCATTGCGCATACGTTTTCGAATTTGGTGATGAAAACGTATGCGTCTTCCGACTCAAGCCCGTAAAATTTGGGCAGCAGATTGATGTAGTGGGGTTTAATTTCTAAATTATCCCCGTTAGCTGGTGGAAGAGATAGACAAGTGGGAAGAGGACCACGGATAGGATAACATCTCTCTTGGAGAGAGATGCACGGTGGATTCTGCGCACCTACGGGCGGTGGCAGCGTGGTGTTATATTCTGATGGAGTGCCGTCCATCTCGGTCGTTGTGTGTGGTGGGGGAAAAGAAGATGAAGAAGTACCGACTTCGGCGTCGATAGCAGGAACGCGGACAAGACGGGCACCAGGATCCCGTGTCCAGCCGAGCATGCACTAAGCGGGTTTAGTGCAAGTGGCAGCGTGTGTGTGATTTAAAATTGGCTTGTTTTGAAAAAAGTGGGACTCAAGACAAATCACTCTAAAATGCATAAGCAACCCTAGAACTAAGGTTACCTAGGTCAGTCTCTAGACCGCTCCTAGACTTCCAAAGGACAAGCCGTATGATCAATCCTCTACCACCTCTTTACTACTCTTGTGGCCAGGTAAGTGCCAGGTAAGTGGGAGGTATCCGCTATACGAATTACTGAAAATAGCGGGCCTAATTAAGTAAACCACTTGCCTTAGACACACTTGCCTAGGCACCTAAAAAGTAATGCGGATAAGCGATAGATTACCCATGACCTTCCTCTGTCCTTAATGAGCGCGACAGTCCTTAGAGTCTGGTCTAGATATTTTTTAAATTAATGTAGGGTTGATGCGGATGCTCGGTTTATGATTTGTGGGGCTTAGGAAGGGTGATGAAATCCCCACCTAATCTTGATTTGGTCTTTGCCCCTTAAAGTCCGTATTAAAATATGCAAAACAAAACCAATCACAAAACTTTTGCAAAAAGATTTTTTTTTGAGCGGCGCTATTTTGCAAAGAATCCTGCAGAAAATAGATTTTATTGGATTTGAGAGGAGAGAGAAGGAGTTAAGAAAGATACCAGAGAAGTTCGGAACCCTAGATCTCCTGTTTCCTCAAGTCTGTGACTCTAGATCTCCTTGCAAAAATTCACGCACAAATCGTTAAATATGCAATTTGCAGTTTTGTTTTAATAATGATATGAATCGTCTAAGAATTCAACACAAATAGCAAGAATAAAAAATTACGCACGTATCCCCGGCAACGACGCCATTTGATTTATGTGAAAAAGTGTGTAGTAGTTAACCGCAATCAATAATGGTGTCGCGCGTAGCTAGACCGAGATGAGTACGGGTCGTCCTCTGGGAAACGTTGAATCTTTTACTCTTACTTTAGATGTGTTGAGAAAGGAGGAAGAAATAAGAATGTTGTAGAATGGTTTCTAGATCTACGTTAAGCAAGAATGCAAAATATATAGATCTAGATTATTTTAGGGATGTAGCTAATATAATAAGAGGGTTTGTAGGGTTCGTTAGGATCTAGTAGTTATGGATGATTAATTAAAAGTTACCAATTTTATCCTTTAATAGATTTAAAACTAGAACGACGGTGATGCGTGTAGATTAGGGTTTCTGGAGGGAAAAGGAATCCCACTCTTAACCCTTATCTTGACACGGAACTCCGTTTATATCTAGCCTTTACCAAAACAATCATTAATCTAATCTCTAATCGCGGTCGGGACTAACAAAGAATTGTTAGCGCGCCCGATTAGAATGTTAATGATTCTTTTAATAAAGTTTATAAACTTTATAGGACGTAAAAAGGGTTTAGGGATCTTCATCATCCATTAACCTACCCTAACCTACGAACCCTAACAAGCGGAGAATTACTTGCGCATGTTGGGAGAAAAAGAGATGGAGAGAAAATGCATAATTAAACTACGAAGAAATAGAATAAGAAAAAGAAAGCTACCTTTATTAATCAACAATATTCATTACACTTGAATCCTTAGAAAATGATTATAATTTCTAGTTGCTTCTCGATCTCTTTTAAGGAGGTAGACGAACAGTTGATGATCAGCCTGGATGCGTGAGCCGTCTTAGATTTCGTGATCTCGTCGGCTTGATGATTTTTCTAAGAGGCTCTCGGTCCTTATTTATAGTCCCAGAGCCAGAACCCTAGCTTCCTAATTTGGAAACTAGTTGTTACGATTCTAACCAAAAAAATCCAGAATCCCAACTCCCTTAAAGTGCGGCGGAACCGCGGCCGTTGGATGGGTTTGACCGCGGATCCGCGGTCTTATGGTGGGATCTTGGCCTTAAATTTCTTGTGGCTTCTTTTGGTGACACGTGGTGATCTTTTGAATCTCTGGAAACTGAAAATCTTTTCTACGTCACTGCCAGAATTGATTTCTTTAGTTTATTTTCTTAATTAGGTAGGTTTGTTTTGCCAACTTTGATTTCCTTGATTTCAGTCCTGCAAATTCTGCACAATATCTCAACAAATAATATTTAGTAGAGTTTGTTATATTGAGATATTAACTTAACCATTAAGAATTGGTCAAAGGTATTTAATAAGGTAAGCATATTTAATTGGGCCAAATGTTACATGAATAATATATGCTTACTTTTTCCTACCAAATGTTAATTATAATATATAAACACATGAAAATAGTATTTTTATAGATAAACCCTCATATGTATCATATATTATAATAAACACCTTTCATTATATAGAAATAGTAGGAAAAATGTCATATTAAATGTGCAGTTTTATCAACTGAACAACACTCTAGGATTCTCAACACATGAGATGGTTAGAGCGGAGGTAGAAGATGATTCCATGGTGGATGTTGTGAGCAAGAAGAAGAAGGAAAAGAGAAGAGGCTTTTCTTTTCTTAATGTGTTGGAATGATAATATGGGATCTAGAATAAATCAAGAGCAACCCTAAGCCTAACATGGCTGCCCTCTCTCTCTCCAATCATCATATCAACATAATAATCAATCATAAAATGTGACATTTGCACAAATAATGATACCATGAGTCACTAGATTGCATATGCCACATTTAATGCACCTCATGATGAATTCCACTCACAATTTCCACAAGCAAACATTAATCCAAATGTTTGCAACAATAAAAAGAACGACATCATCTAAAGTAAACTCGTGACGGATCACAAGAATATCCCTCACCTGTATATACATACCTGCATCCGCATTCCGACTGAATGCAAATGCGATGAGACTAAAGTAATCCAACAAATCTAATACTAGGATCCAACTTAAACCAAAACCCACTAGTATGATCCGTCTGATCATGATTTGTGCACTACTGCACGTATATGATCGAACCCTGCCATAATATCATACGACCTCTACAACGTTTCGCCCTAAACTTGAGACTGTCTGTGAAGGACTCTAAAGACTCGTCAATATTTTGGCTGTGGATTTAACCACTAGCACGTCAGTGGTACTAGCTGTACGTAACGGGCTACCAGGTATTGACCAAAAGTGAGGTCGATGTGCGAACTCTTCCTGACACCCTACTGAGCCTGTCAGTGACAATATTTGTACAGTCCGGTCCGTTCGTCTATGAGTATCGCATGTCAGGCCTAGGGGGTTGGTAAAAGTTAGACCCCCAAAAGCGGTACAAGTCGTGTCGGAGTATAGCCCAGAACACCCTGAGATACTACTGGAATACCTACCAGTAAATCTCCTGCCTTGGCTAAGGACTTCATGTAATGGCTCTCCTAGACACAGCGCGATCTCACTCCCAATACCGGGAGAGACGAAACCTCTGCCGATCCGCTCACTGCCTCCATGTGGCTCGTGACTGTACCCAACTAAAACATGTTTGCACGACTCCTTTGAGCCGTGGTAGGGTAGTAATCAAACCACAGTGGGAACTCACACGAGACAAATAACGATCTCAGGTCGATAGACTAACCTGTACACATGTAACCAGGGAACTGCTATCTGACGTCAGGTATAATACCAACTAGCATGTTCCCGGCGAGTCCTGTCCAGTGTACTCATAACCCAATGAGCACCTGTATACATCTTAGGTGAACCAACTGACACCAATGGCTTGTGAGACCGGCCACCGCCCCTCGTCGGGGTCTCGACTGTATACACTAGTCTACTAATGGAGTGTCAATACCCAGTCTCGAAACTCCCACGACTAGGGACCACTTTAAGGATGTGCTTATAGACCACCCAACTCTCACGTATATGATCGCCATCATACTGCTGGTAGTCAAGCAAGAATTCTAAGGGCTCTATCAACGTGTAATAGTGATTTGCAATATCACTTAAAGCTCTACACGATGATAAAGATAAACCAGATAGCATACTATCATCTTGAGTAATATTGTCCTACCGGCATAGGTCCTCCCTCAACCATTGCAATCACGTGCCTGCGATCCAATAATTGACTTTGAGGGCACTATATCCAACAATCTCCCACTTGCACTCAAGGCTAATTATTGCGATGCCGCATACTCACAGCCCGTGTGATACCAAACACCCAACTGCTCTACTAATCAGTTTCACAAAGCTCGTTCGTAAAACTATTGCGTTCGAGGAATAGCCTCAGTGAGTGGATCCGCCCTGATGTTTCTTTCTATGTCTCTCTTAATCTCATGTTCGCGGAGAAACCCATCTCCCGAAATGAGCAATATCTGTCTTAGAATATGTCTAGATATCTGATGGGACTTAGTTCATAAATGAACTCCAAATCCAAACTTCTTAGACTGTATCGTCAACTGAATCTAATCAGTATCCTGCGCCATGCCTTCCTCAGTATCTGCTTGGACCACCTGTCCAAACTACTGCCCCTCGTCAGAGGGAAAACTATAACTCTGACAGTCACTCTGTCATCCAGGTCACCTTGGAAGCCTAGAATGAAAACCGTCTCCCGAAGGAGGCTGTCGTTATCATATCCATAGAACATCCACTTATGTTCTAAAACTGCTTCCGAATGTTTCTCCATGATTGGATTAATATCAACTTATCGCAGCTTGTGCAAAAACAACACCTGGTGTGGTACTTGACATTTCGTGATTGACTCAATTGCCTAAGCAAGTGATATGTCAATCATGCACATCCCTATCCTCTTTAGTCTGTAAGACACCTTTAGAGAGGGTGACTCCATCACCTGCAAGTATACTACCGTGCAAGGAGTCGTCCATTCTAAAACATCTTTAGAATGCTGTCTAAGTACCCAGATTGGGACTCTCCCCAAATCTATATCTAAAACCATAGATCTAGTAACCAGAATGTCTGATATAATATCCAAGCCTTATGTGGAGAAATCACTGTGTAACAACCATAATATAACCGATCGTAGTGCTGGAATTTTACTTCCTATTCTGTGTATGTCATCCAAATACCAGGACATCACACCCTACTACCTTCTTAACAGATCCATCTCCTACTCTGACGAAGTCAAAGTCCATGACTGTCACATCAAAAATAGATGATCTATCTCCGCTATATCTGCTTTAGTATATAAATAGACACAAGCTACTTGCCCACTATACTTCCGCTGCTCCCACTGACTACGACAACCCTCTGGCAGAGTCATATACACGTGCACTTCTAAAGCTAGTTTAGAACGACGATATACTCATCCTCCTGCCGGGTCTCATAGCCTAGAAAAACAGTAGAGTCAAGTCTGGGAAAACTAGAACCTCCCTGTCACCGTCCTTGAGCATACCGAAGTACCTCTCGAGTGCCTGAGCTTACCCACTATATCTGCGGAGTGGCTAATGGAATGTCAAACCTGATTGAATCTTTAGGTTCTTATCAAATTTCCAGTAATCGTTTGTGGTTCTGGAATCACTTCCAGTTCTACCATACTCCCACTACTGTTTTCTGAAAAAATCCATTTTTATCAAAACTGTGGTGAGTCAAGAACAATATCACTATTGATCTTCCAGATGGTAGAAAGTCAACCCTCGTCATAACCCGGATTAACCTACAAACAACCATTATAGAAACATGCCTTGAGTTATCCAGAGTCTGGTTTTAAGCATAAGCCGGACAACTCCCCGTACCTTAACATTGTTAAGATATGAACTATTCTATATCTAATATAGGAACAGAGGCACTGATTTAATTAGAACCAGATTCAAATCATGTAGCTGTCTCCATTGCATGTCAACTAAATGGAGAGAGAGGCCGATCGACATTACTCAACTTAGGAGTGCATCCAAAACATGAGTAATCTGAAAGAGAAACAAGTTTCTTAAAACCATTACTATCAACTGAATACCGGATACAAGTATCTACATCTTCGATCACCTTGAAGAATCCTGATACTTGCAACACCTGGTTCTCTACTTTATTCTTATACCTATAACTTCTCAAAATTTGGACCTTGTGTTTCTACGAAACACTTGTCTAAAAACTAGAGAAGTCACAAGTAAACAGAATATAGTACAAGGACCAACCCCTTTGTCCTAATGGACACTGGACAACATACATTACTTTGTATAAGTCCGCTGAGTCTAATAACTCATTCCCTGTATGTCGTAGGTTGAAAACTATACTTATGGTTAAGAAGAATTACACCGCTGTTGAATACTCCTTACCTAACCATCATCTGATATAGGTAAATGTCATGGACATAATTTCAAAAAGTTATATCTCACTTTATAAAAATAAACGTACAGATATATCAATTTGAAATTGGTGCATAACAACGGATATTCAAAACCAAATATTTGCCGTCCGGCAAACACCCAGGGGATTTCCTCAAATATCACCAATTACAACGAATCCTGATATAATAAGGATGATCACCTAATTCCCAATAACTTACTCCCACTCATCATCTGTAAAACCATACAGATGTGAGAATCAAACCTGGTAAATACATACCCTGGAGCAAGGGCTAATTGGGAAATCAGTTTTCTTTTAACAATACACAGTGAAAATGAAACATGTAAATGTTTCGAAGGGGTATCCGGGTATTCCTAGTAATGCCTCTTCCATTATCAGATTCACAACTGTAACCGTATATTTCTTTTCCATCTCTCCAAATTCCTTTATATGTCTTTAGTCATTACCTTCTGTACACCACCTTTAGGCCAAATGGTTTTCTTCCTTCCTTACCGTTCGGCACCAGCCTATGGTTTGGAAGAAGACTATCCAATAAGCATAATGGGTGTACTTTCCTAATCCTAGGAGCACTTGCAACGCGAGAGAAGGTAAAGATAAAAGACAACTGAATAAACCTTATTCCTATTTCTCCTGAACCAGAATCCATCCCCAAACTGAACAAGTTCCTTCAAGTTCGTATATAACCATATGATGGATTATCCAAATAACTGTGGATCTTCGTAGTGATACGGAGTGTTTTGGAGAAATACAAAGGTGAAGTAGGAGCGGCGATGAAATACTTAGTTTGGTCGTGAATAGCAGTCGCAATTTACTTTGCCCTCTTTCTAATCTCTTTATTTGTCTTTACCTATTACCTTCTGTACACCTTACTTAGGCTAATCGGTTTTCTTCATTCCCTACCTTTTGGCACCTGCCTATGGATTGGATGAAGACTATCCAACTAGCATAATAGGTGTACCGTCCTAATCCAAGGAGCACTCGCAACTTGAGAGAAGGTAAAAGGAAAAGACAACTGAATAGTCCTATTCATTTCCTCCAGAACCGGAAACCATCCTCGAATCTGGAACAAGTTCTTCAGAGTTCGTATATAACCATACGATGGTTTTATCCAATGGAAGTGGATGTTCGTAGTGATACGGAATGTTCCGGAGAAAAAGGGTAAAAGTAGGAGTGGCAATGAGGTATGCAACTCAGACAATCCAAAAGCCAGTGTTTTAAGAAGGTTTGATTAACTTGGTCACTGAGTCATAGTCTAGGGTTGAGCCATGGTCACTGCCAAAGAGAGAGAGAGAAAAGAAACACTCTGCGTGCACTCTAACCTAGATCAGAATGGTTATCAATTTATCTAATCAGGAAATCTCCCACTGTATCCTCAAATTCTCCTTCAAACCTGAAAGACGAATTAGTCGGGATCACCCGAGGAGTAAACCAACTCATCAGTAGGAATCGGGATCCAACTATCATCGCATGATAACATGATGGAATCCACTCACGTTATCACACTCCAGAAGGTATGCGCATTCCTGGCAAGTTTCAGTTTCTTTAGAAACTCCCGATGTGATTTTTACCCCATGCTCTTATAACCTTGACGAAGGCCAACATATCATAAGTCACATGTCAAGTTCTACCCGTCATTATCCAGGTTAATTTGAACCCACCCGTACATACCCTTGACGAAGGACAAAATAGTAGTACGACTGTCCTAAACCAACGCATCTATCTATGCAGCAGAAAAGTAACAAATAACTACCATACACTATGCCATGACGAAGGCCAACAAACATAGCATGAATACTAAGTGCTACCCGTCTGAAATGACGGAGGGTTATGAATGGTTTTTGGCGAAAAACCTTTAACGTAATGAACTTGATATCGTTGAAGGAACCGGATAGCTTTTTATAAATATAGTGGCGAAAACCTTCGCTAAAGAGGTCACTCCCGGTGAAGGGATCTCGACTCTTTCCCCGTAGAATGAGGTGCAGGATATTCCAACTGAATACCACGATGCAAAGCAAAAAGTAATCGACTATAGTGAAGTTATTACCTTGACGCAAACTTCTGCCCAAGGGATCACTCCCGGTGAAGGGATCTCGGCCCTTGCCTCGTCGACTGAGGTGCTGGATATTCATAACCGAATACCACGATGCAAAACAAAAAAGAACGTCCTTGTAATAACAGCTTTTTGAAAAATTATTCCAACAACATCAAACAGGTTTGTTTAGCTTGCATTGATCCGAATCAATGCAGTCCCATCAATTGATCACACCAATAAAGAACGAAAATATGATGTACGTATCTGCCATCCACATTCGTCACTGGATCCCGTCATCACCCGTTAGGTTACTTAACTAACGACAGAGCAGGGATTGGACTAGCGCGGATGAAAAACATATACAACATCTACTAGTATATATATCAATATATAATAATCGCTCATGGCGTGATAAATGCAACATCACAGAAATGTAATAAGCATCACAGAACAATACAGATAATCTGGGATCCCCGGGTTTCCTTTGAGCCGCAAGTGAAACCCGACGTTCCCCTGGTCGTGTGGATAGCCTGTGCAATGAAATCCTAGACCCCTACGGATGAGGCAAGTTACCCGCCAAAACCTGAAGCGAGGCGACCCCCTTCAACAAAGTGAATGGACCACCCAGCACTTCACGGAATCCGGTAACTTGAGCACCCCTCCTTGGGTCAATCTATACCCCCTACGAGTGCGGGGAATAGCCTGCCAATTCTAGAGTAAATCCCCCTCCGTCTCAAAACCATGAGATGCGGGCCCGTTTCCCTCTATAACCCGGCTATCCGTGCACTCCACCGCGGGGTAATCTTAGTACAGAAAGTAAAATATGTACAACGGGTACATCGACCTCAACCCGGTCGTGCCCCAAAAGAATAATATACAAACATGCAGTGACGACAGTCCACACGTCGGACGCTCGCCCCGCAATATCAAATTTACAAATATATCTAAACTGCACTAACATTGCTCCAGGCTATCCACCACGACAAATCCGCAACATCACAGCACAACACAGAACATCAACGTGAATGTCACGTTCGCAAATCCGTCTAAACGGGCTATAGCGATTAGACAACATTTACCGATCGAATGACATTCACGGTCACAGATTTAATGTAATGCACTGTAAACTTTAAACAATATTATAAAATATCGAATCCGAAATAACCCCCCGAATAGCCTAGAAAAACTGATAAAACCATATCCAAATTGGTTCGAACAAACAATACCACTGCACCAACTACCCAGAGACTAGAGAGTAGCCCAAATACTAAGCCCAATATCAACATATGGGCCGGCCTGGCCGGAAAATTAAGGTAGGTGGCCGGTTTTTTTCTGAGGGCTTTGGTTCGTATTTGGCTAGTGGTCATCTGGTAGGCTCATTAGTCTTCTGCACATTTTTGAAAATTTTTCTGAACACTTTTAAAATTGACAGAGACAGGGACAACAGTGGTAGTGTTTGGGTTCAGTTTCGGTTTCGGTTTCGGTTTCGATAAATTAACATTGTCTAAAACGAGCTAGCTAAGGTTAATGGCGTGGCTCTGATACCATGTAAGTCTACGGTAGCGCTCCGGCCGTCGATCCGAGGCCAAAATGCGGAAACAAAAAACTTTTCATAAACTTGAAACTGCGCTAACGCAGACTTTTACCCGGATCGAACCATTAACATTAAACTAGCAATCTAAAGAGGGTTAGAAAAGCTATACCGATCGATCCGTGTCTTTCGGTCTTTAGCCACCATCTTTAGCTCCTTGCGACATCTCCGATCTCGCTCGATCTCCGATCTCGCTCGATCTCCGATCTCGCTCGATCTCCGGTCTCCTCGTCGGAAAGGGGCACCACATCTATGAATCCTTTTACAGGCTCCCTCTTCAAACCGAAGCAACTCAGACACGAAGTTTGCTAGCTGACGCGTCCAAGGTGAAGTAGAGAATGTGTGTGATAACTTTGTCTCTTAACACTCTAGGATTATCAACACATGAGATGGTTAGAGTGGAGGTAGAAGATGATGCCATGGTGGCTGTTGTGAGAAAGAAGAAGAAGGAAAAGAGAAGAGGCTTTTCTTTTCTTAACGTGTTGGAATGATAATATGAGAGCTAGAATAAATCAAGAGCAACCCCAAGCCTAACATGGCTGCCCTCTCTCTCTCCAAGCATCATATCAACACAATAATCAATCATAAAATGTGACATTTGCATAAATAATGATACCATGAGTCACTAGATTGCATATGCCACATTTAATGCACCTCATGATGAATTCCACTCACAATTTCCACAAGCAAACATTAATCCAAATGTTTGCAACAATAAAAAGAACGGTATCATCTAAAGTAAACTCGTGACGGATCACAAGAATATCCCTCACCTGTATATACATACCTGCATCCGCATTCCGACTGAATGCAAATGTGATGAGACTAAAGTAATCCAACAAATCTAATACTAGGATCCGGCTTAAACCAAAGTCCACTAGTATGATCCGTCCAATCATGATCCGTGCACTACTGCACGTATATGATCGAACCCTGCCGTAATATCATACGGCCTCTACAACGTTTCGCCCGAAACTTGAAAAACTGTCTGTGGGGGAATCTAAAGACTCGTCAATATTTTGGCTGTGGATTTAACCACTAGCACGTCAGTGGTTCTAGCTGTATGTAATGGGCTACCAGGTATTGACCAAAAGGGAGGTCGATGATCGAACTCATCCTGACACCCTACTGAGCCTGTCTGTCACAATATCCGTATAGTCCGGTCCGTTCGTCTATGAGTACCGCATGTCGGGCCTAGGGGGTTGGTAAAAGTCAGATCCCAAAAGCGGTACAAGTCGTGTCGGAGTATAGCTCAGAACACCCTGAGATACTACTGGAATACCTACCAGTAAATCTCCTGCCTTGGCCAAGGATTTCGTGTAATGGCTCTCCTAGACACAGCGCGATCTCACCCCCAATACCGGGAGAGACGAAATCCCTGCCGATCCGCTCACTGCCTCCATGTGGTTCGGGACTGTACCCAACTAAAACCTGTTTGCACGACTCCTTTGAGCCGTGGTAGGGTAGTAATCAAACCACAGTGGGAACTCACACGAGAAAAATGACGATCTCAGGTCGATAGACTAACCTGTACACATGTCACCAGGGAACTGCTATCTGACGTCAGGTATAATACCAACTAGCATGTTCCTGGCGAGTCCTGTCCGGTGTACTCATAACCCAATGAGCACCTGTATACATCTTAGGTGAACCAAATGACACCAATGGCTTGTGAGACCGGCCACTGCTCCTCCTCGGGGTCTCGACTGTATACACTAGTCTACTAATGGAGTGTCGATGCCCAGTCTCGAAACTCCCACGACTAGGGACCACTTTAAGGATGTGCTTATAGACCACCCAACTCTCACGTATATGATCGCCATCATACTACTGGTAGTCAAGCAAAAATCCTAAGGGCTCTATCAACGTGTAATAGTGATCTGCAATATCACTTAAACCTGTACACGATGATAAAGATAAACCAGATAGCATACTATCATCTTGAGTAAGACTGTCCTACCGGCATAGGTCCTCCCTCAATCATTGCAATCACGTGCCTGCGATCCAATAATTGACTTTGAGGGCACTATATCCAACATGGGGTTCATTGGCTTATGGTTAAACTGGTTCGTGCTTCCAATGCACTCTCATTATATGAGGCCATCAGTTTTTTACCCAGCCCATCGTATGGTTGCGGGAATGCAAGTGGCTATCGGGATTGCTGGGTTGACACACCTATACCATGGTCTCAGCTTAGAGGCGGATACCACTCAGCCGGGGGTACAGCCCGTCACTTTCTCGCTGCATTATTTTATGTCATGGATCGAGCTGGACGTACTTGGCGCTTTTGGTGTCCATAAACGACCTCGTTTCTACGACAGTTACAATTTCCCTCGGATTATGCGTCTAGTTGACGCGTCTGTTGTAAATCCGTCACAGCGGGAGGCTAGGGGTGTGCTCCTTCGTCCGCGTATGGTTGGAGATGGCATGACCTTTGTCAATAAGGTTTTAACCATCGGCAAAGAATCCGCAAAAATGGTGCAGCCTCTGCGCGATACTTTTAAAGATGGGGCCTCCACTTTGAAAGCTCAAGAGATTCTTCATTTATACTCCATCAGGCCGGGCTTTCTCGTGTTTAGGCATAATGATTCAGCATTGTTTATGAGGTATAACCCCCACCGTTTCGCCCAGCAATCAAGCTATAATCAAGGTGTCCCGCTCGAAGCCTTCTTAGCTGAGCCTACTGCCACAGAAGAAGGTATTCGTAACGCATTACACCATTTTATGCGGTTGAATACCGGCTCCAATTTCTTTATCAGTGAGCCGAGTTGCATTCCGCGAATCTTGAACGCATATGTGGCGTGGTATCAACATTCGATGAGCGCCGTTATTAAGGAAGAAAAGCGATTATTGCTTTATCGCAAGGGCACCGCCCCCACTGGTAATCCAGCCGTTCCCTTGAAGCGACAGACCATCGTCCGTCCTCCCTTGAGAGAAGCTGCTGCAGCTGTGGTACCACGTATTATGCCTGAGCTGCCCCTACCCCGCGTGCCTATAGAAGCGGTAGCTGTGGCATCTCCCGAGTCTGGCATAGGCACGGAGATTGGGACTTGCCGCTCGAAATTGCCCGCCAAGCGCAAGCTCGTGTTATCGGCTGCCGACACTCACTCGCAGAAGAAAAAGAAGTCGATACTTTCTGCGGATGTTGTATTCGTCCAGGAGCCTCATGCTCCTTACAGAGAGGGCCTAAGTGAGTACGTAAAAAGAATGTGTTTTATCTATTGAATCTGTTAGAAAGTTAGTTTTGTACAAAAATATTCACAAATTAACCCGAGACTACAAGTGTAAAAGCGTTACCGTCTCACCGGCAACGGCGCCATTTGATTAACAGGTTTTCACCGTGTCATATTTAGAAAGAATTTGAAATAATTGCAATCAAAGACGACGTCGCGTGTAGCTAGCCGCGATGAGTACAGGTCATCCGCTGGGAGATGGTAGGCTTTTTAGCTTGTTTTAACGAGTTAATACCGTATCTTGAGTTGTTGTTTATACAAAGTGTCGTAACTATGATATGTTCAATAAAAAGACTTGTTAAGGGTAGTTTTAGGTTAGCTTGTGCGAGGATGATATTTTCCGTTTCCTTATTAACCTAATTTTGATATTGACACTAAGGCAATAGGCAACAATGTGTATTAGGGAACATGAAATACGGTATTTGCGATTTTGAGCTAAATCTGTATTCCTTGTCCCTTGTCCTTTCGTTGTTGTCTCTTGACCTTAGCATTCGGAAAACCATTCACAATCCGTTCACGATTAGGATTTACCGCTACCGTGGTAGGATAGGGTGCCTAAAGGAGCGGAAATGCGAGTGATTTGCTCGGAGTTTCAAATTGCAAAGTTAAGGTTTTTAAGGTTTTAGCAAACACATCTCCTAACACAAACTAACCATTTTCTACCCTTAACAAGTAAATCAATTACTCATACATATTTACAATTCCAAAAGAAAAAAAAGTAAGGAAACATAATAAAAATTGCAAGAAAAGAAAAGACAAAGAGAGAACCGATAAATCAAACGTGCAAATTCCTTCAACTGTTCTTTAATCCCGTACCAATATAAAATCCCAAATACCAAACTTTAAGATTGCAAGCTCACTTAAGAGGTTGCAAGATCAAATTAAAGTAAGGATTTCACAAGTTCAAGTATGTAGAAAGTAAGACATATGAAATGAAATGAGAACTTTTATTGAATTTCCAACAAGATACAACTAATCTTGAATTCAATAACCTAAATCTTAAGCTTGCAAGTTCAATGAAGAAGTTGCTAGGTCAAGACAAAGGGGAAAGAGCTCAAGGGTTCAAAGAAAAAGAAAGTTACAAATTACAAGTGTTCTAAAGCAAAACTAAAGAAAAAAGTATCTTCTCTCCTTGCCCAGTATTTATAGGCAATATGGGTTGCTTAGTAGGTTTTGGAGGGAAATCAACATGCTTTAAATCACATCACCTCTTTTAGCATTTAATGCACATCGTATCACCTCTTTTAGCATTTAATGCTCATGTTCCCTACTTGCACAATTTCATCATGTCATGTGGCCAAGGCAGTCCCACCATGGTCCATGTGCACACTTGTATTGTGTTGGACCAAAATTGTGTGCACACATTTATTTTCAAAAAGAACTCTTTGGACATTGATCGGTATTCTGTTATGTTTGTAGTGTCGTCTTCCAAACGTTATATTCGTGATTTTGAGTGTGTTTTCATCATTTTATCACGAACACCTGTAATCTGTATTACTGAGCAGACACTGGTTAATAGTACCAATATATAACAAAATAGATAATGAATGAGCGGTATTAAAATGCAGTTTTCAGTGATGAACAATGAGTCTTGCACAGGGTTTGAAATGTCGCTCTTTTATTTAAGAGCGACTACCGACGGTTCATCTGCTAGTGATTCTAAATGGACCATCATTCCAGCCATATTCTGGATCAAGAGGGTTATCTGGTTCATTTTATCGGATATCTCTGCCGCTTCTTCATCCCTTTTCTTGAGAGCGTGCTTCAGGCAATCAATATCCGACTCCTTCCCTACTCTTTCTTTAGGTGCATCCTTGGAATTTTCCTTAGGCAGTGGACTAGCGAGTGCTGCCGCCTGAGTAAGTATCTTCTGTAACTTTTCATGTTGTAGTTGAGTTTTTGTCGAAGACCGAGTATGCGGTCCGTGACTAGTATAGGCTCGACTATCATCTTTGGAGCTCACCATATAGATTATGTGAACTATTATTCCCCCAGGCTTTGGCAATTTGGAACTTTGGCCTATGAATTTTGCTTCGGGTGCTTGAGCTTTATCAGGCCTTTCTTTTTTGTGAGAAGCCGCTTTAGGAAGAACCATCAGAGCAGGAACCACCTTTGGGTGAGCCCCCCTGTATTTGGAAGGGGAGTTGTCATAGTTTGGCTAATTCTTAGGGGAAGAGCCACGGACGACTACCGAGTTCTTCACCTGCTTCCACACTTTATATATAGATGAGGAAAGGTTTTTCCGAGAGCAAACTGGCTTCTGCTCTTCTTGGATCTCCACGGGCTGCGGAGATTTCTTCAATATTGCGGTGGGAGAATTTTGTCTGACCCTTCGCAGCAGTTCGAAACTGTTCCTGATTGGAACAACAGCATTCATCATTAGAGTTGAAGCAAGACCAGACAGAGAACTGCCTCCAGTTTGTCCTATTTGACAATGATATCGACGTCAGTGATGTCTTGCTACCGGATCTTCATCGGTCTCAGGAGTTTGCTGAGCTTTCCCCTATTTTCTTTTAGAGCATGACTATTCTTCCCCCTGTGTCGACCTTGATCCTCGGTAGGAGCCAGTCGTATGAAGACCGATGCCGTCGGCAGAGCTAAAGTTTGGGGAGCCAGCCTGTCGAAGACAAACTTCTTCTAGGCTTCCTCCTTCGGCGTTGAGGCACCGAATGTAGGTGTAGGAGCATCGACCCGAAGAAAAGCCTGTTGATTTCTTGAAGAACTAGATTGCAGAGATTTAAGGCTGCAAGTGGCTCATACTTGACTCCACCAAATGTAACAGAGCTTAAGTTGCAGTGAGTGGAACCGAACGCCATTCTACATAAAGACAAAATGCCAGTTTCAGTATCCCATCTCCCAAGGGCAACTACAAACATATATATACCGCGATTTTTGTTCGTAAAAAACATGATACACGAAGTGTGGAGTAGAAAGAGAAAGATGTCCCACCGGGCATGCAAAGATCTGTTTACCGTCGAATTCTGGACCGAGACGTAGAGACGTCTAGCCTAAATTTAGGGCAGATCCTATATGAACATATATATCCATCTCTCCGAGGATACCAAGTTGATTTATGGCACCGTCTATTAGAGATTTGGATAGATGTGACCGATATAGCAGACTTTATCAGATCCCCCCACATTTGTGAGGTGATTTTGATTGTGAGGACGCTCTTCCATGCAGACACAAGCCCCTGCATTTAATTATGCTATCGCATTATGATAACAACTTTCACCTGCTCCAGGCAGATCACTTTGTGTCGTGTTATTTTTGTTTATTATGGGGTTGCCCTTGGATTGTATACGGAGACTAATATATATCATCGTCCGTAGGGTGCAGATTGGTCTAAATCCGTATATTAGATTTAGGGTTTTAAACTTATGATACAGATCTCATATAAATGAGGTCCATCGGTTCACAGGATATTTGGGTTTGATCTAAGGATCGTTATTCGTATATCGGACTAAGATCGACTTAGGAACAATGAGCATATGGGCTCAACTGATCATCAGATCATATATGAATAGCCCATGAATAGTATACAGTAGTCAATATGGAGACAGTCCGCAGGGAAAAATATATTAGTTTAAGTACATCGCGATCCATGGGAGACATGGATGGAATATGGCTTGTTTGTGCCAGTGGATTGTATACGGGAGTTAATATGGAGACCAGCCGTAGGGCCAAACATATATTAGTTTAAGGACATCGTGATCCAATATTAGTTTAGGGATATTTTGGTCCAATATTAGTTTAGGAACATTTCGGTCCAGCATTCCCGTGTTCGGGACGAAGTATTAGTTTAAGGACTTTTTCATCTTACACACACGTGTATATCACGTGGAAAAGTGAATAATGGTAGCATGGAGTGCACCTAATACTGGGGTATGATTCACTTTGTAGGCGTTTATATTTCTTTCAAAGATATACATATACATATATGTATACAGCGGGGGCTCAATGTGAGATGCGCATCTATATGGGATGCGTGTCAATATGAAAAATAGGACATTCTCTGTCTTGATAAAAATTCATATCTTTCATCAAGTTGGGACGAGAAAGGAGTTGTTAGTTGTTGGGACCTTCCACCTCTCTGAAGATGTTGAGGAATTACAACAACGTATATCAAAGGTGTGGAAAAATGTACACTTGAACTAAATCCCATATATGAGGGAAAAGATCATGTCAGAACTGAGGATCGTTAGTCTTATATGAGACTAAGATAAAGATCATTAGTCATGTATTAGACTAAGATCAATTTGGTTGGTTGATCATTAGTCATATATGAGACTAATATCAAATGGATAAAAGATCGATGAAAGATCGTTAGTCGTATATGGGACTAAGATCAATATGGATGAACGATCATTAGTTATATATTTGACTAAGATCAGCTTGAAAATATGATTGATGATCATTAATCTTATTTTAAATTAAGATTAATTTAAACATGTGAGCATATGGGCTTATAGAAGTTTTCACTTCACAGATTTAACCAATTTGGAACTAAAGATTGGGTTTCTAAGTTACGCGGCAGTGCTAAGCACATAGTCATTTAGGACTATGGATATAATATCCAATCATGCTCTGATGCTTACATGAGTATCACGTGAGGCACTCACGTGAGGCATTTAAGCTTGGGCGTTGCCATACTAATGCTTAGCACTTAGTCATTTAGACTATGAATACAATATCAAAATCAAGCACCGGCGCTCACGTGGATATCACGTGGATATCATATGGGCGCTAAGGCTCTGGCGCTCACGTGAGTATCACGTGAGGCACTTCCATATGTATGCAGAGATTAAACTCTGGTATAGAGTTAAACTCTTCACAGAGACAATCAAAATCTCTATATCTTTTTTTCCTGCAGATCCTGTTTATGCAAGAACTAAGTTCTTCTTTTTTATATGAGAACTATGTTCTTTTATATGGGAACTAAGTTCCAAAAGGTAAAATCCCTATCTTTTCATATGAAATCTCAGTTCTTCGGCATATTTTGAAGGAACTAAGTTCTTGGAGTATAAACTCCATCTTTTCTTCTCTTTTTCTTTTGTGATGATGGTGGACAGAACACTAATAGTTCTCCTCTGAATCTAAAATTAAGATTAAGACCCCCCCTATGAGAATTAAATTCTCTTTTTCATGAGGGACATGTCTTATGGATATTAGATCCAGAGGAACAACTAAGTTCTTATGAAGGGTTAAACTATTTTATGCATATGATAGGTAAAGGAGGTGTTTTTATCTCTGTGTTTTATTTACCTAGTGTTTAAGAGAAGGAAGATCTTCTTCTTCAAAGAGAATTAAATTCTCTATTTTTTTATAGAAGTTTATGGAGAGCGTTCTGTATTTTTACAGAAGCTTTGGGGGGTCTCCTTCTTCTTAGATTTAATCTATTTGCTCCTATTTATAGGAGAAGAGAAAAATCAATCTGTTTTGAGAAAATCTCTCATTGAGAGATCATGCTTGATTTCATAATCAATCAAATTGATCTTAAAGATCAACCGGTAAATTTTATTTACCGTTGGATTTTTAATCCAAAAGCTCTCTGTTTAATAGAGAAGATCTTTCTTATTTTAGAAATATCAGGGAAATATTTCCAACATAGAATTTAATTTTATCAGATGGATATTTTGTTTGTTTAACAAGATTAGGAAAATATTTTTCTAACGTAGAATTTAATTCTATAATATGAATATCTTATTAGGAAGATATTTTTCTAACCATACAATTTAATTCTGTTTAATAGAGAAGATTGTTCCCCTCCGAATGACGGCGCGACTTGACGTCTTGCCTGAGATTCGGGGCAGATACTATTTGGTTTTATCCATCTACCTCTCCGAAGATGCTAAGTTGATTTATGGTACCGTGTATCGGAGGTTTAGACGGATGCGGCCGATGTAGCAGACTTCGTCAGATTTCCCCTCGCTTGAGGGGGTTTTGATTGTGGGGACGCTCTTCCCGGCAGGCGCAAGCCCCTGCAGTTAATTACGCTACCATATCGCGGTAACAACTTTCTCCTTCTCCAGAATTTCACTTCGTGTCGTGTTTGTTTGTTTTGTTTGTGGTTGCCCGTGGATTGTATACGGAGACTAAGCGATGTCGTCGCCCGTAGGACGTGGATTAATCCAAATCCGTATTTACTTAGATTTGGGTTTTGTGTTTTGGTTTAAGGATACGTTAGCCGTATTTAGGCTAAGATCGACTTAAACGTTTGTTAAGAATACGTTAGTCTGATTTGAGACTAAGATCAACTTAACGGGATCGTTTGGATCCGACAAAAGAGCATTTGGGGGCTCTATTGTTCCAGTTTAGGGACGTGGTGGTCCATGTTCCAGTTTAGGGACGTGGTGGTCCATCGCCAGTTTAGGGACGTGGTGGTTCATCATTAGTTTAAGGACGTTTCGGTCCGGCATTAGTTTAAGGACGTTTCGGTCCACGAGTTTAAGGACCCCGCAGTCTATTGATATGTGGTCGTCGGGACCTGTCACCTCTCTGACGTCGTTGAAGGATTACAACGATGGGTGTCAGAGGAGTTCGGAGATGTACTCTCGAACAGGTCGTAAATTGATTTAAGGAGCAGCCGTGCTCAGTCAATTTAATTTGAGGATTTATGGCCATGACTGGACTAAGTCCAGTTTCAAGATTCTTTTGTCTTTGGCCTATTGGACCTATGCTAGGCCCTTGCCCGTTTACTGTATTATTTTTCTTTATTTTGGTTGGGCTCTGCCCCTTTTTTAAAATGCATAGCATTTTTTATTAGGCCTGTTAGGCCTTTTAATTGGGCTCTGTCCCTTTTCTTAATAATGCAGAGCATTAAATACTCTGACAGTGCCCCACGTGGCTTGTCAGGCGTTTTGGGCCAATTAATAAGCGCAAGCGCTCATGGAGGTGACACGTGACACGCTCTGGTGAGCGCATGCGCAACAGCGCGGTGCGCTGCGTCAGTGGGCTGCGTTGTTGCACTGCTGACACGTGGCGCTTCCTGACGGCTTGCGCAATAGTACAGTTTTGGCAAGTGCTGGGCACTGTTAACTTAAGAATCTTTTAGATTCAGAACCAATGGTTCATAAAAAGAAGTGCAAAGCACTGTTTGTTTTCTTGATCTAATTTAGATCAAAGAAAACAAGTTCTTCTTGTTTTTCTTATCTCGGGGAACCAATGGTTCATAGAAAAGTGCAAAGCACTTATTATTATTTATTTTTCTTTTTATTAGAGATCCTTGATTTGTTCTCAGATCAATGATCTGTTCATAAGAGAATTTTCTCTTTTTCCTAAAGGCTTTTACCTTTTTTTTGTTCTTGAGGAATTCTCTCCAATTCTTCAGAGCTCTCTTTGTTTGAAGTTTTTTTAATTTCTCAGTAAAATGTGGATGCCTTTGAATTGAGGTCTAGAGTCCTTTTTATAGTGCCCATAAATTAGTTAAATTTGTTAAAGAGATCTTTCTCTGAGTGATTTGGGGAATTTTCCCCACCGTTGGATCTTGATCCAAGAGCTTCTGTTTTTCAGAAGAAAATCTTCTTGTTTTAACAAGAACAGAAAGATCTTATTAGAATTTTAATTCTGTTTGGCGTAAACGCCCCAGCGCTTGACACGTGTCGCGCAGCGTAGCGCTTGCGCAATTGTGCTTGCGCAACTGTGCAGACACGTGTCGCGCAGCGCGATGCTTGCGCGGCTGTGCTTGCGCAGCTATGCTTGCGCAGCTGTGCTTGCGCAACTGCGCAGACATGCGTCGTGCAGCGCAGTTGTGCTTGCGCAACTGCGCAGAAATGTGTCGCAGCGCTCGCGCAGCTATGCCTGCGCAACCGCGCAGACACGTGTCGCGCGGCGCAGCGCTTGCGCAACTGAAGCGTTGCTTCCTTTACTTTTATTTTTAAAGAGCCTTGCTCTAATTGGACGCACTGCCTTGGGCGCTGTGCTGACGCATCAACTTCTGACACATGGCGTATTGCGCGCAGCGCACAGAATCTGAAGCGTTGCTTCATTTACTAAAGTTTAAATTTTCAAAGTAGATCTTTGCTCTGATTGGGGGAAGACGAAGCGTTGCTTCATCTTCCGCCTTGGAATTTGAACAGAGCTTTGCTCTGATTGGGGTAAACAAATGCCCCCCCACCGTTGCGCTTACGTGGCCCCAAACGCAAGTGCAACGATGGCAGAATTCCAACCGTTGCGGCAACTTTTGGAAGTTGAAAGGGCACTTGATGCCTATAAATAGGACCTTTGGTCCTGCACAGATGATTATCATCTTTAAGATTTTCATTTTCAAAAACTTCAGAGCTTTGCTCTTGCCTTCAAGAACTCCCTGAGTTAGATTTTCTTTTAAAGAAACTATTTAAGTAAGAATTAGTCTTGAATTAAATCAATTTTAATTAATAGAGCTTTGCTCTCATAGATCTTTGATCTAAAGAAAATCCTTTTGGGGTTTCACCAAATAGAGCCTTGCTCTCAGGAATCTGTTTCAGGGTTTCTTAACCCATGAACAGAACCTTGCATCTTTGGCAAAACATAGATCCCTTTGATCTAAAAAAAAGATGAATTCTTAAGAGTTCAAATATGGATAATGAAAATTAAAAAAATGGACTTTTGTATTTAATGGATCATATCATCTTTTAATAGTAACGATCTCAGAGTTCTTGGGGGATTTCTTTAAATTCCCCTTATTAGGATTTTGGTAGTCACTCCTGTTTGCAGAGCATTGCTCTTGAGAAGTTTAACTCTCTGTGTATTTTTTATCGCTAATCTTCCTATGATGTTTTCTCCAGGCATAATGGCGGTGCGTCTATATAGTTTGCATGAGTTCATCACCTACGAGGATATCCACGCATAGGGCCATCATCAGAACCAGGAGTTTACGGATGCCCAGTGTGCGGAGGTCATGGGTCGTCTGAACGCACGCGTTGGTTGGCTGCTCCCCCGCCGCTCCGCTCTCTTGAAAGTCGTGTTGGGAGCGATTTGGAGGGCACTCCCGGGGTTCCATGAGGCCCTACCGCTCAATGCGCTGGATGATGCCGAAGACAAGGTGCATTCAGTGTACTTGTCGGGGCTGATCTCGAAGAAACGGCGAGATAGCCTCATCGACATCTTGCGTCAAATTTTCCAGCAGACGATGATAGTTGCTGCTTACCGAAGACCGGGTGGGCTTGCCGAGGATCTTGACACACAGGAGCGCGAGAGGTTGCGCATGAGAATAATCCGAAAGGCCAGAAGAACTCTGAATGGCCTTACTTTTGAATTCCTCAATCCGTGCTCTAGATCTGAGGTTATTCCATTGTAATAATGTTTTTCGTCTATTGCTTTTATGATTGTAAGAACTTTTGGCAATATTAATGGAAAATTTTTATCCCAGCTTGTCTTTATTTTTCGTTCTGAGTCTTTTGCTTATGCATGAATGAGTGTGTCTCGAACGCTTGATCAAATGTAAATCGGATGCTCTTTCTGTTGCTTTCTTCTTTCTCTTATTATTACCATGTTGTCTTGATAAACACATTTGACCGATAATAAAGTAAGCGTCTAGATTTTTCCAAGAGATAGCGATGGCTTAGGCCGCAGGTTCAAATCTGCCGCCTAAGACTTTTCAACTTTATGAGCCGTGGGGGTCTCATAGAGACTTTTCTCCCTACGGATCGAGAGGATCTCGTAGGTGGGTTTTCTCCTTAGGAATCGTGAGGATTCCTAAGTGTGTTTTTTCTTGTAAGTCGTAAGGATCCTATAAGAGAATTTTCCCCTCTTACGAGTCGAGAGGACCCGTAAGCGGTTGTTTCCCTCCTTGTAGAAACTCGACTTTGGAGAGTGAGACCCGTGAATAGTATGCAAGAGACCGTTTTAGATCGACTTGCAGGGTCCCATTGTTCAGGAAGCAAGTTTTTTAGTCCCTGCTGCCTGAGGCTTCATCTTGCAAGTTGAGACGAATCGGGAATTTTCCCGCGGAGACACTGGTTTCTCTGCGAGCCGACGTGAATCAGGAGGCTCTCGTCAAGGATGTTTGTTTCCCTGAGTTGAGGTATTTGCCAAGGATTTTTTGTTTCCCTGGTGTTGAAACGAATCGAGAATTTCCTACGGAGGCACTGGTTGCTCTGCGAGTCGACGTGAATCAGGAGGCTCTCATCAAGGATTGTTTGTTTCCCTGAGTTGAGGTATTTTCCAAGGATTATTTGTTTCCCTGGTGTTGAAATGAATCGAGAATTTCCCACGGAGGCACTGGTTGCTCTGCGAGTCGACGCGAATCAGGAGGCTCTCATCAAGGATTGTTTGTTTCCCTGAGTTGAGGTATTTGTCAAGGATTATTTGTTTCCCTGGTGCCAAGGATTATTTGTTTCCTTGGTGTTGAAACGAGTCGAGAATTTCCCACGGAGACACTGGTTGCTCTGCGAGTCGATGCGAATCAGAAGGCTCTCGTCAAGGATTGTTTGTTTCCCTGAGTTGAGGTATTTGCCAAGGATTATTTGTTTTCCTGGTGTTGAAACGAATCGAGAATTTCCCACGGAGGCACTGGTTTCTCTGCGAGTCGACGCGGATCAAGAGGCTCTCATCAAGGATTGTTTGTTTCCCTGAGTTGAGGTATTTGCCAAGGATTATTTGTTTCCCTGGTGTTGAAAAGAATCGAGAATTTCCCACGGAGGCACTGGTTGCTCTGCGAGTCGACACGAATCAGGAGGCTCTCATCAAGGATTGTTTGTTTCCCTGAGTTGAGGTATTTGCCAAGGATTATTTGTTTCCCTGGTGCCAAGGATTATTTGTTTCCTTGGTGTTGAAACGAGTCGAGAATTTCCCACGGAGACACTGGTTGCTCTGTGAGTCGACGCGGATCAGGAGGCTCTCATCAAGGATTTTTTGTTTCCCTGAGTTGAGGTATTTGCCAAGGATTATTTGTTTCCCTGGTGTTGAAACGAATCGAGAATTTCCTACGGAGGCACTGGTTGCTCTGCGAGTCGACGCGGATCAGGAGGCTCTCATCAAGGATTTTTTGTTTTCCTGAGTTGAGGTATTTGCCAAGGATTATTTGTTTCCCTGGTGTTGAAACGAATCGAGAATTTCCCACGGATGCACTGGTTGCTCTGTGAGTCGACACGAATCAGGAGGCTCTCATCAAGGATTGTTTGTTTCCCTGAGTTGTGGTATTTGCCAAGGATTATTTGTTTCCCTGGTGCCAAGGATTATTTGTTTCCTTAGTGTTGAAACGAGTCGAGAATTTCCTACGGAGACACTGGTTGCTCTGCGAGTCGACGCGAATCAGGAGGCTCTCATCAAGGATTGTTTGTTTCTCTGAGTTGAGGTATTTGCCAAGGATTATTTGTTTCCCTGGTGTTGAAACGAATCGAGAATTTCCCACGGAGGCACTGGTTGCTCTGCGAGTTGGGATGAATCGTCGAGATTTGGCTTCGTTTTCTGGCGGAGCCTGTTGGGAAAGCATGGTTCCCTCTTCATTTACGCTCTTAGATTGTATACAGGGATTGATGTGATCTCAACTGTAGGGCCAAAGTTTTATCATCATCATTTTTTTTTGTTTTATTTCCGCGACGCTCTATCATTTCAGCTTTTATATCGCGAAGGTCGCGATTGCCCAATCATTTCGGCTATTTCTCGCGGTGCCCAATCATTTCGGCTGTTTATTTTGTTTTCACTCACTGCTTTTCATTGCGAGTTGCCCAATCATTTCGGCTATTTTGCATGCATACATTTTACTTGCTGCTTTTTATTGCAAGTTGCCCCATCATTTCAGCTATTTCGTATGCATGTGCGGCCTACTGGCTTTCCGCCGTAAACCTGAAATTAGACACCGATTTCGGCATCAGCACCGCTACAACTGGGATATTGCCAGGAGCGAATCATCATCTGCCTCTGTCGATATCAAACAAAGGTGGCTTAGCGATCAGGGTTAAGGTCCTGTCGACTAAGGCTTTCGACTTCGTGAGCCGTAAGGGTTTCACAAAGGTATTTCTCCCTACAAGTCGTGAGGATCTTGCAGGTGTATTTTCTCCTTAGGAATCGTAAGGATTCCTAAGTGTTTGTTTCTCTGTAAGTCGTAAGGATCCTACAGGAGGGTTTTCTCCTTGTAAATCGAGAGGACTTACAAGGGTCATGCGAACATATCCCCAGTCACGGATGGATCTTGGTTAGGGAAATGTTTATTCGCGCCCGTGGATTGTATACAAGAGTCAGTATTGAGCCACTTGTAGGGCAATATCGGAAGTTGTGGGGGTTGCTTAAGCACAGGTTTAGGTCTCTCTAACTTAAGACTTTCAACTCTTATGAGTCGTGAGGGTCCCATAAGAGAGTTCTCCTTACGAGTCGTGAGGATCTCGCAAGTGTATTTTCTCCTTAGGAATCGTGGGGATCCCTAAGTGTGTTGCTTCCTTGTGAGTCCTAAGGATCTCACGCGGGTGGTTTCTCCTTACAAGGTCGAGAGGACCTTATAAGTGTCTTTTAACGAGGTTGCGCCCTCTCGGGTTTTCACAAACACTCGCCGATAGTCCTGCTGTTTTTACTCACGGAGCCCTTTCGGGTTTTCATCCGTGCCCATTTTGCTTATGGACATACCGTTTTTATTTTATTTTTTATTTATTTTCTTCTTCTCTTTTTTTTTACGAGGTCGCGCCCTTTCGGGTTTTCACGAACACTCGCCGGTAACCCTGCTGTTTTTACTCACGGAGCCCTTTCGGGTTTTCATCCGTGCCCTTTTTGCTTATGGACATACCGTTTTTATATTATTATTATTAATTTTTTTATACATATACTTTTTTTTATCGATCTTGTCAGCCTGAAGATGCTGCGGTAATAGTTTAAGGACGTTTCGGTTCGTCATTAGTTTAAGGACATTTCGGTCCGGCATTGAGAAAGCTGGCTACTGCTTATAAAGCTTGAGCTGAGGAAGATAGCGAGTGGACATAGTCGTCGTCATCTATCATTGACCTAGGCTGTGGCTCATTAAGCGTAGTATTTCTTTAAGAATCGGTCATTTATTGGCCTGAAAGGCCTTTCACCGTGCATATCCATGAGTAGATAGGCTCCACCTTGGTAGACCTTGTCTATGATGTACGGGCCTTCATAGTTTGGCTCAAACTTTCCCCGCTTGGCGCGATTGGGGATCATAGGCCTTTTGACTACTAGCACGAGTTCGCCTTGGCGGAATGTCGTTGACCGGGTCAATCTTTCATATGAGCACGTCATCTTTGCTTTATAGGCCTCCAGATTTTGTTGCGCTATGAGCCGGGTCTCATCAAGGGCATCAAGCTCCTCAAGCCGAAGGTGAGCATTCTCTTCGTTCGTCAGCTCGTAGTGAACCGCCACTCGTAGAGAGGGTAACTCTATCTCGAGAGGGAGTGCTGCTTCTGTACCGAATACCAACGCGTATGGCGTTGTATTCATGGCTGTCTTGAACGTAGTTCGATATGCCCAGAGAGCTTCTAACAATCTCTCATGCCAGTCCTTCTTATTCCGGGACACCGTTTTCTTTATAATCTTTGTTAAGGTCTTATTGAAACCGTTAGCTCGCGGATTATAAACCGAGGAATATCTCCAGTCTATATTGTACTGTTGCGCGAAGCGACTGATCTTGTGGCTTCGGTAAGCTGGCCCGTTATCGGTGATGATCCGTCGTGGAGTTCCAAACCGATATAGGACGTACGTCTTGAAGAAATGGAGGATATTCTCCGTCTTAACTTCCCTCAGCGGTACTACCTCTGCCCATTTGGAGAAGTAGTCAGTCGTCGCCAGGATGAAACGATGTCCCCTGGACGATGCTGGTTCGATAGGGCCGACTATATCTGTCCCCCACATTTCGAATGGCCAGCTAGCCACCGTTGGATGGAGTGGATTTAGATGCTGGTGGATGAAGTCTCCATGGATTTGGCATGAGTGGCATTGCTTCGCATATTCGAGGCGATCCTGAATCATCGTAGGCCAGTAGTAGCCCATCCGTTTGATCTTCAACTTTATCTTTGGGCCTGCTTGATGAGAACCGCAGATTCCATCATGAACTTCCTGGACGACTCTTTTCGCTTCGTCAAATCCCAGACATCTCAACCACAGAGAATCGAACGACCTCTTGTACAGAGTATTATTGACGAAGGCGAAAGACAGAGCTCGTTTCATAAGCTGATGTCTTGAGGACGCATCTTCGGACGTTCGACGGTATTTGAAGTAGTCTATAAAGACTTCTCTCCAATCCTCGGTGTTTTCCCGATCTTTTATTTGCAGGGTCGTCCGCTCAGTCGCTCCCTTTTCTTCGGATGATTCCGGAGATAATTCCGCTGGGGCAAGCACCCGACGACTTTGTACCATGATTCTTATGTCATCGAGGTTCTCATCAGCCAGTTCCTTAGCGAGCTTGGCCAACACGTCCGCTTTGCTATTTTCCGCGCGCGGTATGTTTTCCAAAGTATAGGAAGGGATTTGGGTCAACAGTTGTTGCACCTTTTCTCCGTACTTCACCAATTCTGGTTTGCATGTTTGGTAGTCGCCGTTTACTTGACTAACGACCAGTTGGGAATCTCCATATATGAGGAGGTTTTCAATTCCCATGTCGATGGTGATCTTGAGGCCTGCTATCAGAGCTTCGTATTCGGCTTCATTGTTTGTCCTTGGCTCTGTTAGGGAGAAAGCAAAACACATTATCCCTCCTTGTGGAGTTACAAAGATGAGTCCTACCCCCGATTTGATTATAGAGGTACTTTGTTTGCATTTCTTCATGGAAGATGCTCCATCGAAATAAAGCTCCCATCGGGTATCATCACCGTCGATCGCATCAAACGCATGTTCGTCTGGAAGATCGCAATTTAAAGGAGAATCGGCGGGTATTGGATGCTCGGGGAGGAAGTCGGCGATGGCCTGGCCTTTCACTGCCTTGAGAGGTTGATATGTTATCGAGAACTCCATCAAGAGTAGGGCCCATTTAGCGAGTCATCCTGTCAATATGGCTTTTGACATTAGATATTTAAGAGGGTCCACCTTCGAAATGAGACGGACCTCATGCGCCAACGCATAGTGTCTAAGCTTTGTTATCGCAAAGATCAATGCCAGGCAATGTTTTTCAATGGGGGAGTAATTGCTTTCTGCCCCCAGTAGAACTCAGCTTAAGTAATAGAGAGTTCTCTCCTTCCCTTGATCATTCTCTTGTGCCCATAATACGCCTAAAGAATCTTCGAGGGCGGTTGTATAGAGGATGAGAGGTTTTCCCTTGACCGGAGCGGCCAATACTGGCGGGTTCTGCAGGTATTGCTTGATCTCGTCTAGCGCGCTTTGGCATTTTTGGTCCCAGACGAACGGGGTTTGTTTACCCTAATCAGAGCAAAGCTCTGTTCAAATTCCAAGGCGGGAGATGATGCAACGCTTCATCTTCCCCCAATCAGAAATAAAGCTTTGCTTTGAAAATTTAAAACTTTAATGAATGAAGCAACGCTTCAGATTCTTTGCGCTGCGCGCAACGCGCCACGTGTCAGAAGTTGATACGTCAGTGCAACGCCCAAGGCAGTACGTCCAATCAGAGCAAGGCTCTTTAAAAAAACATAAGCAACACTCAACTGCGCAAGCGCACCACAGTGCGACACGTGTCTGCGCAGTTGCACAAGTACAACTGCGCAAGCGCACCGCTGCGCGACACGTGTCTGCGCAACCACAGCTGCGCGAGCGCACGGCTGCGCGACACGTGTCTGCGCAGTTGCGCAAGCACATCTGCGCAAGCGCACGGCTGCGCGACACGTGTCTGCGCAGTTGCGCAAGCGCTGTTGCGCAAGTGCTTCACTGCGCGACACGTGTCTGCGCAGTTGCGCAAAGCGCTGTTGCGCAAGTGCTTCACTGCGCGACACGTGTCTGCGCAGTTGCGCAAGTACAGCTGCGCAAGCGCCTTACTGCGCGACACGTGTCACGCGCTGGTGAGTTGCGCAACAACAGAATGAAAATTTAAGGAAATCTTTTCTGTTCTTGTTAAAACAAGAAGATTTCTTCTGTAAAACAGGGGGCCTTTGGATCAAAGATCCAACGGTGGGAAAAATTCCCCAAATCACTCAGGAAAAGATTTATTGAACAAATTTAACTAATTTTTGAGCACTATAAAAAGGACCCCAAAACTCATTTCAAGGGATCATCTGGTTTTAAAAAAAAAAAAAGAAAGAAGAGAACTCTTGAGAATTTCTGGAGAACACAAAAAGAAGGTAAAAACCTTTGAGATAAGAGAAGATTCTCTTGAAGAATAGATCATTGATCTAGAAAACAAGATCAGTGATCTTCAATAAATAGATAAATAAATAAATAAATAAATAAAAATAATAAAAATGGTGCCTTGCACTTGCTATGAACCTCTGGTTCTCTGAAACAGAAAGAAAGAAAAGATTTCTTTCTTTTCTTTGATCTAAATTTGGATCAAGAAATTAAAAAGTGCTCTGCACTTCTTTTCCTGAATCTAAAAAATTCTTGGTGCTTTGCACAAATGCAATGCATTATTTGAAGGGCTAGGCCCAAGTCAAAAAGACCTAGCAGGTCAGAATAAATTGCAAAGCAATAAAAGGGCTGGGCCCAAATAAAATTGATGCTCTGCATCCCTTTTGGGCAAAGCCCAAATAAAAGCAAAAGAAATGCAAAAGCAATGGACTTAGCCCAATCGTGGCCATAAGTCCTTAAATTATATTGACTGAGCAAAATGGCTCTCCTAAATCAATGTACGTCCGGTTCGAGGGTACATCTCCGAACTCCTTTGACATCTATCGTTGTAATTCCTCAACGACGTCAAAGAGGTGACGGGTCCCAACGACCACACACCCATATGGACTGCGGGGTCCTTAAACTCGCGGACCGAAATGTCCCTAAACTAATATTGGACCGAAACGTCCCTAAACTAATATCGGACCGAAACGTCCCTAAACTAATATCGGACCACCACGTCCCTAAACTGGAATACGGACCACCACGTCTTTAAACTGGAATATGGACCACCACGTCCCTAAACTGGAAAATGGACCACTACATCCCTAAACTGGAACAATAGAGCCTCCAAATGCTCTTTTGCCGGATCTAAACGGTCCCGTTTAAGTTGATCTTAGCTCCAAATACGGCTAACGTATCCTTAGACATTTAAATGAATGATAAAACTCCAAATCAACTTTGGTTCAAGGGTACATCTCTGAACTCCTCTGACACCTGTCGTTGTAATCCTTCAATGACGTCAGAGAGGTGACGAGTCCTGACGGCCATATATTAAATGAATCACTACGTTAAGTTGATCTTAGTCTAAAACAGGACTAACATATCCTTAACGAACGTTTAAGTTGATCTTAGCCGCAACGCGGCTAATGCATCCTTAAACTAAAAACACCAAACCCAAATCTAAGTAGATACGGATTTGGACTAATCCACGTCCTACGGGCGACGACATTACTCAGTCTCCGTATACAATCCACGGGCAACCACAAACAAAACAAACACACACGACACGAAGTGAAATTCTGGAGAAGGAGAAAGTTGTTACCGCGATGCGGTAGCGTAATTAACTGCAGGGGCTTGCGTCTGCAGGGAATAGCGTCCCCACAATCAAAAAACCCCTCACCCTGAGGGGGAATCTGACGAAGTCTGCTACATCGGCCGCATCCGTCTAAACCTCCGATCCACGGTGCCATAAATCAACTTGGCATCTTCGGAGAGGTAGACGGATAAAACCACATAGCATCTGCCCCGAACCTCGGGCACGGAAGTCCTAACGTCTCGGCCGCCGTTCGGAGGGGAACAGATTCTGGCACGCCCGGTGGGACCTCTTCCTCTTTCCACTCCACACTTCGTGTGTCGTGTTCGCGAACAAATCGCGGTTTGCTGTGATTGCCTGTGGATTCAAGGTACTAAGATTTGGTGTCTTGCTCTATGCAGAAAACAGAAAATCGATGGCTTCGAACTGCACCGTCCGCAGCGATAACTCTCGCTCCGTTATTGCTGGAGGAGTGACTTATGGGCCCCAAGCGGCCTCCCTTTTCAAAATGCCGGTGGAGCAGGTGGCTCAAGCCACCACTGGACTATTTTTTGGGACCATGCTCCCATCAATGAGCTTCAACGCCCCAATGACATTGCAAGAAGCTCCAAAGAAGTCGGTCTTCGATCGACTCACCACTGCCGCGACCTCTCTCAACAGGTCGCCCAACTCCACTGCTTCAGGTTTTAATGGATTAGGCCAGAGCTCCATCGGGCCCATGAAGAAGCCTGCCATACCAGAAGGCGTTATCCCGAAGCGGATAGCCATCCCAACTCCCGTTCCTGGCAAAATCACCAAGGTTGCTTCCCATGTTCAGAAGTCCACTTCTGACAAGTTGGTCGTCCCCGTTCAACGGACGTCGATCTTTAAAAAGCTGGTACCGGTATATTCTGACCAACACAGGGGGCATGAGGAGGTCACCCCTATAGCTGAAACAACTCCATCAGCACGACATGCCCGACGTCGCTACTGGCGCCGAGTGAAGAAGGCTGGGGGCAACTCCCCCTCTGGACTTACTCCTCCAACTCTAATGGTGGAGATCGATACTGCTGTTCCAACCAGGAACAGCTTTGAGTTGCTGAACTCGGTGCGCAGAAACTCTCCTACTGCGGTGCTAAAGAGAACTCATTCATCTGTGAAGAATATTCCAGAGAAGAAGCTAGAGCAGCCCTTCAACGGCTGTCCTCTAAAATTTACAAAGTCTGGCGACAGGTTCAAGAGTCCGTGATCGATCAAGACTGCCTCCGACGACAGAAAAAGATGAAGGTTCGGCAGGGGAAGGATTACTCTGTCAAACCACAAAAAGCAAAAGCTTCTTGGGTGCCCACTACAACGGCTCCCTTAACTCCAATCACTCAAAAAAGGAGGCCGCAAGAAGCCCCTGTGTCTTCGGCAAATCGCAAAGACACCGAACACAAACGCCCGAAGTCTGGGGGCATGGTGGTGCACACCGTTTATATGGCTTCTGGAAAAGAGGAAAGCCGCACTTCTACGGGCCACCGACTGCTCACCCGATCTGTGACGAAAGCCCAGGAGCAACAACAAAAGCTTCAGGAAATGATGACTACAATGGCTGCACTCACTGAGCCAAAAGAAAGCTCTGAAACGTCTTCGGATGAGCGTCAAGAACAAGAAACCGACGCTGACTTTTTACGCAGAGTTCTCGAAAAGAGGGACAAAGAAGCTGCAGAGCAAGCGGCTAACATAAAACAGATGGCGATCCTCTTCCAAGATATGGTAGGGATGATGTTATAGCCGGACCCTCCTGCTGAAGATCCTCCGATCGTCCTTGAAGACGACAGGGGAGAAACGTCAAATCCTCCGCCGGCTCTATCAACAGCCAAGGAGGAGGCAATCTCCAAAGTTGACCTAGACGAATATATAGCCCAGCAGATCCGGGTTCATCAGGCGAATGAAGCGGCTGGGCAAATTGTTAGAACCGGACGACCATATCCGAGCTGGTATGACCAAATCAGTTACCCGCCAGGATATACGATCCCTAAATTCCACGTATATAAAGGGACAGGGAATCCGCATCAGCATGTCGCTCAATTCATAGCCTTATGCGGCAATACTGGAGGCGATGACAAATTGTTGCTACGTCAATTCGTCGGCAGCTTAGCAGAAACAGCCTTTGAATGGTATTCGGAGTTACCTAACGACTCTATCAAAACATTTGCAGAGATGGAACTGCTGTTTACACAGAGATTCGCGAGTGCTAGTGGACGCACCCCGATAATAGCACTGATTAATGCCAGGATAAGGTCAGGCGAAACATGGGTCCAATACGCAACACGATGGCGGAACCTATGGTCGAAATGCGAACAACGCATAGAAGAGGCTCCTGCGGTAGGCATGTTTGTGGGCACTCTCGATCCGCAGGCGACCATCTCACAATTCATGATGTTCTTCAGGCCGACCACCTTCCAGGCCTTGATTGACAAATTAGCCCAAATGGACCAGATGGGCCATAGGCCTTCTTCTTCAAAGACAGAGCCTTGGAATGAAAAGGGAAAAGGGAAGGCAACCTTCGTCGCCAACGCTCAGCAACAGTTGAGCAACTCAAAGCCGGTCGCTCGCCAAAACAACGTGCATCTACGCCCATCCCTCGAAGAGAGGCTAGGACGTCATTACTCGTTTCCTCATAATAAAACGAGAAGACTGTTCGAGCTGGCAGTGCGCAACAGACTCATTAATCTGCCGAATCCAAAACGTCCGTTGCAGCCAGGCGATCTTAATAATCCCAATTATTTCCCTTACCACCAAACGGTAAGTCACCCGATTGAGGATTGTTTCGTCTTTAAGGGATGGATTGAGGATCAATACCTGCAAGGAAAGTTCACGCTGTCTGAAAGCTGGAAGGTAAACCCCCCACAGCCGCACTCTCCAAAGAAGACGGACATGCCGGGGGCAACTTGTTCTTTCGTCGAGGATGAAAACGATGGAGAAAACTTATCGGATGAATCCGAAGACTACGTAGCGACTTGTCATGTGATTTCTCATTCACTGACGGATGATGAGGAGGCTCCTTGCGTTAAGAAATCAATGGCGGACCCTGAAACAGAAATTCCGCAGCCGTCAGACAAGTTGATCGATGCCTTCCTAAATGAAATTCGTCTGAAAGCAAAAGCCAATCAAGAGCATGAAATGGCCATACTGGAAAGAACCAAGGTATTCCCGTCAAATCAAAAGCCATACACTGCGGGTAAAAACAAATTCAAGACGAGGAAACGGTTCGCCAAAGCTCTATCAGTAGGAATGAAGCTACCGCCCTCTGAAGAAAATTCTTTCTCTGAGGTAGAGATGCACCCTAACTTCTGTTTATATCATCAGAAGATCATACATCCTACCGAAGACTGTGAGTCCTTTAACTGTTGGTGGCAAGGGTATGTCGCTCAAAAGCAACACTCCGACAAGACAAAGTGTGAATCTCGTGGACATCGGAAAAATGCGATATATGAGCGCAAAGGAGCCACCGCAAACTGTCATATAGCCGACTTCAAGGGATCACAAATTGTCACCTTTGGAAGCGACTCTGACGAAGAAGCTATCCCCAACTTTTCCCTCGGGGAATCTATTTCGAAAATAAAGGAATTGAGAAGCTGCGAGAACGTTCAGCCATGTAATCGCACGCTATTCGAAAAAAATCTCGGCCCCGTAAACAAGGGACCGAGCAAAAAGAATAAAGGAAAAGGAAAAAAGGCCCTCGTCGCCAGCGCTCAACAACAATCAGGTGACCCTAGACCGGTTGCTTGCCAAAGCAACAAGCGGCAATCCCTCCAGGAAAAGTTGAAATGTCCTTACTCGTTTCCGCAAGATAAAACAAGGGGACTGTTCGAGCTGGCAGTGTGTGACAGACTCATCAATCTACCGAGTCCAAAACGTCCGTTGCGGCCAGGTGATATTAATAATCCGAATTATTGCCCTTACCTCCGAACGGTAGGTCATCTGATCGAGAATTGCTACGTCTTCAAGAACTGGGTCGAAGACCAATACCAACAGGGCAAGTTCGCGTTGTCCGAAGTTTGGAAGGTGAACCCGCCACAACCGCATGCTCCGAAAAATATGGACACGCCGGGGGCATCATGCTCATTCATAGAGAAAGCCTAACGGACCACTACGTCCTAAAACTGGATAACGGACCGAAACGTCCTTAAACTAACAACGGACCGAAACGTCCTTAAACTAACGGCGGACCGCAATGTCCTAAAACTTGCAAATGACCGAAACGTCGTTAAACTACTCCCAACCCGCAGCATCTTCAGGCTGACGTTAAAATAATAATAATAATAATAATAATAATGGTATGTCCATAAGCAAAATGGGCACGGATGAAAACCCGAAGGGGCTCCGTGAGTAAAAACAGCATGGCTACCGGCGAGTGTTCATGAAAACCCGAAAGGGCGCGACCTCGTTTAAAAAGAAAAAAGAAGAAGAAAAAGAAAAGAAAAGGAAAAAAAAAGGAAAAAAAAAAGAGAATAAAAAAAACGGTATGTCCACAAGCAAAATGGGCACGGATGAAAACCCGAAAGGGCTCCGTGAGTAAAAAACAGCAGGGCTACCGGCGAGTGTTTGTGAAAACCTGAAAGGGCGCAACCTTGTTAAAGAATACTTACAAGATCCTCTCGACCTTGTAAGGAGAAACCACCCGCGTGAGATCCTTACGACTCACAAGGGAGCAACACACTTAGGGATCCCCACGATTCCTAAGGAGAAAATACACTTGCGAGATCCTCACGACTCGTAAGGAGAACTCTCTTATGGGACCCTCACGGCCCATAAGATTTGAAAGTCTTAAGTTACAGAGACCTAAACCTGTGCTTAAGCAAACCCCTACAAACTTCCAATATTGCCCTACAAGTGGTCCTATATTGGCCCTTGTATACAATCCACGGGCGTGAATAAACATTTCCCTAACAAAGTCTCATCCGTGGCTAGCGATATGCTCGTACAGCAAACAACACTTGTAAGTCCTCTCGATTTACAAGGAGAAAACCCTCTTGTAGGATCCTTACGACTTACCGAGGAACATACACTTAGGAATCCTTACGACTCCTAAGGAGAAAATACACCTACAAGATCCTCACGACTTGTAGGGAGAAATACCTTTGTGAGACCCTTACGGCTCATGAAGTCAAAAGCCTTAGCCGACAGGACCCTTAATCCTGTTTACTAAGCCACCTTTGTTCGGGATCGATAGAGGCAAATGATGATTCGCTCCTGGCAATATTCCAGTTGTAGCGATGCTGATGCCTAAATCAGTATCAAATTCCAAGTCCTTTCATGGCAGATGATAATTCGCTCCTGGCAATATCCCAGTTGCAGCGATGCTGATGCCTAAATCGGTATCAAATTCCAAGTCCTTTCATGGCAGATGATGATTCGCTCCTGGCAATATCCCAGTTGCAGCGATGCTGATGCCTAGACCGGTATCAAATTCCAAGTCCTTTTACGGCAGATGATGATTCGCTCCTGGCAATATTCCAGTTGTAGCGATGCTGATGCCTAAATCGGTATCAAATTCCAAGTCCTTTCATGGCAGATGATGATTCGCTCCTGGCAATATCCCAGTTGCAGCGATACTGATGCCTAGACCGGTATCAAATTCCAAGTCCTTTTACGGCAAATGATGATTCGCTCCTGGCAATATTCCAGTCGCAGCGATGCTGATGCCAAGATTGGATCAGATCCCAAATCCTCTACTCGCAAAAAAAAAAAAGAGAAAAAAAAAATCAGCGAGCCAAAAAAAATATATATATATATTTATATATGCATACGAAATAGCCGAAATGATGGGGCAGCTTGCAAACAAAATCAGCAAGTAAAAATGTATGCATGCAAAATAGCCGAAATGGTTGGGTAACTCGCAATAAAAAGCAGCGAGTAAAAAGAAAAATAGCCGAAATGATTGGGCACCGCGAAAAATAGCCGAAATGATTAGGCAATCGCGATTTTCGCGATATAAAAAGCTGAAATGATAGAGCATCGCGGAAAGAATAAAAAAAATAAAAAAATGAAACTTTTTGCCCTACAGGTGAAATCATATCGATCCCTGTATACAATCCAGGGGCACAGATAAAGAGGGAACCATACCTTCCCAACAGGCTCCATCAGAAAGCGAAGCCAAATCTCGACGGTTCATAGACAACCTAGAGACAATCTCGACATTTGTCGCAATATTACAGACACGATGTCAACAAATGAAGCAAACGAAGATCCCGAGCTTCAGGGTCTCAACGTCAACATCGACAACTTAGAGATCACCAACGGCGTTTCTCCTCACTCCAACTAGATGTAGACATGACGTCAACAAAAGACCTCACGGTCGAAACAAAGCGGAGTAACGGCAAAATCCCAACTTCACCTTAGCATTCGTCTCGTCACAACAGACGCAATGTCAACAATGGCGTTCCTTCGCAGCCCAGCAGGGTGTACATGCAAAGTTAACAAAAGACCCCATGGTCGAAACAAAGCAGAGTGATGGCAAAATCCCAGCTCCACCTCAGCATTTGTCTCAATACACCAGACACAGTGTGAGCGAATGAAACGAAGGCCAAATTCCTAGCTTCAAGATCTTAACGGCAAGTCATATAAGGCCTGAAAGACCACCGGAGATCATCTCACATAAAGTGGTCACCTCCTCGACGTTCGTCTCGATACAGCAGACAAAATATCAACCCTAGCGTTCTTCTTCCAGCAAGGATTCAGACATGATAAAGCAAACGAAGCGAAGGCCATATTCCTAGCTTCAACGTCTTTACGGTAACTCACATAAAACCGGAAAGACAATCGGAGATCATCTCGCACCAGCACAGAGTGGTCACCATCTCGACGTCCATCTCGATACAGCAGACGAGATGTCGACCCCAGCGTTCTTCCTCCAGCAGGGATTCGGACGTGACAAAGCAAACGAAGCGAAGGCCACATTCTTAGCTTCAACGTCTTTACGGTAACTCACATAAAACCGGAAAGACAATCGGAGATCATCTCGCACCAGCACAGAGTGGTCACCACCTCGACGTCCGTCTCGATACAGCAGACGAGATGTCGACCCCAGCGTTCTTCCTCCAGCAGGGATTCGGACGTGACAAAGCAAGTGAAGCGAAGGCCACATTCCTAGCTTCAACATCTTTACTGTAACTCACATAAAACCGGAAAGACAATCGGAGATCATCTCGCACCAGCACAGAGTGGTCACCACCTTGACGTTCGTCTCGATACAGCAGACGAAATGTTAACCCCAGTGTTCGTCCTCCAACAGGATTTGGACACGCCAAAGCAAACGAAGCGAAAGCCACATTCCTAGCTTCGACTTCTTGATGGTAACTCATATAAAACCGGAAAGACAACCGGAGATCATCTCGCACCAGCACAGAATGGTCACCACCTCGACGTCCGTCTCGATACAGCAGACGAGATGTCACCCCAATGTTCGTCTCGACACAGCAGACGCAACGTCATTAAACGAAAGGAGCCATGGCAAAATCCCTAGTTCCAAACCTCGACGGTTCACCAGCAACCTAAAGACAACCTCGACGTCCGTCTCGATACAGCAGACGAAATGTCACCCCAACGTTCGTCTCGATACAGCAGACGCAACGTCATCAAACAAACGGAGCCACGGCAAAATCCCTAGTTCCCACCGCAACATTCGTCTCGATACAGCAGACGCAATACCAGCAGACGAAGCAAAGGCCAAATTCCTAGCTTCAGGGTCTTGACGGCAACTCATATAAAACCCGAAAGACTATCGGAGATCATCCCACACCAGCGCGGAGTGGTTATGACTCATCGGGGCTCTCCAAAATGAGCCTAACCCCAAGTAAAAAGCGGCATGGCAAATTTCCTAGCGCTTGCTCTTCCGACGGTCAAACTGCCAAGGAGGATTGCTTGAAAACGTCTTGTCCAGCCCCCGAAGGGATTAGAGACACGGCAGTCGCAGGGCTACTCGAATAGCATGATTGCCTATCGAGGACTATATCAGCTTATGCGATGGTACGATGGCCAAAACCTTAAGTACCACCAACCTTAACGGGCTTCTGTCGTAAAGAGCAGAGGTTAAATGCGACGTTAAGATGTTCTTGCGAGAAACGTTCAATTCGTCTCGACTTGTGAAAAATTGTCGAGACGGCTCGACTCGTGAGATAAAGCCTTAGGCAGTAGGCATAAAAGAAGCCCGTTTCCTAAGCATTAGGACCCTGCCAGTTGGCCCAAAACGGTCTCTTGCATACCATCCACGGGTCTCACTCTCCAACATCGAACTTCGACAAGGAGGGAAACAACCGCTTACAAGTCCTCTCGACTCGTAAGAGGGAAAAATTCTCTTGTAGGATCCTTACGACTTACAAGAGAAAACCACACTTAGGAATCCTCACGATTCCTAAGGAGAAAAATCCACCTATGGGATCCTCTCGACCCATAGGGAGAAAAACCTCTATGGGATCCTCACGGCTCATAGAGTCGAAAAATCTTAGGCAGTAGACCTGAACCTGCAGCCTAAGCCATCGCTATTTCTTAAGGAAGTCAGAATACTTGTTTTAGATATCCATCAATCATGGTTATTAAGACAGCCTGCTTACAATAAAAAGAGGATGACAGAAAGAATATCTGATCTACATTTGATCGGGAGTTCATATCGCATTCATTTATGCACAAGCAGAAGACTCAAGACAAGGAATAAGACAAGCTGAAATAAAAAGAGGGGAGAATTCCATTCATACTGCTAGAAAATTCCTTCTTACAATCATAAGAACAATAAATAAGAAACATTATTTAAATTATTACAACGGTATAACCTCGGACCCGGGGCACGGATTGAGGAAATCGAAAGTAAGGCCATCCAGAGTTCTTCTGGCCTTTCTAATTATTCTTATGCGCGTCTTTCGCGCTCCTCCGTCTCAATATCATCGGCAAGCCCCCCTGGCCTTCGATAAGCGACAATTATCGTCGTCTGCTGGAAGACTTGGTGTAGGATGTCAACGAGGCTGTTCCGCCGTTTCTTTGAGATCAGCCCTGTCAGGTACACTGAATGCACCTTGTCTTCGGCATCATCCAGTGCGTTAAGCGGTAAGGCCTCATGAAGATCTGGAAGTGCTCTCCATATGGCTCCCAACACGACTTTCAAAAGGGCCGAACGGCGAGGCAACAGCCAACCACCGCTTGCGTTCAGACGACCCATGACTTCTGCACATTCAGCGTCCGTAAACTCCTGGTTTTGTTGACGACCCTGAGCACGGATATCGTCGTAAGTAATGAACTCGTGCAAGCTGTATAGACGCACCACCATAATACCTGAAGAAAACAATACAGGGAAATTAACAAACAAGAAAATACAGAAAGTTAAAAGTTAAACTCCTCGAGAGCAATGCTCTGCAGACAGGAGCGACACCAGTCAAAATCAGTTATGAGGAGAATTTGAGGAAAATTCCTTGAGAACATTGAGAGCTCCGCTCTGGGGAAAAAATGATATAATAATAATAATATTATCAAGTGCCATATAATTTGGGAGGAGCAAAGCTCCATTAATTAAGAAGATATAAGAAAAGTCTTTTATAGAGCGAAGCTCTATTAATGGAACCCTAACAGGATTCTCCTGAGTTCTCTTTGGACCCCTTTAGAGCAAAGCTCTTCTAAATGAAACCCTAAATGGGTTTTCTTTAGATCAGGGATCTATGGAGAGCAAGGCTCTGTTGATGAAAATTAATCTAATTTAATTTAATCTTAATTTAAATTTTCACCTAAAAAGTTTTAAAGAGTTCAACTCTTGCAGTTCTTGAAAATAAAGAGCAGGGCTCTGAGTTTTGAAAATAAAATTGTGAAGATGAAAATCATCTAAAGTACCAAAGGTCCTATTTATAGGCATCAATTGCCTCTTCAACTGCTAAAAGGTGCCGCGACGGTTCGGATTCTGCCACCGTTGCGCTTGCGTTTGGAGGCCACGTAAGCGCAGCGGTGGGGGGGCATTTGTTTACCCTAATCAGAGCAAAGCTCTGTTCAAATTCCAAGGCGGGAGATGATGCAACGCTTCATCTTCCCCCAATCAGAAATAAAGCTTTGCTTTGAAAAATTAAAACTTTAATGAATGAAGCAACGCTTCAGATTCTTTGCGCTGCGTGCAACGCGCCACGTGTCAGAAGTTGATACGTCAGCGCAACGCCCAAGGCAGTACGTCCAATCAGAGCAAAGCTCTTTAAAAAAACATAAGCAACACTCAACTGCGCAAGCGCACCGCAGTGCGACACGTGTCTGCACAGTTGTGCAAGCACAACTGCGCAAGCGTACCGCTGCGCGACACGTGTCTGCGCAACCACAGCTGCGTAAGCGCACCGCTGCGCGACACGTGTCTGCGCAACCACAGCTGCGCAAGCGCACGGCTGCGCGACACGTGTCTGCGCAGTTGCGCAAAGCGCTGTTGCGCAAGTGCTTCACTGCGCGACACGTGTCTGCGCAGTTGCGCAAGCACAGCTACGCAAGCGCCTTACTGCGCGACACGTGTCACGCGCTGGTGAGTTGCGCAACAACAGAATGAAAATTTAAGGAAATCTTTTCTGTTCTTGTTAAAACAAGAAGATTTCTTCTGTAAAACAGGGGGCCTTTGGATCAAAGATCCAACGGTGGGAAAAATTCCCCAAATCACTCAGGAAAAGATTTATTGAACAAATTTAACTAATTTTTGAGCACTATAAAAAGGACCCCAAAACTCATTTCAAGGGATCATCTGGTTTTAAAAAAAAGAAGAAAGAAGAGAACTCTTGAGAATTTCTGGAGAACACAAAAAGAAGGTAAAAACCTTTGAGATAAGAGAAGATTCTCTTGAAGAATAGATCATTGATCTAGAAAACAAGATCAGTGATCTTCAATAAATAGATAAATAAATAAATAAATAAATAAAAATAATAAAAATGGTGCCTTGCACTTGCTATGAACCTCTGGTTCTCTGAAACAGAAAGAAAGAAAAGATTTCTTTCTTTTCTTTGATCTAAATTTGGATCAAGAAATTAAAAAGTGCTCTGCACTTCTTTTCCTGAATCTAAAAAATTCTTGGTGCTTTGCACAAATGCAATGCATTATTTGAAGGGCTAGGCCTAAGTCAAAAAGACCTAGCAGGTCAGAATAAATTGCAAAGCAATAAAAGGGCTGGGCCCAAATAAAATTGATGCTCTGCATCCCTTTTGGGCAAAGCCCAAATAAAAGCAAAAGAAATGCAAAAGCAATGGACTTAGCCCAATCGTGGCCATAAGTCCTTAAATTATATTGACTGAGCAAAATGGCTCTCCTAAATCAATGTACGTCCGGTTCGAGGGTACATCTCCGAACTCTTTTGACATCTATCGTTGTAATTCCTCAACGACGTCAAAGAGGTGACGGGTCCCAACGACCACACACCCATATGGACTGCGGGGTCCTTAAACTCGCGGACCGAAACGTCCCCAAACTAATATTGGACCGAAACGTCCCTAAACTAATATCGGACCACCACGTCCCTAAACTGGAATACGGACCACCACGTCTTTAAACTGGAATATGGACCACTACGTCCCTAAATTGGCGATGGACCAACACGTCCCTAAACTGGAAAATGGACCACTACATCCCTATACTGGAACAATAGAGCCTCCAAATGCTCTTTTGCCGGATCTAAACGGTCCCGTTTAAGTTGATCTTAGCCCCAAATACGGCTAACGTATCCTTAGACATTTAAATGAATGATAAAACTCCAAATCAATTTTGGTTCAAGGGTACATCTCTGAACTCCTCTGACACCTGTCGTTGTAATCCTTCAACGACGTCAGAGAGGTGACGAGTCCTGACGGCCATATATTAAATGAATCACTACGTTAAGTTGATCTTAGTCTAAAACAGGACTAACGTATCCTTAACGAACGTTTAAGTTGATCTTAGCCGCAACGCGGCTAATGCATCCTTAAACTAAAAACACCAAACCCAAATCTAAGTAGATACGGATTTGGACTAATCCACGTCCTACGGGCGACGGCATTACTCAGTCTCCGTATACAATCCACGGGCAACCACAAACAAAACAAACACACACGACACGAAGTGAAATTCTGGAGAAGGAGAAAGTTGTTACCGCGATGCGGTAGCGTAATTAACTGCAGGGGCTTCCGTCTGCAGGGAAGAGCGTCCCCACAATCAAAAAACCCCTCACCCTGAGGGGGAATCTGACGAAGTCTGCTACATCGGCCGCATCCGTCTAAACCTCCGATCCACGGTGCCATATATCAACTTGGCATCTTCAGAGAGGTAGACGGATAAAACCACATAGCATCTGCCCCGAACCTCGGGCACGGACGTCCTAACGTCTCGGCCGCCGTTCGGAGGGGAACAGGGTTCCCTTCTTCATCAGGTGGCTGTAAGGACGGCACTTTCCTGAAAGGTTGGCTATAAATCGCCGTATATACGCGAGCTTCCCTTGGAGAGACCGCAGTTGTTTGAGAGTCCTTGGCGGAGGCATTTCCATGATCGCCTTGATCTTTGACGGATCTATTTCAATACCTCGGTGTCGGACGATGAATTCCAAGAATTTGCCCGAGGAAACTCTGAATGCACACTTGAGAGAGTTCATCTTCAAGTTGTATTGCCGAAGGCGTTGAAATACGGTCTTCAGGTGTTCGAGATGTTCCTCGTATGATTTGCTTTTAACCACGAGATCGTCGATATAGCATTCGACGATTTCGTGTATAAGGTCATCGAAGATCTTCGTCATGGCCCTCTGGTAGGTGGCACCGGCATTCTTTAAACCGAAGGGAATCACCTTGTAGCAGAATATACCCAAAGGAGTCCTGAAGGCGGTGTGCTTCTGGTCTTCGGGATGCATTTTTATCTGATTATATCCTGACGAGCCGTCCATGAAGAAGAAAATCTCGTGAGTGGACGTATTGTCTATCATCAGTTCGGTGACTGACACTGGGAAATCGTCTTTCGGGCAGGGTTTATTGAGATCGCGGAAGTCCACGCATATGCGCACTGTCCCATTTTTCTTCATCACCGGGACGATGTTGGCGATCCATTCAGGGTATTGAACTTCCTGGATGAAGCCAGAGTCGATCAGCTTCTTGAGCTCAGCATTGATACTCATCTCAAGCTCGAGCTGCATTCTTCTCGGCGCCTGTTTGACCGGCTTGACGTCCGGAGATATCGCCAATCTATGCACAGCAATTTCTGGATCTAGTCCCGGCATTTCGGAATAGTTCCATGCGAAGCAATCTCTATGCTGTAGAAGCACGTCCTTTAACGCAGCCACCCTTTCTTCAGATAGCAGCTCGCTGATGAATGTCGGTCGCGGGTCATTCGCCATTCCCAACTCAATTTTCTTGAGGTTATCTGCAGTGGTATGGATTCCATCTTTCAGCTCTTTTGGCGCAGGCGGGAACTCTGAGATCACCTCATCGTTGTTGTTTTCAAAGCACCAGGGAAGGTCATCTATGTCCTCGGGCTCTTCTTTTGATATCGTGATCACGTGGCAAGTACGAATTCGCTTCCAATCCCAATGTGGAACTGGTTCTTCTTTCGTAGCCTTGGGTTTGTGCTTCTGTGGCGGCGCTACCCTCCACTTGTCAGACAGAGCGAACTTGCCAAGCTGATACTGATCGTCAACCCAATTCTTGAAGGTGAAGCAGTCCTCGAGAGGGTGCCCTATCACTCGGTGATAAGGGCTTCGCCTGCTTGTTCGGGGTGTTTAGACTCCGGCAGTGTAAGCATCTGATGTTTTAAAGCGAGGTCAAGTATTTTCTTGGTCTTGTCCCGAGGAAAAGAGTATTCCCGACCCATTTTTCTCATAAGGGATGGATCGGAACCGCTCGATTTTCGCTTGAGTGGCCTCTCAGACCTGCTTCATTGCTGTTGAGCGCCTTTTCCGCGTTCCGACTTGCTTTTGCCTCTGCGTCGAGCCTTCTTTATAACAGGTTGACAAGGAGCGGCATCTTCATCTTTCACGGCCTGTTGGAGGAGGCGCTGTGTTTTGGCTTTCTCGTAGATGACCATTTCACGGTTATGGTCGTCTCGGACCTTTTGACCAGCTTCCCTTATAAGCTTGTCCATTTGTTCTTCGAACGACGGACTGGGTTCTTTTGCATCTGGAACTTTCACCGGCTCAGGATTAGTGTCCTCCCATTGAGCATCCGCTTCTTCATCGAAGTCATACACGACGTAGCAGCCGTGTAGTAGCTCTCGTTTCTTTGACTGGATGTATCCAAGTCCTTTTGTCTCCATTCTCCCGTTATGCAGTTTGCGTTGAGTCCCGGGAACGTTCCAGACTTTGTCATAGAACTTGGCTTTTCGAACGGTCTGCTTGAAGGATATCCCCTGGCGCTTCAATAGCTTTTTCAAGCCTTCTGTATAATATCTGGGGAGACGTATGGGCTGAAGCCTGTCGAGCGTAGGATCCGCGCCATGCCAGATTTCTTTCTCCACTTTGGTTTCTTCAGAGCGGTAGAATAGAATTGCTTTTTCGCTTTTTCGCCTGGGAGGGATATAGAACGTTCGCAGCTCTTCTACACTGTAGATATCAAGCGCATCCAGTTCCTTACGGTGTTTAAGCGGCACCATGGCGACTTGTAGACTTTGCTCTTCGTCAGCGGACGTTTGTATTGAAGGTCGAGCAGGGAATACAGCACGGACTTCATCTTCCGAGTCGCTACCAAAGATTAACGTAGGAGTAGATGGCCCTGGCTTGTTGTGTTGGGGCGGCCCCGAATAAACTATCTCCTCTTCCTCCTCGGTATCACTGCCGAAGACAGGGATAGTGGCGTTAGCTTTGTTCTCCGGCTTGTGACACCTCTCCGTGTCTTCGAAATCCGGTAAGAAGTATTTGGCATCTTCATATTTGCGGACTTCGTTCACGGAAAACGGATTCAGTTCTCCCGCCACGGTATACTCGAGACCATCCTTAGCATATTTTATACACTGATGTTGTGTAGAAGGGATGATGTTGTACTCGTGTAACCACGGTTGGCCGAGCAGAGCATTATAGCATGTCTTGGCGTCTATGACGTGGAACTTAATGTCCGTGACGAGTAGCCCAAAGCGTAGCGTCAGTATCACAGACCCAAGAGTTCTTGATGACTGGGAGTCGAACCCGGAGATGGTGATCTTGTCCCGAGCAAGGTGCTGGACGTTCATGCAGATTTCTTTTAACACCCGCACATTGAGGAGGTTAACGGAGGATCCATTGTTGATCAGGATTTTGCCTATCTTTATATCATGGCAGTATCCTGAGACATAAAGGGGGTGATTGTGTTCGCACGTCCTAAGAAGAAAGCCTTCATCACCAAAAGCGACATCGGCCGTGTGCACTTCCTCCAATTCGTCCTTCATCTTTTCCTCGGCCAGGAAAGCTTGGAATTGCCCCGGATCTTGTAATGCCTTGATTAACGAATCTCTCGCCTCCTTCGATAGCAAAAGGGCGTCAAGAATGCTGAGCTGTGAGGGTAGCTTCCTCAGATGCGCTAAGACGTTGTAATCCACCTTATTCTTCTTCGGCGGGTCTTTGGCGCTTAGCTCTTCCACAACTTGGTCATCTAAGTCGATATCTTCAGAGACCTTTTCTTTCCCTTTATCTTTTCTGTTTGAGGGTCCGAGATTCTTTTCGAGAAGCGTGCGATTACGTAGTCGGATATTTTCGCAAACCTTCAGCTCTTCTTCTTTTCCCGAAGTGGACTCTTTAAAGAGAGGGGCAAGTTCCAGCTCTTCATCAGAATCGCTCCCGAATGTAGGCACCTGTGACCCGCCGGTGTTAACCACGCGACAATCGCCGGTAGTTCTTTTAAGCCCTTCGGTCGTATTTCTTTGCTCCTGACGAGTTTTGCGCTTTTCCCTCTTAAAGCGTTGTCGATGAGTAACGTATCCTTGCCACAATCTATCGAAAGCTTTGCACTCTTGAGTGGGGTGCGAAACCTTTTGATGATATAAGCAATAGGAGGGGTGCATTTCTATTTCACCAGTAATTTTTCTTTCAGAGGATGGTACCTTCATGCCCATTGATATGGCCTTAGCAAATCTTTTCCTCATCTTGAATTGGCTTTTGTCGGCAATGGAGGTATTTTGCTCCAGCGGGATCGTCTCAATTCTTTCGTCAAGGCGCTGGCGCTTGGCCCTTTCATATATGACCGTCTCGCGTTCTCGATCAGCTTTACTTTTCAACCGAGCTTCATTAAGAAATGCGTCAATTACTTCATCTGATGGCCCCAGAATTTTTGATTCAGGATCTGCCCCCAGCGCTTCAGTACAAGGAGTCTTCTCATCGTCCATGGACGAATGGGAAATCACATGACAGCTCGCCACATATTCTTCAGAATCATCAGATGAACTTTCTCCCTCATCTTCCTCTTGAAGACGTGATTGAGGAACTCTTGGAATGTAATGGGAGTCCGTGCCTTCTGGTTGTATTCCTCCAGAGTGTCAATTTGTTTTTGCAAGTCTGTGCGCTTGTCGCCAGGCTTCACGGGCTTCTTAAATTTCATCTTCTTCTTTTTCGAAGATTTTGACGGTTGGTTGCGAGTGCTTGGGCCACCACCCTCGGTCTTTGGAGTTGTACGTGGCTTCAACACCCTCTCAATGACCTGCGGTTCCAACGGGTTCTTCCACCTAATCGTTGGACATGTCTGAAGATCGTTTAGCATCCTCTTTGTCTTGACTGATAATACAACCTCCCAAGGAGCTTCTTCAACGACGGAGCATGTTGCCCCCGGCGTACTCATCCCCTTAGAGGTATGGGGCTACGGAGGATTCACCTTCCATTTGTCAGATAATGCGAACTTGCCCTGTCGGTACTGGTTTTCAAGCCAATTTTTGAAAACATAGCAATCTTCGATCGGATGGCCCAGTACTTGATGATAAGGACAGTAGTTGGGATCATTGACATCATTTAGTTGCGACGGACGTTTTGGATCCGGCAGATTTATGAGTCGATTGCGCAATGCCAGCTCGAATAGCCTTCTCGTTTTATCTTGGGGAAACGAGTAAGAACGTCCTAGCCTCTCCTCAAGCGCTACGTACGGGCGCGTATTATTTTGATGAACAACCGGCTTCGAGTTGCTCGGCTGTTGTTGAGCATTAGCGACAACGATCGCTTTCCCCTTCCCTTTGTCATTTCGGGAGTTCGTCTTTGGAAGAGGGGGTTTATGGCCCATCTGATCCATTTGCGCTAGCTTGTCAATCAAGGCCTGGAAGGTAGTCGGCTTGAAAAACGTCATAAATTGCGAGATGGTTGCTTGCGGATCAAGGGTTCCCACAAACATACCCATCGCGGGAGCTTCTTCAATGCGCTGCTCGCACTTCGACCATAAGTTCCGCCATCGTATACATATTGAACCTACATCTCGCCTGGCGTTACCCTGGCGTTAATCAGTGCCATCATCGGGGTGCGTTCACCGGCGCTCGCAAAACGCTGAGTAAACAACAGCTCCATCTCCGCGAAGGTCTTAATAGAGTCGTTCAGGAGATCAGAGTACCACTCGAACGCCGTATCTGATAAACTTCCAACAAACTGGCGAAGCAAAAGCTTGTCATCACCGCCGGTGTTGCCGCAGAGTGCCTTGAACTGGGCAACATGCTGGTGAGGATTGCCCGTCCCCTTGTAGACATGGAACTTGGGAATGGTGTAACTCGGTGGGTACTTGATTTGGTCGTACCAACTTGGATATGGCCGCCCCGTTTTTATGACCTGGCCAGCTGCTTCAGCCGCATGATGAACCCGTATTTGTTGGGCTATGTACTCGTCCAAATCAGCTTTGGAGATTGTTTCTTCCTTAGCTGTTGACAGAGCTGGCGGAGGATTTGACGTCTCTCCCCTATCGTTTTCAAGGACGATCGGGGGATCTTCGGCCGGAGGATCTTGTTGGATCATCATCCGCACCATGTCTTGGAACAGGAGGCCCATACGCTTTATGTTGGCTGCTTGTTCAGCAGCCTCTTTATCCTTCTTCTCCAATATTCGATGAAGGAATTCGGCGTCGGTTTCTTCCTCTTGGCGTTCATTCGAGGATGTTTCAGGGTTTTCTTTTGGCCTAGTAAGTGCGGCCATAGCGTTCATCATCTCTTGGAGCTTCTGCTGCTGCTCCTGCGCTTTGGTCACTGATCGCGTAAGCGGTCGATGACCCGTAGATATGCGACTGTCTTCTTTACCAGACGCCACGTAGACGGTATGAACTACAATGGCCCCTGAATTAGGGCGTTTGGATTCACCACCTCTGATATTCGTCATCGGCGTTAGCACTTTCTCCAGCCTTCTTCTTTTATGGGCCATAGAAGTTGAGGGGGCCGTTGCTTTGGGCACCCTGGTGACTGTCATCCTTTCCTGTTTGATCGGGCGGTCTTTTTCTTTTTCCACTTTCGCCTTTTTCTGTTGACGAGAGCGATCTGGGTCGATTACGGAGTCTTGAACTCTCCGTCAAACCTTATAAATTTTTTAGGACAGCTGTTGAGGGGGCTGTTCCTGCTTCGTTTCCGGAACTTTCTCCGCAGGTGGAGGAGATCTTTTCAGTGTAGCGGTTGGAGAGTTCTTACGTACCCTCCTCAGCAGTTCAAAGCTGTTCCCAGTTGGAACAGCAGCGTTGGCTTCCACCACTGGAGCCGGTGGAGTTAGCCCCGAGGGGGAGTTGCCCCCTGCTTTCCTTACTCATCGCCAATGGCGACGTCGGGCGCGACGAGTTGTCGGTATTGGTTCAGAAACAGAAACAGCTTCTTCTTGCCCTCTGTTCAGGTATGGGGCTGTTGCCGGCGTCAGCCTGTTGAAGACTGATGTCTTTTGAGCAGCAAGAGCAGGAGTGGGATTTGGGACGGTCGGTCTTGTAAAGACTGATCTCTTAGCCGGAGAAGCCGCCTTGACGAATTCATGAGAAGGTTTGGCTATTCTTTTTGGAATAACCTTTTCCGGGACTGCAAGCTTCATCGTGGGCCCGCAAGAGTTTTGGCCCAGTCTGGAGAAGACCGAGGCACTGGTGTTGGGCGACCCGTTGAGAGGGGCCGCAGTAACTGTAAGTCGATCGAAGACCGACTTCTTAGGAGCTTCTGGTACGGGCACTAGGGTGCTGAAGCTTGTTGGTGGAAGCATGGTTCTGAAAAACAGCCCTGTGGTGGCTTAAGTAATTTGCTCCACGGGCATCGTGAACAAAGAGGCCGCTTGGGGCCCGTATGCTACGCCTCCAGGTGAGACGGAGCGTCGGTTGCAATGGCACTTCGAGCAATTTGAGGCCATTGATGTTTGATCTCTGCGCCAGGCAAAAGACCAAATCTTAGTAACTTGCAACCCAAAGGCAACCATTAACAAACCGTGATTCGTTCGCGAAGACGACACACGAAGTGTGGAATGGAAAGAGGAAAAGGTCCCACCGGGCGTGCCAGAATCTGTTCCCCTCCGAATGACGGCGCGACTTGACGTCTTGCCTGAGATTCGGGGCAGATGCTATTTGGTTTTATCCGTCTACCTCTCCGAAGATGCTAAGTTGATTTATGGCACCGTGTATCGGAGGTTTAGACGGATGCGGCCGATGTAGCAGACTTCGTCAGATTCCCCCTCGCTTGAGGGGTTTTTGATTGTGGGGACGCTCTTCCCTGCAGGCGCAAGCCCCTGCAGTTAATTACGCTACCACATCACGGTAACAACTTTCTCCTTCTCCAGAATTTCACTTCGTGTCGTGTGTGTTTGTTTTGTTTGTGGTTGCCCGTGGATTGTATACGGAGACTAAGCGATGTCGTCGCCCGTAGGACGTGGATTAGTCCAAATCCGTATTTACTTAGATTTGGGTTTGGTGTTTTGGTTTAAGGATACGTTAGCCGTATTTAGGCTAAGATCGACTTAAACGTTTGTTAAGGATACGTTAGTCTGATTTGATACTAAGATCAACTTAACGGGATCGTTTGGATCCGAAAAAAGAGCATTTGGGGGCTCTATTGTTCCAGTTTAGGGACATAGTGGTCCATGTTCCAGTTTCGGGACGTGGTGGTCCATGTTCCAGTTTAGGGACGTGGTGGTCCATCGCCAGTTTAGGGACGTGGTGGTCCATCATTAGTTTAAGGACGTTTCGGTCCGGCATTAGTTTAAGGACGTTTCGGTCCTGCATTAGTTTAAGGACGTTTCGGTCCACGAGTTTAAGGACCCCGCAGTCAATTGATATGTGGTCGTCGGGACCCGTCACCTCTCTGACGTCGTTGAAGGATTACAACAATGGGTGTCAGAGGAGTTCGGTGATGTACCCTCGAACCGGTCGTAAATTGATTTAGGGAGCAGCCGTGCTCAGTCAATTTAATTTGAGGACTTATGGCTATGACTGGACTAAGTCCAGTTTCAAGATTCTTTTGTCTTTGGCCTATTGGACCTGTGCTAGTCCCTTGCCCGTTTACTGTATTATTTTTCTTTATTTTGGTTGGGCTCTGCCCCTTTTTTAAAATGCATAGCATTTTTGATTAGGCCTGTTAGGCCTTTTAATTGGGCTCTGTCCCTTTTCTTAATAATGCAGAGCATTAAATACTCTGGCAGTGCCCCACGTGGCTTATCAGGCGCTTTGCGCCAATTAATAAGCGCAAGCGCTCATGGAGGTGACACGTGTCATACTCTGGTGAGTGCAAGCGCAAAAGCGCGGTGCGCTGCGTCAGTGGGCTGCGCTGTTGCACTGCTGACACGTGGCGCTTCCTGACGGCTTGCGCAATAGTGCAGTTTTGGCAAGTGCTGGGCACTGTTAACTTGAGAATCTTTTAGATTCAGAACCAATGGTTCATAAAAAGAAGTGCAAAGCACTGTTTGTTTTCTTGATCTAATTTAGATCAAAGAAAACAAGTTCTTGTTTTTCTTATCTCGGGGAACCAATGGTTCATAGAAAAGTACAAAGCACTTATTATTATTTATTTTTCTTTTTATTAGAGATCCTTGATCTTGTTCTCAGATCAATGATCTGTTCATAAGAGAATTTTCTCTTTTTCCTAAAGGTTTTTACATTTTTTTTTGTTCTTGAGGAATTCTCTCCAATTCTTCAGAGCTCTCTTTGTTTGAAGTTTTTTTAATTTCTCAGTAAAATGTGGATGCCTTTGAATTGAGGTCTAGGGTCCTTTTTATAGTGCCCATAAATTAGTTAAATTTGTTAAAGAGATCTTTCTCTGAGTGATTTGGGGAATTTTCCCCACCGTTGGATCTTTGATCCAAGGGCTTCTGTTTTTCAGAAGAAAATCTTCTTGTTTTAACAAGAACAGAAAGATCTTATTAGAATTTTAATTCTGTTTGGCGTAAACGCCCCAACGCTTGACACGTGTCACGCAACGCAGCGCTTGCGCAACTGTGCAGACACGTGTCGCGCAGCGCGATGCTTGCGCGGCCGTGCCTGCGCAACTGCGCAGGCACGCGTCGCGCAGCGCAGCGCTTGCGCGGCTGTGCTTGCGCAACTGCGCAGACACGTGTCGCGCAGCGCAGCGCTCGCGCAGCTATGCCTGCGCAACCGCGCAGACACGTATCACGCAGCACAGCGCTCGCGCACCTGAAGCGTTGCTTCCTTTACTGTTATTTTTAAAGAGCCTTGCTCTGATTGGACGCACTGCCTTGGGCGCTGTGCTGACGCATCAACTTCTGATACGTGGCACGTTGCGCGCAGCGCACAGAATTTGAAGCGTTGCTTCATTTACTAAAGTTTAAATTTTCAAAGTAGAGCTTTGCTCTGATTGGGGGAAGACGAAGCGTTGCTTCATCTTCCGCCTTGGAATTTGAACAGAGCTTTGCTCTGATTGGGGTAAACAAAGATCTTTCTTATTTTAGAAAGATTAGGGAAATATTTTCCACATAGAATTTAATTCTATCAGATAAATATCTTGTTTGTTTAACAAGATTAGAAAAATATTTTCCTAATATAGAATTTAATTCTATCATATGAATATCTTGTTAGGATGATATTTTCTTAACCATAGAATTTAATTCTGTTTAACAGAGAAGATCTTTCTTATTTTAGAAAGATCAGGAAAATATTTCCCATATAAATTTTAATTCTATCAGATGGTTTAATTAGTGATATTTTATCACCATTGGATTTTAAATCCAAAGATTCTCTGTTAGAGAAATATCTTTCCATATTAGAAAGATCAGGGAAAATATTTCCCAAATAGAATTTAACACAGAATTTAATTCTATCAGATAAGAGCGTTTCAAATTGGGGCACTCACGTGCTATCATGTGAGCACTGTCATATATATATATATATATATATATATATATATATATATATATGGCAGCGGCGCTCATGTGTTTTACATGTGAGCGCTGCCACAAAAATGTGGCAAGGGAACCCACATGTTTAACACATGGGGGCTATCATAGGATTTAATCATATCTGAAGTCGGTACTCACATGCTTTGCATGTGAGTACGCACGTATTAAACATGTGGGCACTGCTATAGGATTTAATCCTAACTGCAGCAGGTACTCGCATGCATTGCACGTGAGTGCTCACGTGCTTTGGATGTGGGAGCTGTCATAGGATTTAAATCTATCTGAATCCGCTACTCACATGCTTTGTGAAAGTGTTTACTAGCAAAAGGGTAGGGTTTAAACAGGCATCACGCATGCAATTTTAAAATTTTCTAGGTGCTAATCAACACTAAACAAGGATCAAACTAGAGTATTAGGGTTACTATGATGATATCACAAAACTTAGCTAAAAGAACGAAACTACAAGCTTTGTAGATCGTGTCCTTCTCTTCAAATGCTCCGGGTAGTAGTCCACGCGACTCCACGAGGCTTTACTTGAAGAAGATGCAAACTTCCTTTGCGATCTTCATGCCGAAGATGATCCACCCGAAGTCCCTCTAGCTCAAGCTAGCTCTTCACTAATCTCTTATTAGTGAAGGAAACACACTACACTTGAATGCTAATCAAGTGTAGGATGATGAAGTAGGGTTTTTTTTTGCTCACTAGGATTTCTAAAAAACCCTATAATTCACATCATATATGAGGGTTAGGGTTTTGTTGAAGAAAGAGGAAGAAGAAAGAAAATTGAGAGAGCTCTCAAAATGGCAAAAGCAAATGAGCTAGAGAAAATAACTCTTGTGTAGAAATGGCTCACACTTGCTCACTTATTGAAACATGGATTAAAAAATCCAACCATGCTTCAATAGTGAAGGCAAATGAATAAAAAATATGAAAATAGCCATGCTTGCCCATGCTCTCAAAAGTCTCCCCATTTTTCTTTTCATTTTCTATTTTCTAAAAACAGAAAACCATGTCTTGCTTCATTTTAATATATATATATATATATATATATATATATATATATATGTATGTATGTATTATGAAGAATAATTAGTGAGCTAATAATATTAGTTAATATATAATTATATCAAATTATTAAATCAACACTTGATTTAATAATCCGGTTATATCACATATAAGCGACTAATATCATTTATCTGTATATCACATTATCAAATCAACACTTGATTCAATAATCCGGTTATATCACATATAACCTAACCGATAACAAATAACCGCCAAATTAGAATACGGTATCACATAGTTGTATTTAATCTGGCCCCCTGCACATATCAGCATATGCGGCCTACTTCATTTCGCTTGAACCAGGAAACTTCTGTGTGGACTCTAAAGACTCATTGTCACGTCCCGCTTCCCAGTGTACGGGAAGAGGTCACGACGGGCCGCTACGTATTTACTCAAAAATAAACACGCTGAGTGTATTTAAGAAATATAAAAGTAAATGTACACAAGAGACAGAATGTAAATAAACATCAACTTTATTTATTAACATTCTTTTTACAATACATCTGAAAAGTAAATACATGGAATGGAAAGCAATGCCTAAACAGTGGCATAACAGAAATGGAATACAGAATGTAAATGTGTACAAGGAATCTAAAGCTCTGGGTCGAAAGCTAGCTGGTCTAAATCCTCGCCGGTAGGCTCGATCTCCAGTGAGTCCAAATCACCTGACGATATTCCAAAGAAGAAGAAAGAGAATGTCGTCAACAAACAAATCGCTCGGTAAGTCCCGTAAATAGACAAGAATGGAATAGACAGAATAGAGTATATATTGTTATAATGTTGTATTTAGTGTTAACGTTGTTGTTTGTAGCTTGGTACAGAAGAGCCCAGTGTATACGAGAGGAGTCTCACTAGACCAGAGAATACGGTATATGGAGTATAAGGAACCGTTCAGCCACGGTACAATGGCAATTGAATTCAGATTAGGTGTCTTTATGGTTGCTGTTTCGTGCCACTTCTAACACCTTCCGTACCAATCAACCCCTTATAAACCCTGTGATGTCTTGATTGTATTATTTGTATTGTATTGTCTTGATTTATATAGATGGATGACTTGTCGGAACCATGATATCAGTAAATGGATGTAACTGGAGAATCATGTAGATGGATGTATATCCATGGTTCGGTTCAGTCAATATAGATTGAATAGATTGAACAGATTGAATATATGGATTCATATTAAATTATAGTTTTGTAATTTCATACTTGAATCATATTTAAGTCAGATTTATTATATTGAGACTCAGTCTGAGTCAGACAATTAGAAAAAAAATTGAATCCTGAATTAGGTTTTGGTGATATCGGTAACTGCTGCACATGGACCGCGGGATTTGTGTATTTTTCAAAGACAATTACCGTGTTGATAACACCATTTGTTAAGTTGTCTATCTTAAATAGGCAAGCATCCATATCTCCGGCTCCCTGAGGCGCAAGAGACTGGTCCCGCTTAAACCTATATTTACTAGGGTCCTTATTGTAATTTAACATAACTTGAGTGGTTTTATGTAAAAATAATTTTGTATAATTTTAAAAATACACCTCAAATACTTAATTATCGTCTTTAGAGTTTTCATAGCTGGTTCTTTTATTCAATGTGAAATTTCTAGTGAATATGACCTAATTTCATAAGGTATTTATTTGAAATATTGGAATTGTATGGTATTTTCTTGTAAATGGAATGTTTTTCTTGAATTTTGGAAATGTGGGATATTATAAATACTGAAAATAGATATTTTGATATTACTTACAAATTTATTTATTAAAAATATAAGTTTTATTTATAATAGAAATCACATTTTTCTAAAGGAAAATGTATTAAAATCTTTCGAGATCGTATGCTCCTTGCGGAGGTCAGCATCTCACTCTACTAAGCCCAAGGATGTGCGATAATCTGCACCATCCCGAACGGGTTCCCCAAAATGGGTTGTAGAGGCGCAATTGCAAAGATTTGTTAAATTACACTTCTTGTAGAAAAAAGTTTTAATAGTTGAAAGTAGTTATATGTAAAGTCGTATTTTCCGAATCTATGTTCCCAAATTCCATCGGGCTATGTTTGATATATGTGTTGTGATGAGGTAGGTCATTACCTCGTGAGTTTTTTAAAGGTATAAAGGTATTATAGAGTTTACGTCGGAAACTAAAGTTTGTGGTATTTTAATGTAAAATTCCGATAGAAGATGCATATAACAATATTTTGTGATGAAACATGTTAAAGATATTTATTAATGTTTAATGAACAATATGTGATCATATGAAGGTATCTTTATTAAGAAAAATTATAGTTTTTTAAAGAAAACCGAATCGGAAGTCGGACTAACTCCGCTTCCATCGGGTTTTAGTTTTGCAAGTTCCTAGAATAGAGAAAAGAAGGAGAAGTGGGGATTTACTTAATGATTGGCTAGAGTAGAGAAATAGGAAGAGGTGTGAGTTGCCAGTGCGTCGTTTCATCGTCGGAAACTTCTCGGATTGCCGTCGGAAGTTCGTTGGAGCTTCGCCCTTTTGCTAACTCCACTTGCACACAAAAGACTTGGGAATTTTCTTGAGAGTTTGGGCAAGGATTTGGGAGTGAGTAGGGGTGATTTGAGGGTGGTATTTATAGGAAAAATTAGGGTTTTAGGGTAGTGAAAGGGTGTAATAAAAATTTATATTAAAATGGATTAAATGTGTGTTTTAATGTGCTCTGTAAATGTGCAGGAAAAACAAATAATACAGAAGTTATGGGGGAGTCCAAGAGTCGCCAGGGTCGAAGAAATTTTGGGTTTGGACCGAGTTGGAACGGCGGCGCTGGCCGAGTCAGCGAGTTCGCCGGCCCGAGTCACCGAGTCGGGGGCTCGTATTTGTGCCACGTGTCCCTGATGCTTGGTATAGCCTCGTGTGCATGTTTATTTAGGATGTGAGTCTTGGTTTTACGGGTTGTGCATGGGTAGACTATTGGGCTTGTAAAAGATTAAAAGAATTTTAAATAAAAAGGATGTCTGGCTGATGGGATTTGAACTCTGGTGTTTTGGTTCAGCAGTGCAAGGTCTTGCCAATGAGCTACAAGCTCCTTCTTACTGTTCAAAAGCAAAACAAATTCTTATAGTACTCATAGGAATTGTAAATACCCCAATCGTATATTAATTTTAAATGAATTTTATGTACACTAAAATTGGAGTTGTTACAGTCTACTCTCCTTACAAAAATTTCGTCCTCGAAATTTACAATTTATTTTAAGGACTAGTTTACAAATAAGTGAGGATATCTTGCACGCATCTCATCTTCCATTTCCCATGTCGATTCTCCTGGAGTTTCTTTTCTCTACATCACTCAAACCAAGTTGACTTCCTTGTTCCGAAGTGACTTCACTTTCCTGTCCAGGATCTCAACAGGTTGCTGCTCACAAGATAAGTCGGGCTGTACAGTGAGCTCGGAATGATCAAGAATATGGCTGGGGTCACTCACTTACCTTCTGAGTTGGGATATGTGGAACACGTTGTGCACTCCTTCCAATGAGGGTGGAAGTGCCAAGCGATAAGCCACTTCACCGACTCGTTCGAGTATGTCGAACGGTCCAATATATCTCGGACTTAGCTTACCCCTTCTTCCAAATCGAATCACTCCACAGTTCAGAGATATCTTTAGAAATATATGATCTCACGGCTGGAACTCCAAGTGATGGCACTTTGCATTAGCCCAGTGCTTCTGTCGATCTTGGGCTATGCGCATTCTTTCTTTGATAATGCGGACCACATCTACAGTTTCCAATATCATTTCAGGTCCAAAAAGTACCCTATCACCGATGTCGTCCCAACTTAATAGCGATCGACACTTCCTTCCATATAGCGCTGCAAAAGGTGCCATTCCTATGCTTTCTTGGTAGCTATTGTTGTATGCAAACTCCACAAGATGTAGGTGATCTTCCCACGATCCTCCGAAGTCTAACATACAAGCTCTGAGCATATCTTCTAAGATCTAAATAGTTCGCTCAGATTGACCATTTGTTTGTGGATGATAAGTTGTGCTGAAGTTCAGACTTGTTCCCAAGCTTGCTTGCAGACTTTGCCAAAACTGCGATCGAAATCTAGGGTCACGATCGGAGACAATGCAGACCGGTACTCCATGAAGTCTCACGATTTCTTGCATAAGTTTATGGATATCAGAGATAGTACACTATGAAGAGTTTAAATCTTAAGTAGATTCTTACCTCCATGTACTTCTTTGCTAATGTCTCAGTAGATTGGCTAACTCGAAATGGGATGAAGTGAGACGACTTTGTGAGTCGATCCACAATGACCCCATACCGCATCGTTACCCCTTGTGCTGCGAGGGAGTGCAGTCACAAAATCCATTGCGATGTGTTGCCACTTCCATTCAGGGATAGGTAACGGTTGAAGAATTCCAGCAGTCCTGTGATGTTCAGCATTTACTTGCTGACACACCAAGCATTTAGCGACGCTTCTGGCTACTTCACGCTTCATTCCATGCCACCAATAATTTTGACGTACATCTTTGTACATCTTTGTACCTCCAGGATGTACTGAGTAGGGAGAGCTGTGAGCTTCCTTCATTAACTCTTCTCGCACAGAACCTTTTGGTACACACAATCTGCTGTCGTACCTTAAAAATTCGTCTTCATGGATGATGAAGTCTGTTCTGAGTCCATTCTCTACTTGTTCTCTGATCTTTTGCAACTTAGCATCACTTGCTTGAGCTGTTTTGATCTGATTGACAATGGTAGATTGAACTAGTATATTCATCAAATTTGAAGCGTTGCCTGGCATGACTACTTCAATCTCCATCTGATGCAAGTCTTGTTGAAACTTCCACTGGGCGGTGAGATTCATCGATAATGGTTGGCGACTAAGGGCATCAGGTACCACATTCATTTTTCCTGGGTGATATTGCAGGTTGATGTCGAAGTCCGCCATGAGTTCTAACCATCGTCTCTGCCGCATATTCAACTCTTTCTGAGTAAACACATATTTTAGACTCTTGTAATCTTTGTATATGTTCACTCGCTCACCAAGAAGATAATAGCGCCAAATCTTAAGATCAAAGATAACGGCTGCCAATTCCAAATCATGTGTCGGATAATTCCGCTCATGAATCTTCAGTTGTCTTGAAGTATAAGCCATAACCTTTCCGTGCTGATGTAGAACACATCCTAGTCCCCTACCGGATGCATCACAATGTACTTCGAAACCTCTAGATTGATCCGGTATAACGAGAATAGGCGCTGATGTCAACCTTGACTTGAGTTCTACGAAAGCTTGTTTGCATACTTCTGACCACACGAATTCTTCATCTTTACGTGTGAACTTGGTCAGAGGTGTTGCTATCTTCGAAAATCCTTCAATGAACCTTCGGTAATATCCAACTAGACCCAAGAAACTTCGAATATCCTTCACTGATTTTGATGTCGGCCATTCTCTTACTGCTGAAACTTTCGCTGGATCCACCGAGATTCCTTCGCCTGATATAATATGTCCAAGAAAACCAACTTGATCTAGCCAAATTTGCACTTGTTGTACTTTCCATATAATTGATGTTGTCGTAAAGTTTCCAAGACAATTCGTAGGTGCTCGGCATGCTCTTTTCGACTCTTTGAATACACCAGGATGTCGTCAATAAAGATGACAACAAACCTGTCTAAGTACTCCCAGAAAACTTGATTCATTAGGTTCATGAATATCGCCGGTGCGTTGGTCACTCCAAATGGAATCACAAGAAATTCGTAATGTCCATAACGAGTTCTGAAAGCCATTTTGTGGATATCAGATTCCTTAACCTTCACCTGATGATGACCCGAATGAAGATCTAACTTGGAGAAAACACAAGATCCACTTAGCTGATCGAATAGATCGTCGATACGCGGTAGCGGATACTTGTTCTTTATCGATACTTCGTTCAAAGTTCTATAATCAATGCACATTCTGTATGAACCTTCTTTCTTCTTCACAAGTAGAACTGGAGATCCCCAACTTGAAGTGCTGGGACGAATTCATCCTTTCGCCAATAATTCATCCAACTAAGTTCGGACCTCCTTCAAACCTTCCGAACTTAGTCGATACGATGCTTTGATTACCGGTTGTGCTCCTGGTACTAAATCAATGCTGAATTCAAGAGCTCGATCAGAAGGCAAACATGATATATCATCAGGAAACACATCGTCGAACTATCGAACCACTTCTGGCTTTGATTCTTCCTCCGCATGAATTGCTGCAATCACCGCCTTCTTTGGTTTCGCCTTGTAAGTACTTGGCTCCGGGGTACGGTCTTCACTTCTGAAATAGAAGACCGGATGCTCGGGAATCTCGAATACTACCCTCCTTTGACGATAGTCAATGGTAACATAAAATGTTCTGAGCCAATCCATACCTAGAACCACATCGAAGTTCAGTATGTCCAGCACCTTGAAGTCAACATAAAATTATCTGCTGCAGACGACTACTAGACACAAGTTGTATCCCATTGTTGCCTTTAGAACGTCGTTCCCTGAACTGACATTCCAACTGGATACAAGCGGTGTGACTGGAATCGCATGAGTTCGGACGAACCGTTGCGACATAAAGCAATGAGATGCTCCACTATCGAATAGTGCTAGTGCAGGAAGTGAGGCTACTAAGATTGTACCTAAGGTATGTGGGATATATTTTAGGTATAGGAAAAATATATAAGTAGGTGTTAAGACTGAAAAAAGCTTGAGAAGAAAAGGTTACCAGTGATGACTTGGCTGGTGGTCTCAGCTTCTTCCACGGTCATCGTGAAAGCCTGTCGCCGTGGTACATTCCTCCTAACCGGAGGAGCATTCCTCTGAACATTCCTTTGAGCTTGATGGAACTGACGAAGAGGAGGTGCGGTCGGTGGTCCTCTAGATGGTGGAGCAGGGAGAGCAGGTCTTGGAGCAGGTGCCTGAAGGGCTGGTCTCTGCTGGTAAGTGATTGCTGGCTTGGGTGCAGCAATTGGGTTTTGTCTTCGGGGACAAAAACTAATATCATGAGTAGCTAAGCCGCAGACTAAGAAAAGACGGTTGGCTCGCCGGCAGTCTTTCGCCAAATGTCCATCTCTCCTGCAGTAGGTACAAAAGGCTGGACAGGGCCGGTTGATTTGTACTCCCGGTCACCTTGGCATAAATGGTGGCCTTGATGAGGCTCCTCCTGCCATCTGGGTGGCAGGGCGCTTAACTCCAGCAGATTGAGATCATCCCCTCATCTTTACCACTGCCTCATAACGGCGGGCAGCTTTCAGAGCCGATTCATGAGTCGGGAAATCCCCTATGGCTAATGCAGCCTGGATCTCCAAATCTAACCCTTATTGAAATCGACGGGCTCTGATCTCATCCGTCGGTATCAAGTGTGCCGAAAATCTGTTAAAGTATTGTGTTAGCTGTGTAGTATTTGATATATTGAAAAATCGAATTATTGAGACATATCTTACCGACTGAGCATGGTGAATTCAGCATCGTATTCATCCATTGATTTGGTCCACATCAAACCCTGTTGTAAGTGGATGAACTGCTATTCCATGTCGAACCAGTCTCAGGGAAGTACTTTGCGTCGAATATGTCACGGAAAGTCTTTCATTCGATGGGTTGATCAATACGGATTTCTTCCGCCTTCCACCAAACCCGTGCATTGTCTGTGAGCTGCAGCTTTGCAACACGAACCCAAGCTATCTCTGGCACTTGTGCCGCTGCCAGATCGTCTTCGATGCTTTGAGCCCATTCCTCCGCTTCCAGAGGGCTCTCTTTTCCTGAGAATTTCTTGGGGTGCAAGGCCCTGAATCGCTTCACCCCAAGTGCTTCTGCCTCTAGTCGGTTCATCAAGATAGCAGTCTACTACTGCTGTCCTTCCAAGAGGCTGCGGATTACCTCAAGCAGAACCGTCTACTCGTTGATTGGAGCAGCGACGGCAGGTGTGAGTGGTAGTGGTGGGGGGGGTGTTTTTGACATTTATGCTGGTGTTGTTTGGGGAATCCATAACCTTGAAATAAAAATTTGGGTTAGGATAGATTCAAAGTATATGAAATGATAAGATTCAAGAAGTATGAATTGTAAAGAATATTTTCAGTTGCTGGTTCTTGTGTAATATTGCTTAGGTTGTCCACGCAGAACGGAACTGCATGGTAGGGTTCCATATAGCTCTGGCCTGCATGGGCCACCAACAAAACCTGTCACGTCCCGCTTCCCGGTGTATGGGCAGAGGTCACGACGGCCCGCTACTTATTTACTCAGAAGTAAACACGCTAAGCGTATCTAAGCAATATAAAAGTAAATGTACACAAGAGACGGGATGTAAATAAACAACAACTTTATTTATTAACATTCTTTTTACAATACATCTGAAAAATAAATATATGGAATAGAAAGCAATGCCTAAACAGTGGCATAACAGAAATTGAAAATACAGAATGTAAATGTGTACAAGGAATCTAAAGCTCTGGGTCGAAATCTAGCTGGTCCAAATCCTCGCTGGTGGGCTCGAACTCCAGTGAGTCCGAATCACCTGACGACATTCCAAAGAAGAAGAAAGAGAATGTCGTCAGTGACCAAATCGCTCGGTAAGTCCCGTAAATAGACAAGAATGGAATAGACAAAATAGAGTATATATTGTTATAATGTTGTATTTAGTGTTGACACTGTTGTTTGTAGCTTGGTACAGAAGAGGCCAGTGTATACGAGAGGAGACTCACTAGACCAGAGACTACGGTATATGGAGTACAAGGAACCGTTCAGCCACGGTACAACGACAATTGAATTCAGGTTATGTGTCTTTATGGTTGTTGTCTCGTGCCACTTCTAACACCTTCCGTACCAATCTACCCCTTATAAACCCCGCAATATCTTGATTGTATTATTTGTATTGTATTGTCTTGATTTATATAGATGGATGACTTGCCGAAACCATGATATCAGTAAATGGATGTATTTGGAGAATCATGTAAATGGATGTATATCCATGGTTCGGTTCGGTCAATATAGATTGAACAGATTGAATATATGGATTCATATTAAATTGTAGTTTTGTAATTTTATACTTGAATCATATTCAAGTCAGATTGATTATATTGAGACTCGGTATGAGTCAGACAATTAGAAAAGAAATTGAATCCTGAATTAGGTTTTGGTGATATCAGTAACTGCTGCACATGGACGGCAGGATTTGTGTCTTTTTCAAAGACAATTACCGTGTTAATAACACCGTTTGTTAAGTTGTCTACCATAAATAGGCAAGAACCCATATCTCCGGCTCCCTGAGGCGTAAGAGACTGGTTCCGCTTAAACTTATGTTTAGTAGGGTCCTTATTGTAATTTAACATAACTTGAGGGGTTTTATGTAAAAATAATTTTGTATAATTTTCAAAATACACCTCAAGTACTTAATTATCGTCTTTAGAGTTTTCATAGCTGGTTCTTTTATTCAATGTGAAATTTTTAGTGAATATGACCTAATTTCATAATATAAGGTATTTATTTGAAATATTGGAATTGTATAGTATTTTCTTGTAAATGGAATGTTTTTCTTGAATTTTGGAAATGTGGGATATTATAAATATTGAAAGTAGATATTTTGATATTAATTACATATTTATTTATTAAAAATATAAGTTTTATTTATAATAGAAATCACATTTTTCTAAAGGAAAATGTATTAAAATTATTCGAGATCGTATGGTCCTTACGGAGGTCTGCATCTCACTCTACTAAGCCCGAGGATGTGCGATAATCCGCACCATCCCAAACGGGTTTCCCAAAATAGGTTGTAGAGGCGCAATTGCAAAGATTTGTTAAAATACATTTCTTGTAGAAAAAGGTTTTAATAGTCGAAGATAGTTATATGTAAAGTCATATTTTCCGAATCTATGTTCCCAAATTTCATCGTGCTATCTTAGATATGTGTGTTGTGAGAAAGTAGATCATTACCTCGTGAGTTTTCTAAAGGTATAAAGGTATTATAGAGTTTATGTCGGAAACTAAAGTTTGTGGTATTTTAATGTAAAATTGCGATAGAAGATGCATATAACAATCTTTTCTGATGCAACTTGTTAAAAATGTTTATTGATGTTTAATTAATAATATGTGATTATATGAAGGTATCTTGATTAAGAAAAATTATAGTTTTTTAAAGAAAACCGAATCGGAAGTCGGACTAACTCCGCTTCCGTCGGGTTTTAGTTTTGTAAAATTTTAGAATAAAGAAAAGAAGGAGAAGTGGGTACTTACTGGATGATTGGATAGAGGAGAGAAAGAGGAAGAGGTGGAAGTTTTCGGTACGTCGTTTCGTCGTCGGAAACTCCTCGGATTGCCGTCGGAAGTTCGTCGGAGCTTCGCCCTTTTACTAACTCCACTTGCACACAAAAGACTTGGGAATTTTCTTGAGAGTTTGGGCAGAGATTTGGGAGTGAGGAGGGGTGATTTAAGAGTGGTATTTATAGGAAAAATTAGGGTTTTAGGGTAGTGAAAGAGTGTATTAAAAATTTGTATTAAAATGGATTAAATGTGTGTTTTAATGTGCTTTGTAAATGTGCAAGAAAAACAAATAATACAGGAGTTATAGGGGAGTCCAAGAGTCACCTGGGTTGAAGAAATTTTGGGTTTGGACCGAGTTGGACCGGCGGCGCCGGCCGAGTCAGCGAATTCGCCGGCCCGAGCCACCGAGTCCGGGGCTCGTATTTGTGCCACGTGTCCCTGATGCTTGGTCTAGCCTCGTGTGCATGTTTATTTAGACTGTAACTCTTGGTTTTACGAGTTGTGCATGGGTAGACTATTGGGCTTCTAAAAGATTAAAAGAATTTTAAATAAAAAGAATGTGTGGCTGATGGGATTTGAACTCTGGTGCTTTGATTCAGCAGTGCAAGGTCTTACCAATGAGCTACAAGCTCCTTCTTGCTGTTCAAAATCAAAAAAAATTCTTATAGACTCACAGGAATTGTAAATACCCCAATTGTACATTAACTTTAAATGAATTTTATGTACACTAAAATTGGAGTTGTTATACTCGTCAATACGCCAGCAGCAGGTGATGATCACATCAATCACCCACAAGACGTCAGCGGTACTAGCCGGACGTAATGGCTACCCAGGTATTGAGCGAATAGATGATCAACAAGTAAGCTTGTCCAAACTCCCATGAAGCCTATAGGTAACACTTACCGTACAGTCCGGTCTCTTCGTCTGATATGTCGCATATCGAGTCTGGGGGTGGAATCGTCAGACCCCAATAACTTGATAAGTCATGCCGATGTGTGGCCTATAAAAGTACGAGAAACTACTGATAACACTTACCAGTAAATCTCATCAATAGCCCTGGCCAGGGACTTCCTGTTATATCCAATCGAGCATAGCGCAACATCAACTCCCTATACCGGGAGAGACGAAACCCTTTCTATCGCTCACTGCCTCCATATGACTCGGGACGGTACCCAAAATCCACATGTTTGCACGACTCCTTTGAGCCGTGGTAGGGAGGAAATCAAAGCATAGTGAGAACCACACAAGACTCTATGACGATCTCGAGTCTACAGACTAACATGTACCAGTGTCACCAGAGAACTGCTATCTGACGATAGGTATAATACCATTTAGGAGTTCTCAGCGAGTCATGTTCGGTGTACCCATTCTCTAATGAGCACCTGTGTACAATCATTGATGTCAAACACCAATGGCTATGGGATCAACCATCTCCCCTATACAGGATCAAGAAACGTACACACTAGTCTACTCTGGAATATCGATGCCATGTCTCGATATACCCTCGACTAGGAACGATTAAAGGATGTGCTTGTGGACTACCCAGGTCCTAGTAGTATGATCGGCATTATAGTCCTGGTAGTCAAGCCAATAGCCTAAGTTCTTTATTAAAATGATTTGAGAGACAGTATAATAATACTAAGTGTACATGTTAAGAGAAAGAGTAACCATATAGCATACTATCATGTCAAACAAGAAAGTCCTCTATATATATGTCCAAGCATCCACTATAATATATATCAATGTACAATAATTGCCTCTAGGGCTTACATATCCCTAACAATCTCCCACTTGCACTAAGGCCAGTTGTTGTAGTATCTCATACCCAACATCCCAAATAATCTCTCGAATTGATCCTTTGTGAGTGGATCCGGTACGTTGTCCTTCGTGTCAACTCTCCTGATCTTGATCTCCTGGCGATCAACTATCTCCCGGATCAGGTGATACCGCCTAAGAATATGTTTGGATCTCTGATGGGACCGGAGTTCCTTGGCTAAAATTACAGTCGCATTGTTATCACAATACACAGGTATTGGATGCTTAATGAATGGAACCACACCAAGTTCAGCTATGAACTTCTTCATCTAGACAGCCTCTTTGGCAGCGATGTATTCAGCCTCCATCGTCTACGGTATCTTGCTTGGAACTCTTCCAACATACCGCCCCTCCATTGAGGATGAAGACAAAACCCGAGACCGACTTACTGTCGTCCTTATCACTCTGGAAGCTCAAATCGGTAAAGGAATCCACCTGGAGTTCACCGTTACCATACACGAAGAACATTTCTTTAGTCCTTCTCAAGTACTTAAGAATGTTCTTCACAGCTGACCGGTGTTTCTCCCCAGGATCTGAGTGATATCTATGTCAGTTGTATATATGCCCTAGACGCCATTATTGTACATGATTGTATATTATAGTGGATGCTTGGACATATATAGGGAGGACTTTCTTGCTCGACATGATAGTATGCTATCTGGTTACTCTTTATCTTAAAATGTATGCTTGTACTGTCTCTCTTTTACATGTTGATAAAGCCCTTAGGATGTAGACTTGACTACTACTATTATGATGCAGATCATACTAGTGGGGCCAGGGTAGTCCATAAGTTCATCCTTTAATTGTTCCTAGTCGAGGGAGTATCGAGACGGGGCATCGATATTCCAGAATAGACTAGTGTGTACGATTCTTGACCCTGTATGGGGCGATGGTTGATCCCACAACCATTGGTGTTTGACATCATAGAATGTGCACAGGTGCTCATTGGAGAATGGGTAAACTGAACAGGACTCGCCGAGAACTCCTAGATGGTATTATACCTAACGTCAGATAGCAGTTCTCTGGTGACACTGGTACAGGATAGTCTGTAGACCCGAGATCGTCATAGAGTCTTGTGTGATTCCCACTGTGCTTTGATTTCCACCCTACCACGTTCAAGAGAGCGTGCAAACAGGTGGTTTTTGGGTTCAGTCCCGAGTCACATGGAGGCAATGAGCGAAAGGAGGGGTTTCGTCTCTCCCGGTATTGGGGGTTGATGTTGCGCTATACTCGATTAGCCATAACAGGAAGTCCCTGGCCAGGGAGGAAACTGAGATTTACTGATAAGTGTTATCAGTAGTTTCTCGACCCGTTATGAGCCTCACATCGGCATGACTGTCACGCCCCGCTTCCCAGAGTACGCAAGTTTGGGCACGTGACATAGCCAACCATGCTACCTATGGGTAGGAAGTATCCATCCACAGTCACATTACGGTTGTAAGGATATCAAGAACAAGATAATAAACTAAACTAATACATGTCCAAATCCATAATAACAAGAATCAATAAACAATAAGTGCGGAAGCTAATGATCCAATACAATGAATAAGCAGTACGTCCCATAATGCGGGCTCACATCTGGAAATGAAAAGCAATAAATAAACTAAATCCTAAGGACTCACTGTTCAGCCTGCTGGCTGAAGTACTCCTGCTCGGTCGACGACAAAGGTACGGGATCTGGGCCATGCAAAACCCAGACGTCAGCGCGTCATGATATCAAGTATATAGCATAAACATGGTAATCAACAATGCAAGCATGAACATGAATAAAGCAGTAATAAGAAGTAACAAGCAGGGTAATGTGCAATGGTGACTAAATTGTCCTATCAGGTTTTCTACTCTACAGTCTTTGAAACCAATTGATGAATCGTCGATGTAACTCAATAGTATCCCGTGCGTGCCCGGGACCACGGTCATGACCCTCGGGGCTGAGTCCGAGACGTGCCGCTAAGCAGTAAAAGGTAGTAGGATGGACGAGTGATGTCAGCATCATCACTCCCGGACTGGCCAAGCCCGTAAGACTGATCAGAACAATGTATCGAACTGTTGAGTTACAAGTCGGTTTCACCTTTGATTTCCCCATACCCCCAAACTATGTATGTCAGGTCAGGTATTCAGTAGTCAAGGACTAATGCCAACAAAGTCAAGTAAAGGTAGGTCAGTCTGGATCGACAGCAGGAATGGTTAGGTTTGTCGGCATTAGGCATGAAATCAGGGAACAAGTAATGTCATGGTACAACAGGATGAGTCGGTATGTATGTATATGTCAGGTGTAGCAGGGTCAGGTCAATATGTCGTGCAATCGGGTAAGTGCTCACAACAGGTATACAATCAATAATGAACAATAGCAGGAAACAGTAGTTTGCCACAGTATTTCATATAACCACAGTGATGTTTATATTCTCTTATTAACAGGTTCAATCATCTTAAGGGTATAATAGCCACAAGGTAAAGCAATATTCACAATTATAATTGAGGAACTACATGAAATTATACTAAATGTACTGATTGCCTTAAGAATGGTTTAACAGTTCAAGCAAATAGAATTCAGTCGTTTTATTTAGTTAAAGCATGGGTCGATGTGGGTTAATTAATTACGGGGAAACGTTTATAACGATTCCATTATGAGGATAACAGCAATATTACGATGTCAAGTGCCATCATTAGAGTACAGTATTAAATAGTGTGAAATAAATTGCGTGGCAAGACTAGATCTCGCACGCTAGCATGTTCAAGCAAGTATTCAGATACTTGCCTCGACGGTCTGCAACCGGGAACACGGATGCGATGTCGGCAGAAAACGCGATAAGAAAGCGCGGGCCACGGATCGAGTCCCAACAGAGGTCAACGGGATCACACGGATCAGGGGACTTCGCTGGAGCGTCGGGTTCGTCAGACGGCACGGTCGGATTCCGGCAAAAGTTAATGGCAACAAGTTAGCAATACGATAAACATACAAGATCAACGGGGTTTGCACCAAAGGAAATAAAGTGATGCTTACAGAGGAGAAACAGGGGTAACTATGACGGGCCCGACGGCGATGGACCCACCGGCGGTGAACAGGAGGCGCGGCGAGGGTGCTGGAACGGCTGAAAGGCCCGGGGTCGCTGGAAAGGGGTGCTGCGGTGAGTGGGGAGGAGTGTGGTCGGCTCTGGTGGTCGAGGGAGAGAAGGAGGTGGTCGGAGGTGGTGTCGACGAAGTCGTCGGCGCATTTCTCCGGCGAACAGCGGGGTAGGCGATGGGTTAGGGTTCGTGTTGGGTGTTCCGACGAGGGGAGGAGGGCAGTGACGACCAGGTCGGGTCGAGTAGGGTGAGAGGGTGCCGCGGGAGTCGTCGACGACGATGGGTGGCGTCGACGGCGAGGTCTGCGAAGGTGGAGGCGAGGTCGGGAATGGGTGCAGTGCAGGAGAGAGGAGGAAGGAGGAAGGCGCGTGGGTCTCGTGGTGGCGAGGGCGGCGACGGCGAGGTCGCGGGGGATCGGCGGTGAGGTCGCGGTAGGCTAGGGTTAGGGTTAGGGTTCGTGGTCGCGATGGAGGAGGATGGTGAGGGGCGGCTGTGCATGGTGAATATATATAGAGGAAGAGAGAGAGAGTTGTTGATAGAGAGAGAGAGATAGATTGAGTGAAGAGAGAGAGAGAGATGAGGAAAAGGGACGTGGGGGCCCACGAGCTCAAAAGGAGCTCGTGATTGGCTGAGTGAAAATCAAAAAGGAAATTTCTGAAGGATTTTAGGGGATATGCAGTTAGGAAAAGATTAGAATGTATATATATATATTCGATATTAAATTTAAATGGGCCCCTTTTGGCGCGAAATGAAACATTTCCAAATCGCGCCCGGGTTGCGCCCAAATGTTCCAAATTCAAATTATAAGATTTTAAGTGGGTTCCAAATTTCGAAAATAGGTGTTTAATGATTAAAATGCATGCCCCCAAGTCGGACACTTGCACGCGCGCGTAGTCGCCCAAACTTGCCCGTTTAGCCAAACGGAACGGAATCTCGACACGCGGACGCTACCACGCGACTAGTGGCGACGAGTAGGCTAACATGGACAACTTAAATTTCATTTTCGGAGTTAAAATTTGTTATGTGCCAAAATGACTTAACCGGGTAAAATTTAGCAATAAACACCAGAAAACCAGGAAAATTGGAATGAGCAATATATAACCCTCAACTTGTAATATAAATAGTACTATTGGGCTCGGGTGTTACATCATACCCAACTACAAAAGAATTTCGTCCTCGAAATTCCAAGAATACAAGATAACTAACTACTGGAAGAGATGAGGGAATTTCTGCTGGATCTCGTCTTCTCGCTCCCAAGTGGATTCTCCATGCGATCGATTACCCCAAGAAACTAGCACAAGAGGGATAACCTTGTTCTTGAGAACCTTTTCTCTTCGATCCTTGATTTCAACTGGTCGTTCCTCGAAAGTCAGATCCTCTCGCACAGTCAACTCCGAATGATCCAAGACATGAGTCTCATCACGAACATACCTCCGTAGTTGAGACACATGAAACACGTCGTGAACTCCTGCTAATGACGGCGGTAATGCCAACCTGTACGATACCTCTCCGACACGCTCCAATATCTCGAAGGGTCCAACGAATCGGGGACTAAGCTTTCCCCGACTTCCAAAGCGAATCACCCCTCTAGTCGGTGATATCTTCAGGAATACCAAATCACCTACGGCGAACTCTAGAGGTCTTCTTGACGTGTCGGCCCAACTTTTCTGTCTGTCTTGAGCTGCCTTCATATGCTTCCTGATGGTATTCACCTTCTCGACTGTCTGTACCACCAATTCTGGTCCCAGTAACCTCCGTTCACCAACATCATCCCAACAAACAGGTGAACGGCACTTACGACCATACAGTGCTTCAAACGGGGCCATCTGAATAGTTGCTTGGAAGCTGTTGTTGTACGAAAACTCCACCAGGTGTAGATGATCTTCCCAAGAACCTTTGAAGTCCAACATGCAAGCCCTCAACATATCTTCCAGGGTCTGGATCGTTCTCTCTGATTGTCCATCGGTCTGAGGATGATAAGCTGTGCTAAACTTCAATCGAGTCCCCAAACTTTCTTGTAAACTCCTCCAAAAGTGCGACAAGAACCGAGTGTCCCGATCGGACACGATGCTTACCGGTACTCCATGCAATCTGACAATCTCCTGCATGTACCGCTCTGCCAAAGTCTCTGTCGATTGACCAACCCGAAAAGGAATAAAGTGAGCTGCCTTGGTCAACCGATCGACAATCACCCATACTGCATTGTTGCCCTTTGGACTCCGCGGTAAAGCCGTCACGAAATCCATGGTTATATGTTTCCACTTCCATTGAGGAATAGAAAGTGGTTGCAACAAACCAGCAACCCTTTGGTGTTCAGCCTTGACTTGCTGACACACCAAGCACTTAGCCACGAAGCGAGCAATTTCCCGTTTCATACCTTCCCACCAGAAATGTTGTCGAATATCTCGGTACATCTTAGTCCCTCCTGGATGTACAGAGTAAGCTGAACTGTGTGCCTCCTTCATAAGCTCTTCACGCACATCTCCTTTTGGCATACACACACGGCTACCATATCTCAACGAACCATCTTCATGGATCAGTAAATCGGTTCGTAGTCCAGCTCCAACCTGCTCTCGAAACTTTTGCAGTCTAGGATCCTGCGATTGCGCCGCTTTAATCTTCTCAACTAAGGACGATTGTACTTGCAACTGCATCAACTGTCCTGTAGCACGCGGTAGCACAACCTCCAAGTCAAATCTCCGAAACTCCTCAATGACCTCTCTCTGTGCAGTCAATAACTGAATCGCTGGTAACCGACTTAGCGCATCTGGCACGACGTTAACCTTTCCCGGATGGTACTTAAGATCAAGGTCGTAGTCGGCCATCAGCTCCAACCATCTGCGTTGCCTCATGTTCAACTCCTTCTGAGTGAACACATATTTCAAACTCTTGTGATCCGTAAAGACTTCAACTCTCTCGCCCAAAAGGTAGTGTCTCCAAATCTTTAGGGCGAAGATCACGGCTGCAAGCTCTAAGTCATGAGTCGGATAGTTCTGCTCATGAGTCTTCAGCTGTCTCGATGCGTAGGCGACGACTTTCCCATTCTGCATCAAAACACATCCCAATCCTTTTCCAGATGCGTCGCTGTGAATCACCAGTCCTCCTGAATCATCCGGTACGGTTAGGATAGGGGCGGTTATCAACTTCTGCTTCAACGTCTCGAAGGCCAACGCACATCCATCTGTCCAAGCAAACGATACCTCCTTACACGTAAGCTTGGTTAACGGCTCAGCTAAACGAGCGAAGTTCTCCACAAATCTTCTGTAGTAACCGGCGAGTCCAAGAAAACTTCTTATCTCTGCAACATTCTTTGGAACCGGCCAATCTCGAACTGCTGCAATCTTCTTGGGATCAACGGCGATTCCATCGCCCGACACGACATGCCCCAGAAACTTCACTTCTTCCAGCCAGAATTCGCACTTACTCATCTTCGCGAATAATTTCTCCTGTCTCAGCGTTTGCAGTGCGATCCTTAAGTGCTCAGCATGCTCCTCCGGACTCTTCAAGTACACCAGAATATCGTCAATGAATACCACAATAAACTGGTCCAAGAACGATGAAAAGATCCTGTTCATCAAGTCCATAAATATTGCCGGCGCATTAGTCACTCCGAAGGGCATCACTAAATACTCGAAATGCCCATACCGAGTCCGAAACGCCGTCTTGCAAATGTCTTCTGCCTTCACTCGGACCTGATGATATCCTGATCGCAAGTCCAGTTTCGAGAATACCCTCGCGCCACTAAGCTGCTCAAAAAGTTCTCCAATGCGAGGGATCGGGTACTTGTTCTTAATAGTCACCCGGTTCAATTCTCGATAATCGATGCACATCCTTCTAGTGCCATCCTTCTTCTTTACCAAAAGAACTGGAGCTCCCCAAGGTGAGTTGCTGCTTCGAATCCATCCCTTCTCGAGTAATTCACCCACCTGTTTCTTAACTTCCTCCAATTCCACCGGTGCCATCGGATAATAAGATTTTGATACTGGCGCTGCACCAGGAATAAGGTCGATCGCAAACTCCACATCTCGCTTCGGCGGTAAGCCTGAAATATCTTCAAACACATCCATAAAGTCGCGGACAACTGCCGGCTCTTCATTTCTATCCGTAACCATAGCCGTAAGAACATTGTTCGTCGGCCTAGCCCTAAACTCGACTGGCCCAACAGAACTGCTTCCTCCAATGAAAGTAAACTCAGGGTGTCCGGGAATCTGGAAAATTACTTTCCTTGCCCTACAATCAATGTGTGCGTGGAAAGTGCCAAGAAAATCCATTCCCAAGACTACTTCATAACTGCCCGTATCAATCACCAAGAAATCTGCAAAAAGCTCCCGTCCACAAACAACAACCGTACAATCTTTACATTCCTTACTAACTATGATTTTCCCATTCCCAGTGTGTATGTCCCAGAAACTAGACAGGGTCGTGCAGGTGATCGAGTGTGTAGTTATAAATTTGGATGACATAAAACAGTGGGATGCTCCGGAATCAAATAATACCAATGCAGGAAAACCATGGACGAGCAAGGTACCTGAAACCACTTCTCCTGATGCCTTGGCTTCCTCAGCTGTCAATGTGAAAGCTCGACCCTGGTTGGGTCCTTGTGTCAGCTGCTTCTGCCCTTGGAACGGTCTCTGCGGAGGCTTCCGTATATCATCTCTCGTGCGAAGCTTCGACGGACAAGCACCAACTGCGTGATCGGCTGCTCCACAAACCAGACAAAGTCCCAGTCTTCTTCTACACTCCTTATGCACGTGCCCAGGTAAGTGGCAATAATCACAAGTCACGCTCTTCCTTCGATCAACGATCACAGGCTTCTTCATTGGCGCTACACCTCGACGGTCCACAGGAATACCTCTGCGCCCATGATCTCGGTTAGGCACAAATGCAGGCTTCCTGGCTGCAACAGCTGTCTGGTGAAGGTTCCCTTTCGATCCTGATAAACTCTGTTGCTCTCTGGCTGCCGTAAGAACCTGCGAGAAAGTGGTCAAACCCAGGGAGACAATCTGCCTCTGGATGTCCACATCCAAACTGCGCAAGAACCTTCGCGCCCTGTCTGCCTCCTTGGCGACCAAGGGTCCAGCGAAACGGCTGAGTCTTGTCCACTCCGCTGCATGTACATCCACAGCTGCTCCATTTTGTTTCAGCCCAATGAATCTCTCCTCCATTTCCTCCCGAACAGTCCGTGGGAAGAACTTTTCCAAGAAACTTTTGGAGAAATCCGCCCAACTGATTGGCTTGGACAAGCGGGTCTCCTCCACAAGCCACCACTCTCGGGCGTAATCCACCAGCTGAATGCACACCACATCAACTTTCTTGTCTTCCGGGATCTGTGCTGCAATCAGTAAATTCTCCGTGTCCACGAGCCACTGCTCGGCTGGCAACGGCTCCTCCAAGCCAGTAAAAGTAGTAGGACCCAACCGTCTGAAATCTGCTACGGTCCCTACTCGGTCGACTGGCTTCGCTACAGCGGTGTTTACAGACTGCTGCATAGCCTGCAAACCCTCATGAAATGAGTCTGCCTGCTGCTGGATCAGCTCAGTCTGTCTCTTCTGATTCTCCAACATCCCGCGTATCACTCCCAACATGGCGGCTTCATCCACACGCCTCTGATACGTCTTGAAATTCTTATCTGCCATGGTCCTGAAATCAAAACAAACAACATTAGCATGATGATAGATTCAATATATAAATCAAGGCTAGAACTCCAAGATACTTAAATAGAGTGCTGCATTGTAGCTATGCCGCGGTATCATAGCCGCAATTACTTAACTCCACCCAAGTCGCCTAAGTCCTAGAGATAACAAGAAGTTAGGTTTTCGAGTTAACAGTGCAAAGTAAGTTTGCATGTCGACATGATCTGGAAGAATGATTCAAGGACGGTAAAACGGTCAAGGTGGCAGGACATGTTTCCTAATCGCGGGTATTATAATTCGTGTATCGGGTGCAATACCCAACTACAAAGAATCAACCCAATTAACCTATGTCTCTGATACCATAAAACCATGTCACGCCCCGCTTCCCAGAGTACGCAAGTTTGGGCACGTGACATAGCCAACCATGCTACCTATGGGTAGGAAGTATCCATCCACAGTCACATTACGGTTGTAAGGATATCAAGAACAAGATAATAAACTAAACTAATACATGTCCAAATCCATAATAACAAGAATCAATAAACAATAAGTGTGGAAGCTAATGATCCAATACAATGAATAAACAGTACGTCCCATAATGCGGGCTCACATCTGGAAATGAAAAGCAATAAATAAACTAAATCCTAAGGACTCACTGTTCAGCCTGCTGGCTGAAGTACTCCTGCTCGGTCGACGACAAAGGTACGGGATCTGGGCCATGCAAAACCCAGACGTCAGCGCGTCATGATATCAAGTATATAGCATAAACATGGTAATCAACAATGCAAGCATGAACATGAATAAAGCAGTAATAAGAAGTAACAAGCAGGGTAATGTGCAATGGTGACTAAATTGTCCTATCAGGTTTTCTACTCTACAGTCTTTGAAACCAATTGATGAATCGTCGATGTAACTCAATAGTATCCCGTGCGTGCCCGGGACCACGGTCATGACCCTCGGGGCTGAGTCCGAGACGTGCCGCTAAGCAGTAAAAGGTAGTAGGATGGACGAGTGATGTCAGCATCATCACTCCCGGACTGGCCAAGCCCGTAAGACTGATCAGAACAATGTATCGAACTGTTGAGTTACAAGTCGGTTTCACCTTTGATTTCTCCATACCCCCAAACTATGTATGTCAGGTCAAGTATTCAGTAGTCAAGGACTAATGCCAACAAAGTCAAGTAAAGGTAGGTCTGTCTGGATCGACAGCAGGAATGGTTAGGTTTGTCGGCATTAGGCATGAAATCAGGGAACAAGTAATGTCATGGTACAACAGGATGAGTCGGTATGTATGTATATGTCAGGTGTAGCAGGGTCAGGTCAATATGTCGTGCAATCGGGTAAGTGCTCACAACAGGTATACAATCAATAATGAACAATAGCAGGAAACAGTAGTTTGCCACAGTATTTCATATAACCACAGTGATGTTTATATTCTCTTATTAACAGGTTCAATCATCTTAAGGGTATAATAGCCACAAGGTAAAGCAATATTCACAATTATAATTGAGGAACTACATGAAATTATACTAAATGTACTGATTGCCTTAAGAATGGTTTAACAGTTCAAGCAAATAGAATTCAGTCGTTTTATTTAGTTAAAGCATGGGTCGATGTGGGTTAATTAATTACGGGGAAACGTTTATAACGATTCCATTATGAGGATAACAGCAATATTACGATGTCAAGTGCCATCATTAGAGTACAGTATTAAATAGTGTGAAATAAATTGCGTGGCAAGACTAGATCTCGTACGCTAGCATGTTCAAGCAAGTATTCAGATACTTGCCTCGACGGTCTGCAACCGGGAACACGGATGCGATGTCGGCAGAAAACGCGATAAGAAAGCGCGGGCCACGGATCGAGTCCCAACAGAGGTCAACGGGATCACACGGATCAGGGGACTTCGCTGGAGCGTCGGGTTCGTCAGACGGCACGGTCGGATTCCGGCAAAAGTTAATGGCAACAAGTTAGCAATACGATAAACATACAAGATCAACGGGGTTTGCACCAAAGGAAATAAAGTGATGCTTACAGAGGAGAAACAGGGGTAACTATGACGGGCCCGACGGCGATGGACCCACCGGCGGTGAACAGGAGGCGCGGCGAGGGTGCTGGAACGGCTGAAAGGCCCGGGGTCACTGGAAAGGGGTGCTGCGGTGAGTGGGGAGGAGTGTGGTCGGCTCTGGTGGTCGAGGGAGAGAAGGAGGTGGTCGGAGGTGGTGTCGACGAAGTCGTCGGCGCATTTCTCCGACGAACAGCGGGGTAGGCGATGGGTTAGGGTTCGTGTTGGGTGTTCCGACGAGGGGAGGAGGGCAGTGACGACCAGGTCGGGTCGAGTAGGGTGAGAGGGTGCCGCGGGAGTCGTCGACGACGATGGGTGGCGTCGACGGCGAAGTCTGCGAAGGTGGAGGCGAGGTCGGGAATGGGTGCAGTGCAGGAGAGAGGAGGAAGGAGGAAGGCGCGTGGGTCTCGTGGTGGCGAGGGCGGCGACGGCGAGGTCGCGGGGGATCGGCGGTGAGGTCGCGGTAGGCTAGGGTTAGGGTTAGGGTTCGTGGTCGCGATGGAGGAGGATGGTGAGGGGCGGCTGTGCATGGTGAATATATATAGAGGAAGAGAGAGAGAGTTGTTGATAGAGAGAGAGAGATAGATTGAGTGAAGAGAGAGAGAGAGTTGTTGATAGAGAGAGAGAGATAGATTGAGTGAAGAGAGAGAGAGAGATGAGGAAAAGGGACGTGGGGCCCACGAGCTCAAAAGGAGCTCGTGATTGGCTGAGTGAAAATCAAAAAGGAAATTTCTGAAGGATTTTAGGGGATATGCAGTTAGGAAAAGATTAGAATGTATATATATATATATTCGATATTAAATTTAAATGGGCCCCTTTTGGCGCGAAATGAAACATTTCCAAATCGCGCTCGGGTTGCGCCCAAATGTTCCAAATTCAAATTATAAGATTTTAAGCGGGTTCCAAATATCGAAAATAGGTGTTTAATGATTAAAATGCATGCCCCCAAGTCGGACACTTGCACGCGCGCGTAGTCGCCCAAACTTGCCCGTTTAGCCAAACGGAACGGAATCTCGACACGCGGACGCTACCACGCGACTAGTGGCGACGAGTAGGCTAACATGGACATCTTAAATTTCATTTTCGGAGTTAAAATTTGTTATGTGCCAAAATGACTTAACCGGGTAAAATTTAGCAATAAACACCAGAAAACCAGGAAAATTGGAATGAGCAATATATAACCCTCAACTTGTAATATAAATAGTACTATTGGGCTCGGGTGTTACAATGACTTATCAAGTTATTGGGGTCTGACATTTACCACCCCCAGACTAGATATGTGACATATCAGACGAAGAGAATGGACTGTACGGTAGTGTTACTTATTAGATTCACGAGAGTATGAACAAGCTTGCTTGTTGATTTTCTGATCGCTCAATACCCGGATAGCCGTTACGTCCAGCTAGTACCGCTGACAGCTTGTGGGTAAATGATATGATCATTATCTACTGCCGGCGTATTGACGAATCTTTAGAGTCCTATATAGAGGTTTCTTGGCTCAAGAGAAATGAAATAGGGCACATATGTGATATGTGAGGGACCGAGATTAATACGTGTATGTGATACCGTATTCTAATCTCGCGATATATGATATTAGTCGGTTATATGTGATATAGCCGGATTATTAAATCAAGTGTTGATTTAATAATTTAATATATAATTATATATTTGATACAATAATATATATTAACTAATATTAGCTTACTTAAGAATTTCTTTTCTACTTATACATTTAATATATATGTGATATATGTTAATGTATTTATTTATTGTGTCATGCTTGATGATACATTGGACAAGGGTGCATGAGACTCATACCATACTTAAGCTAATTTGGGGATTTAATTATTAAGGGAAAAACAAAATTAGGTGGAAAAGGCCATGGTTTAAGATGCTTTTAGAAGCTTGTGGAAAATTGACTTAGTCCACTAATTTTGTTTTACTCTAGATATTTATTAACCCAACCATTATCTTTAGCCATGGTTAAGTCTCTACAAATATCATATATGATATTTTCTCACCCGTGGTTGCCATAAGTTGATCACTTCTTCTTCTTCATCTCATTTGAGCTCACTAGGTTTTCTTGAGTGAAGAAAAGAAAAAGAGAGAAATAATTCTAAAGTGAGCAAAATTCCTACTTCACCAATCTATACCAAACTAGCCATTTAGTATAGGTTGTTTCATTCACTAAATCTCAATTAGTGAAGAGGTAGCTTGAGTTGGAGATTTCTCGACATAGATCATTTTCGGCCTCGAAGATCTTTGAGTAAGCTCGTTCCTTTCGCCTGGTGGAGCCTAACAAGAGTCCGGGAGACCACTACTTGGAGCTAAGGGACTACTACACTGAGCTTTAGAAGTGAAGGACCGGTCTACAAAGGTTGTATTCCTTGTTAACTTAGAGTAAAGTTGTTTACATGCTTAATTAAACCATAATTCTCTAATTAGATCCTTGGTCGGGCTGGCTTGGCACCCCAAATTTTTTAAAATAGCATACTTGATGCTTGCCGAAACCCGTCGGGGGTGCTAAGCGAACCCAGCAATAGTATTAGAGCCATGCTAGAGCATTAGGAGTAGTCTAGGCGAAGTTAAAGTGTTCGATCGACTATTCAAAAACCCGGAAAACCCACTCTCTGGAAATTTTTCCAAAAGCTGGAATTTTTCTAATTAAAAATATTCAGAAAATTGTGCAGGGTTTTCTATGGACCCACAAGAAAAACGACGGCCCAACTCGACCAAACGACCGCGGAAGCGCGGCCAAAGCATGTCTTTGGCGACAGTTCCGCGGCGTCGTTGGTGAGGCAAGGAGCGTGCCTTCTTGTGTAGGTCCATAGGTGCTTGTGGTATTGTCTGGGTATTTTTAACTGTGACTCAAGTGTTGAGGTCTCTGGGAATTTTGGTTGTTTGAAAAATCGATCGAAATATTTAACATCGTCTAGATATCTGTGATTTGTGATACAATATTTGGAATCCACAATAATTAGTTTTGTGAAAACTAATTAGTGTTTTGTAAATCTAGCAATTTAGTCTCTTTTGATCAGTTGCCGCGGGGTTTTGATTCGGATCAAAACTCCATCGCAATCTCATATAGTACGCGAACGCTCGCCGGGTAACACTACTAGATATCCACGCCCCATAGCCCCAACCAAGTGACTGTAGGAGAACCCTGTAGCCAAAAGCATCTGTTCGGGTGCTGGCGGCTGCGGTGTTCCGCCTAAGTGCACTCCGTCGACAGTATTGGGGGTGCGACCGTCTACTAATATTTCCGACGAGCATTCGATCAACGGTCAGGAATCTTGTTGAATTGCCCGACTGGATATTGAAAAGTGTTTTCAATTTGAGACTAAAATGCCGGGTTTATAATGTTAGGCATGAAATTCGGAATATGTGATATTCCGGGTTTATGATGTCTAAGGAATTTATACGGTTAGGCATGAAATCCGAAGTATGTGATATTTTGGGTTTATGTTGTCTAAGAATGTTCCGGATTCCAATTGTTGTAGTTTTCACTTTCTTTTCTGCGACCGTAAGTGTAATATGTGGTGTATCGCCGGTTTCGTTGCTATACGTCAACAACAATTGGGATACGCATATTTACTTACGTTGATGACATGTGATGTTATGTGTTGCTGTGATATGTTATATTGGATCATCGTGTTTGAATAGCCGGGGGGGTTTGCGTGAGATGAGAGTTTTTCATTTTCATTCATGTAAAAACTTGTATGTAATATTCTTTTATTAGGACACTTCCGGGTTAAGGATGATGTCACCATTGATGTATATTATTTACTTTTCCGCATTAGGATAGAACCAAGGCAGGGAGCACAAGTAACTGGGTTCTAGAGTCCAGTGGGTGACCATCTCGAGGAGTCAAGACCGGGTCTCTTAACTCTAGAATTGGTAGGGTTGCTTGTCGCTCTCGTACGGGTCTTGGGATGTGGGTTTGGCTATTCATCATGACCATGGAATCCATGGTTTTTACTGGCTTAATTTAAAACACGGACCTCCTAGTATATCCAATATTTCATATGTTGACTTCTGTTGTAATGTTCTGTGATGAGATCATATAACTGCATGAGATGAATGCTTTATATTATATATATGATATATAATAAACGTTGCTTATGTTTTGCATTCGCGCTAGTCTTTCCCCCGCTCTGCCGTTAGTTAACTAACCTAACGGTGCATGACGGGACCCCGTGGCGAATGCGGATGGCATAAGCGTACGTTATATTTTCGTTTCATTATCTGTGATGCTTAGAAAGTATAAATGATGGGACTTCATTAATGAGATTAATGAAAAGGAAAGAAACCCAATGATGTTGTGGAATCAAATTTTCAAAACTGGTAGCTCTAGTTTTTGCTTTGCATAGCAGTATTCCTTTATGAATATCTAGCAGCTCATTCGATGAGGAAAGAGCCGAGATCCCTTCACCGGGAATGACATCTTTAGAAAAAGCTAGCAGATGCTACACCCACTCGGTTTATTTTGAAAAACTTGATTTTAAAAGTGGAGCTTAAACTACTCCTTTTCAAATCACTCGATTCTACAACGATATCAAGTTCAAAGCGTTAAAGGTTTTCATAAAAACCATCTGCAACCCTCAGTCATTTTAGGAAGTAGAGTACTTAGTATTCGTGCTACGTTTGTTGACCATAGTTAAGGCGTGGTGTACGGTAGCTAAGTGATGTCTTCCTACATAGTATATGATGCGATTAATTAGGACATTTATATGACTTTGTTGGCCATAGTTAAGGGTCATATGAGTGGGTCTAATTAATCACGAAATGACGGGTAGAACTTGACTAGTGTGTATGATTTGTTGACCATAGTTAAGGTCATAAGCCACTAGGGGTAAAAATCTTATCGAGAATTTCAAGTGTTGAAATTTGCAATGAGATTGCATACCTTCTATGTGATAGTTGGATCCCGATACCCACTACGAGTAAGAGTTACTCCTGGGAGAGTTTTGCACTTTACAATTAGCCAATCAAGTAGGTGTCTAGAAAGGTGTCAACGGGGTTATGCCCCTGGAAAAACGAGCTTTATTTTAATTAGGTCCATGCGAAAGCATGAGGAACCTCCCTCAAAGTACCGACACTGGCCTAGCCGAAAGATTGGCGAACTTGTAGGGTGTAATTAATCCCGGCTAATCTTACCTTTTAGGGTTTAAAGGAATATTTGATAAAACCAGTGGGAGCCATCCTGATTAGATAAGATAATAACCAATCTAATCTTGCAAGAGCATACACTAAGTGTTTTCTTCTTTCTCTCTCCAGGTAGCGACCATGTCACACCTTAATCAAGATAATAATATAGATGTATTGACCGAACCCGCTTGTTATACTGAGCTGGGGAATGTTAGTTCCGCTCTATCTTATAATTGTTATAAGTCTGAGCAGGAAATAGGGGAATATCCGGATTCCCATGCGACCCGAACGAGGAATGAGCATGTTGATGCATCTTCTTCGGATGTGTTTGTCATCGAGAACTGTTTCTCAGTATACTCTATGTCCTGGGTATTAGATACCGGATCAGGATCCCACATATATAATGTGTTACATGGGCTAAAGAAAGGTAGAGAACTGAGAAAAGATGATCATTCTCTAAAAGTAGGGGATGGTACAAATGTTGCAGCCAAAGCGGTTGGCGAATATCACCTTGTATTACCAACTGGTAATACATTGATTCTGAACGAATGTTATTACATACCGAACCAGATATGCAATATTCTATCAGTTTCTTTATTAAGTAAAGATGGATATAATTTTGTATTACAGGATAATGTTATGAACATTTTCCTAAATCAAAAGTTGATTGGATCAGGCACGTTATGTAATGGTATATACGTTCTAAATCAAACTACAGTTCTTAACGTACAGAACACACACAAGAGGAAAAGTTCAGAAATGAACGAATCCTTCTTGTGGCATTGTAGACTAGGTCATATCAATGCGACACGACTAGTTAAGTTGCATAAAGATGGATATTTGAATCCGTTCGAATTTACATCTTATGAAACTTGCCAGTCATGTCTCAAAGGTAAAATGACCAAAAACTCCGTTTACTGGACACGGAGAAAGAGTTACTGAACTCTTGGAACTGATACATAGTGATGTATCCGGTCCCATGTCTACACATGGCAGGAATAATTCCTCGTACTTCATTACATTCACTGACGATCTCTCAAGATTCGGACATGTGTTCCTTGTTGAAACACAAGTCTGAACCTTTTGAGAAATTCAAAGAATATAAGTGTGAAGTTGAGAACCAGACGGGTAAAATTATTAAAATCCTTCGATCTAATCAGGGAGAAGTATACTTAAGCACAAAATTCCTGGATTATTTAAAAGAGAACGGGATTCTCTCTCAGCTTACTCTTCCGTATACACCACAACACAACGGTGTATCAGAGCAGAGGTATCGCACCATATGAGATATAGTGCGTTCTATGATGAGTACTGCTGAGTTACCTATTAGGGCTATGCACTTGAGACAGCTGCATACCTATTGAATAGGGTTCCGACCAAATCAGCGCCTACCACTCCATATACGATATGGTATAGGAAGATATCATATCTTAAACGAGTTAAGATATGGGGTTGTCCAGCCTATGTTGAAACCCAAAATCCGGACAAGCTCGAGGCAAGGTTGGTTCTGTGTAAGTTTGTTGGATATCCCAAACATTCGCGAGGGTATATCTTCTACCATACCGAGGAACAAAAGGTGTTTTGTTTCTCGGCATGCCACCTTTTTAGAAAAAGGAATTTCTTGAAAAACAAATTAGTGGTCATGAGGTAGAACTGGAAAAGGTTCCAGCTACGCAAACTACAACTGACGATTTGGTGGAACCGGAGGATTCGATACTCCCCGGCGAACTTCAGCGTCTCCGCAGATCTAGTAGCGATCCTCATCCACCGGAGAGATACTGCAGTTTTCTCATTGATGGTGGGAGCGAGGATTGCATCATGGAAGATGATGACCCAACTAGTTTCAAGCAGGCCATCACGAGTGGGGACTCTATGAAATAGCTGGATGCAATGCAATCTGAGATGGAATCCATTTACACCAACAAAGTATGGACTTTGGAAGTTGCTCCTGAAGGGGTAAAACCCATTGGGAGCAAGTGAATCTTGAGAAGATTCTTGGTGTAGATGGAAAAGTTGGGACTTTCAAAGCTAGACTTGTAGCAAAAGATTTCCGTCAATGACCAGATATGGATTTTGATGAAACATTTTCTCTAGTGGCTATGCTTAAGTCTATCCGGATCCTACTTGCCATTGCTGCATACCATGACTACGAAATCTGGCAGATAGACGTCAAGACCGCTTTTCTAAATGGTGATTTAGAAGAGAGCGTGTATATGACACTGGCAAAGGGCTTCGTAGACAGTGGGAGCAGCGGAAAGGTGTGCAAACTGCTTACATTAATCTACGGATTAAAGCAGGCATCACGGAGTTGGAACATCTGTTTTGATGTGGCAGTCAAAGAGTTTGACTTCATCAAGAACGTAGATGAACCTTGTATATACAAAAAGGTTGTAGAGAGTAAGGTTGTCTTCCTCGTATTGTACGTGAATAACATACTCTTGATAGAAAATGATGTTCTTATGCTACACTCAGTCAAGCTCTTATTATCACAATGTTTCTCCATGAAGAATCTGGATGATGCCTCCTACATCCAGTGATTAAGATCTATAGAGATAGATCTAATAGGATGTATCATACTCACTAGGTGTAGTGAGTAGGTGTCAATCAGATCCTGGGGAGAAACACTGGATAGCTGTAAAGAACATTCTTAAGTACGTGAGAAGGACTAAAGAAATGTTCTTGGTGTATAGTAATGGTGAACTCCAGATGGAGTTCTTTACCGATTCGAGCTTCCGGAGTGATAAGGTCGACTGTAAGACAGTCTCGAGTTTTGTCTTTACCCTCAGTGGAGGGACGGTATGTTGGAAGAGTTCCAAGCTAGATACCGTAGCAGACTTAACGATAAAAGCTGAATACATCACTACCAACGATGCTGCCAAAGAGACTGTCTGGATGAAAATGTTCATGAGATAAACTTGGTGAGGTTCCTACCATTGTGATGATAATGGAACTGTGGCTTTAGCCTAGGAACCCCGGTCCCATCAGTGATCCAGAAATATTCTTAGGCAGTATCACCTGATCAAGAAGATGGTTGATCTCCGGGAGATCGAGGTCAGGAGAGTTGACATGAAGAATAATACGGTGGATCCACTCATGAAGGCCTTTCCCTAGAGAGACTTTAAGGGATGTTGGGTATGAAATACTACAACAACTGGCCTTAGTGCAAGTGGGAGATTGTTAGTTGTATGTATGCCCTGAAGGCCATTATTTTACATGATTGTTTATTATAGTGGATGCTTGGACATATATAGGGAGGACTTTCTTGCTCGACATAAAAGTATGCTATCTGGTTACTCTTTATCTTAACATGTATACTTGTACTGTCTCTCTGTTGCATGTTGATAAAGCCCTTAGGATGTAGACTTGACTACCAAGATTATGATGCAGATCATACTAGTGGGGCCAGGGTAGTCCACAAGCTCATCTTTTAATTGTTCCTAGTCGAGAGAGTATCGAGACGGGGTATCGATATTCCAGAGTAAACTAGTGTGTACGATTCTTGACCCTGTATGGGGCGATGGTTGATCCCACAACCATTGGTGTTTGACATCATAGAATGTGCACAGGTGCTCATTGGAGAATGGGTAAACTGAACAGGACTCGCCGAGAACTCCTATATGGTATTATACCTAACGTCAGATAGCAGTTCTCTGGTGACACTGGTACAGGTTAGTCTGTAGACCCGAGATCGCCATAGAGTCTTGTGTGATTCCCACTGTGCTTTGATTTCCATCCTACCACGTTCAAGAGAGCGTGCAAACAGGTGGTTTTTGGGTACAGTCCAGAGTCACATGGAGAAAATGAGCGATAGGAAGGGTTTCGTCTCTCCCGGTATTGAAGGTTGATGTTGCGCTATGCTCGATTGGCCATAACAGGAAGTCCCTGGCCAGGGCGAAAACTGAGATTGATTGATAAGTGTTATCAGTAGTTTCTCGACCCGTTATGAGCCACACATCGGCATGACTTATCAAGTTATTGGGGTCTGACGTTTACCACCCCCAGACTGGATATGCGACATATCAAATGAAGAGACCGGACTGTATGGTAGTGTTACTTATTGGATTTATAGGAGTATGAACAAGCTTACTTGTTGATCTTCTGATCGCTCAATACCCGGGTAGCCGTTACGTCCAACTAGTACCGCTGACGGCTTGTAGGTAACTGATATGATCATTATCTACTGCCGGCGTATTGACGAATCTTTAGAGTCCTACATAGACGTTTCCTGGCTCAAGCGAAACGAAGTAGGGCACATATGTGATATGTGCGGGACCGAGATTAATACGTGTATGTGATACCGTATTCTAATCTCGCGATATATGATATTAGTCGGTTATATGTGATATAGCCTGATTATTAAATCAAGTGTTGATTTAATAATTTAATATATAATTATATATTTGATACATTAATATATATTAACTAATATTAGCTCACTTAAGAATTTCTTTTCTACTTATACATTTAATATATATGTGATATATGTTAATGTATTTATTTATTGTGTCATGCTTGATGATACATTGGACATGGGTGTATGAGACTCATACCATACTTAAGATAATTTGGGGATTTAATTACTAAAGGAAAAACAAAATTAGGTAGAAAAGGCCATGATTTAAGATGCTTTTAGAAGCTTGTGGAAATATTGACTTAGTCCACTATTTTTTTTTACTCTAGATATTTATTAACCCAACCATTATCTTTAGCCATGGTTAAGTCTCTACAAATATCATATATGATATTTTCTCACCCGTGGTTGCCATAAGTTGATCACTTCTTCTTCTTGTTCATCTCATTTGAGCTCATTAGGTTTTCTTGAGTGAAGAAAAGAAAGAGAAAAATAATTCTAAAGTGAGCAAAATTCCTACATCACCAATCTAAACCAAACTAGCCATTTAGTATATGTTGTTTCATTCACTAATTCTCAATTAGTAAAGAGATAGCTTGAGTTGGAGATTTCTCGACGTAGATCATCTTCGGCCTCGAAGATCTTTGAGTAAGCTTGTTCCTTTCGCCTAGTGGAGCCTAACAAGAGTCCGGGAGACTACTACTTGGAGCTAAGGGACTACTACACGAAGCTTTAGAAGTGAAGGACCGGTCTACAAAGGTTGTATTCCTTGTTCACTTAGAGTAAAGTTGTTTACTTGCTTAGTTAAACCCTAATTCTCTAATTAGATCCTTGGTCGGCCTCGCTCGGCACCCCAAAATTTTTAAAATAGCATACTTGATGCTTGCTGAAACCCATCGGGGGTGCTAAGCGAACCCAACAATCTACTCACTACACCTAGTGAGTAAGCTACATCCGGTCTGGTACATAACATCGCATGCAAGATTGACCCGACTGCCGAAGTATAGGGTATCCCTTTCATGCTAGTCCTCTCCAAATCAGTCTTGGGAGATATCTCTTTGGAGAGAGTGATTCCTGAGCAAACGGGTAAATTATCACGCTTAGAATCTTCCATACTAAACCTCTTTAGTATGGTGTCTATGTATCTGGATTGGAACAATCCCAACATTCGTTTAGATCTATCTCTATAGATCTTAATCCACAGGATATAGGAGGCATCACCAAGATCTTTCATGAAGAACTTATATGATAAGAAGAGCTTGACCGAGTTAGCATAAGAACATCGTTTCTTATCAAGAGTATGTCATCCACGTATAATACGAGAAAAACAACCTTACTCTCTACAATTTTTTTGTATATACAAGGTTCATCTACGTTTTTGATGAAGTCAAACTCTTTGACAGATTCATCAAAACAGATGTTCCAACTCCGCGATACTTGTTTTAATCCGTAAATTGATTTAAACAGCTGACATACGCTTCCGCTGCTCCTACTATATACGAAGCCCTCTGGCTGTATCATGTATACGCTCTCTTCTAAATCACCATTTAGAAAGGCAGTCTTGACGTCCATTTGCCAGATTTCGTAGTCATGGTATGCAGCGATGGAAAGTAGGAACCTGATAGACTTAAGCATAGCGACAAGAGAAAAGGTTTCATCATAGTCGACACCTGGTCATTGATGAAAACCTTTTGCTATAAGTCTAGTTTTGAAAGTCTCAACTTTTCCATCTACACAAATTTTCTTCTTAAAGATCCACTTGCTCCCGATGGTTTTTATCTCTTCGGGAGCAACTTCCAAAGTCCATACTTTGTTGGTGTACATGGATTCCATCTCAGATCGCATAGCATTCAACCATTTCATAGAGTCCCCAATTATGATGGCCTGCTCGAAACTAGTTGGGTCATCATCTTCCATGATGCAATCCTCGCTTCCACTGTCGATGAGAAAACCGTAGTATCTCTCAGGTAGATGAAGAACCCTACTAGATCTGCGGAGTGGCTGGAGTTCGTTGGGGACTATCGAATCCTTCAGTTCCACCAAATTGTCAGTTAAAGTTTCTGTAGCTGTAACTTCTTCCAGTTCTACCTCATTGTCACTAATTTCTTTCACAAGAAATTCCTTTTCTAAAAAGGTGGAATGTTGAGCAACAAACACTTTTTGTTCCTCAGCATGGTAGAAGATATGTCCTCGCGAATATTTGGGATATCCTACAAACTTACACAGAACTGACCTTGCCTCGAGCTTATCCGGATTTTGCGTTTTGATATAAGCCGGACAACCCCATATCTTAATGTAATTAAGACATGGTCTCTTCCCCTCCCATATCTCATATGGAGTGGTAGGTACTGATTTGGTTGGAACCCTATTCAATAGGTATGCAGATGTCTCAAGTGCATAACCCCAAAAGAAAATTGGTAACTCAGCAACACTCATAATAAAGCGCACCATATCTAATAGAGTGTGATTTCTCCATTCCGATACACCGTTGTGTTGTGGTGTATACGGAGGAGTAAGCTGAGAGAGAATCACATTCTCTTTTAAATAATCACGGAATTCTGTGCTTAAGTACTCTCCTTCCCGATCAGATCGAAGGATTTTAATACTTTTACCCGTTTGATTCTCTACTTCGCACATATATTCCTTGAATTTCTCAAAAGTTTCAGACTTATGTTTCAACAGGAACACATGTCCGAATCTTGAGAGATCATCGGTGAATGTAATAAAGTACGAGAAACCATTCCTGGCATGTGTAGACATAGGACCACATACATCACTATGTATCAGCCCCAAGAGTTCAGTAGCTCTTTCTCCGTGTCCAATAAACAGAGTTTTGGTCATCTTATCTTTGAGACATGACTCGTAAGTTTCATAAGATGTATATTCGAACGGATTCAAATATCCATCTTTATGCAACTTAGCTAGCCTTGTCGTATTGATATGACCTAGTCTACAGTGTCACAAGAAGGCTTCGTTCATTTCTGAACTTTTTCTCTTGTGTGTGTTTTGTATGTTTAGCTGTGGTATGATTCAGAACGTATATACCGTTACATAACGTACCAAATCCAATCAACACTTGATTTAGAAAAATGTTCATAACATTATCCTCTAGTACAAAATTAATTATATCCTTATTTATGTAATAAAGAGATTGATATAATATTGCACATCATCTTTGGTACGTAATAACAGTCGTTCGGAATTAATGTATTACTAGTTGGTAACAGTAGGTGATATTCGCCAATTGCTTTTGTTACAACAATTGCACTATTCCCTACTACCAAAGACTTGTCACATTTTTCCAGTTCTCTATCTCTTTTTAGCCCATGTAACAAATTACATATGTGGGAACCTGATCCGTTATCCAATACCCAGGACGTAGAGCAAACTGAGAAACAACCCAAACAAGCTTGTCAATGGTTTGGGTATCAGTCTTGAAGGAACACCGACTTGTCGATTCCACTGCCAAACAATATCTTAGGGAGTGATACTAAGCCGGCATCTGCACTGCCAAATGCAGAGAGAGCAACAGCCGGATACCTAGAATCCCTATTCATTTGAAAGTGCACCAAACCCTTGGGAAACACAAATATATCACCTGCATGAAGAACCTGCGTAAATATCTTATTGTTGGTATCCACAAATCCAACTTCAAGCCACCCCTTATAACAAGCAAGAGCTCAACAGAGTGAGGGTGAATATGGGGTGTGTTGATGCCATTGGGAGCAATTGAAGCACAACGTAGGATACACTTTGTCCGTGGAGGGCAGGGAACTCAATTTTGCTAGCTTTGGTCACCTTGAATGTTGCATTCTTAGGTGGGCCCCAAAGGGATTGTTTTAGTCCTCCGAAGGTGAAGAAGTTGGCAGCGGGTGTGATTCCATTTGGAACTATGAAATCAGTAGTGATGTCGAGGTCAGCAGCACTGGCCATGAGAAGGCATGCATTTAGAGCCATTTTCTTTAGGAGAGATGGATTATATGGATGGAGCTTGGTTTGAGAGGGTAGGATATTTGGGGTTTATGTAGGTTTTGCATGAATGATTTGGTCAAGGAAGTTAATGTCTGAATTAAAAACTGGTATACAGGTGGTATCAATCTATCAGTTTAATCCCAACTGGTGTACCGGTATTTTATATCACACACGTATATAATGTTAATTAATAACTACTTTAGGGTTAAAATACATTATTATAGATTAATTTTAATATTTCATTATACTGCTGTACTTTGGTAGACCGGTAAATTTCAGCTGTTCAGACTAGCCCTGGTTTGTGAAAAAGAAATGGCATTCTAAGCTTTTATTTTACTCCAAATGCCATGTCTTTCTTTGTTGGATAGTTCTATTTTTGAACTAGTCATGCTTGTTAGTAGCAACTAGGACAAGAATATAAGATAGGAATTGATCGAAAATTGAGAAATAATGCAATCTTTTGTTTGTTAGTCCTTAGATTGTACTAGTTTCATGGCCTGCAAATGGGCAATCCCAACCTTGTTCTGTTCTCCCTGCCTTCTTGTTCTAATTGGATGCTATTTTGTGTAGAGTTTTTAGCAAGTCTAATTGGGCCAATTAATGACTAGGAAACCTTAAATCTTTTTTGGGCTTAATTATTACTGTTTATCATTTTGGTGTGATTAACTGATTATCAGGGGCTAAAAGCCTAAACATTCTTTATCTGGTTCAGCCATCTTTGAAGAGTAGAGCAAATACAGACACCAAGAAAGCAGAAAAGACGATGAATTCTGAAATACAACATGCGAAACTGCAACGACATGAATGAAATTTGCAAGTGCTAGATGAGTAATATACCCATCCTGTTTTGATACACAATACAAAATCTGCATATTGTTTGTTTTTCATTCTTGAACCAAAAACTAAAGTTAGGACTTGATCCAGTATATTTGAATAGCCCACTTGCTTCTGTTGCCACATCTAGTCTCTTGACTGATTTTTAAGTTCTTTTTCTTCAGCGGTAAGATCACTGTTCAGTGCTGTAATTAGTTGTAGCTCAGTAATATCTAAAGAGTGCGAATATTAAAAAAGAGACAACACACTCAGGGATGGGTTGTTTCTGAACAAAGGACATAACTGTAGTCTCTACTGGTTATATTAAACTCAAAAAAGTCATTCAAAAAGGCGTAGAAGCCATTAAAAATGCATTCAGACAATGTATTCTAAAAAATCTGATTAAAATCTGCAGGTTCTTTATATTTTAGGTATATGTTGTAAAATGGAGCGACCTTCTCATGTTCGTTGTAAGATCTCGTTCTTATTCAATGCTCCAATCACTTCAAATCTAGTTTTAAGGCTCCTAACTTACTGCTCTTCATAATGAGTAATAGCCTAATAGGATATGGAGGTGGAACTTGATGCAGATTTTTCTCTCATAAATAAATTGGATTGGTTTGATGTAACCCTATGCAGATACAACTAGATAAGCATTTCATTTTAAGTATGAAATATGAAAAGTTACAAACTACAAGTTAATGACATATACAATAGACATCACTAAATAATTTACCCCTCAGAAGAATAACTAAAACTTGGCTATTGAGAAATTGAGAAGGTCTACAACAAACTGTAAGCACATATTTTCATAATCATAATTTGACTGTAGAAAAAAGGATTTACAATCTCAGATGCAAACTTTTTAAATTCAGAAAGAATAGGACATATTGCTTATTTCAGTCTTCTTACATCACAAGAAATCTAAACACACAAGCACAATCATCCAAGCATGGCATGCACGTGCGCACAAAAAAAAAAAACCAATCAACCCATTGTGGCACAGATGAAACTATCCTTCCAATGGTACTCTAATCAGTCTTAAAAGACTTGGCCAATACATCCTTAATTGCTAATGCCGCTAGCAAACAATGTCTTTGATATTACCACCGTACTTGTATTAGCACTTCCGAATGCAGAGATGGCTACACCCGGGTTCTTCACATCCCCATTTATCTAAAAGTGCACTAGGCCCATAGGAAACACAAACATGTCACCTACATAGAGCACTTGTTTGAAGAGTGTTGGAATAGTTTAGAATATATTGTTATTAGGGTACCATGATACTTGGACATCAAGTAATTGTAATTTCTATATAAAAATACCATTGGTCACATAATAAAGTATCTAAATCTCTTCTCTTTTATCGTTTAACATGGTATTAGAGCAGGTCTCCTAAACTCGAACTCTAATTTTCAAGAAAGAAAAACTTCCTTGCCCCCCTCCTGCCGCCACTCTAGATCTTTCCTAGCCTCTGGATCGCCTCGCTTCTTTAGATCGATCACCTATGGATCGATCGCCGCCGCCTCTAGATCGATTGCCTCTCCAGATCGATCACCTCCCTAGATCGATCGCCTCACCTCTAGGATCCCTCTCCTGTGCAGTCCCCGCCTCGCCTCCAGCCCTTGACGCTTCTGTCCTCGTGTGATGCTTGATCTTGAGTTGAGTATCTTTCTCTCATTTTTTGTGCTAGATCTTCTTTTTTAATTGCTTGCTCTCTTTGCGTGCGACGTTCAATATGACAGACAACAAGATTGATCCTCCTGTTTTCGATTACAAAATAAATCTCCGTCTAACTACCTTGACTCTCTCTGGCTCTAATAATTTTTTGGAATGGACGTACGCTATTGAACGAGCCCTCAAAAGAAGGGGCCTTCATCACCATTTCTTTCAAGTAGCTCCACCAACCTTCGATGTGCAATATTCATCTTGATTTCAAAATGACAATAAAGTCTGCATTTGGCTTACAAACCCTATAGAGCCCAGCTGTTATCGGGCTATTATGCATCTCCCTATTGCGAAGGAGATGTGGTTCCATCTTAAATCTCTTTACTCGTTAGAAGATAGCCTTCAACGGCTCTATAATATTTTCAATGAACTTACTCTCGCTACTCCAGATGATCTACATGCATTTAGGGCCTGGTTTCGAGGGCTTCTAGAAAAATAGAACATGTATCAACCTATCTCATCTGATCCAGCCGTTACCAAGAGTCAGTGTGAGGCTCTTATTGAGACTCTTTATTTGGTTAAGATGAAGTATCACTTAGATGGAGTTCGCTCCTTTCTTCTCTCAGGATGGTACGCCTGCCCTAAATAGTATTTTCAGTTACTTATCGTGTCCCTCCATTAGGCGCTTCTATAGTGGAAGCTCCATCTTCTGCCCTTGTTGTTTAGGGTCGTGGTCAAGGATTTCCCCTGGTCGTGACCGTGCTCCTATTGGTACTCGGGGTTATGGACGCGGTCGTGGTTCCCTTTCTTTCTCTTATTGTGGTCGTACTAACCATACAGATCAATTCTCGTAGGAGAAACATGGTTATCCAGATCAGACTCCTACTGCCCGACAGAGTACGGCTCCTCCATCTATAGCGACCTAATCGCCATTGCCATCATCCTCTCAGATCTCTCCTAAAAACTTATAGCACCTACAACGTATTCTTTTATATTTCTAATACCAACTTAACCACATCATGTATATTTTTACTATTTCAGTTAAACCCTTGGATTCTGGACCCCGGGGCTTCCGACCACATGACTCATACTGCTTCTAACTCTGTATTTTCCACTTCACATAAATTTATTTCCATTGCCAATGGAGATGTCCTTCATGTTCGTGGTTGTACCAATATTGATGCGACATCTTTGTTACCGCTTAAAAATGTTCTCGTTTTTCTTCACTTTGTACAAATCTTTTATTTATTCGTTGCCTTACTAATGATTTCAACTGTTCAATAATTTTCTTTTCTAATTACTTTGTGCTCCAGGATAACTAGACGAAGAAGCAGATTGGTGGAGATAAAGAAGTTAATGGCTTGTACTATTTGGATATGCCACCTTCCGTATTTGCTGCTGTTTCTACCATTTGCTGGTATCGACGTTTTGGACATCCACCTCTTCCTATGCTAAATACCATGTTACATAATTTTTCTTTATCTGATTTTTCATGTGAGTCATGTATTTTGGGGAAACATTTTTGTTTATCTTTTCCTTCAGTTAATAAACATGGTTTTTCGATATTTGAGTTAGTCCATTCTGACATTTGGGGTCTTTACAAGCATACTAGCATATTCGGCTACAAATATTTTGTCACTTTTATTGATAATCACTCTAGAATGATGTGGTTTTTTACGTGATTGATCCGAATTACCACATGTGTTTAAAACATTTATTAATGAAGAGGTTAATCGGTTTAATACGTTTATTAAAACTCTAAGAATTGATAATGCAAAAAAATACATGAGTAATATTTTTCAAACTTTGCCAATCTCATGGGATTATTCATCAAATTTCCTGCTCATACACACCACAACAAAATGACATTGCTGAAAGAAAAGGCCGCCACTTGCTTGACGTTACCTATTCTATTATGCTTAACATACATGTCCCAAAACACCTTTGAAATTTTGCCCTAGTTACTGCATGTTTTTTGATCAATCGCATACCTTTCACGATTCTTCAAAATCAAACATTATTCTCTATTTTATTTCCCGATCAAGCCCTTTTTCTCCTTCCTCGTAAAGTATTTGGGTGTGTTTGCTACATTCATACTCACCGATTAAATCGTGATAAATTGGATCTTAGGGCTGTCAAACATATATTTGTTAGTTATTTTAGGACTCAAAAGATTATGTTTGTCTGCTTCTTTTTACATCCACTGTCGTAGTCTCCCATGATGTCACCTTTTTTGAAGATCAACCCTTTTATCTCCAGCGGAAAGTCCTGCTCACGTCCCACCGCCAATTCCTATACCAACATATGACCAACCAATTCAAATCGAATATACTATTGTCGAAGTTCCTCATCCTTCTCCGGTTACACAATTCTATCGGTGTCGACCGAGAGCAGTGATAGATTCAACAGCAGATATTGAATTTCTTCTATTTATATAGCCGGAAACTAACGAGGCTTCACCTCTCCCCTCCTTTTGGTGGTTTGTCCGACGACTTACCAATTGCTCTTCACAAAGGTAAACGAACATGCACTTCTTATCATCTTGCTTCATTTATTTCATATCGTCTTATTCCAACTCTATGTCAGTTTTTCTCTTCCCTGTCTGATGTTTCTCTTCCTAACTCTGTACGGAAAGTTATGAGTTATCCAGGTTGGTATAGGGCTATGATGGAAGAGTTGCAAGCACTGAGGTCTACTCACACTTGGGATCTGGTCAGTTTCTCTTCACATAAAAAAATAGTTGGTTGCCGGTGAGTCTTTGCTATCAAACATAATCCTATGGCAGTGTATCTCATTTGAAGTCCCGTCTTGTTGTCAAAGGATATACTAAGTAATACGGTGTCGACTATACTGAGACTTTTTCTCCAATGGCCAAACTCATTACTGTTCTTGTCCTCATCTCTTTTACGGGTACCCGCGATTGGCATCTACATTAGTTAGATGTCAAGAATGCCTTCCTTAATGTCGATCTTTTCAAGATGGTTTATATGCAGCAGCCTCCTGATTTTGAGCGTGAGGGGGAGTCTCTTATATGTCATCTTAAAAAATCTATTTATGAGCTAAAACAATCTTCTCGGGTATGGTTCAATTAATGCAGCATGGTTCTTAAAAATTTAAATTTCATAAGAAAAAGATCCATCTCTTTTTATACATAAACGGGAAGAAATGGTTATTCTTCTTATTTATGTTGATGATATAATCATCACTAGAGATGATTCCGAAAGTATATCTAAGGTCAAAACTCTTTTGGCCTCATATTTTCACACTAAAGATCTTGGCCTTCTACGGTACTTTCTTGGTATATAGGTATCTCTCGAAATAAAATATCATTATTTCTCTCACAGCGGAAGTATACTCGTCATCTTCTTAAAGAAGTAGGATTTATTGGTCGTTGCCCTGTTAATACTCCCATGAATACAACAGTAAGGCTCTCTCGCATTAGCTCACCTGATGACCAGCCATTTTCGGATCCAGATGGTCAGTTGGGAAGTTGATTTATCTCACGTTTACTCGTCCAGACATGTCCTTTGCAGTCAACATGGTGAGCCAGTTTATGTAGGCGCCCTTGATTTTTCATTTTCAGGCCGTTGAGCGCATTCTCCGCTATTTGAAGTGTGCATCTGAATAAGGTCTTCTCTATAAACCCTGTTCTAATCCGTCTCTTATAGCTTATATTGATGCCGATTTTGCCGGATCTGTGGATGACCGTCTCTCCACAAGTGGATTTTATGTTTCTTTGCTGGGAAGCTAGTTACCTGACACAGCAAGAAGCAACATGTTGTTGCACGCTCATCAGCCATCCTGAATATAGGGCAATGGCCCATGCCGTCTCAGAATTGATATGGCTTTGCACATTGCTTCGAGATCTCGATATTAGTTTTACAACACCAGTATTCTTGTTCTGTGACAATAAAGCTGCAATTCAGTGATGGGTTGTTGGAGGAAAAAGGAAATGATTGTAGTTTTTTATGGTTATATCCAATTAAAAAGTCATTAAAATAGGTCTAACAGGCGTTAATATGCATTCTGGTCATGTGTCTCATGAATTTGATAATCTGGGTATTCTTTATATTTTAGCTAACTCTTGAAGTTGGAGCAATCTGCTCATAAATAGCTGGCTAAGGAGGACCAAAGCTTAGTTCCCAAAAAAACTATCCAACCTTTCCATTTGGGAACTTTTACTCCAAATGTGGACCCTTTCATTTCAAAACACTAAATTTGGCATTCTCAAGAACAATTACAACATGAACATGTTTTCAGTGCATTTTAATTCTAAAAAATAAGTCTTTTAACATTTTTAGTATCTATTTTTAATCAACAACTACAAACATGGACATATTATCAATGCATAATAATGAAAATGTAGTTGTTTAAGTAATAATATTATCTTAATCATTGAAATTGCAATTTGTTCCACTTGTATCTTAATTCGTTCCGCGTCAACGTTCCGAAGAAGCCTACCCCTATCATACCTCATTCTCCATAGCTACTAGCATGCCACATGCTATCATGTTCCTCATTTTAGGTGACCTTGGTTCACAAATCCTTTTAAAAAGTTCCTAGAACTGCACCTAACTTAGATTCATAGGCGAGCTTACACAAGCTAACCTCTGCCCAATTGATAATCAACCTAAGCTTGATATGCTTTTATGAGGTTGATTCAAGTTCAATAATTTCTCCGTGTACACTTCTTCCATAGTCTATAAGCGTTTGGACGATGTCGACTCGCCATTTAAGATTATAGCAAACCTCAATCCAAATGTTCCCACAATTAGGGGAATAGCACTAATTAAGAGAGGGTTAATGTCAGGTTGAGAACCAGTGTTATAGAAATACGCTTAAATGATTTAATATTATTATATCACCCACATTTCTCTAAAAGTCCCTCCCCGTAGTTAAGCTAAACGATTTTCTAGGTGGTGCCTCCCCCTCGAAGCGTCTATATATTGTCAGATTCTCTAGCAGTAAAACAGTATAAAACTGACATGAATGAGGTAACCCATTCATTGTTTATAGTTGCATTGAAAGAAGAAATAACCAGGTTACATTGGATCGAATTTTGCTTTAGATAAATCACAACTTCCTTAACAAAATAACATATCAGATGTGATACGTAACACATAAACATAAATAAACAAACAAATACTTCAATATGTTCAAAATCAATTTGAGGTGGCAGCCCAAACAAGCTTGTCAATGGTCTGGGTATCAGTCTTGAATGATTTTGCCATCACCTCTTTGTTGATCCCGCTGCCAAACAATGTCTTAGGGAGAGATATCAAGCCAGCATCTGCACTGCCAAATGCAGAGAGAGCAACAGCCGGGTACCTACCGTCTCCGTTCACTTGGAAGTGTACCAAACCCTTAGGAAACACAAACATGTCACCAGCATGAAGCACCTGAGTTAAAAGTGTATTGTTTGTGTCAACAAAACCAACTTCAAGCCATCCTTGGATAACAAGCAAGAGCTCGGCAGAGCGTGGATGGATATGGGGCGTGTTGATGCCATTGGGAGCAAATTGAAGCACAGCGTAGGATACGCTTTGTCCATCAAGCGCCGGGAACTCAACCTTGCTAGCTTTGGTCACCTTGAATGGAACATCTTTGGGTGCACCCCAAAGGAACTGTTTCAGCCCCCTGAAGGTGAAGAAGTTTGCATCGGGTGTGATTCCATTTGGAACTATAAAGTCTGTAGTGATGTCGGGGTCGGCGGCTTTGGCAATGAGAAGGGATGCAATAACTGTAGTGAGAACTAGGCATGCCTTTAGAGCCATTTCTTCGGAAGAGATTAATTAGACGATAGATGCTTGGTTTCAGAGGGTAGGCTATATATTCGGGTATTTATAGGCTTGCATCAATGATTTAGTCAAGAAAGTTTGAGTAGTAGCTCTTCGGTGTGTCATTTCCGTTGTCTTGTAGAAGAAAATAGCAAATGAAATGGTCATCCTAAGCTATTACCTTACTCCAAATTAAGAATGTCTTCTTTTTGTTGGATTATTACCAAATGGCAAGTTTGTGGAATACAACGAAATCTTTAGTGCCATCTCAGACTTTGTTTTTTTTCACCTTGGATTGCATGTTCTATTTAATGCCTTTCACCTTGGATTGCATGTTATGAGATTGTACTTGTTTCATGGCATACAAATAAACCATCTCAGACTTTGTTTTCTTTCACCTTGGATTGCATGTTCTATTTAATGCCTTTCATGCATGTAGACAATTTTACAAATGTCGCGGTTCCATGCCTTGAATTGTGACCCACGATTCACCACAAAGGCTTCTGTTTTTTTGTTGGATGTTTTTGAATTGGAAGTTATATGTCTTAGTTCAAAGTCAAATTTGTGAATTAGCAAAATTATGTCGTTAGCCAAGTCCAATACATGTTAAATAACTATCTAGAGGTTGGAGAGTATGCAGGGCTGAGAAATGTGGAAAGTATGTCTTTAATACCTTTCCTTGTATTCTTGGTCATGTTTTAACATTTATAAAATATCTATACACACATAATTTTAGGTTTTTGTCCTTAATACCTTTCTTTATATTCTTGGCCATATTTTAACATTTACACACACAACTATAATGAAGGAAAGGTGCCATAGGAGGGAATTTTCTTCTATGGCTTCGAAAAAGTATACCCTCCATGATTTTTTTCGACGGTCGGCATCTGACATCATCATCTTTATCATGTAAGATATGGATGCATCAAATTTCATGCGTTTTCATCACTTTTTTACCGTTGATTTGATGAGTGCAAAATTAACGGTTTACCGACAATAGAACTTTTTACATTGTTATTTCAACGGTGAAAAGTGGTGGAATTACATGAAATTTGGTGTATCCACGTCTTACATGATAAAGATGATGATGATGGGTGCCGATCGTCGAAAAAAATTGTGTAGGATATATATTTTTGACGCTAGAGAATAATGGAGGAAAGGTGCCATAGGCGGGAATTTCCTTCCTCCTATGGCGTCAAAAAATACACCCTCCATGATTTATTTCAACGCTCAACATTTACCATCTTCATTTTTATCATATAAGATATGGATACACCAAATTTATTTGATTCTCCCACTTTTCACCGTTGATTTAGTGGATGCAAAACTAACGGTTTACCGACAATAGAACTTTTTACATTGTTAATTCAACGGTGAAAAGTTGTAGAATCATATGCAATTTGGTGTATCCACAATTTAAATGATAAAAATGATGATTGGTGCCGATCATTCAATAAAATGTCTGATGATTGATTTTTATTGCCGCCATAGGAGTAAATTCCCTCTTATGCTCTCTTTTCTTCGTTATTCTCTCTCCATATATATAGTTCAACTAGGATTCTATTGGAAAGATTTGAAAACAAATCCTTCTCACTTTTAACCATTAGATAACTTTGGGATGTGTGTTAACAATTATGAATAAAAATTTTCATTTACTACCAAACATAACATAATTGAATACACACATCCTAAACTTAATCTAATGGTAAAAAGTGGGAATGATTTGTTTTGAAATCCTTTCGATAGAATCGTTGTCAAACTCTTTCTCTCTCTCAACACACATATAAATTTAGGATTTTTACCATTAATACATTTCCTTATATTCTTGGCCATATTTTAACATTTATAAAATAATAATAATAATAATAATAATAATAATAATAAAAACAACAGTAATGGTAATATTATTACTAATGATAATAATAATAATAATATATCTACCTTTCTATATGTATATATAAATTTAGGTTTTTGCCATTTTTACTATTCCTTGTATTCTTGCTCATGTTTAAACATTTATAAAATAATAATAATACTAAAAGCAATAAGAATAATATTACTAACGATAATAATAATAATATAATAATAATCATAGATGTAGTGGTATAATAATAATAAAATATTTTTGCCATATATATAATATACAATACATATAATAAATAATAATAATAATAATCAAGATTCGAGGTTTCGTCCGAAACCACCGATACATGATCGTTTCATATAGGTTTCAGTGGAGACCGATACGAAACCAACCATACAATCAGGTTTCGGCCGAAACCTGAAATAACTAAGTTTTTTTCCGTTTTTGCTATCATCGTGATCATTATAGGCCTTCATTATTAGATCTGAGGTGTTTTCGTGGTGAGTAGTCGCTATTTACTTGCTAAAGATGGTTGATCTTGACTATTAAAAAAACTATAAGAAAAAAGAAAATATCGAGCTGATAGAGATATAGGGAAAGATATGAGAGGGGATTGAAAAACAACTGCTTAGACCTATTTTTTTTATCTTTCAAGGCTGCCTGATTATTTTTTATGAATCAAGTGCAGAACCAAGACTGAGACTGTAGTTTTCATTTGTGGTACAGCAGATCAGATTATTTTCATCTTAAAAAGACCATAAAAGTCAACTTAAACCATATATTAATACTAATCTAAGTATATTTTTCAATATATTTTGCATTAGATTTTATATCTGTTGGATTTTTTTAACACTAAGATTATTGTCTTGTGATATACAACCTTAAATTTAATATATCTACATATATGTATGTATATATTACCATCAAAACCGAAATCTGAACCGAGATAAGCGAAACTAACCGAAACCCACTTTAACTGATAAAATTTTGAGAGACCGAAACCGAATCTGAAATCAATTCTCGCACCTTGATAATAATAAAGATTTGGGTCTTTTGCTATATAATAAAATTTTGAGAGACCGAAACCGAATCTGAAATCAATTCTCGCACCTTGATAATAATAAAGATTTGGGACTTTTGCTATATATATATATATATATATATTTAGATAATGTTTTAACATTTATAAAAAGTCTGTGTGTGTGAATAGGTTTTTGCCATTAATACATTTTCTTATATTGGCCATAATAATAATAGTAATAGTAATAGTATGTATATATATATATATATATATATATATATATATAAAGTTCAAAGATTTGCTCCGAACTTTGACTTTCGAATTAGGGGTGAAATTAGCACCCGAATCTGTTAAGATTCGACAGGAAGTATCGAGAATCAATTTGGGACGCAATCAAATAATTAATTTTTCGTTCTAACAACTTTTTAATTTTAGCAGTTTTCTAATTTTAGCAGTTTTTCTTTTGATCTATTCCGTCCGACTTGTTATTTCTGTCCTATTTCTATCTGATAACGTCTCTATTTTTTACAGTCTTTTTGGAAATGGTAACGTCTTTCTCTTTTTTCATGACTACTGTCTTTTTCGGTTTAATAATTCTTACTTATGCTTGTTACGAATTATGATCATAAACCTGTTGCTCGTAACAAAGAAGTACCCATTAAAACCAAGTTGCAATCTCATTGGTTTTTTTTATTTGAGTTTTTTCTACACATGCATGCTGGCATCTTCTCAATTTTTTTCTTCTTTTCCGTCATTTGCCATATTTAATTGCAAAAACACGACCGAGTTAGAAAATTAAATGATTTATATAATATATCCATAAAATGTATCATTTGATCATCGTATTAACCATATTAAACCAATTGAAAATATTATAAAACACAATCAGAACAACATTGTTTATTCTTCTTCGAATTTTACATGTCAAAATAACAGACGATCGATCAATAAAGAAAAACTAACAGTGACATCTTAAATTATTTGACGTGGTTTCTCACATTGGCATAGTGAGCATGAGTTTTTCTTGAACAACCAAGAAACAATACACTTCATGTGAAATGTATGAGCACAACACAACTGCACTCGTTCGACTAAATCACCGTTGCTATCCATCTCAATTTCTTCAAAACACACAGCACAAATATTGCCATTCTCGTCCTTCAACCCTGAATGCAAAATAGGAAAAGAAGATCGGTAGAGTTTTAAAGGTCTTTCTCTCTCCACTCTCTCAACTTTATTTTTATTTTTGGTTTTTCTCTTTTGAGTACAGAATGAAGGTGAAGTGCTCCATCTTAAATAGAGCAGGAGGTGCGCACGGACGTCAATAAGAGATGGGACATGCGGCAATAGGAAGTGGAAATACCAAAATTTATGAGGGCAAAATTGACATTTTAAAAAGGAGATGATATAGGCGGCAGTAGAAAGTGGAAATACCAAAATTTATGAGGGAAAAATTGGCATTTTAAAAATTCTGCCACCTTTCTATACCTTTACATTATGTATATAGGATTCTCCATAACTACTAGCATGCCACATACTATCATGTTCCTCGTTTTAGGTGACCTTGGTTCACAAATCCTTTTCAAGTTTATGAGATTAGTAAAAGTTGGTAGAACTGCACCTAACTTAGATTCATAGGCCAGCTTACACAAGCTAAGCTCTGCTCAATTGATAATCAACCTAAGCTTGATATGCTTTTATGAGCTTGATTCAAGTTCAATAATTTCTCCGTGTACACTTCTTCCATAGTCTATAAGCGTTTGGACGATGTCGACTCGCCATTTAAGATTATAGCAAACCTCATTCCAAATGTTCCCACAATTAGGGGAATAGCACTAATTAAGAGAGGGTTAATGTCAGGTTGAGAACCAGTTCTATAGAAATAGGCTTAGATGATTTAATATTATTATATCACCCACATTTCTCTAAAAGTCCCTCCATGTAGTTAAGCTAAACGATTTTCTAGGTGGTGCCTCCCCCTCAAAGCGTCTATATATTGTCAGATTCTCTAGCAGTAAAACAGTATAAAACTGACATGAATGAGGTAACCCATTCATTGTTTATAGTTGCATTGAAAGAAGAAATAACCAGGTTACATTGGATCGAATTTTGCTTTAGATAAATCACAACTTCCTTAACAAAATAACATATCAGATGTGATACGTAACACATAAACATAAATAAACAAACAAATACTTCAATATGTTCAAAATCAATTTGAGGTGGCAGCCCAAACAAGCTTGTCAATGGTCTGGGTATCAGTCTTGAATGATTTTGCCATCACCTCTTTGTTGATCCCGCTGCCAAACAATGTCTTAGGGAGAGATATCAAGCCAGCATCTGCACTGCCAAATGCAGAGAGAGCAACAGCCGGGTACCTACCGTCTCCGTTCACTTGGAAGTGTACCAAACCCTTAGGAAACACAAACATGTCACCAGCATGAAGCACCTGAGTTAAAAGTGTATTGTTTGTGTCAACAAAACCAACTTCAAGCCATCCTTGGATAACAAGCAAGAGCTCGGCAGAGCGTGGATGGATATGGGGCGTGTTGATGCCATTGGGAGCAAATTGAAGCACAGCGTAGGATACGCTTTGTCCATCAAGCGCCGGGAACTCAACCTTGCTAGCTTTGGTCACCTTGAATGGAACATCTTTGGGTGCACCCCAAAGGAACTGTTTCAGCCCCCTGAAGGTGAAGAAGTTTGCATCGGGTGTGATTCCATTTGGAACTATAAAGTCTGTAGTGATGTCGGGGTCTGCGGCTTTGGCAATGAGAAGGGATGCAATAACTGTAGTGAGAACTAGGCATGCCTTTAGAGCCATTTCTTCGGAAGAGATTAATTAGACGATAGATGCTTGGTTTCAGAGGGTAGGCTATATATTCGGGTATTTATAGGCTTGCATCAATGATTTAGTCAAGAAAGTTTGAGTAGTAGCTCTTCGGTGTGTCATTTCCGTTGTCTTGTAGAAGAAAATAGCAAATGAAATGGTCATCCTAAGCTATTACCTTACTCCAAATTAAGAATGTCTTCTTTTTGTTGGATTATTACCAAATGGCAAGTTTGTGGAATACAACGAAATCTTTAGTGCCATCTCAGACTTTGTTTTTTTTCACCTTGGATTGCATGTTCTATTTAATGCCTTTCACCTTGGATTGCATGTTATGAGATTGTACTTGTTTCATGGCATACAAATAAACCATCTCAGACTTTGTTTTCTTTCACCTTGGATTGCATGATCTATTTAATGCCTTTCATGCATGTTGACAATTTTACAAATGTCGCGGTTCCATGCCTTGAATTGTGACCCACGATTCACCACAAAGGCTTCTGTTTTTTTATTGGATGTTTTTGAATTGGAAGTTATATGTCTTAGTTCAAAGTCAAATTTGTGAATTAGCAAAATTATGTCGTTAGCCAAGTCCAATACATGTTAAATAACTATCTAGAGGTTGGAGAGTATGCAGAGCTGAGAAATGTGGAAAGTATGTCTTTAATACCTTTCATACCTTTCCTTGTATTCTTGGCCATGTTTTAACATTTATAAAATATCTATACACACATAATTTTAGGTTTTTGTCCTTAATACCTTTCTTTATATTCTTGGCCATATTTTAACATTTACACACACAACTATAATGAAGGAAAGGTGCCATATGAGGGAATTTTCTTCTATGGCTTCGAAAAAGTATACCCTCCATGATTTTTTTCGACGGTCGGCATCTGACATCATCATCTTTATCATGTAAGATATGGATGCATCAAATTTCATGCGTTTTCATCACTTTTTTACCGTTGATTTGATGAGTGCAAAATTAACGGTTTACCGACAATAGAACTTTTTACATTGTTATTTCAACGGTGAAAAGTGGTGGAATTACATGAAATTTGGTGTATCCACATCTTACATGATAAAGGTGATGATGATGGGTGCCGATCGTCGAAATAAATTGTGTAGGATATAGATTTTTGACGCTAGAGAATAATGGAGGAAATGTGCCATAGGAGGGAATTTCCTTCCGCCTATGGCGTCAAAAAATACACCCTCCATGATTTATTTCAACGCTCAACATTTACCATCTTCATTTTTATCATATAAGATATGGATACACCAAATTTATATGATTCTCCCACTTTTCACCGTTGATTTAGTGGATGCAAAACTAACGGTTTACCGACAATAGAACTTTTTACATTGTTAATTCAACGGTGAAAAGTTGTAGAATCATATGCAATTTGGTGTATCCACAATTTAAATGATAAAAATGATGATTGGTGCCGATCATTCAATAAAATGTCTGATGATTGATTTTTATTGCCGCCATAGGAGTAAATTCCCTCTTATGCTCTCTTTTCTTCGTTATTCTCTCTCCATATATATAGTTCAACTAGGATTCTATTGGAAAGATTTGAAAACAAATCCTTCTCACTTTTAACCATTAGATAACTTTGGGATGTGTGTTAACAATTATGAATAAAAATTTTCATTTACTACCAAACATAACATAATTGAATACACACATCCTAAACTTAATCTAATGGTAAAAAGTGGGAATGATTTGTTTTGAAATCCTTTCGATAGAATCGTTGTCAAACTCTTTCTCTCTCTCAACACACATATAAATTTAGGATTTTTACCATTAATACATTTCCTTATATTCTTGGCCATATTTTAACATTTATAAAATAATAATAATAATAATAATAATAATAATAATAATAATAATAATAACAACAGTAATGGTAATATTATTACTAATGATAATAATAATAATAATATATCTATCTTTCTATATGTATATATAAATTTAGGTTTTTGCCATTTTTACTATTCCTTGTATTCTTGCTCATGTTTAAACATTTATAAAATAATAATAATACTAAAAGCAATAGGAATAATATTACTAACGATAATAATAATAATATAATAATAATCATAGATGTAGTGGTATAATAATAATAAAATATTTTTGCCATATATATAATATACAATACATATAATAAATAATAATAATAATAATCAAGATTCGAGGTTTCGTCCGAAACCACCGATACATGATCGTTTCATATAGGTTTCAGTGGAGACCGATACGAAACCAACCATACAATCAGGTTTCGGCCGAAACCTGAAATAACTAAGTTTTTTTCCGTTTTTGCTATCATCGTGATCATTATAGGCCTTCATTATTAGATCTGAGGTGTTTTCGTGGTGAGTAGTCGCTATTTACTTGCTAAAGACGGTTGATCTTGACTATTAAAAAAACTATAAGAAAAAAGAAAATATCGAGCTGATAGAGATATAGGGAAAGATATGAGAGGGGATTGAAAAACAACTGCTTAGACCTATTTTTTTTATCTTTCAAGGCTGCCTGATTATTTTTTATGAATCAAGTGCAGAACCAAGACTGAGACTGTAGTTTTCATTTGTGGTACAGCAGATCAGATTATTTTCATCTTAAAAAGACCATAAAAGTCAACTTAAACCATATATTAATACTAATCTAAGTATATTTTTCAATATATTTTGCATTAGATTTTATCTCTGTTGGATTTTTTTAACACTAAGATTATTGTCTTGTGATATACAACCTTAAATTTAATATATCTACATATATGTATGTATATATTACCATCAAAACCGAAATCTGAACCGAGATAAGCGAAACTAACCGAAACCCACTTTAACTGATAAAATTTTGAGAGACCGAAATCGAATCTGAAATCAATTCTCGCACCTTGATAATAATAAAGATTTGGGGCTTTTGCTATATAATAAAATTTTGAGAGACCGAAACCGAATCTGAAATCAATTCTCGCACCTTGATAATAATAAAGATTTAGGACTTTTGCTATATATATATATATATATTTAGATAATGTTTTAACATTTATAAAAAGTCTATGTGTGTGTGAATAGGTTTTTGCCATTAATACATTTTCTTATATTGGCCATAATAATAATAGTAATAGTATATATATATATATATATATATATATATATATATATATATATTTAGATAATGTTTTAACATTTATAAAAAGTCTATGTGTGTGTGAATAGGTTTTTGCCATTAATACATTTTCTTATATTGGCCATAATAATAATAGTAATAGTATATATATATATATATATATATATATATATATATATATATATATATATATATATCAAGTTCAAAGATTTGCTCCGAACTTTGACTTTCGAATTAGGGGTGAAATTAGCACCCGAATCTGTTAAGATTCGACAGGAAGTATCGGGAATCAATTTGGGACGCAATCAAATAATTAATTTTTCGTTCTAACAACTTTTTAATTTTAGCAGTTTTCTAATTTTAACAGTTTTTCTTTTGATCTATTCCGTCCGACTTATTATTTCTGTCCTATTTCTATCTGATAACGTCTCTATTTTTTTACAGTCTTTTTGGAAATGGTAACGTCTTTCTCTTTTTTCATAACTACTGTCTTTTTCGGTTTAATAATTCTTACTTATGCTTGTTACGAATTATGATCATAAACCTGTTGCTCGTAACAAAGAAGTACCCATTAAAACCAATTTGCAATCTCATTGGTTTTTTTTATTTGAGTTTTTTCTACACATGCATGCTGGCATCTTCTCAATTTTTTTCATCTTTTCCGTCATTTGCCATATTTAATTGCAAAAACACGACCGAGTTAGAAAATTAAATGATTTATATAATATATCCATAAAATGTATCATTTGATCATCGTATTAACCATATTAAACCAATTGAAAATATTATAAAACACAATCAGAACTTGTTAACATTGTTTATTCTTCTTCGAATTTTACATGTCAAAATAACAGACGATCGATCAATAAAGAAAAACTAACAGTGACATCTTAAATTATTTGACGTGGTTTCTCACATTGGCATAGTGAGCATGAATTTTTCTTGAACAACCAAGAAACAATACATTTCATGTGGAATGTATGATTACAACACAACTGCACTCGTTCGACTAAATCACCGTTGCTATCCATCTCAATTTCTTCAAAACACACAGCACAAATATTGCTATTCTCGTCCTTCAACCCTGAATGCAAAATAGGAAAAGAAGATCGGTAGAGTTTAAAAGGTCTTTCTCTCTCCACTCTCTCAACTTTTTTTTAATTTTTGGTTTTTCTCTTTTGAGTACAGAATGAAGGCGAAGTGCTCCATCTTAAATAGAGCAGGAGGTGCGCACGGACGTCAATAAGAGATGGGACATGCGGCAATAGGAAGTGGAAATACCAAAATTTATGAGGGCAAAATTGACATTTTAAAAAGGAGATGGTACAGGCGGCAGTAGAAAGTGGAAATACCAAAATTTATGAGGGAAAAATTGGCATTTTAAAAATTCTGCCACCTTTCTATACCTTTACATTATGTATATAGGATTCTCCATAACTACTAGCATGCCACATACTATCATGTTCCTCATTTTAGGTGACCTTGGTTCACAAATCCTTTTCAAGTTTATGAGATTAGTAAAAGTTGCTAGAACTGCACCTAACTTAGATTCATAGGCCAGCTTACACAAGCTAACCTCTGCTCAATTGATAATCAACCTAAGCTTGATATGCTTTTATGAGGTTGATTCAAGTTCAATAATTTCTCCGTGTACACTTCTTCCATAGTCTATAAGCGTTTGGACGATGTCGACTCGCCATTTAAGATTATAGCAAACCTCATTCCAAATGTTCCCACAATTAGGGGAATAGCACTAATTAAGAGAGGGTTAATGTCAGGTTGAGAACCAGTTTTATAGAAATAGGCTTAAATGATTTAATATTATTATATCACCCACATTTCTCTAAAAGTCCCTCCCCGTAGTTAAGCTAAACGATTTTCTAGGTGGTGCCTCCCCCTCAAAGCGTCTATATATTGTCAGATTCTCTAGCAGTAAAACAGTATAAAACTGACATGAATGAGGTAACCCATTCATTGTTTATAGTTGCATTGAAAGAAGAAATAACCAGGTTACATTGGATCGAATTTTGCTTTAGATAAATCACAACTTCCTTAACAAAATAACATATCAGATGTGATACGTAACACATAAACATAAATAAACAAACAAATACTTCAATATGTTCAAAATCAATTAGAGGTGGCAGCCCAAACAAGCTTGTCAATGGTCTGGGTATCAGTCTTGAATGATTTTGCCATCACCTCTTTGTTGATCCCGCTGCCAAACAATGTCTTAGGGAGAGATATCAAGCCAGCATCTGCACTGCCAAATGCAGAGAGAGCAACAGCCGGGTACCTACCGTCTCCGTTCACTTGGAAGTGTACCAAACCCTTAGGAAACACAAACATGTCACCAGCATGAAGCACCTGAGTTAAAAGTGTATTGTTTGTGTCAACAAAACCAACTTCAAGCCATCCTTGGATAACAAGCAAGAGCTCGGCAGAGCGTGGATGGATATGGGGCGTGTTGATGCCATTGGGAGCAAATTGAAGCACAGCGTAGGATACGCTTTGTCCATCAAGCGCCGGGAACTCAACCTTGCTAGCTTTGGTCACCTTGAATGGAACATCTTTGGGTGCACCCCAAAGGAACTGTTTCAGCCCCCTGAAGGTGAAGAAGTTTGCATCGGGTGTGATTCCATTTGGAACTATAAAGTCTGTAGTGATGTCGGGGTCGGCGGCTTTGGCAATGAGAAGGGATGCAATAACTGTAGTGAGAACTAGGCATGCCTTTAGAGCCATTTCTTCGGAAGAGATTAATTAGACGATAGATGCTTGGTTTCAGAGGGTAGGCTATATATTCGGGTATTTATAGGCTTGCATCAATGATTTAGTCAAGAAAGTTTGAGTAGTAGCTCTTCGGTGTGTCATTTCCGTTGTCTTGTAGAAGAAAATAGCAAATGAAATGGTCATCCTAAGCTATTACCTTACTCCAAATTAAGAATGTCTTCTTTTTGTTGGATTATTACCAAATGGCAAGTTTGTGGAATACAACGAAATCTTTAGTGCCATCTCAGACTTTGTTTTTTTTCACCTTGGATTGCATGTTCTATTTAATGCCTTTCACCTTGGATTGCATGTTATGAGATTGTACTTGTTTCATGGCATACAAATAAACCATCTCAGACTTTGTTTTCTTTCACCTTGGATTGCATGTTCTATTTAATGCCTTTCATGCATGTAGACAATTTTACAAATGTCGCGGTTCCATGCCTTGAATTGTGACCCACGATTCACCACAAAGGCTTCTGTTTTTTTGTTGGATGTTTTTGAATTGGAAGTTATATGTCTTAGTTCAAAGTCAAATTTGTGAATTAGCAAAATTATGTCGTTAGCCAAGTCCAATACATGTTAAATAACTATCTAGAGGTTGGAGAGTATGCAGGGCTGAGAAATGTGGAAAGTATGTCTTTAATACCTTTCCTTGTATTCTTGGTCATGTTTTAACATTTATAAAATATCTATACACACATAATTTTAGGTTTTTGTCCTTAATACCTTTCTTTATATTCTTGGCCATATTTTAACATTTACACACACAAGTATAATGAAGGAAAGGTGCCATAGGAGGGAATTTTCTTCTATGGCTTCGAAAAAGTACACCCTCCATGATTTTTTTCGACGGTCGGCATCTGACATCATCATCTTTATCATGTAAGATATGGATGCATCAAATTTCATGCGTTTTCATCACTTTTTTACCGTTGATTTGATGAGTGCAAAATTAACGGTTTACCGACAATAGAACTTTTTACATTATTATTTCAACGGTGAAAAGTGGTGGAATTACATGAAATTTGGTGTATCCACGTCTTACATGATAAAGGTGATGATGATGGATGCCGATCGTCGAAAAAAATTGTGTAGGATATATATTTTTGACGCTAGAGAATAATGGAGGAAAGGTGCCATAGGCGGGAATTTCCTTCCTCCTATGGCGTCAAAAAATACACCCTCCATGATTTATTTCAACGCTCAACATTTACCATCTTCATTTTTATCATATAAGATATGGATACACCAAATTTATATAATTCTCTCACTTTTCACCGTTGATTTAGTGGATGCAAAACTAATGGTTTACCGACAATAGAACATTTTACATTGTTAATTCAACGGTGAAAAGTTGTAGAATCATATGCAATTTGGTGTATCCACAATTTAAATGATAAAAATGATGATTGGTGCCGATCGTTCAATAAAATGTCTGTTGATTGATTTTTATTGCCGCCATAGGAGTAAATTCCCTCTTATGCTCTCTTTTCTTCGTTATTCTCTCTCCATATATATAGTTCAATTAGGATTCTATTGGAAAGATTTGAAAACAAATCCTTCTCACTTTTAACCATTAGATAACTTTGGGATGTGTATTAACAATTATGAATAAAAATTTTCATTTATTACCAAACATAACATAATTGAATACACACATCCTAAACTTAATCTAATGGTAAAAAGTGGGAATGATTTGTTTTGAAATCCTTTCGATAGAATCGTTGTCAAACTCTTTCTCTCTCTCAACACACATATAAATTTAGGATTTTTACCATTAATACATTTCCTTATATTCTTGGCCATATTTTAACATTTATAAAATAATAATAATAATAATAATAATAATAATAATAACAACAACAACAACAGTAATGGTAATATTATTACTAATGATAATAATAATAATAATATATCTATCTTTCTATATGTATATATAAATTTAGGTTTTTGCCATTTTTACTATTCCTTGTATTCTTGCTCATGTTTAAACATTTATAAAATAATAATAATACTAAAAGCAATAAGAATAATATTACTAACGATAATAATAATAATATAATAATAATCATAGATGTAGTGGTATAATAATAATAAAATATTTTTGCCATATATATAATATACAATACATATAATAAATAATAATAATAATAATCAAGATTCGAGGTTTCGTCCGAAACCACCGATACATGATCGTTTCATATAGGTTTCAGTGGAGACCGATACGAAACCAACCATACAATCAGGTTTCGGCCGAAACCTGAAATAACTAAGTTTTTTTCCGTTTTTGCTATCATCGTGATCATTATAGGCCTTCATTATTAGATCTGAGGTGTTTTCGTGGTGAGTAGTCGCTATTTACTTGCTAAAGACGGTTGATCTTGACTATTAAAAAAACTATAAGAAAAAAGAAAATATCGAGCTGATAGAGATATAGGGAAAGATATGAGAGGGGATTGAAAAACAACTGCTTAGACCTATTTTTTTTATCTTTCAAGGCTGCCTGATTATTTTTTATGAATCAAGTGCAGAACCAAGACTGAGACTGTAGTTTTCATTTGTGGTACAGCAGATCAGATTGTTTTCATCTTAAAAAGACCATAAAAGTCAACTTAAACCATATATTAATACTAATCTAAGTATATTTTTCAATATATTTTGCATTAGATTTTATCTCTGTTGGATTTTTTTAACACTAAGATTATTGTCTTGTGATATACAACCTTAAATTTAATATATCTACATATATGTATGTATATATTACCATCAAAACCGAAATCTGAACCGAGATAAGCGAAACTAACCGAAACCCACTTTAACTGATAAAATTTTGAGAGACCGAAACCGAATCTGAAATCAATTCTCGCACCTTGATAATAATAAAGATTTGGGGCTTTTGCTATATAATAAAATTTTGAGAGACCGAAACCGAATCTGAAATCAATTCTCGCACCTTGATAATAATAAAGATTTGGGACTTTTGCTATATATATATATATATATATATATATATATATATATATATATATAGATAATGTTTTAACATTTATAAAAAGTCTATGTGTGTGTGAATAGGTTTTTGCCATTAATACATTTTCTTATATTGGCCATAATAATAATAGTAATAGTATGTATATATATATATATATATATATATATATATATATATATATATATATATATATATATAAAGTTCAAAGATTTGCTCCGAACTTTGACTTTCGAATTAGGGGTGAAATTAGCACCCGAATCTGTTAAGATTCGACAGGAAGTATCGAGAATCAATTTGGGACGCAATCAAATAATTAATTTTTCGTTCTAACAACTTTTTAATTTTAGCAGTTTTCTAATTTTAGCAGTTTTTCTTTTGATCTATTCCGTCCGACTTGTTATTTCTGTCCTATTTCTATCTGATAACGTCTCTATTTTTTACAGTCTTTTTGGAAATGGTAACGTCTTTCTCTTTTTTCATGACTACTGTCTTTTTCGGTTTAATAATTCTTACTTATGCTTGTTACGAATTATGATCATAAACCTGTTGCTCGTAACAAAGAAGTACCCATTAAAACCAAGTTGCAATCTCATTGGTTTTTTTTATTTGAGTTTTTTCTACACATGCATGCTGGCATCTTCTCAATTTTTTTCTTCTTTTCCGTCATTTGCCATATTTAATTGCAAAAACACGACCGAGTTAGAAAATTAAATGATTTATATAATATATCCATAAAATGTATCATTTGATCATCGTATTAACCATATTAAACCAATTGAAAATATTATAAAACACAATCAGAACAACATTGTTTATTCTTCTTCGAATTTTACATGTCAAAATAACAGACGATCGATCAATAAAGAAAAACTAACAGTGACATCTTAAATTATTTGACGTGGTTTCTCACATTGGCATAGTGAGCATGAGTTTTTCTTGAACAACCAAGAAACAATACACTTCATGTGAAATGTATGAGCACAACACAACTGCACTCGTTCGACTAAATCACCGTTGCTATCCATCTCAATTTCTTCAAAACACACAGCACAAATATTGCCATTCTCGTCCTTCAACCCTGAATGCAAAATAGGAAAAGAAGATCGGTAGAGTTTTAAAGGTCTTTCTCTCTCCACTCTCTCAACTTTATTTTTATTTTTGGTTTTTCTCTTTTGAGTACAGAATGAAGGTGAAGTGCTCCATCTTAAATAGAGCAGGAGGTGCGCACGGACGTCAATAAGAGATGGGACATGCGGCAATAGGAAGTGGAAATACCAAAATTTATGAGGGCAAAATTGACATTTTAAAAAGGAGATGATATAGGCGGCAGTAGAAAGTGGAAATACCAAAATTTATGAGGGAAAAATTGGCATTTTAAAAATTCTGCCACCTTTCTATACCTTTACATTATGTATATAGGATTCTCCATAACTACTAGCATGCCACATACTATCATGTTCCTCGTTTTAGGTGACCTTGGTTCACAAATCCTTTTCAAGTTTATGAGATTAGTAAAAGTTGGTAGAACTGCACCTAACTTAGATTCATAGGCCAGCTTACACAAGCTAAGCTCTGCTCAATTGATAATCAACCTAAGCTTGATATGCTTTTATGAGCTTGATTCAAGTTCAATAATTTCTCCGTGTACACTTCTTCCATAGTCTATAAGCGTTTGGACGATGTCGACTCGCCATTTAAGATTATAGCAAACCTCATTCCAAATGTTCCCACAATTAGGGGAATAGCACTAATTAAGAGAGGGTTAATGTCAGGTTGAGAACCAGTTCTATAGAAATAGGCTTAGATGATTTAATATTATTATATCACCCACATTTCTCTAAAAGTCCCTCCATGTAGTTAAGCTAAACGATTTTCTAGGTGGTGCCTCCCCCTCAAAGCGTCTATATATTGTCAGATTCTCTAGCAGTAAAACAGTATAAAACTGACATGAATGAGGTAACCCATTCATTGTTTATAGTTGCATTGAAAGAAGAAATAACCAGGTTACATTGGATCGAATTTTGCTTTAGATAAATCACAACTTCCTTAACAAAATAACATATCAGATGTGATACGTAACACATAAACATAAATAAACAAACAAATACTTCAATATGTTCAAAATCAATTTGAGGTGGCAGCCCAAACAAGCTTGTCAATGGTCTGGGTATCAGTCTTGAATGATTTTGCCATCACCTCTTTGTTGATCCCGCTGCCAAACAATGTCTTAGGGAGAGATATCAAGCCAGCATCTGCACTGCCAAATGCAGAGAGAGCAACAGCCGGGTACCTACCGTCTCCGTTCACTTGGAAGTGTACCAAACCCTTAGGAAACACAAACATGTCACCAGCATGAAGCACCTGAGTTAAAAGTGTATTGTTTGTGTCAACAAAACCAACTTCAAGCCATCCTTGGATAACAAGCAAGAGCTCGGCAGAGCGTGGATGGATATGGGGCGTGTTGATGCCATTGGGAGCAAATTGAAGCACAGCGTAGGATACGCTTTGTCCATCAAGCGCCGGGAACTCAACCTTGCTAGCTTTGGTCACCTTGAATGGAACATCTTTGGGTGCACCCAAAGGAACTGTTTCAGCCCCCTGAAGGTGAAGAAGTTTGCATCGGGTGTGATTCCATTTGGAACTATAAAGTCTGTAGTGATGTCGGGGTCTGCGGCTTTGGCAATGAGAAGGGATGCAATAACTGTAGTGAGAACTAGGCATGCCTTTAGAGCCATTTCTTCGGAAGAGATTAATTAGACGATAGATGCTTGGTTTCAGAGGGTAGGCTATATATTCGGGTATTTATAGGCTTGCATCAATGATTTAGTCAAGAAAGTTTGAGTAGTAGCTCTTCGGTGTGTCATTTCCGTTGTCTTGTAGAAGAAAATAGCAAATGAAATGGTCATCCTAAGCTATTACCTTACTCCAAATTAAGAATGTCTTCTTTTTGTTGGATTATTACCAAATGGCAAGTTTGTGGAATACAACGAAATCTTTAGTGCCATCTCAGACTTTGTTTTTTTTCACCTTGGATTGCATGTTCTATTTAATGCCTTTCACCTTGGATTGCATGTTATGAGATTGTACTTGTTTCATGGCATACAAATAAACCATCTCAGACTTTGTTTTCTTTCACCTTGGATTGCATGATCTATTTAATGCCTTTCATGCATGTTGACAATTTTACAAATGTCGCGGTTCCATGCCTTGAATTGTGACCCACGATTCACCACAAAGGCTTCTGTTTTTTTATTGGATGTTTTTGAATTGGAAGTTATATGTCTTAGTTCAAAGTCAAATTTGTGAATTAGCAAAATTATGTCGTTAGCCAAGTCCAATACATGTTAAATAACTATCTAGAGGTTGGAGAGTATGCAGAGCTGAGAAATGTGGAAAGTATGTCTTTAATACCTTTCATACCTTTCCTTGTATTCTTGGCCATGTTTTAACATTTATAAAATATCTATACACACATAATTTTAGGTTTTTGTCCTTAATACCTTTCTTTATATTCTTGGCCATATTTTAACATTTACACACACAACTATAATGAAGGAAAGGTGCCATATGAGGGAATTTTCTTCTATGGCTTCGAAAAAGTATACCCTCCATGATTTTTTTCGACGGTCGGCATCTGACATCATCATCTTTATCATGTAAGATATGGATGCATCAAATTTCATGCGTTTTCATCACTTTTTTACCGTTGATTTGATGAGTGCAAAATTAACGGTTTACCGACAATAGAACTTTTTACATTGTTATTTCAACGGTGAAAAGTGGTGGAATTACATGAAATTTGGTGTATCCACATCTTACATGATAAAGGTGATGATGATGGGTGCCGATCGTCGAAATAAATTGTGTAGGATATAGATTTTTGACGCTAGAGAATAATGGAGGAAATGTGCCATAGGAGGGAATTTCCTTCCGCCTATGGCGTCAAAAAATACACCCTCCATGATTTATTTCAACGCTCAACATTTACCATCTTCATTTTTATCATATAAGATATGGATACACCAAATTTATATGATTCTCCCACTTTTCACCGTTGATTTAGTGGATGCAAAACTAACGGTTTACCGACAATAGAACTTTTTACATTGTTAATTCAACGGTGAAAAGTTGTAGAATCATATGCAATTTGGTGTATCCACAATTTAAATGATAAAAATGATGATTGGTGCCGATCATTCAATAAAATGTCTGATGATTGATTTTTATTGCCGCCATAGGAGTAAATTCCCTCTTATGCTCTCTTTTCTTCGTTATTCTCTCTCCATATATATAGTTCAACTAGGATTCTATTGGAAAGATTTGAAAACAAATCCTTCTCACTTTTAACCATTAGATAACTTTGGGATGTGTGTTAACAATTATGAATAAAAATTTTCATTTACTACCAAACATAACATAATTGAATACACACATCCTAAACTTAATCTAATGGTAAAAAGTGGGAATGATTTGTTTTGAAATCCTTTCGATAGAATCGTTGTCAAACTCTTTCTCTCTCTCAACACACATATAAATTTAGGATTTTTACCATTAATACATTTCCTTATATTCTTGGCCATATTTTAACATTTATAAAATAATAATAATAATAATAATAATAATAATAATAATAATAATAAAAACAACAGTAATGGTAATATTATTACTAATGATAATAATAATAATAATATATCTATCTTTCTATATGTATATATAAATTTAGGTTTTTGCCATTTTTACTATTCCTTGTATTCTTGCTCATGTTTAAACATTTATAAAATAATAATAATACTAAAAGCAATAGGAATAATATTACTAACGATAATAATAATAATCATTACATCGTAATGGTATAATAATAATAAAATATTTTTGCCATATATATAATATACAATACATATAATAAATAATAATAATAATCAAGATTCGAGGTTTCGTCCGAAACCACCGATACATGATCGTTTCATATAGGTTTCAGTGGAGACCGATACGAAACCAACCATACAATCAGGTTTCGGCCGAAAACTGAAATAACTAAGTTTTTTGCCGTTTTTGCTATCATCGTGATCATTATAGGCCTTCATTATTAGGTCTGAGGTGTTTTCGTGGTGAGTAGTCGCTATTTACATGCCAAATGCCAAAGACGGTTGATCTTGACTACTAGAAAAACTATAAGAAAAAAGAAAATATCGAGCTGATGGAGATATAGGGAGAGATATGAGAGGGGATTGAAAAACAACCGCTAAGACCTATTTTTTTTTATCTTTCAAGGCTGCTTAATTATTTTTTTTGAATCAAGTGCAGATCCAAGACCGGGACTATAGTTTTTATTTGTGGTACAGCTGATCAGATTATTTTCATCCTAAAAAGACCACAAAAGTCAACTCAAACCATATATATATATATATATATATATATATATATATATATATATATATATATATATATATATATATATATATATATAATGTTTTAACATTTATAAAGTCTATGTGTTTGTGAATAGGTTTTTGCCATTAGTACATTTTCTTATATTCTTGGCCATAATAATAATAGTAATAGTAATAATATCAATAATATACTTATATATATATATATATATATATATATATATATATATATATATATATATATATATATATATATTAATTTAGGTTTTTGCCAATAATACATTTCCTTATATTCTTGGCCATGTTTTAACATTTAATAAATAATAATAATAATAACAATAATAGTAATAATATTACTAATGATAATAATAATAATATAATAATAATCATAGCTGTACTAGTATAATAATAATAAAATATTTTTTCCATATATATAATATACAATACATATAATAAATAATCATAATAAATATTTGGGACTTTTTCCATATATATATATAGGTTTTTGCCATTAATACCTTTTCTTATATTCTTTGCCATTTTTTAACATTTATAAAATAATAATAATAACAGTAATAGTAATGATATTAATAATATACTAATGATGATAATAATAATAATATAGTAATCATAGTTGTAGTAGTATAATAATAAAAGACTTTTGCCATATATATAATATACAATACATATAATAAAATAAAGATTTGGGACTTTTTCCATCCATATAGTACATATATATTAATAATAAATAAATACATCTTAATAAAATTAGGTTGTTGCCATTAATACTTGTCTTATATTTTGTTAGTAGTAATAGGAGCAGTATAATAATTATAATAAAAGATTTTTGCCATATATATATATATATATATAATCGATAATAATGATAGTAGTAGTAGTAGTAGTAGTATAATAAAAGATTTTTGCCATATATATAATATATAATCTAAGATTTGGGAATTTTTCCATCTATATAATACATATATATTAATTAATACATCTTAATTTGATTTTTGCCATATATAATAATAAATTAGATTTGGGATTTTTGCTATATATAATCTCTATTGAACAAGATATATGTGAACTATGAGAATGTTTAATTTATTTGATTTATGCGTATGTAATAATTTATTTTTTTCTTGTAGGATGATGGGGAAGATTTTGTTATAACTTCAAATACTGCCAATTTGATTGGCACAAGGCATATATTTCAACAAAGGGTTAATACTTTTTTAGATTATGGAGGTTTTGTATGAAATAAAATTTTGAAAGAGACTGATGCCATTCTCAAAATGAAAATTTTCACTTAACTGCATGACTGTCAAATCTATATATACAAATTTTACTTAGTTATCGACTTTCAATCATTCACGTTTGAATTTATTTTTTTTTGCTGATTTTGCGATGTCCGAAAAGATTCAAAAGCTTAAATTGCGTTAACTTTTAATATACTCTGTGTACTTGCAGATTGGATGATGATGAAAATGAGATTGGCCCATGAATATCGAGGTGATGATTTTGCTAAAGTTGAAATGTTGATTGAAATTAATTATAGGTTTTGTTCTTCTTAAATGTTGACTTTCAATAATTGACATTTGAAGTGAAACGTTTCTGATAAGTTTTTTTATACCATTAGTTGTTGTTTTCTCAATTTTTTAGTTAATTACAATTAATATTATAAAAACTCCTCTCCCACCTTCATTTAGATAAGATTTTGAATCCGCCACGAAATAGATGGAAAACATGCTATAAAAATGAAAAAGGAAATAAAAGAAAGAAGTTAGCAAAATTTTAACATTTAAAATAATGAAAATAACCGTGCAACGCACGGGCCTTAAAAATCCTTTGACTGTTTAGTTAAGGGAGGGATGGGTCCCACATCGGTCCAACCTTATACTAATAAACATGTTAGATGACTAAATAAGTACTTATTATGCTATATCTATAGTAATTAAAGACAATGACACACAAAAAATTCCTTTATGGGCACATAATGGTATTCTTCACTGCCTAATTACAATGTTGTTGAGATGTTGGAGTATTGTTTTCTGCTCTGCAATAGTGTAGGAACAAGTTGATCCGGTAAATATTGCTCATGCTTCAACTGTTATTATAATTTACTCATACTTCACAAATACAGAAAAACAAGAATAAAACTTACATTGAGAGGGGGGAAAGAGACGGCTACACCATAGTTGGGTTTGAGTATTGATCTGGTGCGGCAGCGGTGATAGGGGATGACGCCGGTGATCGATGATGGGTGCAAGCAAGGTGATGGGTAAAGTCTGAAATCGAGTCGAGAAGGCGCCGGGGTGTGCTCGGGTTTGGAGATGGGAGGGTTGTGGTGGTGATGTGGCGGCTGTGGCGAGGGGGGAATGGTCAGAGAGAGGGTTAGAGGCTGTGATGGTGAAGGGTGGTGTTGATGGTGGTGCAGTGGTGAGGAAGGGTAGAAGGAGGTGGCGAAGTGATGGTGCAGACGATGGTGATGAGAGTTTCCGGCGGAGGAAAGGGATGTTGGATGATCGGGGAGAAGGTGGCGGTGAAGAGGAGATGGAGTCGGGGTTGTGGTGTTGCGGTGGTGGTGCTGGTGTCGAGGCGGCCGCGGTGCTTGGGGAATGACGGCAGCGAGGCGTTTGAAGGAGATGATGGGTTCGAAGATGGGTTTGGTGGGTTGCTGCTGGGGGAAGAGGGAGTCGACGATCATGTGTGAGGGGATCTCGATGAAGGTGCAGCGGTGGGTTCTTGGTGGGGGTCTAACAGAGGAAGAGATTGATGAGGATGAGGATGATGGAGGTGAGGGGTGTCGGTGGTAATCAGGTTTGGAGAGAGGGTTGTGGTGGTGATGTGGCGGCTGTGGCGAGGGGGGAATGGTCAGAGAGAGGGTTAGAGGCTGTGATGGTGAAGGGTGGTGTTGATGGTGGTGCAGTGGTGAGGAAGGGTAGAAGGAGGTGGCGAAGTGATGGTGTAGACGATGGTGATGAGAGTTTCCGGCGGAGGAAAGGGATGTTGGATGATCGGGGAGAAGGTGGCGGTGAAGAGGAGATGGAGTCGGGGTTGTGGTGTTGCGGTGGTAGTGCTGGTGTCGAGGCGGCCGCGGTGCTTGGGGAATGACGGCAGCGAGGCGTTTGAAGGAGATGATGGGTTCGAAGGTGGGTTTGATGGGTTGCTGCTGGGGGAAAAGGGAGTCGACGATCATGTGTGAGGGGATCTCGATGAAGGTGCAGCGGTGGGTTCTTGGTGGGGGTCTAACAGAGGAAGAGATTGATGATGATGAGGATGATGGAGGTGAGGGGTGCCGGTGGTAATCGGGGTAAGGGAAAACGGAGAATTGGGGACGAGGTAGTGGGTGCGCCCTCCGCCATTTTTTCCGACGATCGGCACCCATCATCATTATCTTTATCATGTAAGATGTGGATACATCAAATTTCATGTGATTCCATCACTTTTTCACCGTTGATTTAGTGGGTGCAAAATTAACGGTTTACCGACAATAGATCTTTTTACGTTGCTAGTTCAACGGTGAAAAAGTGGTAGAATCATATGAAATTTGGTGTATCCACATCTTAGATGATAAAGATGAAGATCATGGATGTCGATTGTCGGAAAAATCCATGGATGGCATATTTTTTCGACGCCGTAGGACACACCTTGAGCTTATCCTGCCATATCTGTACTTAATATATGCTATAATTCTCCTAATGATGTGAAGAAAGATCTTCCCGCCAAAATTTTTTGGCTCGGAGCTTGCTGTTCCTTTATAAAATTAAAGTGAAAGCTCCACTTGTTAAACACGTGTACTCACATGCAAAGCATGTAACTATCATCTCAGATAGGATTAAATCCTTGAGCGCCTCACTTGTTTCCCACATGAGCGCCAACGCCAGTCTCTGTTAAGATTAAATTCTATAGCGGCGTCTCACGTGGAACACACGTGAGCGCTGAGGTGAAAGCACGAGAGTGACTACTTATAAAAAAATTAAATTCTTAGACGGCGCCCTCATGCATACGTGAGCGTCAGCGTCCAAATTAAAGAGAGTAGAATTAAATTCTACATGGAGAATATTTCCATAAAATCTGGGATATTTTCTGTTAAACAGAGCCGTTGGATCAAAAATCCAATAGTGATATAAATCATCAAATTGATAGAATTAAATTTTATTAGGGAAAAAATATCTTCCTGATCAAATATTCTCTGTTAAACGGAGAGCCGTTGGATCAAAACGGTGATTTAAAATTATCAAATGATAGAATTAAATTCTATTCAGGAAAAATTTTCCTTCATCTTTCTAATATGGAAAGATCTTTCCCTAACAGAGAATTTTGGATTTAAAATCCAATGGTGATAAAATATCACCAATTAAATCATCTTATAGAATAAAATTCTATCTTAGGAAAATATTTTCCTAATCTTGTTAAACTAACAAGATATTCATATAACAGAATTAAATTCTATATTAGGAAAATATATTCATAATCTTTTTAAACTAACAAGAAATTTTCTCTGTTAAACAGAGAGCATTTGGATTAAAAATCCAACGGTGAATAAAATTCACCGATGGATCTAAAAGATCATTTTGATTGATCATGAAATCAATCATGATCTCTCATGAGAGATTTTCTCAACAAATTGATTTTTCTCTTTTTCTATAAATAGGAGCAAAGAGATTAATCAGAGGGGACGAGGAAAAAAGAAGACCCCCAAAAGCTTCTGTAAAAATACATAAGGGTCTCAAAACAATAGAAAATTTAATTCTCTCAAAGAAGTAGATTTCCCTCCTAAAAAACTCTAGGTAAAGAAAAAAGAAGAGACAAAAAAACATCTCCTTTACCTATAAAAATGGTTTAACTCATCTCAAAGAACTTAGTTCTTTCTCTGGATCTGAGATCCACAAGACAAGTCTCTCACAAGTTGAGAATTTAATTCTCATCGGGAAGATCTTGTTCTTGGGAATTAAAGATTCAGGGAAGAACAAATTAAAAAAGAAAAGAAGATGGAGTTCATAATACTCCAGGAACTTAGTTTCTTCAAATAAAAAACTTAGTTCCTTCAAATCAAGAACTTAGTTCTTAAATAACCCGATCCCAAATCCTTAAAATAGTGATCTTGGTGATCGTTAATGGTCAAAATACTATTAACAGAGATTTAAGTTCTCTAGAAAACATCAAAAAAGATTAGATCTCCAAGAACATAGCGTCTCACATGAAATATACGGGAATGCCAGAGAAAATTAGTGCTTAGCACTATTGTAGCGCCTCACGTGAAAAGCACGTGAGCGCCCAAGGCTAAAAACCCAGCGCCTCACGTGAAAAGCACGTGAGCGCTAAAAAAGATTAGTGCTTAGCATTATGCCAGCGTCTCATATGGAACACACGTGAGCACTGTATATTTTAGTGTTTAGCACAGCTGGGTAGTATAGAAACCCATTCTCAGCCCAACTTGATGTTAAACCTCTTTGATTTTAAATCAACCGAGCCCATATGCTCGTGATTTCCAAACTGATCTTAGTCTCAAACATGACTGATGATCTCTCATTAATGATATCCAAAATGATATTCATCCCATATCTCCTAAGGTAATCTTAGTCTCAAATATGACTAACGATTCTTAGGTCCACCACGATCCCTTTTTTTTCTCAAATACGGGATTTGGTTCAAGGGTACATTTCTCCACATCTCTGATATATGTCGTTGTAATTCACCAACGTCTTCAGAGAGGTGGCGGATCCCGACAACCAACTCTTCTCTCGTCCCAACTTGATGTAAAATTTCATCAAGACTGGGAATGATATATCCCACGTTGATGCACTTCCAAATTGACGTGCACATCTCAAATCGGATCGCACTCCAAATTGGGTGCATTCCATGTCACCACCGTTTAGTCCGCTACGTAACAAATACACGTGCGCGCAAATTGAATGTTGGACAGAAATGTCCTTAAACTAATCTTCATCCCAAATAAGGAATATTGGACCGAAATGTCCTTAAACTAACATTCATCCCAAGCAGAGAATGTTGGACTGCGGCGTTCTTAAACTAATATGTTTTGTCCTGCGGACTGTCTCCATAATGACTAGCGTATACTATTCATGGGCTATTCATATATGATTTAATGATCAATTGAGCCCATATGCTCACTGCTCATAAATTGATCTTAGTCTCAAATATGGCTAATGATCCTTAGATCAATCCCAAATATCCCCTGAACCGATAGACCTCACAAATATGAGATTTGCATACTAAGATCATTCCCGTTGGCAAATCAACCTACCAACGTGGGCCCCGTCAAGAAAAATTCTTGACCTAAACCCAAATCTCAAATATACGGATTTGGACTAATCCGTGCCCTACGGGCGATGACATAAACTAATCTCCGTATATCCACGGGCAACCAAAACACACATGACACGAAGTGAACGTACGAGCATGAGAAACTGGTTATCGCAATGCGGTAACGTAATTAACTGCAGGGGCTTGCGCCTGCAGGGAAGAGCGTCCCCACAATAAAAAAACCCTCATAAAATGAGGGGGAATCTGATAAAGTCTGCTACAACGGCCGTGTCTGTCCAAACCTCCGATATACGGTGCCATAAATCAACTTGGTATTTTCGGAGAAGTGGACTGATAAGTCCAAATAGCATCTGGCCCTAAATTCAGGCAAGAAGATCCATCCCGGTTCGTCTTTGTATTTTGCGGTGAACAGATTCTGGTACGCCCGGTGGGACCTTTTCCTCTTTCTACTCCACACTTCATGTGTCATGTTTCGCGAACGAAATCGCGGTTCGCTATGGTTGCCTTTGGATTTGAGGTACAAAAATTTGGTGTCTTGTTCCTGTGCAGAAAATCGATGGCTTCCAACTGCACCTCTTGCAACAGTAACTCTCGCTCCACCCCAACCGGAGGAGTGACCTACAGGCCCAACGCGGTCTCCATCTTTCCAATGCAGGTGGGGCAAGTAACGCAAGCCACTACTGGGTTGTTCTTCGGGACCATGCTCCCACCAGTGGGTGTCGGCGCCTCAGCGCCGCAGGAAGAAGCTCCTAAAAGGTCGGTCTTCGATCGACTGGCAACCACAATGGCCCCTCTCAACGGGTCGTCCAAATCTGGTGTCTCGGTCTTCAACAGGCTGAGCAAAAGTACAAACGGGCCCGTAAAGAGGCTCGTGATACCTGAAGAGGCTGCCCTAAAACGGATAACCCTCCCAACTCCTGCTACGGGAGAAGTCGTCAAAGGTGCTTCCCCTACCAAAAAGTCGGTCTTTGAAAGATTGGCCGATCTTCCTCAAACCCTGCCAAGGACGTCGGTCTTCAATAGGCTGACACCAAAAATAGCCCCTCAGCAAAGTCAGGGGTATGAAGAAGCCACTTCCAAAACTGAGGTGGTCCTATTTGCAAGACACGCTCGACGACGCCACTGGCGCCGAGCGAGAAAAGCTGGGGGCAATTCTCCCTCTGGACTTACCCCACTAGCTCCAATGGTGGAAGTTGACACTGCTGTTCAAACTGGGAACAGTTTTGATCCGCTCAGGAGGGTGCGTAAGAACTCTCTAAAGGTGGTGCTAAAGAAATCGCCCCCACCTATAGAAACCACAGTGCAAGCAAAACCGGAGCGCCTCCATCAACGGCTCTCTTCCCAAATTCACAGGGTCTCGCGAAAAGCCCAGAACTCTGTGATCAACAAAGATTACTCTCGTCGACCAAAGAAATCAAAGGCTCGGTAAGAGGAAGACCACTCTTCCGTCATACAGCTAGGGACTTCCTCTACACGGACGCCTGTTACAACGGCTCCTTTAACTTCGACCTCCCATAAAAAGGATGCCGGAGAAAATCCCACCGCTGGCGGCAAACTCCAAAGGCCACATACCTAAACGCCTCAAGGCTGGGGGCATGATCGTGTATACGGTCTACATGGCTTCCAGAAAAGAAGAAAGGCGTGCTTCTGTAAGTCATCGACCGCAAACTCGGTCGCTGACAAAAGCTCAGGAGCAACAACAGAAGCTCCAGGAAATGCTGACCAAAATGGCAACGCTTACCGGGCAGAAAGAAAGCCCGGACACAACAGCCAAACAACACCAGAAGCAGGAGACCGATACAGAGTTCCTACGAAGGGTGCTTGAAAGAAAAGATAAAGAGACCGCTGAACAAGTCGCTAACATAAAGCAGATGGTGCTCTTGTTTCAGGACATGGTTAGAATGATGATCCAGCCAGAACCCCCAGCTGAGGATCCACCGATAATCATCGAGGATGACAGAGGAGAAATATCAAATTCTCTTCCGGATTTATCAACAGCCAAGGAGGAGACGATCTCCAAGGCTGTTCTTGATGATTATATAGCTCAACAAATAAGAGCTCATCAAGCTAATGAAGCGGTTAGCCAAATCGTCAGAACTGGACGGCCGTATTCAAGCTGGTATGATCAAATCAAGTACCCACCGGAATATACGATCCCCAAGTTCCATATATACAAAGAGACAGGCAACCCCCATCAGCACGTCGCGCGGTTCAGAGCTCTGTGCGGCAACACTGGAGGCGATGCCAAACTGTTGCTTCACCAGTTCGTTAGTAGCTTATCGGAAACGGCCTTTGAATGGTATCGGAGCTCCCAAATGACTCCGTGAAAACATTCACAGAGATGAAACTGCTGTTCACACAGCGGTTCGCCAGCGCATGCCAATTACGATATTAATCAATGCCAAGGTAAGGCCAGGAGAAACCTGGGTCCAATACGCGATCCGGTGGTGAAACCTATGGTTAAAGTGTGAACAGTGCATCGAAGAATCCTCTGCCGTGGGCATGTTCATCGGGACTCTAGATCCTCAAATGACTGTGTCCCAGTTTATGACATTCTTCAAGCCGACCACTTTCCAGGCTCTGATCGATAAACTGGCCCAAATGGACCAGATGGGCCACAGGCCTTCCTCCTCAAATAAGGACCCTCAAAATAACAAGGGTAAAGGGAAAGCGTCCTTTGTTACCAATATGCAACAACAACCGAGTGGCCCAAAACCGTCTGCTCGCCAAAAGAACGCACGTCCATGCCTATCCCTAAAAGAAAGGATAAGACATGCTTATTCGTTTCCCCATGATAAGACGATGAGACTATTTTAGTTGGCAATGTGTAACAAACTCATCATATTTCCAGACCCACGGCGTTCACCGCAACCCGGCGATGTCAACAACCCCAACTACTGCGCCTATCACAGAATGGTGAGTTACCCAATTGAGGATTGCTACGTCTTCAAGAACTGGGTCGAGGACCAGTATCAACAGGGGAAGTACGCGCTGTCTGAGAATTGGAGGGTGAACCCACCACAAAAGCATACTCCCAAAAAGGTGGATGCGCCGGGGGCATCATGCTCGCTTGTGGAAGAAACTCCATGGGAAGTTGTTCTTTCAGCAAAAACCAAAAGAATGCCGAAGGATCTACAGGCATGTCTGGCGGTCAGGTGGAAAAGCCCACTTGAACCTGAAATCATCGAAGAGATGCTGAAACCGCATCCCATACCGAAAATTGTTGACAAAAGGCAAAACCCCCAAGTCAAGCCTTCAAAGTCTTCGAAGAAAAAGAAGAAGACCAAGAAGCCTGTGCAGCCGGCCGAGTATGACGACAAGCGCACATACCTACAAAAGTACATTGACGCGCTGGAGGAACACAACCAGAAAGCGCAGACACCAGTCACGCTCGAAGAGTTCCTCAAGCATATTCTTGAGGATGAAGATAGTGACAACGATGAGGAAAATGGCTCATCAGAAGGCACCAAAGGCCGTGTAGCGAGTTGCCACATTGTCTCCCATTCGATGTTAAATGACGAAAAACTCCCTCGGCGTTAGAAAACAACACGGAGGACTGGGGGCAGAATCGGCGCTAAAATTCCCGGAACTGCCAGAAGACCCGATCGATAGGCTGTTAAACAAAGTCTTTTGAAAAAGCAAAACTGACCGAGGACGTGAAACAGCCATATACGAAAAGGTTAAGCGTCAGTGTTAGGATGAAGAAGTTGCGGCAATGATGTGTCGTAAAGTACTCCAACCAAAGCACACATGCCACTAATAAGAGCGGGATCAAGACAGAGAAGCGGTTCGCCAAAACCTTGTCAATGGGGATAAAACCGCCACCTCTCGTAAGAAACACTATCAGGGTCATATGCCTTGACAGAGAAGATTCACATCCAAACTACTGCCTATATCATCGAAGGGTTACCCACCCCATCGAAGAATGCAGTACCTTCAAGAAGTGGTGGCAAGGATATGTTGCCCATCAAAAACACTTCAAAAGAATGAAGCGTGAAGCATTGATCTCAAAAATATCTGTAACCGCAATCAAGAACGGCGTCGCTTGGTAGCTAGCCGATGAGTACGGGTCGGTCCACAGGAATGTTGTGAATTTCCTAATCGCTCTTACGAGTTAATTTCAAACGGTGTGAATGGATTAATTAAATATAAAAACTAAATTAATCTAGAGCAATTGAATTAAAGATCTAACTATCTAACTAGGGCAGAGAATAAAAAATTACCTAGGGCAAGAATTGAAATTACCTACTTACTTTACAGATGGCTCTCTCCAAACATCAACACAGGGTTGTCAGATCTGAATTCATGATATGAGAAGAGGCATCGATGCTCTCCAAAAGAAATCTAAATTTTATTGATAAAAAGAGGCATAGGGAGGCATAGCCTTTACAATGATTTAGAGTTCCTATTTATAGAGGATAGAAAACCCTAGGTTACAATTGATTCGCATGTCTACATTTACCAAAATATCCTTAGGAAGACCTAGTTAAAGTAAACTCCAAGTTTTGGTAAAATTTTATGTCTCTGTCTCTTTTAAAGGAAGTATTGGGCCTTCAAATTTCCTTTGTTGACTCTTCTATTTTTGGGCTTCCTTATTCTTTGGTTCTTTTATTAAAATAGCTTCTATGTTTCTTCCAGATCTCCAGTGAACAATTGCGGTGGATTTTTAACCGTTCCCTTTGTAATCTTAGACCTTGCATTGCCTTGTACTTTGTGAATCTTATCTTTGATATAGTCTTGATCAAGATCTTTCTATTTGTTGGTTGTAGTTCCACTTTTGCATCATCCTTTATCTTTTTCACTGTTTTAGATCCAAAAACCTGTAATCTGTAATATTTAGCAGACATGCGTCAAAAGCACCTGTTTATTTATAAAACGAATAAGAATGGGGAATATAATAATGCAATATTATGGTATGAACAAATACCCCCAAACTTATCTTTTGCTCGTCCTCGAGAAAAATTATTTTTTTATTCTCGACAAAAAACCTAACCGCACTTTCGTAGGGAAACACGATTGCACTGAGCACATGCAATAAGCCATTAAACCTCTAGGTGTCCCTAGTAGGAGGAGTGTTGTCTCCTGAGGGTTTTCAGCGGATACTACCCACAAAATCCAATCAATTCGGCTTATCGACTTTTATTCTCCAATTAGGTTTTCTAACAAGGAATTCTATTATCTTCGACCCGTAAATTATCCACCCATATTCTTTACACTTCCTCATCATGTAACTTAAGATTATATATATTTTGCAGATTTACTTAGATTTCAGCATCTTTTAAGTTTTCCTTCTAGGGTTCCATCTCCACTTAGGAATTTTTATCAACTCTATTAAAGATACAAGTTCTATTCTTCACCCCTATCTCTTATCTAAATCCCAATCACATACCCCTACGTGTGTGTATATATCACCCCTACACTTGGAAATTCAAATCAAGCAATCATACTCTTGTCCGTTGTCCAAAGCACTTATTAATTGGTGAATTTTTAATTGAATTTTGCTTACACATCCTTCATGCGACCGTTAATACTTCTTGAGATACCAATGACCGATTACAAGATGTGTTTGCATATTAAAGCGTAATTCCTAGTCTTGCAACACCCAAGGCTTTAGCAGTGACTCCCAAACCAGTTGGTCTAAGGCACTAGGTGATGAAGCACCCTCGCTAAATATTTTTCTATTTTTTTCAGCCTTAAGTAATCACAAAAACTAGTGTCCATTTTTTTTATTCTTTATTCACACTTGTATTATTTTTTTCGTTGTACTAAGGACTTTAGACAAGAGCATTTCAAGGTTTCTTCTACTATTCCAAGTTTCAAGGTGCGTGATTGTGCAAATTGTAGGGTATACATTTTCAGAATCTAGACTTAAACTAGGAATTATATTTCAAACTTATACTTTAATAAATATATCAATACTTTTTCCTTGTTTTAACTTAGCCCAAGAAGTAGACTCAAAATTTGCATATTTCTAAATAAACTACAATGACATATACTTTCTACTGTTAAACTTTAAGGAAGGTTATTTTTAGGGTTTTAATTTACTACGTCTAAGATCTAGTTGTTCCTAACTAGTTAACCTATCTGTCAAACTCGAGTCAAAATAAGGCCAAAATTGAATACATTAATTTTTATAATTTTTGAAATTTTTCAATTTTTTATGCGTTTTCAAATAAGTATGCAAATGCAAAAATATGTACATATGAATGCGAAGGAAGAAGACGTACCGAGCATACCCCCAAACTTGAACTTGACAGTGTCCTCACTGTCATGCTACACTAAGAGGGTCAAAATGCCGGCACTCCCCTGTTTATTTATTTATAATTTTTTATTTTTTTTATTTTTTTGAATCTTTTTATAGAAAAAAACAAAAAATATATGTACATATATACAACAAGGTTCCCCCCAAACTTAAGCTTGGCCTTACACAAGCCAAAGGTTAGCACCAACCATTCAAAAATCTCATCGTGATAATGGTAAAGTTAGTGAAAGAATGGGGTGTAGAGAAATGAGATGAGAAGCACACGAGACCGTGTCGAGATGGAAGCAGTATACGGTCTCGGTGGAGGAGAAGAATGGCGGAAGGGGGAAAGAAATAGTAGTGGTTCTACTTCTTCAAGTGGAGGTTGATTAATCACAAAATACAAATCGTTTAAGAATGCGAGTTCGTCGGCGAAAATATCTTTGAAACTGTCATCGAAGGTCCAATTGAAAATTATCAAACTCAAAATATCGGATTGTGATTCATCAACACTTGGGATCATTAAAGGATAACTAGTAGAACCAAAGAAAGTGGAATACGAACTTGAGGGTGAGGATGGAGTGTATAAATTAGCACAATTTGTAATGACCGGTGTGTAAAAAGCGATTGTGCTAATTTATCAACCCAAGGAAAATTGAGATTAAATCCCTCAAGATTTGGGAGTAAACATGGGTATGTCGAACTTGGTATTGGAGATGAAAGCGTAACGGTCTCTTGCAAGGTCGGAATGATAGGAAGGACGAAAGGGAGTGAATTAGGGATAGTCTCATTCTCACCGTAGTAAACTGTCTCGAACTTGAAAGATTCTATTAATGGTTCGAAACGACTGTAAGCAACCGAGTCTGATGGTTCAACTAACTCATCTGAAAATTCAAAGGACTCAAACTCATGCGGTAAATCATCAACATCGTCCGAAAAAGTGAAACACTCGTAAGTGTTATCGGCTGTGAGAACTGTGTCAGATTCAAAGGAAAATTTTTCAAGCTCACAGTCTTCAAGCGTGATCTTTTGCGTGGTGGGAACGATGGACAGGAGGAGGGTGATATAACAGTTAAATGTTCAGGAGGATGAATTGAAAAATCCGACACATCAAACAAAAATGGTTCAACCTCAATATTATCCTCAATACTCTCTTCAACACTATCCTCATGATTCTCCTCAATATTTAGCTCATCCATGCCAATATCATCAAAATCAAGACGCATATGAAGTTCGGGAGAAACATTTAATGACTCGGGATGATGAATTGGACATAAAATTTCAATCAAATCGACGGGTTCATCATCCGAAATATTCCCGGCGTCTATATCGTCAATGAAGTGAAAATCAATTTTTTCTGACACCTCATCAAAAACATGGATATTTATCAATTCAGGTTCTAGATTGGAGGTGTAAAGATCGAAAGGATTAAGTGTGGTTTCACTCGAAAGGGGTTCTTCACAATCTGGCAAATCAAGCACTACAAAGTCACACAACTCGTTAGATGTTTTATTTTCAACTTGTGAACTATTTGGGACAATCGATGGAAAACCGGAGTTGTGGGCATCAACTGGGTATGGGTAGGTTTGATTTGGGAATGTGTAGAACTCACTCGCTCCTCTCAAATTCTCACTCTGTCCAATCGTCTCCTCATACATTGGAAAATTTGGAGCTAGTTAGAAACTAGCTGCCGGTTCACTTGGTTGCATAAGGACGGCAATGGACGCATCCACATTCCTAACCATTTTGTTTGTTGCTGAAATATAAGCTTCCAACAACTGTTCCAAACTAGACATGAGTTGTGAAGGGGTTTCGGTAAAAGATTCAAAATTGTTTGGATACGTGAAACTCCCAAAAGGCTGTGTAGAAACAGTGTCTAGTGAAGGTGGGAAAGTCGGGTAGGACTGGTAGGAAGTGGGTGGTTGGACAGGGGTAGGATCAACATGTGGATAAAAAGATGAATAGTCTTGTGGATCCCTAGAACTAGATGAGTGGAGAGGGGTGAAAGATCGGCTACGAGATTGAGCAATATGCTCGGCAATGGACATCGGTTTAGGAGTTACAGCAGGACTTAAAAAAGTGGTATCAATATATGAAGGTGGTGAAGGTTGACATGGTTGACACAAAGTAGGTTGCAAAGTCGAACTGTTTCTCCTAGACGCTTCTATTTGATCTTTCAAAGAAATTTTGGGCATTGAGGGATTTTCCTTAAATCGATCGAAGCAATTGACGTACGAGGCAAAGTTAAGTTCGGGATACCAAAGTTCGGCAAGAGATTTATGATGTGGGGTACCCATGATAGAAGAAAGAGAAGAGAAAGAAGGTAGGTGGTGCAAGGATTTCTTAGCGGCAAACTTTGCAAGTTTTGTTAATTTTTTTTTCCTTTTTCCCTTTTTTTTTATTTGGAACTATTTGCAAAAAAAAATTTTGATAAAGGGCTAAGACACTTTCGATCAACCAAAAATGCACAATCAGGCCTAGATCTAGGGTCACCTAGGTCAGCTAGACAGCTCTTAATTGTTCCAAAGGGCTAGAGATAGGACCTCAAACCGCCTCTTCACCGCCAATTGCGGCCGGGTAAGTGCCAGGTAAGTAGGAAGGAACCACAGTAGTGGGCCTAATTAATAACCACTAGCCTTTGACACACTTGCCTAAATACCGCAAAGTCAGGTTAGGATAAACGGTCGATGCCTATAACTAGTCTTCTGTTCTATTGAGCTCGAAGTCCTTAAGGCTGAGTCTAGTATTTTTTAATTAAAGATTGGTCAATGCAAATGCCTTATGTGATTTCTGGGGTCTTGGGAAGGGTGATGAAATCCCCGCCCAATCTGAATTGGTCAAAATCCCCTTAAAATCCGATTAAAAATATGCAAAACAGTAAATCACTTGCAATCAAAGATTTTTTTTTATTGCAATTTGAGAAAAGATATGCAAAACAAAAAAGATTTCTTACAATCAATTTTTATTTTAAACGCGCGCAAAGAATTCTGCACAAGATTTGTTATTTGGAAGGGGGAAGATTTTTTAAGCGTAAAGAATTCTGCAGAAGATTTGACAGAGGAGATATTGAGATTTACAGAGGAGAGAGAAAAAGCTTACATTTTTTTTGGCCGCGCTTCCGCCGCCAAAGTGGTACTACCGCCGTGGTTCCGCGGCCGCTTTTTTTTGGTGATGATGTCACCAGGGCGCGGCGGTTCCGCGGTCGGAGTAAGGGTACTGCGGCGGATCCGCGGTGGTTTGGGCAGTTCGAGTCCCGAGAAAAATTCTGCTCCTCTGTTATTGTAAATCTCTGTTGTTCAGATCTGCTGTTTACTGTTTTGATTTCTGGATTTTTCAGATCCGAAGTTGTTTGTAGATCCTGCAAAATTCTCACAAAAAAATACCCTTTCCAAAAATAACAGATGATATATTTTTATATTTTTTATGATTTTTCAAATTTTTATGATTTTTTTAATTTTAGATTAACCCGAAATTGCAAAAAGGAAATAACACGCCATCCCCGGCAACGGCCCCATTTGATTGATCTCAAAAATATCTATAACCGCAATCAAGAACGGCGTCGCTTGGTAGCTAGCCGGTGAGTACGGATCGGTCCACAGGGATGTTGTGAATTTCCTAATCACTCTTACGAGTTAATTCCAAACGGTGTGAATGGATTAATTAAATCTAAAAACTAAATTAATTTAGGGCAATTGAATTAAAGATCTAACTATCTAACTAGGGAAAGAAATTAAATTTAATCTAGGACAGAGAATGAAAAATTACCTAGGGCAAGAATTGAAATTACCTATTTACTTTACAGATGACTCTCTCCAAACATCAACATAGGGTTGTCAGATCTGAATTCATGATATGAAAAAAGGTATCAATGCTCTCCAAAAGAAATCTAAATTTTATTAATAAAAAGAGGCATAGAGAGGCATAGCCTTTACAATAATTTAGAGTTCCTATTTATAGAGGATAGGAAACCCTAGGTTACAATTGATTCGCATGTCTACATTTACCAAAATATCCTTAGGAAGACCTAGTTAAAGTAGACTCTAAGCTTTGGTAAAATTTTATGTCTCTGTCTCTTTTAAAGGAAGTATAAGGCCTTGAAATTTCCTTTGTTGACTCTTCTGTTTTTGGGCTTCCTTATTCTTTGGTTCTTTTATTAAAATAGCTTCTATGTTTCTTCCAGATCTCCAGTGAACAATTGTGGTGGACTTTTAACCGTTCGCTTTGTAATCTTGGACCTTGCATTGCCTTATATTTTGTGAATCTTATCTTTGATATAGGCTTGATCAAGATCTTTCTATTTGTTGGTTGTAGTTCCACTTTTGCATCATCTTTTATCTTTTTCACTGTTTTAGATCCAAAAACCTGTAACCTGTAATATTTAGCAGACATGCGTCAAAAGCACATGTTTATTTATAAAACGAATAAGAATGGGGAATATAATAATGCAATATTATGGTATGAACACTCATCGATGGAAAAAAAGTGTGACAGATGCGCGTGAAAAAACGACTGGCAACTGTCATATGGTTGGTGTTCCCTTCCGAAAGACGCAGCGAAGACGCGATGAACGTCTAGCTTGAATTTCGGGGCAGATGCTAATTGGTGCTATCCGTCTACCTCTCCGAAGATGCCAAGTTGATTTATGGCACCATGTATCGAAAGTTTAAACGGATGCGGCCAATGTAGCAGATTTTGTCAGATTCCCCCTCGCTTGAGGAGTTTTTTATTGTAGGGACGCTCTTCCCTGCAAGCGCAAGCCTCTGCAGTTAATTACGCTACCGCATCGCGGTAACAACTTTCTCCTTCTCCATATGGTCACTTCGTATCGTGAGTGTTTGTTTTGTGTTTGGTTGCCCGTGGATTGTATACGGAGACTAATTTATATTGTCGCCCGTAGGGCGTGGACTAGTCCAAATCCGTATCTTTCTTAGATTTGAGCTTGGGGGGTTGGGTTTAAGGATACGTTAGCCTCATTTGAGACTAAGATCAACTTAAACGTTAGTTAAGGATACGTTAGTCTAATTTTAGACCAAGATCAACTTAACGGGATCATTTAGATCCAACAAAAGAGCATTTGAACTCTATCATTTAGTTTAGGGACATTGCGGTCGATTAGTTTAAAGAAATTACGATCCATTGTCAGTTTAAGGACATCTCGGTCCAATGTTAGTTTAAAGACATTGCGGTCGAGGTTAAGGACATCATAGTCCATGGGTTTAAGGACCCCACAGTCCAATGTTAGTTTAAAGACATCACGGTCAAGGTTAAGGACATCATAGTCCATGGGTTTAAGGACCCCACAGTCCAATGTTAGTTTAAAGACATCACGGTCAAGGTTAAAGACATCACGGTCAAGGTTAAGGACCCCACAGTCCAATGTTAGTTTAAAGACATCACGGTCAAGGTTAAGGACTTCATAGTCCGTGAGTTTTAAGACCTCACAGTCAAGGTTAAGGACATCATAGTCCGTGAGTTTAAAGACCTCACAGTCAAGGTTAAGGACATCATAGTCCGTGAGTTTTAAGACCTCACAGTCAAGGTTAAGGACATCATAGTCCATGAGTTTAAGGATCCCACAGTCCAGTTTAAAGACGTCATAGTCTATGAAATGTATGGTTGTCGGGACCCGTCACCTCTTTGAAGACGTTGAAGGATTACAACGACAAATATTAGAGGAGTTCAGAGATGTACCCTTGAACCAAAAGTTGATTGGGAGACCTGTAGTCCAATTTGGAACTAAGATCAATTAATTAGATTATGAGCACATTGGCTCAGTTAAATCTGAATTGAGGACTTATGGCCAATTTGGGCTAAGTCCAATTAGATTGAAAATATTGGCTCTTTGTTGGAGCATTAACACTTGTCTGGGTTCAAGCCCATATTATTTAGCAATGCTAAACAAGAATTTGAAGGCTTTGGTAACATTTTTGGACTTTGACCGGGCATTGAACATTATAGCTCTGAATTTTACTTAATTTTGAGATTCAGTTGAGGGGGAGTCTTTTGCCTCTGGAAAACTAGCCAATTTGGCTAAAAGTAGTGTTAAACACTAAAGAACAGTAGTGTTGAACACTAGAAATAAAGCTCTCAAATTAGTGTTTAAACACCAGGAGACAACAGTGTTAAACACTGGAAATAGGATTCTCAAATTAGTGTTAAAAACTAAAAAATAATCAGTGTTAAACACTGGAAATAAAGCTCTTGAATTAGTGTCTAACACTAGAAAAGAAAGGGTCGTGTGGGGACACGTGAGGACGCCCAAAGGTGGGGCCAGATCTCCTTTTACTTTGTTCTGCAGATAAGTGTTAAACACTTTTAATTTTTAGCCATCACGTGTGGGCACGTGTTGATATCAGAAAACTGCATTCTAATACCGCTCATTCATTATTTATTTATTGTATTTATCGGTACTATTAACTAGTGTCTTCTCAGTAATACAGATTACAGGTTTCCGTAACAAAATACTTGAAATATATTTAAGAGCAAGGATATATCAATTGAGAGCCGACATTGCAACCAGAACCGCAATCCGACCGATACTTTAGGAGCCCCTTTTTGCAACAAGTTTGTGTACACATTTTTTTTTATCCAAATGGTCCAACACAACAAATGTGTACACAAGACTTTTAGGCACATATGGATATGATATAATATGCATTCAAGGAAAAATATTATATGCATTCTAGGCTAAACATCATGTGTTGATTTTTTCCTTCCAAAACTGAAATTAAATCAAAGTCAATTAAACAAATCAGCATGAGCCATAATGGGGGCAGCCATGAATCAAGTCGCATGTGGGAATGAAGTAATAAGCAGTTAATGATGAATATTATGTGTTGAATTCAAGATTCAAAATTCCCTCCAAAATCTGGGTGCAGACCAAGCCAAATCAGAGAAAATAAACCGCGCCAAAGTGATGTGAGGGGACAAACAAACCATCACACGAAGCATGAGACGGTTCCAACAAGTTATGGCCGGCCACATCACCTCCTGGACTGGCCTGGCCGGCCCCATCTCCTCATGTGGGCCCCAGATTCTCACAGTAACTACCTTGCTGCCACGTAGCCCTAATTCTAGTGTTTATTTTCTTTTCTTTTCTGCCTATAAAAGCAGGCAGTGGGCAAAGGTTCAGGGGGATTCATTCTTTAGTCTTGGATTTTCATTCTTTAGTCCAAGTTTTCTTTTCTCTTTTCCTGTAAATAGCTTAGTCCCCTGAGTTCTTAATCTTCTCTTGATCTTTCAACCTCTTCATTGAGCTTGAAGGTTTAAGGGTTGGTTATTGATTTCAAGGGTTGTATCGTTCTTGAAGATTAATAAAGATCTCTTTTGTGCCTTCATACACCATGAGTTCTTTGCCTCTTCTTGATCTTGCAACCTCTTCATTGAGCCTGTAAGTTTAAGATTTGGTTATTGAACCCATGTCTTGTTTTAGGTTCTATGGTTCTTAGTATTTCTTACTTGCTCTTTTACTTACATGCATTTTCACTCTTGTCTTTTATTTGCAATTTATTACTATGTCATTTAATTACTCGCTTGTAGTCTTTTCTTTTCTTTGTATCTTTTCTTTTGCTCTCTTTGTTGTTTTGTGAATGGGATGTGAATATTGTTGTTAGGAAAAGAGAAAGATGCTGTAAGTTAATGTTCCGTTTTTCATTTCCTTTTCCCGTCTTTTCCATTTGAAACTCCGCCAAAACCTTACGCAAATGCTCCGTTAGGCACCCTACCCTTCCAATGTAAAGGTGATTCCTAACCGTGACCGGTTGCATTCGGTTTGGCCGGAGGCGAAAGCAAGAGACAAGAACGGACAGACAAGGGTCAATAAGCCGGATTCCATGAATACCGTGCTTAAGTCCCCTAATCCACGTTGTTGTCGATAGTTCTAGCTTCATTGGTTGAGTTCGGCTCAAAATACTTGAATACGGAATCCATCAACTTACACTATTCTATCATTTCCTAACAAGCCTTATACTTGAATATAACACATAGGTTAGATAACGAACAAATCTGCCACGCGCGTTAACTCGTAAAAACTAGAACATAAAATGCTCCGTCTTCTTGTGGATCGACTCGTGCTCAGCGCGGCTAGCTGTAAAGCGACACCGTCCTGATCGCGGTTAAACTTTAAAACTTTAAAATATCCGACACGCTTTTGGCGTGCAATCAGCACGTGATAGGCACTCATGCACTGATTTGTTAAGGCATTTATTAGGGGTCACGTGGTAATACGTGAGAGCGCCCAAAGCCCACATTTCCTTTGCTTTTATTCTCTTTGTTTTGGAGGGCACGTGGGGGCACGTGAGGCATTGCCTCAAAGCCTTTTCCTTTTCATTTTTTGGGGATCTTTTCAGGGGTCACGTGGGGCCAAGTGACCTTAATTCTTTGCATGCATGGAGATCTTTTAAGTTTCCTATTTTTAAGAATTAAATTCTCTGTAGGGTTAAACCCTAATTATGATTTTGGAAGAATTAAATTCCTATTGTGAAAGAATTAAATTCTTATGTAGGGTTAAACCCTAATTTCTTTTTAGGGGAATTAAATTCCCATATATGTAAAAGAATTAAATTCTTGTATAGGGTAAAACCCTAATTTCATTTTAGGAGGAATCAAGTTCCTATAAATTTGAGAGAATTAAATTCTCAAGTAGGGTTTAAACCCTAGTTCTGTCTATCTTGAAGGAATTAAATTCCTGTAAATTTAGGAGAATTAAATTCTCATGTAGGGTTAAACCCTAGTTTTATCTTGGAGGAATTAAATTCCTATAAATTTAGGAGAATTAAACACTCATATAGGGTTAAACCCTAGTTTTATCTTGGAAGAATTAAATTCTCATATAGGGTTAAACCCTAGTTTTATTTTGGAAGGAATTGAATTCCTATGAATTGGGAGAATTAAATTCTCTAAACTCAATTTCCCCTCTAAGTTTTGGATCTGCATGGCAAAATCTCAACCTGATGAGAATTAAATTCTCAACCTATAGGAAGATTTGCTTCTGCAGATCTTCAACCAGAGGAAGAACTAAGTTTTTTTGCAGAAAAGTTAAACTCTTATATTGAGAATTAAATTCTCTTTTGTTTTGTGAAGCTTTGATCCCTTTTCTTTTTCTCACCTAGGATTTTCTTTCTTGAGAATTAAATTCTCCTTCCTTTTCTCTCTGCTATTTGCTTTAGGAAAATTTCAAGATCCCAAAATTCTCCCCTTCTCTTCTCTTGGCTCATATTTATAGGAGAAAGAAAAGAATCAATTTGTTTAGTACATATCTCATTGAAAGATTTTTTTTGTTTTCATAACTAATATGATCCTTTAGATCACACAGTGAATTTTATTCACCATTGGATATTCAATCCAAAAGATATTCTGTTTGTTATTTCTGGTGAAATTTAGGGAAATTTTTCCTTGTCTAAAATCTTTCCATAAATTGGTGATTTTTAATCACCCTTGGATTTTTAATCCAACGGTTCCCCATAATCCTTTTTCGTTTGGAAAGATTTATAGAAATTTAGAATTAAATTCTATTATGTTATAAGGCTTTCAAAGCCTGTCACGTGCTGGCACGTGACCCCCAATTGGGTCCTCCTTCAGCCGTTTGTTTTCATTTCTGTTTGATGAGAATTTAACCATCACGTGTCAACACGTGACCATTGGTCACGTGTCAACACGTGACCATTGGTCACGTGTGAGCACGTGATATCTCATTGTGGTAATTCCTGATTTTTAGAATTAAATTCTATTAAGTTATAAGGCTTTCAAAGCCTGTCACGTGCTGGCTCATGACCCCCAATTGGGCCCTCCTTCAACCGTTTGTTTTCATTTCTGTTTGATGAGAATTTAACCATCACGTGTCAACATGTGATCATTGGTCATGTGTGAGCACGTGATACCTCATTGAGGTAATTCCTGATCTTTAGAATTAAATTCTATTAAGTTATAAGGCTTTCAAAGCCTGTCACGTGCTGGCACGTGACCCTTGGTCACGTGTGAGCACGTGACCCCCCATTGGGTCCTCTTTCAGCCGTTTGTTTTCATGTCTGTTTGATGAGAATTTAACTATCACGTGTCAACGCATGACCATTGGTCACGTGTGAGCACGTGATACCTCATTGAGGTAATTCCTGATTTTTAATCAGGAAACAAATGCCCCCACAGCGTTGCTCTCACGTGTCTGCACGTGAGTGCAACACTGTCACTTTTGTGACCGTTGGATTTGTCTAGGGAATGAGGGAGATGAAACGTTTTCCATTACATCCTATAAATGCCAGTGTCCCTTGTATTTTTTGGATTGTCTATCTCGATTTCTTTGCAGGACAACGATGGCTTAGGATTCAGGGTTAAGATATGTCTTCTAAGACTTTTCAACTTTATGAGCCGTGAGGGTCTCATAAAGAATTTTCTCCCAACCGGTCGAGGATCCCGTAGGTGTAATTTTCTCCTTAAGAATCGTGAGGATTCCTAAGTGTGTTTTCTCTTGAGAGTCGTAAGGATCTCACAAGAGAATTTTCCCGCTTATAAGTCGAGAGGACTCGTAAGTGGTTGTTTCCCTCCTTGTCGAGATTCGACTTTGGAGAGTGTGGTCTGTGAATAGTATGCAAGAGTCCGTTTTGGACCGACTTGCAAGGCCCCAGTGCTTAGGAAACAGGTTTTTAATTCCCCACTGCCTAAGGCTTTTCCCTATGAGTCGAGACAAATCGAGAAGTTCTCGCAAGGACGCTAATTTCCTCATGAGTCGAGACGAATCGAGAAGTTGTCGCAAGAATGTCCTAACGTCACAGTTAACTTTTGCTCTTTACGACAGAGGTCCGTTAGGGTCTGTGGTACTAGGGTTTTTCCCGTCGTACCGTCGCATTGGCTGATGTATCTCTCGATAGGCAATCTTGCTGTTCGAGTAGCCTTGCGACTGTCGTGTCTCTGATCCCTTCGGGGGCTGGACAAGACGTCTTCAAGCAATCTTCTTAGGCAGTTTGACCGTCAGAAGAGCAACCGTTAGGAATTTTGCCATGCTGCTTTTTACTTGAGGTTAGGCTCATTTTGGAGAGCCCCGATGAGTCATAACCACTCCACGCTGGTGTGGGATGATCTCCGATAGTCTTTCAGGTTTTATATGAGTTGCCGTCAAGACCCTGAAGCTAGGAATTTGGCCTTTGCTTCGTTTTTCTGGCATTGCGTCTGTAACGAGACGAATGTCGCGGTTATCTCTAGGTTGCGGGTGAACCGTCGAGGCTTGGAGCTAGGGATTTTGCCGTGGCTCCGTTGTTTGATTGTCGCGTCTGGATCCTGCTGGAGGAAGAACGCTGTAGTGACATCTCATCTGCTGTATCGAGACGAACGTCGAAGTGATGACCACTCCATATGGGATGATCTCCGGTAGTCTTTCAGGTTTTATATGAGTTACCGTCAAGACCCTGAAGCTAGGAATTTGGCTTTTGCTTCGTTTGCTTTGGCGTGTCCGGATCCTGTTGGAGGAAGGACGTTGTGGTGACATCTCGTCTGCTGTATCGAGACGAACATCGAGGTGGTGACCATTCCGCTCTGGTGTGGGATGATCTTCGATTGTCTTTCAGGTTTTATATAAGTTACCGTCAAGACCCTGAAGTTAGGAATTTGTCCTTTGCTTCGTTTGCTTTGGCGTGTCTGGATCTTTTTGGAGGAAGAATGCTGGGGTGACATCACGTCTGCTGTATCGAGACGAACGTCGATGTGGTGACCACTCCGCACTGGTGTGGGATGATCTTCGATATTCTTTCAGGTTTTATATGAGTTACCGTCAAGACCCTGAAGCTAGGAATTTGGCCTTTGCTTCGTTTGCTTTGGCATGTCCGGATCCTGTTGGAGGAAGAACGCTGGGGTGACATCGCGTCTGCTGTATCGAGACGAATGTCGATATGGTGACCACTCTGCACTGGTGTAGGATGATCTCCGATAGTCTTTCAGGTTTTATATGAGTTACCGTCAAGACCCTGAAGGTAGGAATTTGGCCTTCGTTTCGTTTGCTTTGGCGTTGCATCTGCTGTATCGAGACGAACGTCAAGGTGGTGACCACTCCGCGCTGGTGTGGGATGATCTCCGATAGTCTTTCTGGTTTTATATGAGGTACTGTCAAGACCCTGAAGCTAGGAATTTAGACTTCGCTTCGTTTTGTTTTGATCGTGAGGTCTTTTGTTGACGTTGCGTCTGCATCCTGCTGGACTGAGAAGGAACGCCGCTGTTGACATTGCGTCTGCTGTAACGAGACGAATGCTTAGGTGGAGCTAGGATTTTTCCGTCACTCCGCTTTGCTGACCATGGGGTCTTTCGTTGACATTGCATCTACATCCTGCTGGACTGCGAAGGAACGCCGTTGTTGACATTGCGTCTGCTGTAACGAGACGAATGCTGAGGTGGAGCTAGGATTTTGCCGTCACTCCGCATTGTTTCGACCATGGGGTCTTTCGTTGACGTTGCATATGCATCCTGTTGGACTGCGAAGGAACGCCGTTGTTGACATTGTGTCTGCTGTAACGAGACAAATGCTGAGGTGGAGTTGGGATTTTGCCGTCACTCCGCTTTGCTGACCATGGGGTCTTTCATTGACGTTGCATCTACATTCTGCTGGACTGCGAAGGAACGCCGTTGTTGACATTGCGTCTGCTGTAACGAGACGAATGCTGAGGTGGAGTTGAGATTTTGCCGTCACTCCGCTTTGCCGACGTTGCGTCTGCTGTAACAAAATGAATGTCAAGACGGTCTCTAGGTTGTCTATGAACCATCGAGACTTGGAACTATGGACTCTACCGTGGCTCCGAGATTGATTGTCGTTGTGTCGCTTCCGTGCCCTGCTGGCATAAGAAGGAACACCGTTGCCGATCTTCTGGGATGCAGATGTTACTGTTGAGATCTGACTTTCTCTTTTGACAGGATCTGGTGGGGGACATATAGTTCCCTTTTCGTTTATGCCCATAGATTGTATAAAGGGGTTAGTATGGACTCACCTGTAGGGCAAAAGTTTTATTCTTTCATTTTTTTAATTTCCGCGATGCTCTATCATTTCAGCTTTTATATCACGAAGTTCGCGATTGCCCAATCATTTCGGCTATTTTTCGCGGTGCCCAATCATTTCGGCTATTTTAGTATTTTTACTCGCTGTTTTTTTTGAATTGCTCAATCATTTCGGCTATTTTGTATGCATATATTTTACTTGCTGATTTTGTTGCAAGTTGTCCCATCATTTCGGCTATTTCATATGCATTTTTGGCTCGCTGATTTTTTTATCGCGAGTGTGGAACTTGGATTCTGGTGCCAATCTCAGCATCAGCATCGCTACGACTGGAATATTGCCAGGAGAGAATTCTCATTTGCCGTGAAAGGACTTGTGATTTGATACCGATTTAGGCATCAGTATCGCTACAACTAGGATATTGCCACGAGCGAATCATTATTTGCCTCTATCGATGTCGAACAAAGGTGGCTTAGCGAACAGGGTTATGATCCTGTCGACTAAGGTTTTTGACTTCATGAGCCGTAAGGGTCTCATAAAAGTATTTCTCTCTACGAGTCGTGAGGATCACGTAGGTGCGTTTTCTCCTTAGGAATCGTGAGGATTCCTAAGTGTGTGTTCTCTTATAAGTCGTAAGGATCTTACAAGAGTGTTTTCTCCTTATAAGTCGAGAGGACTTACAAGTGTTGTTCACCATATGAAAATATCCCCAGTTACTGGTAGGACTCTGTTAGGGAAATGTTTATTCGCGCCCGTGGATTGTATACAAAGGTCAATACTGAACCACTTATAGGGCAGCATCGGAGGTTGGGATGGCTGCTTAAGAACAGGTTCAGATCCCTGTAGCTTAAGATTTTTGAATCTTATGAGCCGTGAGGGTCTCATAAAATGGTTCTCCTTACGAGTCGTGAGGATCTCGCAACTGTAGTTTCTTCTTAGGAATCGTAGGGATCCCTGCAAGTGTGTTTCTCCCTTGTGAGTCGTAAGGATCTTACGCGGGTGGTTTCTCCTTACAAGGTCGAGAGGACCCTGCAAGTGTCTTTTAACGAGATTGCGCTCTTTCGGGTTTTCACAGAACTCGCCGGTAGCCCTGCTGTTTTTACTCACGGAGCCCTTTCAGGTTTTCATCCGTGCCAATTTTTCTTATGGGCATACCATTTTTTTTTTAACACGTCGGCCTAGAGATGCCGTGGGTTTGTAGCAGTTTAAAGACGTTTCGGTCAGCAGCCAGTTTCAGGACATAGTGGTCCATTGTTAGTTTAAGGACGTTTCGGTCCGTCGTTAGTTTAAAGACATTTCGGTCAGTCGCTGGTTTTAGGACATAGCGGTCCTTCGCTGCCATATTTGAGGCGAATTTCTAGTTTACGGACTTTTCGGTCCATGGGGCTTTCTCTATGAATGAGCATGATGCCCCCGGCATGTCCACCTTTTTAGGAGCGTGAGGTTGTGGCGGGTTCACTTTCCAGTTTTCGGACAGCGCAAACTTGCCCTGTTGATATTGGTTTTCAACCCAATTTTTGAAGACGAAGCAATTTTCGATCGGATGGATTACTACTTGGTGGTAAGGGCAGTAATTAGGATTGTTGACATCGCCTGACTGCAACGGACGTTTTGAATCCGGTAGATTGATGAGTCTGTTGCGCACTGCCAGCTCGAACAGTCTCCTCGTTTTATCCCTGGGAAACGAGTAAGGACGTCCCAGTCTCTCCTCGAGGGATGGGCATGGACGCACGTTGTTTTGGCGAACAACCGGTTTTGAGTTGCTCGGCTGTTGTTGAGTGTTGGCGACGAAGGTTGCTTTCCCTTTGCCCTTTTCATTCTAAGGCTCCGTCTTTGAAGAGGAATGCCTATGGCCCATCCGGTCCATTTGGGCCAGCTTGTCAATCAAGGCCTGGAAGGTGGTAGGTTTGAAGAACATTATGAACTCTGAAATAGTTGCATGAGGGTCTAGGGTGCCCACGAACATGCCCACCGCTGGTGCTTCTTCGATGCGCTGTTCGCATTTTGACCACAGATTCCGCCATCGGATTGCGTACTGAACCCATATCTCGCCTGGCTTCACCCTGGCATTGATTAGTGAGGTAATCGGAGTATGCTCGCTAGCGCTCGCGAATCTCTGCGTAAATAGCAGCTTCATCTCCGCAAATGTCTTAACAAAATCGTTCGGGAGTTCAGAGTACCATTTGAATGTTGTTTCCGACAAGTTACCGACAAACTGGCGGAGCAGAAGTTTATCATCACCTCCGGTGTTGCGGCATAAGGCTCTGAATTGAGCGATATGCCGGTGAGGATTGCCCGTCACTTTATATACATGAAACTTAGGAATCGTATATCCCGGCGGGTACCTTATTTGGTCATATCAGCCCGGATAGGGTCGTCCCGTTTTAATGATCTGCCCAGCCGCTTCATTCTCCTGATGAGCTCGTATTTGCTGAGCGATATAATCATCCAGGGCAGCTTTGGAGATCGTCTCCTCCTTGGCTGTTGACAGAGCCGGCAGAGAATTTGATGTCTCTCCTCTATCATTTTCAATTATTATTGGAGGATCTTCAGCTGGAGGGTCCGGCTGGATCATCATGCCCACCATATCTTTGAATAGAAGGGCCATTTGTTTTATATTGGCCGCTTGTTCCGCAGCCTGTTCATATCATAATATTGCATTTTATATTCCCCATTCTTATGCATTTTACAATAAAAACAGGTTCTTTCGACCCATGTCTGCTACATAGTACAGGTTACAGGTTCTTGGAGCAAAAACAGTGAAAAAGACAAAAGACGACTCAAAAGAGAGACTTTTGACCAACAAATAAAAGGATCTTAGTCAAGCCTAGACGAAAAACAGTTCACAATTAATAAGGCAACGCAAGGTCCAAGTTTACAAAGCGAACGGTTAAAAATCCATTGCAAATTGTTCACTGGAGATCCGGAACCAACGTAGAAGTCCAATTGATAAAAGAACCAAAGAATCAGAAGCCCAAAAAGACCCAGAAGCAAACCCCAAATTTTCAGACAGTGATCTCATAAATGGGCCGCGGAACCGCGGCCCAAGCCTACCCATGCCGCGGTTCCGCGGCCAGAAGAAGCCCGGAGTTCGTAAAATTTTACCAAAATGTTTATGCGGCGCTGAAAAGATTTTCTAGGGGTATTTTTGTAATTGCAGACATGCGAATCAATTGTAAACCTAGGGTTTCTATGTCCTATAAATAGAACCCAAACCATTGTATTTTCCTATGCCTCTATTCATCAATAAAATTTCAGTTTCTTTGAAGATTGGAGTGCATCAATCGTAAGTAGATTATTTTTCTGCCCTAGCTTTAATTTTCAATTTCTGCCCTAGGTAAATTCTTTTCTTGCCCTAGTTTAATTTAGTTTAGAATATTTTATTAACTTGCCGTAGATCTTTCTTCTCTTTAATCAAAACAAAAATAAAAAAAATCATGTCTTTCTTAGATCCCTCAATGAGCGAGTAGTTTCCTCGCTTGTTAGGGTTAGGAATAGGGAAGGGTTTGAGAGATGAAGATCTCTCATCTCTTTTCTTTGCCAATCTTTTATGAACTTTAGGACTTCATGCATACTTTCATCTTCTGCTCCCTACGGCACTCTACCCTCGAGGTAACGGTGATCCGTAGTATAAAAGACCGGAGTTGTAAGTTTTCCATGGAGGTTAGGGTAAAGATTAAGAAAGGAAGGACAAGGATCTAGAGGAAGAAACATCTTCCCAATCATCATAATCCCCTTTATTAATATTTACCATAACCCCTAATATGATATATAATTAAAGGCAGTGGAAAGAGATGTAGATCTTTATTTACCAAACTTTACCTAAACCTAATCCTAGTATAACACAACCTTGTTTTTAGATCTAATTAAAAGACTAAACACCATTAGGAATTAGCTCGTTAGAACTTTACAGAGATTTACAACATCCCTGTGGACTGACCCGTATTCACGGGCTAGCTGCAAAGCGACGCCGTTCTTGATTGCGGTAAATTATTTTTGATCGTTAAAACCTCTCTAAATCAAATTGCGCCGTTGCCGAGGAATAGGTCCCACCGAGCGTGCCAGAATCTGTTCCCCTCCGAAAGACGGCAAAGACAGGGACGTCTCGCCTGAGATTCGGGGCAGATGCTATATGGGTGCTATCCATCCATCTCTCCGAAGATGCCAAGTTGATTTATGGCACCATGTATTGAAGGTTTAAACGGATGCGGCCGATGTAGCAGACTTCGTCAGATTCCCCCTCGCTCGAGGGATTTTTGATTGTGGGGACGCTCTTCCCTGCAAGCACAAGCCCCTGCAGTTAATTACGCTACCGCATTGCGGTAATAACTTTCTCCTTCTCCAGATGGTCACTTCGTGTCGTGTGTGTTTATTTTGTTTTTGGTTGCCCATGGATTGGTACCGACCGACGAACCTTTCGACTCCGAAGTCGAAATCCTTCCCACTTCTTCACTTTCACCTTTACATTCCTCTTCCGAAGGTATGTCGGGATACAATCCTAACAACACCTTACCGACGGGAATGATTCCACCTCCGTTAGGTGCGAATAACCCGAATCACCCGCCTGTTGAAGCGCCCACACGAGTTGCGCTCTAGGATCTCTTCTACCCTGTCCGCACCTCTTTACCTACCCGTCTTTCACCCCCACCGGCATATGGGGACAATTTTGAGATCAAACCCCACTTCATCAATATGCTGCCTAAGTTTCATGGTTTAGAATCCGAATATGCATATATCTTTATCAATAAATTCCCAAACATTTGCGCTATGATGAAAACAACCCAATTAAGTGATGACGCTATAAGGCTAAGGGTCATTCCATTCACCTTATGTGACCTAGCTGAGAAGTGACTATACAGCACAACATCACATTCAAATAGAAATTGGGACGAGTTTGTGAAAGCTTTTCTTAAAAAGTTCTATCCTCATCACAAAACTGCTAGAATCCGTAATGAGATTATACAATTTTCATAGCTTCCTTCCAAACCATTTTGGAAGTGTTTTGAAAGATTCAAAGACCTACCCGTTCAATGCCCTCACCATGGGATCAAAAGTTGGCAACTGTGCCAAACATTATACGAGGGATTGAACCCAGCAACGAAGCAGTTGCTAGAAACCATTTGTCAAGGTCACTTTCTATCCAAGTCTAGTGAGGAAGCGTGGCAGTTTCTTGAGAATCTTAGTGAACAAACAATTCAGTGGGAGAGCACCAAGACCACATCATCATCTTCTTCTATTGGTCAACCTAGGGCAGGCATACATCAAGTAGAGATGTCGATTGCTATGAAGGCCGAGATGGCCGCTCTTACGAAAAAGCTAGAAGCGATTGAGACCAAAATCTCATCGCCTTCTCCTGCCCCCGTTATACCTCCACGAACTGTTTGTGCTTGTTGTTCGGATCCATCACATCTCACCAAAGAGTGTCCTTACACTGCATCTACTCAAGGATAGGATCAAGTCAATGCTGCCTTTCAGCAACGACAAAGAAACGATCCATACTCTTCGACATACAATCCGGGTTGGAAGAGCTACCCAAATTTCGCTTGGAACCAAAATCAACAATTCCAAGACAATAACAATTTTCAAAGGCCTCCTCCTCCACAACAACAAGCACCTCCACAAACTTAATTTCAACAACCTTTCCAACAGCAACCTTACCCTAATCAAATGAACAATTTTGTGCCTAACACTTCTTACCCGCCAAACAATTTTGTTCAACCTAATAATGACAAGGTTAGCTCGCTCAAAAGAAGTCTAGAGGCATTCCTAAATCAATCTACACAATCTACAGCAAGATTAGAGACTTCTATTTAATTTTTGGTGCAAAACAGTGCCTCACACGATCAAAGCATCAAATCTATTGAGACACAAATTGCACAACTCAATACTGCGTTGAAAGAGCGAGAAAAATGAAAGCTTCCGTCTCAACCACTGCCAAATCCCGATCACGCACATGTTGCATATGAACAGCAGAATCATAACGTAAATGCTGTGACCACGTTGAGATCCGGAAAAGTGTTGCAAAACAATGTGGGTATTAACTATGACACCCCTGCCGGTGGTCCTTCTTCATCTTCTTCACCTTCTTCTTCTTCTTTTTCTTCTTCTTCCTTAGAGCCTATTCTCCATCCTTCACACGGCTCTACTTCTTCTAGCTCGAACAGACCCACTTCTCACAACACGAACACAACTACACGGGGATCCGTTCCAACTCAACAATCTGATCAGCAAAAATTGGACTCAACGACTTTTCAAAATGTTCCTTTTCCAAACCGGTTGAGATCCAATAAACCAACTCCACAGATGGAGAAAATTGTAGAGTTGTTCAAACAGGTTAGTATAAATATCCCTCTTTTGGATGCAATCCAACAAGTTCCTTCATATGCAAAAATCTTAAAGGACTTATGCACCAAAAAGAGGAAGTCCCAAGTACCAAAGAAAGTTTTTGTGGCTAGTGCTGTTAGTGATGCTCTTGTCAATTCTTGTAACACCCGAGCCCAATAATACTATTTATATTACTAGTTGAGGGTTGTATATTGCTCATTCTAATTATCCTGATTATCTGGTGCTTATTGCTAAATTTTAACCGGTTAAGTCGTTTTGGCACATAACAAATTTTAACACCGAAAATGAAATTTAAAATATCCATGTTGGCCTACTCGTCGCCACTAGTCGCGTGGTAGCGTCCGCACGTCGAGATTCCGTCCCGTTCGGCTAAACGGGCAAGTTTGGACGACTACGCGCACGTACAAGTGTCCGACTTGGGGGCATGCATTTTAATCATTAAACACCTCTTTTCAAAATTTGGAACTCGCTTAAAATCCTATAATTTGAATTTGGAACATTTGGACGCAACCCGGGCGCGATTTGGAAATGTTTCATTTAGCGCCTAAAAGGCCCATTTAATTAAATATCATAAAATTAATATATATACGATTATAATCTTCCTAACTGTTAAATCCTTTAAAATCTTTCAAATCTCCTAACCCAATTCCTCCCCAGCCAATCACGAGCTCTTAAATCAACTCGTGGGCCCCCTTTCCCATTCTCTCTCTCTCTCCGTCTCTCTCTGTCTCTCTCCATTCTCTTTCTCTCTCTCTCTCTAACAAACTCTCTCTCTCTCCCTCTCTCCTCCTATATATTTTCATCATGCAGCCGCCTCCTTCCTCTTTCCCATCTCGCGAGAACCCCGAATCCTAACCCTAGCCTCCTCGTGACCTCGCCGCCGGCCCCACCGCGACCTCGCCGTCGCCGTCAACATCTCCTCAGCCTAGCCGCACCCTCCAACCTCCTTCCTCCGTTCTCTTCCGCGCCTGCACCCAACCCCCGACAACATCACCCGGCCGCAGATCTCGCCGTCGACGCTGCCTCCCGTCACCGACGACGCCTACGACTCCCTCTCTTCCTCCTCGTCCCGACCTCGTCGTCGCTTTCCTTCTCCCCTCGCCGGACCACAGAACCCGAGCCGACCCTAGCACCAACCCCGGGTCGCCGGAAAACGTGCCGTCGGTCCTCGCCGTCATCGCCAGAGCCACCTCCGACCGCCTCCGTCTTCCCTCGATCACCAGAGCAGGCCAGCAAACCCCATACTCACCGCACCACCTCTTCCAGAGAACCAGGAAGCTTTCCAGCCTTTGCTGCATCGCCGTCACTGCCTCGCCGGCGTCCCATCGCCGTCGAGCCCATCGTGGTTGCCCTGGTGCTTCCCTGTAAGAATCTCTTTCACTTCCTTTAGTGCTAGAACCCCCCCCCGAGGATCTTATTACGTGTATCGTGTGCTAACTTCGTTGTTTTGACTGTTGCCGGATTCCGGCCGTGCCGTCGTTTGGACCCGACGCTCCAGCGAAGTACCCTGGTCCGTGTGGTCCCGTTGTTCACTGTTGGGACTCGATCCGTGGCCCGTGCACCCGTCTCGTGGTTTCTGCCGACTTTGCATCCGTGCTTTCCGGTTTGCGAAACCATCGAGGCAAGATTTCTTGCTACATGCTACGTTAAACTAATTAAATGTTTGACTCACAAACTTGATATATTAACTAAGTATTGCTACTCGTCTCATTGGATGAAATATGATGTATATTATAATACTGCCACCTAAATCGTATTTTGCCACATAACCTTAATAACAACTACCTGCTAATCATTTTACTATTTAGAGGATAATAGTCGTACACTTATATCTTTATTGCCTGCTGTTATTAATATTGCGCTACACTGTGATTATTGCACCCCAAGGGTGCTTGAACCTGTTAATAAGAGAATACAAAGCATCACTGTGTTTACATGGAATAATATTGTTATTTGCCGTTCCTGCTGTTGTTCTTTATTCGTTACTATACCTGTTATCAGCATACATGTGATTACACTACATATTGACCGATCTTGATACACCTGACACATGTACTGATACACCGGACATGACACCCTATACATATCGACTCAACCTGTTAAAACGTGACCTGACCTGTTACCTGATTTCATGCCTAATGCCGACAAACCTAACCATTCCTGCTGTCTATCCAGACAGACCTATTTTTTCACCTGACTTTGTGTTGGCATTAGTCCTTGACTATTGAATACCTGACCTGACATACATAACTTGGGGGTATGGGGAAATCAAAGGTGAAACCGACTTGTAACTCAACAGTTCGATACTTGTTCTGATCAATCTTACGGGCTTGGCCAGTCCGGGAGTGATGATGCTGACATCACTCATCCATCCTACTACCTATTACTGCTTAGCGGCACGTCTCGGATTCAGCCCCGAGGACCTTGACCGTGGTCCCGGGCACGCACGGGATACTATTGAGTTACATCGACGATTCATCAATTGATTTCAAAGACTATAGAGTAGAAACCTGATAGGACAGTTTAGTCACCAATGCACATTACCCTGCTCTGTTATTTCTTAGTGTTGCTTATTCATGTTCATACCTGCATTGCTTATTACCATGTTTATATTATATTATTTGGTTGACATGACGCGCTGACATCTGGGTTTTGCATGGCCCAGATTCCTTACCACTATCGACAACCGAGCAGGAGTACTTCAGCCAGCAGGCTGAACTGTGAGTTCCTTAGGGTTTAGTTTATTTATTTCATTTCATTTCCAGATGTGAGCCCGCATTATGGGACGTACTGTTTATTCATTGTATTGGATCATTTGCTTCCGCACTTATTGTTTACTAATTTCTTGTTATCATGGATTTGGACATGTGTTAGATTAGTTCATTATCTTGTTCTTGATATCCTTACAACCGTAATGTGACTGTGGATGGATACTTCCTACCCACAGGTAGCATGGTTGGCTATGTCACGTGCCTCATCTTGCGTACTCTGGGAAGCGGGGCGTGACATGGTTTTTTTTGGTATCAGAGCCATAGGATAGTCGGGTTGATTCTTTTGTAGTTGGGTATTGTATCCAATACACGAATCAGAATACCCGTGTTTAGGAAACATGTCCTGCCACCTTGACCGTTTTACCATCCTTGAATCATTCTTCCGGATCATGTCGACATGCAAACTTACTTTGTATTGTCAACTCGAAAACCTAATTTCTTGTTATCTCTAGGACTTAGGCGACTTGGGTGGAGTTAAGTAATTGCGGCTATGATACCGCGGCATAGCTACAATGCAGTACTCTATTTAAATATCTTGGAGTTCTAGCCTTGATCTAAACTCATAATCTATCATCATGCTAATGTTGGGTACTTTGATTTCCAGGAATATGGCCGGTCAGAATTTGAAGATGGACCAAAGACGTGCGGTCTTAGCCGCCAGGCGTAGAGTGATAAGGGGATTGCTGGAGAATCTAAAGGAACAGACCGAGCTGGAACCGGCATCTGCACTGAACCAAACGTCTGTACGTAGAAGTATTCCGGTGAACAGGCGCAGCGTAGCACCAATGAAGAAAACAATTGTGGGTGATCGGAAAAGGAGCGTGATTTGTAACTACTGCCATGTACCCGGACATGTGCGAAAGGAGTATCGTAAGAGGCTGGGACTCTGTTTTAGATGTGGAGCGGCAGATCACGCCGTTAATGCTTGTCCGTCGAAGCCTCGCACGAAAGATGATATACAGAAGCCTCCGCAGGGACCATTTCAAGGGCAGAAACAGCTGACTCAAGGACCAAACCAGGCTCGAGCGTTCACGTTGACAGCCGAGGAAGCTAAGGCATCAGGAGAAGGGGTTTCAGGTAATTCACTCGTTCATGGTTTTCCCGCATTGGCATTATTTAATTTCGGAGCATCCCACTGTCTTATGTCATCCAAATTTATAACTACACACTCGATTACCTGCATGACCCTGTCTAGTTTTGGGACATACACACTGGGAATGGGAAAATCATAGCTAGTAAGGAATGTAGAGATTGTTCAGTTGTTGTTTGCGGACGGGAGCTTTTTGCAGATTTCTTGGTGATAGATACGGGCAGTTATGAAGTAGTCTTGGGAATGGATTTTGGCACTTTCCACGCACACATTGATTGTAAGGAAAGGAAAGTAATTTTCCAGATTCCCGGACACCCTGAGTTTACTTTCACTGGAGGAAGCAACTCTGTCGGGCCAGTCGAGTTTAGGGCTAGGCCGACAAACAGTGTTCGTGCGGCTATGGTAGTGGATAGTAATGAAGAGCCAGCAGTTGTTCGCGACTTTGAGGATGTATTTGACGATATGCTGGTATGCTCGAAGGTTCCGGAGGAGCATGCTGAGCATTTAAAGATCGCACTGCAAACGCTGAGACATGAGAAATTGTTGCGAAGATGAGTAAGTGCGAATTCTGGCTGAAAGAAGTGAAGTTTCTGGGGCATGTCGTGTCGGGCGATGGAATCGCCGTTGATCCCGAGAAGATTGCAGCAGTTCGAGTTTGGCCAACTCCAAGGAATGTTGCGGAGATAAGGAGTTTTCTTGGACTCGCCGGATACTACAGAAGATTTATGGAGAACTTCGCTCGTGTAGCTGAGCCGTTAACCAAGCTCACGCGCAAGGAGGTACCGTTTGTTTGGACGAATGGATGTGCATTGGCCTTCGAGGCGTTGAAACAGAAGTTGATAACCGCCCCGATCCTAACTGTACCGGATAATTCAGGAGGACTGGTGATTCACAGCGACGCATCTGGAAAAGGGATTGGGATGTGTTTTAATGCAGAATGGGAAGGTCGTGGCTTACGCATCGAGACAACTGAAGACTCATGAGAAGAATTATCCGACTCATGATTTGGAGCTTGCAGCCGTGATCTTCGCCCTGAAGATTTGGAGACACTACCTTTTGGGCGAGAGAGTCGAAGTCTTTACAGATCACAAGAGTTTGAAGTATGTGTTCACTCAGAAGGAGTTGAACATGAGGCAACGCAGATGGTTGGAACTGATGGCCGACTACGACCTTGATCTTAAGTACCATCCGGGAAAAGTTAACGTCGTGCCAGATGCTCTAAGTCGGTTACCAGCAATTCAGGTATTGACCGCACAAAGGGAGATCATTGCGGATTTTCAGAGATTTGACTTGGAGGTTGTGCTACCACATGCTACGGGACAGTTGATGCAGTTGCAAGTACAATCGTCCTTAGTTGAGAAGATTAAAGTGGCGCAATCGCAGGATCCTAGACTGCAAAAGTTTCGAGGGCAGGTTGAAGCAGGACTACGAACCGATTTACTGATCCATGAAGACGGTTCGTTGAGATATGGTAGCCGTGTGTGTGTGCCAAAAGGAGATGTGCGTGAAGAGCTTATGAGGGAGGCACACAGTTCAGCTTACTCTGTACATCCAGGAGGGACAAAGATGTACCGAGATATTCGACAGCATTTCTGGTGGGAAGGTATGAAACGGGAAATTGCTCGCTTCGTGGTTAAGTGCTTGGTGTGTCAGCAAGTCAAGGCTGAACACCAAAGGGTTGCTGGTTTGTTGCAACCACTTCCGATCCCTCAGTGGAAGTGGGAACATATAACCATGGATTTCGTGACGGCTTTACCGCGGAGTCCAAAAGGCAACAATGTCGTATGGGTGATTGTCGATCGGTTGACCAAAGCAGCTCACTTTATTCCTTTTCGGATTGGTCAATCGACGGAGACTTTGGCAGAGCGATACATGCAGGAAATTGTCAGATTGCACAGAGTGCCGGTTAGCATCGTGTCCGATCGGGACACTTGGTTCTTTTCGCACTTTTGGAGGAGTTTACAAGAAAGTTTGGGGACTCGATTGAAGTTTAGCACAGCTTATCATCCTCAAACTGATGGACAATCGGAGAGAACGATCCAGACCCTTGAAGATATGTTGAGGGCTTGCATGTTGGACTTCAAAGGTTCCTGGGAGGATCATCTACACCTGGTGGAGTTTTCGTACAACAATAGCTTCCAAGCGACCATTCAGATGGCTCCGTTTGAACCGTTGTATGGTCGTAAGTGCCGTTCACCGGTTTGTTGGGATGATGTTGGTGAACGAAGGTTACTAGGACTAGATTTGGTGGTACAGACAGTCGAGAAGGTGAATACAATCAGGAAGCATATGAAGGCAGCTCAAGACAGACAGAAAAGTTGGGCCGACACGTCAAGAAGACCTCTAGAGTTCGCCGTGGGTAATTTGGTATTCCTGAAGATATCACCGACTAGAGGGGTGATTCGCTTTGGAAGTCGGGGAAAGCTTAGTCCTCGATTCATTGGACCCTTCGAGATATTGGAGCGTGTTGGAGAAGTAGCGTACCGTTTGGCGTTACCACAGTCACTAGCAGGAGTGCACGATGTGTTTCATGTGTCTCAACTACGGAAGTATGTTCGTGATGAGACTCATGTCTTGGATCATTCGGAGTTGACTGTATGGGAGGACCTAACTTTTGAGGAGCGACCGGTCGAAATCAAGGATCGAAAAGAAAAGGTTCTTAAGAACAAGGTTATCCCTCTTGTGCTAGTTTCTTGGGGTAATCGATCGCATGGAGAATCCACTTGGGAGCGAGAAGACGAGATCCGGCAGAAATTTCCTCACCTTTTCCAGTAGTTAGCTATCTTGCATTCTCGGAATTTCGAGGACGAAATTCTTTTTGTAGTTGGGTATGATGTAACACCCGAGCCCAATAATACTATTTATATTACTAGTTGAGGGTTGTATATTGCTCATTCTAATTATCCTGATTATCTGGTGCTTATTGCTAAATTTTAACCGGTTAAGTCGTTTTGACACATAACAAATTTTAACACCGAAAATGAAATTTAAAATATCCATGTTGGCCTACTCGTTGCCACTAGTCGCGTGGTAGCGTCCGCACGTCGAGATTCCGTCCCGTTCGGCTAAACGGGCAAGTTTGGACGACTACGCGCGCGTACAAGTGTCCGACTTGGGGGCATGCATTTTAATCATTAAACACCTCTTTTCAAAATTTGGAACTCGCTTAAAATCCTATAATTTGAATTTGGAACATTTGGGCGCAACCCGGGCGCGATTTGGAAATGTTTCATTTAGCGCCAAAAAGGCCCATTTAATTAAATATCATAAAATTAATATATATACGATTATAATCTTCCTAACTGTTAAATCCTTTAAAATCTTTCAAATCTCCTAACCCAATTCCTCCCCAGCCAATCACGAGCTCTTAAATCAACTCGTGGGCCCCCTTTCCCATTCTCTCTCTCTCTCCGTCCTCTCTGTCTCTCTCCATTCTCTTTCTCTCTCTCTCTCTAACAAACTCTCTCTCTCTCCCTCTCTCCTCCTAAATATTTTCATCATGCAGCCGTCTCCTTCTTCTTTCCCATCTCGCGAGAACCCCTAACCCTAGCTTCCTCGTGACCTCGCCGCCGGCCCCACCGCGACCTCGCCGTCGCCGTCAACATCTCCTCAGCCTAGCCGCACCCTCCAACCTCCTTCCTCCGTTCTCTTCCGCGCCTGCACCCAACCCCCGACAACATCACCCGGCCGCAGATCTCGCCGTCGACGCCGCCTCCCGTCACCGACGACGCCTACGATTCCCTCTCTTCCTCCTCGTCCCGACCTCTTCGTCGCTTTCCTTCTCCCCTCGCCGGACCACAGAACCCGAGCCGACCCTAGCACCAACCCCGGGTCGCCGGAAAACGTGCCGTCGGTCCTCGCCGTCATCGCCAGAGCCACCTCCGACCGCCTCCGTCTTCCCTCGATCACCAGAGCAGGCCAGTAAACCCCATACTCACCGCACCACCTCTTCCAGAGAACCAGGAAGCTTTCCAGCCTTTGCTGCATCGCCGTCGCTGCCTCGTCGGCGTCCCATCGCCATCGAGCCCATCGTGGTTGCCCTGGTGCTTCCCTGTAAGAATCTCTTTCACTTCCTTTAGTGCTAGAACCCCTCCCCCCCGAGGATCTTATTACGTGTATCATGTGCTAACTTCGTTGTTTTGACTGTTGCCGGATTCCGGCCGTGCCGTCGTTTGGACCCGACGCTCCAGCGAAGTACCCTGGTCCGTGTGGTCCCGTTGTTCGCTGTTGGGACTCGATCCGTGGCCCGTGCACCCGTCTCGTGGTTTCTGCCGACTTTGCATCCGTGCTTTCCGGTTTGCGAAACCGTCGAGGCAAGATTTCTTGCTACATGCTACGTTAAACTAATTAAATGTTTGACTCACAAACTTGATATATTAACTAAGTATTGCTACTCGTCTCATTGGATGAAATATGATGTATATTATAATACTGCCACCTAAATCGTATTTTGCCACATAACCTTAATAACAACTACCTGCTAATCATTTTACTATTTAGAGGATAATAGTCGTACACTTATATCTTTATTGCCTGCTGTTATTAATATTGCGCTACACTGTGATTATTGCACCCCAAGGGTGCTTGAACCTGTTAATAAGAGAATACAAAGCATCACTGTGTTTACATGTAATAATATTGTTATTTGCTGTTCCTGCTGTTGTTCTTTATTCGTTACTATACCTGTTATCAGCATACATTTGATTGCACTACATATTGACCGATCTTGATACACCTGACACATGTACTGATACACCGGACATGACACCCTATACATATCGACTCAACCTGTTAAAACGTGACCTGACCTGTTACCTGATTTCATGCCTAATGCCGACAAACCTAACCATTCCTGCTGTCTATCCAGACAGACCTATTTTTTCACCTGACTTTGTGTTGGCATTAGTCCTTGACTATTGAATACCTGACCTGACATACATAACTTGGGGGTATGGGGAAATCAAAGGTGAAACCGACTTGTAACTCAACAGTTCGATACTTGTTCTGATCAATCTTACGGGCTTGGCCAGTCCGGGAGTGATGATGCTGACATCACTCATCCATCCTACTACCTATTACTGCTTAGCGGCACGTCTCGGATTCAGCCCCGAGGACCTTGACCGTGGTCCCGGGCACGCACGGGATACTATTGAGTTACATCGACGATTCATCAATTGATTTCAAAGACTATAGAGTAGAAACCTGATAGGACAGTTTAGTCACCAATGCACATTACCCTGCTCTGTTATTTCTTAGTGTTGCTTATTCATGTTCATACCTGCATTGCTTATTACCATGTTTATATTATATTATTCGGTTGACATGACGCGCTGACGTCTGGGTTTTGCATGGCCCAGATTCCTTACCACTATCGACGACCGAGCAGGAGTACTTCAGCCAGCAGGCTGAACTGTGAGTTCCTTAGGGTTTAGTTTATTTATTTCATTTCATTTCCAGATGTGAGCCCGCATTATGGGACGTACTGTTTATTCATTGTATTGGATCATTTGCTTCCGCACTTATTGTTTACTAATTTCTTGTTATCATGGATTTGGACATGTGTTAGATTAGTTCATTATCTTGTTCTTGATATCCTTACAACCGTAATGTGACTGTGGATGGATACTTCCTACCCACAGGTAGCATGGTTGGCTATGTCACGTGCCTCATCTTGCGTACTCTGGGAAGCGGGGCGTGACAATTCTTTACCCCCAAAGCATAAGGACCCCGGTTGTCCTACTATTTCGATCACAATTGGGGACAAAAACATCAATAGAGCACTTTTAGATCTTGGTGCTAGTGTCAATTTGCTACCTTATTCGGTATACGAGCAATTAGGCGTTGGAGAGCTTAAGCCCACTCATTGTACTCTCCAAATGGCCGACCGATCAATCGCCCACCCTTGGGGAGAGTTGGAGGATGTGTTAATAAGAGTAGGGGATTTCATTTTCCCCGTTGACTTTATTGTTATGGATACACAACCTGCCGCTAACCCCCGGAGTCAAATTCCGGTGATACTTGGTCGACCATTCCTCGTGAATTCTAACACGGTGATCAATTGTCGTAACGGTTCAATGAATCTATCTTTTGGCAATATGACAGTTGAACTCAATATTTTCAAGTTGGGAAGTCAGCCTTGTGAGCCTAATGCTCGCGTACTTGATGTTTGCTTGATCAATGAGATCGCGGAGGACTGTGAGTTCGAAAATTTTATGTTTGATCACAGCAATGTTGACGCCCCTAGTGCATTCCTCCTAGAATCCGACACAGCTTTCACGACGGACAAAGATTATGAGTGTTTCACCTTTGTAGACGATTTTGAAGACTCTCCACCCGAGTTTGAGTCTTTTGCTTTTCCGGATGAGTTAGTTGAACCATCCGACTCGGTTGCGTACACTCGATATGAACCTTTGATGGAATCCTTCGAGTTTGAAACAGTTACTCCATTGTTACCATCTATTGTTTCACCTCCTAAACTCGAACTAAAGCTTTTGTCGTCGCACCTAAAATATGCTTATTTAGGTGAGAATGAGACCTTACCCGTCATCATATTGGCATCTCTAGCTCTCGAGCAAGAGAAGGCTCTTTTAATGGTCTTACACAATAATCGGCAAGCTTTCGGCTGGTCTATGGCGGACATCAAGGGGATTAGTCCCCTCATAGTCGAACATAATATACACTTAATGGATGATGCCAAGCCGGTAAGGGATCCACAAAGACGCCTCAACCCCATTATGAAAGAGGCTGTCAAGAAGGAGATTGTTAAATGTCTTGATAGTGGTATCATTTACCCTATCTCGGATAGCCAATGGGTTAGCACTATTCATGTTGTGCCAAAGAAATCGGGCATCACGATCATTACTAATGAGGCAAATGAGTTAATTCCCACTCGCACCCAAACTGGGTGGCGAGTTTGCATCGACTATAGAAAACTCAATGCCACGACAAGGAAGGACCACTTTCCTTTACATTTCATTGACCAAATGCTAGAACGATTGGCGGGGCACGAGTTCTACTGCTTTTTAGATGGCTATTCCGGCTATAACCAAGTCCTCATAGCCAAAGAGGATCAAGACAAGACCACATTTACTTGTCCCTTTGGCACTTTTGCTTATCGTCGCATGCCCTTTGGGTTATGCAATGCACCCGCTACATTTCAGCGGTGTATGATGGGGATCTTTCCATACATGGTTGAAAAGTTTTTGGAGATCTTTATGGATGATTTCTCCATTTTTGGTGACTCCTTCGACGAGTGTTTACGACATCTTGACGCAGTTCTTACCCGCTGTAGGGATAAGAACCTAACTTTGAATTGGGAAAAATGCCACTTTATGGTACGAGAAGGTATTGTCTTGGTACATGTCATCTCTTAAAATGGCATAGAGGTTGATAGAGCCAAAATTGAAGTCATTTCTAATCTTCCTCCTCCTAAATGCGTCAAAGATATCCGAGCTTTTCTTGGCCATACCGGTTTTTATAGACGGTTCATCAAGGATTTTAGCAAGATTGCTAGACCTTTGACTCTCTTATTGGCTAAGGACACAACATTTGATTTTGACTCAACTTGCATGGAAGTGTTCGAGTCTTTGAAACACTCTCTCATTTCTGCGCCCATTCTTTCATCTCCAGACTGGACGCATCCTTTCGAAATTATGTGCGACGCATCAGATTTTTCCATTGGTGCTGTTCTTGGACAGCACATTAATAAGATGCCGCACGTGATTTATTACGCTAGCCGGACATTAAATGAGGCCCAACTAAACTACACAACAACAGAAAAAGAGTTTTTAGCAGTTGTGTTTGCACTTGAAAAATTTCGGCCTTCTTTAATCGGCTCTCCAGTCATTGTGTATACGGATCATTCAGCTCTTCTCCACCTTTTTGCGAAGAAGGATGCTAAATCGAGGCTAATACGTTGGATGCTCTTGCTACAAGAGTTTGACCTTGTCATAAGGGACAAAAAAGGATGTGAAAACGTAGTGGCCGATCACCTTTCACGACTTCCTTCTTCGCCTACACTTGAGCTTCCAATCACTGATGTTTTTCCCGATGAGCAACTCTTGACCGTTTCTTGCGAACCATGGTTCGCCGATATTGTAAACTACTTAGCCACCGGCTTGATACCTAAAGATTGGTCGAAACAAAATAAACTTCGATTCTTGTCCCAAGTAAAGCATTTTTACTGGGATGAACCTTATCTTTTTAAATACTGTTCCGACCAAATCATTCATCGGTGTGTACCAAAAAATGAGGTTAAGAGTGTGCTGTCTTTTTGCCACGATCAAGCATGTGGCGGGCACTTTGGCCCAAAGAAGACAGCCAAGAAAATCTTGCAGTGTGGTTTCTATTGGCCACGACTCTTCAAGGATGCATATGAATACTGCAAGACATGCTCCCGGTGCCAACACTTGGGCCGGATATCGCGGAGAAACGAAATGCCGCTCCAACCAATTTTGGTTGTGGATGTTTTTGATGTTTGGGGTATAGACTTCATGGGACCATTTCCTAACTCTTTTGGAAATGTGTATATTCTTTTGGCTGTTGACTACGTTTCAAAGTGGGTCGAGGCTGTGCCTAGCCGAACGAACGACAACAAGGTTGTGGTTCGCTTTCTGAAAGAACACATCTTTTCTCGATTTGGGCACCCTCGCGCGATAATAAGTGATAATGGTTCTCACTTTTGCAATAGGACTTTTGAGTCCTTAATGCGCAAATATTCTATCACCCATAAGCTGTCAACGCCATACCATCCCCAAACATGTGGGCAAGCCAAGGTCTCGAATCGGCAAATTAAGCAAATCTTGGAGAAAACGGTTTCTAAAAACCGTAAAGATTGGTCACTTAAATTGATCGATGCACTATGGGCATTCCGTACTGCATACAAGACCGATCTTGGTATGTCTCCATACCGGCTTGTTTACGGGAAGGCTTGACACCTCCAAGTTGAAATTGAGCATAAGGCATTTTGGGCTATCAAAGAGTTAAATTTATCCGTAGGAGATGCGGGCAGCAATCGAAAGCTGCAATTGAATGAACTAGAAGAGCTGCGGGATGAGGCATATAATGCAGTAATTGCTAAAAACCGAGCTAAGGTGTTCCACGATAAACACCTTTTGCGAAAAATATTTAAACCCGGTCAACAGGTTTTACTCTATGATACTCGGTTACATTATCACCCCGGCAAGCTCCGTTCTAGATGGAAAGGACCTTTTATAGCCCGCACCGTTTATCCGCACGGTGCGGTCGATCTTGAAAATCCGGAGGACGGTACTTTATTCAAACTGAATGGATATCGATTGAAACCATTCCTCACGGCGGACCCATCGGAGGAGCTCATGTTTTTGCAGGAGCCGATCTACACCGATTAATTCTCCTCCACCTTCACCCCCGAATTTCCAATCAATTTTTCCAAAACATTATTTCAAATAAGTTTTGGAGTGTGTATAATTTGTAAATACATAATTCCTAAATACCATAAAAAATTAAAAAAAATTTGAAAAAGAAATATATATATATATACTTTTAGACCTAATTGAAAATTTTCAGAATTAATTAATAAATAACATTTTTTATTTACAAATAAATCCTCCTTTTGGAGGGTTTTTTCCTGCCAAATTCCATTCCCCCCTCCTATTTAAAGACCTGAGCCCTCTGATTTCTGATACCCTAAAAAAACACTTCCTCCCATAACCCTAGCCGCCTCAAGACAGTTCCTGCAGAGAGAAACCAGAGCGCCGCCTCCTCCCAACCGCGGTTCCGCCGCATAAGCCTCCTCGAGCCGCCTTTCCGCCGCCGTTCTGCCACGTCACCCCCTGGAATTTCCAGGGGAGGTAAAACTGATCAATTTCTCTCTGTTTTTAACATTTTAATTTCTGTAAACGCAAAATGACACACAGAATGCAATTTGAGAGGGATTTCTCTCCAGTTTTCTCGCACGAACTTTACGGTAGCTACTTTGCACACGAAATTGAGCGGAGGGGATGGAATTTTCTTCTCTACAACCATCCCTCTGCGTTTGCTCTACCAGATCTAGTTACCTTTTTTTATGAATCCATGGAGGATAGATGTCTCGATGACTTAGGCTATATAAAATTAAATTGGGGAGATCGCGTAATTCACATTGATAGGGATTTGATCCACGAGGTCACACTTATACCTCGTTTGCTTGCACATGACCACCCCCTCCAGTTTGAGGATTACATGCCATTGATGGGCAACGACTGCTCGAGGGAGCCGCGAAAGGGTATCCAAGCACGAACCCTTTTCGCGAATGTTTTTACTTTGTGCCGGTGGGCACAAAACAACATTTTTGGCAGCTCTCACAACACAACTTTTTTCACCCCCTCCTTACATGTGGTGCACACACTTATGACAAAGAACCCACATTTCGACATGTGCACTGTTTTGCTTCATTCTATAGGTGCGGGGAAGAGGGCTACAAACAACCCATGTCCTATGCTTGTCACCCAGCTTTGCCGTTACGTCCTCCCCGTCGAGGAATTTGAGTTTTATATGACGGGAGGAATTCCGGTTCGACCACTTGTTGAGGGCGTGTCTTCGTCCTATTGTAGATTGACTGATAGATGGTCGCGAACCGAACCGGCAGAGAATGTCCCCGCTGGCACCCCTAGCTCTAGCTCCATATCGAGCGAGGGTGAGATGACCCCTCAAGAGCATGCACGCTTAATGAGAAGAACGGTGAGAGGAATTGATTCTTTGAGGTAAGAGTTTAGGACAACGGCACGAGAGCACGACCGTCGACTGACGGAGATTGAGAGGGGTATTCAAACCCTATTGGAAAGGGAGGAGCGATCACGTTCACGCTCAAGGGCGCGATGTGGGGCCGGGCAATGAAGGCACTGCTTTGCTTAAGTTTGGGGGAGATGGTGTATATAGTTATCTTTTGCATTGCATTGCATATTTTCATTTTTGTATATATTTTTCTTTCCCTTTTGCATATTTAATTTCTGCATTGCATCTTTATATAAAAATCATAAAAATTTGAAAAATAAAAAAAATTATAAAAAGAAAAACCCATAAAAATTGAAAATTTTCAAAAATTAAAAAAATTAATGTATTTAATTTTGGCGAATTGACTTGAGTTTGACAAATAGGTCAACTGGCTAGGAACAACTAGATCTTAGACTGAGTAAATTTAAAACCTTAAAAATAACCTTTCTTAAAGTTTAACGGTAGAAAGTATATGTCTTTATAGTTTATTTAGAAATAGGCAAATTTTAAGTTCATTTCTTGGGCTAAGTTGAAACAAAGGAAAAGTGTTGATATTTTTATTAGAGTATAAATTTGAAAAATAATTCCTAGCTTAAGTCTAGATTCTGAAAATGTATACCCTACAAATTGCACAATCACGCACCTTGAAACTTGGAATGGTAGAGGAGACCTTGAAATGCTCTTGTCTAAAGTCCTTAGTACGAAGAAAATGAAAAAAAAATACAAGTGTGAATAAAGAAAAAAATGAACACTGGTTTTTGTGATTACTTAAGGCTGAAAAAATAGAAAAATATTTAGCGAAGGTGCTTCATCACCTAGTGCCTTAGACCAACTGGTTTGGGAGTCACTGCTAAAGCCTTGGGTATTGCAAGACTAGGAAGTACGCTTTAAAGTGCTAACACATCTTGTAATCGGTTGCTGGTACCTCAAGAAGTATTAACGGTCGCATGAAGGATGTGTAAGATAAATTCAATTAAAAATTCACAAATTAACAAGTGCTTTGGACAACGGACAAGAGTATGATTGCTTGATTTGAATTTCCAAGTGTAGGGGTGACTTATACACACACGTAGGGGTATGTGATTGGGATTTAGATGAGAGAAAGGAGTGCAGAATAGAACTTGTATCTTTAATAGTGTTGATAAAAATTCCTAAGTGGAGATGGAACCCTAGAAGGAAAACTTAAGAGATGCCGAAAGCTAAGTAGGTCTGCAGAACATATATAATCTTAAGTTAAATGATGAGGAAGTGCGAAGAATATGGTGGATAATTTACGAGTCAACGATAATAGAATTCCTTGTTAGAAGACTTACTTGGAGAATAAAAGTCGATAGGCCAAATTGATAGGATTTTGTGGGTAGTATCCGCTGAAAACCCTCAGGAGACAACACTCCTCCTACTAGGGACACCTAGAGGTTTAACGGCTTCTTGCACGAGCTCAGTGCAATCGCGTTTCCCTGCGAAAGTGCGGTTAGTTTTTTTATCGAGAATAAAAAAAAATAATAATAAGTTTGCTCGAGGACGAGCAAAATATAAGTTTGGGGGTATTTGTTCATATCATAATATTGCATTTTATATTCCACATTCTAATGCATTTTACAATAAAAATAGGTGCTTTTGACCCATGTCTGCTGCATAGTACAGGTTACAGGTTCTTGGAGCAAAAACAGTGAAAAAGACAAAAGACGGCTCAAAAGAGAGACTTTTGACCAACAAATAAAAGGATCTTAGTCAAGCCTAGACGAAGAACAGTTCACAATTAACAAGGCAACGCAAGGTCCAAGTTTACAAAGCGAACGGTTAAAAATCCATTGCAAATTGTTCACTGGAGATCTGGAACCAATGTAGAAGCCCAATTGATAAAAGAACCAAAGAATCAGAAGCCCAAAAAGACCCAGAAGCAAACCCCAAATTTTCAGATAGTGGTCTCATAAATGGGCCACGGAACCATGGCCCAAGCCTACCCATGCCGCGGTTCCACGGCCAGAAGAAGCCCGGAGTTCGTAAAATTTTACCAAAATGTTTATGCGGCGCTGAAAAGATTTTCTAGGGGTATTTTTGTAATTGCAGACATGCGAATCAATTGTAAACCTAGGGTTTCTATGTCCTATAAATAGAACCCAAACCATTGTATTTTTCTATGCCTCTATTCATCAATAAAATTTCAGTTTCTTTGAAGATTGGAGTGCATCAATCGTAAGTGGGTTATTTTTCTGCCCTAGCTTTAATTTTCAATTTCTGCCCTAGGTAAATTCTTTTCTTTCCCTAGTTTAATTTAGTTTAGAATTTTTTATTAACTTGCCGTAGATCTTTCTTCTCTTTAATAAAAAAAAAATCAAAAAAAAATCATATCTTTCTTAGATCCCTCAATGATTTCCTCGCTTGTTAGGGTTAGGAATAGGGAAGGGTTTGAGAGATGAAGATCTCTCATCTCTTTTCTTTGCCAATCTTTTATGAACATTAGGACTCCATGCATACTTTCATCTTCCGCTCCCTACGGCACTCTACCCTTGAGGTAACGGTGATCCGTAGTATAAAAGACCGGAGTTGTAAGTTTTCCATGGAGGTTAGGGTAAAGATTAAGAAAGGAAGGACAAGGATCTAGAGGAAGAAACATCTTCCCAATCATCCTAATCCCCTTTATCAATATTTACCATAACCCCTAATATGATATATAATTAAAGGCATTGGAAAGAGATATAGATCTTTATTTACCAAACTTTACCTAAACCTAATCCTACCAAGTTTCTAATCCTAGTATAACACAACCTTGTTTTCAGATCTAATTAAAAGACCATTTGGAATTAACTCGTAAGAACTTTAAAGAGATTTACAACATCCCTGTGGACCGTCCCGTATTCACCGGCTAGCTGCAAAGTGACGCCGTTCTTGATTGCGGTAAATTATTTTTGATCGTAAAAACCTCTCTAAATCACAGCCTCTTTGGCCTTCTTCTCAAGTATTCTCCGAAGGAATTCAGCATCAGTTTCCTGCTCACGGCGCTGCTCCGAGGATGTCTCCGGGCTTGCTTTCGGCCCCGAAAGTGCGGCCATAGCTGTTAGGATCTCCTGGAGCTTTTGTTGTTGCTGCTCCGAGTCTTAGTCACTGATCGCGTAAGCGGTCGATGACCTGTGGAGATACGGCTATCCTCTTTTTTGGACGCCATATAGACGATATACACCACCATGCCCCCAGACTTGGGGCGTTTGGGCTCAGTGCCCTTGACGTTTGTCGCAGACATGGGAATTTTCTCCGGCCTTCTCCTCTTATGGGCGGTCGAAGTTGAGGGGGCCGTTATAGTGGGCATCCAAGTAGCTGTCGCCTTCTATGGCTTAACCGGGCAGTTCTCTTCTTGCCGAACCTTCATCTTTTCCTGTCGGCAGAGATAGTCTTGATTTATCACGGAGTCCTGGAACTGTCGCCAAACCTTATAGATTTTAGCGGACAGTCGTTGAGGGGCGGCTCTAACTTCACCTTAGTAGCGTTCTCCATGGGTGGAGGAGATTTCTTCAGCACGGCAGTCGGAGAGTTCTTACGAACCCTCCTTAGTGGTTCAAAGCTGTTCCCAGTTGGGACAGCAGCATCAACATCCACCGTTGGAGCCGGCGGAGTCAGTCCAGAAGGAGAGCTGCCCCCAGCCTTCCTTACTCGGTGCCAGTGGCGACGTCGAGCGTGTCGAGCCGACGGTACTGGCTCAGATATGGGGACGGCTTCATCATGCCCCCTTTCTTGGTCAGAAATTGTCGTTGTCAGCCTATTGAAGACTAATGTCCGCTGAGTGGGGATGGCCAACCTATCGAAGGTAGACTTCCGAGTAGGGGAAGCAACCTTGCTGATCTCGTCGGGAACAGGAGTTGAAGTGGTCAGTCTTATGGTGACCGACCCCTTTGCAGGAGAAGCCGCCTTGACGACTTCGGGAGCAGGGATGGCTATCCTCTTCAGAATAACCCTTTCTGGAATTGCAGACTTCTTCATAGGCCCACATGGATTTTAGCCCAATCTGGAAAAGACCGAGGCATTTGGTTTGGGCGACCCGTTGAGAGGGGCCGCAGTAGTTGCAAGCCGATCAAAGACCGAATTCTTCGGAGCTTCTTGTAATGGTACAGGAGTGCTAAAGCTCATTGGCGGGAGCATGGTCCTGAAGAACAATCCAGTGGTGGCCTGAGTGACCTGTTCCACCGGCATAGCGAAGATGGAGGCCACTTGGGGCCCGTAATTCACTCCTCCTGACAGGACGGGGTGAGAATTGCAGTTGCAGTTAGTGCAGGTTGAAGCCATTGATCTTCTGTTTTCTGCACAGAGCAAGACACCAAATCTTAGTACCTTAAATCCAGGGGTAACCACAGCAAACCGCGATTCGTTCGCGAAACATGACACAAGAAGTGTGGAGTGGAAAGAGGAAGAGGTCCCACCGGGCATGCCAGAATCTGTTCCCCTTCGAAAGACGCGGCGAAGACGCGATGAACGTCTAGCCTGAATTTCGGGGCAGATACTAATTGGTGTCATCCGTCCACCTATCCGAAGATGCCAAGTTGATTTATGGCACCATGCATCGAAGGTTTAAACGGATGCGGCCGATGTAGCAGACTTCGTTAGATTTCCCCCCGCTTGAGGGGTTTTTGATTATGGGGATGCTCTTCCCTGCAGGCGCAAACCCCTGCAGTTAATTACACTACCGCATCGCGGTAACAACTTTCTCCTTCTCCATATGGTCACTTCGTGTCGTGGGTGTTTGTTTTGTGTTTGGTTGCCCGTGGATTGTATACGGAGACTAATTTATGTTGTCGCCTGTAGGGCGTGGACTAGTCCAAATCTGTATCTTTTTTAGATTTGGGTTTGGGGGGTTGGGTTTAAGGATACGTTAGCCTCATTTGAGACTAAGATCAACTTAACGGGATCATTTAGATCCAACAAAAGAGTATTTGAACTCTATCGTTTAGTTTAAGAACATTGCGGTCGATTAGTTTAAGGACATTACGGTCCATTGTTTGTTTAAGGACATCTCGGTCCAATGTTAGTTTAAAGACATTGCGGTCGAGGTTAAGGACATCATAGTCCATAGGTTTAAGGACCCCATAGTCCAATGTTAGTTTAAAGATATCACGGTCAAGGTTAAGGACATCATAGTTCATGGGTTTAAGGACCCTACAGTCTAATGTTTGTTTAAAGACATCACGGTCAAGGTTAAGGACATCATAGTCCATGGGTTTAAGGACCCCACAGTCCAATGTTAGTTTAAAGACATCACGGTCAAGGTTAAGGACGTCATAGTCCGTGAGTTTTAAGACCTCACAGTCAAGGTTAAGCCCGTGAGTTTAAAGACCTCACAGTCAAGGTTAAGGACATCATAGTCCGTGAGTTTAAAGACCTCACAGTCAAGGTTAAGGACATCATAGTCCATGAGTTTAAGGACCCCACAGTCCAGTTTAAAGACGTCATAGTCTATGAAATGTATGGTTGTCGGGACCCGTCACCTCTCTGAAGACGTTGAAGGATTTCAACGACAAATATCAGAGGAGTTCAGAAATGTACTCTTGAACCAAAGTTGATTAGGAGACCTGTAGTCCAATTTGGAACTAAGATCAATTAATTAGATTATGAGCACATTGGCTCAGTTAAATTTGAATTGAGGACTTATGGCCAATTTGGGCTAAGTCCAATTAGATTGGAAATATTGGCTCTTTGTTGGACCATTAACACTTATCTGGGTTCAAGCCCACATTATTTAGCAATGCAAAACAAGAGTTTGAAGGCTTTGGTAACATTTTTGGTCTTTGACTGGGCATTGAACATTATAGCTCTGAATTTTACTCAATTTTAAGATTTAGTTAAGGGGGAGTCTTTTGCCTCTGGAAAACTAGACAATTTGGCTAAAAGTAGTGTTAAACACTAAAGAACAGTAGTGTTGAACACTAGAAATAAAGCTCTCAAATTAGTGTTTAAACACTAGGAGACAACAGTGTTAAACACTGGAAATAGGATTCTCAAATTAGTGTTAAACACTAAAAGATAATCAGTGTTAAACACTGGAAATAAAGCTCTTGAATTAGTGTTTAACACTAGAGAAGAAGGGGTCACGTGGGGACGCCCAAAGGTGGGGCCAGATCTCCTTTTACTTTGTTCTGCAGATAAGTGTTAAACACTTTTAATTTTTAGCCATCACGTGTGGGCACGTGATAGGCACTCATGCACTGATCTGTTAAGGCATTTATTAGGGGTCACGTGGTAACACGTGAGAGCGCCCAAAGCCCACATTTCCTTTGCTTTTATTCTCTTTGTTTTGGAGGTCACGTGGGGGCACGTGAGGCATTGCCCAAAGCCTTTTCCTTTTCATTTTTTGGGGATCTTTTCAGGGGTCACGTGGGGCCAAGTGACCTTAATTCTTTGCATGCATGGAGATCTTTTAAGTTTCCTTATTTTTAAGAATTAAATTCTCTGTAGGGTTAAACCCTAATTATGATTTTGGAGGAATTAAATTCCTATTGTGAAAGAATTAAATTCTTATGTAGGGTTAAACCCTAATTTCTTTTTTGGGGAATTAAATTCCCATATATGTAAAAGAATTAAATTCTTGTATAGGGTAAAACCCTAATTTCATTTTAGGAGGAACCAAGTTCCTGTAAATTTGAGAGAATTAAATTCTCAATTAGGGTTTAAACCCTAGTTCTGTCTATCTTGAAGGAATTAAATTCCTGTAAATTTAGGAGAATTAAATTCTCATGTAGGATTAAACCCTAGTTTTATCTTGGAGGAATTAAATTCCTATAAATTTAGGAGAATTAAATTCTCATATAGGGTTAAACCCTAGTTTTATCTTGGAGGAATTAAATTCTTATGAATTTAGGAGAATTAAATTCTCATATAGGGTTAAACCCTAGTTTTATTTTCGAAGGAATTGAATTCCTATGAATTGGGAGAATTAAATTCTCTAAACTCAATTCCCCCTCTAAGTTTTGGATCTGCATGGCAAAATCTCAACCCGATGAGAATTAAATTCTCAACCTATGGGGAGATTTGCTTCTGCAGATCTTCAACCAGAGAAAGAACTAAGTTCTTTTGTAGAAGAGTTAAACTCTTAGATTGAGAATTAAATTATCTTTTGTTTTGTGAAGCTTTGATCTCTTTTCTTTTTCTCACCTAGGGTTTTCTTTCTTGAGAATTAAATTCTCCTTCATTTTCTCTTTGCTATTTTCCTTTAGAAAATTTCAAAATCCCAAAATTTCCCCCTTCTCTTCTCTTGTCTCCTATTTATAGGAGAAAGAAAAGAATCAATTTGTTTAGTAAATCTCTCATTGAAAGAATTTTTTTGTTTTCATAACTAATATGATCATTTAGATCACACAGTGAATTTTATTCACCATTGGATTTTCAATCCAAAAGATATTTTGTTTGTTATTTCTGGTGAAATTTAGGGTAATCTTTCCTTATCTAAAATGTTTCCATAAATTGGTGATTTTTAATCACCCTTGGATTTTTAATCCAACGGTTCCCCATAATTCTTTTTCGTTTGGAAAGATTTAGAGAAATTTAGAATTAAATTCTATTAAGTTTTAAGGCTTTCAAAGCCTGACCCTTGGTCACGTGTAAGCACGTGACCCCCATTTGGGTCCTCCTTCAGCCGTTTGTTTTCGTTTCTGTTTGATGAGAATTTAACCATCACGTGTCAACATGTGACCATTGGTCACGTATGAGCACGTGATACCTCATTGAGGTAATTCCTGATTTTTAGAATTAAATTCTATTAAGTTATAAGGATTTCAAAGCCTGTCACGTGCTGGCACGTGACCTTTGGTCACGTGTGAGCACGTGACCCCCAATTGGGCCCTCCTTCAACCGTTTGTTTTCATTTCTGTTTGATGAGAATTTAGCCATCACGTGTCAACACGTGACCATTGGTCACGTGTGAGCACGTCATGCCTCATTGAGGTAATTCCTGATCTTTAGAATTAAATTCTATTAAGTTATAAGGCTTTCAAAGCCTGTCACGTGCTGGCACGTGACCCTTGGTCACTTGTGAGCACGTGACCCCCCATTGGGTCCTCCTTCAGCCGTTTGTTTTCATTTCTGTTTGATGAGAATTTAACCATCACGTGTGAGCATGTGACCATTGGTCACGTGTGAGCATGTGATACCTCATTGAGGTAATTCCTGATTTTTAATCAGGAAACAGTTGGTACCAGTTCAGAAGGGGGAAAACCCTAAGTTCTTACTTTCGGGGGCAATTCTGAGGACGAAATACCCCTCAACCCTTTCTTTAAAGACTCCACCTCCGAAAAAGAAGAGGAGGAGAAGATCTGCGAGAATATTTAACTGCGTAACCGCACGCTGCCTGAAAAGACCTCGGGCCTACAAACAAAGGTTCAAGCAAAAAAGACAAAGGGAAAAAGAAAATCTCTGAGGAAATTGCCCTCGACGTTGGAGTTGTCAAAGAGCTCGTACTAAGGGACCCGCCTATGAAAAATAAGGTGGATTACAATGTCCTAGCACATCTGAGAAAAATACCCTCACAGCTGAGCATATTGGAAGCTCTCCTCTTGTCCAAAGAGGCACGTGAGTCTCTGATCAAGGTATTACAAGAGCCCGATCACTTCCAAGATTTCCTTGCAGAAGAGAAGATGAAAGATGAACTGACAGAGGTCTACATGGCTGACATTACATTCAGCGATGAAGATCTCCTTCTCGGTACGTGCGAACATAATCGCCCGTTATACATCACCGGGTACTGCCACGACATCAAGATAGGGAAAATCCTTGTCGACAACGGATTCTCCGTCAACCTTCTCAATGTGAGAGTGCTGAAGGAGATTTGCATGAACGTTCAGCACTTAGCCCGAGACAAAATTACAATCTCCGGGTTCGACTCACAGTCCTCACTGACGCTAGGGTCCATAATACTGACGTTACGTTTCGGTTTGCTCGTCACTGACATCAAATTTCATGTCATTGACACCAAGATTAGCTATAACGCTTTGCTCGGCAGGCCCTGATTGCATGAGTACAACGTCATCCCTTCTACACAATATCAGTGTATGAAGTATTTCAAGGACGGCTTGGAATGCACCGTCACAGGGGAGCTAAATCCATTCTCCGTAAACGAGTTCCGAAAATATGAAGACATAAAGTACTTCCTATCAGACTTCGAAGATATAGAAAGGCGTCATAAGCCGGAGGATAAACAGAAGTCCGTCACCACTATCCCGATCTTTTGGAGCGATTTTGAGGAAGATGAAGAAATAGTCTACTCGGGGCAACCCCAGAAAGAAAACAACAGGCCCGGACCATCTACCCTTATTCTGGTCTTTGGCAGCGACTCTGAGGACGAGGCCAACGCAGTGTTCTCCATCCGCCCGTTAGTGCAAACCCCGACGAAGAAGATTAGAGTCTGCAAATCACAATGGCTCCGCTTCGGCACTATAAGGAACTTGATGCGCTCGATACATACAGCGTACAAGAACTACAGACTTTGTATGTCCCTCCCAGGCGTAGAGGTGAAAATGCAATCCTCTTCTATGTTTCCCCCAATCAGAGCAAAGCTCTGTTTTGAATTTCAAAATTCAAAAATTGAAGCAACGCTTCAGATCCTGCGCGCTGCGCGCCACGTGTCAAAAGTAGACACGCCAGCGGCAGGAGCGCTGCGCCCTGGGCAGCGCACCCCCAATCAGAGCAAAGCTCTGTTTCAAAATTCAAAATTTAAAAGTTGAAGCAACGCTTCAGATCCAGCGGTCTGCGCTGCGCGTCACGTGTCAAACACAGGTGCGCTAGCACAGTTGCGCTGCGCTCTACGTTGCGTGCCCACGTGTCTAACACAGGTGCGCTAGCGCAGTTGCGCTGCGCGCCACGTGTTAAACATGGGTGCGCCAACACTGGAATTAAAATTCCCCCACCGTTAGATCAAAAGATATATTAATAATAAATTATTAATTAATTAGAACTAAAGTTCTGTTATGGAAAGATTTCTCAATCTTGTTAAAACAAGAAGATTATTTTTTGTAAAACAGAAGCCTTAGGATTAAAGAATCAACGGTGGGAAATATTCCCAAATCAATCAGAGAAAGATCTCTTAAAACTGATTTAACAAATTAATTGGCCCTATATAAAGGACCCTAGACTTCAAGTCTAAAACATATATAGAATACAGAAGAAGAGAGAAAAAGAACCCTCTGCAAAAAAAAGAGCAAGCTCTTAAGAAAAAGAAGATTTTTCTTCATCTTCAAGGTAAAGAACTATGTTCTTGAACAATAGAGATGAAATCATCTCATTAAAAAAAAAAGAACCCTCTTCTAAAACGATCATAGATTTGAAAAAAGACCAAGGTCTTTGATAAAAAGAAAAAGATCAAAAGATCTAATCATAAAATAATAAAAGAAGTATTTTACTTCATTCACAGATCTTTTGATCTATAAAGGCAGAGCTTTTTATAAAAACAAGAACTTTTGTTCTTGGATCTTGAGGCAAAGCCTCTTTTGAAGAACAAAAATCTGTTCTTTAATCTCAGAATTGATCAGATGCGCTTTGCGCTATTAAAAAGTGCCTTTCACTCATGAACTGTGCCCTTGCCACGTGTCAACCAGAGACACAATCTGCGCCTTGCGCTTCTGAAACAGCGCACTGCGCTCATGGGCTGGCGCTTAGCGCCAAGCGCGCCACGTGTCACTCACTGGTGCGCCAACAGACTAGCGCAACACGCTCATAAATTAAAAGCGCAATGCGCTAATAAGCTAGCGCTTAGCGCTAAGAGCGACACATGTCCCCTTCGTGTGCGCTACCCGACAGGAGCGCAATGCGCTCTTTAACTGGCGCAAAGCGCCTGATGCGCCACGTGCCACGTGGCGCGCTGTCAGAACACACTTTGTTCTGATGAATGCTATGCATTCAAAACAAGACAAAAAATGTCAGTACCCAATGCTTAGCATTATTAAAAGGGCCGAGTCCAAATAAAGGCTTAATAGCCAGAACAATAAAAGGTTAAACATTTATTGGACTTAGCCCAAGATTGGCCGTAAGTCCTCAACTCATATCAACTGAGCCCATATGCTCATAAACCTTTCAACAGACTTTAGTCCCAAATTGGACTATAAATCTCCCAACCAAAATTGGTTCAAGGGTACATCTCTGAACTCCTCTAATATTTTTCGTTGTAATCCTTCAACGTCTTCAGAGAGGTGACGGGTCCCGACAACCAAACATTCTACGGACTATGGGGTCCTTAAACTCATGAACTATGATGTCACTAACCTTGACTGTGAGGTCTTTAAACTCACGGACTATGATGTCCTTAACCTTGACTGTGAGGTCTTTAAACTTACGGACTATGATGTCCTTAACCTTGACTGTGAGGTCTTTAAACTCACGGACTATGATGTCCTTAACCTTGACTGTGAGGTCTTTAAACTCACGGACTATGACGTCCTTAACCTTGGACCACCATGTTCTTAAACTAGTAATCGACCGCAATGTCTTTAAACTAAACAGTAGAGTCCAAATGCTCTTTTGTCGGATCTAAATGATCCCGTTAAGTTGATCTTAGTCGAAAATTAGGCTAACGTATCCTTAACAAACGTGTAAGTTGATCTTAGTCTCAAATAAGGCTAACGTATCTTTAAACCCAACCCCTAAACCCTAATCTAAGAAGATACGGATTTGGACTAATCCACGCCCTACGGGCGACAACATAAATTAGTCTCCGTATACAATCTACGGGCAACCACAAACAAAACAAACACACACGACATGAAGTGACCATCTGGAGAAGGAGAAAGTTGTTACCGCTATGCGGTAGCGTAATTAACTGCAGGGGCTTGCGCTTGCAGGGAAGAGCGTCCCCACAATCAAAAACCCCTCAAATGAGGGGGAATCTGACGAAATCTGCTATATCGGCCGCATCCGTTTAAACTTTCGATACACGGTGTCATAAATTAACTTGGCGTCTTCGGAGAGATGGAAGAATAGCACCAATTAGCATCTGCCCTCAGATTCAGGCAAGACAGTTCGTCTTCCCGGTTTCCGGAGGGGAACAAATTCTGGCACGCCCGGTGGGACCTTTTCCTCTTTCCACTCCACACTTCGTGTGTCGTGTTCGCGAACCAATCGCGGTTTGTTGATGGTTGCCCTTGGGTTTCGAAGTACTAAGATTTGGTGTCTTTCTCCGTGCAGAAAAAGCAGAAGATCAATGGGTTCAAACTGCACTAACGGCAATAACTCTCACTCCGTCCTTGCTGGAGGAGTGACTTACGGGCCCCAAGCGGCCTTCCTTTTCAAGATGCCAGTAGAGCAGGTAACTCAAGCTGCTAGACTATTCTTCGGGACCATGCTCCCACCCATGAGCTTCAACGCCCATGTACCGTCATAAGAAGCTCCCAAGAAGTCGGTATTCGATCGGCTTGCTATTACTGCGGCCCCTCTCAACGGGTCGCCCAACTCCACTTCCTCAGGTTTTAACAGATTAGGCCAGAGCTCCAACGGGCCCATGAAGAAGCCTGCAATACCAGAAGGCATTATCCCGAAGCGGATAGCCATCCCTGCTCCCAAAATCGTCAAGGCGGCTTCTCTTGCCAAAGGGTCGGTCTTCACAAGACTAACTATTTCTGCTCCCGTTCCAGGCGAAATCATCAAGGTTGCTTCCCCTACTCGGAAGTCTGCTTTTGATAGGTTTGCCGTCCCCACTCAACGGGCGTCGGTCTTTATGAGGCTGATACCAGCGACTTCTGACCAACACAGGGTGCATGAGCAGGTCACCCCTACGGCTGAACCAACTCCAATCGCACGACATGCTTGCCATCGTCACTGGTGCCGGGTAAGGAAGGCTGGGAGCAACTCCCCCTCTGGGCTAACTCCGCCAGCTCCGACGGTGGAAATCAATGCTGCTATTCCGACTGGGAATAGCTTTGAACCGCTAAGGAGGGTGCACAAAAACTCGCCAATTGCCGTATTGAAAAGATCTCCTCCACCTGTGGAGAATGCCCCAATGGTGAAGCTGGAGCAGCCCCCTCAACAGCTGTCCTCTAAAATTTACAAGGTCTGGCGTCAAGTCCAAGACTCCGTGATGGATCAAGACTATCTCCGCCGACAGAAAAAGATGAAGGTTCGGCAAGAGAAGGACTACTCTGTCAAGCCACAAAAAGCGATAGCTACTTGGGTGCCCACTACAATGGCCCCCTCGACTTCGACCGCCCACAAAAGAAGGAGGTCAGAGAAGATCCCTATGTCTTTGGCAAATCGCAAAGACACTGAATCTAAATGCCCTAAGTCTGAGGGCATAGTGGTGCACACTGTCTATATGGCATCCGGGAAAGAGGATTGTCGCACTTCTATGGGTCACCGACCGCTCACCCGATCCGTAACAAGGGTCGAGGAACAACAATAGCAGAAGCTTCAAGAAATTCTGAATGCAATGGTTGCGCTCACCGGACCAAAAGAAAGCCCGGAGGCGTCATCGGAGCAGCGTTATGAACAAGAAACCGATGCTGACTTCCTTCGCAGAGTCCTCGAAAAGAAGGATAAAGAGGCCACAGAACAAACGGCTAATATAAAGCAAATGGCTTTTCTCTTCCAAGACATGATCGGGATGATATTACAGCCGGATCCTCCAGCTGAAGACCCTCCGATCATTATTGAAGATGACCAATGGGAGACGTCGAACCCTCCTCCAGCTCTTTCAGCAGCCAAGGAAGAAACTATTTCCAAGGCCGCCCTGGATGACTATATTTCTCAATAAATACGAGTTCACCAGGCAAATGAAGCGGCTGGGCAAGTCGTTAAAACTGGGCGACCATATCCAGGTTGGTACGATCAAATAAGGTACCCACCGAGATATACGATCCCTAAATTCCATGTATACAAAGGGACAGGCAATCCCCATCAACATGTCGCTCAGTTCAGAGCTCTTTGCGATAATACCGGCGGTGACGACAAATTGTTACTTTGTCAGTTCGTCGGCAGCTTGGTAGAGATGGCGTTTGAATGGTATTAAGAGCTGCCTGACAACTCTGTCAAAACATTTGCGGAGATGGAGCTACTGTTTACTCAAAGATTTGCAAGCGCCAGCGAGTGCACCCTAATAACGGCATTGATCGATGCCAGGGTGAAGTCGGGTGAGACGTGGGTTTAGTACGTAATCCGATGGCGAAATTTGTGGTCAAAATGCGAACAGTGCATCGAAGAAGCACCCGCGGTGGGCATGTTCGTGGGCACCCTAGACCCTCATGCAACCATTTCACAGTTCATGATGTTCTTCAAACCGACCACATTCCAAGCTTTAATCGACAAGCTGGCCCAAATAGACCAGATGGGTCATAGGCCGTCTCCTTCAAAGACGGATCCTCGGATTGAAAAAGGGAAAGGAAAAGCAACTTTCGTTGCCAATACTCAACAAAAGCCGAGCAACTTAAAACCGGTTGTTCGCCAAAACAACGTGCGTCCACGTCCATCCCTCAAGAAGAGACTAGGACGACCTTACTCGTTTCCCCAGGATAAAACGAAAAGACTGTTTGAGCTGGCAGTGCGCAACAGACTCATCAATCTGCTGGGTCCAAAACGTCCGTTGCAGCCAGGCGATGTCAAAAATCCTAATTACTACCCTTACCACCAAGCAGTAAGCCATCCGATCGAAGATTGCTTCGTCTTCAAAAATTGGGTTGAAGACCAATATCAACAGGGCAAGTTCGCGCTGTCCGAAAACTGGAAAGTGAACCTGCCACAACCTCATGCCCCTAAAAAGGAGGACACTCCGGGGGCATCATGCTCCTTTATAGAAGAAATTCCATGGGAGGTCACTTTTTCAACCAAAACTAAAAGAATGCTGAAGGATCTCCAAACGTGTCCGGCAATCAGGTGGAAAAATCCACTGGAACCCGAAATTGTCGAGAGAATGCTAAAACCGCGCCCAACTCCAAAGATCGGTGGTGATAGCCAAAACACACACACCCAGCCATCGAAATCTTCGAAAAAGAAGAAGAAGCCCGTGAAGCCTGGTGACAAGCGCACGGACCTACAAAAGCAGATTGACGCATTGGAAGAGTATAACCAGAAGACGCAGACTCCAGTCACACTCCAAGAGTTTCTCAGCCACGTCCTTGAGAACAAAGATAATGGAGAAGACTCATCGAGTGAATCTGAAGATTACGTAGCAAGATGCCATGTGATCTATCACTCGTTAATAGACAATGAGGAAGCTCCTTGCATCGAGAAACTGGGGGCAGGATCGAAGCTAAAACCCTTGAAGCCGTTTGACGAGATGATCGACTTGCTACTGAACGAAGCCCGTCAGAAAAGAAAAACCAATCGAGAGCGTGAACTGGCTATATTCGAAAAAGCCAAACGCCGACGACTGGAGAAAAAGGTCGAAACACCCCAACTGAAGCAAAGCATCCCTACCGCTAGCAAAAGCAATCTTAAAGTAAGGAAACGATTCACTAGGGCCCTGGCAATAGGAATGAAGATACCCTCTTTCAAAGGAAATTCCCCTGGCAATATACGTCTCGAAGAAGCGGACATATATCTTAACTTCTGCCTATACCACCAGAAGATTGCACACCCTACCGAGGAGTGCATAGCCTTTAAAAACTGGTGGCAGGGGTATGTTGCCTATCGACGACACGTTCAACGAGTGAGGCGCAAGGCTCGTCAGGAACAGAAAAGCACGACAGATGAGTACGAAAGAGCTGCTGGCAACTGTCACATAGCCGACACCAGGGGATCGCATGTTATCACCTTTGGAAGTGACTCTGACGAAGAAATCGCCCTCAGCCCTCTCTTCAAGGAATCCACCTCCGACGCAAAACATGCGAACATTCGTGGCAAAATCTAGCTGCATAATCATGCGTCGACTGATGACCGAAACGTCGTTAAACTACTACCAACCCGCGGCATTCTCAGGCTGACGTGGCGCAAAAAAAACGGTATGTCCATAAGCAGAAAGGGCACGGATGAAAACCCGAAAGGGCTCCGTGAGTAAAAACAGCAGGGCTACCGGTGAGTGTTTGTGAAAACCCAAAAGGGCGCAACCTCGTTAAGAGACACTTGCAAGATCCTCTCGACTTTGTAAGGAGAAACCACCTGCGTGAGATCCTTACGACTCATAAGAGAGCAACACACTTAGGGATCCCCACGATCCCTAAGGAGAAATTACACTTGCGAGATCCTCACGACTCGTATGGAGAACCCTCTTATGAGACCCTCACGGCTCATAAGATTCAAAAGTCTTAAGCTACAGAGATCTAAACCTGTTCTTAAGCAGCCCCCACAACCTCCAATACTGCCCTACAAGCGGCTCAATGTTGACCCTTGTATACAATCCACGGGCGCGAATAAACATTTCCCTAACAAAGTCCCATCCGTGACTAGGGATATGTCTACACGGTGAACAGCCCTTGTAAGTCCTCTCGACTTATAAGGAGAAAACTCTCTTGTAAGATCCTTACGACTTACGAGAAGCCATACACTTAGGAGTCCTCACGATTTCTAAGGAGAAAACGCACCTACGAGATCCCCATGACTCGTAGGGAGAAATACCTTTATGAGACCCTTACGGCTCATGAAGTCAAAAACCTTAGTCGACAGGATCCTAACCCTGTTCGTTAAGCCACCTTTGTTCGATATCGACAAAGGAAAATGATGATTCGCTCCTGCCAATATTCCAGTTGTAGCGGTGCTGATGCCGAAATCGGTGTCCAGTTCCAAGCCTGCAGCAAAGAAACTAGCAAGCCACATATGCATGCGAAATAGCCGAAATGATTGGACAACTTGCAATAAAAAACAGCGAGTAAAAATAAAACAAAATAGACGAAATGATTGGGCAACTCGCAATAAAAAACGGCGAGTAAAAATAAAACAAAATAGCCGAAATGATTGGGCAACTCGCAATAAAAAACAGCGAGTAAAAATAAAACAAAATAGCCGAAATGATTGAGCAATCGCGACCTTCGCGATAAAAAAAAGCTGAAATGATAGAGCATCGCGGAAAGAATTAAAAAAATAATGATGAAAGAATGAAACTTTTTGCCCTACAGGTGAGATTACATCGATCTCTGTATACAATCCAGGGGCACAAACAAAGAGAGAACCATATAATCCCACCAGGCTCCATCAGAAAGAGAGCCAAGTCTCGACGGTCACATCTGCATCCCGGAAAGCCAACAACAACGCTCCTCCTTATGCCAGCAAGGCATAAAAGAGACACAATGAAACAAAGTAGAGTAACGGCAAAATCCCAGCTCCACCTCAGCATTCGTCTCGTTACAGCAAATGCAATGTCAACAATGGCGTTCCTTCACAGTCCAGCAGGATGCAGACGCAACATCAACAAAAGACCTCACGGTCAAAACAAAACGAAACAAAGGCCAAATGCCTAGCTTCAGGATCTTGACGGTAACTCATATAAAACCTGAAAGACTACCGGAGATCATCCAACGTGGAGTGGTCACCACCTCGACGTTTGTCTCGATACAGCAGACGAGATGTCACCACAGCGTTCTTCCTCCAGCAGAATTAAGACGCGACAATAAAACAACGGAGCCATGGTAAAGTCCCTAGTTCCAGGTCTCGACGGTTCATCAACAACCTAGATACAACCTCGATGTTCGTCTCGATACAGCAGACGCAATGCCAAAGAAAACGAAGCAAAGGCCAAATTCCTAGCTTCAGGGTCTTGACGACAACTCATATAAAGCCTGAAAGACAATCGAAGATCATCCCACACCAGCGCGGAGTGGTCACCATCTTGACGTTCGTCTTGATACAGCAGACAAGATGTCACTACAGCGTTCTTCCTCCAACAGGATTCGGACACGACAAAACAAACGAAGCAAAGGCCAAATTCCTAGCTTCAGGGTCTTGACGGCAACCCATATAAAGCCTGAAAGAAAATCGGAGATCATCTCGCACCAGCGCGGAGTGGTCATCACCTTAACGTTCGTCTCGATACAGCAGACAAGATGTCACTACAGCGTTCTTTCTCCAGCAGGATTCGGACGCGCCAAAACAACGAAGCAAAGGCCAAATTCCTAGCTTCAGGGTCTTGATGGCAACTCATATAAAGTCTGAAATACAATCGGAGATCATCTCACACCAGCGCGGAGTGGTCACCACCTCGACGTCCGTCTCGATACAGCAGACGAGATGTCACTACAGCGTTCTTCCTCCAGCAGGATTCAGATGCGACAATCAAACAACGGAGCCACGGCAAAATCCCTAGTTCCAAACCTCGACGGTCACCAGCAACCTAGAGATAACCGCGACATTCGTCCCGATACAGCAGACACAATGCCAGCAAACGAAGCAAAGGTCAAATTCCTAGCTTCAGGGTCTTGACGGCAACTCATATAAAACCTGAAAGATTATCGGAGATCATCCCACACCAGCGCGGAGTGGTTATGACTCATCGGGGCACTCCAAAATGAGCCTAACCTCAAGTAAAAAGCGGCATGGAAAAATTCCTAACGCTTACTCTTCCGACGGTCAAACTGCCTAGGAGGATTGCTTGAAGACGTCTTGTCCAGCCCTCGAAGGGACCAGAGACACGACATGTCGCAAGGCTACTCGAACAAGTAAGATTGCCTAGCGAGGAATACATCAGCCAACGCGACGATACGATGGACAAAACCCTAGTACCACAGACCCTAACGGACCTCTATCGTAAAGAGCAGAGGTTATCTGTGACGTTAGGATATCCTTGCGATAAATGCTCGATTCGTCTCGACTCGTAGGGAAAAGCCTTAGGCAGCGGGGATTAAAAAACCTATTCCCTAAGCACTGGGGCCCTGCAAGTCGGTCCAAAATGGACTCTTGCATACTATTCACGGGCCACACTCTCCAAAGTCGAATCCCGACAAGGAGGGAAACAACCGCTTACGGGTCCTCTCGACTCGTAAGAGGGAAAATTCTCTTATAAGACCCTTACGACTTATAAGGGAAAACGCATTAGGAATCCTCACGATTCCTAAGGAGAAAATACACCTATGAGATTCTCACGACTCATAGGGAGAGAAGTCTTTATGAGACCCTCACGGCTCATGAAGTTGAAAAGTCTTAGGTAGCAGATCTGAACCTGCTTCCTAAGCCATCACTACCCCTCGAAGAAACCAAAATAAGGTGCTCACCCTGTCATCTGCCGGCTATGCCTGCTAAGGTAACATGCTGATAACAAAAGAAAGAAGAAAGTAGAGAGATGACACAAGACATTATGAAAGAAATGTATCTTTTATTCATGAATTCAATTGAGTACAAGCTACATCATCCGAAAGGATAAAGAAAAATGAATACAGTTTATTCAAGATTTACAAATGGCGCAAAATGCAACTATTGGGAGGGAAGCATCTTCAGTAGGCCAATCAATTGCTCACGCACTCCCCTCAGCCTTTCATCACGGTCAGCTGCCATGGCCAACTCCGTTTCAAGCTGAGCCTGTTGCTGCAAGTAAGACGAAAGTCGCTCATCAACGACCCGCCGAGCTGCCTCACGACTCTGTGCATCCTGCTCGAGGAGGTCGAGTTCCTGCCTTAGTGTTAGCCCATCAGAAATGCATCGTAAAAGGCCCTCAAAGATGGTTTTCAACTGTACAGCATTGGCGTCGACTTGAGCATGCAGTCGAGCAGATTCGCTTGAAGTCTCTTCACATTCCTTATGCTTTAAGGCCGCTTCTTGTTCAAGATGACGGAAGTAAAGGGTGCTCTGCTCGACCCACGCATCCCGTTGAGAGTTCACAGCCAGGACTTCGGGAGCAGGACGTCTGACCTCGAGCTCATACAAACAAGCCTCGATTTTCCTGCAGTGGCTAACCCAAGACTCAACGACGCCCTCATTATAAAAGTTCACGAGCGTCGCCGGCATAGGATTAACCGCGGCGGTAAAATCCGCAGCAGATGTTGGAGTCTCCACGTCGAGCTCCTCAATGTAGTCGCTCAGCATGCGCAAACTATTCACGGCGCCTTTCGAGGATGGACGTCTGAAAAAGGGCCCTGCCGGCATAATAATGTGGGACTCGAACGTGGCTGGAGTCGAAGCGACCGCTGTAAAACAAATCACAATCAGATGACGGATCAAGAAGTATTAGAGGTCCATGAACAATGGAATTTACTATACCATCTGCAGCAGGTGGCAAAGCCGGGAGGGCCGGTGGCGCAACTGTTCTCTTATCTCCTCCTTCAATCTGTAGTAATGCATTCAAGGCAAAGAAGAATCAAAAATAATTTCATTATCGGTAAAAGAAAGTGCATTAATTGAAAGCCGTATTCACCAGCGCCACTGGATGAAGCAATCTCCGACGGGAAGGAGAAGTGGGGATGCAGTACCTGGTACAGGTGGTCAAAAAGGACTCCTGCAAAAACGCGATAACGCAACGTCAATATATGAATTATACAGCCGAGAGATAAGACTGATGGGTCACAAATCCATACCTTCCAGCATTTGCGACGGTGCGAGAGAAGGTAGAGAGGTGGTCACCGTCAGGGCGGTAACTGACGGTGCTGTATCGAGTAGCGCGACATCAGCACTAGCCGCACCTGCATAGAAACAAGATAAACCCTGTCAGGAAAAATTGAAATGGATTGCAGAATAAAAAGAAGGGCGGTGACCTAAAATCTACCTGATGAGTCGCCAGCCGGAACCGTGACGAGGGTGTTACTTGATTCAACAACAGCATCTCCCTCCTCCATCGGGGTAGCCTCACCTCCCATCGCCTCGTCCTGTGACTCCACGAGAGCCGTCGTCACGCTCGCGACGCCAGGAGACGATAAAGAACCGTAGGCAGGAAGAGCGATGATCGGAGCGGTGCCTGACTCTTGAGAAAGAGCGGCCACATCGGACCCAGCGATTGCACCCGTTTCGCTCGCCACCACCCTGGGCTCAGTAATTGCAGCCGTCTTATCCACCGCTGCCTCAGGCTCGGCCGTGGTAGCCGTCTCACCCGCCGCCACCTTGGGCTCGACAGTGATACCTATCTCGGGCATAGCAATCACGACTGTCTCGTCAGCCACTATCTCAGGCCCAGCAATTACGACCACATCGCCTACCGTCGCCCCGGGTTCAGTAGCTACCTCCTCCATCGCTCTCTCAGGCTCAGCGGTCGCCGCCACTTCTTCGGGAAGGCTTGGCCCTGCAGGACAAGATATATGAGAACTGATAATGTAAAACTTTGACAACGGAACCTCAAAGCACATTACCTGGAGTTGATTTACCATTTGCTTCCCGAGCCGCACGCACCGCCCGTTTGTAAGCAGTAGACAAGGCGACCGGAGATTCCTCTTAAAGAATAGCAGCAGGGGTAGCGGCACTCAAACCCGCGCCCACAGCTAAAGCAGCACTACGCTCCCTTGCCGCGTGCCTCCGGCGCTTCCTTTCCTCCCGGGCCGTCAAAACAGACCTTCTAGAAGCCTCTTTCAACAGAGCATCACCGTCCGCATCCAGGGTTACCTCTAGAGCCGCCAAAGCTTCCGTCATCGGTTGATTGAGTAAGGCTTCTTTCGGCAATACCGAAGATGCCGGGACTTCGGCGGCTGGCCCGAGAAGAGCCTTCGCATCACCTTGCGGGACCGGCATTGTGGTCCCTGCGATGAGATAAAGAAAGGGTTAGATCATCCATAAAAAGGAGAATAAAGACTCAATGAGCCGAGACATACCAATGCCCAATAAAGCGCGATTCCTCTCCTCCTCCTCAAAGGTCCTGAGGGAAGCCGCCAGAGCTTCTTCAGTAGTAAAGCCTGTTACAAAAGGAAGAATGTCAGTCAAAATATGATAATAAAAATAAAAATGTAACGCAAAAACAAAGTGCGACTAATATTTACTTGATTTCACGAGAGCGGTTATTTCCGCTTGGTGGCTCACGAGTCGCGCAGAAGCAGCAATAGCGGCATTGAGATCAGTGTCTTCTGGCGCTAAGAAGAGACCCTCATTGGTCCCATATTCACTTAGGCCTTCGGTAAGAGGAGCCTGAAGCTCTGGGCCGAGTACGGAATCAAGGGAGAGGACCAACTTCTTCTTCTTCCTCTGTGTGTGAGCTCCGGTCGCAGCCAGAACCAGCTTGCGCTTCGTGGGCACTTTGGGACGGCGAGTCCTGATATCCGAGCCCACACCAGATTCGGGTAAAGCTACGGTTACCGCCTCCATGGGAGCACGGGACGCCGATGGCACGTCCACAGGATCATGGGGCAATCCATGTGTTGGGATTAGCACACGGGGAGGCTCAGCTGCAGCATCTCCTCTTAGCGGAGGAGGGACAGCGATCCGTCGCATCAAAGGGACGTTGCGATCGCTGGCAGGAGGCGCACTCTTACGATCGAGCAGCAGTCGCCTCTCTTCTCTGATGACAGCGCCCATCGCATGTTGATACCAGGCCCCGTGTACGTTAAGAGCCCTCGGAATGCAACTCGGCTCGCTAATGAAGAAGTGGGAGCCCGTATTTAACCGCATAAAGTGATGCAGTGCACTCCGTATTCCCTCTCTGGTGGCAGCAAGTTCTTCCAAAAACGCCTCCAGTGGAACCCCCTGGTTATAACTCAGCTGCTGGGCGAAATGATGGGGATTATATCTCATAAAAAGCACCGCATCATTTTGCCTGAATACGAGAAAGCCCGGCCTAATAGAGTACAGGTGTAGAATCTCCCGGGCTTTCAACACAGAGGCCCCGTCCTTAAAAGAGTCGCTCAATGCCAGCACCGTCTTGGAAGTTTCCTGGCCGATTGTCAAGACTTTGTCCGTGAAAGACATACCGGCCCCGACCGTGCGCGGACGAAGAAGCAAGCCCCTAGCCTCCCGCTGAGACGGATTCACGATAGAAGCGTCGATCAGTCGCATAATTCTCGGGAATCTGCACTTCTCGAAAAACGAGGGCCTTTTATGAAACCAAATACCCTGAGCACGTGCATTTCCATCCACGAAGTAAAATAGTGCATCGTGAAGTTGGCGGCATGCACCCCCGGTTCAGTTGTATCCGTCGCCATGCTAAGACCATGGTACAGGTGGGCTAGCCCGGCAATCCCGATGGCCACTTGTATTCCGACCACCATTCGATATGCTGGGTAGAAGACGGACGGTCTCATATAGCGCGGGTGCATGGGGAGTGCAAACCAACACAACCATAGCCCGAGAAACCCGAGAAAGAAAGTCTCCTCGTCGATGCCCAAAGCGGCGATTTCCGACAGAGGGATGATCGCGGCATCGGGAAGATAAAAACCCTTCTGATCATCTTCCAGTACTGGTCGACGGTCCAAGCCAAAGCCGAAAGGATCGTAAAGCTTGGCAAATTTTTCACCTCGTTGCGATAGAATCTCCGGATGAAGAAACCGTGCAATGAAGTCTGTGAAACTGACACCCCGGCCTCCGGATTCCAAGAAAAGACTTTCGTACATATTCAGCACCTTTATCAAACTAGGAAACTGGTGCTGGATGGCGTTCTCCGGTGTTAGGCCCATCACCACTGGCTTGGTGGTAAAAACGTAATCATCTGGAGGAAGCAGCTCCTCATAGTGTTCCCCCCTAACCGGCAGACCGGAAATTTCAGCAAATTCTTCTGAGGAGATGGAGACTTCTCTGTCCAGTAGAAGAAAGGTATGGGTCGGGATGTTCCATTGTTCCAAGAACGCCTTAATCCACCATGTCGGAGGAGCAGAATATTGGAACAATGAAGCGTAAACCGCAGGGTATAGACCAATCATCAGCAGTTGCGTCTTCTTCGCTGACAAAATGTACCTGGCCCACTGCAAATACCCAGCCGAATGTCGAGGAGTCAACCCGATGTTATAAGGTTGTCCCCAAGGGCGCGACTCACCCTGGCATATGCGTCGCCCCAAGGTATCCAAAGCTGCCGGCAGCTGCATGGGTATGGAGGCAATCGAAGGTTGAAGAAGACCCTCCGAAGTCCAATTGACAACCTCCACGGCATAGTTCACCGGGGGCGCATCTGCATACAAGATCGGGTCTGATGGCGTCGCATGGGAGAAGCTTCGACGACTTCTGATTATCTGGTCATACCATCTACCCCATAAGTGAAGGTTTTTGTGTTCCGGGTCATAGTCTCTAATGAGCGCGAGAACCTCCCGGTCCACCGGTGCCTCAAGGAATCCTCCCTCTGAACGGAAAAACGGGAAAGAGAGATCAGAAGACATGTCGCCTGCAAGAAAGAACAGAATTTGATTGTCAGTACTATAATTTAACTTCAAAATTCTGACACTCGGCACTTTAAGATCTGTACCACACTGCAGTGCAGTGGAAAGGGAGCCCAAGGGGGACCCACAAAATCCAGATGACAATGCATCAATTAATAAAACAGCCTCATCATTGGATGAGACTATCAATTAATGAGGAAATCCTCAAAGAATCTTCTCACTGAATGAGAAATCCTTCGAGAAAACGAGAAAATCTCCCTTTGAGAACAAAGCTCTATAACAGAGTGACACTTGTCAAACTCTGGTCACTCTGGAATAAAATTCCTTAAAGAGCCTAGCTCTGTAATGATGATGGAAAATCCATCAAAGATTAATTAAAATTAAAATTAATTCTTGAGAATTAAAAATTCTGGGATCTTAAAGATCCATGAAAAAAAACTCTTAAGAGTTCTTCATCACTAGATCAAAAGATCTACATGTTATCAAAAGAGCAAAGCTTTGAATCATGGGATAAGAACCCCTAAGAAAAGATCTGTTTAGATCTATGGGTTCATGAGAGCAAGGCTCTATTAATGAAACCCTAAAAGGGTTTTCTTTAGATCAAAGATCTATAAAGAGCAGGGCTCTGTTAATGGGTAAAAACCTTAATTTATTAAAATTAAAATTTCTAATTTACCTAAGAGTTCTGACTCTTGAAAGTTCTTACAAAAGGGCAAAGCTCGGAATAAAAATTATTAAGAAGAAGATGGCAATCATCTGAGGACCAAAGGTCCTATTTATAGGTACTGAACTGCCTCCTCAACTTTTGAGTTGATCCAAGGGCTCAGATGTTGCCACCGCTGCACTCACGTGAGCGCCACGTGAGCGAAACGGTGGGGGGCATTTGTTTCCCCCAATCAGAGCAAAGCTCTGTTTTGAATTTCAAAATTCAAAAATTGAAGCAACGCTTCAGATCCTGTGCGCTGCGCGCCACGTGTCAAAAGCAGGCATGCTAGCGGCAGGAGCACTGCGCCCTAGGCAGCGCACCCCCAATCAGAGCAAAGCTCTGTTTCAAAATTCAAAATTTAAAAGTTGAAGCAACGTTTTAGATCCAGCGGTCTGTGCTGCGCGCCACGTGTCAAACACAGGTGCGCTAACGCAGTTGCGCTGCGCGCCACGTGTCAAATACGGGTGCGCCAACGCTGGAATTAAAATTCCCCACCGTTAGATCAAAGGATCTATTAATAATAAATTATTAATTAATTAGAACTAAAGTTCTGTTATGGAAAGATTTCTCAATCTTGTTAAAACAAGAAGATTATTTTCTGTAAAACAGAAGCCTTAGGATCAAATATCCAATGGTGGGAAATATTTCCAAATCAATCAGAGAAAGATCTCTTAAAACTGATTTAACAAATCAATTGGTCCTATATAAAAGACCCTAGACTTCAAGTCTAAAACATATATAGAATACAGAAGAAGAGAGAAAAAGAACCCTCTGCAAAAAAAAGAGCAAGCTCTTAAGAAAAAGAAGATTTTTCTTCATCTTCAAGGTAAAGAACCATGTTCTTGAACAATAGAGATGAAATCATCTCATTAAAAAAAAAAAAGAAGAACCCTCTTCTAAAAAGATCATAGATCTGAAAAAAGACCAAGGTCTTTGATAAAAAGAAAAAGATCAAAAGATCTAATCATAAAATAATAAAAAAAGTATTTTACTTCATTCACAGATCTTTTGATCTATAAAGGCAGAGCTTTTTATAAAAACAAGAACTTTTGTTCTTGGATCTTGAGGCAAAGCCTCCTTTGAAGAACATAAATCTGTTCTTTGATCTCAGAATTGATCAGATGCGCTTTGCACTATTAAAAAGTGCCTTGCACTCATGAACTGTACCCTTGCGCTCATTGGACCGGCGCATAGCGCCAAAACTTGCCACGTGTCAACCAGAAACACAATCTGCGCTTTGCGCTTCTGAAACAGCGCACTGCGCTCATGGGCTGGCGCTTAGCGCCAAGCGCGCCACGTGTCACTCACTGGTGCGCTAACAGACTAGCGCAACGCGCTCATAAATTAAAAGCGCAGTGTGGTAATAAGCTAGCGCTTAGCGCTAAGTGCGACACGTATCCCCTTCGTGTGAGCTACCCGACAGGAGTGCAATACGCTCTTTAACAGGCGCAAAGCGTCTGATGCGCCACGTGGCGTGCTGTAAGAACACACTTTATTCTGATGAATGCTATACATTCAAAACAAGACAAAAAATGTCAGGACCTAATGCTTAGCATTATTAAAAGGGTCGAGCCCAAATAAAGGCTTAATAGCTAGAACAATAAAAGGTTAAAAATTTATTGGACTTAGCCCAAGATTGGCCGTAAGTCCTCAACTCATATCAACTGAGCCCATATCCTCATAAACCTTTCAACAGATTTTAGTCCCAAATTGGACTATAGATATCCCAGCCAAAATTGGTTCAAGGGTACATCTCCGAACTCCTCTGATATTTGTCGTTGTAATCCTTCAACGTCTTCAGAGAGATGACGGGTCCCGACAACCATACATTTCATAGACTATGACGTCTTTAAACTGGACTGTGGGGTCCTTAAACTCACGAACTATGATGTCCTTAACATTGACTGTGAGGTTTTTAAACTCACGGACTATGATGTCCTTAACCTTGACTGTGAGGTCTTTAAACTCACGGACTATGACGTCCTTAACCTTGGACCACCATGTCCTTAAACTGGTAATCGACCGCAATGTCTTTAAACTAAACAATAGAGTCCAAATGCTCTTTTGTCGGATCTAAATGATCCCGTTAAGTTGATCTTAGTCTAAAATTAGGCTAACGTATCCTTAACAAACGTGTAAGTTTATCTTAGTCTCAAATAAGGCTAACGTATCCTTAAACCCAACTCCCAAATCCAAATCTAATAAGATACGGATTTGGACTAATCCACGCCCTACGGGCGACAACATAAATTAGTCTCTGTATACAATCTACGGGCAACCACAAACAAAACAAACACACACGACATGAAGTGACCATCTGGAGAAGGAGAAAGTTGTTACCGCTATGCGGTAGCATAATTAACTGCAGGGGCTTGCGCCTGCAGGGAAGAGCGTCCCCACAATCAAAAACCCCTCAAATGAGGAGGAATCTGACGAAGTCTGCTACATCGGCCGCATCCGTTTAAACCTTCGTTACACGGTGTCATAAATCAACTTGGCATCTTCGGAGAGGTGGACGGACATCACCAATTAGTATCTGCCCCCAGATTCAGGCAAGACAATTCGTCTTCCCAGTTTCCGGAGGGGAACATTCTACCAATCTACGGAGACCAAAATAGAAAAAGAAGTCTGGCATGGTGCCAATTTTGCACTCGACGGGCTTCAACCAATCCGTCTGCCAAGATACTACGTGGAGAGATTGAAAAGGCTGTTAAGATACCAAGGTATACCCCTTAAACAAACTGTTCGGCAAGCCCAATTTTACAAAAAGATTTGGGTTATTCCCGGGACTCGGCGAAAGATGCCCAACGGGAAGATAGAGACAACCGGGCTCGGATACGTTCGGTCCAAGAAAAAAGAGCAGTTCTACAGCTGCCGCGTCATAAACATCTTCAGGGAAGAGGAAAACACTCTTCCAAATGGCCGTGACGTTGAAACAGAGCAAAATATCACTCTAAGAACGTTAAATCCCTTGCTCGAAGAACAAATAGACAAGCTAATAAAAGAAGCTTGTCAAAAGAGCCGAGATAATCACAGCCGCGAAATGGCCATTTATGAAAAGATCAGAACGCGGCGCCTCAATCAGCAATTCGCGTAGAAGGAAGACTATATTGTTCTTCATTCCCGGCCCGTTGTATGTCCTCGCGAAAGGGGAAAATCCCGAAATAAAGGCAAAAATAGGGCAAAGAACGCAAACAACGTTCGCAAACAACAAAGCGGATTCAAGAGGCCGTGTAATCGAGAAAAGGTCGATTGGAACCCGTCCTTTATAAAGAAAATAGGTCGGGAATACTCTTTCCCCAAGACAAGACAAGAAAAATATTCAATCTTGTCATGAAGCATCAAATGATGACACTCTCGGAGTCTCGGCACCCCGAACAAATAAACGAGGTCCGTCATCCGGATTATTGCTCTTACCACCGAGCAATGGGTCATTCCCTTGAAGATTGCTTCACCTTCAAAGACTAGGTTGAAGACCAGTATCAATAAGGCATGTCTGCTTTATCCGACAGCTGGCGAGTAACCCCGCTGCAAAAGCATAAGAGAAAGAGGACATATACCATGAGGATAGGACCTGCTCAACACAAAAAATGGAAGCGAACTCGTACTTGCCACATGATAACACTCTCAAAGGAGGGAGGGCACGAGACTATGGATGACCTCCGCATATGCTTCGCAAATGAAGATGAGGACAAGGTAATCTCCGAGTTTCCACCGGCACCAAAAGAGCTGGAAGATGAGATACATACTACGGCGGACAACCTAAGGAAAATTGACTTAGGGTCGGAAAAAGATCCGAGGCCAACGTTCGTCAGTGAGCTGCTATCTGAAAAACAGGTAGCCGCGTTAAAAGACGTGCTCATGCAATATAAAAACTGCTTCGCATGGAACTATTCAGAGATGCCAGGTCTAGATCCAAAAGTGGCGGTAAACAAACTGGCCATATCGCCGGACATAAAGCCGGTCAAATAGGCGCCAAGACGAATGCGGCTCGAACTTGAGATGAGTATCAACGCTGAAGTCAAGAAACTAATCGACTTCGGCTTCATCCAAGAAGTTCAATACCCCGACTAGATCTCTAACATCATTCCAGTGATGAAGAAGAATGGGACGGTGCGCATCTGCGTGGACTTTCGGGACCACAACAAAGTTTGCCCGAAGGATGACTTCCCAGTACCTGTTACCGAGCTGATGATTGATAACACGTCTACCCATGAGGTCTTCTCCTTCATGGATGGATCTTCAGGATACAATCAAATAAAAATGCATCCTGAAGACCAAAAACATACCGCCTTCCAGACCCCGCTGGGCATATTCTGCTATAAGGTGATGCCTTTCGGTTTAAAGAACGTTGGCGCTACCTACCAAAGGGCCATGACAAAGATCTTCAATGACCTCATCCATGAGATCGTCGAATGCTACATCGACGACCTTGTGGTTAAAAGCAGATCTCATGAGGAATATTGGGAACATCTAAAAATAGTGTTCCGACGTCTTCGGAAGTATAATATGAAGATGAATCCTCTAAAATGTGCGTTTGGAGTCTCCTCAGGCAAATTCCTAGGATTCGTCACATGGCACCGGAGTATCGAAATCGATCCCTCAAAGATCAAAGCGATTATGGAAATGCCCATGCCAAGAACTCTCAAACAATTTCGATCTCTTCAAGGAAAGCTCGCATATATCCGGCGGTTTATAGCCAACCTCTCCGGAAAATGTCGTCCTTACAGTCATTTAATGAAGAAGGGAACCTCATTCGTCTGGGATCAAAAGTGCCAAAATGCACTAAAAGAAATCAAGCAATACCTGCAAAATCCGCCGGTATTGGCCGTTCCGGTTAAGGGAAAACCATTTATCCTATATACGACAACCATTGAGGGTTCTCTAGACGCACTACGGGCATAAGAGAACGATCAAGGAAAGGAGAGAGCTTTATACTATTTGAGTCGAGTTCTCCTGGGGGCAGAAAACAACTACACCCCCATTGAAAAGCATTGCCTAGCACTGATCTTCGCGATAACGAAGCTCGGACATTACGCCCTGGCAAATGAGCTCCATCTCATATCAAAGGTGGATCCTCTCAAATATCTGATGTCAAGGGCCATATTAACAGGAAGGCTTGCCATATGGGCCCTCCTCCTGATGGAGTTCTCGATAACGTATCGACCCCTCAAAGCAGTGAAAGGCCAGACCATTGCCGACTTTCTCGCAGAGCATCCGATACCAGCCGACTCCCTCTTAAATTGTGAGTTGCTGGATGAACATGCGTTCGACATAATCGAATGAGAGAAGGAAGAAAATGATTCCAAATAGGAACTCTACTTCGATGGAGTATCTCCATAAAGTGGCGAAAGCAAAACACCCCCATAATTAAAGCCGGGGTGGGCCTTATCTTCGTGACTCTGCAAGGAGGGATATTGCATTACGTCATGTCCTTAACGGAGCCAAGGACTAATAATGAAGCTGAATATGAAGCTTTGATAGCAGGTCTCGAGATCGCTGTCGACATGGGAATCAAAGACCTCCTCATATATGGTGACCCCCAACTGATCGTTAGTCAAGTAAATGATGACTATCAGACGTGCAAGCCAGAGCTGATAAAGTACGGCGAAAGAGTGCAGCAACTGTTGACACAAATCTCCTCTTACATCCTGGAGAGTATACCGCGTGCAGAAAATAGTAAAGCGGATGCGTTGGCCAAATTGGCTAAGGAACTGGCCGATGAAGACCTCGATGACATAAATATCATCGTGCAAAACCGCAGGATCCTCGTGCCAACAGAAATATCTTCGGGAGACTTAACAGAGCCGTCCGAAGGAAAAGAAACGAATAAACAAGTAACCCTTTAAATAAGGGACAAAGAAAAGGTCAACGATTAGAGGGAACTCTTCATAGACTACTTCAAATCCCAACGGACGTCCAAAAACGCGTCGTCTCAATATCAGCTCATGAAACGAGCTCCGTCCTTCGCCTTCGTCAATGATACTCTATATAAAAGATCGTTCGACTGTCTATGCCTAAGATGTCTGGGGCCGAAGGAAGCAAAGAAAGTCGTTCAAGAAATTCACGATGGACTCTGCGGTTCTCACCAAGTTGGGTTAAAGATGAAGCTGAAGATCAAAAGAATGGGTTACTATTGGCCCACAATGATTCAGGATTGTCTCGAATATGCGAAGCAGTGTCACTCATGCCAAATCCATAAGGACTTCATCCACCAACATCCAAATTCGCTACACCCAACACTGGCTAGCTGGCCGTTCGAAATGTGGGGAACCGATATAATTGGCCCCATTAAACCAGCATCGTCCAAAAGACATCGGTTCATACTGGCAACGACCGACTACTTTTCTAAGTGGGCAGAAGCAGTACCACTAAGGGAGGTGAAGACGGAGAATATCCTCTATTCCTTCAGGACACATGTCATCTATCGGTTCGGCACTCCGCGATGAATTATCTCGAATAATGGGTCAGCTTATAGAAGTATTAAAATCAGCCGCTTCGCACAACAACATAAAATAGATTGGAGATACTCTTCAGTCTATAATTCTCGGGCCAACGGTCTAGCTGAAGCTTTCAACAAGACCTTGACAAAGATTATAAAGAAAACGGTGTCCAGAAATAAGAGAGACCGGCATGAAAGGTTGCATGAAGCTCTCTAGGCGTACCGAACAACGTTCAAAACAGCGACGAATACAACACCATTCACGTTGGTATTCGGCACGGAAGCAGTGCTTCTCCTGGAAATAGAACTCCCTTCTCTACGAGTAGCGGTTCAATACGAGCTGACAGATGAAGAAAATGCTCATCTTCGGCTCGAGGAGCTCGATGCCCTCGACGAAACTCGCCTCATAACACAGCAAAACCTGGAGGCTTATAAAGTAAGGATGACACGGTCATATGAAAGACTGACCAGGCTGAGAACATTCCGCTAAGGCGAACTCGTGCTAATCGTCAAAAGACCAATGATCCCCAATCGTGCAAAACGGGAGAAATTCGAGCCGAACAATGAAAGCCCGTACATCATCGACAAAGTCTACCAAGTTGGAGCCTACCTGCTCATGGATATGCATGGCGAAAGACCATTCCGGCCAATAAACGGCCGATTCCTCAAAAAATACTACGCTTGACGAGTCACGACCTAGGTCTATGATAGATGACGACGCTCGTGTCCGCTCGCTATCCTCCTGAGTCAGAAATCTGAGAGTAGTATGCAAAGAAGCTTCGTCGCCTCAAACATGGCGATTCAGGACCGAGATGTCCTTAAACTAGAAATTCGCCTCAAACATGGTGACAAAGGACCGAGATGTCCTTAAACTAGAAATCCGCCTCAAACATGGCGATAACGGACCGAGATGTCCCTAAACTATAAATTCGCCTCAAATATGGCGACATTGGACCGAAAAGTCCCTAAACTAAAAGTTCGCCTCAAACGTGTCGATAATGGACCGAAACGTCCCCAAACTAATGCATCGCCCTAAATACGGCGATACATTACTTCAGGATCAATATTGCAATCGAAGTCTTAGCAGGAAAGATTGCAACTCGAATCCCACCGGCTACATAGCTAATCCAGCGATGAAGTCACCCTTAAAACCCACAGGAAAACAGGTGGGTCATCCGCGACGAAGCTACTTTCGAGAGTTTCGTCATTAAAAAAAAGGTATGTCCACAAACGAAATGGGCACGGATGAAAAGCCGAAAGGGCGCCGTGAGTAAAAACAGCAGGATTGCCGGCGAGTTTGTAAAAACCCGAAAGGGCACAATCTCGTTTAAAAAAAGAAAAAGAAAAAGAAAAAAAAGAAAAAAAAGATGGTATGTCCACAAGAAAAATGGGCACGGATGAAAACCCGAAAGGGCACCATGAGTAAAAATAGCAGGACTACCGGCGAGTTTGTGAAAACCCGAATAGGGCGCGACTCGTAAAATAAAAAATTCATGTGCACTTGTAAGGTCCTCTCGACTTTGTGAAGAGAAAGTACCTGCGTGAGATCCTTACGACTCACAAAAGAGCAACACACTTAGGAATCCTCATGATTTCTAAGAAGAAATTACACTTGCGAGATCCTCACGACTCGTAAGGAGAATTCCCATTATGGGACCCTCACGGCTCATAAGATTCAAAAGCGTTAAGCTACAGGGATCTGAACCTGTTCTTAAACCGTCATATCCCTCAAGTTGCCTTACAGACGGTCTAATATTGACCCTTGTATACAATCCACGGGCACGAATAAACATTCCCCAACCAAGTTCCACCAACGACGAGAAATGTCCCCGTATGGTGAACAACACTTGTAAGTCCTCTCGACTTATAAGGAGAAAACACTTTTGAAAGATCCTTACGTCTTACAAGAGAAAATACACTTAGGAATCCCCACGATTCCTAAGGAGAAAGTACACCTATGAGGTCCTCACAACTTGTAGGGAGAAATACCTTTATGAGACCCTTACGGCTCATGAAGTCAAAAGACCTTAATCGACAGGATCCTAACCCCGTTTGCTAAACCATCTTTGTTCAAATCAGCAAAGGCAAATGATGATTCGCTTCTGGAAACATTCCAGTTGTAGCGATGCTGATTCCTAAACAGATGTCAAACTCCAAATCCTCTCAAGGCAAATGATGATTCGCTTCTAGCAATATTCCAGTTGCAGCGATGCTGATGCCTAAACAGGTGTCAAACTCCAACTCCTTTCACGGCAAATGATGATTCGCTCCCGGCAATATCCCAGTATTAGTGATGCTGATGCCAATGTTGGTATCAGATTCCAACTCACAAAAAAAACAACGGCGAGTAGCAAAAAAATGCATATGAAATAGCCGAAATGATGGGGCAACTCGCAATAAAAACCAGCGAGCAAAAAAATATGCATATAAAATAGCCGAAATGATTGGGCACCGCGAAAAATAACCGAAATGATTGGGCAATCATGACTTTCGCGATATGAAAAGCTGAAAAGATAGAGTATCGCGGAAATAATATATATATATATATATATATATATAATGAAATTTCCTCTGCCCTGCAAGTATGTCCATATTGACTCTTGTATACGATCCATGGGCACAAATAAAAGAAAAGGGAACCATATTTTCCCACCAGGCTCCATCAAAGGGAGAGCCAGATCTTGATGGCAACATCTACAGCCTAAAGATCAGCTCAACGCTCTCCTCATTCCAATAGGGTGCAGACGTGACGTCAACAAAAGCTCCAAGGAGCCAAATCAAAAAGGAGTAACGGCAAAATCCTAACTCCAGACCGACGTGCTTCTCATTCCAGCAGGATGTAGACACAACATCATCAAAGACCCAAGGGTCAAACAAAAAAGGAGTAATGGCAAAATCCCAGTTCCAGCTCGACGTTCCTTCTCAATACAGATGCGACGTCAACAAAGGTTCTAAGGAGCCAAATCAAAAAGGAGTGACGGCAAAATCCTAACTCCAGCTCGACGTGCTTCTCATGCCAGCAGGATGCAGATGCGACGTCAACAAAGGCTACAAGGAGCCAAATCAAAAAGGAGTGACGACAAAATCCTAACTCCAACTCGACGTGCTTCTCATGCCAACAGGATGCAGATGCGACATCGACAAAGGCTCCAAGGAGCCAAATTAAAAAGGAGTGACGGCAATATCCTAACTCCAGCTCGACGTACTTCTCATGCCAGCAGGACGTAGACGCAACGTCATCAAAGAACCAAAGGTCAAACAAAAAAGAAGTAATGGCAAAATCCTAGCTCCAGCTCGACGTTCATTCTCGATGCAGATGCAATATCAACAAAGGCTCCAAGAAGCTAAATCAAAAAGGAGTGACGGCAAAATCGTAAACTCCAGCTCGACGTGCTTCTTATGCCAGCAGGATGCAGATGTAACGTCAACAAAAGACCCAAGGGTCAAAGCAAAAATGGAGTCACGGAAAAATTATAGCTCTAAGTCTTGACGGTTCATATACAACCCAGAGACTGTCTCGACGTTCCCTCTTATTTCAGCAGGATGGGGATACGACTATCAAATGAAATTGGAGCAATGGCATATTCCTAACTCTGGATTTCAATTGCAATACATACAGCATAGAGGTCCAACAGATGTCTACCCTACTTCAGCAAAGAAACGGCACGACATCGTCAAAACAAAAATGAAGTGACGGCATATTCCCAGCTTTGGGTCTCGATGGCAACTCATATAAAGCCTAAAAAACTATCGGAGATCATCCCACACCAGAGCGGAGTGGTTATGACTCATTGGGGCTCCAAATTGAGCCTAATCTCAAGTAAAAAGCGTCATGGCAAATTCCTAACGCTTACTCTTACAACGGTAATATGACCTAAGAAGATTACTTGAAGACGTCTTGTCCAGCCTCAGAAGGGATCAGAGACACGACAGTCGCGGGGCTACTCGAACAGCAGCTTAAAGACTATATATCGAGGAATACATCAGTCAATGCGACGGTATCATGGACTAAAACCCTAGTACCACAAACATAACGAACCCCTGTCATAAAGAATAGGGTTATCTATATTTTACGTTAGAATATACCTGTGATATTCTCTCGACTTATCTCGACTCGTAGGGAAAAACATCTTTATGAAACCCTCACGGCTCATGAAGGTGAAAAGCCTTAGGCGACGGGGATATTAACATGTTTTCTAAGCATTGTGGCCCTACAAATAGGTCCAAACTGACTCTTGTATACTATCCACGGGCCACATTCTCCAAAGTCGCATACCGATGAGGAGGAAAAATCACTTGCGAGTCCTATCGATTCGTAAGGAGAAAATTCTCTTGTGAGATCCTTACGACCCTAAAGAGAAAACACTCTTAGGAGCCCTAACGACTCCTAAGGAGAAAATACACCTACGAGATCCTCTCGACTCGTAGGGAGAAACATCTTTATGAGACCCTCACGGCTCATAAAGTTGAAAAGCCTTAGGCGGCAGATCTAAACCTGTTTCCTAAGCCATCGTGGCCCTACAAGTAGATCCAAACTAACTCTTGTATACTATCCACGGGCCACATTCTCCAAAGTCACATACCGATGAGGCGGAAAAACTACTTGAGAGTCATCTCGACTCGTAAGGAGAAAATTCTCTTGTGAGATCCTTACGACTCACAAGAGAAAACACACTTAGGAGCCCTCATGATTCCTAAAGAGAAAATACACCTACGAGATCCTTTCGACTCGTAGGGAGAAATATTTTTATGAGACCCTCACGGCTCATAAAGTTGAAAAGGCTTGGGAGACGGATTTAAACATGTTTCTTAAGCCATCGCTGTCCTGTAAAGAGATCCAAACTGACTCTTGTATACTATCCATGGGCCACATTCGCCAATAAAGTGAAGAAGCCACTTGCGGGTACCCTCAACTTGTAAGGAGAAAATACTTGCGTGGGTTCCTTACGACTCACGAAAGTGAAAGACACTTAAGAATCCTCATGATTTCTAAGCAGAATACGCACCTATGAGACCCTCACGACTCATAGGGAGAAAAACCTTCTTGAGATCCTTACGGCTCATGAAGAAGAAAAAGTCTTAGACGACCGGGATCCTAAACTTGTCTTCTAAGCCATCAATTCTATGGCAATGTATTATTTTGCACTACTTAATCCACGTACAAACATACGTGGGCAAAGTAGTGGGGGCATTTGTTCCCGCCAAAAATTGTTGGCTCAGAACTTGTCGTTCCCTTATAAATATAAAAGGAAAGCTCCACGTGTTAAACATGTGTACCCACATGCAAAGCATGTAACTATCGTCTCAGATAGGATTAAATCCTTGAGCGCCTCGCTTGTTTCCCACGTGAGCGCCTCACTTGTTTTCACACGTGAGCGCCAGCGCCACCTTCTGTTAAGATTAAATTCTATAGTGGCGGCTCACGTGGAACATACGTGAGCGCCGGCGTGCAAAATACGAGAGTGACTACTTATAAAAGAATTAAATTCTTAGACGGCGCCCTCATGCATAGCATGTGAGCGTCAGTGCCCAAATTAAAGAGGGTAGAATCAAATTCTAGAATATTTTCCTAAAATCTACGATATTCTCTATTAAACAGAGCCATTAGATCAAAAATCCAATGGTGATAATAAATCATCAAAATGATAGAATTAAATTTTATTAGGGAAAAAATATCTCCCTGATCAAATATTCTGTGTTAAACAGAGAGTCGTTGGATCAGATCCAACGGTGATTTAAAATCATCAAATGATAGAATTAAATTCTATTCAGGAAATATTTTCCTTGATCTTTTCAATTTGGAAAGATCTTTCCTAACATAGAATTTTGGATTTAAAATCCAATGGTGATAAAATAACACCAATTAAATCATCTGATAGGATAAAATTCTATCTTAGGAAAATATTTTTCTATTCTTATTAAACTAACAAGATATTCATATAACAGAATTAAATTCCTAATCTTATTAAACTAACAAGATATTCATATGATAGAATAAAATTCTATTTTAGGAAAATATTTTCTAATCTTGTTAAATAAACAAGAAATCTTCTCTGTTTAACAGAGAATGTTTGGATTAAAAATTCAACGGTGAATAAAATTCACCGATTGATCTAAAAGATCATTTTAATTGATCATAAAATCAATCATGATATCTCAATCAATCATGATCTCTCAATGAGAGATTTTCTCAACAAATTGATCTTTCTCTTTACCTATAAATAGGAGCAAAGAGATTAATCAAAGGGGAGGAGGAAAAAAGGAGACCCCCATAAACTTCTGTAAAAATACAGAAGGCTCTCAAAACAATAGAGAATTTAATTCTCTCAAAGAAATAGATTTCCCTCCTAAAAAACTCTAGGTAAAGAAAAAAAGAAGAGACAAAAAAACATCTCCTTTATCTATAAAAAGGGTTTAACCCTTCTCAAAGAACTTAGTTCTTTCTCTGGATCTGAGATCCACAAGACAAATCTTCCACAAGTTGAGAATTTAATTCTCATCGGGAAGATCTTGTTCTTGGGAATCAAAAATTCAGGGAATAACAAATTCAAAAAGAAAAGAAGATGGAGTTCATAATACTCCAGGAACTTAGTTCCTTCAAATCAAAAACATAGTTTTTAAATAACCCGATCCCAGATCCTCAAAATAATGATCATGGTGATCGTTAATGGTCAAAATACCATTAACAGAGATTTAAGTTCTCTAAAAAATATCAACAGAGATTAAATCTTCAAGAATATAGCGCCTCGCGTGAAACACACGGGAGCGCCAGAGAAAATTAGTGCTTAGCACTATTGTAACGCCTCACGTGAAAAGCACGTAAGCGCCCAAAGCTAAAAACCCAGCACCTCACGTGAGCACCAGAAAAGATTAGTGCTTAGCACTATACCAGCGTCTCAAGTGAAACCCGCGTGAGCGCTGTATAACTTAGTGCTTAGCACTACTGGGTAGTATAGAAACCCAATCTCTACCCAAATTGGCTAAGTTTCCTGAGAGTTAATCTCTTTGATTTTAAATCAACTGAGCCCATATGCTCGTGATTTCCAAACTGATCTTAGTCTCAAACATGACTGATGATCTCTCATTGATGATATCCAAAATTATATTCATCCCATATCTCCTAAGGTAATCTTAGTCTCAAATATGACTAATGATTCTTAGGTCCACCACAACCCCTTTTTCCCTTAAATACAGGATTTGGTTCAAGAGTATATCTCTCCACACCTTTGATATATATCGTTGTAATACCTCAACGTTTTCAGAGAGGTGGCGGGTCCCGACAACCAACAACTCCTTTCGTCCCAACTTGATGTAAAACTTCATCAAGACTGGGAATGATATATCTCACGTTGATACACTTCCAAATTGACGTGCACACCTCAAATCGGATCGCACTCCAAGTTGGATGCATTCCATGTCACCATCGTTCACTCTGCCATGTAACAATACACGTGCGCGCAAGTTGATTGTTGGACCAAAATGTCCTTAAACTAATTTTCATCCCAAACATGGAATATTGGACCGAAATGTCCTTAAACTAACATTCATTCCAAACAGAGAATGTTGGACCGCGGCGTCCTTAAACTAATATGCTTTGCCCTGCGGACTGTCTCCATAATGACTACCATATACTATCCATGGGCTATTCATATATGATCTAATGATCAGTTGAGCCCATATGCTCACCGCTTATAAATTGATCTTAGTCTCAAATACGGCTAATGATCCTTAAATCAAACCCAAATATCTCATGAACCGATGGACCTCACAAATATGAGATCTGCGTCCTAAGTTCATTCCCGTTGGCAAATCAAGCTATCAACGCGGGCCCCGTCAAGCAAAATTCTTGACCTAAACCCAAATCTCAAATATACGGATTTAGACTAATCCGCGTTCTACGGGCGACGACATAAACTAGTCTCCGTATACAATCCACGGACAACCAAAACAAACAAAAACACACATGACACGAAATGAATTTATGGAGCAGGAGAAAATGGTTATCGCAATGCGGTAACGTAATTAACTGAAGGGGCTTGCACTTGCAGTAAAGAGCGTCCCCACCATAAAAAAACCTCATAAAATGAGGAGGAATCTGATAAAATCTGCTACAACGGTCGCGTCTGTCTAAACTTCCGATATACGGTACCATAAATCAACTTGGTATATTTGGAGAGGTGGACGGATAAGTCCAAATAGCATCTGCCCCCAAATTCAGGTAAGACGATCTATCCCGGTTCGTCTTTGTTTTCGGCGGTGAACAAAAGACAATTGGGATGTTCTGCATTCTGCACATTTGTCCGGCCTGCACATTGAGTTGCTCGATTCATAGTCAGAAAATTTTATAATCTTATTTCAGTAAAACTGTATTATTTTTGAATTTTAAAAACTTACTCATTGTTTGTGCATATGATGAACATTTCTCGTAAGTTTTTTCCTTTTAATATATAATTTGTGTAGAATCATTTTTTTATATTTTGTTAATTTGTTATCTATCTTTAGACCTCAACTTTTATGTTTGAATTTTGAATTAATCTTTCATCAATTATGCTATACTTCATCAGTTATACTAAACCAGAATGTTGCACGTGCGATGCATGTTTGTATAAAAGAATTGAAAAGATTTTTAAAGAATTAGTTGAAGAGATGGAGCATGGGAATGAGGAGAGTTACAAAGATGATGGAACCTAAAATCTTTCAGCTTTTGGGAGTTTGTTATATATGAATAGCAACAATAACCCAAAATCTTCATATTTTATTTTAGTTTAAGTTTAATATAAATCAAAATTACCAATTTTTGACACATCAGCATTGCTGACATGACAGAAAATTAGAACAGTTTCTTTTGCACATGATCCATACACTGCTCTTCTGGCATTAATATAGTAGAGATAAACAAGTTCAAGGTTTGAACTAAACTTCCAAATCATCAATAGATTCAAGAAGATATAATTGATGCAGGCCTATATCCTATTCCTCCCTACATCTGAAATTAGAGAGGTGCTAAATTAATTTTATCTCATACTTGAAAATTGCAGCTTATTTAGATCAAAAGCTTACACAAAAAAATAATAATAATAATTGAAATTACCATCCTCCTCAAACAGCAAAAGATTACAAGAAAACAGGAGAAGAAATAATATTACTCACATTTCTTTGAACTTGTAAGCGACAAACTTACATATATTCAAATTTATATATATATAGAGAGAGAATAATGGAGAAAAGATGCCATAGGAGGGAATTCCCTCCTATAGCGTCGAAAAAATATCCCCTCCCTAGTTTTTTCCGACGATTGGCACCCACCATCTTCATCGCCATCATCTAAGATGTGGATACACCAAATTTCATGTGATTCTACAAATTTTTCACCGTTGATTTAGCAATGTAAAAAATTCTATTGTCGGTAAACCGTTAATTTTGAACCCACTAAATCAACGGTGAAAAATTTGTAGAATCACAAGAAATTTGGTATTCACACATCTTAGATGATGACGATGAAGATGGTGGGTGCCGATCGTCGGAAAAGACTAGGGAGAGGGTGTTTTTTCGAGGCCATAGGAGGAAATCCCCTCCTATGGCCTCTTTCCTCCATTAATCTTATATATATATATATATATATATATATATCATGAGAAATATATATTTTAAAAAAAAAGGTTTGTCACACTGTAATGCAACATTTTGAGCTGGATAGAAATCCTGGCAGAAGAGAAGAACAATAAACAAACATACATGCATGAATAAAGAAACCCTCCATCGCTTTTAATTTGGAATTAATGCAGTGTTACGTACATGCTACACTGCTTGCAACCCTAGCTAGTATAAATCAGGTACATCTTGGGTACCTGAATCACCATCCATCCACAACAACTAGTACTTGTTCACCACCCTGCAATCCTTCCTTATCTCTCCGTCATTCCCAGTAACCACCCCTATGTACCCCATCCTCACCATGGCCGACGCAAACTCTGCCTTCCACCCCTCTTCATCCTTTGCATGCCCCGCCACCAACCACTTCGTCGATGGATCCTCAACTAATGTTTGATCCGAGGTCAACAACCCTTTACCCTTCATCAAATTCTCATAATACTTTACATCCAAATGGTTCGGCCCCTTGACATCCAACGGCACCGCGGGGTTCACTGCCGGCCCCCCAGCAGTCCCAGCGGTCATCAACGCAGGCAGACACTTCGCTTTCAACTTCTTCGCA